>OY821786.1:32587500-34987500 GCA_963682175.1 Triglochin maritima
TTTATAATTTTATAAATTTATATATTATATTTTTTATACATTATATATTATACCTATCTACCTACTTATACACCCCTGGCCAATCTAGATTTAAATTAGCATGAATCTCATTGATGTGCTTGGGTGCACTGTTTGCATGTTATAGATTCCTACAAATTTAATTTCTTTTCTCACTCTTAACATCCAAACACACTGTAGTTTGGGGGTTACTAAACAAGCCACGGAAGAGTGACCCCTAAACAAGCTATAGTCTACCTAAACAAGTTTTGCTTCCCCACTTAAAATTCCACGGTACTATTTCAACCATTTAGAAGTGACCGAAATTCTATTTAAGGGTTTCACCAGGGGTGAGTAACTGGTCCGGACTTGGACCGGACCGGAACCGGATCGACTCCGGATCCCGGACCGGTTGAGTCTGGTTCGGTCCAGAATCAGGTTTTTTACCTTAATTTGTTTTTTAAAAACCCCAGACCGGGCTAGATTGACTCCGGACCTCGGACCGGTTGGGTCCGATCCGGTCAAAAAACCTAGACCGGACCGGTTCTTGCTCACCCCTAGGTTTTAGCATCGAAAGATGATAAATGTACCAAATTTCATATTGTCTACCCTAGGTATTTCAAAGTTTTCTAAGCTAAAAAAGCAGGTACATTGTTGTCCATATTAATTCTTGCTCGCTTTATGTTTTGCTTACAAATACATTTTTTTGACTATATATATTATACTATCTCATCCTATTTTAAATTCCAACATCTCAAACATCTAATGTTGGATTTGATCGTGATCTTGACAATCTCAAGACAAGAGATTTAGCTTAGTTGGTCTCACAGATACATCATTATGAAACGATTGAAGTGAGATTCGTGCTGACCTAAATGTCGTGTAATTTTTCAAATACAACATTTACAAATATATTTATGTCCTACCACTTTGCACGGAGATCTTTCAAAAGTTTCAAAGTTATACATTGATATTCTTGAGTATAATAATCATACCAACCAATAGTCTTTGACAATTGATATGCTTTTCAATCTCAAAGTTTAAAAACAAGTTCTTATATAGAAAATTTGAGTTTCTACGCCTAAAGTGTTCTAACATTTGAAAAATATACTTATCTTTCCGAATCTGCTCAAAATACCCCTGCCTAAATCGACTATTCCCCTTTCTCTCCCTTTATCCTTGGAACTCCCTTTCTTTCTCTCTTTCAATCGCATTGAGCTCAGATTTTTAAGGTGGTAGTGAAGTCTAGATCGAGGCCACAATAGCCAATATCTAGGTGAGATCGTCCCCTTCGGCCTCCCGACAGACCCCCACCGGAATGCACAAGTTGTTTTAGTGTTCTTGGTGGAGAAATCGGTCAACAAAGAGAATGAGTAAGTGAAATTGTAAAGTAAAAAAATGATGTGGGTGCTACTTTGTTGCATTTGTTTTTCATTTTCGAATAGCTCTGTCAATGTCTTGATGTGTTTTGTTGGTTTGCTCAAGTTTTGTTTGAATCTACCTTTAGTGTGGGTGTTATGCTCAATCGCACTTGGTAGTGCTCGACGAGTGAACATTTGTGATGGTTGAAGGCGATGGCAGACGATACTCGATCGTACTCGGCGATACGCGATAAATATGCTCGATGTGTTTACTCGATAGTTAAAATTGTTTTCAAGCTCGATTGAGTTCGAGTCTACTCGACGGTTTCGCGATAGTGTGGGTCGATGTGTATGCTCGATAGTCATCATTGATTGGAGTTCGATTAAACTAGTTTGTGCTTGAATCTGTTTCTCGATATAAGTTCGATAAAAAATGATAGTGCTCGATGGAAAACAATTATTATTTTGAACTCCACTGTTTTGACATTTTTAATGTTTTTTGACGTATCAGGTACGACTGTTAACATTTTGGTTGCTTATAATGGTGTTTGGAAAATGGATGGTAGAGAATGACTTTTCAATGATAACAAAAGTAAAAGGATCACAATAGAAAATGATGTAACGTACCATCAACTACTTGAAATTTCACATAAGGCGTTTTATGTGGATAAGTTGAAGTATGAGCTGATAGTGGAGGCCCTTTACAGAACACTAGGGCAACCATTAAGACCTGTTGAAATTACAGACAATTACGACATCCGTTTCTTCGTCTCTGAAATATTACAGGACAAGAACGCACATGTAGAAGCATCGGTCATTCCCAACTGTATCGGAGAAGTTAGGAGTGAGGTTTGGACTTTTGTACCCCAAACAAATCCCATGGCTACCGGGGGTGAGATAGTTGTCCCTGAAGACAATGCTGAAGTTGATGTCCCCCACCAACTGAATGAGTACGAGCCATGTGTGAATGATGATCATGTTGTGAATGTAGGTGATGAAGAAAGAAACTGGGAAGGTGAAGACTGACCACTCACACACTCACAACCCCCAACAGAAAGACACTCACAGCTCGGAAGTCCAGGAAACCAAACACTTGGGACAAGCATCAGCCGTCCAGAAGGTCACAAAATTTGGAGTGCTCCCATGTTAATAAGAGAAGATATATTGGGTTCTAGGAATACTCCTATGTCCTATGCTTGCGAATCATTTGGAAAATTCCACCCTGGTAAGACTTTCAAAAGAAGGTTGAATTGAAAGCAAAGCTGTTCTCTTTCCAATGAAGAATAATTTTGAGTTTGTAGTACTCACCTATAGTAAACATGTGTGGTATATCACTTGCAAGGATCCTAATTGTGGCTGGAGATTGAGGGGTAAAAAACAATTGCGCTCACCTATGTTTGAGGTTACTACCGTCCACAATGTGCATAATTGCACATTGGAACTCAGATAGAAAGACCACCGACAAGCAGCATCTTGGGTAGTCGATCACCTAATCAAGAACAAATATGTCAGACGGTACTGGCTACTTGGCAAAAGACGTAAGGGAGGATATGAATGAACAATACAACATAAATATGAGTTACGAAAAGGTATGACAATGCAGAGAGAATGTACTTACGTATGTGAGGGGGACACCGAAGGAGTCTTATTCAAAGTTACATACGTACATGTACATGTTGGAGCAAAAGAATCAAGGCACGATCACTAATTGTCACAAAAGATGATTACTTCCTGTACAACTTCTTCTCTCTTGGAACTTCAAGAAGGGGATTTAGATGGTGTCGTCATATGCTATGTGTAGATGGCACATTCTTGAAGACTAGATACGATGGGCACATGTTATGTGCCGTTGCAGTGGATGCAAACGGTCACTTGTTTCCTATTGCATTTGCATTGGTGGACAGTGAGAATCACAACTCATGGACCTATTTTATGAATAAATTGAAGGAAGCCATGGGGGACGTCGATGACCTGACTTTTATATCAGACAGGAATGCTAGTATTGTTCATGCTTTGGAGATGGTATTCCTAGATGCCCATCATAATGCATGCTACCACCACATTTGTATAAATGTGGTTGCAAAGTTCAAAACGGAGCACTGTCATGAAAATATGTGGTGTACGACATACGCATTCGGAAAGTCAGATTTCCACAAGCACTTCGACACAACAAAATAAATTGATCCTCCCCTAGTAGAATATTTTGAAGACATTGGTTTCGATAGGTGGAGTCGTTCTTACTTTCCTAGGAATCGATACAATTTAATGACTAACAATTACGCTGAAAGCCTGAATAACAAAACCAGGGAGGCAAGAACATGACCAGTCACGACTTTTGTGGAGTACATTCAGTTCACACTTCAAATATGGTTTTGTGAACGACAAGCCACTGTCGAGGCGAGCACAACCAAATTGTCACCTCTCATGGAGCGTGATTTGACTGGAATAGCAGACAAAGCGAGGTTCTTAATAGTTTACATCCTTAATTAGTTTGAATTTCATGTGTTAGGGCGGGACGGTGACAGTGACAGTGAGGTTAATTTGATGAGTAACGAGTATTCCTGTGGCATGTTCCAAATTCTTGGAATACCTTGTGTTCATGCGGTTGTTGCAGCTTTTGATCGTGGTGTCAACATGTACTCATTGTGTTCCCTATTTTACACCAATGAGTCGTGGATGGAGACATATAAAGAAACAATTTACCCTTGCGGTAACGAGAATGAACAGAGTACTACGGATGACATAAAGAATATGCAAGTGAAAGTGCATGTTGATAGAAATCCAGTTGGTCGTTCAAAGAAGAAAAAGATAGGATGGATAAAGAGAAAACGTCTACCTTCTCTAGGTGAAGTTGTGGTGAAATCGCGCAAGTGCAGTAGATGCAGTGGAAGTGGTCACAATAAGCGGGGATGTAAAGTTAGACTATAAAATTTATTTCCTCGACGGGCTCGAAAGGAGCTCGAGTGGTTCGACAGTTGTTTGCTCGTGAGGTTGGACATGACGAACAATCTTAAAGTTTCCATTTCTCAGATTATGTCCTCGATGGGCTCGATAGGAGCTCGACGTGGTTCGATAGTTGTTTGCCCTTAAGGTTATCGTACATTACGAACAATCTTAAAGTTTCACTTTTACAAAATAAAATACAAAACAAATAATTGTTCAACATCAAGGTTTGACATTCTGGTAGAACAGGTCAACAATCCATTTATCCCTGAACGTCTGCATGTTCTCGTGTGTTATCATAGTGAGGGGAATATTTACCAGATGATGCTCTATGTACTTGATGGCGTACATGCCATAATCTCCGCTGCAAATTTGTCCTCGTAAGCCGTACACATATGGGATACAACGGAGTTGGAAACAATTGAACTAATCAGGAAAGAAAACTGACATGCTCCGGGTTTGGGGGACCTCATCCTTGCCCAGATGATGCCAAGCGAACTCTGACGCTTTGCGTCCTTTGAAGGACTTCAACTTAGGGTGATCCTTGAAGATTGACGAAGCCCTCATCAATGTGGGAAAGCTACGACACTAGGGCCTCATTGCAGTCTCCAGGTCTTTCTGTTGAATGACCGTATGATCGTCACCTTCCAGTCAACGATTGACATCTTGATCGCAAACCAAAGTCGCTGCTTGTAGCTCTGGCACCAATACACATATTCCATTCCCTTCCAAGAAGGCATGAGCTAAGTCTCAATGTCATTTAGAAAGTCTAGAGAGGTGGAATCCCAAGTGAACTTACCTGGACTGTCAGCGTATAGTCCGTCCTGGGCTGGCACCCAATCAGTAAAAAAAGTGTTCATAACCGTAGCCTTTTGGCAGTATGCACCTGGGTACCTATTAATACGCCTCCTTAACAGATGTTGTGTCGCGTCAACATACTACGATAACATGAGCACGCAGAAAGTCAGAAATAGTAGGTTCAAATTCTGGAAATTTTAAAATTTTGAAGTACTTATTTCGTCGCCGAGCCAAGATCTGGGACACTTCATGTTCAAGAACCACGCTGGTCCGAAATGCCCCGTCCCCACCGAAATGGGCTTCTCATTGGGGATGTCGCCCAAAATCCATTGTCTAAATGTCTTTAATTGTTTGACCGACTTCTTCGAAGGGTCGAGCACTAAAGGCTCTTCAACTTGGTCTGAACGACATGATTTCTTGGTCGGGTCGGTGTAGATATCCTGAACATGTTTTGGGCAAAATGGACTTCCAAATCACTAACGGTCAACGAAATTTCCTAGTCTCTTGGCGTGAATTTAACTTTTCCACGTGGCCAAATTTAGCCATTGAACTCTCAACGAATATATGAATTATGGTCGTTGGCGCTAAAGACAAATCCTTGAATCCGGTCAACTGAATTGGTTTCGGACGACTGAACCACACTTGACATAGCCCGACCAAATATTTCTAGAGTTTTGGTGATAGGTTGACCAAACTCAATTTGGATAACCAAACTCAATTATTAGGACAATCGTTTTACAAACGGTCGACCAAAGGACAATGACTAGAACACTCGGAGGATTAAGTGATGCTTGAAAGAGAGGATTAGGACGTAGTTGCGTGCCGAAGAGGGTAAAGATGTATAAATATCTCTATAAAAATTCGGTGTCGACTTGTATTTTGATTGTTCCACATTTGGTGTTCATTTAATTTGTCGTTAGAGGATCATCGATCTCAACACTTTCTATCCATTGTCCCTCGCTTGTTCATTCTCTGCGAAATCCTAACCTTAATCTGCTTCAATCTGAGTCAGATCTTTGTTCCGTGCATACTTCTGTTTGTAAGTGATTCACCCAATAACATCTAAAATTTGATCAATCTATCATATATTTACAACCCAAGTACTACAATGACCCGGAGCAAACACAAAATGTCTTATATAGAATTTCATCTTTTTAATCGATGAATAAAATACCATCTTTTGAGAAAAGTGAAGCATATGAGAAAAGTAACATGTCATACTCATTTATTGATAGATTAAGAAACACACTTCAATCGACCAAATTCGTTGTGATCATCATACACGACCAATCAAAACATTAAAACTATATATATTCTCTCACTTTAAAGTAATGATCTCAAGATCATACGAGAGCAGCTTTTAGTGACATGGTGAAGGTTTCCAACTCTTTTAGGCCTTCTTCAGAAGTTTTTGCTTCTCCTAAAATTTTAACCACTGCACTTCCAACAATTGCACCATCAGCACCCCACTCTGCAACCTGAATCACCATACATATATAAATCATCAATAATGAAAGTGACAAAATTTATAGCACGTGAGTACGAGACAAGTCTACTAACTTTATCTATTGTGAGCATTTTAGTCCAGTAGCTGATGGTAGTGCCAAGTATAAGAAGAATCGGATGTTGAGATTTCACCTAACTGTTCTAAAATCTTTGGATTTTTATCCCTTTAAATTCCGACCATCTCAAATTATCCTTACATATTCTGACCCCTCCGACCTGAATTTCAGGCACAAAGCCCTACTAATTAATGACTTAAATCAAAGAAACTTGCAAGATCTAAATTTAAGTTGTATAACCTCATGAATCCAAAATAAAACGAACTCATGAATCCATGAATAAAACAAATTTAAGTTGTACTACTAAGCTCAACTAGAACGAACTCATGAATCCAAAATAAAATTGAAATCCTTAACTAGAATTCACCTCATAATATGTATTTTGCAACTTACTTGCTTGAGATGCTCTGGTTTTGATATGCCAAAGCCAACTGCAACAGGCTTGTCTGTGGTCTGTATAAGCACACAAGCATTTAAGTTTTAATGTAGTTTGCTTTTAAATATCACAATAGTCATGATGCATTTGGAGTGTTACTTCATGATAATTAAAAAAACATCGGAAGGACGGAATTTACAATTACAAGGTTTTAAGTTTGTCTTATCAGGACAAAAATGTCATTTTGAAGTCTTCGTAGTGAAATTAGAAATTTTACTCTGAGTTGACATTATTGTGGCCGACTTTGATTCAGAGAAGTTATAGTACACGTACAACCGATTCATTTTTCTAGTGAAAAATAGTTTTTTCATATTAATTTGAAATTATTAAGTTCAGACAAAATCATGTAAAATTCTGAAGTCCACTCCAAGAGATTCATATATACAACTTTTTGTATACAAACTCATTAAAATCTGCATGTTTTCAAAAAAGACTATAGAAGTAAAACAAGACATTTTATTTCATTTACGCCTGACACAATTTAAACTCCAAAACTGGAGTGCAATAATAACAGATCAAAGTTATACCTTTTTTATTTCCTGCAAAAGCGATGGCACTCGTGCACTAACTGATGTACGAGCACCAGTGACACCAATCGAGCTTACCTGCAAAAAAAAAAATCAAAATTTTCTTCATGTTTCAATATTATAATTGCAACTTGACAGTGCATAAATTTCTTAATTAAATATAGTATTCAAATCATGCAACTAAATGTAAAAAATCAAGAATCAACCATGTAAGTAAATGTCTGAAAAAACAAACAAACAAATATTTATATCATCAATAATGAAACAAATATCTTGTCACGTAAAAAAATTAGATTTTTTTGCATCCATGTCACTGAATATTTTAGTTGACTTCAGTCTCTTGAACTTACAAGGTATATGAAACCGTTTGCAGCCTCAGAAATGTCTTTCATTCTTTGCGATGGAGTGGTAGGTGTAGTCAGAAGGACCTGAAATATTAAAATAATAGATTTCTGATATTAAAATAGGGTCAAGCTTCAGTGAACCCAGGACTTATCATATTTAGTTTAGGCTCCCTACAATCTCACCATTGAATCTTATTTATGGTTAATCTCATCTTTAATTAGCATAACCGCTTTACTATTAATCTACCTTACAAATTCAGATGAGTGGTGGATATGGTGGGGGCTTAAAATAGAAAATTAAGCCCCGGGCTCACTAGATAATTCATGTATTAAAATAATCAATATGAAATATTAAAGTCGGACGACAACGAGTTGCATCTTGAAATATAATCATATAAAATAAAAACAAATTAAGAAAAAATGGCACTTATAATTTTGGACATGCATGTGAGGGGCCATGAAAATAGAGATGATTAACTTACCAACTCAATATTGTTCTTTGCAGCTTCTTCTCTCAACGTTGTTGTCTCCTCCAATGGAACATCGGGCACAATCAGGCCTGAACAGTGCAACATACCAAAACATCAAAATTTTCATTCGAGATATGTTAATATCATCATTTTTCAACAAACACACTGAGCTTAACTTAAATAATGTTATTACCATGAACACCGATATCCCTTATGGTTGACATGAAGTTTTGCATGCCTTGCTTCAAAATCGGATTGTAGTACGTAAATAATGCGATTGGGCAGGATATTTGTGGAATCACCTATACACACAAAATATCATTAAGTTTATAGCCAGATAATAATAGGAATAACAATTTGAGCATCAATTTACAGTACTGCAAAAAAGAAAGATGTACAATCATATGGTAATCAGACACTAGACACATACTTAACATGTCTAATCACTAAAACACGTTTAGGTAAACTTTGAGTTCATTAATGATGACTGATAGTTATCAAACGAATAATCACAAATTCAAAATTTTGAAACTTGTAAGTGTGAGCTTGACTAATTACCTCCCTCAACATTGAAATAACCCCATTATAATTGGTTCCTTTTGCCAGGGCACGAGATGCAGCAGCCTAAACCCAATGTAACAAAAAATTACATGTTAATAAAATCATAATCTAACCATACAAAAGCAAAATTTTGGGAAAAATTAAATAACAAAAGTTTAACTAGACCTGGATGACTGGACCATCTGCCAAGGGATCAGAATATGGCATTCCAAGCTCAATTATATCTGATCCACAAGAATCAAGGATTTTTATGGCCTCCATTGTTGTTGGTAGATCTGGATCACCAGCACAAATATATGGCATAAACGCAACCTAAAAAACAGACAAAATTTCCATTTTGGATTAATGCCAACATCTTTTCAATATGAAATATTACTAAAAAACAGAAAATGTAATTTGCTATATTTTAAGTAACAGTCCAATAAAATTATTATATAGGACCCTTTTTTAATCAAAGCTTACCATTTAAACTCCATTTGCAAAACTAAGGGTGTGTTTGGGTATTTATTCCCAAACCATATTCTCATTGACAACTAAATTCTAAACATTATATATATTTTTTGGTTAATTTCTTATTGACAACTTGTTTGGCTCATGATATATTGATATGTGAATGTGGATTTTTTTGTCTATTTTCACTGTAAGTTAATAAATGTGATTTCGGAACTATGATCCCAAATATGTTAATTGTTAGGATATATTTTTAGATATGTTAGTTGTTAAGTGTTGTATACATGATGGGTTAGAACTATAATTTAACTTCGGGGGAAATAATTTCCATCCAAACACTTTCATATCTGGAATTGATCATGAATGGAACTCAAATTCTCTAGAATCAATCTAAAATCAGATTTTAGTGAAAATCAATTCTCTAGAATGAATCTGTATCCAAATGAACCCTAAGTTTCACATACCCACTTCATAATGGAATTATTAAAGTTTTCAAAATACAAACAAAAACAAACCACTCAATTTCTCAAAGCTTAGAACTTAAAATTAACCCACATTCAATTTGGTGCAAACAATATCCAAATCTCACCTTTCCTTGCTTCTTCAAGTTAGCAAAAGTCTCAGCAATCCCAATTGTGGGTTTTGCAACAGAAAGAGAAGCCATCACAGTCACCAATGATCTTGTCTTGATGGGAAAACAATTGTGTCCAAGAAAAGATCTCTTGCTGTAGGTATTGTTGGTGGGAAAGAACAAGAGTGTGTTGTTTGGAGCAATTGCCATTTTTCTTGCTTGTGTTTGGTGTATGAAGGATATGTACGTGCTTGTTTTATAATGTTGAGACTAAACTATAAGATTTTTGTCTTGGGTTGTGCTTTGTTGTGGAATGTAAGATTACGTGACCTTGAATGTGTTGTTTAATTAACAAAAGATTGATATTGAGTGTGAATTTGGAAATCACACATAGATGGGAAATGACTTTTCTTTACAAGAGAAAGTGACTAAGACATTCAATGGGAGGGTAGGTTTTGAAGATTCTTTGGTCAAGATTATAGTTTATTATTTGGAGAGATGAGGTGGACTTCATCCGATATTTCCAAGCGTAGGTAAGTAAGTACCCATTAGAAGTTTAAAGATTTTTTTTAAATGAAAGCCATTTTTTAACTAAAAGAAGCAATTATCACAATCTATATTTCTTAACAGTAATTTAAGAGAAAACTCAGAAAAGCTACAACCTAATACCATATTAAAGATATTGACGCAAGTAAAGAAAAATGAAATCATTTTTAGGACACAAATTAAGAACCATAATTAGCACATGGTTAAAGTGTTCAAAGATGTGTCAAATGAATCTCTTTATTTTTAGTATGCAACACTCCATCCCTAAATGATGGTAGGTACCTAGAAGAGTCTTTGTCTCAACAAAAAGAAAGAAAAAGAAAAAAAAGACTTGATCGCATAGTTTAGGATGATTTGAGAAAAAAAATCCATTTGAATCTTTGTGCATGCATGGGTTTAAAAACAACAAAGTAGAGAGACCTTTACAAAAATTCTTGATGATGCATGCCATTTTCTTCGCCTTTTCCTTCAAGATTGTGAATTTGTTGTTTTATCAAAGAATTTTGTTGTGGAATATTGATTTGGACTTGTATTGCATGCTGGAATTGAAATGTTGGAAGGTTGAAAGATAAGTAAATGCTAACTTTTCATGCTAAATGAGTGTTTATTAAGATGAGGGTCAAAGACGAAAGGTTTGTTTATTGTAGTGACTTGACATTTGAAGTTGGAAACCAAATACAACTATACAAGTGTTTGTTTGGATGTGGGTGAAATCCTATCAAGAAAATATTATTCTAATTATGTGGTCTTATCCTCACCAAATGCAATTCATATATTCATTACTTGTTTTGATATAACAAATAATCTAACGATTTCTTTTTAATTTTTGTAATACAAATTCTATTTTTTTGACAAACTAAGTTGTGCCTACTGCAGTTAGGGGCTGTAGTGTGCAACTTTTTCATGATTAGATTAATTTTTACTGTTTTCCTTTCTTCCTAGAATACTAAATTGTATAGTATACGTTCCAATCTAGTTCAGGTCCGTACCCAACGCTAAGATTTTCAATTGGCATACCAACAGAAATCATCTTAATTCTTAAGTTGATAGATTGAAAACAATCAATTCCATCCATATAGTTAATTTGTTGGTAGTTTGGAGGATTACAAGCATGACTATTGTTTTCCAATTGGCTGTTTTTGCATTAATTGCAACCTCATCAATCGGCCTATTCAGATATTCACGACCAAGAGGTATTGGATTCTCTTTCGGAGTTTTTTCTTTCTATCTAAGTTCGAACTCTCGATTCAGAGTGAAAATATTCATATTTCTTTAATTTTTCCAAATACAAATACACCAGATGTTCATATTATAGATGTCCTAAATTTAAACTAATATGTAAGTTATATAGGCAGTAACACTATCTAGGATCTTCTTTAACAACTTTCTACCATATTTTTAAGCTTCAAACACAAATCATGTTGCTTTAACCTACTTTTATAAAAAATAGTTAAAATTTTCAAGTATGAACCAATTAATTCGGTATAGCATAGGACTAGACCGGATCAGTACACTCTTCGGTCCATAAAGGCCTAGATAGGGACCAACAAATAATCCACAACCTAGAACAATTCAAAATCTATATTTCTTCATAATTCACGATTGCCAACATGAATCTCTCAAATTTAAATATACCATAATAATTTTTATGTGACTTGGCTCAACAACATCGTTAAACAAATCTTTAGTATTCACATTGCAAGTGTGTGGAGACTGGAGAATCATCCCACTATATCATCCTTCCTGCACCCGATTTTTAGATACTCACGTTTTGATATGGTGCCATAATCTTTTAGATATTCGTGCTTTAACATGGTATCAAAGCCCAAAATAACGATATCTCTGTACATCCACCCATCAGAAAACACACAAACTTGATCTATAAAAGGTCATGTGCTCAAATAAAAATACATTCACAAAGGAATTGAAAATGCTCAGCACATGAACAAGAGAAAGAAAAGGAAAAATATATATTACACTCCTTTATTGAGAGTTTGAGACTATATGGTCATAATGAGCGAACACAAATGCATCCAATTCTTTTTTGGAAACCAATCATGAACAAGAAAAAAACATGACCTTATGTTAAATTGATACTGAGACAAGATTAAGGTTTTGTTGTATATTGCTTGTATATTTTTAGGGTTACAAGATGAGGTTTTATATTGTACATGAACTTTAGATGTAGCCGTTGTTGTTGCCAAAAAGGTGTAGTCCGAGATTTGTGTGATTGGGTTGCGTTTATGGAAGGAGGCGATGATGAGAAAGATCTTCTGAGCTGGAGGCTTGGTTTGGAAGGTTTCTTGCGAGGTTTCCATGATCTCCATTAGGTATGTTCTTTAACACGCCCCCTCAAGTTGGGTCCGGAAGGGATTGAGGGAACCCAACTTGGAAAGGATGGATTGGAATTGTCTTTGATCCAAGGCCTTTGTGAAGATGTCTGCGAGTTGTTCTTTGATTGAGATGTACGGTACTTCTATTTCTTTGTTTTGGATCTTTTCCCGGATGAAGTGACAGTCAACTTCAATATGTTTGGTCCTTTCGTGAAAAACTGGATTTGAAGCTATGTGGCGGGCGGCATTATTGTCACAGAACATGTTCATGACTTTATTGAAAGGTTGCTTCATGTCCCGGAGGAGTTGTTTGAGCCAAACTAGCTCACTTGTGGTAGAGGCCATAGCCCGATATTCTGCTTCAGCGCTTGATCTAGCAACAACATTTTGTTTTTTACTTCTCCAAGTTACGAGATTCCCACCAACGAATGTACAAAAACCTGTAGTGGATTTGCGGTCATAACTTCCTGCCCAATCTGCATCGGAGAAGCCAATTATAGAGTTAGAATTATTATTCTTCATCCACAATCCTTGTCCAGGAGTCATTTTTAGATACCTGAGTATTCGATCAATAATGTCTAAGTGACGTGTGTGCGGTGCATGCATAAATTGACTAATAATGCTAACTGCATATGTTATATCGGGTCTAGTTACAGTAAGGTATATGAGTTTCCCAACAAGTCTTTGAAACTGCCCAATATCCTTAACCGGTTCTCCTTCAGTGAGTCCAACTCTGTGGTTGGTTTCGATTGGAGTGTTGGCCGGTTTGGACCCAAGTTTCCCAGTTTCTTTTAGTAAGTCAATAGTGTATTTTCTTTGCGATAGAAATAAACCTTTTGTGGAGTAGGCAATTTCTATTCCTAAGAAATATTTTAGAACCCCAAGGTCTTTGATGTCAAATTTAGATTTTAGATAGTTTTTGACTAGGTTAATTGCATGATCACTATCACCGGTGATTATAATATCATCTACATAAACAAGCACAATGGTGGTTATGTTGTGATGGTTTTTAATGAACATGGATGCGTCAGCGGAAGACTTAATAAATCCAAATAACAGAAGAGCGTAACTAAGTTTAGCATACCATGCACGTGGGGATTGTTTCAATCCGTAGATTGATTTGTGTAGCTTGCATACCTGATTTGTAGTAACGTTGTATCCGGGAGGTGGAGTCATATAGACTTCTTCTTCGAGGTTCCCCTGAAGAAAAGCATTTTTGACATCCATTTGATAAAGTTTCCAGTTTTTGTTAACGGCTATAGAGAGAAGAACACGAACAGTGTTCATTTTAGCTACTGGTGCAAAGGTTTCTAGGTAGTCTAGGCCGTAAGTTTGAGTGAACCCTTTTGCCACAAGTCTAGCTTTATATCTTTCAATTGTCCCGTTGCTATTGTACTTGATCTTGTAAATCCATTTACACCCAACAGGTTTGATCCCGGTTTGTAATGGAACACAAGTCCAAGTTTTATTTGATTCTAGTGCTTTTATTTCATCGTCCATGGCTTTGCACCATTTTGGATCCCTAATAGCTTCATGGTATGAATTAGGTTCTTTGTAATTATCTATTTGGCTTATGAAGGCTTTGTGAGTGGGTTTTATTTGATTATAGGACAAGTAGTCCTCAATGGGATAGGTTACGTGAGAAGTGATAAAATCTTTTAACCTAGTTGGAGGGCGATTTGGACGAGTAGATCTTCTTCTTTGGATGATTTCTTCTTGGTTGTTTGTTTGGTTATCTTCAGCTTCTTCTCCACCTCTATTGTTTTCTTCTTCTTCTTCTTCTTCTTCTTTGTCTTCTTCTTCTCTCGGGGCCAATTTATCTGTATGTGATTCTGATATTCCCGTGTCGAAGGTTGGCAGTGGAGCGTCAAGCGTTGTGGGTGGGTCTGTGCCTTTTTGAAAGTAAGCATCTCTTTCAACAAAAGATACATCTCTTGAAACATAAAAGTTACAATTTATTGGGTCATAACATTTGTACCCTTTTTTGCTAAAGGAATAACCAAGGAAAATACATTTTACAGAATTAGAGTCGAGTTTATCTACTCGTTTCCTGTGAACAAAACAAACACATCCAAATATCCGAAGATGATCCAAGGTTAGTTTTTTTCCAAGTAAAATTTCCAAAGGTTGCTTATTTTGAAGATTGGAGCTTGGTAGTCGATTTATGAGATAAGTTGCGGTTAGGACAGCATCTGACCAAAAATGTTTTGGGACATTATTTTGAAATAGTAAAGACCGGGTAACATTCAAAAGGTGACGATTTTTCCTTTCAGAAACACCATTTTGTTGGGGAGTATTGATACAAGTAGTTTGATGAAAAATGCCTTTGGTTTTCAAAAATTTTTGGAAAATGTGGCTCGTATATTCCGAACCATTGTCAGATCTAAAAAACTTTATTTTGAAGTCATACATATTTTCAACAAGGGTCACAAAATCACAAAAAACTTTGAACGCATCAGATTTTGTTTTTAGAAGGTAAATCCATGTAGTGCGGGAAAAATCATCAATAAATGAAATAAAGTATTTAAAACCATTATAAGACTCAACAGGGGCCGGACCCCAAATATCAGAATGAATAAGTTCAAGGGGACAACTAGCTTTATTTGTAGCAGAATGAAAAGGCAGTCTAGTTTGTTTCGAAAAATGACATACATCACAAGAATATTCAGCAGAAATAAAAGGAAATAGTGTTTTTAAAACATGATGGGACGGATGTCCCATTCTCTTGTGCCAAAGTTCATGATTTGGTTTATTAATAACATGCATCGCCTTATTTTGGGTGTCTAAGATGTAGAGCCCATTGATGAGAACTCCTCTACCAATCATCATTCCTGTAATTCGATCCTGAAAAAGTACATCAACAGGAGTGAATATAACATTACAATTTAAATTCTTAGTAATTTTAGCAACTGATAGAAGATTGGAATCGAACGAGGGGACATACAATATGTTTTTTGCACATTTATTTAACAGTTGCATATCCCCTATACCTTTGATTTCAACTTGATTACCATTAGCTACAGTTACGAATTTATTTAGCAAGTCCAAATTATTTTTTGTATTATTTAGTAATGATGGGTTTCCGGTCATATGGTCTGTGGCACCCGAGTCAATAATCCATTTAGTATTAAGAGACGTATTAACAGAAAAATTGGCAGAGTAATTATCTAAGACCTTTTTCATACCTGAGTAATTACCTGAACTTTGAGGGTTGCTTTGCAAATAACTGTTCAAGTGGGCTAGTAGCTGGCCCAATGAATTCGTGTCCATGGGTCCACCTCCAGATGTGTTAGCAGGCCTGGAGTTGCTTACAAGAGGGTTGGTTGTGGATGGGGAGAACAAAGCTGGACTCGGGTAATCGGTTGTGCTATTCGGGTGTTCCATTTGTGCTGCTATATAACCCCTCGGATCCGCGTGAGACCCGACTTCACCCCATTTTCTTCGTTCCCCATCTGAGCTAGGGTTTGCGAACCCTCCAAAGCTGCCGCCGCTACCTCCCCTTCCTTTGTTCCGATGATCGCCCCCTCCGTCCCTTGTCGGTCGGAGGTGAGGATGTAGGAACCAGCATGAGTTCCTGTTATGGCCAGATTTCTTGCAGTTATCACAAGTTTCGTTAGTTTTATTTCCATATTTACCTCTGGTTTTTCCGTTTTGTGTGGTGGTTTGTTGTTTTCCGGCGAGAAGTGCCTGAGACTCCGATGTGTGATCGGTTTGTTGGGTCTGAGTAGTGGTGCGGCGGGTTTCTTCCCGTTGGACCATTGCGATGATGGACGCCAAGTTTGGAAGTTCGGGTGTCATTAATATTTGGCTTCGAATGGCTTCATAGCTACTGTCGAGTCCGATAAGGAATTGGTATATGTGGTCTTGTTCCATGCGCGTAAGGATGACTTTTGGGTCCGAGGTTGGGGGTTCATAGATGGCTAGTTCGTCCCATCCTCTTTGGAGTACTCCGAGATACTCGGTGATGGTTTGAGTGCTTTGTTTTGTCTGCGAAATATCTTGCTTTAGTTTGAAAATATGAGCAAAGTTGTGAGCCTTACCATAGATGCTTTGAGCCGAGTCCCATAACTCTTTTGCAGAGTTTTTGTATAAGAAGATTCCACCAATTTTTGGCTGCATTGAGTTGATCACCCATGACATGATTAGATGATCTGTTGCTTGCCATTCTTCTTGTTTTGTTTCAGTTCCCACGCCGGTTGGTTTTGTTGTTGTTCCGGTGATGTGGCCTAGTTTTCCTTTGCCACTGAGGGCAAGCGAGACCGCCCTCGCCCATGAGAGGTAGTTTTGCCCATTTAGCGGTTGGGAGACCAGGCGAGGTGCATTCACTTCTGGATCCGTCATGCTTTCTGGGAGGAGGATGGTTGGCTTGATTGGCCTTCAACCCCCTAAGAGAGGTAGAGACCGATGTTGTGGCTGGGAGGACGGTTGGCTTGTTTGGCCTTCAACCCCCTAAGAGAGGCAGAGACCAATGATGAGTTTTGGAAAGCCTGAGGTCGACTGCGGTTGTTTTTGTTTCTCAGAATCGTTGCTCTGGTACCATGTTAAATTGATACTGAGACAAGATTAAGGTTTTGTTGTATATTGCTTGTATATTTTTAGGGTTACAAGATGAGGTTTTATATTGTACATGAACTTTAGATGTAGCCGTTGTTGTTGCCAAAAAGGTGTAGTCCGAGATTTGTGTGATTGGGTTGCGTTTATGGAAGGAGGCGATGATGAGAAAGATCTTCTGAGCTGGAGGCTTGGTTTGGAAGGTTTCTTGCGAGGTTTCCATGATCTCCATTAGGTATGTTCTTTAACACCTTATTTACTTTGGAATTTGAATTGCTAACCATATTCAGAGAACAGCCTTGACTGACTTGGTGAAGTTTTCTAGTGCTTTCAAGCCTTCTTCAGGGGTTTCAGCTCCTGCCAAAATCTTAACCACTGCACTTCCGATAATCGCGCCATCAGCACCCCAATCAGCTACCTGAAACACCAAATACGAATGAAAAGTTTAATCAATGTCAGTGGTTTAGAAATATAATTCCACCACTCTGCTCAGATGTTGCTAATATTGTGACTTACTTGCTTCACGTGCTCAGGTGTTGATATGCCGAAACCGACCGCGACAGGTTTGTCTGTTGACTGTAAAACATAAGCCAAGAGGTTCCTTAAGATTCCAAATTAATAAACGTGGTAACACCGATCATCATGGACTATATCAAATAGCTATCTAAACTATTTGCATTTCCTATTTATTATGAAATCGTAGATGATCAGTTGCATTTCGTATCATTAGGTCAATCGCCAAAAACCTTTGATTTTTTACAGTGGTACGGTTGTGTCCACCCGAGCTCCTTTTTTGAGGCACTAGGGTAACACTTTAATTGTTGAGGATGTGGGTTTGATTCAATCAGACTGGAACTGTCAGCCGGTTGAAGACCAAAAAAGATGCAGAACAAGAGCCAGACAACCAATCGACAATCAAATTGTCTAATGAAGCTACAAGGTTTGATTAATGTATTGAGAATTGACCAATTCAAAAAGTATGACTTTGTATTAGAGACTGGATGGACAATATAATTTTCATCTAAGATATGATGGTTCATAATTTCATATCTAGAGCGGAATGGAATGGCTCGATCACGTCGTGCATGTAAAAGTAAACATGTTCGGATATCTTCTATGTATACAGACACTCACCTTGTAATAATGTTATCAACTTTGCAGTGGAAACAGGAAAAAAAACGATGGTTGTGGGCTTTCTGCTCTTTAAGGGTTGCCTATGATGAATCTAACGTATTTGTGTTTGTTTCCTTTGTTCTTATGATTCGTCTTTTTTTTCTTTTCTTTCTATTGCTTCAAATTCATCCCCGACCGAACAAATTGTTTCCTCGAGCTGCCACAAGAGGACACTGCTGAAGCGTCAATGCATAATGGTCTGTGCCGAGTTTTGTACCTCTATTTGCCTTAACAATACCTCGATCTAGTATTAAGAATTTTTGAGTGAGGTCTACTCACTTGACTTCTTTTATTTCTTTTTCCAAACAGATGGCACCAGATTTAGTGGCAACAAAGCCAAATTTTAGTTGGCAATTACAATTTATGTAGGAGGTACTATGAGCAAATGAAATATAAAGCTTATGTCATTCGTGAAGCATGCTTGCTTGAGTTCATCTACTTTTCTGCTACCTTTCACTTATCTGTTTCGTATTGCATTGTGTATATATCTTCACTTCCTAAGCCACTTTAAATTCTAAAATCTTATTATTTTAAAAAAAGAATTACTAATGCAAATGAGAAAACAACCATTAACTAAAGTTACAGAGAAAGCTAAGATAGCATCCTGAAATATGAGATTACAAGTACCTCTTTAACCGCTCGTAGAAGATCCGGCACAGATGTATTTACAGAAGAACGGGCACCAGTGACACCAACAGAGCTCACCTGAGCAATAGAATAAAAATCATCACATCAACAGATAATTGTTATAATTCATGTAAATCGAAAGAAAGAAATTCCCATCTCAACAAATGGTTACTGAAAAAAACAATGTCACAAGATAATTCTCTCCAACACTGGTAACATAAATTCAAGTGGGATAATTTGTCGAGGGAAGGAACTTACAAGGTACACAAAACCTTCCGCAGCTTCGACGATCGCTTTCATTCTCTCTAAAGGAGTTGTTGGTGTAGTAAGAAGTACCTTCAAAGAAATCAAAACGGAAAAAAAACGAACAGATTGTGGTGAGGATGCTTAGACAAATATTAACTTCATAGTTGATAGAATGAAGTAATCACTCTTTGAAGCAATGGCCAACAACTTTGTAAAAGCAAACAAAATAGACGATTTGAGAAGTTATATCCATACATCCTGATGTCAAACTATATGGTATATTAGTATGACAAACTCCATATCATGAAGCTAAAATGTAGACATGTTATTGGAATAAAGATATTGTTACAGAAAACTTACCAGTTCAATGTTGTTTCTTGCGGCTTCTTCCCTTAATATTTTTGTCTCCTCCAATGGTACGTCTGGCACGATGAGACCTGAAAAACCCAGCACATAACTTTTCAAACTGCGAGGACAATAGAAGTGACTGCAGATAAAACTAGTTAATACAAGTTTTAATAGCATTATGATTGTAGTGTTGACTAATATTACCATGTACACCGATATCCCTTATGGTAGACAAGAACTTCGAAATGCCCCGCTTCAAAATTGGATTGTAGTATGTAAACATCGCGATTGGGCAAGAAATTTGAGGAATAACCTGAACAAGTAAACCACAGCTGAAGTTTCCATCAAATAATACATAAAGCACTTCTATCCAAAGAAAATGATAGAAAAGGAATGAACAGCACTTCTAGCTAAAGTTTATTCATGAAACAAAATGTCAAAAACAGAATAGTTGAATGTCATATTTTCGATCTCGTTAGATATTAATGGTTTTGGCAGCTAGGAGGTGCAATAACATCAGAACAATAACAAATTGAAATGAAACACAATAACAAACTGGCCGTAAAGCTGATCAACAAATGAAATAATTAACATAAAAACTAAGTGATCTGCAGGTGTGCAACATTGGCCATGATGTTATTAGCTACAATAATTGATCCCACCCAAGTAGACCATCCATAACCAACTAATCAGATTCACAGAGTGAACATTTAAAAGAGTCTGTGGATGTACGAATGTTGAAGAAAATTCCAGGGATAATATGCCATTACCTCCTCCAACATGGAAAAGACTGCATCATAATTGGTTCCATTGGCTAAAGCACGAGCAAAGGCAGCCTAAGAAAAGAATAAACTCATGATTGAAACACCAAATAAGTATAGAAAGGGATAAAAGGAAAATGCTTCGAACCTGGATGACTGAACCGTCGGCTAATGGGTCGGAGTACGGCATTCCCAACTCGATAACATCGGATCCACAAGAATCAAGCACTTTTATAGCTTCAATTGTTGTCGGTAGATCTGGATCACCAGCACAAATGTATGGCATAAATGCAACCTACACACACACCATAAACGTCGTCATAACAGCATATGTAACACAGACAAATTACTAAATTACTGTCTCTAACACTCAAACCAAACAACAATGTCCAAAATATTCGTTTTCCATTACACTTAAAATCATGTCATTGAAATTCTCTTCCACCATGGAGAGCTCAAAGCAACCAACTAACCGTGAGTCACAATGAAGTTGAAACTACAAATACTACGAAACTAGAACTTTGCGAACTCCATATGAAAGGATAATTCAAACGTTTCCATCATTTAGATCCACTAGCTCACACTAAAACCAGCAAATTCTCACTCAAAAAGAAAAACAGACAAAATCTTAGAAAAGATAATCCAACTTGACCACACACAAAGAGAGTCAATCCCATACAAAAAGAAGTACCAAAGACTACAGAGAAATTCACTTTTTCACATAATTAGACCCATTAGCTCCACCAAAATTTTCCCAAAAAACCATCAAATTTTCCACAAAACTCTCAATGAACACCATCAAATTTTCCCAAAAAACTCCACCAAAATTCAGGTAACACAACCCTTCAAATAAACCATCAAACATCGAGAAAAGAAAAATTAGACGTGCACAACTTTTAGATACACTGACCCACACTTATTGTAACATCCCGTCCCTGAGTCCATACCGGGCCCAAGTTTCAGTTTGTCATCTACGAGTCCACTAATCCACAACACCCACCTATTGCCACAAAACTTAAGTTGATAAGTAGTTTAGTAGTGAACTCATGTCATTATATCTCACACGAACATTTTCACGTTAGACAATGTGAGACTAAACTTTTGGGGTGTTACAATCTACCATACTTGAACACTTGACGTCATCGTCATGGTCAAACCAATAAGTCAACATGCATTGTGGTATTCTAGAGGTAGCTCCTACATTTTTGGTGTAACACTTAATTTCCATAATTCCGGCTAGTTCAGACTCTGATACCATATGTAACGTTCCGTCCCTGAGCCCACACCCGACCCGAGTTTCAGTCCACCACTCACGAGTCCACTGACCCACAACACCCTTTTATTGCCATAAAACTTAAGTTGGTAAGTGATGTAGTAGTGCACTCATGTCACTATTTCCCACACTAACATTTTCGTATTAGACAACGTGAGACTAAACTTTTAGGATATTACACTTACAAATCAAATTTTTCCAAAAGCAAACCCACAACAATTTACATGACATACCAAAAGCATTTGCTTGAAAATCCAGCTTTCCCGTATTAAATTAGTCTATAAAAAAAATCAAACATAATGAAAGAAAACCTCACGCATCCACAACATAAAACCTACCAATTCACGCACCCACCATTAACAAACCACCAAAACAGAAGTGCTTGGTTTGCAAAAAAAATCATAATGAAGTGGGAGAATTAAACTAATAAAAAATTATGGAGCGGGAGTTCCATGACTTTCAAAACTTCAAAAATTGCATTAGGGAAGACTTCTCCTGCTTCCACTCAGAGATAGTGCTATATATATAGAAAGGTTAGGCGGATCACCTGGATTCTACGGTTTCGTATAGTCTGTAAGGGCTCTTTTGGATTTCGTCCCCTTAAAATTTTGATTTTCTTAGGATTTGACACTTTTTGATTTTATTTTTTTTGAATACCAATAACAAGACGGATAAATGAAATTTTGCCAAATTAGCTTAGTTTAAGAGTATATATTTACCTACTTATCAGTAAAATACTTTAGCAAACTTTAAATCAAACACCAAATCAATCCAACCAACCAATTTCCATTTTTTTCTGAAGTCGTACTTAGGAATTCCGATACGTCTAAGTTAAATTCCTATCTCATCTGTAGGGGAATAGATTGAAGATACGATGAGTAGAGGCATGAGGCGTTGGAAGATAAGGGAATATAGACATTGAGTGAGATAAGATATTAGAAAGATTGAGAAATTAAGAGGCAAGACAACACAAAGGATTTGGAATTAGAAATATACTTACTCTCTGATTATTCTTATTAAATTTGGTTGGTCTACCACCTCAACAAAACCTAAGCACCTAGGTGAAGAATAATGGATTCAACTCTATTATAGAGTGTTGCACACAATTTGTGTTTAGCAATGTGTGACTATTTTCTCAACGATTCTTATTGTTTTCTCCTTTATATATTTATATACGAGATACAAGTTTGTAACGCCAACCACTCACGAAGAGATGACAACTAGCCAACCAAAACAGTAAATTTCAAACAACTTTAATGCCTAGAAATTAAATTAGAAAAGCATGTAATCATGGAAATAATTTGCTTGTGATTAACGTTGCCAACTTTAATGCCCAGCACACCGTTCCACTTTAAAACCAAAGAAAGTTCAGTTCCGTAGATTATATTGAAAAGATGTCGATTTTAGTCACATGACAAAACGAAATGTTTTTCTTCACTTCCTTATATTGAAAATGATTTTAGTCACAAGTTTGTACCGATCACTAGAAACTGAAATTTTGGAAACTAGAATTCTAAAATTGGATCTCTAGACTTCCTTCCACTTCTTGCAAATCAATCATACCTAAACATGAGACACAGTCAAAGCAAAATATCAAAACAAATCAATCTCAAAACCA
The DNA here is from genome assembly GCA_963682175.1 of Triglochin maritima. Lineage (NCBI taxonomy): Eukaryota > Viridiplantae > Streptophyta > Magnoliopsida > Alismatales > Juncaginaceae > Triglochin > Triglochin maritima. The sequence goes on from OY821786.1 coordinate 32,610,997, forward strand.
ACCAGAAAAAAACACACCAAACACTACACAAAAAAATCATTAATAGTTACACCAACTCCCTAATATTTGTACCGATCACTAGCTGAAATTTTGGGAAGTAGGGTTGTAGGAACTAGCTAGAGTTCTGAAATTGGATCTCTAGACTTCCCTCCACTTCCTGCAAACCAATCTGATAGGGTCTCAAAGAAGAAGTTGAATAAGGATTACTCCCAATCGGATTTTAATCCATATTAGTTGGTTGATTGTTATCTCTTCTGATTTACAGTAGTTAATTAGATTTTTATTATCATACTACTACCTTAAATTAAGATATTGTAATCATGATCTTAATGACCATATGATTGAGAAGTTTTGTTATAAATAAAGTGGGAATGAAAGAAACAAAGGCAACCAATTACCAACAAAAGAACCATTGTGTTTCTTAGGTTGGTTGGTTGGTTTTATTTATCATTGTCATATCAATTTCCTACTAATTTTACTATCACAATCACACTCAAACACGACACATTGGAAGCAAAATCCGAAAATAAATCAATCACAAAACCAACAAAACACACACACACACACACACACACACACACCAAAACACTACACAAAAGATGAATCAAACATGTAGCACTTGTAGACCCCGACCAAGATCAAATTTTGACACCGACCCATTTCTCCTCTCACCTTTCCCTGCCTCCTCAAGTTGGTGAAAGTCTCAGCAATCCCAACCTTGCTCTGGGCTAATGAAACGCAAGCCATTGGAGGCGCCGGAGACTTCGGTTTGAAGAGAACTCCATTGGGTCCAATGACAGATCTCTTGTTGTTGAATTTGGGAATGGCGGTGGAGAGGAAGAAGGAGGTTTTGTTTGGAGCAATCGCCATTCTTGTTTTGGTTTTGGAGGATTTGAGTTTTTTTGGTTTTGGAGGAGAAGTTGGTGTGGAGTGGAAGGTTAGGTTTGGTTTGGTGGGGGTGTTTTTGTAGACTTTGGGAAATTTACATTGCCACCCCTGAGATGTACTAAACAAATGTACAGTATTATTATTTTTTCGATATTAACTACTCACTATCTATCATTTTTAAATCTTAAACATCTAAATCATACGTATGAGATTGTGAGATTTAATATCAGGTCTTGACTATCTCGAGACAAGAGATATGTAAACTAAACTATATCTTGAGTTTAGTGGTTGGAGTTTTACTTAGACTGTGGAATTTGTGTTCGAATCTCTTTGTCCTTTGTACATATTTTGCCTAAAATGTGTACTATCAATACCCACTAATTAGATTGATTTCAAAATTCACTATCAATACCCTGCATTTTGACATTGGGAGCTTGGAAAATTGTAACCAAACAATATTTTCGACATTTAAGAATTACAAGTACAATGGTGTCATGGAAGAATTCACTTTGTGTAGCTTCTGGTGTTTGGAAATTTTACGTTCATTTTCTAAATGTTGGCGTTCATGTCTTTTGTGGAAAGCTAAATGAACACAATGTCTTCGGAATAAAGAAACAAACACGATGACAACAAAATGATTATCAGTTTGAGTGCATTCTAAATTATGATCTTATCTTACCTCAAACAAATTTAGTTAACATGACACAATATAATGACGTGCTAAGTTTGATATGCTCTGTATTGTTGTAAGAGGTGTATCTAAATTCTCAGAGAGTTTGAGATATATTATCCAAAATTACATGGTTATTTCATCAATTTTGAAATCACAACGTCAATATGTGCAATAAAAAAATTATGTTTTGGATTACATGATGAGCTGCCAAACAAGACCCAGCTCACATTTTTCACGTTTTTGCATCAAAAAGAAATATGAGCTCTTACTTCACATGTAGTTTTCGAAATCAATAGTTGAGTCGTTAGTTATAATAAAATTCGACAAATGAAATCTTGATTATGAGAAAGAAAAAAGTTAAATTAGTTTTTGTTATAATGTGGTAGGAGTTAATTTTGTTATTAAAATGAGGTGCAAATCTGCATTTCACAAGTGGCCACAAGCCTTTTGACATGCGAAGTAGTTGTTTACAAATTTTAATTTGTTAGGTACAATTTAGTCTAACGACATCACTTACAAATCTTTGGAACTAATCAAAAAACAAACCACTTCACTTTTTATTTTTTATTTTTTGAGGTATTTTAAGTTAGAGTACTAATGGGTCATCCCTACATAACCTATTACCTCATAACAAAATAAGTCTAGAATCTACTCCAAACAAAACCCCTTTATTACAAGTTACAACCAAAATTACCAAAATTACAATTTTTTTTCTCCTAAATACTGGATTTGTGATTCTCCTAAGATTTTCATCTCCTGAGTCCTGAAGGCCGGAATGGAGAAATACCTAAAAGATATTCTCTTCCATTAGATCCTGAGGTACAGACAAAATGTTTGGCACACTTTTAAGATGAAATTTGAAGTCCGTACTGATAAGATTATTAATTGAAGAGTTTGTTCTCTGATCACTAAAAATAACTACATGTAACATCAGAAGATGCTGCTGACGTGGCAAATAAATGTCGGTATTACATGCAAGTAACCCACGTTTTTTCTCTCTGAAAAGTAGCCGCCAACCTTTTCATAATTGATTTTTTTTGTATTTACAACCTCACTTAAGTCTTATTTGTTTCAATGCTCTTTGAGTTTTTTTTTTGAGTAATGATAGATTTGCATTAAATAAGTCTTGAATTATGAAACCACAACAACCCAAGAATAAAGTCTTACAATAGGAAAGTCAAATTAGTGCAAAAACAGAAGATAACATCCACTCTTAGCTTAAACCGAATCATCCAACATTATAATCTTAAAAAACCAAAACAATAAGTGACTATCAGCCCAAGTCCTACCTACCACCTGCAGGTTTGATGAAAAAACATTTGTTGCTTGAATGAAGTTCAGTTTTGCCCTTTTGATACTCTCATTTTGGAGTATTTTACCATGTTTCTCTTTGCGTTTGTCCAATTCAAAGCCACGTCAAAACAATTAAGCATTAAGTTTACAAAGTTTGTGGAGACAAACATCGTTAGTGCGGATTAAGTTTAGATTAATATATAGAGCTTGCGAAATCCCGAAAAGTTTCCACAAACGAGTAGGTGAAGAAGAGATGTTCATTGGACTCCACCACTAGACCGCACAAAGGATATAATGGGTTAATTTGATTCCTCGAGAGATAAATTTATCCCATGTAAGTAATTTATTCTCAAATAGCAACCCATTGGTAATTATTTTCACTTATGGAGGAGGGCTAATAACTAACCTTTTGAATTTGATTATATAAGAGACATCGGAGTCCCTCTTTGTTGAGCATATTATACATATATCTTGATCTGAGGTTCCCTTTCTTATTAAGGTTCCATTTTGTGGAATCCCGGGAAGTGAAGGGAGTGAATGTCAAGTAAGTTAGGGGATCCACGAGATTATTCTTGGAAGTTGGGAACACTCCCGATTTTGAAGTGTTGATTTGGTATTTTAGTCGCACTACTTCTTGGGAGATTCCTGGTTTGCCATTGATAATGTCCCATAATTTTTTTAGGACTCCGGGACGGATACGCACATATTTACCCATTTTCCCACGCGCTATTCCACGTGTCAGCCACGTCAGACTCAATGGGTTTCCTGGTTTTCGTGGGTGTAGTGTAGTATTTTGATTTTAACATTTGAATTCTAAGTTGATTTTGATTTTCTCGAGGTATGGCCGAACTTTCCAGACTTTGTATGGATTGGAGTGTTGGAATGAGTTTTGTTGGTATCACTTATTAATAGCAATATGAAGTCTTGCTTTAACTAGTTAATAAGGGTGCTTTCCCAAGAAAAGCTAAAATCTTCTTCTCACCTTCATCTTCATCCTGTTAGTTTTCTCCACCTCAAGCTTTTGTCACATTCCGGTTGAATCTTCAAGCATTTACCAGTCGAATCTTTGTTCTAACGGGTGTTATGGTTTTAACTGGCTTGGTGTCGTCATCCGAATATCATCAAGTACCTTTCTCTACCCGTCCTCCTCCAATGTAGGCCTACGGTTAGTTTTTCACCTCCTAAGCCGTCCTCTATTTCTCCTTTAATTTTTTTTACATTTCTGTTTATTTTTTATGATACGAACTCTAGGCTTTATCTTGTTGATTTTTTTGGTAAAATTTTCTACACTTACTTTTTCAGTACATAATGTAGTATTGGGGGGTCTTGATGTTTTTTTATGGTAGGCACGTTGGGATTTTAATAATGGTTAGTGGAGGTAAACTTATGAATAGTCGGGGGTAAATTGAAAGCAGGAGCAGGGTAAAATGGGTTACAGTAGGATTTTATTAATTGTTCGTGGTCGTGGGGGTAAACTTATGGATGGTCGGGGGGAATTGAATCATGGTGTTTCAGTTTGGGTATTTCCAGGATCAGGGTAAATTGGGGTAGACTTGATAACAAATGGGGTATTTCAGTTGTTTTAGGTGTTTAGTATTTGTGGGACATATGTTTTGGGTAGACTTGATAACAAATTGGTTACATTTGTAAGTTTTGGTTTTGCTAATGGAAATATGTAGTAAGGAGAATTTTAGAATTCATTTGGGGTATCTTCGTAATAATACGGGGTAACTATTGTAACATGATACAAGTTAGTAATAAAAATATAAACCTTGGTTATTTTTCAAAATCGCCAGTTGGACTTTTCATTAAATACTTGGGGAAGTGTTTTTTGTTGTTGTGGGAAATGTTTGATAACACATTTTGATATTTTGCCATTTTCCAAAATCTGAGTTTGCTCTAAAAGTATTTATCTTAAGATAAATTCCCGTTTTAATATTTTACAAGTGGTGATGGAGGAGGAGTACACCCACAGTCATCTATCTCTCATTCATTGGCTGAAAGCAGCAAAAAATATGAGAGCTCCTTACAAAGAGCTTTTTGCTTCAACCCCTTTTGGGCACTTTTTGGAGATGGAAAACATTGTCGTTAACGATGAACTAGAGCGAGACCTAATAGGATGTTACTCGACTAGACGGAAAACATTCATTATGGGAGAATACAAGATGCAGTTTGAAAAAATGGATGTGGCTTGCATATTGGGACTAACTCCTGGAGGTTGCGTTGAGGGCCTATATTTTCTAGAGATCATATCTCAATTGTTAATGGCCTCTAGAATTCGTGCGAGACTGCCCACAGCAGCTGGATGATGTTAATGATAGTGGCTTGTTTGTTATTCATTGAATTCGTAGGTTACTAACTGGACTACCACCAGATAGTGTTGAAGATGTAGAACATGTGCATAAAATTCGTGGGGAGATAACAATGGTAATCATGAGGTCTGAAATGACAGTCTCCCAGAACTTGGTCAAGTGATTACAACATTTGTTTAGTTATAGGAACTTATTAAACATTTTTAACTTATGAATATGTTTTTCAGGATTCTACTTTAAAAATCTAATTTGTTGTAATGGAAATTTTTGTTATGTTTTATGTACTGATTTCCGCCAAATGTTTTGTATTGTTTACTATTTCAGATAAAGTTACCCACCCATATGTCCAATTGGTTGATTTCAATAGCAGGTTGTCTTGTTGGGGTAAATTTAATTGACAGACAGGGTAAGTGTTTTCAATAGCAGGGTTTTCAATAGACGGGGCACAACATCCAAACATGTTAGAAACTTTTACACATGCTGGTCAACGCGGAAGACATTATTAAATATTAGGGTATTCCTACTGTTGGCTTTTTGGCCTTAATCTATGTTTTGATGATTTAATTAACCTAATCTTAATTATGATCATGTAGAGTAGCACACATATTGCATTGCATATATATTGCTTTGTGCTAACCTCTACAGGTGATCAAGACTCAAGGAAGAAAGGAAAATCAAGTCAAGACATGTAATCAAGCTCAATTGAAGACATGTATTTTGTATTTCTTTGAGTCTTTAGGAACATGTGTAAATTGAGCATACTTGAGCTAAAATCAACTTAAACACACACTAGGTTCCTTATAGAAGTCACACACGAAATTTCATATAATTTGGACTTCAATAGATCACCCAAACTTAGACCGGAAAACACCAAACCTGAACCCTAACTGTCTGCCCACATTCGGTCGACCGCAACATGCCGTTCGGTCGACCGAATGATCAAGTATCCTGTTTTGTGTTTCCCTGTCTAGTTTCGGTCGACCGTGTTTTACCTTTCGGTCGACCGTTTGAACTAAATTTTCCGATCGTTATTTTTGTCGTATATACCCAACGGTCGTATTCGTATTAAACCAAAAATACCCCAAATACATTTCATGTATCGGTCGACCGAGGACCAAGATCGGTCGACCGTTTGTTCATCTCTTGACAAACCCAAATCTCCTGGACAAAATCGGTCGACCGCCAAACTTGTTTCGGTCGACCGAATACATCATTGTTTGTCAACCCCAAAGTGCCTGGACAAAATCGGTCGACGGAATCCCTTTCTTGTGTTCGACCGATGACTTAAGTGTACCTAAGTCGTAGCGTTGGGCGGTCAACCATTGCCTAACCGGTCGACCGAACTTAGTGCAAAACTGCCTAACAGTCGACCGTTCATCCCGATCCGGTCGACCGAATTCATCCAGAATTGGGTCCTGAACTTTCTGTTTTGTGTAATAACACATCAACTCATACCCAATCAATCCCAACGACTCTATTCTCTCTAATGCCTATATAAGGAGTTGTAAAACACATTTTAACACAACTCTCCCACTACAAACTTGTCTCAAACATTAGAGAGAATCCCAAACACTCCAAACCTCCAATTTCCACACTTTAGTCTCAATTCCATTATTTCTCAAGTGTGCTCAAGTTAAGAGTGTTGTTCCACTCAAGTTCTCAGTTGCAAAAGAAGCAAGGACTTCGGTGAAAACCCGAAGTGTTCCTCTCGGATTGTGAGAGAAGAAAGTCAAGCTCACGAGGGTGTTTGTGGAGCTTGTTTTGTAAAAGGCGTTCTCTCCCGGCCTGGAACGGGGAGTGGTTAGTGAAGACGTAGGCGGAGCTCGCGGAGTCGAGCAGAGCTTACAAGAGAGGACTAGGACCCTGGTGGGGTCCCGAAGCTCTATAAAATCCTCGTGTGATTGTGGTTGCTTATTTCTTCCCTACTTGCTTGTATTTGTTTTAAATTCCGCTGCATCATCTTTTTGTCTTGCAAGTAGAGTTTGATTAGGATTAAATTTGTTAATTAGTATTGTGGACCCATAACCCACACGATATTACATTTGGTATCAGAGCCTTGTTAGCTAAATTCATTACTTAATCGTATTTTTAGCATGACTAGCACATCTAATCATGTAGAGGGATTATGCACAACTCGACCTCATTTGCTTAATGTGTCAAATTATGACTATTGGAAAAATAGGATGAAGATTTTCCTAATTTCTAATGACCTTAAGTATTGGATGTTTCTTCAAAATCCATACACACCCCCAAATGAAGATGAATTGGATTCACTCACTAGGCCCAAAATGAAAGAAATTGAGATGAACTCAAAAATAATGAACATTCTATATTGTGGGCTAAATGAGGGTGAATACAATAGAATTAGGGGTTGTGAAAGTGCATATGAAATATGGCATAGATTGCAAATGCATCATGAGGGGGATAGCAAAACGAAGGAAACTCGCATTAGTCTCCTCATGCATAAATATGAGATTTTTTCTATGCAAATCGGTGAGAACATAAGCGAAATGAACACTCGCTTCACCGATATCACTAACTCTCTTTTGGTTCTTGGAAGAAAAATCAATGAAGGAGAGATGACAAGGAAGTTCCTCCGGTCACTTAGCATCGATTGGGAAGATAAGGTGATTGCAATTGAAGAAGCACACGATCTTTCCAAACTCAAGATGGAGGAATTAATTGGCAATTTGATGGCGTATGAACTCCAAATCAACCATCGAAAGGAGAAGGAAGCTTCACTGAACAAACCCTTCTTGTCATTACATGCAAACATTGACCAACCAAGAAGAAGTGTAGAAGATGAGGACATTGAAGTCCTAGTCAAAGACTTATTCAAATACCTCAAGAAGGATAAGGGAGAAAAGAATGAAAGAAGAGGTAGAAGAAGTGAAAAGAGAGAAAAAGAAAAGGAGAAGGAGGAGAGTGAAATAGAGAGAAAAGAAGGGGAGAAGAAAAAGGAGAGAAGGGAGAGGAGAAGAGAAAAGGAGAAGAGCAAGAGAAGAGAAAGGAAAGAGGAAGCACACAAGGCTACATGGGATGATTCTTCATCATCATCATCATCATCATCGTCGTCTTCCTTGCAAAGTCGAAGAGAGGTGGCTCACTCATGCTTCATGGCTATTGAAGATGATCACAGTGAGGTAGAATCTAACTCTTGCTCTAATAATTCATGCTCAACTAAGTCATATTATAGTGATAGCTCACATTCTAGTGTTAATGAAGAAAATTATACACATGATGAGCTTCAAAATGCACTCCATGACTTAGTTAAAAAATATGAGATCATTTGTGATAAAAATAAGAATGCTAGAAAGATAATCAAAGATCTCCAAAGCAAAATTGAAACATGCATGAATGAGAAAAATGAGGTGGTTGCTAAACTAGAAAACTATGCATCAAAGTTTGATAAATTAAAAGCAACACCTATAGATTGTGAACAACTAGATCTTCAAGCTTGCAATGTGCAATTAAGAAAAGATTTAGAAAGATTCACAAATGGAACTAAGATGCTTAACATGCTTTTAGGTAGTCAAAGGCAATCTTTGCAAAAACATGGGTTAGGATACAATGCTAAATTGAAAAACCATGTATCTCACACTACACTAAATGGAAAGCACTTAGTTGTAAACCATAGTTCCTCAAGTGTGTGGGCTCCTAAAACCAAAATGGTTTGGGTTCCCAAAGCTAACATTCAAAGACCCAAAGTTGTTTGGGTACCTAAATCTACACTTGTAGATGCTTGAGGAGGAGATTGGTGGTGACCGGGTGAGCTCAAGAGTCAAATTCAAATCCGGTTGCATCACCAAATGAGATTGGAACCAATCCGGTTGCTAAAAAAATGTCAATTGCGGGTCGATGCGTACTCCATCCATAAACATTATGTGCAAGGCATTACATGATGGTTATTCAGGATAAGCCTAAATGATAGATGGGGTACGTATATAACATTAGCAAAGTGTTTTGGAATAAGTAGTAGGATTTTAATAATGGTTCAGGGTAAACTCACAGATGGTCGGGGTAAGTTGAAATCCGGAGCAGGGTAAATTGGGTGACAATAGGATTTTAAAAATTGGTTCGTGAGGGTAAACTTATGGATGGTCGGAGTAAGTTGAATTCAGGATCAAGGTAAATTGGTTTACAATAGGTTTTAACAATGGTTCGTGGGGATAAACTTAGCAACAAAGCTGGGGTAAGTTGAATTCAGGGTCAGGGTAAATATGATTATATAGAAGAAATTAAATGGATTGTTATTAAACTCGAATCGTGTTCACATCTTTTCTCGAACGCTTGACATTTTACATAAAATTAGTTAAAATAGTTGGGGTAAAATTTATTGGTCTAAGGGGTAATTTATGTTCAGTAGCAGGGTAAACTGGATTACAGTAGGATTTAAATAATGGTTCGTGGGGGTAAACTTATCGATTGTCGGATTAGGTTGAATTCAGGAGCTGTGGGAATTGGACTACGTAGTAGATTTTAATAATGATTCATGGGGGTAAACTTATCAACAGTTGGGGTAAGTTAAATTCACGAGCAAGGTAATTTGGATTAGATAGAAGATGTTGAATGAATTGTTATTACCATCGAATCGTGTTTACATCTTTTCTCCAATGGTACAACAGTCAAGTGCCACGTGTAAATAGTCGTTGGGTACAACAGACAAGTGTCACGTGTAAATAGTCGTTGGGTGCCTAAAGCCAAGAAGAACTCGGTTGACCGATAAGCATTCAGTTGTCCGACCGATAAGCATTAGTTCACTTGCAATTATCGTTTGTGAGGTTGGAACGACTCCTCTCCCAAGAAAGCACATAACTTTATTCATTAATTTTTTTGCCAACATCCTAACTTATTATCGTTCGTGAGGTTGGAACGACTTCTCTCCAATGAAAGCACATAACTTTTTTGTTTCTTTTTGCCTACCAAAAGCATTCAACACTAAGGGGACATTTTTTTAAGGAAGTTCACCTAGAATTCTCCAACGGTGAATACAATATTTGTGAGGATATTTTAGTAATGATGATTCTCATGCACAACATCCTAACATGCTAAAAAATTACAATTGCGGGTCGACGTGGAAGACATCCATAAACATTGTGTACAAGGTATTACATGATGGTTATTTAGGGTAAGCCTAAATGATAGATGGGGTAAGTATATAACAAAGCAAGGTAAATTGTATTACATAGTATGATTTTAATAATGGTTCGTGGGGGTAAACTTATGGATGGTCGGGGTAAGTTGAATTTAGAAGCATTGTAAATTGGATTACTTATTAATTAGGATTTTAATAATGGTTCGTGGGGGTAAATTTATCAATGTTCGGGGTAAGTTGAATTCAGGAGCAGAGTAAATTGGACTACAGTAGGATTTTAATAATGGTTCGTGGGGGAAACTTATCGATGGTCGGATTAAGTTGAATTCAGGAGCTGGGTAAATTGGACTACATAGTAGGACTTTAATATTGGTTCATGAGGGTAAACTTATCGATGGACGGGGTAAGTTAAATTCACGAGCAAGGTAAATTGAATTAAATAAAAGTTGTTGAATAGGTTGTTATTACCCTCGAATCGTGTTTACATCTTTTCTCCAACGCTTTACGTTTTACATAAAATTAGTTAACTTACATAATTATCGTTCCACACTTGTTGCTTGTATGTTTTAACTTACATAATTATCGATGGTAATTTTTAGACGTTATTTTTTCTTTTTGTCTTGAATGTTTTAGTATAGTTTTTCTTCACTTTTAGCATAATGTCTTATGAAATTACCCTTCAATATATTTTAAATTACCATGTGTATTATGTATAAGTGCAAACAACAATGATAACACATTTGTGTTCCCACATAAATTATCTTACTGGTTTGTTATTCCCGATGAATCAAAATAAAATTGTACCATGAAACATAGAATAAAATCCACAACATTGTTAAACAGACATCCACATTTAAATGGAATCATAAGAATGTGATAATAAAATAATACAATCACAAAGGATGATGATACAATGTTAATTATAAAATAAACTTGTATGGTAAATTGGAAAAAAATTCGCCGAGGTATTTTGGTACATGACAGTTGGTATACTCGCATGGTTGTCAAAGAACCTACATTTTGCTGTATGGTGAATATAGCACAAAAAAACACATCATCAGTAATAAAAGTAAAACAATAAAACATAAAACAACAATGAATCAAATAAAGAAACCTCAGTAATAATATTTTATTATAAAAAAGAAGGTTGGGGTAAATTTAGTTGTTATATGGGGTAACTTTGATTTAATAGAAGGGGTAATTTAGAGAAAATAGAATGAATTAAATGATGGTTCGTGATGGTAACCTTAATTGATGAGTATTTTCATCGTGATTTTACATCATTTGGAATTAGAATCTCAGTAATATTAACTATTTCTAATAAAAAATACCAATTGCTCCAAACCAACATAAAGTAGTTAACCAAGGCAAGTAAGAACCAATATATGGACACATGAACCATGTCTACAACTAAATTGTGAACGACAAATCAACGAATAAAAAGACCAAAGTCTATAATGAACATTAACTTAGGAGCTCATTAAAAGCAACAAAACGTAGTCTAACATTTTAGCCAAACCTACAATCAAGAGTAGAAACATCACCTTTAATCCAAACTAAGGAGAAAGCCAGAACAAGAAATCCAACTCTAATACTTAAGACGAAATAAAACAAACCAAAAATCAACAGCACAAAATCAAATTTTAGTCCCAACAAGCAAAACAAAAAAAAATCCAACTCTAATACTTAAGACAAAATAAAACAAACCAAAAATCAACAACACAAAATTAAATTTTAGTCCCAACAAGCGAAACCAAAAAAATCCACAAATCCACAACTTCACTCACACTACAACACAAACTATAAAGCAAAAAAAGATTATTTACTCCAACATTAGTCACTTCATACTAAACATCTAGAAGCAACTATATCATCAACAGATGAAATAAAAAAAATCCCATGAAAAAGTCAACATTGCTTTGTGCTTTGACACACACAAAAAAAGAAACCAACAATGCAGTAATCTAACTTTTAACTTAAGTAGTGAACCCCAAAAAGAAAACAAATCTAACATGAACCCAACTTCATCCTCACTAGCATGAACCCAATCTTTAAATTTATTTTTCTTTATATAAGTTGCTTTGTTTATATGATCAATCCAACAAACATTAGAAGAAAAACGAAAATCTTTACTAAACCAACACATGGATAAAAAGATTGAAAAATAACCCTTTGCTCCAAGACTTGTGAGCTGTAATACGAAAATATAAAAGCATAATAAAATTTTTAATATCACCGTCAGGAATAAAATGAGGATCAATCCACAAGATCAAAAAGACACGAATGATATACGAAAATGAGGATCGATTTAGAAGATACAAAAGACACCTAAGAGATCCAAAAAACACAAAAACCTCTGATCAACAAGATCCAAAACAATGACCAGGATAGATCAAAATCATTTTCAAGGAGTTTGACACATAGAAGCTACAAGATCAATTATCGTTTGAACAAATACAAATAACACGAGACAAATGCAACAAAACTAAACAAAATAGTAGATTATAACATATATTTTTCAAATCTAGAGACAAAATAGGTCGTAGGTGGAGAGAAGGGGTCAGAAATTCTCTGGAAAACTCCAATTCAACCAAAATACAAAATAGAAGGAGAAGGGAAAATCTTTGGAAAAAAAACTCCAAATGACCAAATGAGAGAGAATGGAAGATGAAATGAATATCTCTAAAAAATCCCAAAAAATCAATATTTTCTTCTCTTCAAAGCCACAAAAACCCAAGAACTCATTTCACGAAAGAAATCCAAAGCCCCTTTTCCACCAAATCAATTCATGAAAATCCCACCTTTACCATAAAAAATCCAAAGAACTCAACTTTTTGTAGACCAAACGTAAAGAAGAGAGAAAACCTGGTAGAATTGGAAGTTGGAACCAAACTTTCCAGCAAGTTGCTTGAGCTGGTCGACGGTGACGTGGGAGGAGTTGTCGAGGTTGTCGACCGATTCTTAATCCGACGAGGAGAAGTTGCAATACTGTGTGGCTCTCGATCGATGGGAACTTCCACGTCTGAAGGAATGCATAGTAAGCTTACACACTGAGGAAAGGGTGTGGGGGGTTGGAGGAGAGGGTGGAAGAAGGTTTTGGTGTAGAAGTGAAATTCAAAATTCAAAAAATAAGGTTTTCACTGGCTATGGGGTATTCCGAGAATAAAGCAAAATGTCAGGATCCGTACTCTGAAATTGTTCTTTTCGTTTTTTTTTCTGGTGGCATGGTGACTCACCTTGTTCTGCTGAGTTCGCTTGACAAGTCAGATGTGCGTGAGTTGTGCGTGAAAAAGAGTGTAGAATACTACTTTTCCATTTTTTTAATCTCAGGCTTAGACTTTGATTCTAAAATTTTAAAATTCCCAGTCCTCCCTGCCACTTAGGGTGATGAGTTTTTTTCCATTTTACTAATTATTTCATTCAAGAATTACTCGCTTAGTTATTCCATAGGAAATTTTTCCTAAGTTTGTCAAGTTCCATGGTGATACCCTCTGATGGTTTAGAGAAGGGTTGGGAGGGGATCTAATATGCACTAACACGACTACGGATTAAACACACCACGAAAATAGAATATTGATTGCGGAAATTGACTTCGGACCATCTCCCAATCTTAATGCAACAAGTAAAAACGAATAAGATGGAAATAGAAAGCAATCACACAACACACCTGAAGCAAACCACGACACACGTGATTTTACAAGGTTCGGCAAGATGCCTACGTTCTTGGGGGGGGGGGGGTCTCCTGCGGGTTTCCTTTCTTTGAAGCTCTTCTCCAACAAGAGAAGTGATGCATTGCATACATTGCATCATATGTCTTTCATTTAGATTGCTTTTACATCAATAAATGCTACTAAGGTATGTGTTTAGTCTTATTTACAGAATACAGGGACCTGAATGCAATTTACCTACATCCCGAGCATAAACGCGTGCAAAAGACTCATTTCTATCATAAAGACCAAGTTCAAGATTATCGGGTTACGAATGGAAATGTATCCAAGCATAAAAACATTCAAGTCCTAATTGCAAAAAGAACAAGGACTTAAGCACAAAAGTAACCGGGGACTTAACTGCAAAAAGTCAAGGACCTAATTGCAAATCACGAGTAGCTTTTATTCTCTTGGAGAAAATATATAGAAAAATCAAGGTATATCTCCAAATATGTGAAGGAATTAATCCGGAGTTCAAAAGAATGGAAAGAATCAATCCAGACGCGCAAAGAAGGATCAAATCATACCATGAACATTCAACCAAAATCCGGACAAAATCAGGCCAGATTGTGCGGCGTTTCCGCCGCCCAAGCTTCGACCCGTGTGCTCCAATTTCGTCCAGTCGTGTCTGGACACGTGTACTTTCCAATATTATACCTAGATCCCTTGTAGCAACTATAAATAGACCCGAGAACGATGTTAGAAGGGTCCTTAGTCTTTGGTGTTAGTTTTTATTCTTAACCTTAGTTTTGTATTCTTCTTTTCATTAATAAAATTCTGTCTTTTATTTCTTACTTTAAGTTTTTCTTTTGTAATGTCTCAAGGACCCCTTCTTCCTCCCTCTATGAGTTTCTAACTCCTTCCAAAGGGTGGAGGTGACGGATTAGGGTGAAGAGAAGATGAATGAATGTTATTATTTTAATTTTGTGTTAGTATATTTTGATTACTTGAGTTTATGTTAAATTATTTATCATGTAATGCTTCATAACTAATATGATTTATTATAAGTTTCTGAATTCTCTAATCTAAACCTTAAATCTAATCCTCCACCCAACGGAATTCACTTCTTTGTTCTTGCTTTAGTTTTAATTGTTTTTTGTTTCTTGCTTTAAATAACTAAAACCCAAAAATCTCAAAACCAAACTTAATTCTTCTCTCCTTCTTTCCCCTTAATCGAAAATCACACTAATAACATAATCTCTCCCTCCTTGTGTTCGACCCGTATTTGCCACGTCTCCATTGACGCCGTGCACTTGCGGTATAAATTTAATTCTCAACAAGTTTTTGGCGCCGTTGCCGGGGAGGCGACGTAGATTTTGTTGTTTTTGTATTTCCGATTATATTCTGTTTATCGTGTGCGCGATCTAACTATTTGGATTTGCGTTTCAGGAGACAACAGGGCACGTGGTGAAATCTGACCGCAATCTGAGCCATCTAGGCGGCGGAATCGCCGCACCACCAAGAGTATTTGCGGCGGAATCGCCGCACAACCTAGGGATCCGGTCTTCAAATTTTGAGGGCGTCGTCTGCATCTTCGGGTGGTCGTATTGAGCTACTGGAATCTCTGAGAGCAGGTGGCGAACCTGTCTGAGCATTGCGGAGGTAACTTTTCTTGCCTTTCTTGTAAAATCTGAATTGTTAAAAAGTTCCTTTCGTAGAATTGCACGTGTTAGGGTTTAAAATTCCATAATTGGCAATATTTCAACTCTGACCTAAAATTGGCAAAATTAGAAAGACCTTAGTGCATGCATCATATAATGTTTTGTTTGCATTATTCTTGCTAAATTCTTGCAAATCAATTTCTGTTGAAGAGTGCTGGAGGCAAGGTACGTATCGCGGTTTTTAACGATTGCATTTAAGCGTATAATTTAATTTGCATACAACCTTGCAATTGCTCCCATTAAAAAGACCATTGTTTGACTATCTTTGTTAGATCTAAGTTAAACTATCTTAAGGGCAACTCCGTAGGAAAAGATACGGTGGGGATTTCATCACCCTTCCGTGGCCCACAAATCACAATCCTAAAGTGTCACCCAAGCCTTAAATTTAAAATCAATTAGACATTAGCCCCTAATGACGCGGACTCAATTAAGGAGGAGATTGGTTTGACTTGCTATGACCTGAAGCTAATTGAATTCAATTTGGTGTCTAGAAAGTGTTTTTGTGTTGACGAAAGTCTTCCAAGCGACGTGGTTGTCTAATTGGCACCGACTCTGTCGGAAGCGCCCCCACTAGCTATACACTGACTGGCCAACTTGGTTTGATTGGTGAGGGAGGTGAATCAAGCGAATCAATTCGACTCAACCAGTTAGGAGTCGTCTAGATTTAAGTGACACTAGGTCTAGGATTGTTTGAACCGTGCTTGTTCAGGAAATTTCTGGCCAATCCTTGAATTTACCTTTTACAGTTAAGTTTCCATTCTCGTCTGAGTCTTCTTTCCCTTCTCATCTTTACCTTTCTATTGTTTGTTTCCATTTTTATTATATAAAAAAAAATTAAAAAAAAAACGAAAAAAAAAATTGTAATTAATTCTTGAAATTAAATTTGGAATTTAAATTTGGAATTTGAATTCAAAAATTGATTCAACCCGGTGCACTCAGATTTGGATTCGGGACTTGAGTAATCGACTCTCACGAGTTCATCTAGATTCCAGTTTGGAACTTAGCCCCAATCCATCTGCTGCACCACCTCACCCGGATCCAATGGGTGAGAACGTAGTGGACCCACCTGTTGTGCAACCTATAACTCTGAGGGATCGATGCTATCCAGCGATGGCTGCTCAGCCATCGTGCATCGTTATGCCCACCATCCCGGGTCGCGACTTCGAACTTAAGGCACAATACATGAGTATGTTGCCTAAGTTCACCTCTAGGGAAGACCCATATCTCTTCCTTAGAGAATTTGAGGAAATCTGCTCTCTTATGCAATACCAGCATATCCCTGAGGAGGCAGTGCGTCTGAAATTCGTGCCTCTAGCACTGAAGGACGACGCTAAGAAATGGCTATATAGTCTAGCCGAAAGATCCATTAGGAGTTGGGCTGAGTTTGTTCAAGTATTCCTGAAAAAATATTTCCCCAACCATAAGACTATGAGGATTAGGAATGAAATTGTTACATTCGTTCAGTCTGAGAGCGAGCCGTTCTATTCCTATCTAGAAAGATTCAAAAGTGTTCTGACCCAATGCCCTCATCATGGAATTCCAAGATGGCAATTATGCCAAATTATTTATGAGGGATTGACACCCACATCTAGAGTTATGGTAGAATCCGTAAGCCAAGGGAACTTTATGTCGAAAAATGAAAATGATGCCTGGACTTTCCTTGAGGATTTAGCTGAAAACAGTATGCAATGGGACAATGCTAGAACACCGCTTAACCCGAGTATTGGATCTAGAATAGCAAGTCAACCCAAACCAGGTGTCTTAGCTGTAGATGCCAACATAGCGGCTGAAGCAAAACTAGCTACCCTTATGCGCAGAATGGAAAGTTTAGAGCTACAAACCCAAAACCGAGTGAATCAAGCCTCGACTATCCCGTGCTCTAGATGTGGTCAGACTGGTCATGTAAAGGAGGATTGTGCGGAATGGGACCAAGTTAATGCCATGTATAACCATGCTAGAAATGACTCATACGCATCAACCTATAACTCGGGTTGGCGTAATAATTCCAATTTCTCATCAAACCAACAGGGTCAACCTCCTAGACAACAACCAAACCCGTATAACCAAAATAATACATCATCTGGGTTTAGTAACAATAACGATCATGAGGTTAGGTTGACAAGCTTGGAAACTTTGATGAAAACTTTTATACAAACAACCAACCAGACCTTCCAAAGGCTAGAGACACAAGTCAGCCAACTAGCACAAATAGTAGGTGAAAGAGAAAAGGGTCGGTTTCCAAGCCAACCTGAGGTGAACCCTAGATCTAATAATTCATATCAATCCTATCAACCACCTTCAGGAAATAACAACCCTAGACCGGTTCAAATGGTTAATGAAGAAGGACCGTTCCAACAAATAAATGCTGTAGTATCATTACGGTCCGGAAGACAGATTGATAATAATGTGGTAAATCCTAGAACGTCTAATCAATCTAGCCATCAAACTGCCACATATGACCTAACCATTGAACCCGACGTCCAATCTGAAACGCCCACCCCACCTACTCAATCTGAACACGTAGCTCAACCTGAACCTGAGCGAGTCTATGTCCCTAAAGCCCCATTTCCCAATAGACTCAAAAAGAACTCAAGTGCACAAATAGAGAAAATCTTGGAAGTATTTAAGCAAGTTAAGGTGAACATTCCACTCTTAGACATGATTCAACAAATACCTGCTTATGCTAAATTCTTAAAAGATTTGTGCACTAAAAAGAGAAAAACGAATGTACCAAAGAAGGCATTCTTAACTGCGAACATATGCTCTATTCTTTCCAACACATCTCCTATAAAATATAAGGACCCTGGGTGTCCCACAATTTCATGTTCAATAGGAGATACTTTTATCAATAAAGCCCTTCTAGACCTTGGTGCAAGCGTTAACTTACTCCCATTCTCTGTCTACGAGCAACTCAACCTTGGTCCACTAAAACCCTCTAAGACAACCCTCCAATTTGCTGATTGTTCTGTTAAGAAACCAAGAGGTATAGTAGAGGACGTTTTGATTAAGGTTGGTGACTTCATTTATCCAGTGGATTTTGTTGTACTTGATACTGAACCTGTTGTAAATCCTAATCGACAAATCCCTGTAATTCCAGGCAGACCCTTTTTAGCCACTTCGGAAGCATTGATAAACTGTCGAAATGGGCTCATGCAATTATCTTTCGGGAACTTAAAAGCTGAATTTAATATCTTTCATATTGATAGTGAGCCAGAAATAATATGCAACCCAAGTGATGTTGTGATGAGAGCACGTATTTATCAGATTTCTGAATCAAATAAATCATCACAAAAGAAAAAAGGAAGTAAGAAAAAAGGGAGTAATTCATATACCCAACCACCATCACTCGAGCAAATAAGAGAACCAATTTATGTGCGGGGTATGGAACCTGTAACTCAGGACTCTCATTGCAACATGGGGAACAATTCAACTGGATACATGCACCAATATGGTGTCATTAAATCCAGTTCTGACTATGGTTGACTTTGAGCAAATTTCATCCTTCCACCACAATTCACCAAGGTAATAAGTGCATTTGCTTTATATTTGCATACATTGAGGACAATGCATGATTTAGGTGTGGGGGGGTGTTTATGTATATATTTATCTATATAGCTGTCTGTTATTTAAAAAAAAAAACGAAAATTAATGTTTCATGACATAGCTTAAGATTGAACTGCTAAAACCCGTGTACAAATTGCATTGAGTTTTTGTTCCTTATTATATAGTTCTGCTTGTAGAAATTATGACATAAATCTAAGTTCCAAAGAAATAACCCATTGCCCTTTAAGACATCTATGCACTTAAATTGGATGAATCAAATCTTTGAAGTGGTTGATAAAAAGCAGAGGTTGAGGAAAATATACCGGGAAGTGTGGACTTCTAATAGCAATTAAGCCTTGAGGAAAATAAAAATAAAAATAAAGGAATAAAGTGAAGAAAACACATTTTGCAAAATGATTACAAAGGCCCAAGCCTTTGAGTCACTGGTCCGTAGGGGTATCTTGAAACCCGGTAACTTGAGTCTACTAGCTCGGGATTATCGACCAAACTCGCTACACGAATGCAAAAGGGTAAAAGTGTCAAAAAGCAAATGTGTTGAATCACGGAAGAAAAGAAAAGAATTTTTTTTTAATAATACTCAAGGCCCAAAGCTAAAAGAATGATCCATGCCATGGTTGATCCAAATGATACTTCACCACCAGAGGAGGCGTGCAAAATAATTCAAGTGATAAACATGTGTAGAAGGGTTAGTGGTGTGAATGTTGGAGGAACAAAGACCAAGTCATATTTTTAATGAGTTAGATTTATATAATGAGCATGTAAAAATTCTTAGTGAAATGTATAAGGTTGAGGTAGGGATATTGAGAACTATTAATGAAACGTTGATTTAGGATTTTGTGGGTATATCCGCTGAAAACCCTCAGGAGACAACACTCTTCCTCCTAGGAAACTTGGAGGTTTAAAGGCTTGTTGCACATGCTAAGTGCAACCGTGATTCCTACGAAAGTGAGTTAGGATTTCCCTACTTTCAATTTTCTTTTATTTTGCTTTGCTAGGGACTAGCAAAATCTAGGTGTGGGGGTATTTGATGCATTGCATACATTGCATCATATGTCTTTCATTTAGATTGCTTTTACATCAATAAATGCTACTAAGGTATGTGTTTAGTCTTATTTACAGAATACAGGGACCTGAATGCAATTTACCTACATCCCGAGCATAAACGCGTGTGATTGATCGTTTTATATTTAACCGCAAGTGCACGGCCGCGTTGAAGCGGTGGCAAATACGGGTCATCCACTGGGAGGTGTGTCGACGATTGGTTTGTTCGAAGGCGAGATTACTATTAGTCCCCGGCAACGGCGCCAAAAACTTGATTGATCTCGTTTTATATTTAACCGCAAGTGCACGGCCGCGTTGAAGCGGTGGCAAATACGGGTCGTCCACTGGGAGGTGTGTCGACACTTGGTTTGTGCGAAGGCGAGAGGTAAAGAAAGGGAAGAGAAGGGTCGGTTACACTAAACTACACTAAGATGCAAAAAGGAAATGAAGATAAGCAATAAACTAAGCCCCAAAGGGGGTAGAGAAATAATGTGAACATAAAGAAGTGTGTGTGTGTTCATTAAGCTCCTCACAACATGTAGTGCATGAAATCATAAAACTACATCCAACTTTGCCTCTACATGAATTAAGATAAGACTACATCATTAAAACATACAAGACAATAATTGGAATGAAGCTACATGAACTCAAGTATAAAGACTATACCCTACTATGCCTCTACATGAATTAAGATTTCACTACATCATTAAAACATACAAGACATTAGCTAAGGTAAAGGCAACAAGAGCACATACACTACAAATTGTGTTTCCAATATTAACTTCATCCATATCCTAACCTTATCATTCCCCATAAAATAGGTCCACTAATCAAAGCATAAGCTAAGCTTCATTCAAGAGCATTAGCATATCAAAGATAAGAGTGAAAACCCATTAGATGGTTATGGAAATCATATAAAGCTCAATGGATAAAAATAACACACACTTAATATACTACATGATTATATCACATATTTCTCCACCCCCCAAATGGGATGGAACTACACACTACTCATTACACTAACTATATTAGCAAAAGAAAGCATAATACTGAAATGAAAGTTAACTAAGAAGGCAAGAAGCATTAAAGAAACATAAAAGGAAAGGAAAGACTAAACAAACATGCACAAATTAAAAGACAAGATTGAAAGAAACTAGAAGAATTATTTTATTAACAAATGACTCACATTGAAGGTAGCATTCATCTCCACCTTGAGTTTTTGCTTCAAGGCTCACTCCTTAGTAGAGAGAATGCCACCAAGCAATGGGTAATTACAATGGAAGGTGAAGAGTTCTATTTATAAGCATGGAAAAAGCTAATCGGGGACAATCCCCCGATGTGGGACTAAACCAATACCAAAAATAGCCTAAACGAACATTAATACAAGTCCAGGAGAAATTTCAACGGATCCTGAGCAATATGGACCGCCAATTAGCGGTCCAAGACCGCCAATTGGCGGTCCAAAATTGTCGGATCGTGTTGGAATTTGTTGTGGGCTTTGCTTTCTGGTATTGTTGGTCTTTGATGCGGTTACTCGACTTGTTGGAGCTCCGACCCGAATAGAATTGGTAAAATACTCCCCATGATGGTGTGGAGTATTTTGTTTTGCTCTTAGGTCCTTCTGTCTTACATTCAGGTCCTTCTCCCTTGCATCTTGATCCCTAGATCTCACCATTCAGTCCTTTTTCCCAGCTTTTGGGTCCTTTCATGGCTCTTCTTTTCAAACCTCTTTATTCCTGAAAACTAAACATAAAACTCGTCACGTAGCATTGCTTAGGTGTAAGATAATGGATATAAGATACAAATATGAGCATGAAATGATGTCAATCAAATACCCCCACACCTAAGTTTTTGCTAGTCTCGAGCAAAACAAAGAAAGAGAAAAACAAACGAGAAACAAGAAATCCTAACTCACTTTCGTAGGAATCACGGTTGCACTTAGAACGTGCAACAAGATGTTAAACCTCTTTGTTGCCAAGGAGGAGGAGTGTTGTCTCCTGAGGGTTTTCAGCGGATATACCCACAAAATCCGAACAAGATGCATTATTCAATCTAGACCTCGACTCGTTGGAAATATTTTGTCGATCAATGGACGCGGTAATGCTACGGGCCGACTCTATATAGGTGATCAGTCCACACCTCTACCCTAATGAACCATTCGTGTTAGTTAAATAAGGAATTAAGTGAAAGACATGGACAACCTCAAGATCCTCAAGTGATACAAAGTGTAAGGTCCATTAAGGTTCTTATTTGCATTACCATTTTTTTTTTCTTTTTGTTTCTTTTCACACACATTTTTTTTTCTTTTTATTAGTTGGAGCTTCATTCTCCCAGGGTCAGGTTTCGTGCATCATTGCCCATGAGGACTTACACTATCACGTACACCTTTCCCCAAATCTCCACATAGGGCAATCCCTACCACCCGTGTAACGGGAGTTCGGTCGGCGCATCCCAAGTCAGATGACTCGAAAGCACCAGGCACAAAGTCCCCTCATACCTACTTTCCTGAGTGATAGGAGCTGTGCGAGAAGAGAGAACATCTACTCACTTATTTCTTATCTACACATGAACCAAAACCCCTACACTAATGTCTCACAACAAGATTAAGAGGGTCCTTGACTACAACAAACTTCCTAAATTAACAAACACGAATTATTGACTCACTAGGTTCAGGGTGGACTTCTTTGAATGTTTGAGCACTGAAACCCTATGATTACTCACCCCCAAAGGAAAACTGGGGTGCATCCTAACGACTCGATAAATCCTAAAGCCACGTACTAGATATCCTAATGCATCAAGTTCAAGACAATTTTGGGAGCTTTCTTTTTACTTTGCCTCTCAACGGTTTTGCACATGCTAAACACACGCAAAACCCACAAAACATTTTCTTTCGAAAACACATGAAGATTTTGAAAGAAATGTGAAAATTTTGAAGCACTAGGCAAGCAAAAGAAGACAAGTCACCCAAGGATCATGGCAAGCAGATATATCGATATTAAATGCAGCACACTATCATGACCCTAACAATGCAAACAAAAGAAAACAAAATCAAAGGAAAAAGACTCAACTATGTACACACGTAAAACACCCCCCCACACCTACTTCATGCATTGTCCTCAATGAATGCAAGCAAGATACTACATGGATTTATGCATGAAAAAGGAGAGATCTCACCAACATGAAGTACAAAGGGAAGTGCAAGGCCATGTTGATGGACATAACCCGAATTCCCTCAAAACCTGTGAGATGCTAAAGAAGGGATACAAATACGTGAAAGAAATGGAACCCAAATACACAAGGGTTGGGGCTCACAACAATCAATGCTCACTGAAGGAGTCTTTTATTGTACTTCTTTTTTCTTTTTCTTTTTTTTCTTTTTTTTTCTTTTTTTTATATAACTATGTACAAACATAAGTTCCCATCTTCATTTGTCAAAATACATCAAATGGGAACCTCAAGAGTGGGTCAATGCACTTGGAAAGGGAACATGACACCACGCGGGGCCAGAATACGCATGCGTGGGCCCCCTTCACAAAGAGCACCAGATGAAATGAGAGGTTCATGAATTGGACGCAAAGGCGTCTCATTCAAAGGATCAAACTGAAAGAGCTTGAACCTCTCGAGAGTTTGGGAAATAAGGGGCAACGGAAGAAAAATATCTCCCGTTGCGGAACTGAAGTTATGATCATCAATCCAAACTCTCCAACCAACAGGCTGGTGGGTCGGAACGAGGTCAAGCACCTCGTTATGCATGTCCAACTCACCAGGAGAACAGGAAGTGGGTCTCATACCCAAAGTATCCTCCAAGGAACTCCTAATACCCTCATGAGCAATGTAGTTGTTTGATGTTCCATCATTTCCAAGATGATCAGGAACAATAGTGAGAGGCAAACTCTCATCAGGTTGTTTGAAATTGAGGGTACTAGGGAGCTCTTGCTCCACCAGAGGTGAGTCCTTAAGAGGCACAACATGAAGATCATGTGGCTCAAGGGCCACGGGACAAAAAGATAAGGCACAATCATGTGCCGACTCATAATGAAACTGGTCCAAGTTATTCTCAATTTGAATCGAATCCTCCACTAAGTGATCGTGAATTGAAACCCCAAGTCCCTCAGACTGACTAGGAGTTTGACTTTGAAAGATTGTGCTTTGAATTTGTGGATGTGGTGGTGGTTCGATTTCAAAAGATGAATCCTCATGTTGACAAGAAAAGTTACCCTTCTCACGTTCATGGAATTGCTGTGTCATCTGGCTCACTTGCATTTCCATGGTTTGCAAGGAATTCAAGTTGGACTTCAATAAATTTTGTGTGGTTTCCATGAATGTTTGGAGAGTTTGTTTCAAGGAATCAGGTATGCGGTCAACGATGGGGTCCAAGTCAGAGCTTGGGAAATTTTGGGGTTGGGTGTTGATGGGCTGAGAATGAGTCCAATGATTTGGAGTGGGGTGCTGGTAGAATTCTGGGTATTCGGGAGGAGGATACTGGGGTGAATATGAAGTATAAGAATTTGAATAAGAATTGTTTCCCCATGAATCCATCACTCTCGGGATGTACGCGGATGCGTAATGGTCATATTGAGCATTTTGGGAAAATGTATGCTCATACTCAGGCTCTGGGGGAACATAAGGACATTCCCCGATATTATGACCACTCAACCCACAACAATCGCACGGTATGGCTACTGGAGCCACTGGTGCACTCATGTCGTCTACCGCATGCATGAAAGAGGCCAAAGTTTGTTGCCCAGAGTATGATCCAACATAACTAGATGGAGATCTAGCCGTCGGTGCCTCTCTCATATCACCCCTATATGAAGATTGCTCAGTCACATAATGAAGATCATCCCAACCGTACGGGGTGTTCGTCTGAGCCACCCCCGGTTGCATGGGTCCGGAATACCAGGGAGAATCATCCTGGTCCCAACAATGATATGAATGGTCGCCCATGTAACCATCCATCTCAACAAACAACTCTCGAGTCGACCACTCTCACCACCACGAGACTAAGCTCGCAAAAAGTGCTCGACTCGACCCTAAAACGCTACCAGAGAGTGTAAAGGGGAGGAGACTATAACGTAGAAGAAGGTGAGAAGAAGATGACTCAGAGGAGAAGGGAAGAATCCTAGAGCTAGCGAGGGTACAAGGTGAAGGTAGAAGCCTAACTAGCAAGCATGGCTCAAACAATGTAAGGCAATGGGTCCTTAGGCTAGACGACGCCTAACTTCGAGGTCACTAGCCTCGACACGCCTCACCTCCCTACAACGAGGACCACAATGCCCAGCAAGTGATACCAGATCCGGAGATCCAATATCTCCTACTATCGACAAGGTAGGCAACGCCGATCAGGTCATGGCGGTCTCAACTAGATTACTCTCCTAGTGCGTCCAAAATCCTAGGGCCAATGTCTACTTGCTTTTAGTTAAGACTTTACTTGAGTGTGCTTTTTGGGGCTAAGGGAGGGGTGATGAAATCCCCCACCTTATCTTTGAAGACTATAGGTGATGCCCCTTAAAGATGTTTTGAAATCTTAGGCTAGCAAGCAACTCACCAAACAAGCACTCACCTCACTCTTGTTTCGATGGAAACCTTACTCACTAATGAATGTCCAAATGCGTGAATGAGTGATAAGGAATGCGTACCTCACTCCAGCAATCAACGACAAAATGTAAAGCAAAGAAAAGAAAGATGCATGCAAGGTCTACATATGATGCATGACCTAGATGGCAAAGAGTCTAATCTTTTGCTTTGAGTTTTATGGTCCAAGTTGATTAAAGGGGGAGTGATTAATGATCTGGGAGCAAACACGAAGTCACAACATGCAAAATTGGACTCCCAGACAACACCAATTACAGAACTAACTACCACAAAAAATTTGGAAGCAGGAAACCCTTACCAGGCCGCCAATTGGCGGGCTCTAACCGCTGATTGGCGGTCCTTTTGTGGTTTCTCTTCCTCAATCTTCTTCAGTAGCCTCCCCTTGATGTGCTGGTTCCCTGAAACTAAGAAACACTGGAAACAAAAAATTAAAAACCCCTCGAATCGTCCAAACCAAGGTCTGGACAGAGCACCTCCCCGGCAACGGTGCCAAAAACTTGATTGATCGTTTTATATTTAACCGCAAGTGCACGGCCGCGTTGAAGCGGTGGCAAATACGGGTCGTCCACTGGGAGGTGTGTCGACAATTGGTTTGTTCGAAGGCGAGAGGTAAAAAGAAGGAGAGAAAGGTTGGTTACACTAAACTACACTAAGATGCAAAAAGGAAATGAAGATAAGCAATAAACTAAGCCCCAAAGGGGGTAGAGAAATAATGTGAACATAAAGAAGTGTGTGTGTGTGTGTTCATTAAGCTCCTCACAACATGTAGTGCATGAAATCATAAAACTACATCCAACTTTGCCTCTACATGAATTAAGATAAGACTACATCATTAAAACATACAAGACAATAATTAGAATGAAGCTACATGAACTCAAGTATAAAGACTATACCCTACTATGCCTCTACATGAATTAAGATTTCACTACATCATTAAAACATACAAGACATTAGCTAAGGTAAAGGCAACAAGAGCACATACACTACAAATTGTGTTTCCAATATTAACTTCATCCATATCCTAACCTTATCATTCCCCATAAAATAGGTCCACTAATCAAAGCATAAGCTAAGCTTCATTCAAGAGCATTAGCAGATCAAAGATAAGAGTGAAAACCCATTAGATGGTTATGGAAATCATATAAAGCTCAAGGGATAAAGATAAGAAACACTTAATACACTACATGATTATATCACATATTTCTCCACCCCCCAAATGGGGATGGAACTACACACTACTCATTACACTAACTATATTAGCAAAAGAAAGCATAATACTGAAATGAAAGTTAACTAAGAAGGCAAGAGGCATTAAAGAAACATAAAAGGAAAGGAAAGACTAAACAAACATGCACAAATTAAAAGACAAGATTGAAAGAAACTAGAAGAATTATTTTATTAACAAATGACTCACATTGAAGGTAGCATTCATCTCCACCTTGAGTTTTTGCTTCAAGGCTCACTCCTTAGTAGAGAGAATGCAACCAAGCAATGGGTAATTACAATGGAAGGTGAAGAGTTCTATTTATAAGCATGGAAAAAGCTAATCGGGGACAATCCCCTGATGTGGGACTAAACCAATACCAAAAATAGCCTAAACGAACATTAATACAAGTCCAGGAGAAATTTTGACGGATCCTGAGCAATATGGACCGCCAATTAGCGGTCCAAGACCGCCAATTGGCGGTCCAAAATTGTCGGATCGTGTTGGAATTTGTTGTGGGCTTTGCTTTCTGGTATTGTTGGTCTTTGATGCGGTTACTCGACTTGTTGGAGCTCCGACCCGAATAGAATTGGTAAAATACTCCCCATGATGGTGTGGAGTATTTTGTTTTGCTCTTAGGTCCTTCTGTCTTACATTCAGGTCCTTCTCCCTTGCATCTTGGTCCCAAGATCTCACCATTCAGTCCTTTTTCCCAGCTTTTGGGTCCTTTCATGGCTCTTCTCTTCAAACCTCTTTATTCCTGAAAACTAAACATAAAACTCATCACGTAGCATTGCTTAGGTGTAAGATAATGGATATAAGATACAAATATGAGCATGAAATGATGTCAATCAGCGTGCAAAAGACTCATTTCTATCATAAAGACCAAGTTCAAGATTATCGGGTTACGAATGGAAATGTATCCAAGCATAAAAACATTCAAGTCCTAATTGCAAAAAGAACAAGGACTTAAGCACAAAAGTAACCGGGGACTTAATTGCAAAAAGTCAAGGACCTAATTGCAAATCACGAGTAGCTTTTATTCTCTTGGAGAAAATATATAGAAAAATCAAGGTATATCTCCAAATATGTGAAGGAATTAATCCGGAGTTCAAAAGAATGGAAAGAATCAATCCAGACGCGCAAAGAAGGATCAAATCATACCATAAACATTCAAACAAAATCCGGACAAAATCAGGCCAGATTGTGCGGCGTTTCCGCCGCACCACACACACAGTGTGCGGCGTTTCCGCCGCCCAAGCTTCGATCCGTGTGCTCCAATTTCGTCCAGTAGTGTCTGGACACGTGTACTTTCCAATATTATACCTAGATCCCTTGTAGCAACTATAAATAGACCCGAGAACGATGTTAGAAGGGTCCTTAGTCTTTGGTGTTAGTTTTTATTCTTAACCTTAGTTTTGTATTCTTCTTTTCATTAATAAAATTCTGTCTTTTATTTCTTACTTTTAGTTTTTCTTTTGTAATGTCTCAAGGACCCCTTCTTCCTCCCTCTATGAGTTTCTAACTCCTTCCAAAGGGTGGAGGTGACGGATTAGGGTGAAGAGAAGATGAATGAATGTTATTATTTTAATTTTGTGTTAGTATATTTTGATTACTTGAGTTTATGTTAAATTATTTATCATGTAATGCTTCATAACTAATATGATTTATTATAAGTTTCTGAATTCTCTAATCTAAACCTTAAATCTAATCCTCCACCCAACGGAATTCACTTCTTTGTTCTTGCTTTAGTTTTAATTGTTTTTTGTTTCTTGCTTTCAATAACTAAAACCCAAAAATCTCAAAACCAAACTTAATTCTTCTCTCCTTCTTCCCCCTTAATCGAAAATCACACTAATAACATAATCTCTCCCTCCTTGTGTTCGACCCGTATTTGCCACGTCTCCATTGACGCCGTGCACTTGCGGTATAAATTTAATTCTCAACAAGAAGTCTCCGAGATTACAAACGGTTGGAAGCAATATGTCTCCAAAAGCACTATAGATCTCTCTCAAGGAAACAAGTATTGTATGTTATATTACAAGATTAGGACAAAAATCCTATTTATAATGGGCTAAAACCGTACAGAAAATCATTAAGATCGTGCATAACTTTCTGAAAACGATCGACCGTAATGTCCCATCGGTCGACCGGGTTTCGGTTAGTTCGCGTAACTGCCATGGGTCGGTCGACCGCTCACCCCGAGCCGGTCGACCGTTCCGCGCTTCTGTGCAGCACCAAAAGCTCCTGGACGTTTTCGGTCGACCGCGTGTCCAACACCGGTCGACCGATCTGCATGCTGATTTTCATCTCGCAGCTACTGTCGCTTTTCGGTCGACCGTGTGCCCAGCACCGGTCGACCGAATCTCGATCAATCCTGAGCTCTAAACCTCCTGGCGTTTTTTTGGTCAATTGTGTTCCTAGAACCGGTCGACCGATCCTGATCTTATCCGAACCCCTGTGGCTCCTGGAGTGATTCGGTTGACCGGACACTTAAGTTCCGGTCGATCGATTCTCCGATTTTTCCTGTACTTAATAATTCTATAAACCAAATCCAACAATCTCCACCTTGGTTTAGAATTGTTACCTTAGCCTTCTCTCACCCGCATCCTTTGTGCTTCCTAGAAGCACCTTTTAGCGCTACCCCCCGGAGCGCTCCTTCCTTCTCAGTTTCTGAGGACATTGAGAAGCTTCAAGCACAACTCGAACTTCTCCCGATTGACCACCTTGGTCATCATATCTGCAGGATTCTCACTTGTGTCAATTTTCTGGAGAACAACCTGCCCTTCTTCGATCCACTCTCGGATCTTATGGTACCTTACTTCAATATGTTTGGTCCTTCAATGGAACGTCTGATCCATGGCTAGATAAATTGCACTTTGACTGTCGCAATGCAATTTTGTCACTTCCTGTTCCATCCCCAAAGAGCTAACCAAACCCTTTAACCATATAGCTTCTTTCCCGGCATCGACAGCATCCATGTACTCCGCTTCCGTTGTAGACAACGCGATAGTATGTTGGAGAACCGATCTCCAACTCACTGGACCTCCACCCAAAGTGAACACGTACCCTGTTGTGGACCTTCGCTTATCCAGATCTCCAGCATAATCTGAATCAACGTACCCCTCCACCTGCCTTTGTGCTCCATCTTTGGTGAACTTCAAGATAACATCCATGGTTCCCTTCAGGTACCTCAGCAGCCACTTCAACGCTTCCCGATGCTCTTTCCCTGGGTTAGCCATATAACGACTCACGAGGCTAACTGCGTGTGAAATGTCTGGCCTAGTGCAGATCATAACATACAAAATGGATCCAACTGCACTAGCATATGGAACTCTCTCCATATCTCTCCTTTCCTTTTCAGTAGAGGGGCTGCACTTCAACGAGAGCTTGAAGTGAGCACTTATAGGTGTGGCTACCTGCTTGGCGTTCTCGAGATTATACCTCTCGAGTATCTTCCGGATATAACTCCTTTGAGTGAGCAGAATTTCACCTTTCTCGGCATCCCTGGAGATCTCCATACTGAGAATCTTCTTTGCACTCCCGAGGTCTTTCATCTCAAACTCTTCGTGAAGCTTCAGTTTGAGATCATTTATATGCTTCATCTCCTTAGCCGACATCAACATATCATCGACATACAAAAGCAAGAACACGTGTGTTCCATCTCCAAGACTCCACAAGTATACACAGCTATCATAATCGCACTGTTCAAAATCATTATTAATCATAAATAAATCGAACCTTTTGTACCACTGTCTCGACGATTGCTTAAGTCCATAGAGGGACTTCTTCAGCTTGCATACTTGTCCTTCCTTGCCTCGTGTGATGAACCCATCCGGCTGTCTCATATGGATCTCTTCCTCTATGTGCCCGTGAAGAAAAGCTGTCTTCACGTCCATCTGCTCTAACTCCATGTTGTCCATAGCTACCATAGCTAACAACACCCTAATAGAGGTATGCTTTACAACGGGTGAGAAGATCTCGTTGTAATCGACCCCTTCCTTCTGAGCATATCCTTTTGCCACCAACCTTGCTTTATACTTTATCTCCTCCATAGGAGATGGCCCTTCCTTCTTCCTGAAGATCCACTTGCACCCAATCGCGCGCTTTCCCTTGGGAAGCTCCGTTAACTCCCAAGTTTGATTCTTATGAAGAGACTCCATCTCTTCGGTCATGGCCACCATCCATTTGTTCCTGTCCTCCTGCTCAATAGCTTCTTCGAATGTACAAGGGTCCCCACATTCGGTAATAAGTGCAAATGCAATACTAGCATCATCGTGACCATACCTCACCGGTGCCTTTGTGATCCTCCTTTGTCTTCCTTGAGAAATACTCTCTTGCTCAGCTTCCTC
The DNA here is from genome assembly GCA_963682175.1 of Triglochin maritima. Classification (NCBI taxonomy): domain Eukaryota; kingdom Viridiplantae; phylum Streptophyta; class Magnoliopsida; order Alismatales; family Juncaginaceae; genus Triglochin; species Triglochin maritima. Next base: position 32,642,382 of record OY821786.1, read on the forward strand.
CTCTACTCGTGAGTCAATTGTTTCCTGCTGAACTTCTTGATTCGATTCTTCCCTTGAAGTCGTGACCTCAACTTCAATTTCGTCTTCCAGCATGGGATCGTCTTACTGCTCTTTCTCCTCAAGGCCCTTGAGCAAACTTGTCTCATCAAAGACCACATTACTCCATAGGAGTACTTTCTTGCTCACAGGATCCCAAAGCTTATATCCTTTCACCGTCCTATCGTAACCAAGGAATATGCACTCCTTTGATTTCGAATCCAGCTTCGACCGTTGTGTCTCGTCGACCAACGCATAGGCTTTGCATCCAAATATCCTAAGCCTCGAGTAATCAAATAGCTCACCCGTCCACACTTCCTGAGGCGTCTTTAATTCAAGTGCCGATGACGGTGAGATATTTACCAAGTAGCATGCAAGATCTACTGCTTCTGCCCAGAAATCCTTCGACAGATTCGCATGAAGCCTCATGCTCCTTGCCCGTTCACATAGTGTTCTATTCATCCTTTCAGCTACGTCGTTTTGTTCTGGACTCCGCGGTGTAGTGAAATGCCTCGTGACGCCTTCTTTCTCATAGAAACTTGCAAACTCCCTTGAGGTGTACTCACCTCCGTTATCTGTCCGTAAGTACTTAACGAATTTTCCTGTACTTTTCTCTACTTGGGCCTTCCATGCTTTAAACTTATCAAAGACATCAAATTTATTTTTCAGAAAATAAACCCATACCTTCCTTGAGAAGTCGTCTATGAATGTGATGAAATATTCGGCTCCACCTTTTGACTGAACCTGAGCTGGTCCCCAGACGTCTGAGTGCATATACTCCAGAATTTCCCTCGTCTTGTGGATAGCCGTCTTGAATCGAATCCTGTGCTGTTTACCGAAGACACAATATTTGCAAAAATCCAATTGCAGCTCTTAACACCCTTCGACAGTTCTTGTTTGTGTAGCTCACACAAACCCTTTTCCGACATATGACCAAACCTCATATGCCAAAGTACGGTGCTGTCTTCGTCGCGTGCAACATTTGCTGCACCTTTTCCTGCTACTGCATTCCCTAGCATCCAATACAAGTTGCCCACCTTGGTTCCCTTTATCACTGTCATCGCCCCATGAGTGACCTTGATCTTTCCGTCCCTGCCGGACCATCTCCACCCGAGAGTATCCAGCTCTCCTAGAGAAATCAGATTCTTCTTCAACTCCGGTACGTGACGCACACCCGTCAGCGTTCGAATGCACCCATCGAACATCTTGAACTGTATGGAACCAATACCGACAGTAGTGCATGGTGCATCGTTGCCCATAACAACAGTCCCTCCTTTTAGTGGGTCGTAGGATGTGAACCACTCTTTTTCCGGGCACATGTGAAAAGATACTCCTGTATCCAAAATTCATCCAGATGATGATTTGTCAATACCTGCAGCACAAACTGTTAGAACATCGGCTTCGTTCTTCTCCTCCACCACACTGGCGGAATTATACCCGTCTTTCCCTTTCTGCAGCGACTCCTTGAAAGCCCTACAATCACGCTTCATATGACCAACATTCTTGCAGAAAAAACATTCATAGGATCTCCCCTTTGATTTGGACCGTCCCCTTCCATTGCTTCTTCCTTTGTTTCCCGTCCTGCCCCTTTCCGGTGCTGCAATCAATCCTTCACCCTTCTCAAAAGAGCTACTACTAGAATTCTTCCTTGTATCGTAAGAGATCAGTGTGCCCTTGACCTCCTCCAACACCAACGAATCCTTGCCATATATGATCGTGTTCACCAAGCTCTCATACGAGTCCGACAGCGACGTCAATAACAACATTGCTTTGTCTACATCCTCCATCTTGTCCCCAAGCTAAGTCAGGTCATCTATCAACTTATTGAACACCGAGAGATGCTCAATGAACGACGTGTTCTCCTTCATCCGAAGCATGTACAACTGACGCTTCAGATTCAACTTGTTGCTGAGGTTCTTCTTCTTGAACCTCTCCTCCAGAAGTTTCCAATATTCTACTGCGGTCTTCACCGATTCCTTGAAAAGCAAATCATCTGAGAGGCACAACTCGATGATCCCTATAGCCCGAAGATTCAGACTCTCTCACTTTTCATCGGTCATCTTCGACGGTTTCTTTTCAACTCCATCCAACGTCAACAATAACCCGTCCGTCTGAGACATCAACGCACGAATCCTCCGTTTCCATGTTGAAAAGTTCCCTTTCCCGGTGAATTTCTCCACCCGAAAGTTCTGCGCTTCTTCCGCCATTGCAAGTGCAACCAAAAGCTCTGATACCAGCTGTTGGGAGGGGGATCTAATATGAATTAACACGACTATGGATTAAACGCACCACGAAAATAGAATATTGATTGCGGAAATTGTCTTCGGACCCTCTCCCAATCTTAATGCAACAAGTAAACACCAATAAGATGGAAATAGCAAGCAATCACACAACACACCTGAAGCAAACCATGACACACGCAATTTTACAAGGTTCGACAAGATGCCTACGTCCTTGGGGGGGGGGGTCTCCTACGGGTTTCCTTTCCTTGAAGCTCTTCTCCAACAAGAGAAGTCTCCGAGATTACAAACGGTTGGAAGAAATATGTCTCCCAAAGCACTATAGATCTCTTCTAGCCTAATTTCTCTCAAGGAAACAAGTATTGTATGGTATATTACATGATTAGGGCGAAATTCCTATTTATAATGGGCTAAAACCGTACAGAAAACCATTCAGATCGTGCATAACTGTCTGAAAATGGTCGACCGGAATGTCCCATCGGTCGACCGGTTTTCGGTTAGTTCGCGTAACTGCCATGGGTCGGTCGACCGCTCACCCCGATCCGGTCGACCGTTCCGCGCTTCTGTGCAACACCAAAAGCTCCTGGACGTTTTCGGTCGACCGCGTGTCTAACATCGGTCGACCGATCTGCATGCTGATTTTCATCTCGCAGTTACTATCGCTTTTCGGTCGACCGTGTGCCTAGCATCGGTCGACCGAATCTCGATCAATCCTGAGCTCTAAACCTCCTGGCGTTTTTCGGTCGACTGTGTTCCCAGAACCGGTCGACCGATCTTGATCTGATCCGAACCCCTGTGGCTCCTGGAGTGATTCGGTCGACCGAACACTTAAGTTCCGGTCGACCGATTCTCCAATTTTTCATGTACTTAATCATTCTATAAACCAAATCCATCAAGAAGCTCATCTTGAATGAAATTATTAGGTGATTACCACATTAATCATAGTAAGCCTTCCAACTATGGAAAGTTCCTTAGTTTGAATCACATCCTAGGATTGATTTGTAATTTTGGATCTCCATTTCAGAATTGTGGGTACCGCTGATACATGATTTATTGAAGTTAATTATTAACATTGAGATCGTTTGGAAGATCACCAAGATACGCTTAATATTTATTGTATATTCTATGCAAGGTTTAAGAAAGAGTATTGTATCTTCCGTGAATTGGAGGTGAAGGATCTCCTTCTGATTCTGGCCAAGGAAGATCCCATTGATTAGCCCTCTGTCCATTCCAGTCTCAGGAAATGCCCAAAGAAATTAGACACTATGAGAAAGAGTGGAGGGGAGGGGGATCACCCCTATCGCAATCCTTTTTGCGTTCCAAAGAAGCCATTTGGGGCTCCGTTATTAATTGCCGAGGAGGTTGAAGTCGTGATGCACAGGTGGATCTAATCACATCCTAGGGCCTTCATGTTGGCAAGTAGAAAATCTCAATTTATCTCGTCGAAAACTTTTTCGAAGTCTAATTTTATGATAATTCCTTGTTTATTTTCTGTTTGAAGATAATGCACCATCTTATTGACAACAAAGATTGTATCCAGGATTTGCCTCCCCTTAAGGAAGGTTGTTTGATTATGTAAAATGACTTTTGGCAGCTCACTAGCCAATCTATTTGCCAAAGTTTTTGCTATAATCTTGTAAGTACTTAGAGTAGAGAAATCAGCCTTAAGTATCAAACCGTTTCCACTGCTACTTTCTTTGGAATTAAATCTATGAAGCTTTGGTTAAAATTTATAAATTCTAGGTCAAAATGGATTTAGTATGAAATCTATCCATATCATTTTGATTGAGCCCTTAGTTTCCTCCTAGAACTGCTGGAAGAAGAAGTTAAATTCATCCGGACCTGGCGATTTGTTGGGAGGTAAACTAAAAATGGCCCTTTTGATTTCATTTTCCAAGAAAGGATTAATTAGGAGGCTAGGGTTCTGGAATTTTCCCGGGATCATACGGTTCCAATTGATGGGGATTTTAGCACTTTTACCACTATTAAATCGTCCTTTCGAGTGTTCCACAATCTCCCTGGATATTCTAGTTTTGGAGAATGAGAGATGTCCATCAATAACGTGGGAGACAATGCTATTTTTTGCCGTACGATGAAAAAAATGGTGTTTTGATCACCTATCAAGAGCCATTGGATTCCGGATCATTGTTTCCAACTCATCTCGTTGGCCTCAAGAATTCCTTCTGCTAATGAGTGGAGGATCATCTCATGAGATTTAGGATCGAAAGCCAACAAATTATTCAATCTAAAAGGTGAGTTCTTAGTACACTCACACTTGGTGTTCAGAATTAAGGGGACATGATCCAACGTCACCCTTGCAAGGCCCACACAAGATGACAGGGGGAATCTTGTTCGGAATGATGACCATCTGATCACAGTTAAATGCTTTACTACGTGCTGAATTAAAAGTAAGTAGGAACAGAGGAAGTCAACCACAAAATCGACACCGCATTTTTATAGAGGTTCGATCACGACCACCGTGATCTAGTTATCTCTTTCAATCCTTGCTTGATCTTCCAAGCCCCGTTTATGTTTCCACTATCTGATCTCCATTCTAGGACGACATTACCGTCTTTACACCATGAGCCTTGTGAACAAACTCGCCTTGCTCGATTTTGCCTCTCACAACCCGAGAGGGAGCTTCCACGAATTTGGTGATTCTTAGATGTTGAAGTTGGAATCACCAACATTGTAGACTTCAGCACACTTAAATATGATAAGAAATTATACACAAGTGGTGAAGTTTGGCTTTGAGTGTGGAAAAATGAGAATTTGAAAGTGTTTGATGTTTGAACATAAATGATAGGAGTATAGAGAGGTGTCTTGATGCCTAAAACTCATGTATGAACTCATATTTATAAGGCTTCAAACTCTACTACCCGTTCGGGGGAGTTGGTGAGATATAGACCAAAGAAATTTGCACAGATTCGGTCTATTTAACGAATGGTTGTACCACAATAAGAGTTAACTTGGTCAAAATTAAGCTTTCGATTGAACTTAAACAAAGGTCGAATAACCGATCACCAACGTTCTGTAACTTTTGTTGAATTTCCTCTGATTTTATTTCTATTGACCGAATGTGGTCCGGTTGGCCGATCAAAAAATAACTATAAGGATTTAATTGACTCCCCTGTCACAAAATTTTTGATCGTCCGGAACCAATTCGCTTGTTCAGATCAAGAGTTTGTCTTTAATCCCATTATGTCCCATGTTGTGAGTCCAACAACTATATTGACATGTGGAAAGGGTCGTTGCGCGCAAGAGGTCAAGATATAAATGATTGTCATCTAAAATGGATAAGGCCAATGGGATCCCAAAACAAAAGACAAATATCACCATTGGAGTAAAATCCAAAACTGGTACAAGGGGATTCAGTCGTCCGAGTAGAGAATTCCTGTATGGACTCTAACAACTACTGAGATGGTTAATTCGGTCGTCCAACCTGGACTGGGACAGAATTCTAGTGTTCAATAAATGGAAAATTACAAGTCTTGGTCCAAAGTTTTGCTACAATCTTGAGTCTTTGTCCAAATGCTTCTTCTCTTAATAATCTTGATCAGAATGCAATGCATGTAATCATGTTTGTCCACTTTGATTGACTATGTTGATTGATTAAAATTAGTTTGATTAATCATCAAAATTAACATAGATTAAGGCATAAAAGCCAACAAATCTATCCTTTCAATTATACGAGATTAGGAACCAGACTAGGCGAGCCCATCATCATTGTCTTTGCAAGTTCGACCATGTAAAATGAAGGTTTGAAGGCCCTACATTAATTAGAGCAATTTTTTCTATGAAGTCTTTGAAATATTTGGATGCCAATCGTGAGTTTTGACTAATGTGGGATCTGTCATTGTCATCCATCGCTAAGATAAAATCTCCCCTAATTATCCATCCCATATCAAATGAAGGAGCCTCATTGGAGAGTTCTTCCAGGAAGCCTGGTTTATCTCTCGATTGACATGGCCCATAAACACACGTGAGTTTCCATTTAAAGTTCTAGCTCTCAAAACAAATGGAGATTGGGTATCTATTAGTCGTGTGAGAAGTTTTTTTAAGCAGGTTGGATTTCCATCCTATCAATGTACCCCTTGAGGTACCTATTACCGTAAGGGCGACCCATTCCTCCATCTTTCTTTCCAATTTGGTGTTGAGATAATTGGTCGGGATATGATCCATTTTGGTTTCTTGCAGTAACATAATATATGCTTTGGAGTTTCTAATGAAGTTTCTAATCACCTATTTTCGACAGAAGTTCCCAATCCCCAAATATTCTAAGATTTTATAATCATTTAACATTGTCTAAAACCCGGTTGTAACACAGGTTATAAACCTAATTGTTCGACCTCATTGTTAAAGGAGCTCGGAAGCGCATGGTCAATTGGGACCAACCCTTAGGTTGCACGAATTTGATTTAAGAAATTCTTGGTCATGCGCCCTCGTACCAAGAGAATACGTAATTTGACACAAATTTCTGTGAAGAGCTCCTCACTCTCCCATAAGAAAGAATCAACTTTTGAGTCCTGGCCATTTTTCCCACCACCCGTAGTTGATGTGAAAGAGGAATCAAAATTTGAGAATAAGGGGCATTTGCTATTCTAGCATAATAAAATTTAGCCACCAAATTCCCATACACTTTCATAACACGAAAAATGGAATTTAAAAGCTCAGAATTATTTGAAGAAATTGGAGTGTACGACAAACCTATTGATGAAGTCGAGCCTTGGTCCTTGAATGCCCCATCTTTGCTCACTTTGCTAAACTACTTGATCCAGCCTCCACTAGAAGAATCCTCAGTATCCTCCACCTCGCTTGAAATCGCTGGTGAGATTGACACCCCCGACATTCGACCCCACCAGAGTTGTCAGGATCTTACCATTATAACCAATCTACTCCTTGCACACAACTACCTTAGGAATATTCATCTTGGTTGGAGTTTTGTTTGGGGTGGGAACTACACAATTACCATATTGATCCCGCCCAAGCCTGCCTCCACCTCTTGAGTGCTCAGCTGAGTCCCCACAATAGGAGGACCAATAACTCCCATTACATTGTAATTAGGAGCTATTCCAAAGTTTGGGGTATGACTAGCCACGAGAAACTCATCGGTTCTCCTATCTAATTTTGGCTTAGATTAAAGTTTGGGAAATAGGGGTTGACGCCTATGAAGTTATTCATAAAGTTAGCCATGTTGTTGGCGGTGGTCGACTGAGAGAGCGGTCCTTGGATTCCAACAGAGAGATTGTGGAGAACTCTGATTTTCCCTGATTGATGGAGTCAGCACAATGTTAGTTTGAAATGTGATGGGATGGACTTTGACCTGTTGCAATTGGGCCCTCATCTGAGATTTACTCAGGCTAGGAGAAGCCTCGAAGTCAAAAGGTGGGTTACCCGATTGAGTCCCTAAAAAATCCAAAGATTTTTGTCCCGTCACATGTGGATTTGGTCTTGGATCATCCACCTTGGTTTCTCCCACTGAAGCCTCTAAAATGCAGAGGCCTTCAAAGGTGTTTTTCTCCCCACCTTGGTCTTGGAAGATTGCTTTTCCTTTTTCATAGTCCCAACTCCTGTCTTCCACCAGTGGGTCCAATATTTGGCCTTCCGGAAAGGACTCTTTTCCTTCGTGCATATTATATAAAGGGGTCGAAGTATTGGAGGAGTTTCTTCTCTTCCCTCACACTTCGCTACTATTGATTGTTGTCATTTTGTTTTCCCTACCACTTGTTCGTCCCACTTTTGGAGTGCTTAGCAGGTTGTTGGTGCTTAACATCTTCATGTCATCGCTCGTATTCTAGCCTCCTCCATTGAAAACATATCATTTCCACATTTTCTCCGTCTCGATCATGGTATGGGCTCGAAAGAGTAGAAGGTTTCTTGACTTTAGACGTGGTCAGTTTTGGCTCGACCGAGATGAAGAGCTCAAATAAATGACCCCAATGATGGAAACAATTATACCCATGGGACCACATAATCACGTTGCACTCTAACACGGATATGGGCAACCAAGAGAACAGTTTTTTGACAAAGTTAGCTCATCTATTTGGAGCTTGTCCAAATTTTGATGTTAAGTCGTGTAACAAAGATGGTTCCTAGATATCAAGAGCCCCCCCTAAAAAGAAGTCAGTTTCCCTCCAACTCCGTCGCCTTCTTGGCTGCTCCCTCTTGTGTTGACTAGACCCTAAGCACAATAGTTGCTACTCCCACCACAAGTATCTCAATCGCAACAATGTTTGACGCCTCGATGTCGCTATAACAGGTGAGGAGAAACACATTGGCCTTGAGTGTTCTCATGTCCCAGTTCTCCACTCTTGAAAACTTCTTGTTGAGCAACTCAGTGAGCTCCGTCTCAAAAGTGACACCACTAAGGATCTCCACCACCACACACCTTGAAAGCCTTTTTTCCATTTCAAATGTTTTTTGCCAATGGCCTTATGCTCATGTAGCTTCCTTCCATACTGCTTTCCAGGGGGGTTGGTGGTGGACTTGAAGGAGGTAGATGAGTGATTAAATGAGTTTGGTCATTCTAAGTAGCTTTTTTGCTTTTTAAAAGTACAAAAATAACAGGTATGAGCAACCCTAGCACAAGCAAAACATATCACCTTTCTTCTCAAAGGTCTATTCGCCACTTAGTTTCTCCAACATTGTACCAGGCACCATTTATTGCTAGGAGTACGTTTAGGTATTGAATAAGGGAATTCCTCGTTTGGAGGCATGACGAACACCACTTTAGCGTATGTTCTAGTGTCCAAAGAATTCGAATTCCCCATAAAACAAAGGTTAGACAGGATATTCACCGTGTATTCAACGGTTCTCTCCATGCTCTTGGGCCTAAACGATCTCTCGGAGAGGCCAAATTAAATGCATTCAGCCTTGTCAAGAGGTATTACAGGAAGGTTATGTCCTTTAACATTACCTAGGTAGAATCAACAAGGATCTCCCAAATCTCAGAAGGAAAAAACCTTTGAAATTAAACCAAGTGAAAGGAGAAACCAAAACCTGGGTTTCGTTGTTAAAAAAAAGGTTAAATAAAATTAAGTTGTGGACCCAATTTAATTCGAAATAACCCCAACCTCCAACGGCTATAAATAAGATTTTATGTTTGTTTCAATATATTAAAAAAACCCCATCTTCACCGGCCACCCACTTAGAACCGCCGAGAAGATCGGAAGAACCTTGGTAAGGGAGATCAATCGTGGGCGCACAAAGACCACAAGGCAATCAAGAAGGCCTCGGGGGGGGGGGGGGGGTCAATTATTGCCGAAAGAAACCACCCAAATATGGGTACAAAGGTTTATCTTTTTTAGAAAATTCCCAAAAGGAACTGCAACCTTCTATATGTAGGATTTCGTGCCCTATACTTGTGTATATTTTAAAAAAACATTTAGGATCTATTTTCATATTTTCAATACTTTTTCATGTACAAAACATAAACTATACATTTTAATATATGTATCCTATATAAATATTAAATTGTATAGAAGAAAATCATACAAAAAAGGTTCTCTAAAACCTTTTCGAAGATCTAGAGTCGCGTTGCACTTGAATCTCCTCGGAATTCCTCCAAGTGTTCACCAAATGATGATAATTAAATTTATACCGCAAGTGCACGGTGTCAATGAAGACGTGGCAAATACGGGTCGAACACAAGGAGGGAGAGATATTGTTATTTTGTGATTTTCGATTAAGGAAAGAAAGAGAGAGTAATATGTTTGGTTTGAGATTTTTGGTTTTTAATTATCTAAAGCAAGAACAACATAAACAAATTAAAACTAAAGTAAAGATGGATGAGAGTCCAGTGGGTGGAGGTTTAGATATCAGGTTTAGATTAGAGAATTCTGAAACTTATAATAAATCATATTAGTTATAAAGCATTACATGATAAATGACTGAACATAAACTCAAGTAATCAAAATATACTAACACGAAATTAAAATAATAACTTTATTCTTCTTCTCATCACCCTAAATTCGTCACCCCCGCCCTTTGGAGAGAGTTAGAAACTCATGGTTGGAGGGAAGGAGAAGGGGTCCTAGAGAAACTACAAAAGAAAACTAAAAACAAGAAATAAAAGAACAGAATTTTATTACTAGAATATGGAACAAAAACTAAGACTCTTTACAACAACATTTCAGGGCTATTTATAGCCGATACAAGGGACCTAAGTATAAAATAGGAAAGTACATGTGTCAAGACACGACTGGACAAAATCTGGAGCCACGGATCGCAAGGGGTGCGGCGTTTCCGCCGCACAATACATGTAAGATGCGGCGATTTCGCCGCAATATCTTCTCTGATTTAATCCGGATTTTTCCTGTGTGTTTATGGTATGATTTAACTATCCTTTGCGCGTCTGGATTGATTTCTTTCCTTTCTTTTGAGCTCCGAATTAATTTTTTCATATATTTGGAGATCCAAATTGATTTTTCTTTAGAACTTCTCCAAAATAATATTTTGGTACTTTAATTTGCATTCGGGTCCTCGGCTTTTTGCAATTAAGTCCCTGACTATTTTTGTGCTTAAGTCCTTGGCCCTTTTGTAATTAGGTCTTTGAATGCTTTTATGCTTGGATGGACTTCCATTTGAATCCCGATAATCTTGACTTGGTCTTTATGATAGAAATGAGTCTCTTGCACGCATTTATGCTCGGGGTATGGGTAATTTGCATTCAGGTCCATGTATTATGTAAATAAGACTAAACACATACCTTAGTAGCATTTATTGATATAAAATTAATCTAAATGAAAGACATATGATGCAATGCATCACCAAACTCTAAACAAGATTTAGAGAGAAATGAGCTAGCCAATCAATCCTTAACTCAAGGCTAGAGTCTAGGTAATTACCCATTTGATGCTCCTGAGAATTTAATATCTCAAACATCCAACTAACAAGAGAATTTTTGGATGGATTTGGTGGAGTAATATGAAGAGGAGAATAATGCATTCACCTATTAATAATGAGGAGAGGAGGGTCCTATTTATAGGACTTCCTCAAAACCTATTCATGTGCAATTCACTTGCACATGATTCCTTGTTGATAGCTCCTCTAATCCAATCATATTTCGACACGTAATCATTCCTTAACCTCTTTCGACTGAATTGGAACAATTTCACCCATGATCAAAGAAATACTCTTATTATTTTAAGAGCAAAACCGTGTAGAAACGGTCAACTAAAATTACCAATCGGTCGACCGATCGATAATAAATCGACCATCGGTCAGACTTGTAGGATCGATATGGGTCCTATTTCTAAGCACTTTTAAGGGTAATTACCCAGTTGCTTAACAATCAAAGATGCACAGTGGAATTTAAAACTAAGCAGGCATGTAAAGAAGGAAATATGCAAACCACAAAGAAGACGACATTTTTATAGAGATTCGGCACCCACACCCGGGTCCTAGTGTGAGAGAGTTGTCCAAACAAGGTTGAGGAACCTCTATTTAGAAGCTCTAGACGAGTTATAGCCGTTGTGATATAATTAGAAGATGTTTGTGTAAGATACACAAAACAGAAAAGTGCAGGTCACAGTTTGGGTCAAGTTCGGTCGACCGAATCGGGTCTAACGGTCGACCAGACAACTGTCCAGAGATGAAGCAGTCGACCGAGCAGGGAACAGTCAAACAAAAATAGCTACAACTTAAGTTATCGATCGAACTAAAAGGATGGTTCGGTCGACCGAATAAATCAGGCACTTAGGGGCCAGATCCACCTGCCTCTCAGAAGGACATCCGGTCGCTCTGAAGATCTTCCGGATCTTGAAGACCCAATCCTCAGCTGCCTCCGGCTCACCACTGCCGTCAAAGGAAGGAGGGTGTTGTCGCATAAACCGATCCAGCACTACCCCCGCCCCTGCTTGCTCGGCCTGTGCAGACTGGCGCTCGAGAAACTCGCCCAGCCTACCAAGAGTCCCCTGAAGGGTCCTCCTCTCCTCCTCCCTGTCCTCCCTACCAGTCTCCTCACTGGCGCCCCTATAACGTGAAGGTGGTCTCACACGTCTCAGAGGCATCTACACAAGATGACCGGAAACGACAATGAATTAATGATTATGAATGAATGCATGATGAACGACTACTAAATGCAAGACCCCTAAGGTGCTTTCATTGGACAAGCACACCGGGACCGAAAGCTCTGATACCAAATTGTAACGCCCCGAAACAGCGGAAAAATTAAAACTTTAAAACAGATAAGGATCAACACTGGGGTCGTCACCAAACCACGAGTATATATATCATATAAGGTGGTAAACTGTGCAATACAAGAGTCAAAGATGATTACAACCCAACACAAAAGATATACAACGTATGTACAAGGGAAAAATCATCCACCTCGAAGAACAAAAGACAGGATCTGGTCTGGGTGCTCCTGTCCGCCGTCACCACCTCCTACTGACGTGCACGACCTGACATAAAACATGAATATGCCTGAGTTCCCCGAGAGAAAACCCCGTATGCCAAACCCCTAAAACATGAACATAATATGCATAAATGAACATGAAATGAAGAATGCAGTAAAGGCATATCGATCTCCTGTGCACACAAGGCACGACCGGAAAACATCGGCAACAACAACACACCTGCACACAAGGCACGACCGAAAAACATCGGCAACAACAACACATGTGCACACAAGGCACCGCCGGAAAACATCGGCAACAACAACACACGTGCACACAAGGCACTGCCGGAAAATCATCGGCCACGGGTCTCAAGGGTCCTCTCACCCCAACCCCACAATCACGCGTGCACACAAGGCACCCGCTCCGTAGAGCCACAACCTTGACCCTCCTCTCAGGCCGGCAATGTCTGTACCGTCGCCCCAAAAAAGGCCGGAGACCCATTGCCTTCGAGGCGGATCCAACCACACACGACACAAGCATCCATATGCAAACTGTGCCCAAACGGTCGAACGGAAGACCCCAAACGGTCGACCGAACACCCCTACAATTTCGCAGAAAAACTGAAATAACGTCCAACCGGTCGAACGGCAAAGGGGACCCGTTCGACCGAAATCCAACAGGGAAATCCTCTCTTGCTCAAAAAGCACCAACGGTCGAACGACCTAAAAATCACGGTCGACCGATTCCCACCAGTAAATCTCACAAACAATCCGCACTACACGGTCGACCGAAACCACACTCCCGGTCGACCGGCCAATAAGTTAACTTAAGTTCCGGTCGGACGAAGTCAATGAGCGGTCGACCGTTTAGATGGTCAACGCCCCCAACCGACCTACAACAGTGCTTTCGGTCGACCGGCAAAAGGGGACCCGTTCGACCGAAAACACCCAGAGCCTTTTTCCCTTGTAAAAGCGTACCACCGGTCGACCACTCGAAGAGTATCGTTCGACCGGTGCAAGGGTTTTTGCCCGATTCACACTACGACCGGTCGACCGCGCCAACCCGCCGGTCGACCGTTGTAGAGCAGAAAAGCTGCTGCAAGGTTCTCGACGAGCCTTTTGGCCTACCGTCGGCCACACCAACCCTCGCAAAGGCTAAAATGAGGATTAAACTAAAGCTTGGCATACCTTAAGGCTTGAAGAAGCCTTCGAAGAATCCCGGCGAGCGCTTCCTCGCAAAACTCTTCTCTCCGGCGAAACCCGAATGCGATCACCTTCCTCCGGCCACACGATCCGGCGAGCCTCGAACCACACGATCTGGCGAGCCTCGAGCTCCTCCTCGCATCAGAGAGCTGCGGATCAAGAGAGAGAGAGAGAGAGACTTGAGTGAGAGAGAGGAATGCACGAGTGAGAGAGAGAGAGAGAGAGAGAGAGAGAGAGAGAGAGCACCCACCTACTCAAACACCTCCCCTCATCTCCCCCATCCACTTCAACACCACCCAATCAATCTCAGCCCTCCACCTCCACCTCTTCTAATCCTCCACCTAAAACACAATCAACCCATTAATCAAGGGTTAGGATGTAACAAGAACTGTTTGACATGATAGTACACGAACACAACACTGTTGCCAGGTCTACCGCCAAATAAAGAAGATCGCCACTGCCGGACGCCAGACATGGACTTAAGGGATTTTGGGTGGAGGTGGAGGTGGAATTTGGGAAAAATGTGTTTTTGTATATATAAAAAATTAAGGAGATAATATGTAAATATATAATGTAAATGTAGTGTGTGATTTTTAACTTTGTATAACACACTCCGGAATAAGGTCACCCATGGGGCTGGAATCGGGGTGAGAAAAATCACCTTGGGGTTGGGGGGTCACGTCCCCATGTCAGCTTATTTTTGTGTTGATTTTTTAAATCTTATTTTTTTAAATATGTTTTTTTTCATAGTTTAAAAAAAACATTTTTTTGTTTTATCCTGGATGGTGTGGCCGATGAGAGAAAGTGTTGAATGGTTGGGTTGTAATAGTGGAGAATTTTATGTTGGGTTGAATAAATAGTTCGATTAAAGGTTGTGCTGAAGTGACAGAGAGAGAAAGGTTGGGTTAGATTTGTGGTTGGGGTAGTGGGTGTCCTAATGGTTTGATAATATCTATATGTTTTTAGTTAACTTACCATGTTCCTCCTGCATTTGAGGTGGGGTGAACCAAGTTTTTCCGAAAATTTCTCCCTCAGTTTGGGTGGATCTATGTTCGATGGCATGAGCTTACTTATTTTGGGTACATTTCTTTCTTGATTTCGACGGAGTAAAATGTGCTTCGGTTCATGGATGGTTTTTCCTTTACATTAGTGGGGGAAGTAAGTAAGCCTCCGATACTAGTAACTGGTCGTTGCTCCCATGTTAATTTCTTACAATATCCATATTTGAAATGGTGTCATTAACTTGACGATTGCAGTGTTCTTGTATTTTATTTTTCTTGGTTGCGATGGTGAAGTTTTGGGTGTCATTTGTTCAAGTGGGTTTTTGGATGAATAATGAAGACTTGTTTAAGTTGAAAAATTACATGTACGAACTCTTGTGACCTTTGCATTGTCGAAATTGTATTACTAGTTCGATCACAGCTTCACCGAAACATTATGTTTGTTTGAGAGTGACCATAATCGTAGTAAGTGGATGCACACGTAAGTTCCCGTATTTACACTACCTTTACGAACTTGTTTTACAGTCAATGGGCCCACGTAGGTTGCAAAGGCTTATAGAGGATGACGAGGAGGATCAATTAATAGTACTTACTATGATAGCTTGCGTAGATGAATACATTAGGACATCCCTCCTGAAGACGCCCGTGCACACCGCTCCCTTGACTGGAAATGTGAAAACGTTGGACATGTTATCTGGACATTGGCGGGTATGGTACGACACTTGCAGAATGCACAAGCGAGTTTTCCTCAAACTCTTCCACATTCTTAAATCAAGAAACCTACCGCAGCCTACCCGTGAGATTAGTGTTGAAGAACAATTGCACATGTTCTTATATGCTTTAGAACATGCACATGTTAATAGGGCATTGCAAGATCTCTTTCAACATTTGGGAGAAACTGTTAGTCGCCACATTAACAATGCCCCATGTGCCCTCACCACTTGGTCATGCGATATTATTCAGCCCACAAAATCTCTCTCAGAAACACCCCAATACATCCGCGAGCACGGTGGTGGGAAATTTTACCCATTCTTCAAAGACTGTGTCGGGCCACTGGATGGAGCACACGTCGATGTTGTTGTCCCTAAGGACAAACAATTAGCTTATCGTTCCAGGCGAGACCCAAAGCACACGACCCAAAATGTCCTAGCAATCTGCGATTTCGATATGCGATTTACTTTTGCTATCTCCGGATGGGAGGGTAGTGCCCACGACAGTTGAATTTTAAATCAAGCCTTGTACGACCGTACTTACAACTTTCCCCTGCCCCTAGTGGTAATTATTCTAACGTTGTTATTACTTCATTACGGTGGACCTACTTATCGTACTTGTTGATGATGACTTCCTCTCCACTTGGCAGATAAATACTATCTTGTCGATGTTAGTTACCCAAATCGAAAGGATTTTCTGACTCCTTATCGGGGAACGCGATATCACCTCCTCGAATTCTGTGCGTCTCGACCACAAGGCAGGCAAGAGATGTTTAACAACATTCACTCTTTTCTCAGAAACGTTATAGAAAGAGTTTTCATGGTGTTGAGGAAACGTTGGGCATTGTTAACCCACATGAGTCCTTATCCCTTGAAATCAGAAGTTCTATTTGTACAAGTAGGAATGACACTCCACAACTTCATAATAAATGAGAGGAAGGACAAGATGATAGAGGAAGCTGAAAATTCGGTTGACACGAGTGACGTACCGAGTACATCCCTTCATGACGGTACGAATATGAGGGATGATGTTAATATGACCCACTTGAGGGACCTTATTTGTGACGCAATTGTAACTTCCAATGGATGCATGTAGAAAATGTATTTAACTTTGTTTATGTTGTTCCGAAAATGTAGTATTACGGTCGGATGTTGGTTTAATTGTATGTCATTAATTTTCTAATATGTATTGCACCTAGTTCAATTAAATTGCTACTTCTTCCACTCGAGGGATCGTTGTTACGCTAATTGACAGTTCTTTCATTTCCCATGTTAATTACTATCACCTTTTCGGGGTTCCCATGTTAAGTTTTGTCGCTTTTTTGGGTTTTAGTTAATAATGCATAATCAGTTGTTTAACTTTCTTGTATTTTTGCTCCACATGCAATACAGAAAAGGACAATTTTGATGCCGATTCATTCTCCCAACAGGGAAGCAACGGATCACCAATGCATAGGCTTCATACCACCAACCGCAATTCGAATTTGGTCCCGTATTCATTCTCCTTTGAGGATATTTACAAGGCCGACAATTTCCACGCTAACATAATTGGGTCCTCCACTGTGGATACATTACCATTTCTTTTAACATGTCAACCATTCCACGTAGAAGTAACTTAATCCAAAATGTGTTTTCATGGTGCAACTACTACAGACAGTGGAGTTACCCCCAAAACATGCACCACGTCAGTTAATTTCCCCCAAAAAAGCATACATAATTTTTACTAATTACTCTTCCATCTTAGAGGGGTCAATTTTCCCCCAAATCCCTCCACAACGTGAGCTGTTGGTGATGGGCGGATGGATGTCCATACCAGGTATTGGTTCAGTTGGGGCCGGTTGGTTGGGGGGAGTGTCGACATGGGTCGGGGTCTCTTGCATCGTCAGGCGTCCGCAATTACCACACCAAAACTCATCGAACTCGTTAAATTTCTTCTGTGGGGGTATTCATGAGATCTGAAAGTGCAATAAGAAGTAAATATTATCAATCCAAAATTCATAAATCAATAATAACTGGTTGATTCCTTCAGTTGTCGATTAAATTAATAAGAATATGAACATAGAAGTTTATATAAATTTGAATATAATTGGGAAGTTAGGACTTCAACTTCTTTAGCATATTTTCATTGTTTCATTTTTCGTCTACTTCAATCTTCAACTTCAGCAACAACAGACTAACAACCCACATGGACCACTGCTTTGTAGTGGTCAGTAAAGGACTTTGTATTGTAGTTAAGTTTCTTAAAGGTGTGACTGGTTTGAAGAAGTGAAGAAAAACATTGAACTTAAATTTCTTGATTTTAGAGTGGTTAGGCAGTACACTTTGACAAATAAAGAACCATCCAATTTTGGAGTCCTACTTACATATATAGCATCAAACTATAGTCTATAGCAAAACATACACCAAACATGCACTTCATAGCGGCCAAATAGTAGAGGGATATCGACACATACCACCAGGGACAGTTTGGGGAGCCATAGGGGACGATCGGGGTTGTTTTTCAACTGCATCCAGACAAAGCTGCATACTGTCAAGGGCTTCCAGAACCTTCTCATTTTCACGGACCTCTTCCGTACGCAGAAGATGCAAGATGACGGCCATGGAGTCCTCTTCGACAGGGAAAAGACACCACGCGCTGGGCTTAGTAGGACGATGGGAAGGACGAGGAAAATGGAAATGTGAGTTTTCAAAACATCATTAGAAGCGTAAACTTAAAGAGTTCCTTACCGGCTGAGAGGGTGCCCCCACAGAAACCCGCAGAAACAAATGGGAAGGCGGTGATTGCTGGAAACACTTTTTTGTCCATCCAAAATCACCATTTTGCCAGCAAAGGGGAAACCGAGCAGATTTTGGGAACACCAACGGTGGGAGCATCGAAGGCAAAATTGAATGACGTGATGTGCGTTTCGAGGGAAAAAATGATCTTTCGAGAGGTACCGGAGGGCGTTTTCGTATTTCACCATTGACATGACTGCTTACGTTTCTTCGTAATCCACTACATCCAAATGGCGTCCCGATTTAAGGCTTCAAGCAAAACAAAAAGGAAAATGATAGATGATCGCTCTTTAAGACGCTCCTTCAGTGACGCGGCTGAGTTGACACTCTCTATGTCAGCACAAAAAAAAAGTTTCTTTTTTTATTTTATTCAATTCTTTGGTTATACGTACAACTGCCCACATCTCTCCATCCCTCCTTCCATCCCTCATTAATGCGTCTCAAATCACTCAATTCCTTCATCATTTTGGCGCTCCTACACAGCAGAAGACTTGTTATTCATCTCAAGATGCGCCTTCTTTAATCATTTTCGGATTAAGTTGTATTTCTGTTAGGAATATGTTGTGGGTCTGTTCGGATTAAGTTGTGTGTCTGTTCGGATTAAGTTGTCTGTCTGTTCGGATTATGTTGAGTGTCTGTTCGGAATAAGTTGTGTTTCTGTTCGGATTAAGTTGTGCTTATTCCGAACAGACAGATAAACTTAATCTGAACAGACCCACAACATATTCTGAACAGACCCACAACATATTCCGAACAGACCCACAACATATTACGAACAGAAACACAACTTAATCCGAACAGACACACAACTTATTCCGAACAGACCCACAACATATTCCGAACAGACACACAACATATTCCGAACATACATGCAACTTAAACCGAACAGACACACAACTTAATCCGAACAGACACAATTTATTTCGAACAGGCACACAACTTAATCCGAACAGACACACAACTTATTCCGAACAGACCCACAACATATTCCGAACATACCCACAACTTAATCCGAACAGACACACAACTTATTCCGAACAGACACACAACATAAACCAAACAGACACACAACTTAAACCGAACATACACACAACATATTCCAAACAGACAAAAAACTTAATCCGAACAGATAGAAAACTTAATCCGAACAGACACACCACTTAATCCGAACAGACAAAAAAACAAAAAACACTTACTTGTAGTATTGCCACACAACCGTCGACGTTCCCCTGCCTCATAATGAGGTTCCCTGCCTTTCTTCTCTCGTGCAGTTCTAAGTTGGCTTTCTCCAGGCCCCCAACCAGGGCTTCGTGAACTGCACTTGCCCATGCGTATCTGTTTCTGCGTCTGATGTTCCTCAAATGGTGCATGAACCATTGCTTCGGTCGAAGTGTTCCATCATAGAACAAAAAAACGGTTGAAGATGAAAGAAATCAGGAGACGAACGTACTCCTCCGTGTCGCCCATGGTACTACTTGCCAGCAGATGACCTAAAAGTGTTGTGTTGTCAAGGTTCACCCCTTCTCGCCTCTGTACACCCAATGGTTCCATCACCACGGTCTTCCCATGCATACGTAACCCCAAAATTAGGGCAACGTCTTCTGGTGTAAGGGGAACTACCCCTGATCCTATTCTCAGCCCCACCTCCTCCGCATCGTAGTGTTCGACGAACCAACCGACTATTTCGTTGTTCGTAGTAATGTTAGGAAGGTCTATGAAGTGACCGAAAGGGGTGCTCCGGAAAACCTCCTTCTCAACCCCCTTAATCCTGTCAAACTGCTTTCGGATGACCGTCCAGGAGCACCGGGATTCCCGGAAGTAGTAGGTGGTTCCCTAAAACAAAACATTGAAGAAACGAAAGTTCATTAAAAAAAATAACGACCCATGGGAAAAACAAATTAGAGACCCACCGGTTCTGGGACAGGTTCGCTATTGACAGCAGGAGTCGAAGAATCCATTATCGTTTAATCGGGAAGAAAGAAAGTCGCAAAAAGTTCACAGGTAATACAACGAGAAAGAAGGGTAAGCGAGACCCTTCCTCGGTATCTGAACCGTCCTTCGTAGGGTGTCTGTCACTGTCTTATCTGGAAAGCAACCGTCGTTCTTCGAAAACCGTCAAAAAAAATTTAAAAACAATTTAAGGCGCGTTTGGAAAGGGTGACATGGCAATCCCAGTAGACGCTGACTCGCCAACTTTTGGGTGCCACGTAGGGCGCGTCACGGACACCCACGTCCGTGTATAACAACCCAAACAAAAACATGGACTGTGGCAACCTATCATTTTGTACGTGGTTTACGATAAACCAAACCTGTACCAAACCTGGTGCACATGCATCCAAACACAGTAGTAGAAAATTTAAGGTTTTGAGGCCAAAAATCTAATTTTTGCATCCAAGTGTTTGGATGTATATGTTTGTGAAAAATTGACTTTGGCCGTTAGAAGAATTTAGAGAAACTCCTAGCAGGAGTTTTTTCATTCAGGTAAATTTGAGAATCTAGGGTGCACCAATAATCTAGATTTTTGTAAGAATCCAAGGTTTGGATGTTAGAGGGCTAAAATACTTGATTTTCTAAGATCTAGCACATGCAAACTTTACACCCAGTGTGGGATCCTAATCCTAATTGAAATTTTAATGATGTTTAGGTGGTGATTAAGAGGAGTTGCATTTGGATGGCTGGGATTGAAGGTTGATTGATGAAGGGTTGAGATGGAGTGTTGATAGATGAGAGGTTAGGATGGATTGGATTTGGATGGATGGTGAGGATTGAGGTAGGAGGAGATATTTATTGTGGTTTCCCTCTCTCACACTCAACTCTCTCTCACGTTTCTCTCACTCTCTCTCCCTTAGTTGTCTCCGGCGAGTATTGTGATTTCCGGCGAGGAGAGGTGGTCGGCACCGGTCGGTTGGCGGAGGTGAGTTTGTTGTTATGCTAAACCATCCCTTTTGCTTTGGTTCTCCCTCTAAACTCATCTCGTTTCTAGTGGTTGGTGCGGTGAGTGAAAGAGGAGAAGGTGTGCTCGAGTTGGTCGAGGTGGTTGTGATCGTGGACCGGGCGTGAGGTTCGTCGACGGATTGTGTTTCAAGGAGAAGTGTCGTGGAAGCGTCATCGAGGTTCTTCGAAGGTTTCTTCAAACCTTCCTGGTATGTCAAACTTGTAGTCGTAGCTCACTTTAGTAGTGTGGCTATTTGAAAGTCGACGGTAGGCCTTCCGACTCGTCGCAAGTAAACATGCAGCATATTTCACTGTCTGATCGGTCGACCGGTTGGTGCAAACGGTCGACCGTTCTTAATGAGAATTCTGGTTCTGCCTCACATCGGTCGAACGATGCCCTTGGGGAGGTGGACTGGTTGCACATAGGAGGCAAGCCTGGTTGGTTTCGGTCGAACGAGTCCCTTTTGCCGTTCGACCGTGTGCACTGTCGTAGGTCGGTTGGGGCGTTGACCATCAAAAAGGTCGACCGCCTGTGTGACCTTGTCCGACCGATGACTTAAGTTGGATTGGTAGTCGGTTCAACCGAAGGTGGTTCGGTTGACAAGACTTGATGTGGAGCGTGGGGGAATTCCCTGGTGGAATTCGGTCGACCGAGAGTGCTCGGGGGTTTGAACCGATTTGTTGGTTGAGTTGGGGGACTTCCCTGGTGGAAGTCGGTCGACCGAGAGTGCTCGGGGGTTCGACCGGATTCGTTATGGTGCGTGAGAGATTTATTTCGCTGGTGACTTTCGGTTAAACGGGGCCCCTTTGTCGTTCGATCGATTGGTCGTTTTGTTCGTTGAACCTGGGAGGCGACTTCTAAATGGTCGACCGGGCCCTGACTTTGGTTCGATCGAACGAGTGTTGTTTGTGGGGATTGGTCGACCGACGGAGTGCCGGTCGAGGCAATTGCCCTGTATTTGTGAGATTCGGTCGACCGGGACCTTTTGTTTGGTCGACCGTTTGTGTCCATTTTTGCACATTGGAGGTGCAGTTAGGTTGAGTTGAAAAGGCCCTGGAGCCCCGTAACGGTGCGAGAGCTTGGGTTGGGTGAAAAAGCCTTGGAGCCCAGCTTAGAAAATGTGATGTTGCGGTGGTTGGGTGAAAAAGCCCTGGAGCCCCGTAACTGTGTGAGAGCTGCGGTTGGGTGAAAGAGCTCTGGAGCCCAGCTATTCTATGCGGGGTTGGGTGAAAAATCCCTGGAGCTCCGTATGCGTTCAGGTTGGGTGAAAGAGCCCTGGAGCCTGAGCATGGACCGTGTGTTAAGGGTTGGCTGAAAAAGGCATGGAGCCCTTGGACGTTTGGGTTGGCTGAAAAAGGCCTGGAGCCCTAGGTCGTGTCGTGGTAGCTTGGGTTGGGTGAAAGAACCCTGAAGCCCAGCTTGGCGATGAGTGTGTGTTACGGTGGTTGGGTGAAAAAGCCCTGGAGCCCCGTGACTGTGGTGTGTGTTGTGGTTGGGTGAAAGAGCCCTGGAGCCCAGCCTGGTTGTGATGCTTTTCTTATTTGTAGAATTGCATGCTAGGGTGCTTTCTAGTTCATGCATTGTAGAGTTTGGCATACGGGGTTTCCTTATGGAAACTCAGGCATTGTTGCATGTTTGCTTTTCAGGCCGTGATCGACATTAGGGGTGGTGACCGAGGGAGGAGCGCCGCTATTGGATCCAGCTTTCTCTCATTTGAGGTCAGTTGATTACTGTGTTTGTTGTATAACCTTTTGATGTAATCACACTTTTGAAATACTCTGATATACATATATATATTATATATGTTGGTGCACATGTTTCCTTTATTCGAGTAATATCCTCTGTTGATTGTGTGTTATTGAAATTTTAATTTCTTCCGTTGTTTGAGGATGTTACAATTTGGTATCAGAGCGGTCGGTTCCGGTGTCCTTATCCAAAGAAACCACCCTTAGAGTTTTAGAGTCTGCATTAGTTCATGCATTCATGGTTTTGAGGTGTGTTGTTATCTTTGTGGATAGATGCCTCCAAGACGCGTGATACCTCCCCCACGGGACCGTAGCACCAGCGGTGAGACTGGGGGCACAGACTGGGCAGAGGAGCGACGGTTGCTCTATGACACGGTGGGGTGACTAGGTGCGATGTTGGATCGCCAGTCAGGCAGAGGAGAGCCAGCAGCGGCAGGAGCGATGCTCGACCGCTTTATGAGACAACACCCGCCTACCTTCTATGGTAGAGGAGAGTCTGAGACTACGGAGGACTGGGTTCTGAAGATCCAGGAGATCCTTCAGGCGATTGAGTGCCCCCTGGGAGGCAGGCAGGCTTGGCAGCGTATGTGTTGGGCGGAGACGCGTCCAACTGGTGGAGGACCACTTCTGCGGTGGTATTTGATGGCAGGACTGATATTAGCTGGGAGGACTTCCTGCGGGAGTTCAATGATCAGTATTTCCCAGAGCATGTCAGAGATGGGAGGAGAGAGGAGTTCATGACCCTTGAGCAGGGAGATGCGACCCTGGCTGAGTATACCCGGAGGTTCAACGCACTGGAGTGTTACTGTCCGGAGATTTGTGTGACACCGCTGCAGAGGGCGAGGAAGTTCATACGGGGGCTCAGGAAGCACCTCCGTACTCAGGTGACGTACATTATGCCACAGACGCTGGCCGATGCCGTGAGATTCGCCACGATAATTGATCAGGATTATCAGCAGAATTATGCTGAGGCTAGGAAAGCACCGGGGAAGGTCAGTGGACGTCCGGGTTCAATGATCAGTGGACGTCCGGATTGGAGGAGGTGGATCACGCCATCCTGAGGCGTGCAGAGGTTGTGGTAGAGTTCACTCTGGAGATTGTTGGGGTCGACCTGGGATTTGTCACGAGTGTGGCAAACCATGCCATTTTGTTCGAGATTGTCCGAGTGAGGCAGGTGGGTCCAGGAGACATTCAGGGTCACCGGCAGCAGGCAGAGGCGGAGGTTGCCGTCCTTTCGCGCCACCACAGCACGATCAGAGGGTTGGACAAGTCTTTACCATCCAGGTGGATGAGGCGAGAGACGCCAGCACGATGGTGGAAGGTACACTCTTTGTAGTTGGGTTGAGTGCTAGAGTGTTGTTTGATTGTGGGGTCACACACTCGTTTATTTCGGAGCGATTTGCGATCATTTTGGGTCGTACCCCTGCGATGTTGACTGTCACGTTGGAAGTTAGCACACCCTTGGGTTTGGTGGGCATTGTGGGAGCTTCCTCCCCAGCGCCACGATTGTTTCGGAAGATCAGGAGTTTCCGGCTGACCTGATCTTGTTGCCGATGGAGGACTTCGACGTCATACTGGGGATGGATTGGCTATCCCAGTACGATGTGCGAGTCTTGTACCGGGAGAAGAAGATTTTGATCCCGAGGAAGGGTCTACTTGATGTGCTGATCAGGGGGACGAAGGACAGAGGAGGCAGAGTAGTTGTATTAGCAGTGATGACACATAAGTTGTTGCAGCAGGGTTGTAGAGCTTTCGTGGCCACTCTGGTAGTCCCAGATCCAGAGGCGAGGAGATTGGAGGACATTGAGATAGTTCAGGAGTTTTGTAGAGGTCTTTGCCGATGATGTCTCCGGGTTGCCGCCTCAGAGAGAGATTGAGTTTGGTATTGACTTGATAACTGGGACTACGCCGCAGTCAAAGGCACCGTATAGGATGGCATCTGTTGAGCAAGCAGAGCTGAAGAAGCAGTTGCAGGATCTGATGGATACAAGGTTTATCCGCCCCAGTGTCTCACCTTGGGGAGCGCCGGTACTCTTCGTGAAGAAGAAGGATGGATCGCTGGTGATGTGTATTGACTACAGGATGCTGAACAAGGTTACCGTTAGGAATCAGTATCCCTTGCCCAGGATTGAGGACATGTTTGACCAGTCGCAGTCAGCGAAGGTGTTCTCAAAGATTGATCTGCGATCCGATTATCATAAGTTGAGGATCAGAGAGGCAGATGTGCAACTTTCAGGACGAGGTACGGGCATTACGAGTTTTTGGTGATGTCGTTCGGGTTGACGAGCGCGCCTGCAGTGTTTATGGATTTGATGAACAGGACATTCAGTCAGTACCTCGACCAGTTCGTGATTATCTTCGTGGACGACATTTTGGTCTACTCGCCAGATGCGGAGCAGCATCGAGAGCACTTGAGAGTTGTACTTGGCATTTTGAGGGATCATCAGTTGTATGCCAAGTTTTCGAAGTGCGAGTTCTGGCTGAGCAGTGTCGCATTTCTGGGACACATCATGTCAGGAGATGGAATTTCAGTAGATCCAGCGAAGGTTGAGGCGGTGACGCAGTGGAGAGTCTCGACTAGTGTGGCAGATATTAGGAGTTTTGTGGGACTGGTGGGGTACTATCACCGTTTTATTCAGGATTTCTCCAGCTTGGCTTTGCCGTTGACGGCTTTGACGTGGAAGGGCGTCAAGTTCGTGTTGTCCCAGAAGTGCGAGGACAGTTTTCAGGAGCTGAAGAGTCGGCTGACGACTGCTCCTGTTCTGACACTTCCCAGTGGTAGCAGTGGGTTTGTGATTTACAGTGACGCGTCGGGCGTTGGGCTGTGATGCGTACTCATGCAGCATGGGCAGGTGGTTGCGTACGCTTCGAGACAGCTGAAGGTACACGAGAGGAACTACCCCACTCATGATTTAGAGTTGGCGGCAGTTGTGCATGCTTTGAAGACTTGGAGGCATTACTTGTATAACGAGCAGTTCGAGGTTTTCACAGATCATTAGAGCCTGAAGTATCTGTTTTCGCAGAAGGAGTTGAATATGAGGTAGTGCAGATGGCTCGAGCTGATTAAGGACTATGACCTCACCATCTCATATCATCCGGGGAAGGCGAATTCAGTGGCAGACGCTTTGAGAAGGAAGGTGGAGGTTACCGCAGCATGTCTTTGTATCCAGGAGTGGAAGCTACTTGAGGCGTTGTCCGAATGGAGACCATTCACTGATGAGTCGCGAGGTGCGGTGATTGTCGGGCCGAGAGTGGAGCCTCAGATGGTCTCGAGTATTGTTCAGGCTCAGAGTTCTGATGATGAGTTAGCCGGGTTGCTACAGTTAGCTGCCAGAGATGGGTCAGACTTCAGTATTGGAGTTGATGGTGGGCGGAGGTTCAGAGGTCGTGTTTGGGTGCCGAAGGGAGGAGATCTGAGGAAGGACATTTTGGAGGAGGTGCACAGATCCCATTATTCGATCCACCCGGGCAGCACGAAGATGTATAAAGATCTTCAGAGAAATTTTTGGTGGAAGAGGATGAAGACAAAGATCGCAGAGTTCATTGACAGATGTCTGATTTGTCAGCAGGTGAAGATTGAGCACCAGAGGCCTACAGGGCCGATGCTGAGGATCGAGCTTCCAGAGTGGAAGTGGGAGCACGTGACGATGGATTTTGTCACCGGGCTGCCGAGGACGAGAGGATTCCATGATGCGATTTGGGTTATAGTCGATCGACTGACCAAGTCGACACACTTCTTAGCTATCCGGATCACTCTAACTCTGGAGGGTCTAGCTAAGTTGTATATTGAGGAGATCGTCAGACTTCATGGAGTGTTGGTGAGCATTATTTCGGATCGAGATCCGAGGTTCATTTCCAGATTCTAGGGTAGTTTGCAGCAGGCTCTGGGGACTCGGTTGAAGTTCAGTACGACATTCCATCCGCAGACAGACGGTCAGTCTGAGAGGACCATCCAGACATTAGAGGATATGTTGCGGGCTTGTACTCTGGATTGGGCAGGACATTGGGATGAGCATTTGTCGTTGATCGAGTTTGCCTACAACCACGGCTAACATTGGAGCATTGGGATGACACTGTACGAGACTCTGTACGGGAGACCATGTAGATCACCGGTATGCTGGAGTGATGTAGGCGAGAGGCCACTAGTTGGTCCTGAGATTGTGCAGATGTATGCTGAGAAGGTTGATGTGATCAGGCAGAGACTGGCGACAACTCAGAGCAGGCAGAAGAGTTACGCTGATAGGCGTAGGCGGGTGATTGACATCATTTCATGCTTATATTTGTATCTTATATCCATTATCTTTCACCTAAACAATGCTATGTGACGAGTTTTATGTTTGAATTTCAGAAATAAATAGGTTTGAAGAGATGAAACATAAAAGGACCCAAAAGCTGGGAAAAAGGACTGAATTGTGAGACATGGGGACTAAGATGCAAGGGAGAAGGACCTGAACTTAAGACCAAAGGACCAAAGAGGAAAACAGAAAACTCCACACCATCATGGGGAGTATTTTGGCAATTCTATTCGGGTCGGATCTCCAACAAGAGAAGTAAATGCATCAAACACCAACAAAGCCATCCAGAAAAGTCCAGAATAAAATCCAACGTGATCCGAACCATACAGACCGACAATTGGCGGTCTGTTTTGGCCCGAATCTGCTAAGATTTTGGTGGGTCGCGTATTAGTGTGTATTTAGTCAATTTCTGTTATTTGTTTAGTCCCATACCGGGGGATTGTCCCGGATTACCTTTTCCTATGGCTATAGATAGAACTCTTCACCTTCTATTGTAATTACCCATTGCTTGGTGGCATTCTCTCTACCTAGGAGTAAGCCTTGAAGCAAAACTCAAGGTGGAGAAGAATCATGCCTTCAATGTAAGTCATTTTTAATAAAATACTTGTTCTTAGTTTTTTTAATCCAGTCTTTTAATTTTTGCATGCTTCTTTAGTTTTATGTCTTTTAGTTAACTTGTTGTTTAGTCTTCTTATAATTAAGCATGTCTTCTTTCCTTAGTATAAATATTAGTTTAAATATGTGTGAGTAGTCTCATCCCCTTTGGGGGTGGAGTAGATGTGTGTACATGTTATGTAGATGGTATGAATGCTAGATATTATTGTTTGTGAGAGATATTAGTATGCTTGCTTGAATTAATAAGAACTTTACTTGATGGTTTCTGCCATAGTTAGGTACATTCCATGCTCGTTATGTTCTTAATAACAACCTTGCCATGCTCATATTCATCACCTGGGTTAGTGTTGTAAGTGATAGGTCTTGCCATTAGGTACTTCTTATGCATTAACAAACACTAACTAAACTTGGGCTTCTTGTATGCATTCACCACACTTATTTCATGTGCACACACACACTCCACCCCTTAGGGTTTTCCATTCCTGAGTTTTATCTTCCTTCATTAGTTGCTTAGTTTAGTTTGTTTTGTGATTTCCTTTCATCTTTTCTAGTTTACTAGTTTAGATTAGTGTAGTTTAGTGTAATCAATCCTTTATCTCCTTTCTTTCCCACTCGCCTTCGCACAAACCAAAAGTCGACACACCTCCCTGTGGATCGGCCCGTATTTTCCACCGCTTCAACGCGGTCGTGCACTTGCGGTTAATATAAAACGAATCAATCAAGTTTTTGGCGCCGTTGCCGGGGAGGTGTTCTATCCAGACTTTGGTTTGGACGATTAGAGTGGTTTTAATTTTTGCTTTTATAGTTTTGGTGTGTTTCAGGCATTCTGAGGATCAAGGGGAAGTGACTGGAGGAATTTGAGAGCCAAAGACCCAAAAGTGACCGTCAATTAGCTGTCTGGGATCGCCAATTGGCGGCCTGGTAAGCCCCAATCGCTCTCAATTTTGTTCTGGTTGTTTTGTTGTTCATTGTAGTTATCTGGGAGCACTATTTTGCATGCTGTGACTTCTAGTTTGCTCCCAGATTAAAAATCAATCTCTTTTAATCAACTTGGACCATAAAACTCAAAGCAAAAGATTAGACTTCTTGCCATCTAGGTCATGCATCATTTGTAGACCTTGCATGCATTTGTCTTTTCTTTTCTTTACATTTTGTTGTTGATTGCTGGCGTGGGGGATTAATTGAGTTGAGCATTTGATTGGAGTGTTGATTGCTAGATTTAAGATCAAAACGCTACTAAGGAGGGGCTGTCCCATAAAAGATAAGGTGGAGGATTTCATCACCCTTTCCTTGGCCCCAAAAATCACTCTTAAGAAAGCCTTAATTCTAAAAGCAAGTAGACATTGGCCATAAGGATTTTGGACGCACTAGGAGAGTGATCTAGTTGAGACCGTCATGGCCTGATCGGCGTTGCCGACCTTGTCGACAGTAGGAGGTACTGGATCTCCAGATCTGGTATCACTTACTGGGCATTGTGTTCTTCGTTGTAGGGAAGTGAGGCGTGTCGAGACTAGTGACCTCGAAGTTAGGCGTCGTCTAGCCTAAGGACCCATTGCCTTACATTGTTTGAGTGGTGCTTGCTAGATTAGGCTTCTACCCTCTCCCACTACCCACGCTAGTTTCTAAGGATTTTTCCCTTCTCATCTGAGTCATCTTCTTCTCACCTACTTCTTCATTTTAGTCTCCTCCCCTTTACACTCTCTGGTAGCGTTTTAGGGTCGAGTCGATCACTTTTTGCGAGCTTAGCCTCGTTGTGGTGAGAGTGCTCGACTCGAGAGTTTTTGTTGAGATGAATGGTTACATGGGAGACCATCCATATCATTGTTGGGACCAGGACAATTCTTCCTGGTATTCCGGACCCATGCAACCTGGGGTGGCTCAGACTAACACCCCGTATCGTTGGGACAATCTTAATTGTGTGACTGAGCAATCTTCATATTGGGGTAATATGAGAGAGGCACCGACTGCTAGACCACCATCTAATTACGTCGGATCATATATTGGTCATCAAACTGAGACATTGCAAGAACCTTTGGCCTCTTTCATGCATGTGGTAGAAGACATAAGTGCACTAGTGGCTCCAGTAGCCGTACCGTGTCACTGTTGTGGGTTGAGTGGTCATGTTTTCGGGGAATGTCCTTATGTTCCCCCAGAGCCTGAGTATGAACATACCTTTTCCCAAAATGCTCATTATGACCATTACGCATCCGCGTAGAACCCGAGAGGGATAGATTCGTGGGGAGACAATTCTTATTCAACATCTTATACATCATTTCCACCCCAGTATCCTCCTCCCGATTACCCAGAAGTCTACCAACACCCTGTTGGATCGTGTGGGTTTATGGGTCCACAATTAATGCTAATCACCTAATTACCTACTTGTTTATTTGATCAAAGAAATGCAGCGGAATTTAAACTAAAACAAGCAAGTGTAGGAATATGCAAACCACAAATCGACTCAGTGTTTTTATAGAGGATCGGCACCCCACCCGGGTCCTAGTCCTCTCTTGCAAGCTCCGCTCGGATCACCGAGCTCCGTTCACGACTTCACTAACCACTCCCCGTTCCGGGCCGGGAGAGAACGCCTTTACAACCGTCAAACTCGCGAGCAACCCTCGCCGAGCTTGGAATCCTCTTCTCACAATCCGAGAAGGATGCTTCGGGCTTTCACCGGAGCCTTTACTCTTTTGACAACAAATGAGAACTTGAGTGGAGCAACACTCTCTAAATCTTGAGCACACTTGAGTAGGATTAAGGAATTGATCACTAAGTGTGTAAGGTTTGAAGCTTTGAGTGTTTTGGTTTCTCTCTAATGTTTGGGACAAGTTTGTAGTGGGAGAGTTGTGTTAAAATGTGTTTTACAACTCCTTATATAGGCATTAGAGAGAATAGAGTCGTTGGGATTGATTGGGTATGAGTTGATGTGTGATTACACAAAAAAGAAAAGACAGGACCCAATTCTGGCTGAATTCGGTCGACCGAAACGGGAAGAACGGTCGACCGTTTGACAGTTTTACACTCAGTTCGGTCGACCGGTTAAGCAACGGTCGACCTCCCAACTCTACGACTTAGGTTCACTTCAGTCATCGGTCGAACACAAGATAGGGTTCGGTCGACCGATTTCGTCCAGGCACTTTGGGGGTGACAAACAAATGTGTGAACGGTCGACCGAAACAGGTTTTGGCGGTCGACCGATTATGGACAGGCACTTTGGGTTTGTCAAGAGATGAACCAACGGTCGACCGATCATGGTCCTCGGTCGACCGATACATGAAATACATTTGGGGTATTTTTGGTTTAATACGAATACTACCGTTGGGTATATATGACAAGAGTAACGGTCGGGAAAATATGATCTGACGGTCGACCGAAAGGTAAAACACGGTCGACCGAATAAGGGCAGTGAAAACACAAACAAGTGAATTGATCATTCGGTCGACCGAACGGCATGTTGCGGTCGACCGAATGTGGGCAGACTTTTTCAGTTCAGGTTTGGTATTTTCCGGTCTAAGTTTGGGTGATCTATTGAAGTCCAAATTATGTGAAATTTCGTGTGTGACTTCTATAAGGAACCTAGTGTGTGATTAAGTTGATTTTAGCTCAAGTATGCTCAATTACACTTTGTTCCTAAGACTCAAAAGAAATCAATATTACATGTCTTCGATATAGCTTTAATTACATGTCTTGACTTCATTTCCATCTTTCTTGAGTCTTGATCACCTGTAGAGGTTAGCACAATACAATATATATGCAATGCATAGTGTGTGCTACTCTAATTAAGATTAGGTTAATTAAATCATCAAAACATAAGATTAAGGCCAAAAAGCCAACAATCTCCCCCTTTTTGATGATGGCAACCGATATCTTAATACTTGAAATTCGTATATGTAAACTACGCATATAAATGCTCCCCCTATGGATGTGCATAGTTTTTGTTCAAATTTTATCAAGTTTTTCAAGTTACCCCCTTAATTATCTCTCTCCCTTTGACATCCATCAAAAACATTGATAATTATATAAGTCAAAAGGATGTCATCGTAATGAAGTTGCTCCCCCTAAATTTTGCACTTCATTACTCTAATAAAAGATATAACATTTAAGCTCCCCTATCAATAAGGCTAAATTGAAACAATGAGTATGATGAAATTTTAAGTTCAATTAAGTTTCTACTTAAGCCTTATTCTAACATCCATTTAAAAAATGACATTTAAAATCAATGGATGTGATAAATGATTTGCAATGAATAGGGTATATGATTTGCAATGAATTAAATTATATGATATGTCAATTAAGCATATGAAACTAGATTAGAGCTAATTTAACATGAATTGTATAGATATGAATTTTATACCAATGTTGAATTCGAATTTAGCTCCAATCTCATTTGGTGATGCAACCGGATTTGAATTTGACTCTTGAGCTCACCCTGTCACCACCAATCTCCTCCTCAAGCTCCTACAAGAGTAGATTTAGGTACCCAAACAACTTTGGGTCCTTGAATGTTAGCTTTGGGAATCCAAACTATTTTGGTTTTAGGAGCCCACACACTTGAGGAACTATGGTTAATGAACATATGCTTTCCATTTAGTGTAGTGTGAGATACATGGTTTTTCAATTTAGAGTTGTATCCTAAACCATGTTTTTGTAAAGATTGCATTTGACTACCTAATAACATGTTCAGCATATTAGTTCCATTGGTGAACTTTTCTAGATCTTTTCTTAATTGCACATTGCAAGCACGAAGATCTAATTGTTCAACATCTATAGGTGTTGCTTTTAATTTATCAAAATTTGATGCATTCTTTTCAAATTTAGCAATCACCTCATCCTTGTCATTTATGATTAGTTCAATTTGACATTTGAGATCATTTATTTGCTTTCTAGCATTTTTGTTCTTTTCGCAAATAATCTCATATTGTTTAACTAAATCATGAAATGCATTTTGAAGTTCTTCATGAGAATATGTTTCTTCTTTGGAACAAGAACTATCACTAGCATATGATACCAATTGTTAGGATCTATGGCCCTCTAATCGATAGAAAAATGCGGAATTAAAAGATACTAATCGAAGGATTAAGGAAGAGACAATTGCAAACCACAAATTCGTCGACACCGGAGTTTAGAGAGGTTCGGCACCCACACCCGAGTCCTAGTCCTCCTCGCAAGCCTCGCTTACGGTTCCACTAACCGATCTCCGTTCCGGGCCGAGACCAACGCCGTTTACAACACCGAGCCTCGCGAACAACCTCGCCTCGCTCGTGTCTCCTCTCACAACCCGAGAGGGAGCTTCCTCGAAGCTTTACAACTTGGTGATTCTTGAATAAGGAATTGGAATCACAATCTAACTAACACTCTATACTTGAGCACATTTGGATATGATATGGAATTGGATATGCAAGTGGTGAAGTTTAGGCTTGTGTGTTGTGGATTGAGAGCTTGAAGATGGAGAGGATTTGGCTTTGAGTATTGGATAGATAGGAAGTGTTCAAGATCTCCAAAGCAACCAAATGAGGTCCTATTTATAAGCCTTCAAGCTCATCTAGCCATTTGGGAGTTGGTGGGGAATGGACCAATGAGAAAGCAAGATGTGACTTAAGCTCGGCCAGAAATCGAGACAGATTCGGTCGACCGTTATCCACACGGTAGTCCGAAACATTGGTCTGAACAAAGAACTCGGTTGACCGATTATGTATCGGATCACCGTTCACCAACCTCCAGTAGCTTTTATCTATTTAGCCCTAATTAAATTCGGTTCACCGAAGTCTATTCGGTTCACCGTTCCAAGGTGGACAGTAGAATTGATTGGGCTCTGATCTACTCAAGTTCGGTTGACCGTGTATACTTCGGTATACCGAAGTAGCACGGAAATTGCGCTGACAAAGCGTGGGAGATTGGTTTACCGATAACGGTCAAGTTAAATAGCCGTTGGTCTCCTAAAGCAATATGATTCGGTTGACCGAATGAAGTTCGGTGTACCGAATATGGATAAGTCAATTTGGCTTTAGGTCAAGATTTAAATACGACCGTTGGAGCAAAGTCCAAAACCGGTCCAGGCTAATTCGGTCTACCGAAGGCGGTTCGGTATACCGAGGTGGTTATTCCAGGGAACACCTAAAGGATTCTACACGGTTGACCGCAAGGTGTTCGGTGGACCGAACTCTACAAGACTCGGTTTACCGAGAAGGGGTCGGTTAACCGTGGGGATACGGGACAAAATCCTAATGTGCTCAAGTTTACATTAATCCTTAGGACTCAAATTATACTACATTACATATTGGTCCAAAGCTTGATTACATGTCTTGAGTCTTTATCTTCTTGTCCCCAAGCTCCTTAGCTTGATTCTTCAACAACCTATTAAGAATATCGCAAGTACACGAATATATATGCAATGCATGTATTCATGTTTGCTTACTTTGATTGTCTAGGTTGATTGATTAAATATAGATTAAGATTAGATTACTTAATCATCAAAACTAAATAAAGATTAAGGCTAAAAAGCCAACAATCTCCCCCTTTTTGATGATGGCAAATCTATATCTTAATATTTGAGTTCAATTTTATTTCACCCCTTTCTATAAGTTTTGTTTCTTAATATATATGTAATCTATGCATTTATAAGATTTCTCCCCTTAACAACGTGCATAGTTTATTTAAAATTAAAGCTCATCCTAATTCTTCTCCCCCTTTGACATCAATCAAAAAGCAAACATTAAGCATTTGATGCAAAGGTAAAAGATATCTAATTCTCCCCCTTAATTATATGATTTTGCAATTTTAGGCTCCCCCTATCAATTAGGCTAAATAGCAACAATGAGTATTATCAATTAAGTGCATTTCTATTCTCCCTCTTAGCCTATTTAACATCCATTTTACAATTTTACGTTTATGATTATGGATGTGGTATATGATATGCAATGAATAGGGTATAAGATATGCAATGAATGGGTATAAGATATGTCAATTAAGCTCTAAAATTTAGATTAGAATCAATCAAAATTTATACCGTCGTGGCGCTTCGAATTGACTCAACCCGTATTCAGTGATGCAACCGGCTTTAAATTTTTCTTTTAAGCTCATCCGGTCACCACCGATTTCCTCCTTCAAGTACCTACAATTGAAGATTTTGGTACCCATTTTTGCTTGGGTCCAATCATGTTAGTTTTTGGAACCCAAACCATTTTGGTTTTAGGTGCCCAAATACTTGAGGAAGTTTTATTCACTACAAAATGCTTTCCATTCAAAGTAGTGTGAATAACATGGTTCTTAAAGTTATTAGCATAAAAACCTATACCATGTTTATCTAGTGATTGTCTTTGACTACCAATAAGCATATCAAGCATTTTCTTTCCACTTGTGAATTTTTCAAGATCCTTTTGTAATTGAACATTCTTAGCAATTAGATCTTGAATATCAAAACTACATGAAGGTTTTGCATTTAGAGTTGCAATTTCATCAATCAATTGAGTGTTCTCTAATGCAATTTTATCATGACTAGCAAGTAATTCATTCTTATCATTCATGATAGATTCAATTTGAGATTGTAGCTCATTGATTTTCTTTCTTGCTAGTTTATTCTTTTGACAAATTTTCTCAAAATTTTCAAGTAATTCATTGAATTCACATTGAAGTTCATTATATGCATTTGAATCATTTGAATCATGACTAGAGCAAGAAGATACCTCACTATCATCGTCTTCTATTGCCATGAAGCACATTGAGGCGAATTCACCTTCAATTGATGAAGATGATGAAGTGTCCCAAGTAGCTTTAAGAGCTTTCTTCTTCTTCTCTTTTCTCTTGCTTTTCTTCTTCTCTTTTCTTCTTTCTTTCTCTTCTTTGAGAAATTCCTTAAATTGTTGTGTCGCCAATTGTTCCTCGATATCACTATCTCCTTTTATCGAATTGGCGACGGCGTGTAGCCCTAAGGATTTCTTGACTCTCTTCTCAATGTGGTCTTTCATTTGTATCTCATATGTCATGAGACTACCCATTAGCTCCTCGACCGATAATTTTGTGAGATCTTGTGCTTCTTCGATGGCGGTCGTCTTCTCCTCCCAATCGTCGGTGAGTGATCGGAGAATCTTTCGAGTAATCTCTCCCTTGCTAAAATCCTTGCCAAGTGCTTTAAGAGAGTTAATTATCTCGGTGAAGCGAGTGTGCATCTCACTTATGTTTTCACCGGATTGCATACGAAATAATTCATATTTATGCATGAGCAAATTAATCCTAGTTTCTTTCAATCTATTTGAACCCTCATGATGCATTTCTAATGTATGCCAAATATCATAAGCACTTTCACAACCTCTTACCCTATTGTATTCCCCTTCATTTAACCCACAATACATGATATTCATAATGCGGGAATTCATCTCCGCTTCCTTAATTTTGGGTTTTGTTAAGGATACAATTTCATCATCATTAGGAGGTGTATATGAGTTTAATATGAATGTCCAATATTTCAAATCATTTGATTGCAAATATATTCTCATTCTTTTCTTCCAATAGTCATAATTTAACCCATTAAACAATGGTGGCTTAGATGTAGATAATCCTTCACAATGATTAGAAGTAGATGCCATGCTAAATTACGATTAAGTAAATGAAATTAGCAACCTAATGCTCTGATACCAATTGTTAGGATCTATGGCCCTCTAATCGATAGAAAAATGCGGAATTAAAAAATACTAATCGAAGGATTAAGGAAGAGACAATTGCAAACCACAAATTCGTCGACACCGGAGTTTAGAGAGGTTCGGCACCCACACCCGAGTCCTAGTCCTCCTCGCAAGCCTCGCTTACGGTTCCACTAACCGATCTCCGTTCCGGGCCGAGACCAACGCCGTTTACAACACCGAGCCTCGCGAACAACCTCGCCTCGCTCGTGTCTCCTCTCACAACCCGAGAGGGAGCTTCCTCGAAGCTTTACAACTTGGTGATTCTTGAATAAGGAATTGGAATCACAATCTAACTAACACTCTATACTTGAGCACATTTGGATATGATATGGAATTGGATATGCAAGTGGTGAAGTTTAGGCTTGTGTGTTGTGGATTGAGAGCTTGAAGATGGAGAGGATTTGGCTTTGAGTATTGGATAGATAGGAAGTGTTCAAGATCTCCAAAGCAACCAAATGAGGTCCTATTTATAAGCCTTCAAGCTCATCTAGCCGTTTGGGAGTTGGTGGGGAATGGACCAATGAGAAAGCAAGATGTGACTTAAGCTCGGCCAGAAATCGAGACAGATTCGGTCGACCGTTATCCACACGGTAGTCCGAAACATTGGTCTGAACAAAGAACTCGGTTGACCGATTATGTATCGGATCACCGTTCACCAACCTCCAGTAGCTTTTATCTATTTAGCCCTAATTAAATTCGGTTCACCGAAGTCTATTCGGTTCACCGTTCCAAGGTGGACAGTAGAATTGATTGGACTCTGATCTACTCAAGTTCGGTTGACCGTGTATACTTCGGTATACCGAAGTAGCGCGGAAATTGCGCTGACAAAGCGTGGGAGATTGGTTTACCGATAACGGTCAAGTTAAATAGCCGTTGGTCTCCTAAAGCAATATGATTCGGTTGACCGAATGAAGTTCGGTGTACCGAATATGGATAAGTCAATTTGGCTTTAGGTCAAGATTTAAATACGACCGTTGGAGCAAAGTCCAAAACCGGTCCAGGCTAATTCGGTCTACCAAAGGCGGTTCGGTATACCGAGGTGATTATTCCAGGGAACACCTAAAGGATTCTACACGGTTGACCGCAAGGTGTTCGGTGGACCGAACTCTACAAGACTCGGTTTACCGAGAAGGGGTCGGTTAACCGTGGGGATACGGGACAGAATCCTAATGTGCTTAAGTTTACATTAATCCTTAGGGCCCAATTTTACTACATTACATATTGGTCCAAAGCTTGATTACATGTCTTGAGTCTTTATCTTCTTGTCCCCAAGCTCCTTAGCTTGATTCTTCATCAACCTATTAAGAATATCGCAAGTACAGGAATATATATGCAATGCATGTATTCATGTTTGCTTACTTTGATTGTCTAGGTTGATTGATTAAATATAGATTAAGATTAGATTACTTAATCATCAAAACTAAATAAAGATTAAGGCTAAAAAGCCAACATTTTGGAGAAACATCCAATACTTAAGGTCATTAGAAATTAGGAAAATCTTCATCCTATTCTTCCCATAATCATAATTAGACCCATTAAGCAAAGGAGGTCTAGTGGTGCATAATCCTTCTATGTGATTAGATGATGTAGAAGCCATGCTAAAAATACGATTAAGTAATGAATTTAGCTAACAAGGCTCTGATACCAAATGTTGGATCGTGTGGGTTTATGGGTCCACAATTAATGCTAATCACCTAATTACCTACTTGTTTATTTGATCAAAGAAATGCAGCGGAATTTAAACTAAAACAAGCAAGTGTAGGAATATGCAAACCACAAATCGACTCGGCGTTTTTATAGAGGTTCGGCACCCCACCCGGGTCCTAGTCCTCTCTTGCAAGCTCCGCTCGGATCACCGAGCTCCGCTCACGACTTCACTAACCACTCCCCGTTCCGGGCCGGGAGAGAACGCCTTTACAACCGTCAAACTCGCGAACAACCCTCGCCGAGTTTGGAATCCTCTTCTCACAATCCGAGAAGGATGCTTCGGGCTTTCACCGGAGCCTTTACTCTTTTGACAACAAATGAGAACTTGAATGGAGCAACACTCTCTAAATCTTGAGCACACTTGAGTAGGATTAAGGAATTGATCACTAAGTGTGTAAGGTTTGAAGCTTTGAGTGTTTTGGTTTCTCTCTAATGTTTGGGACAAGTTTGTAGTGGGAGAGTTGTGTTAAAATGTGTTTTACAACTCCTTATATAGGCATTAGAGAGAATAGAGTCGTTGGGATTGATTGGGTATGAGTTGATGTGTGATTACACAAAAAAGAAAAGACAGGACCCAATTCTGGCTGAATTCGGTCGACCGAAACGGGAAGAACGGTCGACCGTTTGACAGTTTTACACTCAGTTCGGTCGACCGGTTAAGCAACGGTCGACCTCCCAACTCTACGACTTAGGTTCACTTAAGTCATCGGTCGAACACAAGATAGGGTTCGGTCGACCAATTTCGTCCAGGCACTTTGGGGGTGACAAACAAATGTGTGAACGGTCGACCGAAACAGGTTTTGGCGGTCGACCGATTATGGACAGGCACTTTGGGTTTGTCAAGAGATGAACCAACGGTCGACCGATCATGGTCCTCGGTCGACCGATATATGAAATACATTTGGGGTATTTTTGGTTTAATACGAATACTACCGTTGGGTATATACGACAAGAGTAACGGTCGGGAAAATATGATCTGACGGTCGACCGAAAGGTAAAACACGGTCGACCGAATAAGGGCAGTGAAAACACAAACAAGTGAATTGATCATTCGGTCGACCGAACGGCATGTTGCGGTCGACCGAATGTGGGCAGACTTTTTCAGTTCAGGTTTGGTATTTTCCGGTCTAAGTTTGGGTGATCTATTGAAGTCCAAATTATGTGAAATTTCGTGTGTGACTTCTATAAGGAACCTAGTGTGTGATTAAGTTGATTTTAGCTCAAGTATGCTCAATTACACTTTGTTCCTAAGACTCAAAAGAAATCAATATTACATGTCTTCGATATAGCTTTAATTACATGTCTTGACTTCATTTCCATCTTTCTTGAGTCTTGATCACCTGTAGAGGTTAGCACAATACAATATATATGCAATGCATAGTGTGTGCTACTCTAATTAAGATTAGATTGATTAAATCATCAAAACATAAGATTAAGGCCAAAAAGCCAACACACCCCACTCCAAATCATTGGAGTCATTCTCAGCCCATCAACAGCCAACCCCAAATTTCTCAAATTCGGATATGGACCTCATAATTGACCACATACCTGATTCCTTGAAACAAACTTTCCTTACGTTCATGGAAACCACTCAAAAGTCCATACAAAATATGGCACTGCAAGTGAGTCAAATGACGCAGCAATTACGTGAACGTGAGGAAAGTAACTTTTCTTGTCAACATGAGGATTTATCTCCTGATATCGAACCCCACCACTTCCACAATCTTTCAAAGTCAAACTCCTAGTCAGTCTGAGGGACTTGGGGTTTCAATTCACGATCACTTGGTGGAGGATTCGATTCCAACTGACAATAGCATGGACCAATTCTATTATGAGTCGACACAAGATTGTGCCTTACGTTTTTGTCCCGTGGCCCTTGAGCCACATGATCTTATTGTTGTACCTCCTAAGGACTCACCTTTGGTGGAGCAAGAGCTCCCTAGTACCCTTAATCTTATACGACCTGATAAGAGTTTGCCTCTCACTATTGTTCCTGATCACCTTGGAAATGATGGGACATCAAACAACTACATTGCCAATGAGGGTATTAGGAGTTCCTTGGAGGATACCTTTGGGTGGAGACCTACTTTTTGTTCGCCTGGTGAGTCGAACATGCCTAACGATGTTCTTGACCTTGTTCCGACGCACCAACCTGTTGGTTGGAGAGTTTGGATTGACGATCATAACTTTAGTACTGCAACGGGAGAAACTCTTCTTCCGTTGCCCCTTATTTCCGAAACTTTTGAGAGGTTCAACGCTTTCAGTTTGATCCTTTGATTGAGACGCCTT
The DNA here is from genome assembly GCA_963682175.1 of Triglochin maritima. NCBI lineage: Eukaryota > Viridiplantae > Streptophyta > Magnoliopsida > Alismatales > Juncaginaceae > Triglochin > Triglochin maritima. The sequence goes on from OY821786.1 coordinate 32,682,947, forward strand.
TGCGTCCAATTCATGAACCTCTCCTTTCATCTTGTGCTCTTTGTGAGGGGGGGGGGCAAACTTGAGTATTCTGGCCCCGCGTGGTGTCATGTTCCCTTTCCAAGTACATTGACCCACTTTTGAGGTTCCCATTTGATGTCCTTTGACAAATGAAGATGGGAACTTATTGTTGTACATAGCTATATTAAAAAAAAGACTCCATGAGCGAGCATTGATTGTTTTGGGCTCCAACCCTTGAGTATTTGGACCCCATTTCTTTCACGTATTTGTATCTCTTCTTTAGCATCTCACAGGTTTTGAGGAAATTCGGGTTTGTGTCCATCAACATGACCATGAACTTCCCTTTGTACTTCACGTTGGTGAGATCTATTCTTTTTCATGTATAAATCCATCTAGTAATTTGCTCAGGTTCATTGAGGACAATGCATGAAGTAGGTGTGTGTGTGTGGGGCGGGGGGGGGGGGGGGGGGGGGTTTACGTGTGTACATAGTCGAGTCTTTTCCTTTGATTTTTGTTTTCTGTTGTGTGCATTATTAGGGTCATGTTAGTGTGCTGCATTTAATATCGATATATCTGCTTGCCTTGGTCCTTGAGTGACTTGTCTTCTTTTGCTTTCCTAGTGCTTCAAAATTTTCACATTTCTTTCAAAATCTTCATGTGTTTGCGAAAGAAAAAGTTTTGTGGGTTTTGCGTGTGTTTAGCATGTGCAAAACCGTTTAGAGGCAAAGTAAAAAGAATGCTCCCAAAATTGTCTTGAACTTGATGCATTAGGATATCTAGTACAGTGACTTTAGGACTTATCTAGTCATTAGGATGCACCCCAGTTTTCCCTCGGGGGTGAGTAATCACATGATTTCAGTGCTCAAGCATTTTAAAGAAGTCCACCCTGAACCTAGTGAGTCAATAATTCGTGTTTGTTAATTTAAGGAAGTTTGTTGTAGTCAAGGACCCTTTAAATCTTGTTGTGAGACATTAAGTGTAAGGGTTTTGGTTCATTTGTAGAAAAGAAATAAGCGAGTAGGTGTTCTCTCTTCTCGCACGGCTCCTATCACTTGGGAAAGTAGGTTTGATGGGACTTTGTGTCTGGTGCTTTCGAGTCATCTGACTTGGGATGCACCGACCGAACTCCCGTTACACGGGTGCAAGGATTGCCCTATGTGGAGATTTGGGGAAAGGTGTACGTCATAGTGTAAGTCCTAATGAGCAATGATGCACGAAACCTGATCCTGGGAGAATGAAGCTCCAACGAATAAAAAGAAAGAAGAAAAACAAAAAAAACAAGAGAAAAGAAACAAAAAGAAATAAAAATGGTAATGCAAATAAGAACCTTAATGGACTTTACACTTTGTATCACTTGAGGATGTTGAGGTTGTCCATGTCTTTCACTTAATTCCTTATTTAACTTGCACGAATGGTTCATTAGGCTAGGTGTGTGGACTGATTACCTATATAGATTCGGCCCGAAGGATTACCGCGTCCAATGATCGACAAAATTTGTCCATCGAGTCGAGTGTCTAGATTGAATAATGCATCTTGTTCGGATTTTGTGGGTATATCCGCTGAAAACCCTCATGAGACAACACTCCTCCTCCTTGGCAACAAGGAGGTTTAACGGCTTGTCGCAGTGCTAAGTGCAACCATGATTCCTACGAAAGTGAGTTAGGATTTCCCTGTTTTTTTCGTATGCTTTCCCTTTCTTTTATTTTTCTCTTTCTTATTTTTGCTCGAGACTACCAAAAGTTAGGTGTGGGAGTATTTGATTGACATCATTTCATGCTTATATTTGTATATTATATCCATTATCTTTCACCTAAACAATGCTATGTGACGAGTTTTATGTTTGAATTTCAGAAATAAATAGGTTTGAAAAGATGAAACATAAAAGGACCCAAAAACTGGGAAAAAAGACTGAATTGTGAGACATGGAGACTAAGATGCAAAGGAGAAGGACCTGAACTTAAGACCAAAGGACCTAAGAGGAAAACAGAAAACTCCACACCATCATGGGGAGTATTTTGGCAATTCTATTTGTGTCGGAGCTCCAACAAGAGAAGTAAATGCATCAAACACCAACAAAGCCATCCAGAAAAGCCCAGAATAAAATCCAACGTGATCCGAACCATACAGACCGACAATTGGCGGTCTGTTTTGGCCCGAATCTGCTAAGATTTTGGTGGGTCGCGTATTAGTGTGTATTTAGTCAATTTCTGTTATTTGTTTAGTCCCATACCGGGGGATTGTCCCGGATTACCTTATCCTATGGCTATAAATAGAACTCTTCACCTTCTATTGTAATTACCCATTGCTTGGTGGCATTCTCTCTACCTAGGAGTAAGCCTTGAAGCAAAACTCAAGGTGGAGAAGAATCATGCCTTCAATGTAAGTCATTTTTAATAAAATACTTGTTCTTAGTTTTTTTAATCCAGTCTTTTAATTTTTGCATGCTTCTTTAGTTTTTTGTCTTTTAGTTAACTTGTTGTTTAATCTTCTTTCCTTAGTATAAATATTAGTTTAAATATGTGTGAGTAGTCCCATCCCCTTTGGGGGTGGAGTAGATGTGTGTACATGTTATGTAGATGGTATGAATGCTAGATATTATTGTTTGTGAGAGATATTAGTATGCTTGCTTGAATTAATAAGAACTTTACTTGATGGTTTCTGCCATAGTTAGGTACATTCCATGCTCGTTATGTTCTTAATAACAACCTTGCCATGCTCATATTAATCCCCTGGGTTAGTGTTGTAAGTGATAGGTCTTGCCATTAGGTACTTCTTATGCATTAACAAACACTAACTAAACTTGGGCTTCTTGTATGCATTCACCACACTTATTTCATGTGCACACACACACTCCACCCCTTAGGGTTTTCCATTCCTGAGTTTTATCTTCCTTCATTAGTTGCTTAGTTTAGTTTGTTTTGTGATTTCCTTTCATCTTTTCTAGTTTACTAGTTTAGATTAGTGTAGTTTAGTGTAATCAATCCTTTATCTCCTTTCTTTCCCACTCACCTTCGCATAAACCAAAAGTCGACACACCTCCCTGTGGATCGGCCCGTATTTGCCACCGCTTCAACGCGGCCGTGCACTTGCGGTTAATATAAAATGAATCAATCAGCGGGAGTTGAGGTTTGAGGTAGGCGATCATGTCTTCTTGACGATTTCACCATCTCGAGGAGTGATGAGGTTCAGGAAGAAAGGGAAGCTCAGTCCGAGGTATGTCGGACCGTTTGAGATTCTCGATCGGGTTGGAGAGGTTGCCTACAGAGTTGCGCTGCCGCCGCAGTTTTCGGGTCTTCACAACTTCTTCCATGTTCTGATGTTGATGAAGTACATAGCAGATCCTTCTCATGTTATTCAGTTGGAGGTTCCGGAGTTCCTTTAGGATTTGTGTCTTGAGGAGAGACCGGTTGAGATTGTGGATCAGATGGAGCATCAGTTGAGGAGGAGGACCATTCCGATGGCGAAGGTCAGGTGGGAGCACCAGAGTGAGCGAGAGGTCACTTGGGAGATTGAGAAAGAGGTCCAGAAGGAGTTCCCGGAGTTATTTGGTGAGCTTCAGTCTTAATTTTGAGGACGAAATTTTTTTAGCAGGGTGGATTGTGGGATCATAATCCTAATTAACATTTGGGGAATTTGCTATAGTACCCCGTAAGTGTCCGAATTGGCCATATGCACCTGCTTTTTCGGTATTGCCGCATATGCATCTGGTGAGCATCCTATTTGCGCAAATGTACTTGGGTCGTTCGTGGGCACCACTCTAGAGAGACGACGTGAATGGGCCGTTAACGACCGTCCGAATCGGTTCGTGATACGTTTGGTAGGACGTGTGATTTGGGATTGACTGTAGTCAAATAAATTTTACTAAGACTAATCTAAGACCATGACGAAACCATTACAGTGCTGGAATCACTCTGCATCGAATCACTCTGGATCGACTCTGGCATCACTCTGGATCGTCTATGGAATCGCTCTGTATCGACCTTGGAATCGGTCTGGATCGTCTCTGGAATCGTTCCGGATCGTCTCTGGAATCAGTCTTGATCGTTTCTGGAATCAATCTGGATTGACTCTGGACAATCTGGATCGGCTCTGGAATCACTCTAGATCATCTATGGAATCGCTCTGCATCGACTCTGGAATCGTTCTGGATTGTCTCTGGAATCAATCTGGATCGACTCTGGACAATCTGGATCGGCTCTGGAATCACTCCGGATCGGCTCTGGAATCACTCCAGGTCCACTCCGGAACCAATGACTGTAGTCCCACGGACACGTATGAGACCTGGTCGTTCGACCCTGGAATGGGTCTGGAATGACGCGTCACACGTCAGAGACCACTAGGCAAATATGTGTCCACAAAAGGGGGTTGATCTGGCAATTCCTTCGTAAGTTGAAGCGCAAAGGTTCCCGTGATCAGAGGGGAACGACTGTTGAACATCGAGATCAAGACTTACCATCAATACATGAGAAGACGTATTGCAAATGAATTTGTATGCGAAAAGACTTGTCCGTATTTGAAAGAGATAAAGTTTCTATATAAGTCATACAATTGTTTAGAGACGGACATGTTATGAAGCAACAAGCGTGAGTCCAGATGAGTAAAGAGTCAGTACAGAGTAATTCCGGAGGCTATCCTAAGTGCGTAGAAAATGAACATCGCCAACAATGTATGGAGTTGCAGGATGTGGAGACGGCCATAATGTTCTGCCGGTGGAGAATGACGAACTACATGGTTGACTGGAAGAGAGCCATGCGCACTGGAAACTCGGACACACACAAGACAACCGGTCTAGCCCTTGAAGAACCTTTCTTAGAATTGAAGGGCCTCGAGGAGAAGCGACGGAGGTTGGTAGAGGAATTAATGTCGAATTATCTCCGCCATTTTTAATCTTCATCTGATTAGGACCTGTAGGAGTTTTGTTGTGGCTGGACGTGTACTTTCCCTTTCTTATTCGGTTCGTAATAAAATTGTGGGCGTCTTTTTAAACTTCGGATGTCTTTCCCTTTGCTCATTGTTTTTTGGGTTTCATGTTTTTTTTTGTTAAATTGCAAACTGATTTATGTGAGTCCATACTGGTGGTCTTGAAACGAGACTAAATGTAGAGGTAATCCAGCGTGATGCCAGAATGAATCCATAAATAAATTCATAGTCATTCCAGACGGAGACCATGGGTAGACGACTGTCGAAATTTAGTCCAGAGTCAATCCAGACTCGATCGGCAGCTATTCCAGCGTCATGAATCCATAATGTATCCATACTCATTCCAGAAAGTAGGCCTAATGTACAAGATAATGTATCGTGTATTTATCAAACTAAAAAATCTATTTTATAAATGTAATCCCAGCATCGATCCAGAGTGATCCCAGAGTCGATCCAGAGTGATTCCAGCATGGATCCAGAGTTATCCCAGAGTCGTTCCATAAATTCCCAGCATCTATCCAGAGTGATCCAGCGTTAGTCTGGAAAGGACTTCATGGTTAAACCAGAAATAACACATGGACATTCAACATCGAGACAAGGGTTACAAAATACATGCATTAACAATGAATCATAAGGGACAAACGTATTTGCCTAGTGGTCTCTGACATGTGATGCGTCATTCCAGACCCATTCCAGGGTCAAACGACCAGGTCTCATACGTGTCCGTGGGACTACAGTCACTGGTTCTAGAGTGGATCCGGAGTGATTCCAGAGTGGATCCGGAGTGATTCCAGAGCCGATCTAGATTGTCCAGAGTCGATCCAGATTGATTCCAGAGACGATCCAGAACGATTCAAGAGTCGATGCAGAGCGATTCCATAGACGATCCAGAGTGATTCCAGAGCCGATCCAGATTGTCCAGAGTCAATCTAGATTGATTCCAGAAACGATCCAGACCGATTCCAGAGACGATCCGGAACGATTCGAGAGACGATCCAGACCGATTCAAGAGTCGATAAAGAGCGATTCCATAGACGATCCAGAGTGATGCTAGAGTCGATCCAGAGTGATTCAATGCAGAGTGATTCCAGCACTGTAATGGTTTCGTCATGGTCTTAGATTAGTCTTAGTAAAATTTATTTGGCTACAATCAATCCCAAATCACACGTCCTACCAAACAGATCACGAACCGATTCGGACAGCCGTTAACGTCCCATTCACGTCGTCTATCTGGCGTGGGGCCCACGAACGACCCAGGTGCATTTGCGCAAATAGGATGCTCACCAGATGCATATGCGGAAATACCGAAAAAGCAGGTGCATATGGCTAATTTGGACACTTACGGGGTGTACTGTAGCAAATTCCCCTAATGATGTTTAGGTGGTGATTAGAAGTAGTTGCATTTGGACGGCTGGGATTGAAGGTTGATGGATGAAGGGTTGAGATGGAGTGTTGATAGATGAGAGGTTGAGATGGATTGGATTTGGATTGATGGTGAGGATTGAGGTAGGGGGAGATATTTATTGTGGTTTCCCTCTCTCTCACACTCAACTTTTGTCTCACGTTTCTCTCACTCTCTCTCCCTCAGTTGTCTCTGGCGAGGAGAGGTGTTCGGCACCGGTCGCTTGGCGGAGGTGAGTTTGTTGTTATGCTAAACCGTCCCTTTTGCTTTGGTTCTCCCTCTCAACTCATCTCGTTTCTAGTGGTTGGTGCGGCGAGTGAAAGAGGAGAAGGTGTGCTCGAGTTGGTCGAGGTGGTTGTGATCGTGGACCGGGCGTGAGGTTCGTCGACGGATCGTGTTTCGAGGAGAAGTGTCATGGAAGCGTCGTCGAGGTTCTTCGAAGGTTTCTTCAAACCTTCACGGTATGTCAAACTTGTAGTCGTAGCTCACTTTAGTAGTGTGGGTATTTGAAAGTCGACGGTAGGCCTTCCGGCTCGTCGCAAGTAAACATGCAACAGATTTCACTGTCTGATCGGTCGACCGGTTGTTGCAAACGGTCGACCGTTCTTAATGAGAATTCGGATTCTGCCTCACATCGGTCGAACGATGCCCTTGGGGCGGTCGATCGGTTGTGCATAGGAGGCAAACCTGGTTGGTTTCGGTCGAACTAGGCCCCTTTGCCGTTCGACCGTGTGCACTGCCGTAGGTCGGTTGGGGCGTTGACCATCAAAAAGGTCGACCGCCTGTGCGACCTTGTCCGACTGATGACTTAAGTTGGATTAGTAGTCGGTTCGACCGAAGGTGGTTCGGTCGACCAGACTTGATGTGGAGCGTGGGGAAATTCCCTGGTGGAATTCGGTCGACCGAGAGTGCTCGGGGGTTCGACTGGATTTGTTGGTTGAGTTGGGGGACTTCCCTGGTGGAATTCGGTCGATCGAGAGTGCTCGGGGGTTCCACCAGATTCGTTGCGGTGCGTGAGTGATTTGTCCCTGGTGACTTTCGGTCAAATGGGGCCCCTTTGTCGTTCGACCGATTGGTCGTTTTGTTCGTTGAACATGTGAGGCGACTTCTATACGGTTGACCGGGCCCTGACTTTGGTTCGACCGAACGAGTGTTGTTTGTGGGGATTGGTCGACCGATGGAGTGCCGGTCGAGGCAATTGCCCTGTATTTGTGAGATTCGGTCGACCGGGACTTTTGGTTCGGTCGACCGTTTGTGTCCAGTTTTCACATTGGAGGTGCGGTTGTTGTGGTCGTCCGTGTGAGACGAGTTGTGGTGCCGATGTTCTTCCGACGAGTGTGCGTGTGGGCACGAGTGTTGCGGTGGTTGGGTGAAAAAGCCCTGGAGCCATGTAACGGTGCGAGAGCTTGGGTTGGGTGAAAAAGCCCTGGAGCCCAGCTTAGAAAATGTGATGTTGCGGTGGTTGGGTGAAAAAGCCCTGGAGCCCCGTAACTGTGTGAAAGCTGCGGTTGGGTGAAAGAGCCCTCGAGCCCAGCTAGTCTGTGCGAGGTTGGGTGAAAAAGCCCTGGAGCTCCGTAGTGCGTTCAGGTTGGGTGAAAGAGCCCTGGAGCCTGAGCATGGACCACGTGTTAAGGGTTGGATGAAAAAGGCCTGGAGCCCTTGGACGTTTGGGTTGGCTGAAAAAGGCCTGGAGCCCTAGGTCGTGTCGTGGTAGCTTGGGTTGGGTGAAAGAGCCCTGGAGCCCAACTTGACGACGAGTGTGTGTTGCGGTGGTTGGGTGAAAAAACTCTGGAGTCCCGTGACTGTGTTGTGTGTTGTGGTTGGGTGAGAGAGCCCTGGAGCCCAGCCTGGTTGTGATGCTTTTCTTATTTGTAGAATTGCATGTTATAGTGCTTTCCAGTTCATGCATTGTAGAGTTTGGCATACGGGGTTTCCTTATGGAAACTCAGGCATTGTTGCATGATTGCTTTTCAGGCCGTGATCGACATTAGGGGTGGTGACCGCGGAGAGGAGCGCCGCTACCGGATCCAGCTTTCTCTCATTTGAGGTCGGGTGATTACTATGTTTGTTGTATAGCATTTGATGTAATCACACTTTTGAAATACTCTGATATACATATATATTATATATGTTGGTGCACATGTTTCCTTTATTCGAGTAATATCCTCTGTTGATTGTGTGTTATTAAAATTTTGATTTCTTCCGCCGTTTGAGGATGTTACACCCAGGCACACCCAAAGTCGTTCTCCAAAGTTCTAATTTTACAATAACGAAAATCTACTTATCAACGTCATTATAGTAATAAGAGCCAAATGTGGTGCTACGGAGATGTGTTTGTATTTGGAAAAATCAATTTTTAAAATTTTCTTCTTCTGAATTTCTTCTATTTTTGTATAATTAAATCTTAAAAAGTGACTTGCTACTAGTGGGATTTGACTGCAATCTTGATTATATTCTAAGTTCGAAGATTTATCAGATTTGTGGATTTTTTAATAATCAATGTTTACATGTTGACAAGTATGAGCTTTACTGCTTTTATTAAAGTGTCTAAAAGTCGCGATGTTCAGTATTTTAAATTATACCGGCATTAGATAGGCTTAATATCAATATAGATATCATATATATAAAAACCTTCTTGTGAAAGAATTATACTATTGCTTCGTTACAACATTGGGACGACTAGGTACAGACACGTGCATGGATAAATATATGCAAATAGAGAAAGAAAATTAGATGTCATTTTCACCCGTTCCTCAATTTTTATTATTACATTTTCTAGAGCTTTATTCTTCAAAACTCAGTCAATAACCATTGATTGCAATAAATTTTTAACAACGATGACATGTCTCATATCTATATTATATATAGTAGACAGGTAGATGTCGAAAACTAAACAATAATAAATCATGTTTATGGTGTTCCATTGTCGCCTAGTTAAAGAGTTCACGCCAACAGTTACAAAAGCAAAAAGCCTGTTTCAACTTACGTTGTTTTGCAGTAGTTGGACTGATTGGCTATTTGTACTTAAAGTTTTTGTTATTGTTAGAAGTGTATATGTGAGTCGAATATATTTGCTCATATATATACTGTTAGTATAATCCATTTCATTATTATTTTTGTCAAATGTTATTAGACAATATACAAATAATACGTTATAAAATACAAATATTCATAATATTAAAAATAAAAAAAATAAAAATTGAAAACTTTTACTGTTGTGGAATTACTGGTTCCGAGGAAGAAAAGTGCAGCATATAGAGCTCCCATCACATTCCGGGGGACGAGTTTTTTCCGGATCCTACGATCAAGGGAATTACAGGAATTACGTCAAGGTGAGGCGTGTTTCGGTTGATGTGTAGATGATTTTTGGTTTCTTGTCTTCTGAATCTGAGCTGAATTCTTATTTCCTATGTTGGTCAATGTTCTGGTGTTGTGTTGAATATACAGAATTATGATAAGGAGAGAGATTTGTCGCTGAACATAGTATATGCCCCGTGTTTGTGGAATTGGTTATACTGTATAAGAGTGATTGATTTTCTGATGTCTGTGGTCTATGGAGCGACTTATTATCCCCATTTAATATATTTCTTTCCAAGCTCAATTTGATCTACTGGTCACATGGACTTAGTGGTGCCCATTGTAATTTTGGAGGAAAATAGATTTTTTTTTCTTTCAAAATTTTCAATTGTGTGGTCAAAATATCCACATTTCGATTGTAAAAATAGAGATAATTGAATGTTTTTACATTGGGATCACATGCTACCTTGTGAAACCTATTCCATCACAGCATGTCGTTTAAACAAACAGTGTGGAATGTTTGCAGATCTATAAGCATTAATAATTTCTTGCTGTTGGGCTGTAATGTCCCCATTGCAGTATCTGCATTTTTGGTAACTTTAAACCGTCTTATCCAGTAATTTTTCCAAACTGGGATTTTGCAGTTATGCTGAAAGTATAGGTGATTTGTATTTAATCAATAACATTTTACAACATTAACATCAAGTGTATCATCGGAGGCAATTCCAGTGCCCTGAAATTGGTTCTGCAAGCCCTGAAATGATGGCATTTGGAAGAAAACAGAGTTCGATCTGTAAGTAGCCGCTCACAACCAATTCCCAGTCAAACTAAAGCTGCTGGAACTTCGGAAGCAATAAAATGAAATTGAAGTTCACAATAACATCAAATAAATTTTGGAATTGCAGTAGCGTCATTTTAGCCGATTTAAATAAACAAACATGCAGGTAGGACACCAAAACCACTCAAGCTATTGCTTATCCTTTTTACATACAAGACTAATTAAGCCACTTATTTCTTATTTACATAAAATTCCAATGCTCTTATGTTCTTCCCTGCACTTTTCATACCTTTGTCCATGTATTTTCTCCTTAATCCTAGCAAATACACGAGAATTTTTGAGTTTGTTGACAAAAGCAGTTGAGAGTGGATGTTCGGATGAGATAGGGTTTTGGTTTGGTCGGGAGAAGGGTTGGTTTGGGGAGGAGGACGTGGAAGGAAGGAAAGAGGGCATGAGAAGAAAGTGGTGTTGGAGGAAGAGAGAGAGAGAGTTTGGAGAAGGAGGAGGCACGTAGTTATTTGGTTTTTTATGTTTTCAATTTTTATTTTTTATTTTTTATTTTTTATTTTTTAATATTAAAGATATTTGTATTTTATAATGTTTAATTTCCAAATTGTCTAACGGTGTAGACGGAAACGGTGATGGAGTAGACCCTACTAACAACATAGGTGCATATGAGAAATATGTTCGACTTACAGTTGCATATGAGCAAATTGTCTAACAACAAAAATGGACCTCCGGTAACAGTAAAAATCTGGGTGTATATCGTCAATTAGAACATCCGCAAGGTGCACCAAAACAAAAAACCGTTCCATAAAACTGATTTTCCTTCCATCCGTAGCTATTAGTTACTTTTATTGGTTGATCTTTTTTGGCCTTATAAAATTGTTAAACCATTCTAATAAATATATATATATATATATATATATATATATATATATATATCATGACGTGCCAATTCTGCAAGTTATATAAGAATATAAGAGCCAAATGTGCTACATAAATGGAGTTGTAGAAAGACTCATCATCCTATCTATTGATCTCATGCATTCATGTGGAACCCACACTTCTGTTCTTCATTTCTTCTTGTACTCTCTACCATAATTCATGTGGAAGTCATTGTATCTTCCAACATAACGGATCATCTTGCTCTCTTATACTTCAAACAATCCCTTACCAACACCTATTCTTTGTCATCATGGAACGATTCAATAGGTATGTGCAATTGGTTTGGGGTCACTTGCAGTGCTCCTCGACATCCATATCGGGTTACCGCCTTGAACTTGCATTCTCTCCAACTTGTAGGTACCATCTCCCCTCACTTGTTCAATCTCAGCTTCCTTAGATATCTCAGTATGACTGGAAACCAGTTTATTGGACCGATTCCTCGTGAAATTGGTCGCCTACGAAGGTTGCAATTTCTCAATCTCAGCTCTAACCACCTCGAAGGAACCATACCTGAGAGTTTTAGTCATTGCTCAAATCTTATTTCATTGTTTCTTAACGAGAACAATCTACGAGGAATCATCCCCACCAATTTGAGCCATCTCACCCAACTACGATGTCTTGGCTTGATGGATAACAACCTCGCCGGAGGGATTCCACCTCAATGGGGATCATTTCGAAACCTAGAGATGTTGCCTTTGAAAAACAACAATTTAACGGGAAACATTCCTTCTTCAATCGGTAACATTTCGACCCTCCGAGCACTTTCTTTCCAAAATAACAAATTGGTGGGAACAATTCCAAGCGAATTTAGTCTTAACACTGAGCTTGAAGTCCTTGTTTTATCTACCAACCAACTTTCGGGTAAGATACCTCCTTCCCTTTTCAACTCGTCAAAATTGTATTCTTTTGATGTTAGTAGAAATCAACTCACAGGGGGTCTTCCATCTGATTTTGGCCAATACCTTCCTAGTCTTTATAGTCTTTACTTGTATGAGAACCACTTTGAAGGGCCCATACCATTATCACTTGCCAATGCCTCCCAACTTGTATTTGTTGAGCTCAATGGTAATAATTTTAGTGGTTTGGTTCCTCCAAACTTCGGCCGTGTACCCAAACTTCGATCGTTAATATTAGCAAGCAATAACTTTGTCGCAAAAGAATCTCGTGATTGGAACTTCATCACCTCATTGACCAATTGCTCCTCCTTGAGACGTCTTGACTTGTCCTATAACAACTTGAGTGGGTTGCTACCTTCTTCCATATCAAATCTCTCCAAATCCTTAAAATGGTTGAGGTTGAGGGGCAACCAGATAACGGGACCTATCCCTCCGGGGATCGGGCAATTTCCCAATTTAGTTGCCCTTAACATGGAGAAAAACATTATCTCTGGTCCGATTCCTGATGAAATTGGGAACCTTACGAACTTGAATGGTTTATACCCTGATTCCAACAAGTTGTCTAGCAAAATACCATCATCCATCGGTAACTTGACTAAATTGGTCGAGTTATACTTGGGTGACAACGACTTGGAGGGCACCATACCTTCAGCCTTCAATGCATTGCAAACTCTAGGGGTTCTAGATTTATCACACAACAATCTGAGGGGCTCCATTCCAGAAGGTGTGCTTAGCATATCAAGCATAACAAACTTCCTTAATTTGTCTCATAACTCATTTACTGGTGTCTTGCCGGAAGAGATAGGTAGCTTGAAGAATCTCAAAGCTCTTGATGTTTCCAACAACAAATTCTCAGGTGAGATACCACAATCTATAGGCCAATGTTTAGTCTTAGACTACCACAACATGGGAGGAAACAACTTCCATGGAAAAATACCATCATCTCTTAGCAATTTGAAAGGCATTGAATTCCTTAATCTATCATCAAACCAATTATCCGGCGAAATACCTTACTTCCTGGGGACTTTGGCCTCACTTCACCATTTGAATCTATCTTTCAATGATTTAGAAGGTGAAGTGCCAACTAATGGAGTTTTTAGCAATTTGAGTTGGTTTTCCATCGAAGGAAACAAATTTTTGTGTGGTGGTAACCCATTGTTGCAACTCAAATCATGTTCAACAAAAAATCGAGGATTATCAACTCCTGTAATGGTCACTATTGTAGTTGTTGTTGTTCTGTTCTCAATTCTTTTTTGCGTGTATGTGATCCATAGGTTTTTATCAAGAAAAAACCCTATAGAAGTATCATCACGAGCCACTAAACCCTCTTTAGGAGACTATCACTTCCTAAAGTTATCATATGATGACCTTGCCAAAGCTACAAATAATTTCTCCTCAAAAAATTTGGTTGGTTCCGGAGGCTATGGTTTGGTATATCATGGAGATTTAGGCGAGGGTTGGAATAAAGTTGCCATCAAGGTGTTAAATGAAGAAGCTCGTGCAGCTTCAAAAAGCTTTATGGCAGAATGCAAAGCCTTGAGACACATTAGGCATAGGAATCTGACAAAGATCCTAACAGCTTGCTCGACAATTGATCGAGATGGAAACGAGTTCAAAGCACTTGTATATGAACTAATGTCTGGTGGAAATCTTGAGAGATGGTTACATACGAACGACATGACTTTAAGTTTGGTGCAAAGGCTTACGATGGCTATCGATATTGCATATGCTCTTGAATATCTTCATACTCAAATTGAGACACCAATTGTTCATTGCGATTTGAAGCCTAGCAACATCCTTCTTGACGAGGACTTGGTGGCTCATGTTAGTGACTTCGGCATCTCAAGATTTCTACCCACCAATGGTGAGAGTTACACTACTGGTATCAAAGGTTCCATTGGCTACATTGCTCCAGGTAAGAACAATTCCTACAATTTTTGTCAGTTATAGATTTTAGCATTAGATACAACTTATCATCCTTTGAAATTTATAAGGGTATGTAATGAATTGTGACGTTAAGTTATTATCAAAGGCCTCACAAGCTTCTTTCCTTTAACTTACATCTAAAACCTTTTGCGGTCCACTATCAGATCAAGTCAAACGATTCTTTTTGCACTTGGGCTTCAAAAGACCAAAATACCCATCAACTAACTCTTTTTGTGCCACAAAAACTCAATCTCTGATTAATTAACAGCTCGACTTTGAAAAAATAGTTGGCATTCTAATGTTTTATTTATTTGATGATGCCCCAAACTTGAATGAAAGCTGAATCCAAAAGGAAAAGCTAGTCTAAGGAAAATTATTCCTTAATATTTTTTTATTTTTTACCTTGATAAAATGATATTTGACTTGTGAGTGTTAACTGGATTAATTTTCAGAGTGTGGAATGGGAAGCGAGGTGTCCACTTCATGGGATGTGTATAGCTACGGAATACTTCTGTTGGAGTTGCTCACCAGAAAGAAACCGACCGATGAAGCTTTTGTGGATGGACTAAGTCTGCACAAATACGTGCAAGCAAGATTTCCTCATGACTTGATGGAAATCATAGACCCAAATCTATTACACAAACAAAAGGGCGATTTCATTGAAGATGATGTTCTTGAGAACATCATGTCAATAGTAAGAGTTGGATTAGTATGCTCAAAGGATTCTCCAAGTGAGAGAATGGAAATGGAAGAGGTTGTCAATGTTTTGGATAATATAAAGAACACTCTAGTGAAGATTGATGGAAAGAAATCTATGAATGGAAACTTTGAGTGTTCTACTTCTCTCGTTCGTTCAGCAGATAACTATGGAGGGGTAGTTAGTGATGAAGGGTTTAAGAAAAGATGTTGGAATATGAATACAAGGGTTGAATTAATGGCCCAAAGTTTTGTTTATTTGTTTTCTTGGTCTTGATATGTTGAGGGGAGATGTTGTTTATTGTCTGTATATATATTTGCTTCTTGAAACTATTTTCCTATGAGGGTTTGATTAATTTCTTCTAAGTTCAGACGTATATGTAATAAATATTTGAAGTTTGTTAGTTGGTTGATATAATGCCCATAATCAGCACTTGGGACACAACGATCAATCAAGACTATAACAAGCAAATATGGGACATATAAAAAATATGATTAAATTGAGGCCTCAAATTAAAAACAAGCATAGGGTCTAAGTCAGAGTACAATGCGGAAAAAATACAAGAAGCTGAGAACCTATTACAACAACTACGAGATACAAAGAAATTAATTCAATTGAGCTCACGATCCAGTCATCGCGTCCCATGCCCAAGTCACATCCTGGCGTCTACTGCGTCCCACCTGCACACGTACAAGGAATGCCTGAGTCTCGAATTAAGACCCAGAACACCACCTCAACCTGACACCGAACAAGGATTAACCGTCCCTGACAGCTCACACTAGTCTTGTGTCCCAAGGCGATCACGCGTACAAAGCGTGCACCTCGACCCCACCGCGCATCCAATCCACAAGGCAACACTCAACTTGCTCTCACGGCAGAACTGTCACACGTCCCGAGGTGACCACGCAAGAAGTCAGGCCAAACGTGCACCCTCGACGACAACGCGCATCTGGCCCACAAGGCAACACCCTACTCCAACCACTCACCTGAGCTCGTGAGCAACGCTCCTAAATGGTCACCCGTCACAACGTTGGTGAGCTGACTAGTTCCATATCCGACTTCGGGAGCTAATCACACACCCGAGCCCATGAACAACGCTCTCAAATGGTTACTCGTCACAACGTGGGTGGACCCTTCCCAAACCGCTACAACACATAGGGAAAACTCTAACCTCTAGTCATACGTGCCTCACACGTCATCCCTACTACTCGACCACACGCCCGAGTCCGTGAGCAACGCTCCAACGACCACTCGTAACAACATGGGTGAGCGATCGGTTCCCTGACTCTCTCACATTCTCACAGTCTCACAAATCAAAGGGGTAAATGCAATTTACTCCTAAAAGCACGGGTCAACGACCCCAACAAGATATAGAGCAATAAACATAAACAAGGCTATAAAATCATATAAGTAGCATAATGAAATCATAGCTCTAAACCCAAAATCAAAAGTCCACGGGTATAAGTGTAATTTTACCAAAATTCCCGTACGAAACATAATTTCCATAAGTACAGGGGAAAAACAATAAATTTCTCAATTAATAGAATAGGTGGTTATGCCTTATTTCGTGAATTCTTCCTTCTTATTTTCTTGATGGCGGCTCGATTTTATACATACATACATACATACATACATATATATATATTCCAGGGGAAAAGGCAATTTCCCTAAACTAAAATATTTTTTCACAATTATAGAAAGTCAAAGGTTTATTAAGCAATTAATCCAATTATTCATTATTTATTCAATTACAAATAAATCTAGGGTATTTCCAACAATTAATCCAATTATCAAACAAATAATTACAATTAAATTCAGGATTTTCAATGCAATTTATCCAATTATTAGCTATTTAACTAAATACAATTAAATTGCAGAATTTATTCTACAATTAACGCAGATTAGTTTATTCAACTAAATATTTATAAAAGCAAGGTTTTCTGATGCATTGCATACATTGCATCATATGTCTTTCATTTAGATTACTTTTACATCAATAAATGCTACTAAGGTATGTGTTTAGTCTTATTTACAGAATACAGAGACCTGAATGCAATTTACCCACATCCCGAGCATAAACGCGTGCAAAAGACTCATTTCTATCATAAAGACCAAGTTCAAGATTATCGGGTTTCAAATGGAAATGTATTCAGGCATAAAAGCATTCAAGCCCTAATTGCAAAAAGAACAAGGACTTAAGCACAAAAGTAGCCAGGGACTTAATTGCAAAAAGTCAAGGACCTAATTGCAATTCACGAGTAGCTTTTATTATCTTGGAGAAAATCTAAAGAAAAATCAATGTGGATCTCCAAATCTATGAAGGAAATAATCCGGAGCTCAAGAGAATAGAAAGAAATCATCCAGACGCGCAAAGGAGGATCAAATCATACCATAAACACTCAGCAAAAATCCGGATTTAATCTGACTTGATTGTGCGGCGTTTCCGCCGCACAACACCTACAACCTGCGGCGATTTCGCCGCCCCCTTAGTGATCCGTGTGCTCCAATTTTGTCCAATCGTGTCTGGACACGTGTACTCTCCAATTCTATACTTAAGTCTCTTGTAACAACTATAAATAGCCCCAAGAACGATGTTAGAAAGGTCCTTGGCTTTAGACCTAGTTTTTAGTTGTTTTTATTTTCAGTTTTGTACTCTTCACTTTAGTAATAAAATTCTGTCTTTTATTTCTTGTTTTTACTTTTCTTTTGTAATGTCTTTAGGACCCCTTCTTCCTCCCTCTATGAGTTTCTAACTCTTTCCAAAGGGTGGAGGTGACGGATTAGGGTGAAGAGAAGATGAATGAATGTTATTATTTTAATTTCGTGTTAGTATATTTTGATTACTTGAGTTTATGTTAAATCATTTATCATGTAATGCTTTATAACTAATATGATTTATTATAAGTTTCTAAATTCTCTAATCTAAACCTTAAATCTAAACCTCCACCCGACGGAATTCACCTCTTTGTTCTTGTTTCAGTTTATTTTTCTTGTTTCTTGCTTTAGATAATTAAAAACCAAAAATCTCAAAACCAAATTATTTCTTCTCTCCTTCTTTTCCCCCAATCGAAATCACACTAATAACAAATCTCTCCCTCCTTGTGTTCGACCCGTATTTGCCACGTCTTCACTAACGCCGTGCACTTGCGGTATAAATTTAATTCTCATCAAGTTTTTGGCGCCGTTGCCGGGGAGGCGACGCAGATTTTGTTTTTTTTTGTTGATTTCGATTTTATCATGTTTATCTTGTGCGCGATCTAAGTAGTTGGATTTGTGTTCCAGGAGACAACAGAGTGCGCGGAGAAATCCGGGCACATTCGGAGCTAAACGAGCGGCGAAATCGCCGCACCTATAGAGCAACCTGCGGCGGAATCGCCGCGCACCTGAAGCATCTTGGCTTCAAACTTTTCTGGGACGCGACTCATCTCTGGGTGGACGCGGGAAGCTACTGAAATTTCGAGAGCGGGCAGTGAACCCGACTGAGTTTATTCAATTACAAATAAATCTAGGGTATTTCCAACAATTAATCCAATTATCAAACAAATAATTACAATTAAATTCAGGATTTTCAATGCAATTTATCCAATTATTAGCTATTTAACTAAATACAATTAAATTGCAGAATTTATTCTACAATTAACGCAGATTAGTTTATTCAACTAAATATTTATAAAAGCAAGGTTTTCCTTGCAATTATTCCCGTCACTTATTCTTAAATCAATACTAAACAAATCCAATGTTTTAACATAAATAACCCAAACACAAAACACACCCCCCAGCCAGGGCGGTGGCGCGGTTCCCCAAGGCCGCGCACAGCTTCATCACACTATAGGTGCCGCCCGGTCGGTCGGCCTCCCTCCGACCACCTTCTCTGACGTGTCGACTACCCCCTCTAAACCCGGAACCGAACCTTATGGGTGGATGAGTTACCTTGGGAAGAAGAAGACCGGAGAATGGGCGTTTCCCCTCCGCACCAACACGCGATCGCCGGAGTTCCTCGCCACATGGGTCACCTTCGCCGGAGTTGCTGCAAGGAAAGGGAGAGGGTGAGGAGGAGATGGGTTTAGGGTTAAGGATGAGGGAGCGGAGAGGTGTGACAGATGGAAAGCTAACAGTTCAAGTGGGCAATTTGAAGCTCGATCAATGTAGTCTAAGTCACGTATGTATATACGTATCCTAATCAATGGGGGTAAGTTCTTGGTTATTGTTGTATTGCTCTTTCTTTTTGTAGACTGTCAAAGTGTCAAGTAGAAACGAAAAGGTGTGAATTTCTTCTCATAGTTATGACTTAAATTTTGAAGTTGAATTAAATGGCTTTCTCCTAACCAATACAATCGTAAATCTTATTACATTTATAAGGTTCTTTAACAATTATAAGTATTCTTATTTTCCTCATAAGGTTATTATGCCATAGTAGAGTGTAGAGTTGCTTTTGAACACTGAAAATATTAAAATTCTAAAAATACTTATCAAGAAATAAGATCAACTCCATGCGTACACTTCTTTTATAAGCATGTCTCATGTTTGATTTAAATGTGAAGCACACCAACCTGGATTATCATACACATATGCAATGCAAAATTTGATAACATTAAACACATCAACGCAACTTAAGAACTTATTACAAGAGTAGGCCTTTGCAACCATCCCTAAGGCATTTTATTCGTATTATGTACTTTATCCTACACTCATCAACGTCCTCCACCCGATCCGGAACCAACATCGGAACCGGAACTGTTAGATCCTAACCCTTACTTTGGACTAATCTTAATTATTTTAGGTGTGATTAGTGGATGTTTAGGGAGATTTGGGTTGGACGGCTGAGATGGGTGGAGAAGGTTGGGTGGATGGTGATGATGGGGTGGAGATGACTTTTTAGGTTGGTCTCTTTCTCTCACTCTCTCTCACGCGTCTCTCTCCCTCTCAGTGCTGAGCTCCGGCGAAGGTGGTGGTGATCTCCGGTGAGAAGAGGTGTTCGACGGGTGTTGGTCCTGTTACGAGGTGAGTCGGTTCTCAAGCTAAACCCATCTCTCTTGCTTTTGTTCGCTCTCTCAATCTGTCTCCCTCTCAGTGGTTGGTGTGGTGATCGACGAGGGCGAAGGGGTTGTTGTGGATCGACGAGGGGGTGCGATCGTTGATCGAGCGAGAATATCGTCGGAAATCGGGTTTTGGAGAGAAGTGCTCGTGGCAGCGTCGTCGAGGTTCTTCGAAGGTTTCTTCAAACCTTCACGGTATGTCAAACTTGTTGTAGCTCACTTATGTTGTGTGAGTAGTTGGGAAGTCGACGGTAGGCCGAAAGGCTCGTCGTAGGTAAGCGTGCAGCAAATTTGTCTGCTGGATCGATCGACCGGTTGGTGCAACGGTCGACCGTTCCTAGTGAGATTTTGGGTTTCTGCCTTGCGTCGGTCGAGCGATGCCTCTGGGCTGTCGACCGGTGGTGCGTTAGAGGCACGCCCTGGTTGTTTCCGGTCGGACGGGGGCCCTTTCCCGTTCAATCGTGTGCATTGTTGTAGGTCGGTTGTAGGCGTTGACCATCTAAACGGTCGACCACTCGTTGACTCATTCGACCGATGACTTAAGTTAACTTATTGTTGGTTCGACCGATGGTGGTTTGGTCGACCGGTGTTGTTTGGATTCATTGGAGGTTTTACTGGTGGTTTACGATCGACCGAGTGTTCTTGGTTGTTCAACCGGTTGATCATGTTGAGCGTTGGGAAATCTCATTGGAGATTTCTGGTCGAACGAGCCCCCTTTGTCGTTCGACCGATTGATTGTCGTGTTCGTTGAACCTGGGAGGTGACCTTCTAAACGGTCGACCGGTCCTTGACTTTGATTCAACCGAACATGGTGTTGTTGGTAGGAGGTGTTCGACCGATGGAGAGTCGGTTGAGACACTTGCCTAGTTTTGGTGAGGGTCAGTCGACCGGGATTCTTGTTTCGATCGATCGTTATTGTTCAGTTTTGCACATGTGAGGTGCGTTTGGTGTGGTCGTCCTTGTGAGACGAGTTGTGGTGTCGATGTTCTTCCGACAGGTATGCTTGTGAGCACGGGTGTTGCAGTGGTTGGGTGAAAGAGCCCTAGAGCCCCGTAACTGTTGTCAGAGTTGCGGTTGGGTGAAAAAGCCCTGGAGCCAAGCTAATATGTGCGGGGTTGGGTGAAAGAGCCCTGGAGTTCCGTAGTGTGTTCGGGTTGGGTTAAAGAGCCGTGGAGCTTAAGTAAGGACTGAGTGATTAAGGTTGGGTGAAAAAGCCCTAGAGCTTAGCCTTGTATTTATGCTTTTCTTTGTGGTTAGAATTGCATGCTAGAGTATTTTAGTTTTATGCGTTGTTGAGTTTGACATACGGGGTTTCCTTCTGGAAACTTAGGCATTGTTGTATGTTTACCTTTCAGGCCGTGATCGGCGTTAGGGGGTGGGGACCGAGGAGAGGAGCACCGCTACCAGATCCTGTTTTCGCTCATTTTGAGGTTGGAGTGATTACTTGTATTTTTGTATAGCGTTTTGATGTAATCACACTCTTGAAATACTTGGATATATATTATGTATATATGTTGGTGCACCAGTTTCTTTGTATCTCAGTAATATCCTCTGGTTGATTGTATGTTTTAAAAGTTTAAAAATTTTCCACTGTTAGAGGATGTTACAGGAACCATATCCATATCCACTGTTACTACCTCCGCCTCCACCTCCACCACCAGAGGAACCACCACCAGAGCTAGAGCCAAATCCATAACTGTCATTGCTACCTCCACCTCCACCACCTCCTCCAGACCCCCCTTTCCTAGATCCATAAGCCAGAACCACTACCTGATCCATAACCATATCCATCGTTGCTACCGCCTCCGCCGCCTCCACCACCACCACCTCCTTTATTGCTTCCACTTCCACTTCCTCCTCCCGATCCACTACGTAATCCATAGCCATACCCACCGTTACTTCCACCACCACCACCTCCTCCACCCCCACTCTGGGTGAGCATCCTAACCACCGAAGTCATGCCTAAGCAAAGCATGACGGCAAGGGCAACACCCAAAACCTTAGTACTCGAGGCCATTGCTAAAGATCAATATAGAAGTAGATATGGCTCAGCTTGCGATGGTTTGTGAATTGAGGGTATAGGTTCTATTTATAGGATTTCTTTGCAAGTGCAACCAAGGCATAGTTAGAAACAACTGGCTTCTTAAGTATCAAATTTTCAAAATATCCAATTATTAATGTAGTTGTTATTGCGTAAACTCTAAACCCTTGGTTGTTTCTTGTTCAAAGATCTGACCCTCCTTTAGTGCTTATACATACCACAACTTATGACTATTTGTTTTTTATTTTCTTTAGGGAGGTGTGTTAGGATCTTTGACCCTCTAATTACTGGATAATTGCATAATTTAAAAATACTAATTGAAGGATTAAGGGAAGAGACAATGCAAACCACAAAATCGTCGACACCAGAGTTTAGAGAGGTTCGACACCCACACCCGTGCCTTCTCCTCCTCGCAAGCCTCGCTCGATTCCCCGAGCCTCGTTTACGATTCCACTAACTGATCTCCTTTCCGGGCCGAGATCAACATCGTTTACAACACCGAGCCTCGCGAACAATCCTCCCCTTGCTCGTGTCTCCTCTCACAACCCGAGAAGGAGCTTCCTCGAAGCTTTACAACTCTTTGGTGATTCTTGAATATGAAGATGGAATCATAATCTAACTAACACTCTATACTTGAGCACACTTGGATATTGATATGGAATTGGATATGCAAGTGGTGAAGTTTTGACTTGAGTGTTGAGGAATGAGAGCTTGAAGATGAAGAGGATTTGACTTTGAGTATGGGATAGATAGGAAGTGTTCAAGAGTCTCAAAACCAACAAATGGGGTCCTATTTATAAGTATTCAAGCTCTACTAGCCGTTTGGGAGTTGGTGGGAAAATGGACCAATGAGAAGCAAGATGTGACTTAAGCTCGGGCAGATATCTATGTCAATTCGGTCGACCGTTAACAGAACGGTGGTCCGAAGGATTGGTCTGAAATAAGAATACGGTTGACCGACTAGGGTTCAGATCACCGTTCACCCACTTCTAGTAGCTATTATGAATTTAGCCCTAATTAAGTTTGGTTAACCGAATTCCATTCGGTTCACCGTTCCAAGGTGGACAGTAGGATTGGTTGGGCTCTGATCTACTCAAGTTCAGTTGACCGTATATACTTCGGTAGACCGAAGTTAGCACGGTTTTTGTACTGAAAGTTAAGGCTCAAATAGTCGTTGGGTACAACGGTCAAGTGTCACATGTAAATAGCCGTTGGGTGCTTATAGCCAAGAAGAACTCGGTTGACCGATAAGCATTCAGTCATCCAAAAAAGGTCAAGTCAATTGGGCTCTAAGTACTAGATACAAATGCGACCGTTGGAGCAAAGTTCAAACTTGTCCAGACTTCTGTCAAGATTGTCTAGAGAGAGAAAGAAAGATTCAAGAGAGAGAGAGAGAGTGAAAGAGTGGAGGGAGAGAGATTCAGGAGAGACATTGTTCGAGGGGGTTTTTGTTTTTACAATTAAGGACAATTGGATTTTAAGAGGTTTAATTTGCAAATTGTCTAACACCGTTAGACGTTAACGGTGACGGAGTGAGGTCAACTAACGGTAGAGGTGCATATGCGTAAATATGGTCAACTTGTAGGTGCATACACTACTAGAGAAAAGGGAATATACGTCGGATGTACGGAGCTATAAACGTCGGATATAAGCACACCCCGAACCGACGTCTATGTGCGCGTCGTCTATACATAGACGTCGGCTATAGTATAGCCGACATCTATAGTATAGCCGACGTCTATACCTAACGAATATACATAGACGCCGACGTATATTCGTTAACGTATAGACGTCGGTCTATACTATGGCCGACGTGTATACTTTAGGTATAGACGTCGGTTAACAAACATACGACGTCTATACTTTAGGTATAGATGTCGGGTACCTAACATACGACGTCTATACTTTAGATATAGACGTCGGATTCATACTAAAGCCGATGTCTATTCCTTTCTTCAGAGGAATAGACGTCGGCCAATAAGAACAGTCGCCGTCTATTCCTAAACCTGGACAAAAAATAAATAAATAGCATCCGAGGAAATTGTTTTTAGTCATCGTATTCGTGTACATACAACTACACCAAATTCGTTCACCTATAAATTTGTTCACAATTTCATCCACATATACATACAAGCACAAACTAACAAGCATACATGCACAAACACAAACACAAACATACAACCATACATGCACAAACATACAAAGCATACACAATTGACATTCAACACACTTGCAATTAATTCATTCTAAAATTAAGGCGATTATATTAATTCATAAAGTTTACGTTTGTAATACAAGTGCACTTGTTAACTAAATTACAAAAAATACTATTGGCAGGAGAACCTCTTAGTTCGTCAGCATGTTTCTGATTAAATAGCGAGCCCATCGGTCGCGAGTTTCATCGAGCTCCTGTTGCGAGAAGGGATCACTACTTTTTGGGAAAACCTATCAAAAAATACAAGTGTGTTGAATATTAATAACTAAATATTGAAACTACACAACTATACAATTGAATAACGATCTACATTACCTCGGATAGGCATACGTCTTGAGTTGCCAATTCGAGGATTTCCTCCATGTATCTCATCACGTAGTAACCGCATTCCGTATTTCCAACCTGCTTCCGGTACAACAAACATAGGAATTCGCTAAATATTTGTTCCTAACTTAATTAACAAAAATGGGATAGAACGTACTCTCATTCCATGTCATGTTATTCCTGATTTTGTGGTTGTTCTCCTACCACCTAAAGCTCTGTAAACCTTAATTGCCCTGAGTAGCACAAGTTAAAATATCAATCAATAATACTAATAAAATCCACGAATTACTTTATTCACGACTAAACGAACTTACATATTTAGAAGTTTCTTTATTGAGTCCCTTGGTTTATTCGACCCCAACGGATCAAACCAATATGCCGAATTAGTCGTGGGGCATACAACGACAAGCATCCAATGAGCCCTGTGTTATATATATAATTAGAAGTTTATTACAAAATAAAATTTCACTTTGAATTACAAAGTTTACCTCTCATTATAAGGGAGCAGATAATATTTTTTGTCTTCTTCTTTAAAGAATGTCCCAAGTTGACCCGATTTATCGTCATTCCCGTATATATATATGTAGATGGACTGATAAATCCAAATACTTGATCCTCGGGAAAGATTGACCTTCTGGCGTCGTAAAGATGTCTACAAGTATAAAAATTATAATTTATTACAGTTTTGATAAAATTATTCAATACTTTTCATTGTATACAAAAAAACACTTACTTCACTTGCACGTCGATAATCATGATACACAACGAATCCATCGCCATGAACTGCATGATATCCTCTTTGGTGACGTACAAAGCGGGAGGCAACCCTTTATCCCCCTCCAAATCCCAGGTACTTAAGGATTGTGCTTCCCTACCTAGCATACATTGATACAACATTTTGCACCTACTTGGAAGCGAATTAATGTTGATCGGAGATTGGTTGTTTGACCCTTTGCTCCGGGGGCTTGACACCTTACAGATATGTATACAACCGTTAAAATACAATTGTTAACAAATTTGAAGTTTAAAGTCTTTCAAAGTTAAACTATACCTCATGTTTGTCGTTTAGCTCTACTAAATAACTAGGCCACCGCACGAACCCACCGATAGCATCGCCGAGAGTAACAATCTCTTCTTCCGGAAATGGCACAAAAGCACCAGGATCTAAGCAACTCTCAACTGCAACCTTCAATTCTCCCTCTCCTACCTCTGTGAAGTGGTGTCTGGAGATGTTATAAACTTTCCCGTGTTCCACCAATCTTCGATCAGGGTCTTCGACAAATAAAGCACATCTAGATCCATCCACGAACTTTCCAAACGAGGGACCGTCGACGAGGGCCAATTCTCGAGAATGCACGAAATCATCTTGTCGATCAGGGTGGAACACTGGCGGAACTGGAGTAGTCTTACGACGGGTAGGAGAAGTAGGCAAACGATCCAATCTCTCCAAAACCAGTTGCAACATATTCTTCAAATCTGCGATCTCTTGCTGGCATTTGGTATGACCAGTCGACGAAGTAGACCGTTGAGTCTTCCCATAATATTGTCGAAGTCCAACTCTACTCCCTACCCCTCGCACACGACCGGGGTGTTCATCGTTTCCCAAGGCCTCGCGTAGAATATCATTCTGACCATCGGAAGCAAATTCGCCTTGAGATTCTCTCAACTTCAGAGAGTCCTAAGTTTAAAACAATATTTACTAACATTTGAAAAATATAAAATTAATGATTCTGAATTAATAACATATATATAAGTGATGCAACTTACTATCTTCGAGCCGATCGCTTGCGACTCATCTGTGACGTACTCCCCTCTGGAGTTTACTCTCGCTCTCTTCCAAGAATCACAACGAGCTACGTGAAAAGGAGGAGATAGGTTACTTGCTTGCTCCTCACTCATACCGGAGTCAATTGCCTCCTGTTTCTTCTGAGCAATTTTTTCAGCCATCATTTGTGCTTCTAACTTTGGGTACCCCGCTCGAGACATACGATGAGTATACTTGTTAGAAGATCTAATCTTTTGGTTTTTTGCTCGAATGACCTCAAATCAAGTTTATTAGATTGTCACTAAAATCAATAACTAACAAGTTTGTTTTGAAACTCAGTTACTATATTATAAATTAAACTCAGTTACCTCAAACTCCGGGCTATCTCTGGATTTTCTGAATAGCTCTCATTGATTCAGAGTGATAAAGTTATAGACATCGCATGGATTTCTATCCTGGTAGTCTCCGAATATGTACTTGTTCGTTAAATTTGTTTTGAAATCCCTCCAACGAACTGACATGTATGTCATCCACTTTTTCTTCAACTTGTCAGTTGATTGGAACTCAAAAGATTCCTACAACACGTTAACTTTATATATATCAAAAGTTCGACTAAAACTATAGAAATCTATAATGGAACCATTACCTTCACATTATCCCATATTGTGTCCTTCAACTTCTCATCTACATCAGCCCAACTGGATAAACAAATGTCAACTTTGGCCCTCGCTAAGCTACCCAGAAAACTTTTCCAATTATCAGACAGCATGCCTAACGGCTCAAGACGGTCATCAAACTTGATCGGAACTCTACCGTCTCTATTTCTTCTGCCCACGAATTCTTTCATGAGACAAGGACCTCGTGTACTGTACGTCTTCGAGCCTTCAGACTCGGAGGAAGTGGGTTTCTTTTTCAGAGCCATTATACTATAAAAGATAAATTCAAGTAATTAAATAAGGTAAAGACATTAAATGTCTATTACAATGTGTTACAACAGAAAATTTGCACCTTTACTGTTTTTTTTCCTTAATGGATTTTCAATCCATATACCTTCACCATGGTCATCTCTAAACATACAAGTCTCAACATTTATTTCTTCATCTACTGAGTTCAACTCAGGTGCTTGCTTAGAGAAAGGTGGTGTCTCTTCATACTCGATCAGGCTATCATCTGATACAATTTTTTTCTTCCCTTCCAAAATTACTGCCCATTTCTTATCACATGGATCAGCCACATAGAAGACTTGTTTCGCTTGGGAAGCTAGAATAAAAGGTTCTCCTTTATACCCTTTTTTGAAAAATCAATTAAAGTGAAGCCATAGTCATCCACTCGAACTCCATTTTTATTATCAGCCCACTTGCATCTAAATATAGGTACTTTGAATTTAACAAAGTCTAGCTCCCATATATCTTCAATTACACCGTAATAGGACATGTCGGCATATACAGGATTCTTGTCTTTAGAACTAGACACATGAAAAGACTCTGCTATTAAGGTGACGCCACTGTTCTGAACAGCACTTTTCGCATCTTCACAAACTGTGTAGAAAGAATATCCATTGATATCATAACCACTGTAACTTATAACAACAGAATGCGGACCGTAAGCCAACCACTGTATTGTCTCAGAAACATCACGCTTGTATGCTAGATTTTTGAACCAAGAGATGAAATTCTTATTGTGACTATTAATTACTTGTTGATCACTCCACAAATGATTTCTTTCCTTTAGAAACTTCATGTGTTCATTTAGGTATGGTTGAACTTCATTCGAATTGCACAACACATAAAAATATGATGTCATTAAGTTATCGCCATTTGGATTTAACATTTTCATCCCACGTGTCCCTTTACCATCGTCACGTTTATCATGACGATTCTTCGGAAGTCCAATAGTTTTGGTGTTTGCTAGGTATCCAGTGCAAAACTCGATAACCTCCTCAGCTATGTATCCTTCAACAATACTAGCATTTGGTCTTTGACGATTTTTGCAATAACCTTTCAACACTTTCATATAACGCTCGAAAGGATACATCCACCTTAAAAAAACTGGTCCGCACAATTTAACTTCTCTAACCAAATGAATAACAAGATGAATCATAATGTCGAAAAAAGCAGGGGGGAAAAACATCTCCAACTGACAAAATATGACCACAATTTCATTCTGTAACTTGTCTAACTGCACAGGATCGACCACTTTACTGCAAATCTTATTGAAAAAGGAACACAACTTTATTATTGCTTGTCTAACATCTTTCGGTAATATAGATCTCAGTGCTACAGGTAACAACTGCTGCATTAAAGTGTGACAATCGTGAGACTTCATCCCCACAAGTTTCAAATCCTTCATAACAACAAGACTACTGATATTTGAAGAATAACCTTGTGGAACCCTTACATCGTGCAAACACTGACAGAGAATTCTTTTCTCCTTTCTAGACAATGTATAACTAGCTGGAGGTAAGTAATTCCGATCTCCTTTCTTCTCTGGTGCCAACATTGCTCGTATACCAATATCAACAAGATCAAGTCTTGCATTATATCCATCTTTGGTTTTACCAGGTATGTTCAACAGAGTGCCAACAAGACTATCACAAACATTTTTCTCTACGTGCATCACATCAATACAATGTCTAACTTCTAAAGTTTTCCAGTAAGGGAGATCAAAAAATATGGATCTTTTTTTTCCAACTACTTTTGTCGTATGCTCGTTTGTACGGTTTTCCAAATTCACATTCAATGTTCCTTACACATTCATACACCTTTTCGATGCTGATTTCAACTGGCGGATTCTGAAACTCTTGTTTTCCGTTAAATGCCTTCTTCAACCTACGATAAGGATGAGAGTTCGGCAAAAATCTCCGATGACCGAGATAGACAGTCTTAGAACCATTAACTAGTTGCAAAGAACATGTATTTTCCTCGCAAATTGGACAAGCTTTATGACATTTGACTGAATATCCAGACAGATTACCATAAGCTGGAAAGTCATTAATCGTGCAAAATATAATTGCCCGCATTACGAACGACTCCTGACGATAAGAATCAAAAACTGACTCTCCGTCATCCCACAATCTCTTTAGGTCATCAATTAAAGGTCTTAAATACACATCGATGTCGTTTCCAGGTTGTTTCAGACCAGAAATCATTAAGGACAACATGATATATTTGCGTTTCATGCATAACCACGGGGGTAGATTGTAAATTACAAGCAGAACGGGCCAAGAACTGTGAATGCTACTCAAACTACCGAAAGGATTCATTCCGTCAGTACATAGCCCAAGTCGTACATTCCTGGATTCTTCACCAAACACAGGAAAGTCGACATTTATTTTTTTCCACTGAGGTGAATCTGCAGGGTGACGTAGCAACTGATCATTTGGTTTCTCACGATCAGCATGTCATGTCATGTTCTTGGAATCCTCTTTACCCGCAAACAAACGTTTAAGCCTTGGTATTATCGGAAGATACCACAAAATCTTAGCAGGAGGTCCTTTGATTTTCATCTCATCAGCCTCTTCATTGTGGTTTGGTCCACTACGTTTCATTTTGTATCTTGAAACATTACACCTGGGACAGGAATGTAAGTTTTCAAACTCACCCCTATACAATATACAATCGTTCGGGCATGCGTGTATCTTCCTATATTCCATTCCCATAGGGCACAACACTTTCTTTGCATCATAAGTTCTATCTGGCAACTCATTATCATCTGGAAGCATCTCTTTCACTAACTTCAACATTGATGTGAAACTCACATCGGACCAACCATTTCCAGCTTTTAAATTGTACAACTTCAACACCGCTGACAATCTAGTGAATTTGGTACAATTCTTATACAACGACTTCTCATTGTCACTCAACAAATTACCAAGTAAATCGGGGTTGGACGAAAACTTTTCAGCCATATCCTGAACCATTTCGTCTAAGTGATCTTCTACACTAACATCTTCTCCATCATTCTTGGAACGACTAAATGATTCATTTTCACCGTGCCATATCCACCGTCTGTAATTTGGGTCGAAACCTTTCTCAAACAAATGATCTTTCATTTTCCGAAAAGTCAACACTGACATATTATGACACTTATTGCACAGACAATCGCCATGTCATTGTCTTTCATTTTCTTAGAATGTTTTTTGGCGACCTCTCAGAACATATTCACTCCGTTCTCATACTCATCACTCAATCTGTTTGAAACAATCCACTCTCGATCCATTTCAATCTAAACAGAGGCAAAAATGATAGTTATTATTGCAGAAAATAAATAAAATTTCAATTTAAAAGAATGTGTTCGTAGATGAGAAGATTCAGAGACATTAAGATGAGAAAAGAATGACTCAGAGGAGAAGAGATGAAGTCCTTAATCTAGCCTGGAATAAGGAAGGTTAGAAATCTAACTAAGCAATCAAGGCCAAAACAAACCTAAAGTCCACTATAGGTCCTTAGTAATAGACGACGCCTAACTTCGAGGTCCCACCGAGGACCACTAGTCTGTAGGAAATTAAGAACCCGGAGGTCCCTAATATCTCAGGGAGACTAGATGGGCAACGACGTTCAGGCCGAAACGGTCTTAAACATCGAGGACCACTAATCTATAGGAAATCAAGAACCCGGAGGTTCCTAAAATCTCAGGGAGACTAAATGGGCAACGACATTCAGGCCATAACGGTCTTAAACGGTTTCCTCTCCTTAATACGTCCGAAAATCCTAGGGGCCAACGTCTAATTGATTTTATTAAGGCTCTTTTATTAAGTGGTTTCTGGGCCAAGGAAAGGGTGATGAAATCCCCCACCTCATCTCCTATAGGTGACTGCCCCCTAAGTGTTTTTCATACCTTAATCTAACAAATAACACACCAAACAAACACTCACCTCACTCTTGTTCCAATGCAAGTCCTACTAACTAATGTGTGCTTTCTAATGAATGATGAGTGAAAGATAGTACGTACCTTACGCCAACAATCTACGACAGAAATCGTAAATAATAGAAAAATACAATGCATGCAAATCCTATATGATGAATGACTTAGCAAATATTGTCTAATCTTTTGCTTTGGGTTATTAAAGGCCAAGTTGTTTAAGGGGGGCAATGAGTTATTATCATAATATTAAAAATTCAAAAAATTAAGGCAATAAGCATTTAAAATATTAAAAGCAAGTATTAAAAATAATTACTTGAATTGACAGAAAAACATTTTAAACACAAACTATTATGTTATTAATAATAATTGGGAATAAAATTTTATTGAAATTTTGGCAGAACCTCCACTTAAAATTTGATATGTAAAATTCTTCAAATCCTGAAATCAACAAGAAAAATGTATATCTAGTTATCTACTCACATTCACATCATGTATTTCTTTACTCAGTCCAAACCAAATTCTTAACATAATCCAAACCAAATCAATCCAATGAAAACAAAGTTTGGTTAAATCGTCCAACCAACCCAACTCAATCCAAACCAAATCAATCCACACATTTCTGCTTAGAAGAGGTTGGGGTGCACCTTTTCTTAACATGTATAAGGGTAGAGTTACTAGGGTAGGTCTTTTAACATATTTAACGTAGGTTCGGCCATGAGAAGAATAGTGTTGCATTAGTTGGATATGTTTATCAAATATCAACACATAACACACTAGATATACTAACCTACCGGTGTCAGTTTCGTTGCAAATAAAGTTGATTTTCAATCTTAAGGTGAATTTAAACTTAGGGCTTTCTGTAGGTTTTCAAGTTTGTTTTTCCACGAAATATTACATATTATTTCAATTAAATCTCAACAAGTAACCAACATACATGCATGTTGGCGTTGGATTCTTGGTCTAAACTAAGCCTAAATTAAGGATCTAAAATTGAGCACGAACCAGAGGAGGGAAAAGTTGTGATGCCGGAGGAGGTCTTTGTGGTTCCCGAAGACGTCGCGGAGGTGGTGCGGTGACGACTGTAAACGACACGAGATGAAGGCTAACTTAGAAAGAATATGTGGAGGAAGACGGAGGAAGACGAACTTAAAACAACCAAAAACGAACTTAAAACTTACATGTGGAGAGAGACGGAGGAAGACGGAGGAAGAAGGAGAAGAGGGCCGGAGAAGTGGAGGAGAGCTTGGGAGCTCGCTGCGGTGCCGGAGATGGTGCAGATCGGTCGGAGGTCGGTCGCGGAGGAGAGTTCGGTCGCGGGACGGCTAGGGTTTGGGTGGGTTTTGTCTGAAATGAATGAAAGAAAACGCGATTGTCCGATTTCATTAAGACCTATAGACGTCGGATGTAATGTAAGACCGACGTCTATACCTCGACGTCTATATGGATGGAGTATAGACGTCGGTCTTACATTACATCCGACGTCTATAGGGAGACGTCTATACCCCATAGACGTCGGATTCACAAGGTACACAAACGGCCGACGTCTATAGGGAGACGTCTATACCCTATAGACGTCGGCTAAACGTGTTATTCCTAAACCCGAC
Organism: Triglochin maritima; assembly: GCA_963682175.1. NCBI lineage: Eukaryota > Viridiplantae > Streptophyta > Magnoliopsida > Alismatales > Juncaginaceae > Triglochin > Triglochin maritima. The sequence goes on from OY821786.1 coordinate 32,715,659, forward strand.
GTATATAGTACTACATAGACGTCGGCCTCAATGAAGACCGACGTCTATTCTGTACTCTCCCCACTAGACGTCGGTGGTTATAACGGCCGACGTCTATTGGGCGACGAGTAAAGCCTATTCTGCACTAGTGATATGCGGCAATACCGAAAATCCGGGTGCATATCGCCAATTTAGTTACCTGAGAGTTATACTGTAGCAAAAAACCCTTAGTAGTATTGCTTGCTATTCTAAGTTACATTGGTATGAAATATAAGGATGTCATACAACTCCATCACGGAGGATTAGTTGGACTAATAAAAAAAGTTGCAAACTAGAAGAAGCAAATAGATATTGAAAGGTGCCAAGCAAACAAATTGGTTACTTGACATTAACAGTCCATGGAATTCCCTTGTGAAGCATCTTCAGTTTCACAAGTTGACCTACTTCGTTATCCTGTTTACACAGCTCTATTCCACCATTAACTACTAAGTCTTCCACTACTACTTGTAGGAATGATTTGATGGGGAATAAAAACCAGACATGGCCTCTGACTTTAGTAACAGCCAATATTTAAGGTAAAGCAAGTAGTAAAATATTAGTGCTGATGAACCATTTCATAGTTTATGCAACAATGACTGAGTTCTAGTTAGCTAAGTATTGGTTTTAGTTTGACTGCTAATTGTTTTCATTTCCTCTGATAATGTTAAAACTAGAAACTAACTTCAAACAAAATATCCAATGTAACTTTCAAACTTATGGTGTCCCCCAATCCAATGCTTGTTTTGACTAATATTTGGTTAACTTAATTCTACTATGAAAATCTAGTTAGCTCTTAAGCTAGGAACTCCGAACGTGGATGGTATATTGGTCATTTTAGACCCTTATTATCACACGCTCCCTAAGGAGGCGTAAGTGTTTTTTTCTGTTAATCAAAATATGGATGAGTGGTGGGTTTTTTGTGTGTGTAGAGAGCGTGCAAGAGGAAAAATAAAAAGATGGTGCCACACAGATTTTACTTTTTAATTGAAACAAAAACAAACATTTTTCTAAGAACATCCATGTGATACTATTCATCCATGTTAAAATTAACAAACTTATTGTTCGCTGGCCTTATATTATTAGGGTCGTTATACACGGACGCGGGCGTCCGTGACGCGCCCTACGTGGCACCCAAAAAGTTGTCGAGTCAGCGTCTAGTCGGATTGCCATGTCACCCTTTCGAAACGCGCCTTAAATTGTGTTTTAAATTTTTTTTGACGGTTTTCGAAAAACGACGGTTGCTTTCCTGATAAGACAGCGGCAGACACCCCACGAACGACGGTTACGATACCGAGGTAGATACCAAATATCCAGACCAAAAAAGGGAGAGTCCCGCTTTCTTTCTCGTTGGATTACCTGTGAACCTATTCTGGCTTTCTTTCTTCCCCTCTAAACCATAATGGATTCTTCGACTCCTGCCGTTGATAGCGAACCTGTCCCAGAACCGGTGGGTCTATATTTTATTTCTTCCCTTGGTCGTTCTTTTTTTGATGAACTTTCGTTTTTTCAATTTTTTGTTTTAGGGAACCACCTACTACTTCCGGGAATCCCGGTGCTCCTGGACGGCCATCCGAAAGCAGTTTGACAGGATGAAGAAGGTTGAGAAGGAGGTTTTCCGGAGCACCCCTTTCGGTCACTTCCTAGACCTTCCTAACATTACTACGGACAACGAAATAGTCGATTGGTTCGTCGAACACTACGATGCGGAGGAGGTGGGGCTGAGAATAGGATCAGGGGTAGTTCCCTTTACACCGGAAGACGTTGCCCTAATTTTGGGCTTACGTATGCATGGGAAGGCCGTGGTGATGGAACCATTGGGTGTACAGAGGCGAGAAGGGGTGAACCTTGACAACACACAACTTATAGGTCATCTTCTGGCAAGCAGTGCCATGGGTCACACTACTTAAACCGAACAGTCAACCTACTTAAACCGAACAGTTCCACCACTTAAACCGAACAGTTCCACCACTTAAACACAACAGTTCCACCACTTAAACCGAACACATAAATAGCTTAAACTGAATAGTCACACCTTACCGTTCATGCACGACAACCATGTTTGGAACAACAATATGTAATTTTCAGTGGTCTCAGAAGACAGCAAAGCGCAACCGAGCAAAACTGACTCGAAATGGTGATTAACTCCTACAAATGGGGAAAAAGGCATGTCGTATTTGTTTGTAATGTAGGTGGTGTCGAAACATATTGCGTCTCCAAAGTATGAATATGCAGCTCTAGAACGACAGTCAGCCCAAAACACGTTCCGTAGTCTTCCTTCGTCATCCATGTCCATTACATAGAAAAACATGGAATCAATCTTCTGCATCCTAATGAAATAGTTCTGAAGAGCTTGTGCATCACCAGGTCCCATCTTTAAATTTCTGACTTCGTTTACAACATTCCTGCACACAGAAACCACTAAAACCAGACTCAAAATGTTGAACTTCAATTATGTTAGGCACAAAGAACACAAACCTTAAATCCCTTTCGTTGAAAGTCAATTTGTCATGACCTCCAGCCTCGACCACAAAAGATTGCATGGTCTTAGCAGCCGATATCCCAGCACTATCATTGCACGATATGCGTGCTTTGGCGGCCTCGGGGACGATTCATTTTTGTCTGAGAAAATGCATTTGCTCCTCTTCAAGCATGGCGTGGTTATGTTTAAGATCCACAAAGTTAATGTGGTAACCCTTATCCGAGCAGTGCATTGGACTCTACTGGATAACTTAGGCTTCAATTTTCCTTGCCATTGGTTTGGTGGTGTCGTTCCCTCCTTGGAGCAAGTCAGCGTGGCCCGTATAACAACACCACGATCGTAATGAGATTGCCTTGTCTTAACACCAAAACCACAAGAATCGGCATAAGCCACGTAAAATGTTTTGGCTTCTTTGAAAGAAGGAAAAAACATTTCCTCCTTAGGAACGTTTGCCGGCTGCTCCACTTGGGGGGGCACATGAACGATTTCCATTGGAGTACAGAGGAAGGACCACAGAAGAGAAGGGAAGAAAAAGGAAGACACATCTTGAGATGAATAACAAGTCTTCTGCTGTGTAGGAGCGCCAAAATGATGAAGGAATGGAGTGATTTGAGACGCATTAATGAGGGATGGAGGGAGGAATGGAGAGATGTAGACATTTGTACGGATAACCAAAGTATTGAGGAATAAAGTAAAAAAAGAAACTTTTTTCTGTGCTGACATGGAGAGTGCCATGTAGGGCGCGTCCGTGACGCCAGCGTCCATCTATCATTTTCCTATTAACAATATCAACCGGTCAACTAAGGGTGTGATAGAAAGTTTAGGTGAACTCGGTGGTGATGCTAAAAATTCAAGTTAAGAGGTAAGAATTTGTAAAAACTAACGTAAATAATTTAATTGTTGGTATTTGGAAAAAATGAAAGACCGGAAGATAAAATAATTAAATTCCAGGGTTTTAAGATATAAAACTGAATTGTTATTTAACGTCGGAAAACTACTTAATCCTCCTTTATTGCTTTCACTTCCACTTCCTCCTCCCGATCCACTACCTAATCCATAGCCACACCCACCGTTACTTCAACCACCACCACCTCCTCCACCACAACCTCCTCCACCCCCACTCTGGGTGAGCATCCTAACCACCGAAGTCATGCCTAAGCAAAGCATGACGACAAGGGCAACACCCAAAACCTTAGTACTCGAGGCCATTGCTAAAGATCAATATAGAAGTAGATATGACTCAGCTTGCGATGGTTTGTGAATTGAGGGTATAGGTTCTATTTATAGGATTTCTTTGCAAGTGCAACCAAGGCATAGTTAGAAACAACTGGCATCTTAAGTATCAAAATTTCAAAATATCCAATTATTAATGTAGTTGTTATTGCGTAAACTCTAAACCCTTGGTTGTTTCTTGTTCAAAGATCTGACCCTCCTTTAGTGCTTGTACATACCACAACTTATGACTATTTGTTTTTTATTTTCTTTAGGGAGGTGTGTTAGGATCTTTGACCCGTTAATTACTTGATAATTGCATAATTTAAAAATACTAATTCAAGGATTAAGGGAAGACACAATGCAAACCACAAAATCGTCGACACCAGAGTTTAGAGAGGTTCGACACCCACACCCGGGCCTTCTCCTCCTCGCAAGCCTCGCCCGATCCCCCGAGCCTCGTTTACGATTCCACTAACTGATCTCCTTTCTGGGCCGAGATCAACATCGTTTACAACACCGAGCCTCGCGAACAATCCTCCCCTCGCTCGTGTCTCCTCTCACAACCCGAGAAGGAGCTTCCTCGAAGCTTTACAACTCTTTGGTGATTCTTGAATATGGAGATGGAATCATAATCTAACTAACACTCTATACTTGAGCACACTTGGATATTGATATGTAATTAGATATGCAAATGGTGAAGTTTTGACTTGAGTGTTGAGGAATGAGAGCTTGAAGATGAAGAGGATTTGGCTTTGAGTATGTGATAGATAGGAAGTGTTCAAAAGTCTCAAAACCAACAAATGGGGTCCTATTTATAAGTATTCAAGCTCTACTAGCCGTTTGGGAGTTGGTGGGAAAATGGACCAATGAGAAGCAAGATGTGACTTAAGCTCGGGCAGATATCTATGTCAATTTGGTCGACCGTTAACAGAACGGTGGTCCGAAGGATTGGTCTGAAATAAGAATACGGTTGACCGACTAGGGTTCAGATCACCGTTCACCCACTTCTAGTAGCTATTATGAATTTAGCCTTAATTAAGTTTGGTTAACCGAATTCCATTCGGTTCACCATTCCACGGTGGACAATATGATTGGTTGGGCTCTGATCTACTCAAGTTCGGTTGACTGTATATATTTCGGTAGACCAAAGTTAGCACGGTTTTTGTATTGAAAGTTAAGGCTCAAATAGTCGTTGGGTACAACGGTCAAGTGTCACGTGTAAATAGCCGTTGGGTGCTTATAGCCAAGAAGAACTCGGTTGACCGATAAGCATTCAGTCATCCAAAAAAGGTCAAGTCAATTGGGCTCTAAGTACTAGATACAAATGCGACCGTTGGAGCAAAGTCCAAACTTGTCCAGACTTCTGTCAAGATTGTCTAGAGAGAGAAAGAAAGATTCAAGAGAGAGAGAGAGAGTGAAAGAGTGGAGGGAGAGAGATTCAGGAGAGACATTGTTTGAGGGGGTTTTTGTTTTTACAATTAAGGACAATTGGATTTTAAGAGGTTTAATTTACAAATTGTCTAACACCGTTAGACGTTAACGGTGACAGAGTGACTGCTAATTGTTTGATTTACAATTGGTTTTAGTTTGACTGCTAATTGTTTTCATTTCCTCTGATAATGTTAAAACTAGAAACTAACTTCAAACAAAATATCCAATGTAACTTTCAAACTTATGGTGTCCCCCAATCCAATGCTTGTTTTGACTAATATTTGGTTAACTTAATTCTACTGTGAAAATCTGGTTAGCTCTTAAGCTAGGAACTCCGAACGTGGATGGTATAGTGGTCATTTTAGACCCTTATTATCACACGCTCCCTAAGGAGGCGTAAGTGTTATTTTTCTGTTAATCAAAATATGGATGAGTGGTGGGTTTTTTGTGTGTGTAGAGAGCGTGCAAGAGGAAAAATAAAAAGACGGTGCCACACAGATTTTACTTTTTAATTGAAACAAAAACAAACATTTTTCTAAGAACATCCATGTGATACTATTCATCCATGTTAAAATTAACGAACTTATTGTTCGCTGGCCTTATATTAACAATATCAACCGGTCAATTAAGGGTGTGATAGAAAGTTTAGGTGAACTCGGTGGTGATGCTAAAAATTCAAGTTAAGAGGTAAGAATTTGTAAAAACTAACGTAAATAATTTAATTGTTGGTATTTGGAAAAAACGAAAGACCGGAAGATAAAATAATTAAATTCCAGGGTTTTAAGATATAAATCTGAATTGTTATTTAACGTCGGAAAACTACTTAAATCGTCTCAACCAATTACTATTTTGTCATCCTGTCCTGTCTACTTATATAACTATCCATTTCACTCTCCTAACACAACTCTCTCTTCATATTACACTCATATTCACCCAAAATCATGTCTCGGGGGCCCGGAAAAGAGTCAGCTGACGCCCCGGTCTACTCGAATTTGGTAAAATACCTTGTTTAGTTTTTGTATATTTAAAAAAAAATTGGGTCGGGCGTTCGGGGGAGACTTCCGACCCAACGTGCGGGCGCCCGCAGGAGACGTCCTCCTCATGTACTCTCTGAAGTTATAAATGTGTCTATGATTTGGATTATCTTCCGGGAATTTCTCCTTTACTGCCAACAAGATGTTACGTGGTCTCGTTTGTGCCTCAGTCATATCACGAACAATTTGATTTGCCCCAGAACTAAGACCGTTGATTTGTCGGTGACCCTCTGGATAAACTGCAAGTCTGTAGTTGTGTTGTCCGTGAGTACTATTAGAAACAACTCATCCATCACGATCCCGTCGCTCGACTACCTTTACCAAAAAACGACAATTGCAACTTTTTCTTTTTGTGTTCTTCCGTAGTGCAATATTCGTATCACGAGAACTCATTTCATTTCTTCGATCGCATCTCAGATAACAATCCGTCTGATTATCTGCTTTTGATTTGTAGGATGATATTACCAAAAAAATCTGGCTCCGATGGCAACTTGTTTCTCCCATTTACACGCTTCCTCGATTGTTTTAAATACTTGTTTACTATCAAAAAACTCGTTCTAATCTATTCCATCACCACCAAAATCTTGCAACGGAACCTGAAATAATTAAAAATAACACAAAATAAATAAACTAAAAATCAAAAAAAATCAGGGGGCCTCTGGCTGGGACGCCCCGTCCATGGAGGTGGCGGCTAAGCCATGCGCCTCATCAGAGGATGGGGCGTCTGGCTTAGCAGCCACCTCAAAGGTAGGGGCGTCTGGCTAAGCCGCCCCGGCCAAGGAGGAGGCGTCCCTACCAGACGCCCTATCCTTGGATGAGGCTGCTTAGACAGACGCCCGAGACGGAAAAAAAATTTCGCCCCACTTATCTCACCAGATCCAGACGCTTCGTCAGACATTTTTGTGGTGTTGGTACTGGGAATGTGAGGAAAACTTAGGCAAAAATCTTGTTTTAAGACACGGGACGAAATTTGTATTAAATGAATTGTGAATGACAAAATGGTTATTGTTGGGACGATTTAAGTAGTTTTCCGATGACGGATACTAGTTCCTACATAAAAAGACTAAAATCCGGGGAGGTCAGAAGCTATAAAGATATTCACTAACCAGGAAAATTCTACGAAATTCAAAAATTTATGGGAGTTGTGGGACCCTGACTTCGTACTTGGCACGACCAGTGGTGAACATAAAAGAAAGGATAATTATGTTTGATTGGACATGATTTTTAGATGGTACAGATTTTTAACTAAAGTAATTTCAACGTTATTTTTGTTCTGAATTTTTTTCTATCGTGTTTACCTTAACAGTAAGATATGACCTCCTCCGCTCGAAAATAATTTCTAAGCTTCTTGACTATTTTACAGATAGAAGCCTACTAACGGGTTTGATATAGTTGATCATTGACCACCAAAATTTAAGTATAAGTTTGGGAAAGAGAAAGCATACGATTGACTTTCACCTCCAATTCCCAACTAAACTAAGACCACCACCCACGACGACCTGATCGTCCTCGATCCGGTGAGAGACCTGGTTGTTCAAACGACCCGGTCGATGACCGGGTCGTGGAAGGGATGCACCACGGCGCGTTCCTGTTGGGTATTTTTTTTAATTTTTTGTTTTGTTTTAATTTTTTTGTTCTGTATATAATTGAGTTTAAATGATTTAGGGGTATTAGTTTGGAATTTATTAAGATTTATTTAAAATAACTGGAATAATTTTATAAAAAATTTGGGGTTATAATCGATTGTTAATATTTTTGAAATTAAATTTTAGTTAGATTAATTACGTTATTTAACTTAAACTTATTTAATTTCCAAAATTAGACTAGAATGTAACGGTTAAATTGAAAATAAGAAGACACAACCCTTAAATTGAAATAAAAGTACATTAAAATGCTTAAATTGTAATTAACCTACATTAACACGTTTAAATTGAAAATAAACTACATTACAATGCTTAAAATGAAATTAAACTACCTTACAACGCTTATGGCAACGATTCAGACGAAGTGAAAATTAATTGTGTTTTTATTAGTATGCATTTTCATTTTATTGAAATTTAGGTAATGTAATATTTTGTTGTATTATGCTACGCACAATCGTTTAAACAAATATGTATTTGCTTTATTATTAATAATAATATACTAAATAATATATATTTTGTTTGAATAGTAATGTTTTGAGCAAATATAATTGATTTTGGAATAGAATAAAAGTTAATGGAAATAAAAGATGATGTGGATGAGAGAGATGAGTTGTGATTAAGAGGTGAATAGTGTTGGAAAGCGAAGAAAGTAGGTTGGGGAGAGAGAAAACTGATGTGGATGAGAAAGAAAGCTGTTGTGGAAGAGAGAGAAAATTTATGACCGGGTTGACCATGGTCATGATTACGGATGACGAGAGCATGTTGTCATCACTTAATCATTACTTCTCACTGGTTTATATAATCAGCGAAGTAATTCGGAGGTCATGCCAATGGGTTTGACATTCTTGTTCAGTCGTACCTTTGATACTGTAACACTGATTTGGTGGGGGGGGGGGGGGGGGGGGTTGTTTCGCATCGGTGACGTTGTCAGTTCTAAACAATTTAGGAATAATTTCTTTTTCTAAAAAGCAAAATTATCTAAGTTCTCCTAATCTATTTTACGATCAACTATCTACAGATGAAATAAATTTCAGAAGATTCAAGTCTGCATTTTGAGATCACTGTGAATAAAAAAGTAGTATTCAAACTACAATTAGTTAAGGTTTATGATGAGGGTGAAAATGCTAGTTTACTTGAAGTTAAAGGACATTCAAGATAATATAAACACCAGAAGCTAACGATGATGACAAGATGTTCTATAATTGTTAATGAATGGAAAATTTGACTTTCTATGCTCAAAGTTCTTCAACCTCTAAGAAAAAGTTCTCACTTTGACACTCTCTCAAAAATATGATTATTTTGTCACTTCTCCCCAAAATACTCCTGCCTAAATCGTGAGACCACTAATATCGTCTGGAACTTGTAGGATCTTAAATACGGCTTACTTCTAATCACTTTTAACCCTAAATAAACTCTACTTGCTTATCAAACAAAGATGTAGCAGAAATTAAAACTTAAACAAGCAAGCAAAGTAAATTCAACAAACCACAAAGAAGACTCCGGATTTTTATGGAGGTTCGGTCTCTCACCTACTTACTTTCTTGCAAGCTCCGCTCGATCTCCCTCGAGCTCCGCTCACGTCTTCACTATCAACCATGTTCCGGGCCGAGATTAAGTTTTTACACCACAAGCACCGCGAACACCCTTGCTTGCTTGATTTCTTCCTCTCATAATCCAAGAGGGATACTTCAGGCTTTCACTGAAGTCGCTTCTTTACAATAGTGGGTTGAGTGGATTACTCACTTTCTAACTTGAGCACACTTAGCTTAGGAAATGAAATTGATCTAAGATGTGGAAGTGTAAGCTTGGAGAGTATGATTTGGGGAATCAGAGACTTAGAGCTTTCTCTTAAGTTTTTATGACAATAGGAATTGGAAGAGTTGTGTAATTGTGTCAAGTGAACACCTATTTATAAGCTCCTAAGGGGTTATAGGCGTTGGGGCAAGTTTAGTAAGGGTTTGTGAAAGATATACAAAATAGAAACATGTATGACCCGATTCAGAACTAATTCGGTCGACCGAAACGGGCAGAACGGTCGACCGGTGGGCAATTTGGAACAAGGTTCAGTCGACCGATAAGGGAACGGTCGAACAAAACAGGCTATAACTTAGGTATACTTAAGTTAACAGTCGAACATGGTTCGGTCGACCGTAAACTTCCAGACTCTACGGGGTTGACAAAAAATGATCATATTCGGTCGATCAAAACAGGGTCCATGGTCGACCGAAAACTTCCAGGTAGTTTGGGTTTGTCGAGACATTTATGTTCGGTCGACCGAAACAAGGTCCACGGTCGACCGATAGGCATTTGTATTTTGGGGTTTGGGTAAATAATTAGAATACGACCGTTGGTATAATACGACAAGCCTAATAGTCAAAAACTAAGTGTAAACGGTCGACCGAAAAGGTCTGGACGATCTACCAGTCGGGTAGTAAAATGCACTATTTGTTTAAAGGAACAAACGGTCGACCGAAATGGTTCTGGCAGTTCAAGATCGGTTTAAGTGTTTTCCGGTTCTAGTGTGTATGTGAGTGGTTTTTAGCTCAAGTATACTCAATTACACATAGTTCCTAAGACTCAAAATAAATCGAGATTGCATGTCTTCAAATGAGATTTATTACATGTCTTGACTTGATTTCCTGTCTTCCTTGAGTCTTGATCACCTGTAGAAGTTAACACAATGCAATCTATATGCTATGCAATATGTGTGCTACTCTACATTGATTATATTTAAGATTAGGTTGATTAAATCATCAAAACATACATTAAGGCCAAAAAGCCAACAGAACACTCTTTGTCTCTCTATATCTCGATATTTTAAATTGTTTTAGAAATCGATAGGGTTCGATAGTACTCGACGATACATGATAGATAGTGCGGTCGCTGTGTATGCTCGATGGTTACACTTGACGATATGTGTTATACAGAAACTCGATATAATCTCGTTGGAGATCGATGATCAACATAATAAATGTTCACATGTCAAAGCGATACGTTCCATGATGGGACGAGTCATTATTATGTGAGGAGACGCAATCACGCAATCGTTCTACATTCCTTCCTTTTGAGAGGACACAACCTTTCACGCGAAGAGGCGCAACCTTTCATTACAGGGTTTATAAAATCAGAGGTTAGAGTGTCTTCCATTTAGTTGTGTATTCGATCCCTCCCAAGTCCCAACTAAGTGTGTTCGACTCGTCTCCTCCACCCAAAAAAATGGCCTTCCAACACAATGACTCAGACTACCCATCCGACGAAGGTGAGCACATCATTGGTGGACCAACATGGGGAGGTTGTCCCCCCATACCGAGAGTGCCTTATCACACCTGTAGGTGTCGGCTGAAGGAAACAGAGTTGTGGTCCAACACTCCGAACAAGATTAGCAAGAAGTTCTACGTCTGCGGCTCCTCGAAGCCAACCCGTCGTTGTCGGTGCGTCGTCTGGAACGATGGAACACCGGTACCACCGGTGGATAAACCTGACCAGAGCGTAAAAGACTCAAGAATGTGGAAGCTTGTTTGGGAGGCTGCTAAGTTGAGTCAGAGCCAAGAGATAAACAAACTATATTTTGGGCTTGCATGCGACATCTGAGCTGATCATTTTCTTCTGAATGATTGGGAAGAGATATATATTTTGTGTGTGTTTGTGTTTGTATTTTTGTTTGTCTTTGTGTTTATGTTCTCTCATTGTACCTCGGTAATAGTTACAATCAATAATAACTCGATGTTTGTGTTTTTTGTTTGACATTGTTTTTGTGATATGTCCTTGCTCTCCTCTTTAACCTCGATATTGGTCGATTGTGGTTCGATACGGGCTCGATGGTGTACGACTAAAAAAGAATAGAAACATCATTTACTTGTGTCTTTTCAAACGAAGTCTGAATGGTCTCCACTTTAACATCGATTGTGGTTTGATGGTGGTTCAATACAGACTGACGATCTACGACTAATAAAGATAGAAACACCATTTACTTGTGTCTTTTCAAACGAAGTCTGGATGGTCTCCCCTTTAACCTCGATTTTGGTTCGATGGTGGTTCAATACAGAGTCGATGGTGCACGACTAATAAAGATAGAAACATCATTTACTTGTGTCTTTTCAAACGAAGTCTAGATGGTCTCCTCTTTAACCTCGATTGTGGTTTGATGGTGGTTCGATATGGACAAATGGTCTACGACTAATAAAGATAGAAACACCATTTACTTGTGTCTTTTCAAACGAAGTCTGGATGGTCTTCCCTTTAACCTTGACTCTGGTTCGATGGTGGTTCAATACGGGCTCGAGGGTGTACGACTAAAAAAGAATAGAAACATCATTTACTTGTGTCTTTTCAAACGAAGTCTGGATGGTCTCCCCTTTAACCTTGACTATGGTTCGATGGTGGTTCGATACGGACTCGACGGTGTACAACTAAAAAAAATAGAAACACCATTTACTTGTGTCTTTTCAAACGAAGAACAACATAAACTATTCACAACATTCGAATATTAACAAAAAACAACATAAACAACAACGTAAACTAACACATATTTTAATTAATTACCGCAAATGCACGGCCGTGATGAAGCGGTGGCAAGTACTGGTCGATCCATAGAGAGGTGAGTAGCATCTGGTTTGTCAGAAATCAAATGACAACTAAGGGTAAAGAGATGTGATTATGCTAAGCTAAACTACACTAAACTAGTAAGTAAGAAATGCAAAAGAAAGCAATGAAAGATTAGAAATCAAGAAGAGAAAACCCTAAGGGGTGGAGTGTGTGCACATATGAAGTGAAATTAGTGATGAATGATGCATGTAAGCATGTATGTGTGTGTGTTGTGTGTGTTGTCATGCATAGGAAGTGTCTAAAGATGTGGCAAAACCTATCAATCCATTCACACAATGTATCGGCAATTACTACTTGATTATCATAAGATTATGCTCAGCATGAGAAGTGTCTAAAGATATGGCAAGACTCATAAAAAATCATGAACTCATGTGAATAACAAAGCTAAGCATGGGAGATGTCTAAATCTTATGGCAAAACCTATCAAAACAAAGTTTCTTCATCAATCAATCGAGCAACCACAAATACAAACACTTAAACTAACATGTAGCATATTCAACAGGAAATTCAGTCAATAAACATGAGGAAACTAAACATTGGAAGTGTCTAAATCTTATGGCAAAACCCATTAAAAATCCCCCAACATGTAGATCAAAATACCCCCAATGAACATATAAACATGCAAATCTACACAATCAAAAAATCATCAAACATCAAAACTTCACAACATATATCTCCATCATCTCCACTTCCCAAAGGAGGATGGAACTACTCACTACACATTAAGCAATCATTCATATAAAGAGAAGGAGACATTCTAACTAATTTAGACTAAGATTCAAGAAACAAGACTAAACTAAGCATGCATGAAAAGGAGAACATGAGAACAAACTAAGAAAATTATTTTATTAACATGACTCACATTGCAAGTAGAATTCTTCTCCACTTGAGTTTTGCTTCAAGACTTTACTCCATGTAGAGAGAATGCCACCAAGCAATGGGTGAATACAAATGATGAGGAAGAGTTCTATTTATAGGCATGAAAAAGGTAACCATGGATTATCCCCCTGTATGGGACTAAACACATACTATAAATGGACATAAAACAACATAATACACGACCCGACTCAACCATGAAACTTTTGGACCAATTTGGACCGCCAATTGGAGGTGTGGGACGGCCAATTGGCGCTCCAGATAACTTTGATTGAGTCTGGATTTCGATGGTTCGTTGCTGGCTTGATTTCTTGATGTTTGATGAAACCGATTTGGTTGTTGATGGTTTGGCCCAGATATAATTGCCAAAATACTCCTCATAATAGTGTGGAGCTTCTTGATTTTCTCATTGGTCTTTTTGGTTTTACATCCGAGTCCTTCTCTCTTGCACCTCAGTCCATAAGTCTTGCAACTTAGTCTTTTTTTCTTGTTTTTAAGTCCTTTTTTAGTCTCTTCTTCTCAAACCTATTTATTCATGAAACTTAAACATAAAAGTCATTACGTAGCATTGCTTAGGCTAAAAATAAAGGATATAAGACACAAATATATGCATGATATGATGTCAATCATACAACAAAAACAAATAAGTATCGTAGAATAAAACATTAACTAAAACAACTAAAATAACTTCGCCCTCTTCCTAGTACACCCGGTGTGTCCTTCGAAGCCTCGAGGGACATCAGGCAGTGGGGAGGGCGTTGGGTCAGGGATGGGTGTCTCGGAGAGGCAGGTCGCTCCTCATTTGGGGCAGGTGTGCTCCAGGAAGGGGGTGCTGGGGTTGGTGACATTGGGGTGGAAACTACGCAAACGAAGTAACGGTATGTCAGTGGAATTAACTTATAACCGAAAGTAACTAAAAAATAAAGGAAGAGACAATTAAAACCTACCATTGTCAATGAGAAGGTCTACCACCATGTCTTATACGACGGCCAAACGACGCTCCACGTCGGTGATCATGTTTCGGAGTTCTGTCAGGGTATGTTTGACCTCCTCCAGTGGTTCTGGGGGGGTCGAACTGGAGACATGGCGTCATGCATGTAAAACGTGCATTTTTTGCGTCGTGGGGCCCCGCACTGCCAGGTCTGTTGCACCACCCCGGTTGAGGACCTGACACACACCTGTCATGTGGGGTAACCGCACAAGTAGAGGATGTCGTTGATGGGTGAGACCTCGGCGATGTCGTCGTTGCGCATCATTCTGGGACTGGAATGTGGTGGAGGGAGGAAGGCATTGGCAAGAAAAGTGTAATGGTGCAAAGCCGAAAGCAAGGAAGGGTGTTTTATGATATCCTGATGACAGACGCGACGTATGGAGAGTGTAGGATTTCATGTTTAATTATACATATATATTTTTCGAATATTTATGTATAATAAGGATCAATTTTCAATTTTCTATGATTTATTTCATGCATGCATCAATTTGTTTCAATATCTAGTTTCAAAACTTTATTAAAACAAATATGGGCTCCGAAATTCATACCTAGAAGTTCTCTAAAACTTGTTGAAGATTCGGAGACGTTGGGGATGCTCCTCGCTGCGCCGGATGCCTCCGAGTATGCACCAAACTCTAAACAAGATCGGAGAGAGGGAAGCTAGTCTCTCGATCTCTGATAGGGTTTAGAATCTAATTACTAACCCCTCTTTAATTCCCTTGAGAAGATGATCTCTTAAGAACTAAAACCAAACTTAAGAATTATGGAATTTTCGTGGAGAATTATGGGGAGAGAATTTTTGCATGACAAAGCAATGAATGAATTAATTGGGTAATGACATAAGCTTGTATTTATAAGCTCTCTCCAAATTACCTATTCATGTGCAACCCCTTGCCCATGATCTCATGCAAAATTCCATCTAACCATCCATTATTTAATAATAAATAATATTAGCCACGAATTAAATCAATTATGGACCAATTCCATGCATGATCTAATTAATTCTTAAATTAATTCTGCATAAAACCGTCTGGAACGGTCGACCGTTTCAAGGTTCGGTCGACCGCTCGAACCATGTTTCGGTCGACCGTTCAATAACTCGGTCGGCCGTTCGTAACAGGAACTATTCCATCGCAAGCTAATCACCTAATTACCTACTTGTTTATTCAATCAAAGAAATGCAGCGGAATTTAAACAAACAAGCAAGTAAAGGAAAATAATGCAAACCACAAGAAGTCGGGGGATTTTTATAGAGGTTCGGCACCCCACCCGGGTCCTAGTCCTCTCTTGCAAGCTCCGCTCGGATCACCGAGCTCCGCCTACGACTTCACTATCCGCTCCCCGTTCCGGGCCGGGAGACAATGCCTTTACAATCGTCAAACTCGCGAACAACCCTCGCCGAGCTTGGAATCTTCCTCTCACAATCCGAGAGGGACACTTCGGGCTTTCACCGAAGTCCTTGCTTCCTTTTACAACAATTGTAACCTTGAGTGGAACAACACTCTCTAAACTTTGAGCACACTTGAGTAGGATGAAGAAATGATCACTAAGTGTGGAAGGTTTGTAGCTTTGAGTGTATTGGATTCTCTCTTAATGTTTGGGACAAGTTTGTAGTGGGAGAGTTGTGTTAAAATGTGTTTTACAACTCCTTATATAGGCATTAGAGAGAATAGATCCGTTGGGACAAGATTTGATAGGGTTTTGTGCAAGATACACAAAGCAGAAAATTTGGGCTGCAAATCTGTCCAGAAACGGTCGACCGAAAGGTGGAACGGTCGACCGAACGCTTGGGTTCGATAAGGATACGGTCGACCAAAATATGAATTGGTCGACCGAACACTTAAGTCTATTAAGAAAACGGTCGACCGAACAGGGTTACCGGTCGACCGAATAAGCGTTTCGGTAGAGGGAAAACTGGATCGGCCGAACGAAATTGTATCGACCGATAGCAGGGAATTCTTGACAAGGTTAAACGGTCGACCGAACATGGCACATGATTCGACCGTTTGGTTAAGTATATGGAGGTGTATATAGTTTTAATACGAATACGACCGTTGGGCATATACGACAAGAATAACGGTCGGAACAGTAAGTTCAAACGGTCGACCGAAAGAGATGGTGCGGTCGACCAAAATTGGACAGGGAAACACAAACTGGATTACTTGATCATCCGGTCGACCGAACGGCCTGTATCGGTCGACCGAATGTGGGCAGACAGTTAGGGTTCAGGTTTGGTATTTTCCGGTCTAAGTTTGGGTGATCTATTGAAGTCCAAATTATGTGAAATTTCGTGTGTGACTTCTATAGGGAACCTAGTGTGTGATTAAGTTGATTTTAGCTCAAGTATGCTCAATTACACTTTGTTCCTAAGACTCAAAAGAAATCAATATTACATGTCTTCGATATAGCTTTAATTACATGTCTTGACTTCATTTCCATCTTTCTTGAGTCTTGATCACCTGTAGAGGTTAGCACAATACAATATATATGCAATGCATAGTGTGTGCTACTCTAATTAAGATTAGGTTGATTAAATCATCAAAACATAAGATTAAGGCCAAAAAGCCAACAGTTTCGACAGAAGGAATTCCAACCATCGAAAACGTATGTGCCTTGACAGTAAAGTTACTTAACAAGCTTTTATCGAGTACGTATCAAACACATCGATCCCAACATAGCGTCACCTCGAAGAACACATTAGTACAGTTTCACGCTTCGAGTAAACTATCAAGCCACTATCGAGTTCATATCGAGCTCATCGATCCAAACAAAGACGACCCTTTTGATTCATCATATCGATCTCATATCGTGGTCCGTTTACATCCTAGTCCGTCGAGTTATTATCGAACTGACATCTAACAACAATCGAGCAGAACCACAATCAAGCTTCGGTCTTAATTACTAAGGTGACGTTTGGAGAGAATGAGACCAAACCGTCCAAGAATGTCCGCAGAAAGCAGCGCCCATTAAACTATTGGTACAAGATCATGTACATATCGATCCCAACAAAGAAAACTCTTGCTTCATCATATCGAGGTCACATCAAACCGCCATATACAATCAGTTTTAAGTCTTCACTCTTAATTACTGAG
This sequence comes from Triglochin maritima, assembly GCA_963682175.1. NCBI lineage: Eukaryota > Viridiplantae > Streptophyta > Magnoliopsida > Alismatales > Juncaginaceae > Triglochin > Triglochin maritima. The sequence continues at coordinate 32,733,043 of OY821786.1, forward strand.
GTGACGTTTTGTGCAGTGTTATGATAACATTACTCTTTTACCCATAGACCGTCACCTCGAAGAACACATTGGTACAGTTTTCACGCTTCGAGTAAACTATCGAGCTCGTCGAGCCAACCAACATTAGATAAGGAGTGCAGCTGTTGCCTGAACTCTTAGGTTGCAAATGTAGATCGATGTCTGATCGAGATCGTATGGAGCCCGTCGAGCCAACCAAAATAAGAAAATGATTGGATCTGTTCTTTAAATGGTGGATTTAAGTCTAGCTTCATCATATCGAGCTCTTATCGAGTCTGTCGACCATTACATTCAAAATGGAATACAAACATAGAGTTTCATTCCAGTTAAAGATGCAACATTACACACACATGTAGGATCGTAAGGGTCTCTAATTCTAATCACTTTTAATCCTAAACAAACTCTACTTGCAAGACAAATAATGATGCAGCGGAATTTAAACAAAAACAAGCAAGTAAAGCAAACCACAAAGGTGACACCTGATTTTTATAAAGGTTTGGCCTCCCGCCTACTTCCTCTCTTGCAAGCTCCGCTCGATCTCCCTCGAGCTCCGCTCACGTCTTCACTGTCAACCTCGTTCCAGACCGAGATTAAGCCTTTTACAAAATAAGTTCCACGAACACCCTCGTGAGCTTGACTTTCTTCTCTCACAATCCAAGAGGAACACTTCGGGCTTTCACCGAAGTCCTTGCTTCTTTACAACAGAGATGTTGAGTGGAACACACTCTCTAACTTGAGCACACTTAGCTTAGGATGTCGAATTGATACTAAAGTGTGGAGGTTTAGGCTTGGAGAGTAGATTTGGGGATTTGGAGACTTGGGAGTTTCTCTTAGGTGTATATGACAATAGGAAGTGTAAGAGTTGTGTAATTGTGTCATAGGAACACCTATTTATAAGCTCTAAGTGAGTTATAGCCATTGGGACAAGTTTGGTAAAAGATTGTAGAAGATACACAAAACAGAAACTTGCAGGATTCATTTCTCCATAAGTTTGGTCGATCGGATCAGTAAGTTCGGTCGACCTGTTAAGGAACGGTCGACCGCCAAAGGCTATGACTTAGGTACACTTAAGTTATCGGTCTAACACCGAGAGAGGTTCGGTCGACCAAAAACTAACAAGCACTACGGCGTTGACAAACAAGATCGCATTCGGTCGACCGAAACAAAGTCCACGGTCGACCGAAAACCAACATGCACTTTGGGTTTGTCGAGATATCATATGTTCGATCGACCGAACAAGTTCCTTGGTCGACCGATAGGAAAATGTATTTTTGGGGTATTTGGAAAAATATGAATACGACCGTTGGTATAATACGACAATTTTAACGGTCGGAATTTTGTGTTGACTCGGTCGACCAAAAAGGTCTGGACGGTCGACCAAAACCGGATAGTAAAACACTAGCTGGATAATTGATCACTCGGTCGACCGAACGGTCTGTTTCGGTCGACCGAATGTGGGTAGACAGTTCTGGTTTTGGTTTGGAGTTTTCCGGTCTAAGTTTGGGTGATCTATTGAAGTCCAAATTTTATGAAATTTTGTGTGTGACTTCTATAAGGAACCTAGTGTGTGTTTGAGTAGGTTTTAGCTCAAGTATGCTCAATTTACACAATGTTCCTAAGACTCAAAAGAAATGCAAATTACATGTCTTCAATTGAGCTTGATTACATGTCTTGACTTGAATCCTTTTCTTTTTTGAGTCTTGATCACCTGTAGAAGTTAGCACAAAGCAATATATATGCAATGCAATATGTGTGCTACTCTACATTGATTATAATTAAGATTAGGTTGATTAAATCATCAAAATATAGATTAATGCCAAAAAGCCAACAACATAAACAAATATTATCAATTTCTTCCAACATCCTCTGGAGGAGGATGATCTCTTTTTTTAAGAGATGCAATATCTTCCCTCAGCATCCCAGTCTCCTCTCGCGACTTCCTCAGAGACCAGTAGCTTCATCTCAACCTCCACCCATTAACTGACCACGTAGCATAGTGTAGATAATGATCAATCAATACATTGTGTTGTATGCGACGCTGGCTTACCCATCAAAGTTTTATGCGACGCAAAGTTGCCTGACACCTTTGTCAAGCAACTCTGCGTTGCAGACAATCACAATGTATCGATTGCTCATTATCTGCATTCTGCACTATGCTACACCATCAACTAAATTGGATTGGAACTAAGACGTGCAGGAAGCGAGCCCTAAAATTCTTCTGTTAGTGACCCAAATATTCCAGCAGCAAGATTCTCCATTATCTCATTCAAAACTCCACCTTCTGTTGTTTCATGGTCGACTGTCTCCTGGTCATCCTACAATCGTCTTCGGAATTGGGGAGGTCAGGAGGCACGTTAGGAAAGAAGGAAAAAAATCTGTCTAACAGAACATGTTCGATACGAACTCGATCATAGCTCGACTTAAGTTTTCCTATATTTATTCCTAACTACATTTTGGTGGGCTCAACTGGCTCGATAGGAACTCGATCCAATTTCCCATCGATAGTATCGAGCTCACATTTATTCAGAATTACACTAAGCCTATCGAGCTCACACCACTGGAAAGAGGAATCAAACAGCTATTGAACCAATCAATCTGACAGGAAACAATGGTCCGATTTCAAAGGAGCATTTCTATCGACCTATTCCAAGTAGGAGCATTTCTAAACCAAAAAACATGCCATAGAACTGACCTTCATCGGCGGACGACTTCAATGGAGGAGTTGTTCTTCGATGTGGGTTCGTCTACAACGACAAACCTTCGACATGGTCCGAGGCGTTGGGTTCTATTCGAGTCGACTGGGTTTCGATTGAGGGGGCGAGAGAGATAGAGGGAAGGGAGGGGTGTTGGCTTTGGAAAGAGAGGGTTCAGATGGATGCGTTAGAGTCGAGAGAGAGAATTGTTTTTGGCGTTATTTAAAGGGCATATGTATTTTGGGGAGACTTGGTAAAATAAGCATATTTCTCAAAAGATGTCAAGGGCTTGATCCTAGATGTTGGGTCACTTGAAGTATAGAAAGTCAAATTTTCCTAATAAAATTGATATCTCTGCATGTTTGCGACCAAGTCATGGGTTTGCTTCATCACTAGCGGTTACTAGTTTCTTAAGACCAAGTCCGAGAGATGTGATTAGTTAGTTAATTAGAGCAAAGTTGACCAAGGAAAACCAATCAAATTAAGAAATCCATGAAAGGGCGAAATCCGATCGACCACCGCTTCCCAATACAAAATCAAATCGACTGTGACATATCTTGAATGGATGTGTTACAACTTCATAATTTGTCGCTTAAACATTTTATAGTGCAAATGTCAAAATCGCCGGACTTTTCAGTGCCCCAAAGTGATATATATTATTGTCAAATGATATATATTATTGTTATGTTTGAGCACAAAGTCAGAAGGGCATGGCTGAGGCTAGACGGAGACAGAGTATGACCGTGGAATGCTTAATGAAGATCTTAATTATAACAAGGCCCAGAAAAAAACTAAACAACGAGATGGTCTTTCTTCATGTTTTTATATGGCATGTTTACGTAGCAGCTTTAGAAAGTTCGAGACGAATGTTATTTCTCTTTTATAAATATATATAAACTTATGGAAAAGAATCAGAAAAGTTAATAGAAAGGAAGCATGTTTATTATATTATTGAAACGTAAAAGTGAAGATAAATATATAATGTTGAAGAACATATGTATTACCTTCTATACCTTTTCTCCAAATTATACAATGTCGCTTAAACATTTCCGAAATTTCGCTAAATAAAAAGAGGATCATTTTCGAAAGTTTACTAGAATCTTTTTTTTTTCTTTTCGGAATCTTATATATAGAAAATAAACCTTTTTCTCTAAAGTTCATCCAAACAAGTGAAAAATATTCGTAGGTTGATCATATCATGTTCGTCACCTCCAATTAGACGGCATTAAACCCAATAGCAAAACAACACATTAAATCATTTCAACATCAAGATTAGCTTTACCACTTGGAACTAACTCAGTTAGTAAATTCTTAATCTTTGATTAACTTTGACTAAGAATCAAATCTCAGCATCAAGAGTTATACATTGGGATTTTATTAAAAACATAAATTAATTAAAAAAGATTGATTTTCAGATCATAACCTTTTAGGAGGATCTTTTTGCAAAAACCCACATATAAAAAGAATACATGTTCGTGGAGAGACAATTTGGAGACAAATTTGTAAATAACGATGTCCATGAAAAATTCCAAATAATATATATAACAATGTGATTACTTGAATTATTTGAAAGTTGTGCATGTAAACTCCTCAGACTTGGTGACAATTGATTCCTAGACAAGAGCACAAGAAGACATTATCTCTCCAAGTCTTTTCAAATTCTCTTTTAAGATATTCATTTGATAACTCATTTCCAAAATCAATTTTCATCGTCCCTCCTCTCCCTCCCAACTAGGAGTGGCAATGGGTATTCGAAACCGATGAAATCGAACCGGAACCGGTGGTACCGAACCGGGACAAAACGGATATGGGTCGGATCTGGATATACACTTTCAGAACAGACCCGGTTCCGGTTCGTATATGGTTCTAGCCAATGGACCCGGAACCGGATCCGACATGAACAATATTTTCAAAAATATTTTCACCTAGTAAGATTCGAACTTGAGTACATGGGCCACAATCACATGAGTTTCACCACTACACCAACTCATGAGAGTTGGTAATTAATGCTATCCTGAATGGATATTGTTTTGGAAAAAACGAATTTCTTACTCCAAATCCAAACTATAAAAGCTCACCATAGGCCATTGGTTTCAACAAGTCTTTTGGGATGAGTTTTTTTGACCAAATCCGCAAAGAACACATTGAAAAATACAAAATTTGTACTAAAACCGGTTCCAACGGATACGGTTCTGGGTATCCGTTAAACAACCGGATCCAGTTCTGGATACCCATGTTGGGAACCGATCTACATCCAGATCCGATTCTGGGTCTCACTTTGTAATTCGAATTCGAATTCGGTTCTCCCAACTCCACCTCCCTTCTCCCAACCCTCACAAAACTCATCATTTCGACGGTGAGATCGTGTAGAAGGAGCTTCTGTGAAGCACTCCGAAGACACCTCATCACTCAAGTTGGAATTACATGTCACAACATCGGCACAAACCGGATGGACAACTGAGTTGTCGTAGTGGGACTCATCTCCAACTATAGTTCATCTACTTTTAAGTTTCCTCATTTTAATTACGTTATGGAGTTTGTGTAACTGACATGTCATTGTTATCCTTTTCCAAAAAAATGGCATATTGGTGACGTCTGACCTTTTTGTTGTTGTCTTGTATGCAAACAGAAATGCGAGGAAGCATGGCGCGGATGCACAGGTCGTAATAGGGGTGTAAATGGGGCGGGGCGGGTTATGCATTGACCGCTACCTGTCTTGTCAAAGTTCGGCAGGTAAGTGGGGTGGGCCGGGACGGGTTTGGCGGGTTAAAGAGGTTGATTTTTATATAATTAATTTGGACTCATAAACTGTATGAAATGAAATTAAGATTCAAAACTTGTAAAAATCATACAAAATCAAAAATGTAAAACCAAGATGTAAAAATGTAAAAAATTAAAAGAGACTTAGTTAATAAAAGAATAAAGATAAACACATTTATTTTATTATAATCACAATCTTAAACTTTTAAATAACATATTTATAATATATATTTATATATTTAAATATAGTTTGGCGGATTTGACGAGTTAGCAGGGTGTGTTAACTTTCAACCGCAACCCGCCCCGTTTAAACTAACGGGTTGGCGGGTTGCAAGTTGTGAAAAAAACATCAAGTGTGGGGCGAGGCTGGTTGACAAGTTAAACATGCCCCCACGAACATCCCTAACTGGTAATCTTTTACATGTTATTCGTTAAAGATGAGTTTGGTAATGTCGCCTGTAGCATGTATTCGAGACGAAAGATGGAGTAGAGCTCTAGGATATTTCTGTGTTGTTGTGTAAAGGTGATAATGTTGGGGTGTGTGATTCCCAGACAATTTTTGGGACCTGTGGGGCCTTCTTGACACACCGCAGATGCCTGAGTGGTGACTTAAACAGTAGGAAGATTTCCTTACTAACAACAATTACTTTTAGTGTAGTTGTTAAGTTTCAAGCCCAGGAGCATCATTTGGTATAAGACTAGGTTGCTGGTTTGATCCATGTTTTGCTCACGATGAAATTTTTTGAAGGGATTGTTAGGGTGTGTGATCCTCAAACAATTCCTTGGGAGCTGGTGAAGCTTTCCTGGTGTATCACGGATGCCTGAGTGATGACTTAAATGATAAGGGTACTCCCTTACTAACAACAATTACTTTTAGTATAATGATTAAGTTCCATACCCAGGAGCATCAGATAATCCATACAAAATAAAATGTAGGCTTCACATCACTCCCAAAGTGGACGTGGACCCGGACGCCCGGGTCATGCCCTCTCGTTAAGGATGGTCTTAAGAAGTTTTATGCATGTGTCAACAACACCCTGTGGTTTTATAACAAATGAAAATTTTGATTAAGTGGAGTTGGAATCACATGTCATTGTCTTTTTTTGTTTCACAGAGATGTGACTTGTCATCGATGTTGATTGCAAAGAAGGAAGGCAGGTAACAAGAAGTGTAACATCCCGAAACAGCGGAAAATTTTAAAATTTATCATCAAGATACCAGAGATCAATAATCAAAAAACGGGACTATTACTTCTAATAAAACATCCAAGCGGTGCACCATATTACATCAGAGTTTGTCAAAAAGCTACATGATTACATCATATATAACAAAAGGAAGTACAAGTAATCATGTCGACCTCATGTTGGGGTGGGATATAATGACATGAGTTCACTACAATAACACTTACCAACTTAAGTTTTGTGGCAATAAGTGAGTGTTGTGGGTCAGTGGGCACATGGGTGATGGACCGGGACCCGGGCTCAATACGGACTCGGGGACGGGACGTTACAGATGGTATCAGAGCCTGAACCAGCCGAAATTGTGGGAACTAAGTACTACACCTAAAGGGTGGGAGCCACCTCTAGAATCCCACAACGCCTGGTGACTGAGTGACTTGACCCTGACGAGGACGTCAGGTGTTCAAGTGGGGTAGGTTGTAACACCCCAAAATAATAGTCCTACATTGACTAACATAAGAATGTTGGGGTAGGATATAATGGCATGAGCCCACTACCATAACACTTACAACCTTTAGTTTTGTGGCAATAGGTGGGTGTTGTGGGCCAGTGGGCACATGGGTGACGGACCGGGACCCGGGCTCGATACGGACTCGGGGACGGGACGTTACAGACAAGGCCTGATGTTGACATGGCTGCATTGGGAACGTTGTCAGCTGATGAGGTCAACATGATATTGAACTTGACCGCAGCCAACAACGACAATAGAGAGGTGATCTGGAGAGGCGATAGGTGTAGTTTAACACGCACCGACTTGAAGGAACTTATAACGCCTGGGATGGATATGACCGACCAAACTATCAAAGCTATGCTTTCGGTTCTCGAAGAAAGACGCCCACCACAAAAAGTTATATGCATATCAACATTTGAGTCAGGGCGAATTGTGGGTGGCCAAGGCAGAGCAATTGATGATTTTATCCTCCCTAAAATAAAAGGTGTGTCTCCAACAGAGACCGTAATCGCAGAACCATGCTGGTCTGCAGGTCATTGGACTCTGGTGGTTGTCCACGGCCTGTCCAAGGAGATCTTGGCGTTCAACAGTATTTCTATGGAGCTAGAGCGAGGTGAAGATCCAGAGCAGACCATAGGCGTACATGAATGCGCAGCAGCGGATGTGGCTGAATACTGGAGGGACCTACTAAAGGTGGACTGGCCCTTGAGAATCCTCAGGAAAAATAGCCAACGACAACAACCAGGGAGCAACGATTGCGGAGCCTATGTTTTATACCGGATAATGTGCCTAATGCTAAAACTTGACCCGACGAAGAAGAAGGAGCCCAAGAACATCCACTGTATCAGGGGTAAATTGGCGGTCATATTACTTAGGTACCGTCGATCGTGTGTGCAGATCTGAAGTCCAATTTTTTTAGTGTTTATTTTTTTACATGTACAAATTACAAACTCTTTTTTTTCGTTATTTTTTTAGTGTTGTGTTTTTTAAATGTACAAATTACAAACTCTTTCCTTTCGTTTTCAACAGATCCACACCTTAAACCAAACAGACATACAACTTAAACCGAACAGATCCACACCTTAAACAGAACAGTCACACAACTTAAACCGAACAAATGCACACCTTAAACCGAACAGACACACACCTTAAACCGAACAGACACACGCCTTAAACCGAACAGATCCACACCTTAAACCGAACAGACACACAACTTAATCCGAACATATCCACACCTTAAACTGAAGAGTCACACACCTTAAACCGAACAGATCCACACCTTAAACTGAACAATCACACAACTTAAACCGAACAGATCCACACCTTAAACCGAACAGTTATACAACTTAAACCGAACAGATGCACACCATAAACCGAACATACACATAACTTAAACCGAACAGATCCACACCTTAAACCGAACAGTCACACAACTTAAACCGAACAGATGCACACCTTAAACCGAACAGTCACACAACTTAATCTGGACAGACAACCAACCTAACATGGACAGATACACCTTAAACCGAACAGACACACAACTTAAACCGAACAGATGCACACCTTAAACTGAAGAGTCACACAGCTTAAACCGAACATATCCACACCTTAAACCGAACGTACCCAAAACTTAAACCGAACAATCACACAACTTAAACCGAACAATCACACAACTTAATCCGAACTGACCGTGTATAACGACCATTTACAGATCCAAACAGATCAACAATTAGAAGTTTCTTGGTTTTACAAGAACTGAAAATAACAAGAAATATTAAATTAAGGAGGAAGTTCCCCGTAATACAAATTCATGTCCCAATCAGAGAAATCAGGATCCCCGGGTTTCGGTGCGACTTCGTGCAACGACGATGTAACCTTCATCTTGAACTTTCTCTTCTCTTGTTGGGCGTGTTTTTTATAGCTTTTTTTAATTATCTTCTCAGCTAAAGACCCCGACGTCTAGTCGACGGTCTTCCTATACGTGTGACCTTATCTGGATTAAGAACCGATGTACCCGCAGACTCAGGTTCATCAAGTCTAACCAAGAACTGGGTAGTGTGCATACGTGCCTTAAGCAATTCAATACACTTCACGGCCTCAAGATACCTTTCGTGGAAAATGAAGGCTTCCTGTGCGATCCAAACGGCACAACCCATGATGTCGTCGTGACGATGAAGCGCATCCTTCTCCATTATGCCATCGTCTGGGTACATCTTATCGATTAACAATGTAAGAGTCTGGGAGCAATGCATTAGGATTTAAGCGTCCAAGTACAACAAAAACATGGCAACATAGAAGGCCAACGTGCTGAAACATTCTACAATCACATGTGAAGTTCATAGATATGTTTTGTACTAGGAAACGTTTCGACAATAGCTTCTCACCAGCTAAAACACGTTCAGATACCTTGTAATTAAATGTGTCATTCGTATTGAACTCCTCCGTTATATCGTAGTATATCATCTTCCCAATTTCTAACTGCACTTTCTTGAAGACCCCTACCATATACAAGTCGCTCATCTGTCTCTCGAATGGATACATTGAAACCAATTGGGGTCTCTTATGAAGACAATCAAAATCTGATTGAGCTTCCTTCTTGTACTTATGGCGGAGCGCAAGTTCGTATTGTTGAACAAACTGCTTAAGGGTGGTCTTCGAAGTAAGATACTTGTCGAAAAAGGCGTTCATACTCTCGCTTCTCTGAGTAGATGTCATTCCCGCAAAAACACTATCACCAACAAATGCAGGTATCCAAGACTCTCGGATTGCATAAATCGATTTGAGTCAGCTATGATTCTGCAGGTCAAAATCAAGAAGGAAACCCTGCCAATTACGATCAAATTCTACTGGGGTTTTGGAAACATATACAATCAATTTCAGATAAATAACATGTGCTTCCGATACTGCGTCGGCAACTTCACGGGAGCTTTGTTCATTATGTGCCATATACAGAATCTGTGTCTTGAATCTGAGAAGACATTCCTTACAACAACAGTAATGACACCACATTGATCTGTTATGATGGCTGGGGGAGTTATATCTGCATAATGAGGGCAATTTAAAAGGAGTGAGTCATATATTGAAAGATACACAATCCTACTTTGAAAATTTTAACCGAACAGTCACACAACTTAAACCGAACAGACACACAACTTAAACCGAACGGATCCACACCTAAAACCAAACAAACACACAACTTAAACCGAAAAGATTCACATCTTAAACCGAACAGTCACACAACTTAAACCGAACAGTCACACAACTTAAACCGAACAGATGCACACCATAAACCGAACAGACACACAACTTAATCCAAACAGATCCACACCTTAAACTGAAGAGTCACACACTTTAAACCGAACAGATCCACACCTTAAACCGAACGAATCCAAATCTTAAACCGAACAGATCCACACCTTAAACCGAACGAATCCAAATCTTAAACCGAACAGACCCACAACTTGAACTGAACGGATCCACACCTTAAACCGAACAGACACACAACTTAAACCGAACAGATGCACACCTTAAACCGAACAGTCACACAACTTAAACCGAACAGATGCACACCATAAACCGAACAGACAAACAACTTAATCCGAACATATCCACACCTTAAACCGAACAGGCACAAAACTTAAATCGAACGGATCCAATTCTTAAACCGAACAGTCACACCACTTAAACCGAACAGTTCCACCACTTAAAACGAACACATACCACCTTAAACTGAACAGTCACAGACCTTTAACTGGACATATCTACACCTTACCGTTCATGCACGACAACCATGTTTGGAACAACTATATGTAATTTTCAGTGGTCTCAGATGACAACAAAGCGCAACCGAGCAAAACTGACTCGAAATGATGATTAACTCCTACAAATGGGGCAAAAGGCATGTCGTATTTGTTTGTAATGTAGGTGGTGTCGAAACATATTGCGTCTCCAAAATATGAATATGCAGCTCTAGAACGACAGTCAGCCCAAAACACGTTTCGTAGTCTTCCTTCGTCATCCATATCCATTACATAGAAAAACATGGAATCAATCTTCTGCATCCTAATGAAATAGTTCTGAAGAGCTTGTGCATCACCAGGTCTCATCTTCAAATTTCTGACTTCGTTTATAACGTTCCTGCACACAGAAACCACTAAGACCATGCGCAAAATGTTGAACTTCAATTATGTTAGGCAGAAAAAACATAAACCTTAAATCCCTTTCGTTGAAAGTCAATTTGTCATGACCTCTAGCCTCCACCACAAAAGATTGCATGGTCTTAGCAGCCGATATCCCAGCAGTATCATTGCACGATATGCATGCTTTGGCGGCCTCAGGGACGGTTCGTTTTTGTCTGAGAAAACGCATTTGTTCCTGTTCAAGCATGACGTGGTTATGTTTAAGATCCACAAAGTTAATGTGGTAACCCCTTGCTGGGTTTCCAGAGACCCCTTATCCGAGCAGTGCATTGGACTCTACTGGATAACCTAGGCTTCAATTTCCCTTGCCCTTGGTTTGTTGGTGTCGTGCCCTCCTTGGAGCAAGTCAGCGTGGCTCGTATAACAACACCACGATCGTAATGAGATTGCCTTGTCTTAACACCAAAACCACAAGAATCGACATAGGTCACGTAAAATGTTTTGGCTTCTTCGAAAGAAAGAAAAATATCTCCTCCTTGGGAACGTTTGCCAGCTGCTCCACTTGGGAAGGCACATTAACGATTTCTATTGAAGTACAGAGGAAGGACCACTGAAGAGAAGGGAAGAAAAATGAAGACGCATCTTGAGATGAAGATGAAAAGTCTTCTGTTGTGTAGGAGCGCCAAAATGAGGAATGAAGTGATTTGAGACGCATTAATGAGGGATGGAGAGATTGAGTGATTTCTCAGGATATTTGTACGGGCAACCAAAGAATTGAGGGATAAAATAAAAAAAGAAACTCTTTTATCTGCTGACATGGAGCGTGTCAACTAAGCCGCGTCCTCAAGTAGCGTCCTCAAGAGCGGCCGTGTATCATTTTCCTTTTTCAAGAACCTCTTTCTTATTCCAATATGTGATGGTACATTTCTATTAAACACGGTGAAATCTGGAGAAATTTCTTGATAATTAAAAATGTTAAGACAAGTTGAGACTGAATTTCTTATGTTCTTGATTCCTCAATCATTTCAAGAAAAAAATCTGACATGTATTAACTTTTTTTCTACTCTCTCTTTGCTCCCTCCACTCGTTCAATCTCTCTCTCTCATTTCTCTCTTGTCCAGATTTGTCCACAAACTCATCCAGAAACTCCGTCCAGATTTCATCTAGAAACCCCATACAGATCTTGTCCAGGCTTCTATCCAGATTTGGTGTAAGTTGATTTCATTTAACGACCCAACTGACGGTGTCACGACGTAACTAACGGAGCAACAGAAAACGTTAATGCATCTGAGAAAGGTGTATCCAAGTAATTTTCTTTATTCTTAGGTGTTTGAGAGCAATAAAAAAATACATGACTGTAAAAGCCCAATAAACCACGTTTGGAGGTGCACCCAAGCAAAAATTGTATCACGATTTAGGATCCCATATTGAGTTCTTCTTTCCAACCCAAATAACAAATATGTTGATTCAGGTGTGCATAAGTTAGGTCGGATTACAAAATAAATTCAAATTATTATCATCTCTAATTTAACTTACACACGTCATGACCCGAATTATTTCATGTACTCTCGATTTTGGATTTCCAAAAGAGACGAAAAATCCAACTCGACCTCATCCATCCACTCCCACTCCCAATGGAGCTCAGCTGCTCTTCAGCTTCCGCCCCAAAACCCCTTCTCTCTTCCCTCCACTCCTCCTTCTCCGCCACCCCCTTCCGCCCCGCCTCCGTCTCCTTCCGCCGGAGACCCCCTCCAAGACGAGGCTGCGTCTGCCTGTTCGGTCTCGGCGTGCCGGAGCTCGTCGTCATAGCCGGCGTCGCCGCGCTCGTGTTCGGGCCCAAGAAGCTGCCCGAGATCGGACGGAGCATCGGGAAGACCGTCAAGAGCTTCCAAGAGGTGAGAAACGTTGAGATGTTTTAAAAGATTTTGAATTGAAGATGGTGAGTTTATGGTTTGATCTGAATGTGAGTGTTGAGATCGTATCTGTGGTCGAGTTGGAACCGATCTTTTGGCAATTTTGTTGTTTCGCGTGAATGAATGACGAATAATTTGTGTGTTTGTTCATTAGGAGCTTCCAAGAGGTGAGAACTGTTGAGATGTTTTAAAAGATTTTGAATTGAAGATTGTGAGTTTATGGTTTGATCTGAATGTGAGTGTTGAGATCGTATCTGTGGTCGAGTTGGAACCGATCTTTTGGCAATTTTGTTGTTTCGCGTGAATGAATGACGAATAATTTGTGTGTTTGTTCATTAGGAGCTTCCAAGAGGTGAGAACTGTTGAGATGTTTTAAAAGATTTTGAATTGAAGATGGTGAGTTGTTTTGACCTGAATATGAGTGTTGAGATTGTATTTGTGGTCGAGTTGGAACCGATCTTTTGACGATTTTGTCGTTTCACGTGAATGAATGACTAATTTGTGTGTTTGTTCATTAGGAGCTTCCAAGAGGTGAGAAAGATGAGATGTTTATTAAGATTTTAATCAAACGTGTCTCTTAGTAAGTCTACGTCTCGAGTTTACTCTTGTCGCTTCGCGTGAATGATGAATAATTTGTATGTTTATTCATTAGGAGCTTCCAAGAGGTGAGAAAGATGAGATGTTTTTGAAGATTTTAGTCAAACTTATCTCTTAGTAAGCTTAGTAAATCTTGGTTTCTCGTTGAATCTGGGTTTTGAGATGTTAATCGTATTCGAGTTTTAACCGAACTTTTTGATGTGTTTGTCTCGAGTTTACTCTTGTCATTTGGTTTGAATGATGAATAATTTGCATCTTTTGGGGGCATCAAGAGCTTCCGAGAGGTGAGAAATAAAATTTTGGGCCTTTTTGGTGTCAAGGAGTTGAATTGAATTATGATCACTTTTGCTTTTGAAAGTTTGAATTCTGCCTTGAAATGGCTCGTTAAGGTACTAATAGATTTCTAGTTGAAGCTGAACTTTTGGCAAGCTTGTCACATATTTACTCTTGTCATTTAGCATGAATAGCAAATAGTTTGGATGTTTTTGTAACTGAAGCTTGGTTTGTAAAGTATAACGACTCTTAATGGTGGCACGTTGAGGTACACTTTGAGTTCAAATTGAACTCTTGGCAAGCGAATCTAGGCAACCTTTGGTGTTCAGAATGAAAGATAAATAAATGACATAGGTTTCATATAAAATCTTACAAATGATATCTTCAAAACATGTAATATTTTTTATTTTAGATGTATTAATTTCTATAAATTGGTTATTACCTCATCAGGTTATGGACGTTGTATATGCTGATATAGAATTGTTTGGCTGTACTTAAATCTTAATCAGTCAAATTGAGCCGAGTTAGCTTGCTTATTTCAATGAGCCAAAAGATGAACCTCTTGACTCAGCTCATTTTGCTGCAACCTGTACTCGGGTCACACTTTTAGAAAGCCAAGCTGGAGTTAAAAATGAGTCCCTTGGACTTTGGAATCCAAGGGATATATTGGACGTTGATCTACGGTCAAGCGCCGATATAAAAATTTATGTTGTGTGACTACAATATATCCAATACAGCAGCATTTGCATATGTTAAAATAATTGCTCCCATGACTTATAAAATGTAGCACTACATATGATAGTATCGTAGAGTGTGTGTATAAGATCCAGTTCTAGCAAGAAAGGAACTTGTTCTCGACAAACACTGATCCACATGTAAATATCCGTCACTTAGTGTCATGGTTGGTTAGCATTTTGTTATTGCAATCTTATTTAATGACTTTGATTTGAAATGTTGTTTGATTCTATAGTTAGCCTTAAATCGGGATTACTAATTCAAATAGCTGAATTTCAAACTATGACAATCAGAGTTATATTTTCTTTAAAAAAATGGAGCCTCTTTCGTATTGCATTCATAGTGGTACTGTAGTAGAGTCATCCCAATACAAATTTTAAGCCGTGGAATTCTGATTCTGTATAAGTTCGTGCAAATGAATCACTCGGAAATGAGCTCTGTTCACGAGTTAAGTGGCAAAGAAGTCGTTTGATCTGTGGATCGAGTACACACCAACTGAGTGGTCATGAGAACTCACTCTGTGGACTACTATGCAAGGCCTGCACCTTAACTACACTGTTGCAGTTAGTGTGCTCCAATATTACCATCTTCTATATTTCTCTATGCATTAAAAAAACAAAAATATGAATATGTTTGTTGAGCTGGGTACTCTTGTCTAAATTACCAACTTCCCTTGTGTTTGTGGATTGTATTATGTCATGTGTGTATTTGGGGTTTCAGTTGAAATTGCGATCCAAAGACAATAGGTGAAAATCTCATATTCCTATTTGGTTTTTGTTGTTTCTCTACCCCTTTTTTTTGTTTTTGTTGTGTTTTGTGGCATAATATTGGGAGTTTTAGACTGTTGTTTGATGGATTGAGATATTAGGTGGTATTAAATCCTATTGTCTTTTAAACGGCATGATACTGGATGTAGCATGCTGTTGCTTGATGAATTGACGCTGATTAAGCAGTAATAAAAGCTACAATCTTTTTGAAGATGTTATGCCCTGTTAAGGATCATTCATAGAGAAACATCCATTCGATTTTCCAGTTATGATTGCAACAACTAGTCAACGATAAGTAATCTTCATTATGATCTGCTTAATGACTATTATGATTTATGATCACTCTCATTACAAGGTTTATTTTTCTTGCTTGTTTGGCATGCAAGTATGTAGCATATTTATGACCGATGCTGATTTCTTTCTGTTCATACTCAGGCTGCCAAAGAATTTGAGACAGAACTGAAGGAGCCTGAGGAAAATGCAGATTCCACTGGCTCCTCGGAAGAAAACCCCGAAACCATTGCCAAAAAAGAAGGGAAGAAGGAATTTGAAGCTTCAGGAACAAAAGAGACTGCCTGATGAATTTAGACAGACTTTAAACTGCTTACCAAGGCTTGTTCATATTTTCCTCCACCTTCAGTAGTCGAACTTATAAGTCCTTTTTGTACTCAGTAGCATGCATGTTATGAATTTCTCTTTGGCATTGTCCTGAATCTCTTGTTTGAGCATTTTTTTATTCACTTGGAACACTTCCTCTGTCGGATATATGAGTTTCGAAGTATATGCTTGTTCTACATTCTTTTGCAGGTAATTACATGTATGAGATTAATAGGGGTTTTCGTCACAAATCTTATGATCAAATGTGTTTAGACACTATTCTTATTTAAAAGGCGATATTTCTACTACCATTTGCATGCACGAGGATCTGTTAGATTCAAGTTGAGGTTGTTCATGCTCAAACCTGGCTATTTAAGCTTCAGGAGCCTAAATTATTCTCTTGGCTTCAAAAAATTCAAACAGAGGTTTAACACAGAGAGGACATCCCATCAAACTCTTTGAACTAGTACAATCAATATAAAGTTCATTCATTTGGCGAGGTTTATATGCATAAATATTCGATGGGTGTCTCACTGTCTCTAAAACTAATTCTGAAACTTAGTCTCCTGTTTTTCTTTGCATAAACTAGACACTATTTTTTATGAACGATAGACACTATCAAATGTAAATAACCATACAAATATTTGACCGTCAAAGCAGCTGGTTTAGCCTAACAAAGCTTAATTTTCAGCTTATTTGTTTTGGTTAGTTGGGATCCCACACGGATCCGACGTACAAACAACAAATTAACATGTTCCAAAACCCACGAAACATAATTTTTTTTTGCAAAATTTGAAATATAATATTTTTTGAAAGCTTCTGAGGGTCCATTTGGCCACATCTTCTGAGACCACATCTCCCCCCAGAAGATAGCTCTTCTGAGAAGCCCTAGAAGATGGTCATCTCCCCCACCTGGGATGAGTTTGGCCAGGTGATCAATCGACTTCTCCTCCGTCAATGTGAAATCCCCAACATGTCATCCACAAGTAACGTTCGGTCTTCTTCTTTGACCCCCTCCTCAAGCAACCCCTCTCTTCCTTCCTCCGCCCTTGTCCCCATCTATCCCGTCTCGCACCTCCAAACCCTTTTCGACGACTAAGCAATGGCTATTCCGTCAACCATTCTAGCAGTCCCATTTTGCTTTTGCGGTGTGTTGGCCAAAGTGTGGCTGCGAGTGGAGGACGGTGCCCCTACCCGGGTTTTTATGAGTGCAACCGTAATGTGGTGAGTTTTGGGGGTATTTACTTTCATGTTTTTTCCGAAATTTTCAACCTTCATGTGCAACTGTCATATTTTTGGACATATGCTCCTCCTTTTCTGAAATTTTCCCCCTTTTTCTGTCATGTTTTAGAAGTTGTTTGTTTTGACTGATGGTAGAGAAAAGGGTTGAGTATTATATAACCTAAGAACAACCATGCTTTAACCTAAGATTGGAAAATGTAATCATTGGTGCACCTTCATTTTGTTTTCAGTGAATCTTTGCTAAGCAATCCTATTGATGGTTTGATGAACTGATATTTGTCTGGTTGCATTTCTTCTGTGGGTGAAAAATGAAGCAAAATATACTTGGGAAACACATCATGTTAGTATGTCAACCATAGTTAATTTTTGGAGATGTTAAATAAGTTGCATAAAAAGTTTAACTATTCAGTAGATATCTCAATAGGGTGAAATATTCAAGTTTTATGATCTTATTTTATTTAAGGGTAGAAGCAACTTATTCTAAGATAATTTTTATAATGTTGCGAAACTGGGATTAGTGGATCATTTAAGCAAGAAAATGTTATATCTCAGTATGAGCTCAGGGCTTGTTGATGTGTTGTGGTTAAAATATCTGATTTACTTTACTACATATTTTCCCAAGAGTTAGTTATTGGGAGGGCAATCAGAGCTCTGATTCTGGTGGGGAAAAATGGGGATATCTTCTTCTTAATTTAGTTATTCATTTAAAAAAAATGATCGAAAAGGTTATAAATGAAACATTTATGCTTGTTTTATGATCCACGATGGCGGAGATCATTGGTTACCTGCATGACCACCTTCAGAAGATGAAGAACACGATAATGGCAAAAGTAGACACCATGGTGGAGCATGTGGCTGATAAGAAGGTGAAACCCGAGCAAGAGGAGGCAACCGTCCCCCCAAAAGCAACACCCTGTGGTAAGCATCAATTGCAATTTGAGAAGAGATAATTTGGATATTAGTCATCTCGGTTATACAATTTTTTAAATAGGGAAAATTTGATAAGCTTGGTGTCTTACCAAGTGATTGTGATAGTTTCATACTTTCTTATTATGGAAGATTTGAAAGTTGGAATATAAACTTTAGTCTACCTAGAATATTATGGTGTGTGGGAAGAAAAATGGAAGTTAGGGGGTTTTATTAGTGTAAGTTATGGTTACTGGGCATAATTAATGGCCATAAATATAAATTCGAATGTGTTGGAATATGTTTTTTTGATTGAAGGAGCAATATTTATGCATAAATAACCATCCCTTTTACCTTTACCTTCTACCTAATCAATTCAGTTACAAAAAAAATCCCCATGAGAACCATTAATGTCAGACATGTCATGAAAGTTTGAATAATGCAAATATTGGTCGGTTTTGAAGTTAGTCAATCTGTGCAACTGTTGAATGACCCACAGTGCTTGCACGTTACTTCTTGGGCATCCAACTCACCCCAACCTTCGAGGAGATGCTCGTAGACTATGAACAAACTATGGCAGAGGAAGAGGAAATAGAAAGGCGATACTGCTTACGAGATAAGAACCGAGGGAGAATGGCGACGAGTTGTTACGCAAGGACACTTCCAAGGGCCTTCCTATTGGTCTGACGTGGGTAGTGATAACTGAGTTGGAGGTGCAGTTGTGGTCTACCTAATTGATAATGTTAGGTATTACTGTATTAGAAATTTATCTACTTTGAAAACGTTGTTCTTGTAAGACAATGTTGTATCTATATATGAATCTTGTTTTATTATTAACGATGGAAATGAGTGTGTAATTGAATGTAGTTCACTTCCTATTTCTAATGAAGAAAAATGTCAACACTCCTTTTATTTAAATAAATTGCAACAGGTGGGCCTTCAGAGAATAAGAGGAAAAGGAAGATGTCATACAAGCAGCACTGATGCATAAAATGTGGGAGCATTTGTATCGCTCAACAGGTGGAAATGTCAATAAACATCCACTCAGTTAGCATGCACGGTCCTGACTTAACATCAAGCTGCTTCGAGTCATCTTGCCACACAACACCAACGCTTCCGACCGCGTCAATGGTGTTTAAGGGAGTTAGGGGAGGTTAAAGTCCATTGCTGGATTACTTTTTGTAAAATCAAAACAAAACTTAGTGCATTCTGGTTGTTGTATCATGGGTTGTCATGTTTTGGTTTGCAAGGGTTGGAAAAGATTTTTGGGTACGGTTTCATGCATTGCCTCGACAACCCATTTTTGTCTCATGTATAATTCATTGAGAGCAGCACAAGTATATTATAAGTAAACTTAAGTTTTATTAAAAATTTACACTCTTTTTTGTTGTCATGTTTTCCCATGTTTTAGGTCTTATACGTGGCAGGGTGTGTAGCAACTTAAAATATTTCGTCTTACCTGCCTTCAAACATGTGTTTAGACTTCAAATGATGTTTGAGACGATGCCAAATCCAATTTACAGTTGATGTTTTCAGATGAGGTTTCAGGTGATACTTTTTCAAATAATCTAACCTTGCTCCAACTGGTTGGCTGTAGCCAAATTATAAATTTATAACATCGACAGTCAATGACAAATAGGATTCGGTTTGGTTGTAAGGAGATGGTTAATGTCATTTTCTGTTAATTTGTACTATTTGTGGCATGATTATTGTTTGTTAGAAATCCTGGTTGGAGATTTATATAAAACATATATACAACTTGTCATCACAGAGCAAATAAACAACATGAATTAAGGAATCTTGACTTACACTGCACATCAACTTTGGGATATATTGTGCATGCCTTTTTAGTCAAGATATTTCCCAAAACTGATAAACTTAGAAGAGGGGAAACAAATCAGAATTCAATACAAAAGAACAAATTTGACCAGTCCAGAGCTTCAGGAATTTTGGACAATAGTCCAGCACTTCATGAGTTTGTGGACAATAGTCCAGCAAATCTGACAGCACTTCATGGAATAATGTGTTTTTCAGCAAACACCACTAACTATCTTCCAACCGATAATGATATAGGTTTAATTACATCCAACATTAATGTGTCTCAGGTATAATTATAGTAACAACAATGCTAACGTCTAAGATTATGGTTAGTAGCATAACACCTGTAATCACAATTATACAACACACAATCACACATGTAACAGTCAAACATGAAAGTCTATAAATATTTTTGAAAAGTCTGATAAGAGTAACCACAAAGCACAACTGAACATAAAAGAAATCCTGAAATATTACTACTTTGAATTTTTTGCTTTACACTATCCATAATAAATTGTTTCTCTTTAAACTCCCATGCCAACCAGGTCTCCCGTGCTTCTACTATTTTAATGGTCTTGAACGACAACTTGTTTTTCTTCTGCCAAAGCATAAACACCGCGAAGGCGTAGATCTCAGATGTTGCCGTGTATTTTGTCTCGTCAAGAAGGGAAATACAGTAGATGTAATCATTATTTTCATCCACCTCGTCTACTTGTTCATTAGCCTCTGTCTTTTTTCTCTTGACGGTGGTTGCTATAACCAAAAGTGCTTGACTCGTTTCAGCCGCCATTGATGGTTGTAACTTTAAATTTGACGGTGGGTGCTATAACCAAAAGTGCTTGACTCATTTCATCCGCCATTGATGGTTGTAACTTTAAATTTGGACTAGCAAAAGTCATCCTACGTCTTGTTCTCTTCACTGATGGTGAAAGGAAGTCCTCTACGTCATAGGGCTGATGTCTTTGGCCACAATCGAACTCGCCTATGATGTTCATACTCGTTGACGGACTTGATGACAAAAATGAGGAAGATGCCACGTTGCTTTGTGTTTGAAATGAAAGCATCCCGACAGCACATTTTTCGCGGGATATTTCATCCAGCATTTCCAAATGCTTTGGTAGGCTATCTTTGAAGTCCTTAGCCTCGGGGAATTTCTACAATATGGGAACGTCATGATATTTAAATTTTTTATAACGCACTTGAAGTACAAATACAACATTATTTGTTAAATTCATAAACTTTACCTTAATGGTATCCTCCCATCTCTTTGAGTCCATTGTAAAATTCATTGTGTCATCATCCCATCCTAAGCCGGTAACCATACTTAGTCGACGAAACAAACCCCATTTACCTCTAGTTTTGTCTCAATGGTTCCGGAATTGCTTGTAATCCCATTGTAATGAGGTTTCTATTTCAAAGTTGGCAATCAAATTTGCAATCCCATCTCGGTTTGGTGAGTTGTTATGGACATTCCCCTTCCTCACCTCGTCAAGACATAACCTAAAAAAGATTTCATGTCTATGAGGTGTCCATTCGGCATTAGGACCGACATCTTTAATAGGCTTCTTCCCCTTTGTCCTTGATCTTTTGGTTTCACCAAACTTCTTAGGGGTTGTGGTTGGATAGGGTGGGACATAAGTGGTAGGTGGCTGAGAAATATTGGGTTGTGGCAAAAATGAACCTTGTTGGACGCTGCCTTGGTGTGGCAAGGGTTGGAGTGGACTGCTGTGGATTGTGGGTGTTGGAAAAAATAGAGGTTGTGGGGTTTGATTCGACAAAAGTGATGGGGACATTATATGATTTCCAATAGATAGTTGGTTGATTACTATCCTAGACACACCAAATGATTGTGATCCTATGGAAGTAGTTGTATTGTTCGTGAATGGGACGTGAAGGGGGAGGCTAAAATTGTTAGGGTTCCTCCAACCAAGGTTATGACGAACTGGTGGTGTACATAAACCTATAGAATCATCATTTCCCAGTGCTTCTAGTTGGAAGTCAGGAGTATAACATAATCTTTCAAGTTCGTCTGCCATACTACACAACGGGAATGTATAAATGTGGTAAAAGCAATCATACAACAACGTTGAAAAAAAAAATGGTAAAATGAAGGAAACAAATTTATACCATAAAACAGTAGAATGAGAGTTACAATATAGTAGAAGTTATTATGACATCAAATTTTACCAGAAACATCTAATTACAATTAAATTACACTACAATCCATGCTCTTTGGCTATTAAATCACATATGGTTTCCCTGAGTGCATTCATTTGATTGTCCTTAGCCATCCTGGGTTCATGAGGTTGGGTGGTAGACTGAGGCAACGAGGTCAGACTGTCTCGGTAAGTGTCAAGAATGTCACCCCCCATCATCTGTTCAATTATGAAATTATGTAACGTCATTGCAACAATTACAATCCGAAATTGATTCCTTAAGGAGTGGGGGTCGGGTGGGGGCATCACTTTCAGAATTTTCCACCTTTTTTCAGGACTCTGAATGCTCTTTCAATTACATTCCTTAACGACAAGTGAAGCTGGTTGAACAACTCCTTCCGTCCTCTAGAGCATTGTGATTGAAACTCAGGAACATGGTATCTTGTATTACGGTATGACTCTAGAAATCACGGTCGGTTAGGATAACCAAAGTCAACAACGGAATACTTATCTGAGTATAACAAACTGAGTATTAGTTGACTGTTTACTGACATTATAAGTGATAAACATGTTCGATAAGATCATACTAACCGGGATGACTGGGAAAACTGTTGGAGGGGTGGTTCAGTGCGTCATTCAGCACTCGACAGTCGTGTGCCAATCCCTCCCACCTAACGGTAGCAAAAATGAACCGCATGTTGAAATCACAAACTCCTAGGACATTTTGAGTGAACTAGGTGGGGTGTCGTCCAGAACAGTATGCTAGTTGGAATTCTACTGGTACCCACGCGTCAACGTGGGTCCCATCTAATGCCCCAATACAATCTTTGAAGTATGGGAAGTACTTACCCCCACCACCCTTTGTTATGTGACGTGGTGTGTCTGCTGAACTACCCTTTGGTCGAACCATCTCACATTCCCAAATTAAACAGGAGTGCAAGGCTTTGTTAAAATGCCTACTTATTGTCTCTCCACTATGTTCTAGTTGAGCCTGTACTGACCGGTTAGAGTCCCCATGGGCTAACGTTTTCAACATAATCCAAACTTGCTCCTCCACCGACACGACCATTGTATCGCTCATTAGTCCCCTACCCCTCATAATATATCACAACAATCGAAATACAACTGGTAACATTCTAATGGAGTCATATGCTATTCTGTAGTGTCCACCCAATAAGTCATTAATAATCCCATTTCCTGTGAAAGGAGTTGTGTGAACTAGTGAGCTAGAAACACGGTACGTTGGTACGACAAAATATTGGTAATACGCTACAAGGAGACATACGACGATAACCAACTCAAATTCTTCCTCTGGCAAATCAACTTGGGGGTCATTCAAAACATTTATTAACTCATCCATATGTAGACATGTAAACCTAATCAAATAATACAACAAGGGTTACATATCAACTTGGAAATTCTTCAAACAATAAATGAGAAACAATACATGACAAACATTATGATATTAATACAAATTTTTGATGTTCTAAGAAGAAGAAAATTATGGAAAACCGAAATGCCCAATTTATAAGGTTTAATTTTTGCTTCATGATCTGAAAATGTAAATGCTTGGAGCAAAAAAATTACAATCCATTCACATAAACAACAGAAGAGGAAACATATGAAGGATGGGTGCATGGTGTAACTTTTAAGGATTAAAAAATTTCAGACTTCAAACTTTTTCGGGTGTACCTGGAGTGGTAGCGATTTTGAATAACCGGTGGAGAGAAGATCTACGCCGATAGCAGCGACGAACTTCCTCTGGATGACGACGGAGAAGCACCACAACGAAGGTGGGATGTGGCGGCGGACGAAAATAAGACGATGGTGATGAGGGAGGAATCAGATTGAAGGTGATGAGGTTTGGTAAAGTTTGTGGCAAATTCCATAATTAATTGGTGGTAATGGTTGTAATTATCCAAAAAAGCGGGGGCATTTGTTATCTGAAGTATGGGTGGAGATCTAGAAGCACACTCTTTAGGTCTTCTGGACTACTATTCATTTGTGAGTGGATTGAATCTGAAGTTTCTGAGCTAATTCAAAAGTCCGAAGATGTTTGGTCACAAACAAACAAAAATCAACAGATTCTGGACCAGAAGCTCACCCCATGAGCCCATACCAAACGGACCTGACTATTAAAATGTTACTGACAGCTTCACCACAGATAATCTGACCCTTCTTAGATAAGCCTGCCAATCACCCGACTATTTCATCCATACATTTCTCTCTCCAATCATCCCCCATCCAAATCAAAATCAACGGCCAAGATCAACCCAATATAAGCCACCAATCCACATATCCAACTCCACTTTAAACTGTTACAACAAAACCTCTGTTACCAAATGGCTTCCTCTCTTTCTTCCCCTCTTTTAACAGTCAACAGTTTTTCCCCTCCAAATCCAACCAACCCGAAGATCTCTTCTCAAAACCTGAGTTTGGGTCTTGATTTGGGTAGAAAGATTGTAAGAGACACGAGGGCCAATGGTGGATTGACACGCATTGAGCCTGATTTGGAGGAGGACAAGAGGGACAGATGGGCAACTGGTGGTATCAGCCCTGTGAGTATGGCCTTAATTATTGGTATTTTGTGGGGGTGTTTTTGTATTTGTTCTTAGTGATGATGATGTTTGGTTTTTGTTTGTTTACTTAACTAATGACTTCCTAAGCGTAATTCTCCTTTTTAGGGGAAAAATGGTAGTATTATCCTGTGAGCCTGATTTTGCATTTCAGGAAAAATGTATTTGTGGAAAAGGGATTTTTATATGCTACGAATTTGTTGTGTAAATTTATGTGTTCCACAATTTTTTTAGTTATCAGTTTGTTACATTGTTCGCTTAGTAGCTATCGTCTGCAACCTATGATCTTTGTAGTCTCAATGTTGGTTTGCTGTCTTGGTTCATATCTTTACTAAGAACAAGTCATTTCATCCATCGATTGAGTGGCAATCCTACAATACACTTCACCACATAAACGAGAGAGAACATTAATCAAAATTAGTGTTTGTTTTGACGTATATTCTTTGAAAAGTCTCATTTCGTTGAGCATCATGTTACATTAAAAAAAATCCTCTATTTTTGGAGTCTTTGATTTCTCTGGATTGATTAGATTTCCATTGATCTTTCTGAAAATAAAAAACAGGAGGATTTTGTCTATGGAGAGTATGACGGGCACCACACATACTTCGAAGGCGGCGAGAAACGTATGTACATTTCATACTCAGCATTCAAACCTACAGTTCCTTGTCTATCTGATAATGCACTAACAGGCCTATTTCTTGGATTCTGAGAGGGTAGCAAAGTTCACATTTTTTTGAGATTTTGCCATATTCACCACCATCTCCAGCTACAAGTTCAAGTAGTCAAGTCAAGATATTACTGTCATAGATGTCTGATTTTTTTCTGAACATCAACTCTAGGAATAATAACTCTATTTGCATGACAGAATGATAGAACCTTGTTTTTGTAATCCGAAGAGTATATGTCTACTTATTTTCCAATTGTATCTGTGAACTCAAGTTCAATGGCACAATCTAGTTTCTATGGTCCTACTAATTGATTTTGTCAATACCAGATCATGAAAGTTTATCAATGTTAGAAAGTTGTGATTTCTCTTGCTTGGTTTGTAATCAGAACAGAGGCATATAATATTTTTAATCTCAAGAAGTATCATAGTGTTTTGTTGTCGAGCCTGCGTAGAGCGTAACGCGATTCATTGTTTATTGAGTCTTCTAGCCTACAACACATTCATAACAAAATGGGTCTTCAAAATGCATGAGATGAAAGTATATTTGGACACCTGCCAAGGTCAAACTTATATATTCCTAGAATAAGAAAAATTGATAGGAACTACGAGGCGTGGAGCTTTCTATCACAATGATCTCAAATTTAAACACATGAAACACTCATTTGCACTTATGTGCTATGGTCAATCCTCTCAATAGGATGTGGACCCATATTTGTAGATAAAACGAAGTTAGTTACAATAGATATCACAGCTCTCATGGATAACAAACTCCAGCTCATGATCTAACAAACTCTATAACAAACGTAACTAACAATCGTAACTAACTATGTAACAATGAATTGTTGGGTCACTGTAGGTCAGCAGATTCATAAGTGATGAACCATACTAGGTTTTAACATAGACTTGCTGACAGACCATAGAAGAGATGCATTTCTAATAATTACAAGTCTCATTTATTAATTGCTGATTTTCATCAATGTATAAGTTCAAATTTCAATACGTTACTCCATCTTGTCTTTGAAAGTCCTTACTCTACATCATTTTTTTGCTTGTAAATTAAACTTCACATTTCACATAAATAGTAGCCATGATTTTCTACATGATTCCTGTTATGTTTTTTCAAGTAGCTGTTCTTTTTCTCTCAATCTTGCACATCTTGCATTTTGCTGTCCCGCTCTAATTCAAGCATGTCTTCTTTTTGCAGCCTCATTCTGGGAATCCGTAAAAGAAGAATATGATCGTGCTGAACCTCCTTCTGGCTTCCAAGGTTTGCAGAACCACAAGCATTTAAACATTGTTTTGTGTATGAAAGTTTCTTTTGTGATGCTTCTAGTTCTGAATCACAATATATTCAGATTGCTTTGCCATTGTAAGCAAATACTGTTGATGCGCCACTTGTGGTTCTAAACCTGGCCCAAGTAGTTTAGATGGCGAATGAGATTGCTGGAAGTGTCTTGAATTATAAAATAGGTTGATGGTCAACAATCAAATTGTAGACATGGAGGTTGCAAAAGATGTCGATGATGCGGCATCAAAATTTCCTTAATGATGTACAAAATTGAAATTCAAAATGATTTACACGCAGTCGATATCCATTACTACGTCTTTTGTTTCATTCTTCTGGAATAGTCGACTAAGATCGAATGTCGTCAGAAGTGGAAACCTGCAGACACATTAACAAAATGAATGTCAAGTAAGCACCTGTGAACTAAAGGAAAAGAACCCAGTCGACAGTTGACTAGGTACCAGGGTTTTGTCGTTGGTAAGCAGTTACAAATTTATGGGCTGTTTTCGAAAGTTTTGATCTATTCTTTAGAATTTCAAGTCCTCGTGCAAATGTCTCTAAACACAAATAGCGTTGTAAACTTTATAAGAGTTCCATGCCCTTATTTTGGAGAGAAGATCAAGAGATTAGCATCTCCATTTTGTTCCTTCGGGATGTTTTCCTAAACTTCTCTCTTAGTTGTGGTGTTTGTAAGTGCTTTGTTCTCTATCATGTCTTGCATTAACTTTATTCATAGTGGAATGGAAATCTTTTGCTGAACTTCTCAAATTGTGGATTATGACACAAATCATGAAAAAATGACGTTAAATCCTTGGGTTGTGGTTTGCTTCTGGTGTAAATCTTGTAAACTGATGGTCTGTTCACTGCAGTTCGCACGGTTGGCTTGTGGTTTGATTGATATTTTGCTTGAATTGACTTGAATTGCGTGATCACATCCCGCCATCTCCTATGTTATTTTCCTAACAAAATCTATTACATTCTTTCTTCAGGAATAATGTCGTGGTTGTTTCTTCCGGCGATTATCACAGGCTTAGCTTATGATGTTCCGGTAAGACAACAATATCTTTATTAAACTCATATAACCTGCAAGAAGAACCACAGTGGTTGTTAATTCTTATGATGATGGTTTGCAGGGTGAATACCTCTACATTGGTGCAGCTGTTTTTGTTGTTGTGTTCTGTGCAATTGAGATGGGAAAACCAGACAAGCCCCACAACTTTGAGCCTGAGATTTACAACATGGAGAGGGAATCCAGAGATAAGTTAATAGCTGAGTACAACACCATGGACATTTGGGATTTCAATGAGAAGTATGGGGATCTCTGGGATTTCACCATCAAGAGGGACAAGTTGTAGATTTTAGTGTAATGACTTGAATTAAGTTCACATTTCTTTGTACAAAAATTGTACAAGTGTTTTTTTTTTTTTCTTCTTCTTCTTCTATTAAAATGTTTTAATTATGGTGGTACATAACATACTCTTCCGAATTCCAATTAATATGTTCTGTGTTATCGTGGGTGTGATTGGTTTGTGAGAAAATGGTAAGGAAAAATAGCTGCTTCGGCTTCTTTTAAATCCGGTTGACTTGCTGATATAGATTTGAGGATGTTAGCACTTCATTAAGAATTGGGCATTCAGGGTTTTTCATCTGGTGGTAATGTTTTTAGTTCTTGTAGTTCAACATGATCAGTAGACGTGTCATTCCGTATGCATATATTAAGACGCAACATGTTTGGTACCTATAACAATAACAATGATAACATAGTTTAAAACACACTAACCACATAAAGTTCAACAACCACAACAATATGTTATTACTTGTATTTGTGCACTCAAGCATCATGTTTTTGTTATTTCAATCATGTCTACCTCATAAATCAATATACGACTTGTTTATTAATCATGTTACAATCTCAAATCAATTTAGTAATCATATAGCGATTTTCTAACTAGAACTACTAATTGCTTGTCGTTTTTGTCTCGTGTAGTATCGTAGGTTGATGATCTTGACATCAATAAGTACAAACACCTGGACAGAAAAATCTAATGAAATTATTCTTTCACGGTATGAAACCTTTTAAATCAAAGATTAAGTTGACGCAATATACCATAACCTTGACCAGACTAAACGCATTCCTAAATGACACCTTACTAGCTATCGTGAACATCATAACCAGAAACAAGAAATGAAGACGTTGGACATGGAGAATTGCAATACACTAAGAAGAAAATTATTCGAGTATATGATACCTGATAACAAAGTATTAGCCAAATGTAGTACCCAGAATTGATGATGGAAATGGAAGGTGAATCATCTTTTAGTTATAACGGTTGGATCCCCCCTTTTTCTTATTAATTTGATCATTTACGTATTCTACATGTGCTTCCATAAAAGTGTTTTCTATAAAGCATTACTAACTAAATGATTTATAAGTCACTTCGTGTGACATCCAAAAGGTAGAACAAACCAACATTAACATCATCCTATATTCCTATGAAGGGAAAACTAACACTATACAAATATGAATTTATGTACAAATAATCACCCCAATCCATCGATATAGAATCGAACCAACTTGACCCACGTGCACTAATTATGACTTATGTAAAATGGACATACACAACATGCAGCTCATGCATGATATGAACAATAGGATTTCTTCAGTCATTAGTGTCATTCATGCGTGTAACACTAAGTAGGTTGTTTTCGGTTATGTATAATCTTCACGTAACCCATGATTTCATGTGTAACTTCTAATCTTTATCTCATTGTAATTCCCACAAACACTTATTATAAATAAGTGTTTGTACGTTGAACTTGTACGACTAGATAGACGCTTTACTAATCAGTGAGGAAGTTGTACGTTCTTTGTAACAGTTATTGAAAGGTGTAAATAAACTGAGTCGAGCCAAACCTTCAAATTTTCAAATTTTAAGTTGTGCTTGAACCATGTCGTTTAATTTCATGTTGGATTAGTTCATTTCCATCGAGCTAAGCTCCAGTCGTCTTGAACTCGAGTCAAAATTGACAACAGATACATTTCCTCCAACAAGAAAGACCTAACGATCCACAGAAATGTGAGGGACTGAATATATAGACACTGGATTAGAAAGCTAAACATTTTATGGAGAAAAAAAAGAGAAATTAAAGGTAGCAATTTACTTGTGCCATAATTTGTGCATCTCTTGACCCACCTACGTACGTGTAACATGTTAATAATCCAACAAAACACACATACGATGATCATGATTTGAAACTCCGAATAATCGTTGCTATTGAAAGTAACATGTCGAGCTTAATCTACACTAGTTCTATAATGCCGCGTAAATAACTACCTACCGTCTTTATTTTCCTACACTTTTAATCACCATTGTTCATATTTTAAAATAAGAATAATGAATTTTCCTAGTCTTAATTATCTCCTTTGCTTAAAACTATAGCGACATTTATCAGTAGTTAGTTATGAACTAGGGTGGTTTGGTTTATTCCTCCGATGCTCGAATAATTTCTGAAAGAGCACCCTTGCGATTAATTAATTAATCTCAGGAGTGAATCGAGCAGTCACAATCCAAAATCATTTCTCCCAACACAAGTTAAGATTTGTAATTCCCATAGCGAAAGCAGCTAATGAACATTACGTGTGTGTGCTAACAAAAGTTGTCACCCATTAGTATAGCCATAGACAACTCTTGGAAGAACACTAGAATAAATTGTAATTAATTCAACTTGTCGATACGATCCATCCCTAATAATTGCGACCAAAAAATGTTATAAAATTAATCCTAATGATAACCTTAACCAAAATTATGTTGTTAATTTACATGTCCATCCCTAAGCCGCCCTATGTCTCCAACCAAAACATTTTTTGTTTTGTTTATCAATACGTGACATTTTATGTATATAAGCGACCTACAAAACCTAGAGAAGTTTTGTTAAGAAAAACACAAATATCTCCTTAGATTGTGGAATGGATTCCTCTTTCTCCTTATCCTCTTGTGGCACCCGAGCCGTGGTCTCCGAACTGGAGGAGAAGAGGGGCTACCGAGGCGTACGCCGGAGGCGGTGGGGTAAGTACGTTGCGGAGATAAGGGACTCGATGCGAAAGAGCGAGCGGGTGTGGCTTGGAACGTTTAAAACCGCCGAGGAGGCTGCATTGGCATATGACCAAGCAGCCTACATGGCTCGCGGGCCGATGGCTGTGCTCAATTTCTCTATCGACCAAGTGGTGGAGTCGCTTCGAGGAATGGAAAAGTACGAGAAGGGTAGTTCACCGGCGTTGGCCATCAAGATGAAGAACCGCCTCAGAAGGGGGAGGAAACCGGCCATGTCAATTAATGACAAGATTGTGTTTGAGTTTGAGGACTTGGGCGCTGAGTATTTGGACCAACTGCTCGCAGAATGCGACTAGATATTGCATCCATATATATAGCATGAGTGGAGCTTCAGATTATATTGGTATAAATAAACTTTAATGTGTTAGTTCTTAATTACCTTTTTCACATACCATAATGCAAGTTGTTATCTTGTTGTGTTACGGAGTTGTAACGTAATATTTCAATTTCTTCCAAAACTCGAAGCTAAAAAAGTTGTTGTCAAACGGACGTACGTTTAGGGCATCCCTTAACAGGGTTTTTTCACGATCGTGACCCGGTCAGGTCAAAGATGATCGGGTCATCTAAATCGGGCGTTGAAATGCCCGGGTCGACGACCCGGAATTCCGGGTCGTCGAATAAAAAAATAATAAATTTTGTTTTTTTTGTTTTGATTTTTGTTTTGATTTTTTGTTAAATTTTTTTTATTTTTTTTTGATGAAAATACGTTTTATAATTGTTTTGATTTTTTTAGAAAAAATTTTAATTTTTTTTAAATTTTACCAAGATGAACCCCGAAATGATGTGGAGGAGAGAGATATGTTGTTGTGGGTTGTGTTGGGTTGTGGTTAAGATGTGAATAGTATAAGAAAGAGAAGAAAGTGGGTTGAGGAGAGAGAAAACTGATGTGGAAGAGAGAGATAGTTGATTTTTGAAGAGAGAGAGCTGATGACCGGGTCGTTCAGGTCATGGTTAGTGATGATCTCAGGAGTTGCACCAATATTGAGCGAGTTTCCTATTCGTCTGTCGAAAACAAAAGGAAATCCTTATAAGAACCGTGTCGAGGATGGACTGCAATTGATTCAGATTTTCTTCATTTACTTAAGGATGGAGAGTTTTCAATACAGCCTAGTTTTTCAATATAATGAAAGTCGAAAATCACAAAAAATGGTAATTTCATTTTATAAGATCAAGATACCTGATTTTGTAATAAATGAAATGCACTGATCTTTTTCATTTCTTAATTTTATATGAAATATATATCAAATTTATGATTTTAAACGTGTATCAATAACTTGACTCATAAGTAAAAATGTAAAACTCATAAATAAAAATGTACAACTTGGTTTTTTCATTGTATTGAAAATTTAAATTATATGAAAGTATAAGGTTGTTATACGTACAACAAAAATGTAAACGAGTCAGTTCTGAACGAGCGAAGCTGGCTCAAACTCGGCTCATTTAATTTTAAACTCGCTCTTAGCTCGGTTTGAGCACGAAATTTGCGCTCGTGCTTGGCTCATTTATGGCTCGTGAGACGCTCGACTCGACTCGTTTGCTCGTGAGCTTGCTCGGCTCGTTTCATTAGAATATGATCTTTTGTTTGTGCTTGAGAATGCAAGAACAACTACTATCGACCCATATATGATATATATATATATAACATGTTGTTTCTACTTAATTTCTATCTCACATGATCCATCATAATATCATGACTTCTCAGTCATCGCATTGTTGAAAATCACAACATTATGGCTTCATTAAGTGGCCAACAAACATAGCAACAACAATGATGTGATACTATAACAAATCATATTCATGCTAGCATAATCCTCTCCATTAATATCTCATCAACTCAAATTTCCCCAGTAGAAAAAATATACCTAAATAACAATGTAAACAACCATAACATCTGACTTTGCGAAAAAACGAGGATCATATATGTTCATCTGTTGCATCAAATATCCAAAGAAACAAAATCATCACCTCAAAGAAAATATTTGGCATTGAAGACAACAATAATGGGAGGAATGAGAGAATTTGGTGGATTTGCAATAACAGCTGAAGTAAGATGGATAAGTATAGTATTTTAGGGTTAAGGATGAAATAGTAAGGTAAAATGGTAAATGAGTATTTGGTAAATAATAAATTGGTATTTGGATAATTGAGTTTGGTAAATGGTAATGGGTAGATGTATATTTGTAGTGTACATGTCGTGTATGTATATGGATGTATGCTCGTATGTGTATATACGAGCAACCGAGTCGAGCGAGCGAGCTAACGAGCGAGGAGGGTTTCACTCAGCTTGACTCATTTATTTTTCCGAGCGGATTTTTTGACTCGTGCTCAACTCGCTAACAATCGAGTCGAGCTGTTGAGCGACCAAGTTATCGAGCACGAGCAGAAACTTACAACCCTATACGAAAGTGGTTGACCGTCAAGTAAATGGAAAGAATCGATCAGAATCAATCTACAAAAGTTGAAATAGAAATTCTGGAATTCTTGAATAGTATATCTTGCACTCAAATCACTGCTGTGGATATTGTCTTCGTACTTAATTAGGCGAGAAAATGATTCTGTTTAGGGTATGCCAGTGACATTAAATAAACATTACAATGATAGATCACTGAATAAACGATAAACTTCAACATAGACAATATTCTTGATGTAGAAAATCGTATGCTTTTCTTAAATAATACAAAAGTCGTCTTAATGTAACTAAAGATTCACTAATCGCTACTTTGAGACATTTGGGGGCTTCACAGTCTCCTAGCCGACTTACGAGACTTAGACGCACAACCGGTTATGGATTCGGCGGTCTTTTTATGTTTGATGTAATAGGTAGGGGTGTAAGCGGGGCGGGGCGGGTTTTTGGTCCACCGCTACCCGTCCCGCATAAGTTAAGCGGGTATGCGGGGCGGGGCGGGGCGGGTCAAAAATAAAAAAACCGCTACCCGCCCCGCATAAGGTTGGACTAAGTGAGGCGGAGCGGGTTATGCGGGTTTGGCGGGTTTTTTAATATTTTTTTTGATTTTTTCTAAGAAAAATAAAAGAACATCAAAACTTGAAAAATTGTAATTACTCATTGTATTTTTTGGGAAATTGGATGTGTGTTGAGTGAAAAATTAGACATTTGGTTAGTGTTGAATAATGATTTGGTAAGGTGGGTTAATGGTTATGAGTAAAATTGAAACATTAAAATGATTTTGGTATATAAAAAATTAATAATATATTTGATTAGGCAGGTTGCGGGTTATGCGGGGCGGGTTGCAAGACAACCGCAAACCGCCCCGCTTATTAGGCGGGTTATGCGGGTGGCGGGTTAGCGGGTAACATTTTTTTGTCCGCTACCCGCATTAGGCGGGGCGGGACGGGTTGCGGGTAAAATATTACCCATTTACAGCCCTAGTAACAGGTGGTACGACTAAACTTTGGAGCATATGACATTGGTTCCTCTTAATTCGGGGAACAAAGTTTGTACTTGATTAAGACTTTTGTGACTTATAACATCCTTATAAACCCTTTTATTAATGCAAATCCACCACTTTTATTAAAACCATTTAGACACTAAAAATTGCATTTCTTTTTTTTACTTCACACGAAGTTGAATGTATACAATACATGACAAAAGAGAAGTCAATGAACAAAACAGTACTACTAATACAATACATGACTTGAGTTCTATTAAGGAATACATATAAACCAACTTCATAATTTTAAGATACATTTAACCTACACTTCACTTCTTACATCAAGTAGTTAAGAATACAAACAAAACCATGCACTCATATAAAGATTCATGCATCTGTGGATCAGTCCAGATGTGGAAGGAGAGTGTGTACGTACCAACTAGTTGGCTATATTATAAGAGAGTGGGCTAAAGGGCCTTTTTTCTAATCTAGAATCTGAAGATGTCGACTTTGCGTTATGTCACACGATTTTAGACTTGCTTTGATAACAAACAAACAAGCAATCAATGTTTTCTTTCGCCTCATTAAAGGCAAATGGGTTCGAACGAAGAAGAGCAAGATCGGGAGTGGTGCTTGCGACAAGTATGAAACATTTCAATGCATTTTTCGATTCAACAAGTTGCACTTAATGTGCCATGCATGTAAGCACAAAACAATTTCTAATTTTCTTTTGTTGTTACACACTTTTTTTTGTAAAATATTGGGTACATCATATTAAGAATCACAAGAGAACGAGAGAAGAAAATAGTTAGAGAGAGAGAAGATACGAGTAATAAGTGGATCTCAACTACTTGAGTCCACGTTCCACAAATCTTGATGAGCTTTATGGAGATTATTAGATATGAGATTTAGTTCATAACTTGAGTCCCAAGCCTTGTCATTAAAAGACGAGTCTGGTGGAGCCCACTCGACCGAGAGATAAAAAATAATCATAGGATGAACTAATATCTAAAATACTATGTAATCAATAAGCTAGGAGCGTTCGTCTCCTCGAGTTTGTACGCAAAACTTACAAAATTTGTTGCAAGAGAGATATACAATTTGGGTGAATACTATAAACGTGGGATCCTAATTCTAATTGAATTTTTAATGATGTTTAGGTGGTGATTAGGAGGTGATTAGGAGGAGTTACATTTGGACGGCTGGGATTGAAGGTTGATGGATGAAGGGTTGAGATGGAGTGTTGATAGATGAGAGGTTGAGATGGATTGGATTTGGATGGATGGTGAGGATTGAGGTAGGAGGAGATATTTATTGTGGTTTTCCTCTCTCTCACACTCTACTCTCTCTCACGTTTCTCTCACTCTCTCTCCCTTAGTTGTCTCCGGCGAGTATTGTGATTTCCGGCGAGGAGAGGTGGTCGACACCGGTCGGTTGGCGGAGGTGAGTTTCTTGTTATGCTAAACCGTCCCTTTTGCTTTGGTTCTCCCTCTCAACTCATCTCGTTTCCAGTGGTTGGTGCGGTGAGTGAAAGAGGAGAAAGTGTGCTCGAGTTGGTCGAGGTGGTTGTGATTGTGGATCGGGCGTGAGGTTCGTCGACGGATCGTGATTTTGGGAGGCGTGCTCATGGAAGCGCCGTCGAGGTTCTTCGAAGGTTTCTTCAAACATTCACGGTATGTCAAACTTGTAGTCGTAGCTCACTTTAGTAATGTGGGTATTTGAAAGTCGACGGTAGGCCTTCCGGCTCGTCGCAAGTAAACATGCAGCAGATTTCACTGTCTGATCGGTCGTCCGGTTGGTGCAAACGGTCGACCGTTCTTAATGAGAATTATGGTTCTGCCTCACATCGGTCGAACGATGCCCTTGGGGCGATCGACCGGTTATGCATAGGAGGCAAGCCTGGTTGGTTTCGGTCGAACGTGGCCCCTTTGTCGTTCGACCGTGTGCACTGTCGTAGGTCGGTTGGGGCGTTGACCATCTAAACGGTCGACCGCCGTTGTGACCTTGTCTGACCGATGACTTAAGTTGGATTGGTAGTCGGTTCGACCGAAGGTGGTTCGGTCGACTGGACTTGATGTGGAGTGTAGGGAAATTTCCTAGTGGAATTCGGTCGACCGAGAGTGCTCGGGGGTTCGACCGAATTCGTTGGTTGAGTTTGGGGAATTCCCTGGTAGAATTCGGTCGACCGAGAGTGCTCGGGGGTTAGACCGGATTCTTTGTGGTGCGTAAGGGATTTGTTTCCTTGGTGACTTTTGGTCGAACGGGGCCCCTTTGCTGTTCGACCGATTGGTCGTTTTATTCGTTGAACCGGGGAGGCGACTTCTAAACGGTCGACCGAGCCCTGACTTTGGTTCGACTGAACGAGTGTTGTTTGTGGGGATTGGTCGACCGATGGAGTGTCGGTCGAGGCAATTGCCCTGTATTTGTGAGATTCGGTCGACTGGGACTTTTGGTTCGGTCGATCGTTTGTGTCCAGTTTTGCACATTGGAGGTGCGGTTGTTGTGGTCGTCTGTGTGACACGAGTTGTGGTGCCGATGTTCTTCCGGCGAGTGTGCGTGTGGGCCCGAGTGTTGCGGTGGTTGGGTGAAAAATCCCTGGAGCCCTGTAACTGTGCGAGAGCTTGGGTTGGGTGAAAAAACCCTGGAGCCCAGCTTAGAAAATGTGGTGTTGGGGGTGATTGGGTGAAAGAGCCTTGGAGCCCCGTAACTGTGTGAGAGCTGCGGTTGGGTGAAAAAGTCCTGGAGCCCAGCTAGTCTGTGCGGGGTTGGGTGAAAAAGCTCTCGAGCTCCGTAGTGCGTTCAGGTTGGGTGAAAGAGCCCTGGAGCCTGAGAATGGACCGCGTGTTAAGGGTTGGCCGAAAAAGGCATGGAGCCCTTGGACGTTTGGGTTGGCTGAAAAAGGTCTGGAGCCCTTGGTCGTGTCGTGGTAGCTTGGGTTGGGTGAAAAACCCCCGGAGCCCAGCTTGGCGACGAACGTGTGTTGCGGTGGTTAGGTGAAAAAGCCCTGGAGCCCGTGACTATGGTGTGTGATGTGGTTGGGTGAAAGTGTAGGATTTCATGTTTAATTATACATATATAATTTCGAATTTTTATGTATAATAAGGATCAATTTTCAATTTTCCATAATTTATTTCATGCATGCATCGGTTTGTTTCAATAACTAGTTTTAAAACTTTTATTAAAACAAACATGGGGCTCTGAAATTCATACCTAGAAGTTCTCTAAAACTTCTTGAAGATTCGGAGATGTTGAGGATGCTTGTTGCTGCGCCGGATGCCTCCGAGATTTCACCAAACTCTAAACAAGATTGGAGAGAGACGAGCTAACCTCTCGATCTCCAATAGGGTTTAGAATCCAATTACTAACCCCTCTTTAATTCTCTTGAGAAGATGATCTCTTAAGAACTAAAACTAAACTTAAGAATTAAGGGATTTTCGTGGAGAATTATGGAGAGAGAATTTTTGCACAAGAAATAATGAATGAATTAATTAGGTAATGAGATAAACTTGTATTTATAAGTTCTCTCCAAATTACCTATTCATGTGCAACCCCTTGCCCAGGATCTCATGCAAAATTCCATCTAACCATCCATTATTTATTAATAAATAATATTAGCCACAAATTAAATCAATTATGGACCAATTCCATGCATGATCTAATTAATTCTTAAATTAATTCTGCATAAAACCGTCTGACAGGTCGACCGTTTGCGAGGTCCGGTCGACCATTTCGACTGAGTTTTGGTCGACCGATCCATATTCTCGGTCGACCGCGCAACATTCGGTCGACCGTGCAACATTGCGGTCGACCGCGCAACATTCGGTCGACCGTTTATGGTCTAGCGGTCGACCGTTTTTGCACAGTGCATGCAGACTTGTCAAATTTCGGTTTAACCCCTAAAAAATTTGACAAGTAGTAAATTCACAACTTATGTAACATATTATCCTATGTAATGATCAATCATTACACCCCATAATATTTACATCACATATAAATTTAATTTGGATTCTAATTATGTTATAAATCACAACATAATTTTGATTTTGCTGTTCACCCCATGTGTCATATTTTCTACATGAAACCCGACACATCCTATGAACTCAAAATCCTCATTTCTTGTTTCCCAGCTTTGTGGTGTGACGTATGGGAGGATCTAAACTAAGTTGACAGTGATATTAAGAGCTTAATATCACAAGCTATAAGCGGTATCTAGCTACACATTATAGCTCCCAATTAGTTAGATGTCTTAATTTCCACTCGAACCAAAACCCGATCCAATTAGTGATGGAGTGCACCACTTGTGTCCGTCCCTTGCCTCATGATATTAAGAATACACACAAAGTAGTATTGTGTCATCTTTGTATTAGTATTCATTTCTTGATCTCTTTAAGCTAGTTATAAATATGTGACTTTACTCAAATCACATTGTGCACATTATAACTTTGCTTTATCAAGGGGCCCACTAATATCATCACTCAATTAAGAGGGGCAATGATAATCTTTTGACTATCTTCTTCAACGAAAGTTATACTTAACCAACCAATGCCTTTACACTACACTGATCGATTGTTCAAGACACTGATCTAATTAAGTATTCCTTAAGTGATTAGATATAAGTCTCATATCAAAGGACCAAAGACACAGTAAAATATTAATGACACAGAAACACATTTCTATAATATTTTACTTATTAGGTCTATTCAGTATACAAAAGTAATATTTTCCTCTTTTCCATACCCGTGTTGTCACTCACTTGTAGAGCTACAATGATCTATGACCAACACGACCATCTTAACTCGGTAATTAATGTCCCATGTTAATTACCATGATTGCAAATATCTTTTGTTTTATGTAAACCAATATCTTTTAGAGCTCTACGGTTAAGGACCAAGAGCCTCTTCTTTAACACTTCTAAAAGACGAATAACATAAACAAGGAACAAAATGATTTCTCATTCAATTCATAATAATTGACATTTAAAAGTACAACTTTTAGAACACATTCCCTTCAATCTCCCACTTGTTATTAAAGTTTTCTTTCTCATACATACTCAATGCATAAAACAATAATAACTAGGGTAAACCCCATTACATATCAATCATCAAGCCAATCTACATGGTTCCTCAATCCCATGGACTCGAAATGCATTTCGCCCTTGGCTTGGGATAAGGGTTTTGTGAATGGATCAGCTGTGTTGCTGTTGGTGTCCACCCATAAAAGATTTATTTTGCCTTCGTCGATGAGGTCACGCATCACGAAGTACTTACGATCCACGTACTTCACTTTGTGGTGTGATTTGGGATCCTTGATTTGCGAGATAGATGCACTATTGTCGCAAAATAGCTCTATTGGTCCCTCGCTCGAGGGAACTA
Source organism: Triglochin maritima (assembly GCA_963682175.1). NCBI lineage: Eukaryota > Viridiplantae > Streptophyta > Magnoliopsida > Alismatales > Juncaginaceae > Triglochin > Triglochin maritima. The sequence continues at coordinate 32,772,747 of OY821786.1, forward strand.
CTCCAAGCTCTTCAAGGAACTTCTTAATCCACACTCCTTCCTTGCTTGCTTCAGCGACAGCGATTACTTCGGAAGCAGTGGTTGAGTCGGCTGTAGTGCTTTGCTTCCAACTACACCAACTCACAACTCCACCATTCAGAAGGAAGACGTATCCTGATTGCGACCTTCTATCGTCTGGATCACTCTTGAAACTCGCATCCGAGTAACCCTCAGAAATCAATTCCCTTTGTCCTCCATAAACAAGAATCTTATCCTTAGTCCGGTTAAGGTACTTCAGGATATTCTTGACCGCAGTCCAATGCTCAGGACCTGCGTTGGATTGGTGACGACTTGTCACGCTTAGAGCATACGAGACATCTGGTCTTGTGCAAGTCATCGCGTACATGATCGACCCAATTGCCGAAGCACAAGGGACATCCTTCATGTACTCTAAGTCTTTCAATCTCTATTTTGCCTAAATCTCCTCCTTCTCTTCCTCTCAAATCGCAGCCATCTCGTTACGTACTGCAAACAAATAAATACGTCAACACTAAGGATGTGTTCTGGCCCATATTAATGTATGTATATTACAACATGAAAAGTATATATTTGTACATGCAATCCAACATAATCAACCCACTCAATTTCCTTCTCTAGGGTCTGCAATTGAATCAAGAAGAAAAGATCCTAATTATATGCTTCTAGGATCTGTTGTTATGAATTTTTCCTAAGTTTTGATGCTTCTATCATCTTTGATAAATACAATATCACATGTGTTACATTTATCCATACTTTGAAAGTAACTACCTTGTACATTGTGATATGTGTCACATGTACAAGGTAATACCAGTAAAACATGAGAAAACTCATAAGAGCAGATCTCCCACTCTATTAATTGAAGAATTCGACCACGACTAGGGCTGGCAAATTCGTGTTTCGTGTCGTGTTTGACACGAACACGAATTGACACAAACTGTTTATCCTCAACCCGAACACGAACACGAACACGAATTAATAAGAAATACTCGACACGAACACGAACACGAAAATCTAATCTTAAACCCGAACACGAATTTGGTAACCCGAACACGATCCACGTTGACACGAATCCATTTTTCGTGTTCGTGTTGACACGAACACGAATTAACCTGAATAACTCGAACTGACTTGTTTGACACGAATTTTTACAAACATGAATTAATCTGAACACGAAATAACATGTTTGACACCAATTATGACATGTTTGACACAAATTTACACAAACACGAATTAACCTGAACACGAACTAGCATGTTTGACACTAATTACACGAAACACGAACTCGACCCGAATTACAGTTCGTGTTATTCGTGTCAACCCGAATTATACGAAACACGAAATACTCCAACCCGAACCCGACCCGAATTACAGTTCATGTCATTCGTGTCGACCTGAATTACAGTTCGTGTCATTCGTGTCGACCCGAATCGTGATATTTATTGTCGGGTTCGTGTTCGAGTTTCGTGTCATGACCCGAATTGCCAGCCCTAACCACGACGGATGGGAAAACTAGAACCACTTTTCATTATACCTTTTAAACAACTCACACATCCAACCATATGACCACATGGAACACATGCTCCATTAGTTGCAAACTCTCCAAACAAATCACACACTGGCTACAGGAGTTAATGGATGTCGAGGTATTGTCGGGCATTTGTAACTAACTCACTGTCTTCGGAACTAAATGACCGAGAAAAAGTGCACAGTGACTTAGATTTGGTGGCTGAGGTTAAAAACATTTAGGGAGAATGTATTAAAGGGTTAAAGTAGGGAAGCCAAAAGTTACATAATGTCAATTATTGTAATGCCAAAAAATTTAAATATTTTAAAATATTTTTAATTTTATATCTAAAATACCCTTACTCCTATCACCACAAACTCACATCCCTAACAAACCCACCAAATCTTTCATATTCTCACACTAAAGCCTAAACATTCCAACCCACTGACCACGCCTCTCGGACCACTGTTCCCGCTCGTTTTTACTGAATAACCCAACTCATTTGGTGAAAATAATGCAGCTCGCTAAGTGAAAGTGACTCATGCTCGTTTAGTGAAAATGACTCAAGTCGTAGGTGTAGGATTTCAAGTATAATTACACATATATATTTTCGGAATTTTATGCGTAATAAGGATCTATAGCAATTTTCTATGATTTATTTCATGCATGCATTGGTTTGTTTCAATACCTAGTTTTAAAACTTTTATTAAAACAAACATGGGACTCCGAAATTCATACCTAGAAGTTCTCTAAAACTTCTTGAAGATTCGGAGACGTTGAGGATGCTTGTTGCTGCGCCGGATGCCTCCGAGATTTCACCAAACTCTAAACAAGATTGGAGAGAGAACAGCTAGCCTCTCAATCTCCAATAGGGTTTAGAATCTAATTACTAACCCCTCTTTAGTTCCCTTGAGAAGAAGCTCTCTGAAAATTAAAACTAATCTTAAGAATTAAGGGAATTTCGTGGAGGATTATGCAGAGAGATTTTGCATGAGAAAAATAATGAATGAATTAATGAGGTAATGAGATAAACTTGTATTTATAAGTTCTCTCCAAATTACCTATTCATGTGCAACCTCTTGCCCATGATCTCATGCAAAATTCCATCTAACAATTCATTATTTACTAATAAGTAATCTTAGTCACGAATTAAATCAATTATGGACCAATTCCATGCATGATCTAATTAATTCTGCATTAACTGTCTGGACCGGTCGACCGTTTCGAGGTTCGGTCGACCGCTCGAACCAGGTTTCAGTCGACCGTTCAATAACTCGGTCGACCGTTCGTAACAGGAACTATTCCATCGCAATGTTCGGTCGACCGTTCGAACATATGAAAATTCCCTGTTATCGGTCGAGACATATCCGGTCGACCGTGCCCGATCGGTCGACCGTTTTCTGCTAACCGGTCGACCGTTTGAGCACTGTTCTGCAGACTTGTCAAATTTCGGTTTAACCCCTACAAAATTTGACATTTCGGGATTAGTAGTAAATTCCAAACTTATGTAACATATTATCCTATGTAATGATAAATCAATACATCCCATAATATTTACATCACATATGAATTTAATTTAGATTCTAATTATGTTATTAATCACAACATAATTTTGACTTTACTTGTTCACCCCATGTGTCATATTTTCTTCATGAAACCCGACACATCTTATTAACTCAAAATCCTCATTTCTTGTTTCCCAGTTTTGTGGTGTGACCTATGGGAGGATCTAAACTAAGTTGGCAGTGATATTAAGAGCTTAATATCACAAGCTATAAGCGATATCTAGCTACACATTATAGCTCTCAATTAGTTAGATGTCTTAATTCCACTTGAACCAAAACCCGATCCATTTAGAGATGGAGTGCACCACTTGTGTCCGTCCCTTGCCTCATGATATTAAGAATACACACAAAGTAGTATTGTGTCATCTTTGTATTAGTATTCATTTCTTGATCTCTTTAAGCTAGTTATAAATATGTGACTTAACTCAAATCACATTGTGCACATTATAACTTTGCTTTATCAAGGGGCCCACTAATATCATCACTCAATTAAGAGGGGCAATGATAATCTTTTGACTAACTATCTTCTCCAACAAAATTCATAATTAACCAACTAATGCCTTTACACTACACTCATCGATAGCTTAAGACACTAGTCTAATTAAGCAATTCTTAAGTGATCGGAAATAAGTCTCATATCAAAGGACCGAAGACACAGTAAAATATTAATGACACAGAAACACATTTCTATAATATTTTACTTATTAGGTCTATTCAGTATACAAAAGTAATATTTTCCTCTTTTGCATACCCGTGTCGTCACTCACTTGTAGAGCTACAGTGATCTATGACCAATACGACAATCTTAACTCGGTAATTAATGTCCCATGTTAATTACCATGATTGTGAATATCATTTGTTTTATGTAAACCAATATCTTTTAGAGCTCTACGGTTAAGGACCAAGAACCTCTTCCTTAACACTTCTAAAAGACGAATAACATAAAGAAGGAACAAAATGATTTCTCATTCAATTCATAATAATTGACATTTAAAAGTAAAACTTTTAGAACACATTCCCTTCAATCTCCCACTTGTTATTAAAGTTTTCTTTCTCATACATACTCAATGCATGAAACAATAATAACTAGGGTAAACCTCATTACATATCAATCATCAAGCCAATCTACATGGTTCCTCAATCCCATGGACTCGAAATGCATTTCGCCCTTGGCTTGGGATAAGGGTTTTGTGATTGGATCAGTTGTGTTGTTGTTGGTGTCCACCCATAAAAGATTTATTTTGCCTTCGTCGATGAGGTCATGCGTCACGAAGTACTTACGATCCATGTACGTCACTTTGTGGTATGATTTGGGATCCTTGATTTGCGAGATAGATGCACTATTGTCGCAAAATAGCTCTATTGGTTCCTCGCTCGAGGGAACTACTCCAAGCTCTTCAAGGAACTTCTTGATCCACACTCCTTCCTTGCTCGCTTCAGCGACAACCATTACTTCGGAAGCAGTGGTTGAGTCGGCCGTAGTGCTTTGCTTCCAACTACGCCAACTCACAGCTCCACCATTCAGAAGAAAGACGTATCCTGATTGCGACCTTCTATCGTCTGGATCACTCATGAAACTCGCATCCGAGTACCCTTCGGTTATCAACTCCCTTTGACCTCCATAAACAAGAATCTTATCCTTAGTCCGATTAAGGTACTTCAGGATATTCTTGACAGCAGTCCAATGCTCAGGACCTGCGTTGGATTGGTGACGACTTGTCACGCTTAGAGCATACGAGACATCGGGTCTTGTGCAAGTCATCGCGTACATGATCGACCCAATTTTCGAAGCATAAGGGACATCCTTCATATACTCTAAGTCCTTACGCGATTCCGCACGTTGAGACTTCTTGAGTTGCACACCCATACTCATTGGCACACTGCCCTTTTTGGAGTTGTTCATCTTGAACCTTTCCAAGACCTTGTCAATGTATGTACGTTGACTGAGGCCAATGAGTCTACGGGATCTATCTCGATATATCTTGATTCCCAAGATGTATTGAGCCTTACCCATATCTTTCATAGAAAATGCAGATTTCAATGAATTTCTCGTTTGCTCAAGCAAAGGAATATGATTGCCCATGAGCAATATGTCATCGACATATAAGATTAGGAATACTACATGGCTCCCACTGACCTTCTTGTATATACAAGGTTCTTCCTTACTTTGAATGAAGTGAAACTTCTTCACTTCCTCGTCAAAGCGTTTTTTCCAACTCCTTGATGTTTGCTTCAATCCATAAATGGATCTTTGAAGCTTGCATACCTTCTCGCTATTCTTTGGATCTTCAAAACCTTGAGGTTGTACCATGTACACATCCTCCTCCAAGTTCCCATTAAGGAACGCCGTTTTGACATCCATTTTCCATATTTCATAATCATGAAATGCGGCAATAGCGAGCATGATCCGAATAGACTTGAACATGACAACCAGTGAAAAAGTTTCATCATAGTCAATTCCTTGAACTTGAGTGAAACCCTTCGCTACAAGCCTCGCTTTGTAGGTTGTCAAGTTCTCATCCATGTCCATCTTCCTCTTGAAAACCCATTTATTTTGAATGGCCTTTTTCCCTTGAGGATGGTCAACCAAGTTCCACACTTGATTATCATACATGGATTCTATTTCGGATTCCATGGCCTTAAGCCATAGTTTGGAGTCTTCCCTTTCCATTGCTTCTTGGAAGGTCAAGGGATCATTGGTATCTAGTACCATGATTTCATGAAGTCCCAGATACAAGTCGGGTTTCTTACTTTCCCTTGTTGACCTTCTTAGTTCTTTTGGTTCTTCTCGTGCCTCTCAAACTTCTTCCACAATTTCTTGAGGAGTTGGTTCACGTTCAACTCTTGAACGTACACTTGGTGGGGATGATTAAGATTCTCTCACAATTTCTTGTGATGGTCTCTCGCTCACGCTCCCACTAACCAAAGGAATCTCGGTTGGGCCTTCATGATCTTGAACGTCATCATTCATGTCATGATCTTGTAGAGTATCTTGAGTTTCCTCAAGCACAACCCTACTCCTACTACTTTTTACTCTTTCTAGAAATTCCTTTTCTAGAAATATGGCATCCCTCTCTACAATCACTCGATTGGAGGTGATATGCCAAAAGTAGTATCCTCTTGTCTCACGAGGATAACCAATAAAGAAGCACTTATCCGCTTTTGGTTGAAGTTTGGTCGACATCAATCTCTTGACGTAAGCCTCACAACCCCAAATCTTGAGAAAATTGAGCTTAGGTGTTTTACCACTCCATAGCTCATAAGGAGTTTTCTTCACGGATTTGGATGGAACATTATTTAGTGTGTAAGCCGCAGTTTGTAGTGCATACCCCATGTGTCATATTTTCTTCATGAAACCCGACACATCTTATGAACTCAAAATCCTCATTTCTTGTTTCCCAGTTTTGTGGTGTGACCTATGGGAGGATCTAAACTAAATTGGCAGTGATATTAAGAGCTTAATATCACAAGCTATAAGCGGTATCTAGCTACACATTATAGCTCCCAATTAGTTAGATGTCTTAATTCCACTTGAACCAAAACCCGATCCATTTAGTGATGGAGTGCACCACTTGTGTGCGTCCCTTGCCTCATGATATTAAGAATACACACAAAGTAGTATTGTGGCATCTTTGTATTAGTATCCATTTCTTGATCTCTTTAAGCTAGTTATAAATATGTGACTTAAATCACATTGTGCACATTAGAACTTTGCTTTATCAAGGGGCCCACTAATATCATCACTCAATTAAGAGGGGGCAATGATAATCTTTTGACTAACTATCTTCTCCAACGAAAGTCATACTTAACCAACTAATGCCTTTACACTACACTCATCGATAGCTTAAGACACTAGTCTAATTAAGCAATTCTTAAGTGATCGGATATAAGTCTCATATCAAAGGACCGAAGACACAGTAAAATATTAATGACACAGAAACACATTTCTATAATATTTTACTTATTAGGTCTATTCAGTATACAAAAGTAATATTTTCCTCTTTTGCATACCCGTGTCGTCACTCACTTGTAGAGCTACAGTGATCTATGACCAATACGACAATCTTAACTCGGTAATTAATGTCCCATGTTAATTACCATGATTGTGAATATCATTTGTTTTATGTAAACCAATATCTTTTAGAGCTCTACGGTTAAGGACCAAGAACCTCTTCCTTAACACTTCTAAAAGACGAATAACATAAAGAAGGAACAAAATGATTTCTCATTCAATTCATAATAATTGACATTTAAAAGTAAAACTTTTAGAACACATTCCCTTCAATCTCCCACTTGTTATTAAAGTTTTCTTTCTCATACATACTCAATGCATGAAACAATAATAACTAGGGTAAACCTCATTACATATCAATCATCAAGCCAATCTACATGGTTCCTCAATCCCATGGACTCGAAATGCATTTCGCCCTTGGCTTGGGATAAGGGTTTTGTGAATGGATCAGCTGTGTTGTTGTTGGTGTCCACCCATAAAAGATTTATTTTGCCTTCGTCGATGAGGTCATGCGTCACGAAGTACTTACGATCCATGTACGTCACTTTGTGGTATGATTTGGGATCCTTGATTTGCGAGATAGATGCACTATTGTCGCAAAATAGCTCTATTGGTTCCTCGCTCGAGGGAACTACTCCAAGCTCTTCAAGGAACTTCTTGATCCACACTCCTTCCTTGCTCGCTTCAGCGACAACCATTACTTCGGAAGCAGTGGTTGAGTCGGCCGTAGTGCTTTGCTTCCAACTACGCCAACTCACAGCTCCACCATTCAGAAGAAAGACGTATCCTGATTGCGACCTTCTATCGTCTGGATCACTCATGAAACTCGCATCCGAGTACCCTTCGGTTATCAACTCCCTTTGACCTCCATAAACAAGAATCTTATCCTTAGTCCGATTAAGGTACTTCAGGATATTCTTGACAGCAGTCCAATGCTCAGGACCTGCGTTGGATTGGTGACGACTTGTCACGCTTAGAGCATACGAGACATCGGGTCTTGTGCAAGTCATCGCGTACATGATCGACCCAATTTTCGAAGCATAAGGGACATCCTTCATATACTCTAAGTCCTTACGCGATTCCGCACGTTGAGACTTCTTGAGTTGCACACCCATACTCATTGGCACACTGCCCTTTTTGGAGTTGTTCATCTTGAACCTTTCCAAGACCTTGTCAATGTATGTACGTTGACTGAGGCCAATGAGTCTACGGGATCTATCTCGATATATCTTGATTCCCAAGATGTATTGAGCCTTACCCATATCTTTCATAGAAAATGCAGATTTCAATGAATTTCTCGTTTGCTCAAGCAAAGGAATATGATTGCCCATGAGCAATATGTCATCGACATATAAGATTAGGAATACTACATGGCTCCCACTGACCTTCTTGTATATACAAGGTTCTTCCTTACTTTGAATGAAGTGAAACTTCTTCACTTCCTCGTCAAAGCGTTTTTTCCAACTCCTTGATGTTTGCTTCAATCCATAAATGGATCTTTGAAGCTTGCATACCTTCTCGCTATTCTTTGGATCTTCAAAACCTTGAGGTTGTACCATGTACACATCCTCCTCCAAGTTCCCATTAAGGAACGCCGTTTTGACATCCATTTTCCATATTTCATAATCATGAAATGCGGCAATAGCGAGCATGATCCGAATAGACTTGAACATGACAACCAGTGAAAAAGTTTCATCATAGTCAATTCCTTGAACTTGAGTGAAACCCTTCGCTACAAGCCTCGCTTTGTAGGTTGTCAAGTTCTCATCCATGTCCATCTTCCTCTTGAAAACCCATTTATTTTGAATGGCCTTTTTCCCTTGAGGATGGTCAACCAAGTTCCACACTTGATTATCATACATGGATTCTATTTCGGATTCCATGGCCTTAAGCCATAGTTTGGAGTCTTCCCTTTCCATTGCTTCTTGGAAGGTCAAGGGATCATTGGTATCTAGTACCATGATTTCATGAAGTCCCAGATACAAGTCGGGTTTCTTACTTTCCCTTGTTGACCTTCTTAGTTCTTTTGGTTCTTCTCGTGCCTCTCAAACTTCTTCCACAATTTCTTGAGGAGTTGGTTCACGTTCAACTCTTGAACGTACACTTGGTGGGGATGATTAAGATTCTCTCACAATTTCTTGTGATGGTCTCTCGCTCACGCTCCCACTAACCAAAGGAATCTCGGTTGGGCCTTCATGATCTTGAACGTCATCATTCATGTCATGATCTTGTAGAGTATCTTGAGTTTCCTCAAGCACAACCCTACTCCTACTACTTTTTACTCTTTCTAGAAATTCCTTTTCTAGAAATATGGCATCCCTCTCTACAATCACTCGATTGGAGGTGATATGCCAAAAGTAGTATCCTCTTGTCTCACGAGGATAACCAATAAAGAAGCACTTATCCGCTTTTGGTTGAAGTTTGGTCGACATCAATCTCTTGACGTAAGCCTCACAACCCCAAATCTTGAGAAAATTGAGCTTAGGTGTTTTACCACTCCATAGCTCATAAGGAGTTTTCTTCACGGATTTGGATGGAACATTATTTAGTGTGTAAGCCGCAGTTTGTAGTGCATACCCCATGTGTCATATTTTCTTCATGAAACCCGACACATCTTATGAACTCAAAATCCTCATTTCTTGTTTCCCAGTTTTGTGGTGTGACCTATGGGAGGATCTAAACTAAGTTGGCAGTGATATTAAGAGCTTAATATCACAAGCTATAAGCGGTATCTAGCTACACATTATAGCTCCCAATTAGTTAGATGTCTTAATTATACTTGAACCAAAACCCGATCCATTTAGTGATGGAGTGCACCACTTGTGTGCGTCCCTTGCCTCATGATATTAAGAATACACACAAAGTAGTATTGTGGCATCTTTGTATTAGTATCCATTTCTTGATCTCTTTAAGCTAGTTATAAATATGTGACTTAAATCACATTGTGCACATTAGAACTTTGCTTTATCAAGGGGCCCACTAATATCATCACTCAATTAAGAGGGGGCAATGATAATCTTTTGACTAACTATCTTCTCCAACGAAAGTCATACTTAACCAACTAATGCCTTTACACTACACTCATCGATAGCTTAAGACACTAGTCTAATTAAGCAATTCTTAAGTGATCGGATATAAGTCTCATATCAAAGGACCGAAGACACAGTAAAATATTAATGACACAGAAACACATTTCTATAATATTTTACTTATTAGGTCTATTCAGTATACAAAAGTAATATTTTCCTCTTTTGCATACCCGTGTCGTCACTCACTTGTAGAGCTACAATGATCTATGACCAACACGATAATCTTAACTCGGTAATTAAGGTCCCATGTTAATTACCATGATTGCGAATATCTTTTGTTTTATGTAAACCAATATCTTTTAGAGCTCTATGGTTAAGGACCAAGAGCCTCTTCCTTAACACTTCTAAAAGACGAATAACATAAAGAAGGAACAAAATGATTTCTCATTCAATTCATAATAATTGACATTTAAAAGTAAAACTTTTAGAACACATTCCCTTCAGTAGGTGTGTCCCAACTTGTTTAAGGTGGAAAAACGATACAACCTTTTTGGTGGGAAAAACGGTCCAGCTCATTTTCTGTTCTTTCAAATCAGCATTCTTTCACGCACTTTATGAACCCAATAAGTTCTTAATCTGCGGAAATGTCAAATATGAAAATTTTGCATCTTCTTTGGAACCAAATCTTCTTTGTAACGAGTCTTGAATCGTGATATTTGGATATTGGAGGAGAGAGTAATGCACAAATTATTGAAGATCTGTCGATTATTTAGTTTCCAAATATGATATGTCTTGAAACACATTTTTCACCCTAGTATAATTGGAATTTGGCAAATCATAAGATACTCATATGTGATCCTTTCAATTATCTTTTTAATTGATTTGGAATCATCAAATTCTATATTTGGATGTGGATGCTATGAGTAAAAGAAGTGATGCATCCCGTGCGGGACTGGTGCGTCCCAACTTTGTTTTGTGGTAAAACGACCCAGCTCGTTGATGTGTCCTGGGCGGAATTACTGCCTCCAAGCTTTGTTTTGTAGAAAAATGACCCAACTCATTTGCTACAACGACCCAACTCATTTTGTTAAAACGACCAGGCTCATATGTTGAAAATGACCCAGCTCGCTGGTGCATCCTGAGCAGGACTGCTACATCGAAGCTTTGTTTAGTGGAAAAACGACCTAGCTCGTTGGTGCATCTCATGTGGTACTTAGGGTTGAGCATCAGGGTCCAGACCGAACCCAGACCAATTGGTCCGATCCAAAAACCTGGACTGGACCAGGGTTTTTATATTAAAATTTAGGTTTTGGACCGGGTCTCGTCCGGACCGAACACGGACCCAAACCGATTGGTCTGGTCTGGTCCTGTCCAAAAAACCAGACTGGACCGATTTCTACTCTCCGCTAGCGGTACTGTTGGGTCTAGCTTTGTTTTGTGGAAAACAACACAGCTCGTTTGCTACAACGACCCAATTTGTTTGATGAAAATGACCCGGCTTGTTTGCTGAAAATGACCCAGCTCGTTTGCTACAACAACCTAGCTTGTTTGGTGAAAACGACACCGCTCGTTTACTACAACGACTTAGCTTGTTTGGTGAAAAACCTCAGCTCGTTTGGTGAAAATAACCCAACTTGTTTAGTTATTTTTAAAAACCGTTTATCTTGATTCAATGTGTCCATGAAGTAAGTTGGTTTTTCATATCTCAATGTTCGTGTGCGTATAAGTTAACTTCTAACAGGTTGGTTTGTGATATTTTCAACTTGTTTGTCTTGATTGAATTTGAATCTATGAACGTTGTCATAATGTTGTTTCAAAATATATGATTTTTCAAAAAAATATAAAACATTCAGTAATGGAACTTAAAAAGTTCACTTAAGAAATTAAATTATACATATATTATTGTTCTAACACTAAAAATTAACATCCGTAATTGTATATGTTGTTAGTTAAGTTGTCGATTGTAGAGCATATTGTTTCACATCTTAAAGAAAGTATATTTTTTGTTAAAACGAGTCAAATTGTTAATTAAGTTGCAAGAACCTAGCTCGTTTCGACCGGACGATTCAGCTCGTTTGGTGAAAATGGCCCAACTCGTTTGGACACAATCTGGACAAACTCTAGACACACTTTGGACAACTTTGGACACAATCTAGACATATATGGACACAATCTGGACAATTACGGACAAATTTGGACACAATCTGAACAATTCTTGACACAATCTGGATAAATTTTATATTTGGATGTGGATGTTATGAGTAAAACAAGTCATACGTCACGCGTGGGACGAGTGCATCCCGAGTGGGACTGATGCGTCTTTCACGTCATTTATGAGCCCATTAGGATCCGAATTCGGAAATATGTTATATACTAACATTTTGCATCTCCAATTTGTTTTTCTAACACATCTTGAATCACCTTATTTGGATATCGTAGAAAAGAGTTATGCACAAATTATTGATGATCTATTGATTGTCGAGTTTCCAAATACGATCTATTTTCACACACGTTTTCACCTCAGTATAATCAGAATTTGGCAAGTCTTAAGATACTATTATGTGCTCCTTTGAATTATCTTTTCAACGGATCTAGAATCATTAAATTCTATATTTGGATGTGAATGTTATGAGTAAAACAAGTGATACGTCCCGAGCGGGACGAGTGCGTCTTGACTGGGATTGGTGCATTTTCCACGCAATTTATGAGCCCATTCAGTTCCGAATTTAGAAATATGTTAAATATAAAAATTTTGAGTCTCCAAATTGTATTTGTAAAGCATCTTGAATCGCCTTATTTGGATATTGGAGGACAGAGTTATAAACATATTATTGATGATTTATCGATTGTCGAGTTTCCAAATACGGTCTGTTTTCACACAAGTTTTTCACCTTTGTATCATTGGAATTTGGCAAGTCTTGAGATTCTAATATGTTCTTCTTTGAATTATCTTTCCAACGTATCTAGATTCATTAAATTCTATATTTTGATGTTGATGTTATGAGTAAAACAACTGATACGTGACGCGTCGGGCGACTGCATCCCGAGCAGGACTGGTGCGTCCTGAGTGGGATTATTGCATCTTCCACTTCATTTTTGAGCCCATTACGTTCCAAATTTGGAAATATGTTAAATATAATAATTTTGCGTCTCAAAATCATCTTTGTAACGAGTATTGAATCACATTATTTGGATATGCATAAATTATTGATGATTTGTCAATTTTCCAATTTCCAAATACGGTATGTTTTGACACACATTTTTACCCTTGTAGCATAGGAATTTGGCAAGTCGTAAGCCAAACTAATATGTGCTCATTTCAATAATCTTTCTAATGGATCTTGAATCATCAAATTTCGTATTTGGATGAGGATGTTATGAATTGGTGAAAACGACCCGGCTCGTTATGTGAAAACAACCTAGCTCGTTCGGTGAAAATGACCCAACTTGTTTGGTCGACAACGACCCAGGTCGTTCGGCTCGTTTGATGAAAACAAACCAGACCGTTTAGTCTTATTTTTGCTAAAATCTAAAATTGATAACAAAATAAAACTTATATAATGAAAATCGATCTTAATATTCTGGTATATTATGTAGGATGATTGGAGTGAGGTTATAAGATTTAGGGGAGAAATATGTTGAGAGAGGGAGTTAAGAGAAATATGGATGTTGGGAAGAAAAATTGTGTGATTTGTAATTAAGACAAAAATGACAAGGATAAAGTGACATTTCATATTTTTTAATACCAGAAAAAGTGAATGACCCTCAAATAAATATACCCCAGTCAATGAGACTACAAGATTGTGATTTATGACCATTACATTACATCTCCATCGACTACAAGATAACAATGAGATTTCGTATTTTATTTTCTCTGAACATGTTTGTTTTAAGTTGCTTGAGTTAGATTCCAAAATGATGATAGTCGTAGACTTACCAAAGGCATTCGTTTACGTGTGTCACAGAACAAACGTAGTTGTTCATCGTCATCTCTTCAATCACAGATAAAAATCGATACTTTCTTCCTGAATAGAAATTAAAATGCATATTAATCAATATTACCAGTAGAGACCCATCCAAAATCTTAACCACCGGGTTATCTTCATAAAAGTACGGTTCCTCAATAGTTGCCGAGCATAGTGCGATAAAAATGCATTTAGGAATCTGAATGCAATAAATTGTTTTTAATTGGAACTAAATTGATAACCGTATATATAAAAGGCTTGTTTAGTTATGCAATGACACAGTAACGGGGGGAGTGTAGGACTGTAAACTTTTCTACTGGGGATTGGTCAATCGTTCAGTGTTCGCTCAATATTGTTTGGATCATGGCTCAACTTGTTTAGTAACAAGCCGAGCACGATCTAAGAAATCGACTCGACGAACTAAACGAGCCGAGCACGAGTAGATTGTGCTTTCTTGAGACCCGATTATTCTATCCAATTTCCCGATTACACTAGGATTTCGTGAACTATACTTGTGTATATTTTAAAAAATTAACAAACATTTAGGATCGATTTTTATATTTTCAATCATTTTCATGTACAAAACATAGACTATATATTTTAATATATGTATCCTACATAAATATTAAATTGTATAGAAGAAAATCATACCCAAAATGTTCTCTAAAATCTTTTCGAAGATCCAGAGTCGCGTTGCACTTGAATCGTCTCGGAATTCCTTCAAGTGTTCACCAAACTTTAAACAAAATTTAGAGAGAAAAAAGTTAGTCAATCAATCTCTAATTAAATGCTAGAATCTAGCTAATTATCTCTTTGATGCTCCTAAAAATTTAATCTCTAAAACACTCAACTAACAAGAGATTTTTCGGATGGATTTGGTGGAGAAATATGGAGAGGAAAATTTTGCATTCATATATTAATAATGAGAATAGGAGGGTCCTATTTATAGGACTTCTGTTGTTAGTTGGAACCCACTTGCACATGATTCCTTGTTAATATCTCATCTAATTCAATCATATTTCGACACGTGATCATCTATTAACCTCCTCTAACCGAATCAGAACAAATCCAACCCATGATCAAAAAAAATATCTTATTAATTCAAGTAAAACCATGCAAAACTATTTTCAAAAAAACCCAGAAACTACTGTTCACCAGTCGACTGTTTTGCAAAAAATGTTCAACCGTTTTGCAATGTTTTTTTTTGCCTTTTGCCGAATTTTAGGCCAAATAGCCAACAAAATTTGATCTTCGGAGTTTTAGCAAATTTATATATTTTATAATATTACAAACTACATTATAATATGCAACATATTATCATATATAATGTCAAACATTACACCCCATAATATATTTGCATCTCATATAAATTTATTTATTATTCTAACTATGTCGTAATCACGATATATTTGATTTTAATATTTTACCACATGTATCGCAACACATCATATAAAATGTAAAATCAAATTCATTATTTTTCAGTTCTGTGGTGTGACATATATGAGGATCTAAGTTATGTTGACAATGATAAAAAACACTTTATATCATAAACTATAAGCGGTATCTAGCTAAACATTATAGTTACCTAAATAACAAAAATGTCTTGCTCACTCGAACTAAACACGATCCATTGGTGATATGTTATATCACTGTGTCTATCTGTTGCCTCATGATGTTGAGAATATTATACAAAGTATAAGTATCATCCTTGTATTTTATATTCATTTCTTGATCTCAAACTAATTATAAATATGCAATTATACACAAGTTACATTGTGAATATTAAAATTTTGTTTTATCAAGTGGCTCAGTAATATCATCACTCAAGTCAAGAGGGGCAATGATAATCTTTTGACTTATCAACTTTTCCATCACAAGTTATGTATAACCAACTAATACTTTTATCATTATACTCATTGATAGTTTTTGATAATAATCAAATCATACTCCTTATGTGAAAAGATATAGGTCTCATATCTTAGGATTCAAAGACACAATGAAACATTAATGACACAAACACAATTACATAATATTTTATTTGTTAGGTCAATTCAATATATAAAAGAAACATTTTAATTTCATATACTCATGTTGTTAAATATTTGTAGAGCTACAATATCTCTCTTAACCAACACGACAATCTTAACTCAGCAATTAATATCTCATGTTAATTAAACATGATTGTGAATTACTTGAATATTTTAATCAATGAACAAAATGTTTAATACATGCAATTCATAATATGCCATTTTTTTCTTCCAATTACCCATTTACAAACCTATATAACTAACCCTAATCCTTTTCCAACCCTTCCTCCTAACCATTCACTCCTAACCATTCATCCAAGAGTAAACTTTAATCCCTAAACCCTTCCTCCTAACCCTCCAACTCCTCGTGACGCTGATGTAGGATTTCATGTTTAATTGTACATATTTATTTTCGAAATTGTTATGCACAATAAGGATCAATTTACAATTTTCTATGATTTATTTCATGCATGCATCAATTTGTTTCAATATCTAGTTTCAAAACTTTATTAAAACAAATTTGGACTCCGAAATTCATACCTAGAAGTTCTCTAAGACTTCTTGAAGATTCGGAGACGTTGGGGATGCCCCTTGCTGCACCGGATGCCTCCGAGATTTCACCAAACTCTAAACAAGATTGGAGAGAGACGAGCTAGCCTCTCGATCTCCAATAGGGTTTAGAATCCAATTACTAACCCCTCTTTAGTTCCCTTTAGAAGATGACCTCTGAAGAACTAAAACTAAACTTAAGAATTACTGTAATTTCGTGGAGAATTATGGAGAGAGATTTTGCATAAGAAAAATAATGAATTAATTAAGGAGGTAATGAGATAACCTTGTATTTATAGGTTCTCTCCAAATTACCTATTCATGTGCAACCTCTTGCCCATGATTCCATGCAAAATTCCATCTAACCATCCATTATTTATTAATAAATAATCTTAGCCACGAATTAAATCAATTATGGACCAATTCCATGCATGATCTAATTAATTCTGCATAAAACCGTCTGACCGATTGACCGTTTGCGAGGTCCGGTCGACCATTTAGACCTGGTTTTGGTCGACCGTTTAGACACTCGGTCGACCGTTCGCAACATTAAAATATTTCATCACAATGTTCGGTCGACCGACCGATAAATTCGGTCGACCGAAAATGAACAGACGAAATCCCTGTTACGATGTACACACATCCGGTCGACCGTGCAATATTGCGGTCGACCGTCCCACATCTGGTCGACCGTTTACTGTTTAGCGGTCGACCGTTTGTGCACTGTGCTGCAGACTTGTCAAATTTCGGTTTAACCCCTACAAAATTTGACATTTCGGGATTAGTAAAAAATTCACAACTTATGTAACATATTATCCTATGTAATGATCAATCATTACACCCCATAATATTTACATCACATATGAATTTAATTTAGATTCTAATTATGTTATAAATCACAACATAATTTTGATTTTGCTTGTTCACCCCATGTGTCATATTTTCTACATGAAACCTGACACATCTTATGAACTCAAAATCCCCATTTTCTTGTTTCCCAGTTTTGTGGTGTGACCTATGGGAGGATCTAAACTAAGTTGGCAGTGATATTAAGAGCTTAATATCACAAGCTATAAGCGGTATCTAGCTACACATTATAGCTCCCAATTAGTTAGATGTCTTAATTCCACTCGAACCAAAACCCGATCCAATTAGTGATGGAGTGCACCACTTGTGTCTGTCCCTTGCCTCATGATATTAAGAATACACACAAAGTAGTATTGTGTCATCTTTGTATTAGTATTCATTTCTTGATCTCTTTAAGCTAGTTATAAATATGTGACTTTACTCAAATCACATTGTGCACATTATAACTTTGCTTTATCAAGGGGCCCACTAATATCATCACTCAATTAAGAGGGGCAATGATAATCTTTTGACTATCTTCTTCAACGAAAGTTATACTTAACCAACCAATGCCTTTACACTACACTGATCGATTGTTCAAGACACTGATCTAATTAAGTATTCCTTAAGTGATTAGATATAAGTCTCATATCAAAGGACCAAAGACACAGTAAAATATTAATGACACAGAAACACATTTCTATAATATTTTACTTATTAGGTCTATTCAGTATACAAAAGCAATATTTTCCTCTTTTGTGTACCCGTGTTGTCACTCACTTGTAGAGCTACAATGATCTATGACCAACACAACAATCTTAACCCGGTAATTAATGTCCCATGTTAATTACCATGATTGCGAATATCTTTTGTTTTATGTAAACCAATATCTTTTAGAGCTCTACGGTTAAGGACCAAGAGCCTCTTCCTTAACACTTCTAAAAGACGAATAACATAAACAAGGAACAAAATGATTTCTCATTCAATTCATAATAATTGACATTTAAA
This sequence comes from Triglochin maritima, assembly GCA_963682175.1. Lineage (NCBI taxonomy): Eukaryota > Viridiplantae > Streptophyta > Magnoliopsida > Alismatales > Juncaginaceae > Triglochin > Triglochin maritima. The sequence goes on from OY821786.1 coordinate 32,791,270, forward strand.
AGTAAAACTTTTAGAACACATTCCCTTCAATCTCCCACTTGTTATCAAAGTTTTCTTTCACATACATTCTCAATGTATAAAACATTAATAACTAGGGTAACCTTCTCAAATCACCTATCAAGCCAATCCACATGGATCCTCGGATCCATGGACTCGAAATATATTTCGTCTCTTAGCTTGGTATGAAGGTTTGTTGAATGGATCAGTTGTGTCACTGTTGTGTCCACCTATTTATTTATTTCGTCTTTCGTTGGTGGTTGAGTTAGCTGTAGTGATATTACTCCTAACTGCACTAGCTCATACCTCCACCTTCGATAATGATGACACATCATCACTCCAACCTCTTATTGTCTAGAATTCCTATAAGAATTGCATCAAAACAACCCTCGGCTATTTTCTCCTTTGTCATCCATAAACAAGAACCTTATCTTTAGTCCGGTTAAGGTACTTCAGAATATTCTTGACCGCAATCCTATGATTAGGACTTGCGTTGGATTGGTGACCTCTTGTCACGTTTAGAGCATACGAGATATTGAGTCTTGTGCAAGTCATCGTGTACATGGTCCTTCCTTTTGTCGAAGCATAAGGGTTACCTTCATGTACTCCAAGTCTTTGTGTGATTGAGCACATTGAGACTTCTTGAGTTGCACACCTATACTCTTACTTATTGGCATATTGTCCATATCGGAAGTTCACCCTTAACATTTCAAAGACCTTGTCAATGTATACCCGTTGACTTAGACCAATGAGTCTATGAGATGTATCTCTTTATATCTTGATAATCAAGATGTTTTGAACTTCACTCACATCTTTTCATTGAACATACTGATTTCAACGAAATTTCTCGTTTGCTAATGCAAAGGTATATGATCGCTCATGTGCAATATGTCATCGACATATAAGATCAGAAATACTACATGGCTCCCACTAATCTCCTTGTATCAACAAGGTTTTTCTTTACTTTGAATGAAGTGAATCTTCTTCATCTCTTCGTCAAAGCGTTTGTTCCAACTCCTCGATGCTTGCTTCAATCCATAAATGGATTCTCGAAACTTGCATTTCTTCTCGCTACTATTTGGATCATCAAAACCTTGAGGTTGTACCATGTACATATCCTCCTCCAAGTTCCTGTTTAAGGAACGCCATTTTGATATCCATCTTCCATATCCCACAATTGTGAAATGCGGTAATAGTGAGCATAATCCGAATAGATTTTAATATGGCAACTTCTCAAAAATTCATCAAAGTCAATTTCTTGAATTTGAGTATAACTTTTGCTACAAGCCTTGCTTTGTAGGTTGTCAAGTTACTATCCATGTCTATCTTCCTCCTAAAAGCTCATTTATACCAAATGATATTTTCTCCTGAGGAAGGTAAATCAAGTTCCATACTTGATTGTCATATATGGATTCTATTTCGGATTTCATGGCCTTTAGCCAAAGTCTGGAGTCTTCCTTTTCCATTGCTTCTTGGAAGGTCGAGGGATCTTCGGTACCTAGTACCACGATCTTATGAAGTCCCACATACTTATTGGGTTTCTTCCTTTCCCTCGTCGACCTATTCTTTTGGTTCTTCTCGTGTCTCTCGAACTTATTCCATAATTTCTTAAGGAATAGGTTCACGTTCAACTCTTGAACACACACTAGGTGGGGATGATTGAGATCCTCTCACAATTTCTTGCGATGGTCTCTCACTCATGCTCCCACTAACCAAATGAATCTCGGCTGGGCCTTCATGATTTTGAACGCAACATTCACATCATGATCTTGTAGAGTATCTTGAGTTTCCTCAAGCTTAACTCTACTCCCACTACTTTTCTCTCTTTTCCAGAAATTCTAGAAAAACCATATATCTCTCTACAATCTTTCGATTGGAGGTGATATACCAAAAGTAGCATCCTCTTGTCTCACGAGGACAACCTATAAAGAAGCACTTATCCGCTTTTGGTTGAAGCTTGGTTGACATCAATTTCTTGATGGATACCTCACAACCCCAAATCTTGAGAAAGTCGAGCTTAGGTGTCTTTCAACTCCATAGCTCACAAGACATTTTCTCCACGAATTTGGATGGAACATTATTTAGTGAGTTTGTCATTATTTGTAGTGCATAATTCCAAAAGTAAATAGGCAATTTAGATTGACTTATTATTGATCGAACCATGTCGAGCAATATCATGTTCCTACTTTAGGAATAAGTCAAATTAGGTATCCTAAGCACTCACCCCTACGAACCTTTCATAGAGACTCGATATTCTTGTTGAGTCGGTTCACTACTTCATCCTCGAATTCCTTGAACTTGTCAAAGAATTCACTTTTGCTTCCCATTAGACAAATATAGCCATAATGACCATAGTTGTCCGTGAACAAAATGAAGTACCTTAAACGTCCCTTGCACTTGTACTTATCGGACCACATACATTAGAATGTATCATATCCAATTAGTTATTCGTTTTCGTTCCTTTCTTCTTGAAAGGTCTCTTGGTCATTTATTTGATCAATCTGATAGTGCTACAAGATTGTATCATCTACGTGAGTTATCTTAGTTCCTTTTGTTATTGTTTGTTTGAGTTTATTTATTATTTATTTCAAGCAAATAGAAATCATTCTATGCGAATGTATTTGCATAGAAAATTCCATTCTTTGATATAGACAAGCAAGAATTAAAAATATATATTAAGTTATCCATATCCAAAACATGATACAGAATAGATCTTGCTAATCGAAGGTACATAACAAACATTCTTCAAAGCATAAATTTAAATCACTAGACTATTGAAGTTCCATAAAATTTTGTACAATCGCAGCGATGCTTGTACTATTTCCAATCTTCAATATCATCTCGTTCTTCACGAGTTCCTTCCTATCCTTCAACAGCTGCACATCAAAATTATGTGAGCATAAGATGCAGTAACCATTACCAAATCAAGGACAGAGGTGATTAAATTTATCTCAATAACAAACATACCTATGGCGTTTCTCGGGCGCCTACGTTCAATCATCCCATTTTCAAGGTCTTCCTTGTATTTGGGGCAATTAGGTCGGATGTGTCCCTTTTCACCGCAGTGAAAGCACTCCGTGTTAGGAGTTGGAGATTTCAAAGATTTCCCCCTTGAGGCACTCCTTTGAGCACCTCCTACTCCCTTGCTCTCGATTGACGTATCTTTGGTAAATTTGACTTTACCTTTGTTGATCTTTTTGCTATTCTCATGGACGGCTAGGACGTGATTGTCCTGACCCTTGCCCATGTCAACTTCTGCCGTTTTGAGAGCGTTGTGAAGCTCCTCAAGACTCACCCCTTTTTCACGCACATGATAGTGCATCACAAGGTCCTTGAAGGACGGGGCTAGAGAGCCAAGAATCAGATCTTCGGCAATGTCATTGGGCATTGGAGAAGAGAGCTTCGACAATTTCTCAAGGTATCCTTGCATCGTGAGAAAATGCATGGACACCGATGTTCCCTCCGCCATATGGCACCTTGTGAGTGCGATGGTTGTCTTATAGCGCTCCTTCCGGGCACTATCTATGAACATCTTTGTTAAAGCTTCCATGGTCTTCTTGGGTTTTGAATCCAAGTATTTCGCTTGAAGTGAGTCACCTATGGATGCCAACATTAGACCGTGAACTTGGTTCTCTTGGTCTTCCCACTTGGCTATCGCCTCTTTCTCATTATCGGTTGTCATCTCATTCAATTTTCGGATTTCACCATCCAAAATATGAGATAGTTTTTCAAACCTCAACACGATATTAAGATTGAGTTGCCATTTCATGAAGTTTGAGCCATCATTTTGCAAAGGATTCTTTTCGATCATAGATTGCATAATAGGTTGGATATTAGACATTTCTACAAAATAAATTATACAGGATTTTAATGTCAATTTTATGTTTTAATACACATGCATACATATATCAAATATAAATGCAAATGTTGCAAATAAAAATCTTGCCCATAAATGCAACAATCCAAGATCCCATCAATTGTAATATAGACTAGCTAAGGGCTATCGAATACATTACAATATCAAGGTAAGAAAACTTTTTTCTAATCACAACCTTTTTGAATTTTAGCAACATTTAGCATCTTCAAACTCTTGTGACTCTTGTCGTTTTAATTATGAGGGAATACGACCTATCCTCGTAAGAAAAACTTTTTCCCAAAACCGAGCGAGGGCTCTAGGTAATGTTAAGAAAACTTATTTTCATTTGATACGAGATACGTTTATCCATTGTATTCACAACTAAACACACTCGGGGTTCACTAGGGTGAAACACACCTCATACATTCAATTGTGGCACAACAACAGACAACCATTATATCTCCCACTATTCCCAAAGATAGAGGGAGTTATCTCCCGCTAAGGGCGAGCAGAGTATCCCTCGATCAATGGCTGCTGGTGGATGAAATAAGAGGGAAATTATTCTTAATTTTTATTGGACAATTTCATATTTTTACATGTGATTTGGAATTTTAGGTTATCACGCATATTAATATTCATACACATCCTAACATTCACACATTCATCACATGCATAGCAGAAATTAAAAAACAGAAATTAAACATTCACACAATCCACATCATGTGAGTTTATATGTTCCCTTCGATCCTTGATCCTCGATCCCCGATCCTCGATCCTCGATCGATGCTTTACAGCGGCGACTTCCTCTTGCACCGGAGATGTAGATTTTACAGAAAATAAACATGCTCCTCACATTCGATAAAAAATCGACTAGTGCAAGTCCTATGTAAAAACCTCTCATATGCATATGCAATTTATCTAAAAGATGAAAATAGAGAATTTGGCTTTTACATACATAAGCCCCTGTATTATAACAATTATAAACATTCATAGCTTCTGATTTGGAACATACAAACTCACAATTCCTGCAAAACAACTCGAGCATCCATGCACGCAATATTGCTATAAACTATCCATCCTAGTTTGTCAAGCATCTAGAATGTCAAACAATTCTTTGAAAAAACGTTTTGAAATCCATTAAAAACATTTTTCATGCATCCATAGTTCACAAATTAATTATGAACCGTTATCCATCCAATTTCCAATGGAAAGATGAATCGCAGTTTTTCGGTTTTGTTGATTCTCTTACAAAATAATCATTTATACTTAAAACGAAATTATTGCAAGTGAGACTTATGTCTAAATCAAAATTCTAATAATTACATGTCATGTTTTAAACATTCAAAACATTAAAACAAATTATTATAAAGAATTATTTCAACAAACATTTAAAGACCGAAAAACCGGTAAAACGAATTGTTTAAATCCTAGATGGTAAACTAAATTTGTTTACAACCATAAATCATAAGAAAATTGAACCCTAAGCTCTGATACCACTGTAGGATTTCATGTTTAATTGTACATATTTATTTTCGAAATTTTTATGCACAATAAGGATTAATTTATAATTTTCTATGATTTATTTCATGCATGCATCAATTTGTTTCAATATCTAGTTTCAAAACTTTATTAAAACAAATTTGGACTCCGAAATTCATACCTAGAAGTTCTCTAAGACTTCTTGAAGATTCGGAGACGTTGGGGGTGCTCCTCGCTGCGCCGGATGCCTCCGACATTTCACCAAACTCTAAACAAGATTGGAGAGAGACGAGCTAGCCTCTCGATCTCCAATAGGGTTTAGAATCTAATTACTAACTGTTGGCTTTTTGGCCTTAATCTTATGTTTTGATGATTTAATCAACCGAATCTTAATTAGAGTAGCACACACTATGCATTGCATATATATTGTATTGTGCTAACCTCTACAGGTGATCAAGACTCAAGAAACAAGGAAATGAAGTCAAGACATGTAATTAAAGCTAAATCGAAGACATGTAATCTTAATTTCTTTTGAGTCTTAGGAACAAAGTGTATTTGAGCATACTTGATCTAAAATCAACTTAATCACACACTAGGTTCCCTATAGAAGTCACACACAAAATTTCACATAATTTGGACTTCAATAGATCACCCAAACTTAGACCGGAAAACACCAAACCTGAACTGCAAAAGTCTGCCCACATTCGGTCGACCGCAACATACCGTTCGGTCGACCGAATGATCAAATCTTTTGTTTGTGTTTTCACTGCCCTTATTCGGTCGACCGTGTTTTACCTTTCGGTCGACCGTCAGATCATATTTTCTCGACCGTTACTTTTGTCGTATATACCCAACGGTCGTATTCGTATTAAACCAAAAATACCCCAAATGTATTTCATGTATCGGTCGACCGAGGACCACGATCGGTCGACCGTTGGTTCATCTCTTGACAAATCCAAAGTGCCTGTCCATAATCGGTCGACCGCCAAAACCAGTTTCGGTCGACCGTTTAACCTTGTCAAAATCCCCTGCTATCGGTCAACACAATTTCGTTCGACCGATCCATTTTTTCCCTCTACCGAAACGCTTGGTCGGTCGACCGGTAATCTTGTTCGGTCGACCGTTTTCTTAATTGACTTAAGTGTTCAGTCGACCGATTCATATTTCGGTCGACCGTATCCCTATCGAACCCAAGCGTTCGGTCGACCGTTGCACCTTTTCGGTCGACCGTTTCTGGATAGATTTGCAGCCCGATTTTCTGCTTTGTGTTCTTTGCACAATATCCAACCAAATCTTGTCCCAACGGATCTATTCTCTCTAATGCTTATAAATAGAGTTGTAAAACACATTTTAACACAACTCTCCCACTACAAACTTGCCTCAAACATTAGAGAGAAATCAAAACACTCAAAGCTTCAAACCTCACACACTTAGTGATCAATTCCTTCATCCTACTCAAGTGTGCTCAAAGTTTAGAGAGTGTTGTTCCACTCAAGGTTACAATTGTTGTCAAAGAAAGTAAAGGCTCCGGTGAAAGCCCGAAGCATCCTTCTCGGATTGTGAGAAGAAGATTCCAAGCTCGGCGAGGGTTGTTCGCGAGTTTGACGGTTGTAAGGCGTTGTCTCCCGGCCCGGAACGGGGAGCGGATAGTGAAGTCGTAGGCGGAGCTCGGTGATCCGAGCGGAGCTTGCAAGAGAGGATTAGGACCCGGGTGGGGTGCCGAACCTCTATAAAAATCGACCCGACTTCTTGTGGTTTGCATATTTCCTACTCTTGCTTGTTTTGTTTTAAATTTCCGCTGAGCATATCGATTGCTTAAACAAGTAGGTGATTAGATTAAAAAGTGATTAGTGGACCCATAACCCACACGATCCTACATTTGGTATCAGAGCCTTGTTAGCTAAATTCTATACTTAATCATATTTTTAGCATGGCTAGCACATCTAATCATGTAGAAGGATTATGCACCACTAGACCTCCTTTGCTTAATGGGTCAAATTATGATTATTGGAAGAATAGGATGAAGATTTTCCTAATTTCTAATGACCTTAAGTATTGGATGTTTCTACAAAATCCATACACACCACCAAGTGAAGATGAATTAGATTCACTCACTAGGCCCAAAATGAAAGAAATTGAGATGAACTCAAAAATCATGAACATTCTATATTGTGGGCTAAATGAGGGTGAATATAATAGGATTAGAGGGTGTGTTAGTGCACATGAGATATGGCATAGACTTCAAATGCACCATGAGGGGGATAGTAAAACTAAGGAAACACGCATTAGTCTCCTCATGCATAAATATGAGATTTTTTCTATGCAAATCGGTGAAAACATAAGCGAAATGAACACTCGCTTCTCCGATATCACTAACTCTCTTTTGGTTCTTGGAAGAAAAATCAATGAAGGAGAGATGACAAGGAAGTTCCTCCGGTCACTTAGCATCGATTGGGAAGATAAGGTCGTCGCAATTGAAGAGGCGCATGATCTCTCTAAATTAAAGATAGAGGAGCTCATTGGAAACTTGATGGCTTATGAACTTCAAATCAACCATCGGAAGGAGAAGGAAGCCACCAAGAACAAATTCACCTTGGGATTACATGCAAATATTGACCAACCAAGGAGGAGTGTAGAAGATGAGGACATTGAAGTCCTAGCAAAAGACTTCTTCAAATACCTCAAGAAGGACAAAGAAGAAAAGAATAAAAGAAGAGGTAGAAGAAGTGAGAAAAGAGAAAAAGAAAAAGAGAGGGAGGAGAGTGGAAATGAGAGAAGAGAAGGGGAGAAGAAAAAGGAGAGAAGGGAGAGGAGAAAAGAAAAGGAGAAGAGCAAGAGAAAAGAAAGGAAGGAGGAAGCACACAAGGCTACATGGGATGATTCTTCATCACCATCTTCATCGTCGTCTTCCTTGCAAAGTAGAAGAGAAGTGGCTCACTCATGCTTCATGGCTATTGAAGATCAAAGTGAGGTAGATTCTAACTCTTGTTCTAGTAATTCATGCTCAACTAAGTCATATTATAGTAATAGCTCACATTCTAGTGTTAATGAAGAAACTTATACACATGATGAGCTTCAAAATGCATTTCATGACTTAGTTAAACAATATGAGATCATTTGTGATAAAAACAAAAATGCTAGAAAGTTAATCAAAGATCTCCAAAGCCAAATTGAAACATGCATGAATGAGAAGAATGAGGTGATTGCTAAATTTGAAAAGAATGCATCAAATCTTGAAAAATTAAGAGCAACACCTATAGATTGTGATCAACTAAATCTTCAAGCCTCTAACTTGCAATTAAGAAAAGATTTAGAAAGATTCACTAATGGAACTCATATGCTTAACATGCTATTAGGTAGTCAAAGGCAATCTTTGCAAAAACATGGTTTAGGTTACGATTTTAAATTGAAAAACCATATATCTCACACTACTCTAAATGGTAAGCATATGTTCATTAACCATAGTTCCTCAAGTGTGTGGGCACCCAAAACCAAAATGGTTTGGATCCCAAAAGCTAATGTTCAAGGACCCAAAGTTGTTTGGGTACCCAAACCTACTATTGTAGGAGCTTGAGGAGGAGATTGGTGGTGACCGGGTGAGCTCAAGAGTCAAATTCAAATCCGGTTGCATCACCAAATGAGATTGGAGCTAAATTCGAATTCAACATTGGTATAAATTCTTATCTATTCAATTCATGTTAAATTAGCTCTAATCTAGCTTCATATGCTTAATTGACATATCATATAGTTCAATTCATTGAAAATCATATACCCTATTCATTGCAAATCATTTATCACATCCATTGATTCTAAATGTCAAATTTTAAATGGATGTTAGAATAAGGCTTAAGTTGAAACTTAAATGAACTTAACTTTCATCATACTCATTGTTTCCATTTAGCCTTATTGATAGGGGGAGCTTAAATGATATATCTTTTATGAGAGTAATGAAGTGCTAAATTTAGGGGGAGCAACTTCATTACAAGACATCCAAATTCTTTGCTTAAAGTCATATTTATTGTTGTTTTTGATGGATGTCAAAGGGGGAGAGATAATTAAGGGGGTAACTTGAAAAACTTGATAAAAATGGAACAAAAACTATGCACATCCATAGGGGGAGCATCTATATGCATAGTTTACATATACAATTTTCAAGTATTAAGATATCGGTTGCCATCATCAAAAAGGGGGAGATTGTTGGCTTTTTGGCCTTAATCTTATGTTTTGATGATTTAATCAACCGAATCTTAATTAGAGTAGCACACACTATGCATTGCATATATATTGTATTGTGCTAACCTCTACAGGTGATCAAGACTCAAGAAACAAGGAAATGAAGTCAAGACATGTAATTAAAGCTAAATCGAAGACATGTAATCTTAATTTCTTTTGAGTCTTAGGAACAAAGTGTATTTGAGCATACTTGATCTAAAATCAACTTAATCACACACTAGGTTCCCTATAGAAGTCACACACAAAATTTCACATAATTTGGACTTCAATAGATCACCCAAACTTAGACCGGAAAACACCAAACCTGAACTGCAAAAGTCTGCCCACATTCGGTCGACCGCAACATACCGTTCGGTCGACCGAATGATCAAATCTTTTGTTTGTGTTTTCACTGCCCTTATTCGGTCGACCGTGTTTTACCTTTCGGTCGACCGTCAGATCATATTTTCTCGACCGTTACTTTTGTCGTATATACCCAACGGTCGTATTCGTATTAAACCAAAAATACCCCAAATGTATTTCATGTATCGGTCGACCGAGGACCACGATCGGTCGACCGTTGGTTCATCTCTTGACAAACCCAAAGTGCCTGTCCATAATCGGTCGACCGCCAAAACCAGTTTCGGTCGACCGTTTAACCTTGTCAAAATCCCCTGCTATCGGTCAACACAATTTCGTTCGACCGATCCATTTTTTCCCTCTACCGAAACGCTTGGTCGGTCGACCGGTAATCTTGTTCGGTCGACCGTTTTCTTAATTGACTTAAGTGTTCAGTCGACCGATTCATATTTCGGTCGACCGTATCCCTATCGAACCCAAGCGTTCGGTCGACCGTTGCACCTTTTCGGTCGACCGTTTCTGGATAGATTTGCAGCCCGATTTTCTGCTTTGTGTTCTTTGCACAATATCCAACCAAATCTTGTCCCAACGGATCTATTCTCTCTAATGCTTATAAATAGAGTTGTAAAACACATTTTAACACAACTCTCCCACTACAAACTTGCCCCAAACATTAGAGAGAAATCAAAACACTCAAAGCTTCAAACCTCACACACTTAGTGATCAATTCCTTCATCCTACTCAAGTGTGCTCAAAGTTTAGAGAGTGTTGTTCCACTCAAGGTTACAATTGTTGTCAAAGAAAGTAAAGGCTCCGGTGAAAGCCCGAAGCATCCTTCTCGGATTGTGAGAAGAAGATTCCAAGCTCGGCGAGGGTTGTTCGCGAGTTTGACGGTTGTAAGGCGTTGTCTCCCGGCCCGGAACGGGGAGCGGATAGTGAAGTCGTAGGCGGAGCTCGGTGATCCGAGCGGAGCTTGCAAGAGAGGATTAGGACCCGGGTGGGGTGCCGAACCTCTATAAAAATCGACCCGACTTCTTGTGGTTTGCATATTTCCTACTCTTGCTTGTTTTGTTTTAAATTTCCGCTGCGCATATCGATTGCTTAAACAAGTAGGTGATTAGATTAAAAAGTGATTAGTGGACCCATAACCCACACGATCCTACACTAACCCCTCTTTAGTTCCCTTTAGAAGATGACCTCTGAAGAACTAAAACTAAACTTGAGAATTACTGTAATTTCGTGGAGAATTATGGAGAGAGATTTTGCATAAGAAAAATAATGAATTAATTAAGGAGGTAATGAGATAACCTTGTATTTATAGGTTCTCTCCAAATTACCTATTCATGCGCAACCTCTTGCCCATGATTCCATTTCGGGATTAGTAATAAATTCACAACTTATGTAACATATTATCCTATGTAATGATCAATCATTACACCCCATAATATTTACATCACATATGAATTTAATTTAGATTCTAATTATGTTATAAATCACAACATAATTTTGATTTTGCTTGTTCACCCCATGTGTCATATTTTCTACATGAAACCCGACACATCTTATGAACTCAAAATCCCCATTTCTTGTTTCGCAGTTTTGTGGTGTGACCTATGGGAGGATCTAAACTAAGTTGGCAGTGATATTAAGAGCTTAATATCACAAGCTATAAGCGGTATCTAGCTACACATTATAGCTCCCAATTAGTTAGATGTCTTAATTCCACTCAAACCAAAACCCGATCCAATTAGTGATGGAGTGCACCACTTGTGTCCGTCCCTTGCCTCATGATATTAAGAATACACACAAAGTAGTATTGTGTCATCTTTGTATTAGTATTCATTTCTTGATCTCTTTAAGCTAGTTATAAATATGTGACTTTACTCAAATCACATTGTGCACATTATAACTTTGCTTTATCAAGGGGCCCACTAATATCATCACTCAATTAAGAGGGGCAATGATAGTCTTTTGACTAACTATCTTCTCCAACAAAAGTTGTACTTAACCAACTAATGTCTTTACACTACACTCATCGATAGCTTAAGACACTAGTCTAATTAAGCAATTCTTAAGTGATCGGATATAAGTCTCATATCAAAGGACCGAAGACACAGTAAAATATTAATGACACAGAAACACATTTCTATAATATTTTACTTATTAGGTCTATTCAGTATACAAAAGTAATATTTTCCTCTTTTGCATACCCGTGTCGTCAGTCACTTGTAGAGCTACAATGATCTATGACCAACACGACAATCTTAACCCGGTAATTAATGTCCCATGTTAATTATCATGATTGCGAATATCTTTTGTTTTATGTAAACCAATATCTTTTAGAGCTCTACGGTTAAGGACCAAGAGCCTCTTCTTTAACACTTCTAAAAGGCGAATAACATAAACAAGGAACAAAATGATTTCTCATTCAATTCATAATAATTGACATTTAAAAGTAAAACTTTTAGAACATATTCCCTTCAGCTGACTCCCTTGTTGCTCTCCCTCATCACTTTCCCTCGTCGTTGTCTCCCAAACTAAATCATTCGTCACTCTCCCTCACAGTTGTCCTTCGCGGCTCTCCCTCGTCGTTGTCTCCATCATCGTCATCTCCCGTTGTCTCCATCATCGTCATCTCTGTCATCTCGTCGTTGTCTCCCTCTCTTATCGAGCAACGGTCAAGCCTAGCCTGAGCGAAAACTTCTACTCGATTCCCCTAACGAGCGAACGACGAGCACGGAAAAAGAAGTTATCCAGCCGAGCATGCTCGCTTGAAATCCGCTCATTTACACCCCTATGAGAGTGTAAAAAACTCTTAGCGATAAATTTATTGACATGTTTTTTGGAAAAGTCTGAGCGATAATTTTACGTCGTTTTGGAGATGTAATATTATGATAACCCTTTCTATTTTCCGAAAGCAAAATTTTATCAGAGTTCCATTATTTTTATTTCTTTCTCGACTTGTTGACACTTTTTGGGAAAAGTCAAAGTGAGAATTTTGTATGTGTTTTAGAGATGTAATATTACAGAGATTACTCCTTATGATTTTTGAAAGCAAAAGTTTTGAAAGTTATCGGAATATCAGTAAAGATTACTCTTAGCAGAGACTAAGAAGCAACTCATTTTTAAGGAAAATTATTTAAAATAAATTTTGTACATGATACATTGTCCTTAAACGAATTTATACGAGTTTTGGGTAGTGAGGATGTAATTTGCAACACTTTGAACAGAAACAGTGACGAAATGAGCCCTACAAACAATAAATGTTCATACAAGTGAAAAGGTCGAGATCCAAGATGCACACGGCTAAATACTGAAAAACACAGATGCACCTGTTCACCCGTTCAAGGACCAATTCACCCTACCAAATATAGTAGTTGTAGTTGTAGTTGTCAAGTTTAAATTAACTTTAACTCCAACAAATATGTTTACTTCTGTCAGCCCTAATCACACTTTTTAACTAGGCATCCGATCACTCATTGGACGTTACATGATCCTAGACATTTCATCTTGTAGGACCTCTTGGCCTTCTTGCAACGTCCGATTCTGTGAGTCAGAACTGCTCACTCCCACACTAATCAATTCAGACGTTTCTCCTTTTGCTCCAACGTCCCATACCAGTCAAAGTTAGTATTGACTTTTGTCGACCCAAGTAAATTGAACGTCATGTCCATTTTCTAATGTCTGATTTAGCCCGACACATAACTTAATTTTACCTCTATCACTTGGTCTCTTTGCCCTTTGCTTGGTGTCTTTGTGAGGCCTATAAGTATATTCCTTTTTTCTCCAACTTCTAAACACTTTGGATACCTTATGTGCTCACTCCTCTCAAACTTTCATTCCTCCCTCTGGGTTTTATATTTATAGTAATTTGAATTTGAACAATATTAACTAGGAAAATGTTTAGTGACCGCGGTGCGTCCGGGACGCCGTCTGACGTGGACAATCCAGTCAGCAAAAACCAAAGATTAATTAAATCACATATTATTTATTTATTTTGTGTCACATCACACGCACGCGGAACTATGTGACCTTTGTTTTCCAACATACATATATTCTCAAAACCTTCCATTATCCCTCAAACCTTTCATTCTCCATCATTTTCTCCCGATGGAAGACGAGATCGGTAAGAGAGATGCCGAGGAGATGACGCGGGAGTGAGTCTTAAGGAGGTTGGGACGCCGACGTCGTTGGTTAGGACGTCACGATGTAGTTGGTCGGCGAGGAAGAGGAGGAAATGGTCGGCGTTGGAGTCTTTCTCGAGGCGAGGAGGAGGAGGAATGTTATTTTTTGTAGCTGATTTAAGTTTTTGTATGATGTTTTTGGGGGAAAGTTTGATTTTCGTAGCTGATTTGAAGTTTTTGGGTTTTGTTATGTGATGGATTGGTCTTGGGTTTTTCGAAAACGTTGTTTTTTGTAGCTGATTTGTGTTTTTTTGTGTTGAATTTTTGCGAATGAGGAGGAATGTGGTTTTTTGTAACTGATTTGAGTTTTTTGTGTGGTGGTTTTTGGAGAAAGTTTGGTTTTCGTGGCTGATTTGAAGTTTTTGGTTTTGTTCTATGATTGATTAGTCTTGATTTTTTTGGAAGTATGGTTCTTTGTAGCTGATTTGAGTTTTTTGTGTTGAGTTTTTTAGGAAAAGTTTGTTTCTTTGTGGTTGATTTAAAGTTTTTGGTTTTGTTATGTGATGGATCGATCTTGGTTTTTTTATGTTATTTTGAAAACTTTGTTTCTTTGTGTTGTTATTGTTTAAAGTTGGTTTGTCTTTGATATTAATTTTTGGGGGTTTCTGATTTATTTTCATGGTATTAGATGAAACAATACTTAAAAAGGAACAAACATAACTTAAAAAAAACAACAGAAAATTAAAAAGGATGAAGCAATACTTAAAAAGGAAAAACAGAAACTTAAAATGGATGAAGCAATACCTAAAAAGAAACAACATAACTTAAAAAGTACGAAACAAAAATTAAAAAGTAAAAACAAAAAATTAAAAAGGAACAAACATAACTTAAAAAGGAACAACAGAAAATTAAAAAGGAAAAACATCAACTTAAAAAGGAACAACAGAAAATAAAAATGCTGAATCAATACTTAAAAAGGAAAAACAGGAACTTAAAAAGGATGAAGTAGTACCTAAAAAGGAACAATATATCTTAAAAAGGACAAAACAAAAATTAAAAAGGAAAACTTGACACTTAAAAATGTACACTTACTTAAAAAGGAACCGACTACACTTAAAAATGTACAACTCACAGTTAAAAATGATAACCTCAAACATAAAAAAGAACAAGTCTCACTTAAAAATGAACAAACTACACTTTAAAAAGTACAACTCACAGTTAAAAAGAATAACCTCAAACATAAAAAGGAACAAACAATTCTTAAAAAGGAACAGACATCACTTAAAAAGGTACAACTCGCAGTTAAAAAGGAGAACTTCAAACATAAAAAAGAACAAACCACACTTAAAAAGAAACAGACTACACCTAAAAAAGTACAACTCATAGTTAAAAAAGAGAACCTCATAGTTAAAAAGGAGAACCTCAAACATAAAAAAGAACAAACAATTCTTAAAAAGGAACAAACATTACTTAAAAAGGTACAACTCACAGTTAAAAAGGAGAAACACAAACTTAGAAAGGAACAAAAAACACTAAAAATGAAAACTTCACACTTAAAAATTTACACTCACTTAAAAAGAAACAGACTACACTTAAAAGGGTACAACTCACAGTTAAAAAGGAGAACCTCAAACATAATAAAGAACAAACAATTGTTAAAAAGGAACATACATCACTTAAAAAGGTACAATTTACAGTTAAAAATGAAAACCGCAAACTTAAAAAGGATAGACGTAGATGTTAAAAAGGAACATGTTTTGCCTTTTTAAGTTGTTGTTTGGGGAAACCAAAAGTTGCGTTGGGAAAAGTAAAAGTTGCATGGGGAAACCAAACGTTGCAGTTAGAAAGTAAAAGTTGCACGGGGAAACCAAACGTTGCAGTGATAAAATAATGTTGCATTGGGAAACTAAAGGTTACATGTGATACCAACATGTTATTAAATAAATTTCTTTGTTGACTAGATTGCTGACTCAACTGACCACGTCAGCCGCGTCCGGGACGCGCGCGACCGTGTATAAGGACTAGATTAACTAACTACATAGAAAAAATAGGTATTTTTCTAATACTTAGTTGGTATTTACTTTAACAAACGAAACAAACATATCTGTAAAAGTTACTTACTTTTAAAAAGAATGATGAGTACAGAGCATAAGGTACTGTGATTGACATTCAAGGCAAAATATGATTTGAGACCGTACCAACATATCCCAAAGGTAGAAACAATTAAAGGAATAAAAGAAATATATTGAGTTCCTTTTTGTCTCTCCTTTCACATCCTTATCTTACAATTTAAAATCCTTATTAATATTCCTAGCTTTTATATTTAGGGTAATTTCAATTTTGAATTGTATTAACGTTAGCAGTCGCATGCAAGTGGACGCAATGTTGCACCCTAAATGTGTAAATTGAAGATATTGCCTTACTCTTATCAAATGAAATATTGTCTTGAAGGAAAATTGTACACAACATGTTCGTAATTACTAGCCGTTGCTTATTTTTACGAAAAAGAATTCCTCAAAACAAAGACAAAGCAAACACAACCCCCTTTTTCCATGCATAATGAATCATGCCTTATTTACTAAAATAATATTAAATATTATTGGATTTATATTCAAGAGTAATCTGAATTTGAACGATACTAACGTAACACTACAAAGAACCAACGGTAATAAAACAAGTGTTTGTCTAACTCGTCATAACTTTCAAATGATCAAATCGTTTGGATGATTTTTACCGTTCTGAGTTTAATTACATTAACATATGTAGCGTTTATATTTAGCGAGGTTTGAATTTGATAGTGAATAATACTAACGGTAAGAAACGAAATGTTTTAAGCTAACACTTATTTACATTAATGTATTGTAGCGTCTATCCTGTTTCAATTCTTTCAAACTCTTTGAATAATTATTACCGTTGAGATTTATATACATTAATGTATGTAACGTTTATATTTAGAGAAGTTTGAATTTGAAATTGAATAATACTAACGTTGTTACCCGCTAAAAATAACGGTAAGAAAAGGAAATTTTCTAACCCTCACATATATAACTCCTCTCAACGCCTCTAACTCTATCTAAACTCCACTCTTCTTTTTCTTTCTTCATTTTTTCTTAGGATTTGCAAAAGAGACCGTTCAAATGTGCGTATTATGGAAGAAGGTTTTTTTTTTAACTTCGATTCGTAATTGCCTTCTTTTCCTGTTTCTTTCTCTGTTCTTTTCTTGTCTTTTCCTTGTTTTATTGTTTCTGGGGTTTAGACAGGAACGACTTTTGTTGCGTAAAAGATTGGATTGAAGTTTCTTATTTCTGGAGCAGCTTTTCCAGTTTGTGTGCCAAGTTTAGATGTCTTTGTGTTTCTTTTAGTTTATCTTCTCCTATTTAAGTTTTTTGTTATCTTTTATTTTGTGTTTTGTAGATCTTGGTTGGTTTCAGAAGTCTAATTCTTTCTGAAAATTTGCAAATTATGATCTTTGATTTTCCCTGATTCATTATCATTTTCTGTTTCTTTTTTCATTATTTTTCGGTTTTGTTTCTTTGGTTGTTTCTTTTCTGTTGTTGTTTTTTTCCTTCTGTTTGTAGTTTTTTGTCGTGTGAGCTTTGGTCCTTATTTTTACATTCTCTTTGAAGATTTCAAAGTTAAGTGTTGACCTCGAATCTTATGCTTTCTTGTCTTCTTGAGTACTCATCTTTTGTTATTTTTGTTTTTATTCCATCAATCAACTCATTTCCTTTATTGCTTATGCAGACTGACTACAAAGCTTCTAGTATCATATTGTAGGCTCTGATTTTGCTTTCAGTATTTGTTAAGTGAATGTAAGATTTGTATTTCAGTAATTGCAGCATAACACAGGTTTCTATGGTCCAAATCATGTCTCAGTTTGGTCGACGATTCCGACATCCAGGTAAGTTGTCTTTGCTTTTCAAATTATTACTTTCTTCTTATTCTTATTCTTATGATTTAGTTGTTGTCAGCAAGTCGGGAAACATTTGGTTGACATGTTATTTTTGAGATTAAACAACCTCCTAAACAACAATTAAGATCAAACGTTTGCTTCAGGTTTGACATGTTTCATAACATTTTTTCCCTTTTCTTCATATGTAGCCATCTCTTAATTTGCTATAAACTTATTCCAAAATGCTTTCTTGAGATAGTTGATCTCTCTCCTTTAGTCTTCAACCCAATATTTCCTTATTTTTCTATTTGACCTGTATCTTATTCTTGATAATTCTTGTAGGAAAACTTTGGTCAATACTTTTGAATTTTCGATAATATTTACCTGAAACATCTCTGAAGCATTCCGCTTTTTGCGTCTCTTCAGATTGAACAAGAATTTTACATTCTCTACAATCCTCTCTTTGATTTTGGCTTTTCATCTCTGCAAGACGTCTTTCAGTTATGGAATCTAAATTCACACTTTCCTATTTGGAATGTAACAATTTTGTCTTGTCCCCGACTTCTCTTTTGTTTTGTTGGTTCTTGATATATGAATAACAATTGTTGGAAGTTTATTTCAAAAATCTTTCCTTGAGAGTTGATTCTCTCCATTAGTCGTCAAATCAGATATTTTCTTATGCTTTCTATAATCTGTATTTTATTCTTGATCATCTTTTTTGTTGGAAAACTAAAATTTCCACATCGTTCTTATTTGATTGCTTTATTTTTTATAACTTTTTTTGGAAAAAAACACAAATCTCATCAAACTCCTTCTATAGTCAAAATAACTTCTTTTGTTGGCCTTCATTATTTCCAATCTTTACGATCTTTTCATTCTCATCAAACACAAAGCTTTACGATCTTTTCATTATTTCCAAATATTTGAAGTTTTCGTTATTTCTCTTTTCTCTTTTCTCTACAATCATCATTGCTTGCAAACATTAAAACCAAATTATCTTTACTTCATTCTCTTTTTTAGTTATGCAATTCAAATCATCATTCCTACAGTTTCGTTTCGTCAAAATTTTCAAATTGGTGTTTCACCTTTTCATCACACTTTCGAATTTAATTAACATCCATTTCTTGTACAATTTCCCATGCACTGTTTTCATTGTTGATGAAACCAACTTCCCTTTTCACCTATTCATTCGCTCCTATCTTCATTCCATGTTCTTAACAAAGGTCAAACTTATTGACCAATTTAACTCAAAATCGACCTAGCTGAACAAAAAATTCTCGAAGCTGATTAAGGTCATGACCATTATCTACTACTATACTGCACCCATTTTGACTTCGCATCCAAACATATCTCCCAATTGGGTTGGGAGAAGTTTTCCCAACAACTACATCTAGGTGCCTGAAATCGTACGTAAAGAAGCTTTCCGCAGAGGAAAGTAAACATTTTAACTCTTTGCTAGACTTCGTGTGTTATATATTCGGTTGACTCAAAATATAGACTTTGTCAGCTTGCTAGGCTCATTGGATGGGGAGGATGCTGCACTACCAGTAAAATCGTGCTGGTACGGGTTTCTAACTCCATAAAGTTGCTTTGACTTGTCACACTCTCACTTGCCTCACTTAGTTTGGATGCTAAGTGGAACACACTCACACGCACACAAAGTAACACATTGGGTGCGTTAAAAAGAGCATTTTGCAACGCATTTATATAGCTTGCACACTTGCTTGTCTGCATGTGAGGGGTGGAAACCTTATTTACAGGGGAATGTCCCTCTTTCTAGAATCTTTGTATTTATGCTAGAAAAATATTCTTGAACATGTTTGGGAGCAAGATATTTTTGAAGATATGGTCGTTACATTCTCCCTCATCTTCGTCGACAAGTATGCCTTGAACTGTCATAATTTTTTTTTATCCTCCCAACATTCGTCACATTGGGTAGTCCTTCCATGGAACAAGATAGTGTGTCCTTGATGATTTACCTCGATTTGTGTCTCCCCAATCTGGTAGTTTTACACCCTTAAGGTTGCCATGGGGTTTGAACCCTTGGACTTAAACGCAAACAAGCCAAACAAATTCGGACAGCTTGCTAGGATTCAGGTGGATATTCAGGTCAGAGTCTCATTTGCGTCAACCAGATGCCAAGTTTGAATTGAGTAGTTTTGGCAAGTTTAGGGTGTTACAACAGGCAGGGAAAATAAGGCAAGCATTTAAAGACACGGAAGGAAAGTTTGATTGTTCATTGGTGCAAACACGGAAACTTTCTTGACCTCTGTTATTTTCAGATATGAATTTGAAGGGGCATTAAGTGGGCAAGCTATACAATTGGAACCCTTGGAGCATTAGCTGTAGGCAACCAACCCATCTGAGAGTTTTGTACTTTTGTGTACTTGTCGTTTAAAAACACTGAGTTGAGACATTTCATAAGGCCAATCTTAGTCTTGCTGGTTTAGTCTACTTGGTATCAGAGCTGATGGAAACGAGGACGACGGAGCGTATCATTGCCGGGCAAGGTTCGAGCTTTGGAGGTTGAACGCAACAATTCCTGAGCGCAACAATTTGAGCCAAGGTTCTTGAGCTCAAGGCGTTCAACGGAGCTAGGCCCAAGGAGCTTGAGAACTTTCTTTGGGACTATTTTAAGGCATTGTCCACTAAGGAGGTCGACAAGGTAACACTTGAGGCTATGTTTCTTGCAGGGGATGCTAAATTGTGGTTGAGCTAGAGGAGTGTCGACTCCACCCAGCCAACCCCACATGGGAGGACAAGACCAATGAGTATGTGCCCAGTTTTTACCGACAATTCCGCCTCGATGACTCGTGATGCACCGAGGAGGGAAGCACTATACGTGAAGGTATTCTCATCCTTGCTTCTGAATATAAAATCCATGTGCGAAGAAGATAAAAACTATACAACTTCATCACCGAGCTGCAAGGATGGACACAGATGTTAAAGATACAGTGTCCTGATTGATGCTAATGTAGACTACAAGAAAACAGAGCACCAGGAGGTGAAGTGCAAGGGGGCAAACTCAAGTCCGAGAGAAACATAAAAAAGGAAAAAAACTCAATGCACTTGTGGGAGCAAGAGGGGTCCCGACAAGCTTCACGTGGAAGATACAGTAAACGGCCACAAGGTACGAGTCATGGTGGACATTGTAGCAACGTACAACTTTTTTGCTGAAACAAAGGCGGTTGCGTTGGGGCCGGAACTTGCCAAAGATGGAAGCCACGTCAAGACGGTTGGGCGGCTTGTGCACACTTGAAGGTTGGCGAGTGGAGCGGTACCATCAACCTCATGTTCATACCCCTGGATGACTTCAAAGTCATTTTTAAGTACGAAAATTTTGGTGCACGCCATGATGCCTTATTTTGTGAAGGGTGTTGACGAGGAAGGGAGCGTGAGGCTACTCTCAGGCTTGTCGCTCAAAAATGGCAAAGGGGAAAAGACATTTCTAGTTGCACTTGTGGAACCAAGCGATGCCCCTAGAGAGGAGGCACCTGCTGGCAGCTGCTACTGAAGCTCTATGGTGACATCATTCCCTGACACCTTACCCAATGAGTTATCACCAAAGTGAGTTATGGATCAAAAGATAAAGCTTATGACCGGAGCTCGACCACCTGCCCAAGCCCGTATCGCATGACCATCATCTTTTAGAAGTCACCATCAAGAACAAGTATCTGATGTCACATGTGGAAATTCCGTTCGATAAACTAAGGCAGGCGTCATATTTCTGGAAGATGGACTTGAGGAGTGGATACCACCGAGTTCGAATTGTAGAGAATGACGATCCCAAGACTGCATACATCACTTGCCAAGTACACTTGGAACTTATGAGTATTTATGGTGAAATGCACCATGAACCTTTTGTAACTTAATCAATGATGTCTTTAACGACTATGTATACGACTTTATTGTGGTTATCTGGACGTTATTGTTTTTTATAACAAGTACTTGAAGACGCACATATGACATTTCAAATGTTCAAACTGTTGTTTGAAAAGTTACGGCAACACATGTTATTTTTGAAGCTTGTAAAATGCTCTTTTGGTTCGAAGATCTCCTTTTTAGGGCACATCATCGGAAGGCGAGGTGCGCATGAACCCAAAGAAGATCAAGACCATCGAGCAATGTCCAGTACCGACCAAGGTGTCGAAACTGAGTTCTTTCATTGGTTTAACGAACTACTACCGTAAATTCATCAAGAGCTATTAAAGAAAGATCGGCAGTGGGCATAGGAGTCGCAATGTTAGGAGGCATTCGATGAACTAAGGTAGGTGGTGATAACTACACTCATGTTGCCATACTTGAATTGGTCATTTGAAGTCTTCGTCGACACCTCAGACCTTGCAATCGGTGGGGTGCCTACCCAAAATGGACATCCCCTTACGAAAGTCGCAAGCATTAATGCACAAATGGGGCATACTTGAGCCGCATGGGTTGTGAGGAGGTAAACCGTATTTTCTCTATCACCATCATGAGCAAGATTCTGAATGCACCAGAATCAAGAAGCAAATCGAAGATGAGATCACAAGACACTACTGTCTTGAGGATCCTCTTTGCTGAAGACACTTTGTGCCTAAGATTGGGGACTTAGGCGTGACTCGCACTTAGCTGAGCACCCAAGAACCAAACAGATCAAGGCCTTATTGAGTAGTAGTTATTACTGGCCAAAGATGCAGAAGGACGTGGAGTTGTAAATCCAGAGAGTTGCACGTCCAGACTTGCCTCATTTGCCAGCAAGACAAACCAGAGTGAATGAAAACAAGGCGGGTTTTTGCAACCACTCCCCATCCTAGAGTAGTCTTGGGCGATGGGCATCCAGATTGGGCGCTGGACTTCATCTCCAGACTCCCACTTGGGACGGGAAGGCAACAATCATGGTGGTCGTTGATCGTGAAGTATGCAATTTTCATAGCAACGCCAAAGGTATGCCCAGTTGAAGCAGTAGCAAATCTATTCAATAGGGACGTTGTGAAACATTAAAGCATCCCCAGGGACATTGTTAGCGACATGAATCCAAGATTCACTACGAAATTTTGGAAGTGTTTGTTTAAGTTGTTGGGGACACAACTCGCCTTCTCCAGTGTCAATCACCCCAAGACTGATGGACAATTCAAGAGGATCAATGACATTTTGGAGGAGTGCCCGATGCACTATGTTTTGGCCAACCAAAGCAACTGGGTGGATCTTATGGATGTTGTACAGTTCTGCTACAATTTGCACAAGACTTCCACACAAACTTAAAAGCAAAATGAGGGTCATTGTCCAGCAGCATATCGGTTTGCTAAAGCAAGGTACGATCGCTCCGAGGAGGCTAGAGACTCCACACATGATGAGATGAAACGGGCCACTGACAATAGGTGGAAGACCCCTCGAGTTTGAGAAGGGGGAGAAAGTTTTACTAAATCTCACCCCCACACATCTGGAAGAATATCTTAACAAAAAATGGTCGGTCATTTAGAAGTGTGATAGGTCATTTGTCATCTTGAAAAATGTAGGCAACACTGGCTATCATATTGAACTTCCATATATGTACAAGATACACCTCGTATTCCATGTAAGCAACCTGAGGACCAAGAGAACCCTTCAAGGTTTCCCTACCCAGACACTCCCTAGCGTGTGCACCACCTTTAGCAAAGAAGTTAAGGCCATCTTGGATGGGAAGAAGCGGGCAACCAGAGGAACCAGGACATCCACTATCTCGTCAAGTAGAAGAGACTTCTATCGATCGAGAATACTTGGGAGTGGGACATCACCCTCTAACAGTACGAGGGTTTGGTTCAAGCATACTTGAAGAGTCAAACAATATATTCATCGAGGATAACGAACTAATGGAGTAGGGGAGAATGTTACACTATTAAGGCCACCATGGTATGGATGGTTCCCCTGGACTTAACCATAGGATGGGTTCAAGCCAACGCATTAGGCTCGTGAGCACAAGCAGGGAGGCTTAAGCAAATTCAGACATCTTGTTAGGATTCGAGTGGGTCCTCATTCGGGCCAAGGGCTCGTTTGTGTCAGCCAAGCGCCAAGTTTGAATTGAATAGATTTGACAAGTTGGGTCGTTACACTTGAGGTGCAGCCAACATGCGGGACAAATAAGGCAAGCATTTGAATGCACAGATTTGGTCGGTACACATAAGGAAAGTTTTCTAGTTCCTTGGTGCAAACGGGGACTTGAAAGCCTATTGGAGGATTAGTTGTACGTGGAGACTTATATATATGGGCGTTGAGTTGTGGGGCTGTCACTAGGGGTGTGCATCCGGTCTAGACTGGATTGGTTTGAACTAGTGACTAGATTTTTTAAATAAATAAAAAATCGGACTGGTCCGGATCGCAACCAAATTTTTCAAAAGTTCCGAACTGGAACCCGGACCGGAGCTTGCACACCCCTAGCTGTCACAACCAACCCATTTAAGAGTTTTGTACTTTTTTATACTTGTGTAGTGAAATACAAAACGGGAATTACTCCATTCTTGTATATGTTTGAGAATACACTGAGTTGTGATATTTCGCAGGGCCAATCTTAAGGTCTTGCTGGTAGCTTGGGAGGTTTAACTAGAAGCTAACTGAGGTTTTAAGGTAGTTTTAAGTTCCTCACATGAAACACCAGATGTATCTTCATTGTTGGGGAGACTCGTCTCACTTTATCTAATACCTTAGACATCCCCTCATACTTCCTGATCAAGCATTTGTGCACCTTTCTGAAAGCCTAATTTTGTTGAGGTAGTAGTAGGTTTCACCATTAGTTTGTCTCCCACCTAATATTCTTTGGGCATTCTCCTCTAATCAACCCACATTTTCATTTCTTTGCAGCCTTACTGAGATAAGCTCTTCCTAACTGGGTTTGCTCACTCCATCTCCTTGGCCCTATGGTAGACTCCTGGACTTGTCCCCTTGTATGAAGACACAAGGCCTTACCGGAGTCATGGGTTGCACACCAATGACTAAATCAAAGAAACTTCTTCCTATTGCCTCACTCCTTTGGTTGTAGGAGAATCGTGTCACATCCATCAACTTGACCCAATCCTTTGGATTACCCTCACGAAATTTCGTAGGTGGCACTCCAGCAAGGCATTGATTCTTTCTATTTGCCCATCAGTCTGGGGGTGGAAGTTAGTAGAGAAGCGTAATTCTGTCTCCATCATTTTAAACAACTCCTTCAATTACTTCCCAGTAAACCTTGAATCTTTATCACTTATTATGGATGTAGGAAACCCTAAGTACTTCACTACATGTTTGAAGAGCCTTTTTGTTTGAAGAAGATCCATTTAGAGCTGGAAGGTCCCGTACTTAGAAAAGACGGTCTACCACCACCATTATGGATCCAACTCATTCTGATCCAACTCGTTCAAGTAACCCATTGGGCAAATGTTGATCACATTTGTCCTACTGGCACGCTAAGCAAGTCCTCACGTAGAGCTCTAATTCTTCCCTCATCTTTGGCCAATAGTATGCTCCTATAAGCAAGGCAATGGTCTTGGCCAGGATGCCTGACAAACTTATTATCATGACATTCCTTGATGATCTTTCTCCACAAGTTATTTGTTTAATCGTTTTAAATACTGCAAGTGCACGACCACGTTGAAGCGATGGCAAGAACGAGACGATCCTCAGGAGGTTAGTAACACTCTGGTTTTTCAGAAATCAAGTGACAACAAAAAGGGAGAAGAATTTGTCTATGCTACACTAAACTACTAAGAAGAAAAATGAAAAGTAAAGCAACTAACGATTACTTCGAATCAAAACTAAAAGAATGTAAAACTAAGCTGGAATCAAGAAGAGAAATACCCCTTAGGGGTGGAGTGTGTTCACACATGTAAAAGATGGTGAAGAAAGCATTCTATAATCACAAATGTAGGTAGTGTTTTCATGCATATGAAGTATTTAAAGGTTATGGCAAAACCTATCAATCCATCAACTAACCTAGTTGATTAACATTCATATACAAAAACTGGTTATTTCAGAACTTAAACAAGCATGAGAGGTGTCTAAGATGTGTGGTAAAACTCATCAAGTGTAGTATTCTATTCTAACAAGCAAACATACATTCACATTTATCAACTCAATCAAAATATAAATCATTCATATCCATTTTTTAATGCATGTGTGAACATCATCTCCACCCCCAATGGAGGATGAATCTACTCACTACACATTACTCTAACAATTAAATTAAAGAAGAAAAGAAACATTCTAACTACTTTAGCCTAGAATCAAAGAAATAAAACTAAGTTAAGCATGCATAGAGAAACATTCCTCTGGCAATACGATGCATGAGGGTAGAGCGGTACGACTCGGGTAGCATCGATGACGGAGAGGTATGAGAGCGACAACAGGAAGAACAAGTGGGTCCAGCAACTGCTCCTCCTCGCGGAAGTTAGCAGCCATTGAACCCGAACTATGTGCGACACGAGAGGAGGGAGACATCGAGAAATCAACTACCAAAGCAAGGTTTACGACACGCCTCGTCAAACGGCCACTCTTGTCTCGTGCCCACACAAGTAAGCACAAAGGTACACACACAAACCAAATTTTTTCTCTCTCAAAATAAAGAGTGCGTAGAGGAGAAGACAAAATGACACAGAAGAGAAAGAAGACTCAGTAGAGAAGGGAAGAAATTCTTATGCTATGGCGGGTGGGTACAAGTAGAAGCACACAAGCAAACAAGGCTCAAACAGTCCTACGGTCGTTATAGGTCCTTACAGCTAGACGACGCCTAACTGCGAGGTCACACAGCCTCAACACGTCTCACCTTCCTACGACGAGGACCACAAATCCCAGCAAGTGAGTCAAGATCCAGAGATCTCGCCTCTCCTACTATCGACAGAGTGGGCGACGCCGATCAGGCCATGACGGTCGGGACCGGATCACTCTCCTAATGCCCCCGAAATCCTTAGGGTCAATGTCTACTTGATTTTAAAATTAGGCTCTTGATTAGTGTGGTTTTTGAGGCGAAGGAAAGGGTGATGAAATCCCCCCACCTTATCTTATATGGGACAACCCCTCCTTAGTAGCGTTTTGGAGTCCTAAATCTAGCAATCAACTCTCCAAACAAACGCTCAACTCACACTTGTTGCAATGCACTTCCAACTAACTAATGCATGTTCATACGAAATGCATGAATGAGAGAAGGAAATGCGTACCTCATGCCAGCACTCAGCAACTGAAAGTAAAGCTAAAAGAAAAGACAATCTATGTGCCTAAGTCGAGCACATGATGCACGACCTAAATAAGAAATAATGTCTAATCTTTTGTTTTGGGTTTTAAGGTCCAAGTTGCTTAAAGGGAGATTGATTATTAATCTGGGAACAAACTATAAGTCAAAACATGCCAAATCGAATCCCATATCACTATATCAGATAATACAGCAAGCCAAAGAAAAAACGAAGGAAACATGCCGCTAGTTGGCGGTCCAACATGCTCTGTTCCGCTCCAAATTTCTCCTGAAACAAAGAAAACTACAAAACACAAATTAAATCCACTCGAATTGTTTAAACCAGAGTCTGGACTGACACCCCCAACAACGGCACCAAAAACTTGTTTAATCATTTTAAATACCGCAAGTGCACAGCCGCGTTGAAGCGGTGGCAAGTACGGGTCGATCCTCAGGGAGTTGAGTAGCACTCTGGTTTTTCAGAAATTAAGTGGCAACAAAAAGGGAGAAGAGTTTGTCTATGCTAATCTACACTACACTAAACTACTAAGAGGAAAAATGCAAAGTAAATCAACTAACGATTACTTCGAATCAAAACTAAAAGAATGTAAAACTAAGCTGGAATCAAGAAGAGAAAGACCCCTTAGGGGTGGAGTGTGTTCACACATGTAAAAGATGGTGAAGAAAACATTCTATAGGCACAAATGTAGGTAGTGTTTTCATGCATAGGAAGTGTCTAAAGGTTATGACAAAACCTATCAATTCATCCACTAACGTAGTTGATTTAACATTCATATACACAAATTGGTTATTTCAGAACTTAAACAAGCATGGGAGGTGTCTAAAATGTGTGGCAAAACTCATCAAGTGTAGTATTCTATTCTAACAAGCAAACATACATTCACATTTATCAACTCAATCAAAATATAAAGCATTCATATCCATTCTTTAATGCATGTGTAAACATCATCTCCACCCCCAAATGGGGATAGATCTACTCACTACACATTACTCTAACAATTAAAATAAAAAAGAAAAGAAACATTCTAACTACTTTAGCCTAGAATCAAAGAAATAAAACTAAGTTTAGCATGCATATAGAAACAACATAAGAACAAAACAATGGAAAAATTATTTTATTAAATGACTCACATTGAATGTAGCATTCTTCTTCACCATAAGATTTTGCTCCAAGTCTTACTCCGAGTAGAGAAAATGTCACCAAGCAATGAGTGAATAAAATAGAAGGTGAAGAGTTCTATTTATAGTCATAGAAAAAGGTAATCCGGGACAATCTCCCGGTATGGGACTAAACAAATACCATAAATAGACTAAATACACACTAATACACGCTCCACATAAATCTTAGCGGATCCGGACCAAAAGTGACCGACAATTAGCGGTCTTGGACAACCAATTAGCGGCCTACAGTGTTCGGATCGCTCTGGATTTTCTTGTGGGCTTTTCTGGAAGGCTTTGTTTGTCTTTGATGCATCTACTTCGTCTGTTGGAGCTCCGACCCGAATAGAATTGTCAAAATACTCCTATGATGGTATGAAGTATTCTTATTTTCTCATTGGTCCTTCGATCTTACGTTTAGGTCCTTCGATCTTGCATCTTAATCCTTAAGTCTCTCAACTCAGTTATTTTTCATGCTCTTCTCTTCAAACCTATTTATTTCTGAAATTCAAACATAAAACTCGTCACGTAGCATTGTTTAGGTGAAAGATAATGGATAATAAAATATAAGAATGAAATGATGTCAATCATTATTCTACCTTGGCAAAAACATCTTTCTCCCACTGGTGTGTAGAATATTATCTTCCACCCAGAATTTTATGGGTTTTCCCCTCATTTGGCCATTAGTTGCTTGGATAGTAGTCCCTCTTTAATTTCTCCCATAAGATTTTCTTGAACCTTGGAGAACGATGCTAGCTCAGCTTTCCTACTTAAGGTATCAATTACAACATTTCCTCTCCCTGAGTTGTATTCCATTTTGTAGTCAAATTAAGCCAAGATGTCCTGCCACCAGGCTTGTTCTGGACTTAGATTCTTTTGTGATTGCAAGTAGGCACATTATCTATTCGAATCACGAAATGTGATCCCCAAAAATAATGTATTCATGTTCTTAAGCAATTGACTACCACACTCATCTCCTGACAGTATATCTTCTTTCTGTCTCATTTAACTTCCTACTATCGAAAGCTATAGGATGACATTCTTACATAAGTACACATCCAAAAGCAAGTCTGAGGCATCAATGTATACCTCAAACTCCTTGGTAAAATCTGGTAGGACTAGGACCGACTCCTCCGTCACCTTCTTCTTTAACTATTCAAATGCTTCTTGGCACTTCTTTGTCCATTCCCACTCTATCTTCTTTTTGAGGAGCTCAATTAGGGGATTGGCTATCGCAGAATAACTATTGATGAACCTTCTATAATAATTCACAAGCCTGACGAATGACCAAACTTCCGTCACCTTGGTTGGGGCTCCCACTCTTGTATTTCTTTACTTTTGAACTATCCATCCCTAGCATTCCTTGCCGGATAGTATGACCCAAGAAGGATATTTTCTTTTGAGCAAATGGGCACTTCTCCTTCTTAACATAACACTTATTTTCCCGGAGCACTTGGAATAGCTTTCTTACATGCTCAACATGCTCCTTCAGGGTATTGCTATAGATGACAATAACCATTGATGAGCCTTCTATAATAACCCATACATGGTGGCATTACTATACAAGTAGGGATGAAATATTTTGTTCATCAAGGTGCAAAATGTAGCAGGAGCATTGATTAGACCAAAATACATTACTAACCATTCAAAAGACCCATACATGGTGATGCAGTTGGTCTTTGGTTCATCCCGTTCTGCGATCCTAACTTGATAATACCCCAACCCAAGTCCATCTTGGAATTTTTACTTGGCTTGCCCGAGCCAATCGAACAAGTTTACGATCAGGGGTATTGGATACTTGTTCTTGATGGTCACTTTGTTTAGTGCCCGATAATCAATACACATTCGTAGGCTACATATGGTGCTTTTGAGGGGAACATTCGCCCTGCCTCCAACAAGCTACTGAGTTGTCTTCTCAGCTCCCAACTCAGGTGGGGGCATCCGATACGCCAGGAAGGTTTTTTCTCCCTTCTTTAGCCCATTCACCAATTACATAACAGACAATGTTGGGTTTACTAGCGAGAGGTCTTTACTAGATGGTTTGTATTTTTCTCCATGATGAACATAAAGTTTGAAGAGGGGAGTAGTAGTGAGTTCACACTTTTTAAGAAGTCCAACCCCTACACTATCTTGTGATCATTCATGGGAACAAAAGAAAAGGTACCTTTCCCTTCCAAGTCCTCAGATCAACAATTGATGCATGTACCACCCTCTAGGCCTAGCTCCAGCGTTAACCGTCTTAAGCCTCCCTTTTGCCTCAGAAATAGGAAGCCCCGATCTCCTTGCCTCCATGGGAGTCATGAAATTGTGGCTTGCCCCAGTGTCTACTAGCATTTAGGTTGGCTTACCTCCAACTTTTTCCTCGACATACAACAAGATAGTTTCTTCATGGGTCTTTGGGGGGGCTCATACGCCCTAGGAGTTGGAAGGACCTCATATGCCATTTCTCCTTCGCTTTCTCCTTAGGTTGGCTCGCCATGGACGACCCAAACTTCGGGCAATTGTTCAAATTATGAGAGCCCCAGCAAACAAAGCATCCCCCTTGCCTTCATGGTAGGGATTCTTCTTCTTTCGAAATTTTTCCTTAGAGACTTTTTCTTTGCCATTTTCCTTTTTTTGGTCTCGCTTACCTTTACTCTATATTATTTTTGCAGCCCACATCCCTTCTTTCATATTCCATTAATGACTCAACCATTTCAATGGCCCCATCCAAGTCTTTAACAACTCTTCTTTGTAAATTCTCTTCTTGCCCAATCTTGGAGACCATTCAAGAAATGGAACAAGTTAGCATCCTTGTCTATGCTTGGGATTTGAAGAATTATGGTGGTGAATTCTCTAATGTATTCCCGGATAGAAAATTTCTGCTTAAGTTCTACCAACTTCTTTCTTGTTTCATAGACCACATTCATAGGATACTTAATCTTTCTTAAAACCTTGGGATTGGACAACCAAGTAAGGCTAAGTCTTAACTTTTCTTAAAAAATTTCTTAATCTTTTGAGAGTAGGAAGCTAAACGACACATAAATGAAATATTCTTATACTTACCCACCCAACTAAGGTTAATTGAAAAATCTTTTATTTTGAGATGTCAAGATCGTGAATTAAATCCTAACAGTCTTATTCACATGTGTTGTGGAATGTTTGAGATTTAAATAGACCTAGTAATAGATAAAAAAAATAAAAATTATGAACTCCTTTTAACACGTCTTTTATGACGCTCATAACGTCGAGAGACATGATTCTTTCAAGCTGCATGCTAATGGAACCCTTTATCAACTATTTAATTTAATGACATGATAATTTAAGCGTTTGTTGGTTTCCCAATGCACATGACCATTGACATTCCAAGATGCATAGATGTGTGTCCCAACGCGGGACTGGGTTGCCCCAATGTGGGTAAAAGCTTTTTAGATCTTTCTTAAAATCTTCCCACGTTTCGATTGACCTACTTAAGTTATTTTTAACATATCAATTCTATCTTGCGTTGCCATCATAATAGAGGAGTATCTCAGAGGTAGTACGAGGCAAAACTGACATTTTGGGCTTCCTTTTGAATGTTTACTCCCTCAAAGTATTGTTCGATACTGCACAAGAAGTTGGCATCCCGTTGGCCTCCAAATTTGTTGGGATGGAGGATGTCTATCTTAGGCGACTCTCATGCTCAAAATGGTTAACTCATACTTGAGCTCCTCTCTACTTCAATGACCTCTATCCTTTCTTGAAGCATCTCAACTGTGTGCCACAACTCAGATCTGGTCTCATCATTCACATAGTCCAAACGTTCTTCCATGCTTACAAGTTTGGAACCCATTGTGAGCATCATATCATGACAAAGAGACAATTTCTCCTCCAAGGATTCCAAACTTCCCCCATGACCCCTTCTATGCTTGCTCTTCTTTTTCTCTCTCGCGGCAGAGCCAACATCCCTACCACGAGTGCCATCAACAACCGACCCCTTTTGGCTTTCAGTGTTCTTTTCTATGGTAACTCTTTCCCCACTGGTGAGGCTCTGATACAACTTTGTCATGGCCCTACTCCTCAAGTACAATCGTGTCGTACAAGTTACTAACTCCATTGAGTTGCTTGGACTTGTCAGCCTCTTACTCGCCTCACTTAGTTTGAATGCCAAGCAGAACACAACACACACAAAGTGATACTTTAAGAAGAGCAATTTAAAACGTGTTTGTATTGCTTGTGTACAAATGAGGGGTAGGAACCTTACTTATAGGGGAGGATCTCTCTTTCTAGAATCTTTGATAAACAAGTATATTCCTTGGAGTATTCCCTACATATTTCTATGGTAAGAAAATATCTATTGTCTAGAATACTTTTGAACATGTATGGGAGTAAGATATTTTTGAAGCATTCTAGAGTATCTCGCGTTCTAGAACATTCCTTCCTCCTTCACAAGTAGGGGTGTTTCATCACGCTCCATTCCATCTTTCATTTGTCCTCTCTTACACACCCAACTAAGGTTAATTGAAAAATCTCTTATCTTGAGATGTTAAGACCCTGAATTAAATCCTAACAGTATTATTTGCATGTGTTGTGGAATGTTTGAGATTTAAATAGAGCTGGGTAATAGAAAAAAATGGAAAGGAAAATGATTTATGAACTCATTTAACACGCCTTTTATGACGCTCACAATGTGAAGAGACATGATTCATTCAACTTGCATGCAAATTGAACCATTTATCAACTATTTAATTTAATGAATGAAAATCTAGGCATACGTTGGTTTCCCAATGCACGTGGTCATTGACATTCCAAGATGTATAAATGTGTGTCTCAACGTGGGACTGAGATGGCCCAACGCGGGACTTGTATGTGTCCCAACAGTTAGCATATAATTCTCGTTCATCATCTACTATCATATTGTGCATTATGAT
Organism: Triglochin maritima; assembly: GCA_963682175.1. Lineage (NCBI taxonomy): Eukaryota > Viridiplantae > Streptophyta > Magnoliopsida > Alismatales > Juncaginaceae > Triglochin > Triglochin maritima. Next base: position 32,824,412 of record OY821786.1, read on the forward strand.
GCAACCATCATAATTTTGTTAGCAGGTCAACATTCTATGCAAGTGATGAATGAGCAAACAATCTATCTTTAAAATTTTATGGAGAAAATTTTGGTTGAGAAATTCTCTACGTTTGACCATGTGGATTTTTCTCAGGATTTCTTGAATCCATGTGAATTAATTCAAAGAAAGATCAAGATGATGAGATGAAAATTGAAAGTGATGAGAGCTTGTGAGATGTGTGGAGTTCATAGAAAATGTATGCTTATTTATAGGTATAGAGATGTGAAAAATGCTATTTAGTGAAAGCAAGAATATATTCTCTCGAAAAGCTAAAGTACTGCAAAAGTTAAAGTTAGAGAATAAAATCTACGGAAAAGAGAAAATCGGGAATAAGAGTTGGAAAGTTGAAGTTGTAAGAATAAAAACTCTAAAAAAATGAAAATTGAGAATGAATTTTTTAAGATATTTGAAAAAGTTGTATAAAAAAAGCAATGTGTTATACGAAAATATAATTGTTTCCACTCAATTTTTATATAGTAATAAGGGTGTTTATCCGTAGAACATGATAGTGGTTCACATGGGTCGGGTTGAACTCCAAAATCAACCTGAATCAGACTGGTCAGGTCTGGTTGGATAGAGGTTCGGGTCGGGTCGGGTTGGTAAATCTGAAAACCGATGGTCTCGGGTTGGGTTAGGGTTGACCCAAACTCAAAGTCAACCTGAACCCAAAGTTTTTTTTAAATGTAGAGTTATGGTAGTCTTGCATATTCATCATCATTATTCAGCCTTTGTTATATTCATCATCATTATAATAAGTTTTTTTTAAATGTAAAGTTATGGTAGTCCTGCTAAAAACACTTTTCGATCCTTATAAGTATTATATTTTGGATCCTAATGATTTAAAATCCAATGTTATAATTATTCATTCTTAAATAATAAAAAATTCTGGTCCAACCCAATCCGATCAAACCCAAGCCAATTCGAAAATTGGGGTCGGGTTGGATTGAACCTGAATCAGATCGGGTTCAGGTTCAGTTTTTTCCAAACCTCAATTTTTCGGGTAGGGTCGGGTTCTTGCCTAAACCAGACCCAACCTAACCCGTGTGCACCCCTAGAGCACGAGGAGATAAGAATTATGGTTGGTTTTTTTAATTTTATTACTTTTATTTTTCAGATATCTTCATTTTAAAATAATACAATAATTTCTGAATTAAAATCAATACAAAATATAACTGAGTTCCACCACTGTTAAAATACAAAAAAACTATTAAAATAATCCACCCACCGGTCGATCGTCTGAAGAATGAGGTGGGATATAGATTTTTAAATCCACGATCCCACAAGATCCTACAAATGAGCACCTGTTGATGGTTCTTTCAGTGTGATAAGTGTGCAATTGGAGCTTCGGAGCACCAACAATTGGATTCTTGCCAGCTCTTCTCTACTCATCTGCTTCTCGGGACAAGTTGGGTAAGTGGATCTTTTAGTTAGTTAGGGTGGTTGCCTCGGTTCAGCTTTCTAGGATACAGGAGTGCTCCATCATTGTTCGGATCGTCGATCGGGTTCGAGCTTCCCAAACTCGATTGCTCAACTTTCAAGACTATCTATGTCCCTTGTTCCTAAACGTACTCCATTGAACCAGACCCAGAAAGGTACCTTCTCGCTTTCTCCGCTTCGACCGCCTCCACACCCTAGCTCGCCTAGAATCCTCCTTTTGGAGCCGGCCTGGCTCGGGTGCAATGGAACAAGATCTTGCGCATGAGTTGAGACGTGGGACCTCCCCAATCGGGAACAAAGCCCCATAGACTTTGTTTTGAAGCAAAGAAGGAATTGTTCAGCTGTAAACGCTTGTGCACGACAAGTAGGACATAGAGTGTCGAGCTAACACGAAAGAACGAATCTGGTCATTGGCGGTAGGACAACTCGTGTGGAACACAACATCACGAAGCTCGTCCATGGTAGCATGAGCTAAAAATGAATCACAATCTTTGTGAGGCCAAGCGTTATGGTAGCCGTCAAGGAAGAACCTAATAGTTGTCCCATCCCCGGTCTTGTGGAAGAAACAATCTTATGCCAAGTCACGTACACGCAGAACACCACGCCATGCCCACGAACAAACCAATGGTGGGCGCGCCTGCCAAAGACGCTTCCTGCCTTAGCCATTAAGGCAATAGGAACTCGCGGGTCCTGTTCACTACCTGGCTATAAGGAAGCCAGTGAGGACGTAACTCAAAATGCCTCCCACTAAGGTCCAGATTAGGCCTAGGACGGAGCTTAGCTCAAAGGTTACAGCTTGGAGACCAACAAGGTTCGTCCACGGAGGGTGAGTCAGGGCCTAAGATCAGGCTGAAAGACGTAGTCGATGGACAACAGGTGAATATTCTTGTACTACCCCTTGTTGGTCCCAAGGGACGGAGGAGGCTAGGTTACTGCGTGCGATCGTATACTGAGGTGCTCCCCGTCAGTTGTTGGAACGACGCGAGGCGAAACAGAGATCAGATACAACTCGCTCTGCTGCAGTGGATGGCAGAGGGTTCGTAGTACCCGAATGTGTGTGTTATCGAACTCTTTCCTTTTTTCTTATGGACAGAGTCAAGAAAACATGACTGCGTCTTTTTGATAGCATTCTCTCCGGCTAGGAAATTCGATAAGTTGTCATTTTAAGGTCCTGCTTGTTTGACTTATGTTATTTGTTTTTAAGTGAGATCCATTTATATTTTGTATTGACTATAATAGAAATATCTTAGAAAATAAAAAATCACCATAATTCTTATTTTCTCATGTTCTACTAATAGACACATATATTGCTATATAAATATTTTATTTTCAAAATACTAGTTTTTCGATAGTTAACTCAAACGAGACAATTATCAAAGTTGAACCATCTTTTATATTTTCAAACATCGTAAAAATTATTACACTCTTCAAACAATTATATTTTTAAACATCTTAAAAATTATTACTCTTCAAACAGTTATATTTTCAAACATCTTTAAAAAAATATTCTCAACTTTCATTTGTTTAGGGTTTTACTCTTACAATTTCAACTTTCGACTTTATTATATTCTCAACTTTCTTTTGCAGAGAATTTATCCACTATCTCTTTGGCAAAGAATATATTTTTGCTTTTCACCGTTCTAAACTTTCTTTTCACAACAACTCCGTATCTACAAATAAATATCCATTTTCTTAACAACCCCACGTTTGTCCAACAATTATGTTTGTAAGTTAAATTAATTATTTTATCCACGTTCCAATAATTATTTTTGAAGAAAAAATATGAAACATATTTGTATCAAATTTTATTAATAATTCATACAAAAAGATATAATTATATAAATAATATATATTTATTTGTAAAATGTAAAAACTGAGTTGAAGGAAAGAAAATAGTTGATTTCACCTCGTGCAAATGGAGCACTCAAAGGAAATATACGTCCGAGCAAAGAAAACAAGAGAGAGAATCGGGCCGAGTCATGTGAGTCAACCCAATACATTCTAGGATCGAACTGACATTGGCAAATTATGGTCCAAATTGTTTAGCTATCACGCAAGAAATGCACGGGATGGTTATTTCAGAGCGATGTGTGTGCAAATGTAACACTCAGAGACAACATAAGTCCTAGCGAAAGTAAGCATGCAAGCAAGTTAATCAAGTGAGACCAATAAAGAGCAAATAATCAAATTAGGACATCTGGTGAATAGACAAATGTCAATTTCCTTCTCCAAATGGTAGAATAGAGCTATCACGCAGCACAGTGGTTTGGAGCTATCACGCAGCACAGTGCTATCATGGTAGAGCTATGTCAAGGGTTTCAACTTGAAGAAAGGATTCCTTGAATGCTCTATGATTGGTTGTGACTTGTGAGTAGGTGTGTGGACGGGCCGGGTCAAACCCGTATACCCGGTCACCCGCCCCGGTCGGATACGGGTATGGACACAAAAACTCATATCCGTTTAAAAATTTAAAACCGTATACACGTACCCGTTTATCCGGTTAATAAACGGGTCGGGTACGGATATACGCATTACCCGTACCCGTTTATTTGTTAAGATATATTATATATTTTTATATAATATATTTATATGTTATACATTATATATTTTTATATATCCTATATATTTTATATACGCTATATTTTTTTATATATTATACCAGTCGTACCCGTTTACCCGTCCCGTACCCGCAAACTTAACGGGTATGGGTACATGTATACATGTTTTTTGTCGGGTATATACCCGTACCCGCAAATTCCGCCGAGTACGGATAGAGGCATACTCAACCCGTTTACACCCCTAGTTGTGAGCAAAGTTTAAAAATGCAGGATGCGGATTGGATGCGGCAATGCACCCCATCTTGCATATGCGGATGCGATGCGAGTGTATATGCGGTTTGCGATTTAATAATTAAACAATATACATATATTAAGAGAACTACTATTTGTCGTCCCAAAATTACTTAAATCGTCCGTCTAATTACCATTTTGCCGTTCACAATTCATTTAATACTCATTTCGTCTCGTCTCTTAAACAAAAGCTTCTATCTAAGTTTTCCTCACTTTCCAGTATCAACACCACGAAAATGTCTGACGAAACGTCTGGATCCGGTGAAGTAAGCCTAGTAAAAAAAATTCGTCCCGGGCGTTTGTCCTAGCCGGACGCCCCCCATGGACGAGGCACCTGGGTAGGGCGCCTCCCCCAATGGGGGCCGTCCTAGCCAGACGCCCTTTTTATGTGTGTTATTTTAAATTATTTCAAGTTTCATTGTAAGATTTTGGTGGTGATGAAGTAGATTAGAGTGAGCTCTTTGTAAGTACACAAGTATTTCCAACAATTGATGACGCAAATAAATGGGCGAAACAAGTTGCCATCGGAACTCGTTTTTTTGGTAATATCATCCTATGAATTCACAATTAGATAATCAGAAGAATTGTTATATGAGACGCGATCGCAGAAATGAAATGGGTTCTCAGAATATGGATATTGTAGTACGGAAAAACATGAAAAAAGGGTTGCGGTTGTCGTTTTTGAAAAAGGTGGTCGAGCGACGGGAGCGTGATGGATGAGTCATAGTTTCTAATTGTACTCATGGTCAACACAACCACAGACTTTCAGTTTACCCAGAGGGTCACCAACATATCAGCGGTCTTACTCCTGAGTCCAAGAAAGTTGTTCGTGATATGACTGAGACACAAGTGAAACCATGTAACATCTTGATGGCGGTAAAGGTTAAATTTCCGGAGGATAATCTCAATCAGAGACACATTTATAACTGTAGATAGTACATAAGGCAGATGAAATCTGAAAACAAAAATGTCCCTCAGCAGTTTTTGCATCAGGTAGAGAAGTCTCGGTACTTGTATTGGATTCTGGCGGATGAAGAAACTAATGTCGTCACTCACACATTCTTGGCACATCCGACGTCAGTTTAGTTATTACAGACATACCCTTTGTAATCTGCATGGATTCTACGTACAAAACGAATAAGTACAAGATGTCTTTGTTCGAGATGGTTGGGGTGACTCCAAAAAACATGAACTTCCTCGTCGGCTATGCAATTATGAAGGATGAGACCGAGTCTAGTTACCGGTGGGTGTTGGTGAAGTTGCGGGATCAGTTATTGGGTACTGTCAGCCCGACTGCAATAATAACGGACCGAGAGTTAGGACTTATGCGACCAGTGAGAGAGGTTTTTCCTAAATCTGCTGATTTACTTTGCACTTGACATATCAACAAAGACGTATACAACTACGCATATCACGTATTCGGCAAGAAACAAGCAGTTTGCAGAGAATTTGAAGTGTGGAAAGTGGAGGAAAGTCACGCTTTCTACTTCAGAAACTGAGTATGATAGAGTCGTCTGTAATCTGAAATATTGTTTTAAGTCTTGGCCAACTATCACGGAGTATCTGGAAGACACATGGTTAGTGCATAAAGGAAAAGTTTGTGTTGAATTGGACGAACAAAGTCCTTCATTTCGGCAACACTACGAACTGTAGAATCAAAAACGCTCATTCGGCTCCGAAAGAGTGGATCACTACATCGATTGCAACTCTGGACACTCTTTTCGACCGCATGAACACGACTATTGAAATGCAGCTGACGAATATTTGAAACTTTCTTGAAGAGTCGAGACGTCGAAATCTGACTAACTACATAAATGCTTTGTATCAGCATATAAATGGTCGAATTTTGCATCACTGCTTGTCGTTATTGAGTGAGGAGTTGAAGAGAATGCAGAGCTTAAGCATTCAAGTTGAATATTGTTGTGGGTGCACTTTTCTGACATCACATGTGATTCCTTGTGCATGTACCATACACGGTTGTATTAAGTCAGGCAAAGGAATTTATTTAGAGCAGATTCAGCCATTCTGGAAAACACTTGTCATTGGAGAAAGAGTCGAGATGCCAGAGTTTGTGGATCAGTCATCACAAGACGTCGAGCATTTTTGGAACCTCATTGATGAGATTTCGGGGAGCGACCTTGCAGTAATTCGTATTGTCTCTTGTATTTTATATGCGTAGTTACACCCCGATCAGTCAAACTATCTAGAGTCCGCAGAAAATACTAAGATACGAGGTCGACCAAGGGGAATGTCGACACGTCGAGACCTGAGTGCCTTTGAGTATGCTAAGCGAAGTCATGGTCGATCTTCTAGTAGTCGGAGCAGGGGTCATGGTCGATCTTCTAGTTCATCTCGATCGTCCGTAAACATGAGTACAAGATCTGGTATGACGACATGTTTGTTGTTATTATTATTACTTCGTTGTTTTTTTTCTTCAGTAAACATGTTCTTCCAGTTATTATATATAACTTTGCTATTTTTTCATCTTGTATTGTCCGGACGGATTGACGTCGATAACTTCTCATATGTTGATAGACTGTCAGGAATCATCTTACTATTTCTGGAGAGGTGGAATGATGTACGTGCTGATGACAACTGTGAAATTCGATGTGTTGCCGATGTTTTCCATGGTGGTCAAGACAATTGGTTTTACACATGTCGTGCGATTTCTAATTAGATAGGGGCGCATCCCATTTATGAGCACGTTTATTATGACAGTGTGGTACAAGCTTGTCAGCAAATTGATTGAGGCGGAGGACATTGTGGTGAGGATCACTAAATGGAGATTTGGTGCGACTTGTTCCCGATTGTCAATTTTTACAAGTGTTCAGTTATGTCTTTCTCAATGGCAAGGGATGGTTTGTTGTACCCGTGTATTACAGTGCTACCTTGGGAGAGTTCATCTACCATGACGAAGCCATGTAGAGAGTTGATTATTGCTTATTTAGGGAGTTACACACATTACATTCGCTTAGAATTAACTGAGGGATTTCCAGTACCTCCTATAGCGACCATGTGTTTTCAAATACGAGACGAGAGTGTTTCTGGATGGGAGGTGGAGTATGAAATTATGAGAGTATATTGGGACCAATTACGTAGTAGATTTTGATTGTAATTTGTAATGTATTGGTTAAATCACTATGTTTTTAATGTGTAATATGTTCGTGTTTTTTTTATCGTGATGTCTTTTTATTAGATTTCAAATTTAAAATGCATCAAATATAGCAAATAGGGAGAAGATATGTCCGTCAGAAATAAATAATAAGAGTATAACAAGTAAGCAAATACAAATACAAATAATAAGAGTTCAACAGATAATAAAGTAAATAATGTACAAGCCGACTACAACTCATCATCTGAATCAGGGTCGGAAATGCCCAACTGACTATTCCACGCTTGTATGAAGTCATCCCAACCTTCACATGCAGATCTTGTCTTCTTGTTCGGCATCTGGTCCCTATAATCCAGAAATTGTTGCGCAAGTCGTATCGTCCTACTCATCCACTGGATATAACATCAAAATTAGTGTACATTAACAAGAAAAACAAAATAAACAATACAAATAAAAAATAACTTACAAAAACTTACCACATTGCCACATGTCCTATCTGGTGGTCTCTCAAGTCTTGGGTAGTACCGCGCACGAGAACTAGATGTGAGCACCTACTGAACCAATCCAAATAATCTGCATGACAAGTGGAGGGGTCGCGGCTACGTGTGAGATCACCAAAGTGAAGTCGACCTCCTCTCGGAAATATCCTCCAAACCGATTCTGTGCTCGAAGCGTTGTACCTGACGTCGTACGACATCGCAATCGCAGACCGCACTGCATATTCTAGCGTCGGGATGTAAACTGGGATAACCTGAACGTACCCTAACTGACGTAAGACGCGATCAGGCATATAAGGCTTCATGATATCCCGATAACAAATAACGCCCTTCAGGTTCAGGACCATAGGGCAACCACTTCACCTAAACATTTACACGTTAATAATAATAATAATAATAATTTAAATAAATGTGAATGGTATAGAGTTTTATACCTGCGATGCAATCATCTGATCTAGCCGTCTACGAATGGAATGGAATCGCCCCTCGCTCTTATCCTCGGTCCGGACAACCCACATACGCGAACGGGGATGTCCCAACTCAATGATTTTCCGCTCCTTATGCGGGCGGAAAGGAGGAAAATACTCATATATCCAAACCTACAGCAGTGTAAAACAACGTCTCGCTATCCCCAACTGGCAATACAGGTATGTGATGAGAATTATATTTATACCGCAAGTGCACGGCGTCTATGAAGACGTGGCAAGTACGGGTCGAACACAAGGAGGGAGAGATTTCGTAGTTGATGTTATTTTCGATTAAGAGGAAGAGAGAGAGAAGAAATAAATGGGTTTTGAGATTTTTGGGTTTTAGTTATTTAAAGCAAGAAACAAAAACAATTAAAACTAAAGCAAGAACAAAGAAGTGAATTCCGTTGGGTGGAGGATTAGATTTAGGTTTAGAGTAGAGAATTACTAAAACTTATTGTAAATCATGTTAGTTATGAAGCATTACAAGATAAATGACTTAACATAAACTCAAGTAATCAAAATACACTAATCATGAACTTAAAATAATAACATGCATTCATCATTCTCTAACCCTAATTCCATCACCTCCACCCTTTGGAAAGAGTTAGAAACTCATGGAGGGAGGAAGAAGAAGGGGTCCTAGAGGAAGTAGAAAAGAAAAACAAGAATTAAAAGACATAATTTTATTACTAAAATAAAGACAAATAAAAACAACAACTAAAAACTAGGTCTAAGGCCAAGGACCCCTCTAACATCGTTCTCGGGGCTATTTATAGTTGTTACAAGAGACCTAAGTATAGAATTGGAGAGTACACGTGTCCAGACATGACTGGACAAAATTGGAGCACACGGATCGCCAAGGGGGCGGCGTTTCCGCCGCACAAGGCATGTAATATGCGGCGATTTCGCCGCATAATCTTCTCTGATTTGGTCCAGATTTTGGTTGAATGTTTATGGTATGATTTGATCCTCCTTTACGCGTCTGGATTGATTCTTTCCATTGTCTTGAGCTCCGGATTAATTCCTTCCATTGTTGGAGATTTATATTTGATTTTTCTTTTAACTTTCTCCACACAATAACTTGGTCCTTTTACTTTGCAATCAGGTCCTTGGCATTTTGCAATTAAGCCCTTGACCTTTTTTGTAATTAGCTCCTTGAATGTTTTTATGCTTGGATGCATTTCCATTTGGAACCCGATAAACTTGAACTCGGTCTTTATGATAGAAATGAATCTTTTGCACGCGTTTATGCTCGGAATGTGGGTAATTTGCATTCGGGTCCCTGTATTCTGTAAATACGACTAAACACATACCTTAGTAGCATTTATTGATATAAAAGTAATCTAAATGAAAGACATATGATGCAATGTATGCAATGCATCAAATACCCCCACACCTAGATTTTGCTAGTCCCTAGCAAAGCAAAATATAAGAAAATGAAAACAGGGAAATCCTAACTCACTTTCGTAGGAATCACGGTTGCACTTAGCATGTGCAACAAGCCTTTAAACCTCTTTGTTTCCAAGGAGGAGGAGTGTTGTCTCCTGAGGGTTTTCAGCGGATATACCCACAAAATCCTAAATCAACATTTCATTAATAGTTCTCAATATCCCTACCTCAACCTTATACATCTTACTGAGAATTCTTGCATGCTCATTATACAATTCTAACTCATTAAAAATATGACTTGGTCTTTGTTCCTCCAACATTCACACCACTAACCCTTCTAAACATGTTATCACTTAAATTATTTTGCACGCCTCCTCTGGTGGTGAAGTATCATTTGGATCAACCATGGCATGGATCATTCTTTTAGCTTTGGGCCTTGAGTATCTTAAAGTATTTTTTTCTTTTCCGTGATTCAACACATTTGCTTTTCCTTTTTGACACTTATACCCTTTTTGCATTCGTGTAGCGAGTTTGGTCGATAATCCCGAGCTGGAAGACTCAAGTTACCAGGTTTCAAGATACCCCTACGGACCAGTGACTCGAAGGCTTGGGCTTTTGTAATCATTTTGCAAAATGTGTTTTCCTCACTTTATTTTTTTATTTTTATTTATTTATTTATTTTTTTACTTTTATTTTCCTCAAGGCTTAATTGCTATTAGAAGTCCACACTTCCCGGTATATTTTCCTCAACCTCTGCTTTTTATCAACCACTTCAAAGATTTGATTCATCCAATTTAAGTGCATACATGTCTTAAAGGGCAATGGGTTATTTCTTTGGAACTTAGATTTATGTCACAAATTCTACAAGCAGAACTATATAATAAGGAACAACAACTCAATACAATTTGTACACGGGTTTTAGCAGTTCAATCTTAAGCTATGTCATGAAACATTGATGATTTTTTTTTTAAACAGAAATATATATAGATAGACACCCCCCCACACCTAAATCATGCATTGTCCTCAATGTATGCGAGCAAGATAGTACATGGATTTATGCATGAAAAAGGAAAGATCTCACCAACGTGAAGTACAAAGGAAAGTTCATGGCTCTGTTGATGGACAAAAACCCGCATTCCCTCAAAAACCTGTGAGATGCTAAAGAAGGGATAAATACAACAGATTTTATTTTATTTTATTTTATTTTATACTTATTGTTATACATATATAACTATGTACAAATATAAGTTCCCATCTTCATTTGTCAAGAGACATCAAATGGAAACCTCAAGAGTGGGTCAGTGCACCTGAAAAGGGAACATGACACCACGCGGGGTCAGAATATTCATGCGTGGGCCCCCTTCACAAAGAGCACAAGAAGAAATGAGAGGTTCATGAATTGGACGCAAAAGCGTCTCACACAAAGGATCAAACTGAAAGAACTTGAACCTCTCGAGAGTTTGGGAAATAGGGAGCAACGGAAGAAGAGTTTCTTCCGTTGCGGTACTGAAGTTATGATCGTCAATCCAAACTCTCCAACCAACTGGCTGGTGCGTCGGAACGAGGTCAGGAGCCTCGTTAGGCAAGTCCGACTCACCGGGTAAACATAAAATGGGTCTCATACCCAAGGTATCCTCCAAGGAACTCCTAATACCCTCATGAGCACTGTAGTCGTTTGATGTTCCATCATTTCCAAGATGATCAGGAACGATAGTGAGAGGCAAACTCTCATCAGGTTGTTTGAAATTGAGGGTGCTAGGGAGCTCTTGCTCCACCGGAAGTGAGTCCTTAAGAGGCACAACATGAAGATCATGTGGCTCAAGGGCCACGGGGCACGAAGATAAGGCACAATCCTGGGCCGACTCATGATGAAATTGGTCAATGTGTATCGAATCCTCCACTAAGTGATCGTGAATTGAAACCCCAAGTCCTTCAGACTGACTAGGAGTTTGGCTTTGACAGATTGTGCTTTGAATTTGTGGATGTGGTGGTGGTTCGATATCAAAAGGTGGATCCTTATGTTGACACGAAAAGTTACTCTCCTTACGTTCACCTAATTGTTGTATCATTTGACTCAAATGCGATGTTATATTTTGTACGGATCGTTGAGTGGATTCCATGTACGTAAGGAAAGTTTGTTCCAAGGAATTAGGTACGTGATCAGCTATGAGGTCCAAGTTTGAGCTTGTGAAATTATGGGATTGGGTGTTGTTGGGCTGAGAATAATGATTTGACGTGGGGAGTGGGTAGAATTCTGGGTATTCGGGAGGAGGATACTGAGGTGAAAATGAAGTATAAGAATTTGGATAGGAATTGTTTCTCCACGAATCCATCACTCTCGGGTTGTACGCGGATGCGTAATAGTCATTTTGAGCGTTTTGGGAAAAAGTATGCTCATACTCAGGCTCTGGGGGAACATAAGGGCATTCCCCGATAACATGACCACTCAACCCACAACAGTCGCATGGTACGGCTACTGGAGCCACCGGTGCACTCATGTTGTCTGTCCTACTCATAAAAGAGGCAAAAGCTTGTTGTAAATTCTCAGTTTGTTGACCAACATATGATCCGATATAACTAGATTGTGGTATAGCAGTCGGTTCCTCTCTCATGTTACCCCAATATGAAGATTGCTCAGTCATACAATTAGGATTGTCCCACCCATATGGGGTGTTGGTCTGAGCCACCCCATGTTGCATGGTTTTAGAATACCAGGAAGCATTGTCCTGGTCCCAACAATGATATGAATGGTTGCTCATGTAACCATCCATCACAACACTCTTGAGTCAAGTACTCTTACCCTCATGAGGCTAAGCAAGCACAAGTTCTCGACTCGACCCTAAAATGCTAATAGAGAATGTAAAGGGGAGGAGACTAGAACGTATAAGTAGGTGAGAAGAAGATGACTCAGAAGAGAAGGGAAACTTAACTCTAAAGATAGAAAAAAGGGTCGGTCAGAGGTTTCCTAAGAAAGCACGGTTCAAACAATCCTAGACCTAGTGTCGCTTAGATCTAGACGACTCCTAACTGGTTGAGTCGAATTGATTTGCTTGATTCACCTCCCTCACCAATCAAACCAAGTTGGCCAGTTAGTGTATAGCTAGTGGGGGCGCTTCCGACAGAGTCGGTGCCAATTAGACAACCACGTCGCTTGGAAGACTTTCGTCGACACAAAAACACTTTCTAGACACCAAATTGAATTCAATTAGCTTCAGGTCATAGCAAGTCAAACCAATCTCCTCCTTAATTGAGTCCGAGTCCTTAGGGGCCAATGTCTAATTGATTTTAAATTTAGGCTTAGGTGACACTTTAGGATTGTGGTTTGTGGGCCACGGGAGGGTGATGAAATCCCCACCGTATCTTTTCCTACGGAGTTGCCCTTAAAGTAGTTTAACTTAGATCTAGCAAAGATAGTCAAACAATGGTCTTTTTAATGGGGGCAATTGCAAGGTTGTATGCAACTAAATTATATGCTTAATGCAATCGATAAAAACTGCGATACGTACCTTGCCTCCAGCACTCTTCAACAAAAATAATTTGCAATAATTTAGCAAGAGTAATGCAAACAAAACATTATATGATGCATGCACTAAGGTCTTTCTAATCTTGCCAATTTTAGGTCAGAGTTGAGTTATTGCCAATTATGGAATTTTTGCCCTAACACGTGCAATTCTAATAAAAGGAAATTTTTTTGAAAATAGAAATTACGAGGAAAAGAGGCAACAAAGGTTACCTATGCAATGCTCAGTCGGGTTCGCCGCCCGCACTCGAAATTTCAGTAGCTCTACGCGTCCACCCAGAGATGAGTTGCATCCCCGAAGAAGTTGAAGCCCAGAAGCTTCAGGTGTGCGGCGGATTCGCCGCAAATTGCTCAATAGGTGCGGCGATTTCGCCGCTCGTTTAGCTCCAAATGTGCTCGGATTTCGCCGCGCACTCTGTTGTCTCCTGAAACACAAATCCAAATACTTAGATCGCGCACAAGATAAACAGAATAAAATCGAAAACACAAAAATAAACAAAATCTGCGTCGCCTCCCCGGCAACGGCGCCAAAAACTTGATGAGAATTATATTTATACCGCAAGTGCACGGCGTCTATGAAGACGTGGCAAGTACGGGTCGAACACAAGGAGGGAGAGATTTCGTAGTTGATGTTATTTTCGATTAAGAGGAAGAGAGAGAGAAGAAATAAATGGGTTTTGAGATTTTTGGGTTTTAGTTATTTAAAGCAAGAAACAAAAACAATTAAAACTAAAGCAAGAACAAAGAAGTGAATTCCGTTGGGTGGAGGATTAGATTTAGGTTTAGAGTAGAGAATTACTAAAACTTATTGTAAATCATGTTAGTTATGAAGCATTACAAGATAAATGACTTAACATAAACTCAAGTAATCAAAATACACTAATCATGAACTTAAAATAATAACATGCATTCATCATTCTCTAACCCTAATTCCATCACCTCCACCCTTTGGAAAGAGTTAGAAACTCATGGAGGGAGGAAGAAGAAGGGGTCCTAGAGGAAGTAGAAAAGAAAAACAAGAATTAAAAGACATAATTTTATTACTAAAATAAAGACAAATAAAAACAACAACTAAAAACTAGGTCTAAGGCCAAGGACCCCTCTAACATCGTTCTCGGGGCTATTTATAGTTGTTACAAGAGACCTAAGTATAGAATTGGAGAGTACACGTGTCCAGACATGACTGGACAAAATTGGAGCACACGGATCGCCAAGGGGGCGGCGTTTCCGCCGCACAAGGCATGTAATATGCGGCGATTTCGCCGCATAATCTTCTCTGATTTGGTCCAGATTTTGGTTGAATGTTTATGGTATGATTTGATCCTCCTTTACGCGTCTGGATTGATTCTTTCCATTGTCTTGAGCTCCGGATTAATTCCTTCCATTGTTGGAGATTTATATTTGATTTTTCTTTTAACTTTCTCCACACAATAACTTGGTCCTTTTACTTTGCAATCAGGTCCTTGGCATTTTGCAATTAAGCCCTTGACCTTTTTTGTAATTAGCTCCTTGAATGTTTTTATGCTTGGATGCATTTCCATTTGGAACCCGATAAACTTGAACTCGGTCTTTATGATAGAAATGAATCTTTTGCACGCGTTTATGCTCGGAATGTGGGTAATTTGCATTCGGGTCCCTGTATTCTGTAAATACGACTAAACACATACCTTAGTAGCATTTATTGATATAAAAGTAATCTAAATGAAAGACATATGATGCAATGTATGCAATGCATCAGTATGCCAACGTCGCTGATCCCCATGAGTATTGACCACTCGTATACGGGTCCCTAGGCTCCAATATGTCGCATTGTCTGACTCTGCAACCGCTCTTGTCGACAAACAAGATGAATCCGAGTAGTAAGAATAGGTACGCAGTCAACTATGTATCCTTAGTCCGCAGTGGTCGTCCCCGTCTTCAAAAGTCGCCAACAACGTCGATGCTAACACCACTGCCACTCCAAAAGGGGTTATCTCTCCCAAGACCATCGACGCTCACCCTGAGAAACTCTGATACATAACTCTTCAGCTCAGGCGTCGATGCCTGAGCACTGACCATACAACCCTCAATGGGAATGCACAAAATCTGGAAGACGTCATGCAACATGATTGTCATCTCTCCGAAAGGCAAGTGGAAAGAGTTGGTGTCAAGCTGCCACCGCTTCACAAACGTAGAAATCAATGGCATGTCAAGGTAGGGGGACATGTTGTAAGGCAAGTGACCCAATCCGTTATTAGTAATGGCCCTCGTGATATCATCACTCAAAACGGAGCGTCAACCCTCAATGTAGTACAGACTATGTGCCGATTATGACACTTCAGAACCTTCCGATCCTCGTCCTCCCAAATACGTCTGGCGATGTGGCCTCGAAAACTCGGAATGACGTCATCTAAAGGACCACCGGGCATCACATCAGTCACGATCTAAGAATTGTCCTCAACCATCTTCTTCTTCTAAGCTCAGGCATCTGCAGTGCACAGACTCGAATCACCGGTCACAAACCTACCACCTCTACCCTTCCGAATTACCCACTCAGCAGAAGAAGAACTACATTGGATCATACCTAGAGGATTATCAAATCTTTTTTACCAATCGGAATTCGGGTTGCACGTCGGATTACCTCAGAATCACTTCTAAGTGTTTACCAAACTTTAAACAAGATTAGAGAGATCGACGCTAGCCAATCAGTTTCTAATACATGGTTAGAATTTAGTTAATAACTATTTCTAGGCTCCAAATAATTTAATATCTTAAGCACTCAATTAATAAAAGAATTTTCGGATAGATTAGGAGGAGAAAATATGAAGAGAGGAGACTATTACATTAGTCTAACAAGGGAAGGGGTGACACACGTCAGATTACCTCAGAATCACCTCTAACTGTTTATCAAACTCTAAACAAGATTAGAGAGATCGACACTAGCCAATCAATTTCTAATACATGGTTAGAAATTAGTTAATAACTCTTTCTATGCTCCAAAGAATTTAATCTCTCAAGCACTCAATGAATAAAAGATTTTCCGGATAGATTAGGTGGAGAAAATATGAAGAGAGGAGAATATTACATTAGTCTAACAAAGGAATGAGGAGTGACATATTTATAGGGCATCCTCAAATCAACATTATGTGTAACTCACTTACACATGATCCCTTGTTAATTGCTCCTCTAAACCAATCATATTTGAACACATAATCATCCCATAACCTCATTTGACAAAGTTGGAAGAAATTCAGCCTATGATCAAAAAAATTCTCTTAGTAATGTAGGCAAAATCGTGGGCAAACGGTCGAACGAATTGGCCAACCGGTCGACTGATTGGATATATAGAAAAGTTCATGCTAATTTCAGTCGAACAGAATACCACACTG
The DNA here is from genome assembly GCA_963682175.1 of Triglochin maritima. NCBI lineage: Eukaryota > Viridiplantae > Streptophyta > Magnoliopsida > Alismatales > Juncaginaceae > Triglochin > Triglochin maritima. Next base: position 32,841,096 of record OY821786.1, read on the forward strand.
GTGACCGTTTCACAATAGGAAAAGTTCCTGTTATTTTTGGTCGAACCGCGTCCACCCGGTCAACCATTTCAAAACCCAGAAATTACTATTCAAATAGGTCGACCATTTTCGGAAAAAAACATTCGACTGTTTTTCACTGTTTTTTGCCTTTGCCAAATTTTTGATGAATATCCAACAAAGTTTGACCTTTGGGGTTTTAGAAAATTCCTATGTTATAATGTTGTGGATCACATTATATTATGTAGTATATTATTATATATATTGTCAAACATTATCACATAATATATATACATCTCATACAAATTTATTTGATATTTTAATCATGTCGTTATCTCAACATATTGATTTTATTATTTTACCACATGCATCTCATTTCATATCATATGAAATTCAATACATCAGTTAAAACATAAAATTACATTTCTTATTTTCCAGTTTTGTGGTGTGACCTATAGGAGGATCTAAGTTATGTTGTCAATGATATATCATAAACTATAAACGGTATCTAGCAGCATATTATAGTTACCCAAATAACAAATATATTTTGATTACTTTGAACTAAACACGTTCCATTTAGTGATATAAGTAATATCACTTGTATTTATCCTCTGCCTTATGATATTAAGAATATTATACAAAGTAGAAATGTGTCATCTTTGTATTATATATTCATTTCTTGATCTCTTAAGCAAATTATAAATATGTACCTATATATAAGTTACATTGCACACATTATAACTTTGTTTTATCAAAGAGCCCAACAATATCATCACTCAAGTCAAGATAGACAATGATAATCTTTTGACATATCATCCTTTCCGCCACAAGTCATGTATAATCAGTTATTATATTTATCATTATACTCAATGATAGTTTTTGATAATAACCAAATGATACACTTCTCATGTGAAAAAAAGGTCTCATGTCTTAAGATTTAAAGACACAACGAAACATTAATGACAAAATACAATTTCATAATGTTTCATTTATTAGGTCATTTTAATATATGAAAGAAAATATTTTTCTATTTCGTATACTCATATTGTTAAATACTTGTAGAGCTACAATATCCTTTGGTTAAATTAGATATATCAGGCAGAGAAAGTGTTTGATTATGTTTAGATTCTCCAATATTTATTGCTTAAAACTCGTTTGTTGCATCTTTCATGATGTCTGATCGAATTTTTGTATGTGTAAACCGATTTGGTTAAATGGGTAATCAGAATTTCTCGACCCACTTAAATTGAAAAAAATCCCATTTCGAAATGTGCACCGCATCCGCCACATATGCGTGCAGTCTACATATAGTAGGCCGCATCCGCATATGTTGTCCCATCTAGGGATGCAAATGGTTACCAACTATCCAAGTATTCGATTCGAAAATTTCTATTTAGTTGGTTTTTGGGAAGTTCAATGTTACCAATTTAATTTTGGATACGAATTTGGTTCAAAAAAAATTACCAATTAGAATTCGGATACGAATTCGGATACAAACTATTTAAAATTCAAATTATCCGAATTATTCGAATACATGTTCAAATACACAAATTAGTATTCGAAAATTTTAATACGAAAATTTAGTATTCGAAAATTAATTACAATATATATATATATATATATATATCTATTCAATTTCGGATAATATCCGAATACCAATTAGTATTCGAAAATTTTGAAGTTTCGAATTCAGATTCAGATAGTTCTACTGAATTCGGATTCAAATTCGAATTTGGTAATGAAATATGGTATTCGGATTCGGATATAGTAGGTATCCGGGTCAAATTATCCGAGTTGCACCCTAGTCCCATCGGACCGTATTTTTGAACACTGGTTGTCAGAGTTGTGAAAGGAAAATGGGTTTTTAAGAAAGGATAGTGAAACTTTGGTTGTAAAAAAGGTTTATTATGATTTGTGAACTTTGGTTGAAGAAGGTATAATGTCCGGTGATAGTACCAAGCCCGGCAACCATGAACTATCACGAACTTTGTCAATCTACTCAGTTTGCCATGATTTGTGTTTGGTTTAAAATCTGTGGGGGCAACTATCGAGATGTTAAAATCAGTGTTCAGGTAGGCGACCGCCTAGGCGGTAGGCGGTCGCCCGTGGCGGTGGTCGCCTGGGCGACCACCGCCTTTCGCCCAGCTCTGCTGGGCGAAATAGGCGATCGCCTAGGCGAGAGCCGTTGGAGGCTCTCCAACGGCTCTCTGCCTTTTATTTTTTTATTTTTTATTTTCAAAAAATACAACTTTGCCACTAGCCCCAAATCCTATATAAACCCCTCCAAACCTCTTCATTTTTCACACATCTCTCATTCTCTTATTCTTCATAATTCTATTCTCATCATCAACTATCCTAATCACCAAGTTTTTGCGATTACGTCTCCGATCTGGTGCTTAGTTTTGAAGTTGGAAACTAAAGTCTCCGATCCGGTTCTTCATTCTTCAACCGTCAAAATCAAGTGCACTCTTTCTAACTTCTCTTTAGAATTAAATTAATTAGTATTTTATTTTCATATTAGTCTAAATTTTATATTTGTCTAGTTTTAAGATATGACTTACGTACTCGGCACTAGTCTCCCTATGCATCACGAGAGTTACGATGACCTAAGACCTACCCGTACAAATGACCCTGGTTGGAATACTGCCCATTACATTAGTGCTAATGATAAAAACTGCATTGTGTGTGAGTTATGTGGTAAGGAAACTAAAGGTGGTATAGCCTGTCACAAACAACATCTTGCACACACCCGGTAGCAATGTTAGACCTTGTGATAAAGTTCCTGACTCTCTTAAACAAGACATAACTGCATACATGATTAGAAACAGTTGGACATTACAAAACGAAAATGTATGTCTTGATGATTATGTAGACCGAGAAAACATAGAATTTGATCTGGAAACCGGGTCGGGTTCCGGTTCTGCTCGGACCCCAACCTCCCGTTCTCGCCCCGTTCCTGGTCGAAAGAGACAAAAACAACGTTTGTGGGCACCATTTTGCGGACGTGGGAAGGACGTGGTTTCCGGCCCCCAACAAACAACCATCGAAAGAACCTTTAGAAAAGAAGATAGGAAAACAATTAATCAAAAATGGTCTAGGCTTTTCTATAGATGTGGTATATCATTCAACACTGTAAGGACGCCTGAGTGGAAGGAAGCAATATCCGCCACTTGTACTTACGGACCCGGACTTAAACCCATGACGTATGATGAAGTTAGTGACTCGTGCCTTAAACAGGAAATTGACTACACTAGAGGTATACTAGAATCGTACAGACAAGATTGGGCAACATACGGGTGCACATTGATGACAGATGGCTGGACTGATAGGTCCGGTAGGAATATAATCAATTTTCTAGTAAATTGTCCGACAGGTACCATGTTCATGAGGTCTGTAGATGCTTCCGGTCACTCTCACACCGCAGACTACCTGTACAAGCTGATGGACAAGGTAGTTGGCGAGAATGGCGAAGAACACGTTGTTCAGGTGGTCACCGATAACGCCGTCGCGTACGTACTTGCCGGTAGGATGTTGCAGCAAAAAAGAAGGAGATTGTTTTGGACTCTCTGTGCAGCGCATTGCATCGATCTCATCTTGGAGGATATTGGCAAGTTGTTTTTGAAGACTATTGCTTTAGCTCGGAAGATCATCAAACATTTCAACAACTCTGCCATGTTGTTGAAGAGGATGCGAATTGCCATTGAAGGGAACCTGATACGCCCTGCTGTCACGAGATTTGTCACCGCCTTTCAGAGTTTGCAAAGGTTGTTTCTGAAGAAAGACAAACTCCTAGCCTTTGTTGTTTCCCCGGAGTACAACGATCCTAATGCAAGTTGGATAAAGAACAAAAAAAAGGAGATCTCTACTGAAGTTGCCGAGACCATTCTACAAAGTGGTTTCTGGACCAACGTCGTAAAGGCACTGAAGGCCTCACAACCTATGGTCCAGGTTCTTAGACTTGTTGACGGCGATGAGAAACCACCGATGGGATATCTGTATGACGCAATGGAGAAAGCCAAAAAACAAATCATGAGGAGCTTTGACGGAAACCCGAGGTTGTACAAGCAAGTCATCGACACCAGGTGGGGTCCAGGGAAGATGATGTCATCACCGCTACACTCTGCTGGTTTCTTACTCAACCCTGGTACCTTCTTCTCCGTCCCACCTCAGGATCGAAATGTAACTTTCAATGAGCATATGCCTGGATTCATGGATGTCGTAGAGCGGCTCGTCCCCACTCCTGCAGAACAAGACAAGATTTGGGGTTTACTTGATCGTTACAAGAACTCCCTCGGAATATTCTCGAGGGATATGGTCGTCAGACAAAGGTCGGAAAGAAGACCTATAGATTGGTGGCAATCGTATGTCGCAGACATGGGAGAGACTGCATTACAGAGGTTGGCCCTGAGGGTGTTGGGATTGACATGTTCGGCATCAGGTTGTGAGCGGAATTGGAGTGTCTTCGAGCAGTTGCACTCAACGAGAAGGAACAGGTTGGCTGTGAAGAAGATGAATGACTTAGTGTATGTGAACTACAATCAAAAGTTAAGGCAAAGGTTTCAGCAAAGGATGGAGAAACCCGGATTTTATGACCCCATCAGTGTGGACTACGATCTCTTCGACGAATATCCATGGTTGGTAGAAACTGAAGATCCGGTCTTCCCTGGAGAGGAGCTTACATGAGCCGATGCCGAGGAAGCAACTTTGGGACATTCTTCTTCACGGAGACGCTTTGCTCGATCCATGTCAGTGCATCTGACCCGCGGTGTTCTACTGCATCTGACACGCCATTATTAGGTCGTGGCATGGATGATGTCATCGTTCACATCAGTTCTAGAGATCCAGGTGCATCGAGTTCTCAACCATCGATGGACATCGACGAGCAATATGTCCAAACCGACGATGAAGAAACTGAAGAAGATGATGTCTACGTCGACAATCCGAATGAGAACCACTCCGACGACTCTAATGGTGGTGGAGGATATGATATGGTTCCCAGTTGGACATTAGATCAATGTGTCCAATGGAATTAGTTAGTTAGCTTGTAATTCTAATTTCTCTTTTATCTACTATTGTATGAACTCTGAGTTACTTTGTAATCGTACTACTAAGCAGCAATAAATTGTATACCTAAGTGTTTAGGTGGGTAGAGGGGGTGCCTAGTGAGGCCTTGGTCGAGGAACTAGTTGTCTTTTCGAAGCCTAAACATGTATGGTAGTTTTAGAAAATATTTGTGTATTTTTTCTATTTTTCCCGATTTTTCCTGATTTTTTATCTATTTTATGAAAATTAATTGAATTAAAAAAAAAACAAATTTACCGCCCAGACCTGGGCGGTCGCACAACCGCCTAGGCGATCGCCCAGGCGACCGGACGCCTCCGGCCGCCTAGGCTCGCCTAGGCGGTGCCTGAACACTGGTTAAAATCGAAGGCAAATATTTGATGTTACTCATAACTTTAAAGATTTGATTAAGTAAATCAAAAATCATAAATTTAAAATCTACTTATGTTAATCTACAAAATCATGATCTACAGTTTAGATTTTAAATTTGAAGTTTATATTTAATTTTACTGCAACCGTGTGTCAACAATATTTAAGAGTAACTTATACATCCTCATTTAATATATTTTAATATATTTGTAATGATATATTCGTAACTTTGTTGTGTTTTCTTTATTTATTAAGGCACGAGCAACGAAGCAAAAATATTACCAATACATTGAAGATCACACACGTAAACAAATAGACAATGTTTTCTTTTCCAAAAAGCACAAACGCCTAGAAAAATTCTAGTCAATCATTTCTTTGAACTCGTGCTTCTATTCTTTTTATTAAATCCTTGAATTGAGTCGACCATTCATGTAGAGATCAAGATTCTGTAAATCCGATCCCCAGTCATATTCTTCCGTTTGCGTGCAAGGGCGGATACAAAACAAAAATTAAGGGTGGGCACCATATAAAATAATTTCAACAAAAAATATCATATTATTTTTAAAAGGTTCAAAACTACCTAAGTTCTAGTTCAATCTGGGCTTCACGTGTATGAGATTACATGTGTAAGATTAAAATGAATTGAAAAGTCGAGTTAGGCCTAAGTACTAGTTCAAACTGGACTTCAATTTTAGGTCTTATTTAACTCACACAAAAACATATTGGATAATAATTTCATAGTGGGCTTTTAAGTTTAAAATGAATTCTATAAATTCCATAGGTGATATATAATTTTTTACATAGACACATCTATACTACCTAAAGGAATATTGTATCGGCGTGTGGTCACTTTCCTACCCTTGCTTTATCTTCATCTGCTTGTGCTTATGTGTATGTTGATGCATACAAAATATTTATTCCTTTTTACTTAAAGAATTTTTGCATGTCATGTGCTTCTCAAATGATAAATAATGGTCTTATAATGGGCTTTAACTTAAGTAAAATAGGAGGGCAATACATAAAACTCGACGAAGAATCTCAATCGGCTAATAAAAGATCGGGTAATCGGGTACGCAATTCAAAATTCCAAAAGTGAATCAAATGTAAAAATAAACAAATAAAATTAGAAACACGGCCGTTTGAGAATCCGACAGGAATGACACTTTAAGATCCGGAGCCACCGCCTCGCCTCCTGTTGTGTTGTCTTCTCCGTTGCGTTGGAACATGTTGGGGCTCTCGTATGGCGAAGTCTTCCTCCTAATCGGAGCCACCGCTGTTCTCATAGGTTCGTTCAAACATCAATTTCATTTTCATCCGAACTATCGGAAAGAGTGTATCTTTCCTCTGATCTGCCTTTTTCTGTAATAGCTTCTTCCCTGTCAAGAAAAGGGTCTTCCCAAAATTTCAAAGTTTTGGTTGATTTTGATTTGGTTGTGGTTTTGAGTAATGAGTATCTAAGAATTTCTGTTTATAGTTGAGAAAAACGGAATTTCATGTTACTAATGATCATTGCTAAAACCTCCTAATTTGAAAACCTCCAATAAATAACAACAAATCAAAACTATCGAGTTTATATCGAGCACTTATCGAATCCATCAAGCAAAAATAAATATTTCGGTAAATAACAACAAATCAAAACTATCGAGCTCAAATCCAACATTACATCGACCACAAAATAAATCTTATTGATCTCATCGAGCTCAACAATTCTTATTACCCAATCTAATTGTATCGAGCTCACGTGTAAAAATGCATTGAGCACAAATAAATCTATATCAAGCTCAACAAATCGGAGTATCTTACATCTACATATCGAACTCATATCGAGCCCATTGAGTTCACAGTTCTTAACACTCAATCTAATCATATCGAGCTCGCATGTAAAAGGAATCGAGCACGAATAAACTTTATCGAGCCTATCGAGCACAACAATCTAGTTCCTTATCAAACTCATATCGAATTTCGTCGGAAACACAGAAAATCAGTACGACTTCCATATATTCAACACAGTCAACAAAATTCAGATCAATATTAATAATGAAGATAATTAACTACATTTTTTATAGAAACACTAATTTAACATTAAAAATCATCATATCTATATCAAAAAAGTAAAAAAAAAACGTGTCCTAAAACTGACTTTTGTCATCAGCTTCAATGTAGGAGTTGTTCTCTGATCTGGGTTCGACTACGACAAGGAAACTCGATCTGGATTTGACAGGGTCCAAGGTTGAGTTCGATTTGGCTCGAGCTGGGTTTGACAGGGGTTCGATCTTGAGTTCGATTGAGGAGTCAAGTGAGAGAGAAGTGATGGGAACAGAGAGAGAACGAATGCGTGAAAGAGAGAGAGAAAGAAAAGTTTTTGGTTTTTTTAAATGGTAGTTGTATTTTGGGTACACTATGGAAACATAAACCTCAAATTTGCATAGTGCCAAAGTGGGGAACTAATTTTAATTAATGACTCACTTTAAGTATAAAGACTCAAATTTAGGTTTGATTCATAGATTGTAATGGGTATGAATTTTGGTGGATTTGGGTTGATTCGTTGGTTGTAATGGGTATGAATTTTCGTTTATAGTTGGAGAAAAATGGAACCTCCTAATCTGAATTTCGAACCACACTATATATGTTCTCTCCCAGGAGTCAATTTGGTTCTCATCCCAACCATCAGTAAGGGCTTACCCCTTTAATCATGCACTCAATTATTTGTATATTCCTAACATTGTAAGTGTTCAAACTCAAGATCAATGCTCAAGACTTGTAATTAAAGCTTAAGGAAAAAACATGTAATTTTCAATTTACTTGAATTTGATACATCAAAGACATATCCAACTGTATCGGTCGACTGTCAAATCTTCGGTCAATTGAAGTCCTCCGAACGGACAACCAAACTCATTTCGGTCGAAACCCTTGAGTCAGTAACTTCAATTTTTTATTGGAATCAATAGTTGGAACGACCGAATGTCGTTCGGACGATTGAATGTAATTCGGTCATCCGATACCTTTGCTCTGAGAAATTACAATCTTTATTGCATTTCGGTTAACCGTCGGTCATCCGAGTCTTTCTAACTATCAAATCTTACGTGACTTACTCTCATTGGCCCACGTGGCAAAAAAATTTCAATGGATCTTATTTATCTTAGTGGACTTATTTTTTTGTCAAATATTTGAAAACTCATATATTTTGGTCTACCAAAATACTTTGTTGGTTGACCGTTTACTTTGTTGGTTGTTAGCGTGCAACAAACTTTTTCACATGTTAACATAGTTGGACTCTCAATGAATATTTGATTTTCAACCATTAGCGTAATTCTTGACTTTGACATAACCAACATATCGAACGACCGAATGTTATTTGGGCCGACCGAATCAGTTTGATTAGAGTCTTTCATCAAATTCGAATAATAATGATATACGGAGATACCTATGTTTTATTTTTCTGAAGTCAAGGTGAGAAAAAAGATAAAACAGATTGTTTTGATTAAAATTCGAGTTTGAAACTTATCTAATCAACATCTTCTGATTAACCCAAGAAAATATCAAGAAAATATGTAATAGATTTATAAAAAAATGAATTCAATTAGATAGGGTAGATGGAACTCTAAAAGAATCGATTGTTGAGCCGTATGAGATTGGAATGACGGTTAATGGAAAATTAATTGGTCGAAATTGAAAAAGTTACTGGAAGTTGACGATTGGTTATCCAAACTTTATTCGGTCAACCAAACCCGTTATTTGACCGAGTCAACCTTTTGTTTCGGATGACCGTGTCCTAAACCCTAAATCCTAAACGGTCGATCGAATCTGTACATATTTCTGCCAGAGTTTAAGTCAAATCATACTTCTTATCGGTTCAAATATCACAAACTCTCCCACTATTTGCTTTAAAGCCTATAAAACCCTCATTCAAGAGACCCAAACTGATACACAACTTACTTCAGACATTCATACTCTTTGTGCTCTTAAATTTTAAGTCTTCAAAGTTCCAACAACTTCCATTCACTTCAAGCCAAATTCAAATCCTTTAAGTGCATTCTAATTAGAGTTCAACAACCTTCATTCAATTTCAAGTGTTGTAAAAGTTCGAAGAATCTCCCTCTCAGGTTGTGAGAGATGAATCGAGTAAAGTGAGGGTCTTCGCAAGACTCGGATTGTAGATGGTTTATCTAACCCAGAACGAAGATATTCATGAATATTCGAGTAGGGATCGACTCTGATTGATCGGAATTCGAGGAGAGGATTAAATCAAAGTGGTTGTGATCAAACCTCTATAAAAATTGCCGGAGTCAATTTGTGGTTTGCAATTCTCTTACTTTATTTTTCAATTTCGCATTATTAGAGATAATTGCATATTAATCCATTCACCTCCTCTAGATTTGATACTACTTACAGGTTTTTCTTATGTTGCTTATTGATCGTTGTTAAACTCCTAATTTGAGCCACTACTGTTCTTGTAGGTTTCTTCTACTTCCTGTATCAGGCATTGTTTCATTATTATTTTTTATTGGTTTTCATTGTTCCACTTTCAATCACTGAAAGATAATACATCCAAAATATTTTATATTTTTGTAAAACCACTTAAGATATGAAGGTTGTTGATTTGCAAATCATGTACTACTTTTGGAGAATAATGTAATAATCCCTCGAAATTATTCTCTCTTTTAGGTTCAAAATGGTCAGAATGAATGCCATGTTTCTTAAGCGTGGCAAGTGGTTTGTGAAACACTTTAGTTTTGGGAAATGAGTTCATTGCTTTTATTATAGGGCCAAAAGACCTACCGAAGATCGCAAGAACGGCTGGAAGATTAGCTGGTAGATCAATTGGATATGTTCAGATGGCTCGTGGGCAGCTTGATAGCGTTATGCAGCAGTCTCAAGCCAGTCAGGTACTTTTGTTCTTCCTTTTCTGGGTATCACTTTTGTTCATTGTTATAGTTAAGATTGGGACCTCTAAATTTAATTTGCAACTACAACCTACAACAACAAAACTTTTGCTTGCAAACTAGGTGGAATAGGTTAGAAATGAAATTCAACATATATCCTTGTTCCAGCATGTAAATTGCCTTATACATACTCTTATCAAAAGCTGTTATTTCCATTTGTATGAGAGTAGTTGGATCGTTTGCTTTGGCTCGGTATGCCTATCATAATCCTCCTTTTACTCACTTTTGGGACAGGTTGTGCAGATAACCACATAAGATAGTTTTTGGATTTAATTTATTAAGTCTTTAAACAATCTCGATGGCAGTACTAGCAATTCAATTAGTACTGAAAGAGTACACGTACTTTCCCAATTATTATTCACTATCTTTTTTCATCCATTTCATATGCAAAACAATATGGCGACCTGCTAGAACCATTGTAAATGGTTTGAAGGCTGAAATGTTAAGATCCACGGTTGCTTGTAGGTTCATAAGGAGCTCCAAGATGCAATGGCTCAGCTAGATGCAATTCGTTATGAGATTCGAAGCATATCCGTCATGAATCCTGGCCCGATTACAAGGAGATTTGTGGGTGACAAGGAACCAACACCATCCAGTAGTGGTAGTTTATTTTTCTAGTGTTACCTACATTTTCCCCCCGCTACAGTACTCATGAAGTTGCAATTGCCATATCTCATTATTTGTCGTTGTTCTCCAAAACTCTACTAAATTTCCAACAACCACAACAACAACAAACCTTGGAATCCTAAACATTCTTCTAAAGGTCCAATTTTGTCAGAATCCCTCTCCAGTAAATTTGCTGCATTTTATCCTAAAATCAGAAAATTGGACCACATTCATACCAAATACAACCACTCTCAAGGGATTAGGTTAACAAGCTCCATAGATGTAATATGGTTGGTTATTTATTGAGAAAAAATACAATAGACTGGTTGAACTGGGGTGGGGTGTGTGCGTCTGTGGTGAGGTGGTGGAATCTGACAAACTTGGATGTTTGGGAGGGTTTTAGAAACAACACTGAAGACAAGGGGAATTTCTGAGATACATAGGTTTGGAAAGGCATCTTTGCAATAATCTCATACATAAATGCTACTACCAAATACCAATTCTCTACAGTATAGGGGATAAATTATATGTGGTTGTTTCCTTTGTACATCAGCTACCGGAAGCACTAGTAAAGTTGAAGAGTTTCACGTTGCAAAACCCTCTGAGACTGTAAGGTCTTTTGCTCTTTGTTGGATATATCAAATTTTCATATTTCCAAACTTGGGCAATAAAGTTTTATTTACCATTTTCTTAATCTTAATGCAGACTGATAACATAAGGGCCACGAGTTCTGCAAGCATGCAAAGTCAAGCATTAGCATATGCAAGACTGGCCGAGTCATCAAAAATAAAACCCGCTAGTGGAGAGAGTGAAAATTTTGACAGCAATGTTGGTCTTCTTAATGTTCTTCCTGTCTCTGCTGAAAGTGCAGGATTACTTCCGAAGCGAAAAGGTAAACGATGCATATATATAATAGAACTTGCAGGTCCGACAGTGTTGCATATGCTGTCCATAGGTATAGATTGGCATATGCAACATATATGGTTACCCAATTTGCACAAGGTTGCTAGTTCACATACATTTTAAAAAAGTTTCATCCCTTTCACATGTTGACTTTTATGTACGCACACCGTCTGAACTATGCATCAATCCAGAAAAAGAAAATCAACCAAACTATGCTCCTTGGCTTGTATTTTATTTGAATTTAATAATTTAATGAGAAAATTATTGAATGTTAATACAATTTATCCTTTTATTTTTTTTTTCAATCGAACCTCATCCTTAGAAGAACATACACAATCTGCATAGGTTCCTTGATAAATTTGTTATTTGTGTTGTGCTACTATATTTTGGCCCCAATATTAGTGTTCATTTATCTCACTTTGCTAAAGATTATGCAATTCTTGCATCTCATGAAATGTGCACTGATTGCGTAGAGGATGTCAAAGGATCAGATATTGTGCTTGAAGCAATACTAGAAGCAGAGGTGGCACACAATGCCAAACATTTTTTCGCACAACCTGAAAATCAAATAAAAACCGAATAAGAAGGTACTCATAATCTTTGATCTTTTTTCCTCTCTTGCGTTATTCCATTAGACCTTTTTCTTTTTCTGTAAGTTTAAGATTTTTAATGCTAATAGTGCCTACAATAATGATCTCGACAAACAAGTTCCAATCTAGTTGGATTTAACTTTTTGGTTGGAGTCACCAAATGTGTTTCTTCAAGAAGTCTGAGGCAAAGGAATGGCTAACACAAGGTAGAAAGAAATCTTTCGTAATCCTTTCTCACCAAGGATTCTCCTTTGTAATCCTCTTCCTCACCAAGGATTCTCATCATGGACTAGGGGCCAGAGGTTGAACCGTATTATATTTTCTTTTCATGCTGTGTAGTTTGTTTGCTTGTAGATCTACGTACATACTTTTGTGGCACTTCGATTGGTGGATATCCTCAACAACTCTTCATGTTTCAATTCAAGTGATACAACACCTAAGAGATTGTAGATTATCACTGAACTTGTGTGGATTCAGTGTAGATTTTAAAATCAATTTAGCACCACTAAATTCAAATGTAGAAAAAGAACAGTTTGGGTTCATTTTGTAACACCATAGCACACTATGTTTTGGCATATGTAACCATGATATTGCGAAGAATGCATATATGATTAGTAGGTATTACAATTGTTACGATGCCACGTAGATCATATAGTTTGGCCCAGTTCGGGATAATTTGATTTTGATCTATAAATTTTCCCACGCAACTTTTTTCTGTGCCATGCATTCTGCTACCTATGAGTTTCTTAATGGCACAAATTTCAGAATTTTGCATATTTCATCAATCATGGTATCCCTCAAGAAAAGTCACAAAATTCTTTTTTTCCCCCTGGTGAACAGGGTAATCCCCTCGACCACTCCCTTGGTATTGATCAAACACGGCTTGGGACCTTAGTGGATGAATTTTTTTCCCTCAAACTCGCTCGAATGATGACCATGGTAGTGAAATTTCAGGCTTAAGTGACTTCCAAATGCACTTTAAGGGCTTAAAAATCATATTGGTTTCTAGACCAAGTGCCATTTTTTTTTGTTTTCTAGCTGCCTTTTCAATTGGAGAGATCTGTAGCCGGTTTAAACTTCAAATGAAATCTAATTTTTTATACATATTTCTAACATGAAACATTTAATTGCTGTTCTGATAGGATCATGAATCCTCTCATCCACTTAGGCTGCATTATCGGGTCAGCTCTTACCGATTAGAGCAGTTCAAGTGATCAAGTGGGAAAGACGGTTGACATTGGACGACCGTGATTGATCGAGATGAACGGCTGAATTGAAATCACTGTTCCTCTCTCTTCCCCTCACGATAACCCACCAGAATCTAGATTAGATGTTTCGAGTAGAGTTGATTAGATTGTAATAGCTTCTAGGAACTTCTTTAGTTCGTTATAACCAACTTGTAGATGAATCGTTTGAAGTATAAATAAGAGGAGAACCCCAGTTGAGGGGTATCATCATTTTTCGTTGAATAAATTCTATTTTGCCATTGGAGCTTAAGGAGTGCTCGAAACTCCCAATTCACTCGTCGGGAACGACGAGAGCAACCTGGAGGACGAAAATCCTCTTCCTCCGGTCGTGTTCAGACGTCGCAAGCGACGCCACCACCCCTCCGACGCCGGCGTCGATCGGGAACCTACCAATTTGGTATCAGAGCCACCGCCGGCAAGAGTGATGGAAGGAGGTGATAACTACGATCTGTTCCGCGATCTCCTACAGAAGGAAATCGGAGTCTTGAGCCACCGAATCGAGCAATTGGAGTCGGGCCGGGGGAAACCCCCCGAAGACACCGGCTACAAGGTCGACGAACTTCAACAACCCGACTCCCTGTCTCTTCAGGCTCGACCCTTGCAGATCCAGTTTCCGACATTCTCCGGTGACGACGACCCTCAAGATTGGGTTTTTCAGGCCGAGGAGTATTTCGTCGTTCACAAAACACCGGATCATCACCGAACACGCATCGCAGGCTTCTACTTAGCGGGAAAAGCTTTGAAGTGGTTCAGGTGGTTAAGGAAGAACACCTCCAACGGAACTTGGTCAGAGTTTGTTGAGGCTCTCGAAGGGAGATTCGGTTTGCAAGGAGAAGATCCGTTAGCTCTCCTTAAACACTTGAACCAGACTGGTTCACTGGAAGACTATCAGACCGCATTTGAAGCCTTGAGCAATAAGATCGACGATCTTCCTGAAAAACACTTACTGAGTCACTTTGTTAGTGGTCTCAAACCAGAATTGGAGAGGAAAGTAAGAGTTTCTCAGCCCTCATCATTGAAGGATGCAGTGAGGTTGGCCCGACTATTTGATCGAGAGGGACAGTTGAACACCAGGAAGAGCAAACCCCACTATCAGCAAGAGAACCCCAAACCACGAACTCAGGTAAATTCTAATCCCACTAAGGTTTACAATTTCACTCCTTCTGAATGGGATAAAGAGAAAGAAAGGAGGAGAGAAAAGGAACTTTGTTTCAAATGTGAGGATAAATATTTTAAGGGCCATGTTTGCAAACCGGATAAATTGTTCTTCATTAGGATGTTAAATGAAGAAGAGTCAGAAGTGGGGGAAATCTTTGGAGGGGGACAAGGAAGTAGGGAAACCTCTGAAACTGAAAATGAACCTGAAATTTCACTGCAAGCTGTTAGTGGGATGGTCAGTCCAGATACTATGGTGGTGGAGGGTTCAATCAATGGACAACAAGTAGTCTTTCTTATGGATTCTGGTAGTACTCATTGCTTCTTGGACCCCAAAGTCGTGGAGAAGACTAAGTTAGCTATGCAACCCTCAAAGTCCACTTCAGTAATGGTAGCAAATGGTGAGAAATCGGCTTGTGTGGGATTTTGCTTTCAGGTTCCAGTGGTCATTCAGAAATTGAAATTGAAATGGAACTTCCATGTCATGCACCTGGGGGGGATATGATGCAGTAATTGGAGTGGATTGGTTGAAACAGCTAGGCACTATTAAGTGGAACCTTGCTGACTTAACCATGAGTTTCCATTACTTGGGTGAAAATAGAATGCTCCAAGGGAAGAGAGTGCAACACATCACAGTGCTGAACTCTGAGGAGGTGGGGAAGCAGCTAAGGCAAGCTAAGGAAATTTTCATGCTGCAAGCACAGACCAGGGACCAGGTTGAGACTGAATTGGCAGCAATTGAAGGCAAAATCAAATCCTTGGCACCTCCAGTCCTTAGCCAGTTGTTGCTGAACTTTCTCCAAATTTTCAAGACACCAACAGAATTGCCACCTACCAGAGATTGTGATCATGCTATTACCTTAAAGTCTGGAAGCCAGCCTATTTCACTATCACCATATAGGTACCCACCCTATCAGAAAACTGCAATAGAAAACATAATAAAGGAAGCATTAGCCTCTGGGTTTATTAGGCCCAGCAGCAGCCCCTATTCCTCACCAGTGCTACTAGTTAAGAAGAGTGATGGGTCTTGGAGGATGTGTGTGGACTACAGAACCTTGAATAACTCTACCATCAAGAACAAGTATCCAATCCCTCTTGTGGATGACCTTCTTGATGAGTTACATGGCAGTAGGGTGTTTACTAAACTGGATCTCAAGTCAGGATATCACCAGATTAGAGGGGTGGACAATGACATACATAAGACTGCATTTAGAACTCATGAAGGGCATTATGAGTTCCTAGTGATGCCATTTGGCCTCACCAATGCTCCCTCCACATTTCAGAAATTAATGAATGATCTGTTCAGACCTTACTTAAGAAAATTTGTTCTAGTTTTCTTTGATGACATATTAGTGTATAGTCCCACTATGCAATCACATGTGCAACACCTCAGCAGAATCCTCTATATTCTACAGGCCAACCAATTGTACCTCAAGTTCTCTAAGTGCTCCTTTGCCGTGAAGGAGGTTGAGTATTTAGGTCATGTGGTGCGAAATGGAGAGGTTGCCATGGAAAATAGTAAAATTACTAGTATGACCAGCTGGCCAACACCAAAGTCTCTAAGAGCATTGAGGGGGTTCTTGGGACTAACTGGGTATTACAGGAAGTTTGTGAAACAATATGGTGTGATAGCAGCACCACTTACTCAGTTACTGAAGAAAAATTCTTTTGTGTGGACTGAATCAGCTGAAGGGGCATTTAAACAACTTAAAGAAGCAATGGTGACTGCACCAGTTTTAGCATTACCCAATTTCTCTCTTCCCTTTGTGATAGAATGTGATGCTAGTGGGGTAGGTATGGGAGCAGTCCTTATGCAAGAAGGGAAGCCAATTGCTTATGTGAGCAAAGCTTTTAAGGGCAGACAGTTGGGGCTGGGAACTTATGAGAAAGAAATGGAGTCAGTGTTGTTTGCCATCCAGAAGTGGAAATCTTACTTAATGTATAAGCAATTCACTATCAAGACTGACCACCAAAGCTTACAATACCTCTTGAGCCAAAGAATCCATACTGCTGCACAACACAGATGGCTTGTCAAACTCCTAGGTTATGACTTTAAGGTTGAATATAAATCTGGACTCCACAATAAAGCCGCAGATGCCTTGTCTAGGGTAATGGAGGAGCTAGGAACTAAGGAAAAGGTCCATATCCTACCTGTTTCACTTCCTTTAACTCAATGGATTAAGGAAGTTAGAGAAGCTTATGCTTCTGACAATGTCTATCAGAAGTTACATAGAAAGTGGGATAAAGGTGAGTTGAATACTGAAAAATACACATGGAAGGATGGGATTCTCTTTTATAAGGGGAGAATTGTATTGAGTAAAGCAACACCCCTGGTGCAGAAGATACTTCAAGAATTGCATGCATCCCCTACTGCCGGACATGATGGTTACAAGAAGACATTGCACAGAGTTAAACATGACTTTTATTGGAAGGGGATGAGTGAAGAAGTCAAAACTTTCATTAAAGAATGCCCTGAATGCCAGCAATTCAAGTATGAAACAATGCTGCCAGCAGGACTACTTCAGCCCCTCCCTACCCCTGAACAAGTGTGGTCTGACATATCAATGGATTTCATTGAAGGTTTGCCCACTTCAGCAAGTCACAACGCTATAATGGTTGTGGTTGATAGGCTTACTAAGTATGCCCACTTTATTCCCCTCAAACACCCCTACACTGCAGTTATTATTGCTCAGAAATTCACAGATGAAGTGATTAAACACCATGGGGTACCTCAGTCTATTGTTTCTGACAGGGACCCCATTTTTACCAGCAAATTTTGGAAAGAAATTTTCAAATTACAGGGGACAAAGCTCAAGATGAGTTCAGCATACCATCCACAAACAGATGGCCAAAGTGAAGTGGTTAATAGATGCTTAGAGACATACTTGAGGTGCTTTTGCAATCACAAACAGACTGAGTGGATGAAATGGCTCACCTGGGCAGAATTATGGTATAATTCTTCCAAACATTCTTCAACTGAAGTTAC
This sequence comes from Triglochin maritima, assembly GCA_963682175.1. NCBI lineage: Eukaryota > Viridiplantae > Streptophyta > Magnoliopsida > Alismatales > Juncaginaceae > Triglochin > Triglochin maritima. Next base: position 32,858,953 of record OY821786.1, read on the forward strand.
ACCATTTGAAGGGGTTTATGGTCGTCCCCCACCCACTTTACTATCTTATGTCCCGGGCACAACTAAGGTTGATGAAGTGGACAGGGTGCTGAAAAATAGAGACCAGATTTTGTTGCAATTGAAGGAGAATTTGAGTAAAGCCAGAAATAGGATGAAAGTACAAGCTGACAAGAATAGGAGGGAAAAAGAGTTTAACATTGGGGAGTGGGTCTACCTCAAGCTCCAAGCTTATAGACAATCTTCAGTTAAACACATGAGGAATCATAAGTTGAGTGCCCGATTTTATGGGCCATATAAGGTGATTAAGAAGATTGGTCAAACTGCATATCAGCTTGAACTCCCACTTGCATCAAAGATACATGACGTCTTTCATGTCTCTCAGCTTAAAGCGTTTCAAGGATCACCACCAGATCAGGTAATGCAGCACCCACTCCCTGATCACACTACTGAAAGACCACACAAGATTTTGGGCAGGCGATTCGTGAAAAGAAACAACGTTGCTGTAACCCAGGTATTAGTTCAGTGGGAGAACAGATCACCTGAGGATGCAACTTGGGAAGACTTCAAGGAGATGGAGATGCAATTTCCATTTCTATTCCTTGAGGACAAGGAATGTTTTCAGGAGGAGGGTGTTGATAGGATCATGAATCCTCTCATCCACTTAGGCTGCATTATCGGGTCAGCTCTTACCGATTAGAGCAGTTCAAGTGATCAAGTGGGAAAGACGGTTGACATTGGACGACCGTGATTGATCGAGATGAACGGCTGGATTGAAATCACTGTTCCTCTCTCTTCCCCTCACGATAACCCACCAGAATCTAGATTAGATGTTTCGAGTAGAGTTGATTAGATTGTAATAGCTTCTAGGAACTTCTTTAGTTCGTTATAACCAACTTGTAGATGAATCGTTTGAAGTATAAATAAGAGGAGAACCCCAGTTGAGGGGTATCATCATTTTTCGTTGAATAAATTCTATTTTGCCATTGGAGCTTAAGGAGTGCTCGAAACTCCCAATTCACTCGTCGGGAACGACGAGAGCAACCTGGAGGACGAAAATCCTCTTCCTCCGGTCGTGTTCAGACGTCGCAAGCGACGCCACCACCCCTCCGACGCCGGCGTCGATCGGGACCCTACCATGTTCTCTGTGAATATTGACTCAGACTGTTCCTGAAAGAGCGATGGTAGAGATTGTATTAGCATCTCAAACTACATTTTGTGTCTGTAAATGGAAATCACTGCAAAATTTAGCAATTCACATGCACTGCTATTCTTGTGCAATCTATGTATTGGCTTGGAACATAAACATGTCTGTAACAGTTCTTGGATGGAAAATTTGCTATTATGTGTGCTACCCAAAAAAGAATGTTTTGCTATTATCCGATCAGTTTTTTTTTAATTATTATTATCTCCTACATTGAGTCATTTGAATAACAATGACATGAATGGTGTTATTGGTTTGTAAGAACTTAACGGAATTCTTAAACTCCGTTTCTTAGATTCTTTAGTTTGAGTGGAGATGAGAATAACTCATGGCACATATATTCTTACAAGTTATGGAACTTCAGTTTCAAGTCTTTTAAACTTTTCTGCAAACACAATGAACGAAATATTCTAGAAACTAATTCTTCATTTCCTTCATGTTTCCCAAACAAAGTGATGACAGTGAAGAGAGAGATGTAAGGTGATCAGAGATTTTAGAATTTTGTTTGATTTGTAAAGATATTTTGGAGTTCACTCGTTTTGGATTTTACACCTTTAAACAAAATTCCCCTGGATTTTTTTCTTGTGGAAATCAATTAAATAGATAGATGATATTTGAACCAATTAGTTTAGTCGAAAAAGGGGTAAAACCAACTTAGACTTCATATTATACTATTGGACTGTTGTATTTTGATTCGTGATGCCAAAAATATTAAGCATTGTTTAACTGAGGGACCGGTAGTCAAACTTATGACATGACTATTGATATCGTGATAGTTAGCTTGTTAAGCTAGTATCTCAAGTTGAGATATGTAACAATTCATGACTTGGATTACCACGAGTGACCATATATAGTTATGAGATTTAACTAATATCAATTCCCTGACCACAAAAAAGTAGTTTTTTTTCGCTTTCATACCATTGAATTTTTTTCTTTTATTCTTATGTCATTGTTCTTTTTCGTATTTATTTTGTGCCACTACAAAATTATCATATGCCATTAGTTTATGAGGACAATCTTTTCCACCAAATTGTACTTTTGGTGGCTGACGTTAGTCAAGTAAGGAGTTTTGTTCCACTTATAAATTATTCAAACTAACGATGATATTAAAGTTTATTAGAAGTAACAACAACAACAACTCATTAAACACTATATGATACAAAACCCTCGCACACAAATCTAAAGCCACATGCTAACACAATGAGAATGTGGGTTTTAATTTAGTAAGTGTTCGGATGTCTCACAAAAACATGAAATTTTATTTCATCGTACGTGCAAGATCTGGGATTATCACGATGAACCCAATTAGAACAATAGTAGTTTTTTATTGTAAATTAAACTGCACTTATCAAGTTTCTCATATTTTATAACGATAGAGACAAACAACATAATTTGTTTTCCATCGGATTCCAAGACAGACACAAACGATCAAATCTATTTTTTAAAAGATTTCAGAGACAAACACAAACAACAGAATCAGTTAAAGAAAATCTATTTTCCACTAAATTCTATTATGTTTGATTTTTTGTTTGACTTCGAAAATCACTTTTAACAACTTTGAACACTATTAACACCCCTCAAAGTGTAGTTTGCAATTATGAATGTGACCAAACGGACTGGATTTTTTTAATAATTTTGTAATAACGTATGAATAAGAATAAAATACGTGAATCACTCAAAGATGAACGAAATCAAAAGGGTATAAAGGTAATTTCGCAGTAACTTCCTCTTATTCGTCTGGTCTCCAGCGGGGATTCCCAACCACTCCACTCCACTCCTCCCCCGGCGATGGTTCTCCCGGCGAGGTCGATCTTCTCCTCCTCGATCCCTCCTCCCACTCCACCTCGCCGTCGGATCCGATCCCTCCCTTCCGTTCCTAGGTTCGCCGCCCCTTTTTTTCTCGATTTTTCCGCGTTATTTTCGGTTAGGAATCGTGTTCTGAAGTCAGATTTGGTCAGGAAACGGATATTGTGTTTTCTATGACTGTAAGAATCCACCGGAGTTGTCAGTGATTTTCGATTTAGACCAACGGAATCCGTCGAGATTCCGACGAGCTTTCGGCACATAAACATAATTCAAAATCCGTTTGGTGATGTAAAAATGCTATTCAACAATAATAACTATCGGCTGTAGACGTAACTTTTGTATAGTATTAACTGAAATTCGGTTTAACAACAATAACTATTGGCTTTTCCTCCTTCTCCTCCACTTCGCCATTGGATCCGATCCACTTTTTTCTCGATTTTCCGCTTTAAATTTCGGATAGGAATTGTGGTAGGAAGTCGGATTAGGTCGGGGAAGGAGAAGTGAGGGAGTGGAAACAGATATTGGAATTTGGAGTAACGTAACGTCCCTGATAAGAATCCACCAGAGTTATCACTGATTTTCAGTGGAGATGAACAGAATTCTTTGAGATTCCGAATCGCTTTCAGGGCTCATTAAATTTGGAGTTACCTTTTGACATTTCAGAGAATAATTTGGAGTTACCTTTTGACATTTCATGACTTTTTGGCTATTTTAAACTATTACAAGTTTTGTCTTAGATGGTGGACTTTTATTTCAGGGTTGCTTCTTCTCATAGCTTCTATAACTGCTCTCACTGTTTTAGAGATCGTATCTTTCAGAGACTCAAAGAAGGTAACTAGAAATAAGGAAGTTATTCATTAGGAATTTTTTGTTATAATATATATAAACGATAAAGATTTGATACTAAAATGAGCATATGCACATTAAAGTTAATATACTTTTATTCTCAGATGCATTTCTGTAGAAGTTTTCAACTATTGCAATAAAATTAAACAGATGAACATCCAATTATGAAAGGAAGTTATGAGTACTACTAACATTTTGTTGATTTTTTTGGTTTCAAATCCATGACAGGCACTTTCTACGATCTTAAAGCAAGATGCAAGAATGGTACAAATGCTCCAAAGGTGCATTTTTGTAATTTTCTTCTTCTTAATGGCCTAAATTTTTGAAAACTAAAAATCTAAAAATCGAGTTCTTTCAAATCAGATTCCTAATTTTACTCGACAAAATGCATAAAATGTTTTGTTTTTGCTGTTACTTTGTTGATAATAAACTTCAAGTACACAATGTTGCTAAAGACACGAAAAATACGAGTCGTCTACAAGGGGTGTGCTAAAATCACTAATAAGTTCATATTTGAATTTGGAAAATAAGATGAAGATACTAATTCATAACCGCAACTAAACTGCAGTTATCTCCAGAAACATTCACTAACTAGATTTAAATGTTGTTTGACTTATTGGTTTTCTATATTACGTATTGCAAAAATTCAGTTTTTGTAGGTGGGCTAAAAAATGAGTTTTGTAATACAAAGTTGGATCTTGGAATGTGTGCCGAACTCAAAATCCATAATTTTGTTCGATCATTCAAATAGTTGGACCCCAAGTCAAAATGTCTTTGACAATTTGTGGGTCAAAACTAAGTTGCCAAACAAACCCTAAGCAAGTAAATCTAATTTTAAAATATCTAACTAAAAATTGAGAATTTTAGGAGTTGAAGAGTTTAAATTAAATATAGACTAATAATAGTATGATGTCATAACATGAAGCATTAAGTGTGTATTGGTGTAATGTGACCATGAAATGTAGCACTATACTATAGTACGAAGTGAAATTGTGATTAGCATTATACTATAGTACGAAGTGATTAGAGAATGCTGATTATTCGGTACAGTGCTAAACTTTATGCCCACATTACATTAATCACACACTTTTTGCTTCATGTTATAACGTCAAACCACTATGAGTCAGCCTATTCCATTGTTCCCACCAATTAAAATTCTTTTATTCTTATTGGATCTTGTTGTTATTTAAATTTGTTTGTTAGATTCTCATTTGCTTAGGATCCATCATAGAATTTGGTTTTGTTTCCTAGTTTGTTAAAAAACATTGACATGTCGATCCAACTATCCAAATGATGCAATTTACATTATGAGTTCTTTGTTCGACAAACATTTTAAGAACCAAACTTTTATTGCAAAGACTGCAGTAGAAGCGCATGAGAAAAGCTTCTCGGATTGCAAAACATGTTTTCTGGGACCACTTGCAAATACTAGTCTTTTTTTGCCAACCCAAAATCCAAATACCTGACATGCCAGACAAACCCTTAGATCCAGATAACGTTGATTGTTAGTGATATTTATACTTTACTCGCAGCTGTAAATCATCATATCCCTTTTGTTTCCCAATTGATTATGAACCTATTTGTGATTTGAGCACACTTTCTTACAGACAACCTGAATCTACCATGCCTTCATCGACGTCGTGTGGTTGTGAATTATAAACTCAAATTGTTCAACATGGTCCTCTAAATTGACACCTAGTTTCTTAATGATTTCATCTGTAAACATATTCGTGCCCGTTGTTTTTTGCTTGTCATGTCAGTGAAAGATCTTTATTACTAGACTGTTTGATACACAAAGATTTTTGTAGCATCATCATAGTGACGTCGTCGAGGTATAGCCTTGAAGTGACTTAAAACTTTACCATTTAAATATGTTGACATCAATTTACCTTTGTTGATACATTGAAATCTAAAGTTCAGATGAAAAATCTAAACTGTAGGTCTTGATCGATGACTTAGTTATCCATACACATTGAAAATCATGAAATATAGGTTTCATTTCGTATAAAATCAAGAGACCAAGTTTTGTAATATCTTGATGTTACGTAGAACATGTTCGAGATTTTATGATTTTAAATTGTGCATGGATAACTTGAGTCATAAATGAAATTCTACAGTTTTGATTTTCCATTTGGAGTTAAGTCATGTAACAAGGGTAAAATGATGCACACATTTTAAGGGTGGTTAATTTATCCTCTCTATGTACTTGGCATTTTACGTTTCATTTTGAATGTGAATATGAGATCACGTGGTTGAGTTAGACCACTTTTAGACAATTAGACAAACTTGCTTGCATTCTAACTGTTCACCATTTATAACTTCCAATGTCTATGATTTCTAAACTTAACTATAATGTTTGTTGCAATTTGAACGTGGAAATTTTTGGTTGATGGTATCTTATGTAGTAATCTGCTACGATTCAATGATCCATGCAGAAGTTGAAGTTGCTATAATGTTAGATCTTGAAGTTAGTTTGTTGACAATATTATTATTAAGTCATTATGGTAGCTCAAATATTTAGATAGCCGTTAATGTTGTCACACTCCGGTAGCATTCACACGATTGACTCTTCCAAAGTCATAAATTCTACTCTGTTGTGGTAGTTTAATTCTGTAGATTATTTTCCCCTACTTGTTAAAGATAGGTTTATCAAATGGGAGCTGTGCATCTGGGAGTTTCTTGCTCTGCCATGACGCCATTTATTGACAATATCTCATTAACTATTACTTTTGCAACCACGTGCAGGCAGATCGTTCTGGTGTTTTCCTAGGATTGTTATCTGTTATATTTCCTGCCATAGGGTTAAGTCAACTGAAAGTAATGTTGCTGAACAGCCAAATAACATCAGCTTCTGGATCAGCAAGCTGGCATTTCGCTTGTATGTCAAACCCTTTGGATAAACCTATGCCTCTGAAACTTGATGTCTCATTTCCACCACTTGAAGACATCAGATGGAATTTTTCTCGACTGTACTACACTTTTAATATACAACTTGAACGGAACATTGGCACGTAAGTAAAATGCATATCAGATTTGGTGGCTTCTTTAATCGAGAAATTTCTAAATCTTAAATATTGTTATAGACTGATTTGGTATTCTTTAATGAAGCTCAAGACATATAACAAGCCTATCTTCTCATTGCACAATTACTTGATATATGTTTGTTTGGAAGGCACATTGCTAAGAAAATTGAAATGTAGTATGTGATCAACATAGTAATACACCTGGAAAAAATTTCCCCTTTGATAATATGAAACCATTTGTGACCTTCATCGGTTTCCAACATTGCTCAATTGCAAGTCTTCAGGTTCAAAAATTAGGTTAAGAGTTTTGGTCTGTGGAAGTTCATTTTCTTAAGATGTGAACTTGATCCTTAATTATACAACTTCAGTTCAATAAATATTGGTTTCCGATCACTTAAGTGTTGGCCATGAACTGATACACCACATTAGGGTTATTTGTTTTGAGGTCAAAAGTTCAAGACCTTGAGCACAATGTGCATCTATATCATAATAAGTAACGTGGGATCTCCATGGGTACTTTTTCAGTTGCCCTATTTAGGTTTTCATCGACTTGTGAGGGTGTTTGAGCAAGGAGTCAATTTAGTTCGACGAGTTGCCGCCTGAGATAGTGCTTTTAAATCGAATGATGAGTACTTTTAATGGCGCTGATCTCAAGCTTTCAGGGAACCTCCTCCATACACTGCAACCAAGAACACAAAATGTGTAGGCCTCCAGAAAGGGTCCTTCCCCTGACTTATACCATTTAAAGCTATCAAGCCTGTCCACCCTCATCAGAGAGGGTCTCCATTACATCACAGAGATGCCTATACTCCTACTATAATAGAGATCCATCAACCTCAAGAGCTAATTCCGGCACCCAGCTACATCCACTATTAAGAACAATAGCTATATAACTTAATAGGACTTGGTTCTGATCCTGATCTTGTCCCAGTTAAATCACTTAAATCTGAACAGTTCATCACATTTTAAGTTATTTCTTGGATACCTTGGATCTTGGGCTGCTAATCTCCTTTTATTCCAACAACACCCAACCTGTTGGTTCAAGGACTTTGGACTGGCATCCAAGCCTTTGAATCTTTGTTGAAAGTATGTGGTTTTTCTTACAGCTAGTCTTTTTTATGTTTTTGCTGGCACAACATGCCATGAGTCTTTATTTGCAGGCATCTGATTATCTTTAATTGTGTACAGATTTGTCATTTCATTGCTTGTGGCATGCCTTTCATTTGTTGTGATTGGTGGTTTCCTGTTTTACAGATACAGGTATCAGTAGTCTATGGCATTTAATTTTCTATTGTTCACCAACTTTATTTTTCCAAGGGTTTGTGTCTGAGTCTGCAAACTGCATATTCAGTGAAAGACTGTTAGGTTGCAAATGTCTGAAGCTGAATTTACGTAAGGGTTCTTCCAAATCTAACACATTTGAAATAGGTCAAACTCAGTTTGTTCATTCGTTGTTTAGCTTGGGTTCAAGTAAGTCTGTTAGTCTTACCACTACCAGTACACTGTATAAATATGAAAGTTCAAGTCTGGCTCTCATAATGTCATTTATTAAATTTGCTGTCCTCAAACTTGAACTAGGTTCGGTTTGTTCTTATGGATGGGGATTTTCTTCTCACCATTTGATGGTAGATTTACTCCATTTCTGTAGTCGGCATACATTCCACTTGTATATAAAAATCAACACATGATTTCTGATGCCAAATGGCAATATAAAAATTATAGGTAGCAATATTAAAGCTCTAGGTAGATCCTTAATCTCAAATGTAAACTAATACAAGTCCTAATGTCAACCATAAACAATATATTGGGAGTCAGTAGGTCCTTCCCATACCTTTTCTATCCAACTCTATCTTTTTGAAAGGGAAGATGACTCTATAGAAGTATGATAACTTTATATCCTTTGTCCCTCCTGAATACAAGTCGTTCCTTATTACTGATCATCTGCCACTCACCTTTCCTTTGAAATATGGTTTCTTATTTGTCATTTCCCCAAGAATTGTAACTGAAAGCTACTCTCCTGCCATTGTTCATTCTCATTTCTCTCTGGAAACCACTCTAAGAATAGTATGACACCACACTAAGAATAGTAGTTAGAGTTTTTTGTGTTTTACATGCCCACTGTATTTTAATGTTTTTTCTTCTAAATCTCCCATGGGCATGATAAGAAATGTTTGTTTAATTTTTACTCTTAAATAGACCAAAACTTCGGTTGTAGTTGGTGACTTGTGATTCTCACTAGACCAGGTTGACTGTTGGATTTAGTTTGTCAGACACTAACATCTGATATTAAAACCTCTAAAAAGCTCTAACAGTCTCATCCTTGAAAAAAAGTGTAGATACTATGATATTTTTTATTAATTCAACAGCTGGTCATTACATTAGTGCTAATAAATATGAGAACTTCTCATTTCATCTAAAAGCCCAACTAACTGAAAAAGTTATAGTTGAAAACTCATCATCCAGGTCTCACTGCAGTATCTCATCACTCAGCTTGAACATTTCAGGGGAAAAGAACAATCTCTGGAGGAATGTTTTTGGGATGCCTGGGCATGCCTTATCTCATCATCTACCCACCTAAGAGTATGGCTGGATCAAATTTAATTTCTACAGCTATTTTTTGACGAGGTTCTTTCATATTTGAATTTTGGATTAAAATTTCAATTATTTCATATCTCTCAGCAAAAAACACGCATTGAACGCATTATTGGTTTTATTCTTGCTCTGTGGGGTATATTATTCTACTCTCGTCTACTGGGAACCATGTCAGAACAGTTCAGGGTATGCTTTTACTACTACTTTGCTTCTTTTTTCAATTAGAAAGTCCACAATAATGTTTGTCATTGCATACTTACAGGATAATATGCAAAAGATTAGAGAAGATGCACAAGAACAAGTTATGGAGATTGACCATATAATTATTTGTGGAATTAACAGCCGTTTGGCATTTATACTCAAGCAACTGAACAGGCATCATGAATCCTCAATCCGTTTAGGTATTGCGTACTCTAGGTAAACCATTTTCTCCATTTTTTGGAAGGTTTGTTTGTATCCCCAGAACCCTTCTAACTATGTACCATGTATCCTTTTACTTAAAGGAGGCAAAGAATTCTTCTCATGTCTGATCTCCCAAGAAAACAAATTGACAAGATTGGTAGCAACATTGCGAAAGATATGCACCACATTGACATACTTACGAAAAGGTATGTGGTTTCACTTGTAAGTTGTAACTGAACAACTGAATGAATTGTGTCTCTGGAAAGAGAAAAAGCTTTATTTAACACCGATAAACAAAAAAAAAGTTTATTTAGCAACTACTCTTGCTTAATGGATATTTATAAGAATTTTAGTGTTTATCGTTTTTTTATTTGATTCTTATGATATCGATAGTATTTGTTGGTGCCTTGAGGTTTGGTCTAAGCTTCAATTGCGTGGTAGTGAACTTTACTACCATTCAATAGGAACCTCAAATATAGAACAACAACAAGTTCACAATAAAAAAATTGGGTGGATTTCCTTGGCATCTGTATTTAAGTTATTTGTCTAACCTCGACCTTTCTGATAATTATTTGAATCTCCATTCAAGTTTCAGTTTTTCAGAGAATTTGTGTTTTTCCTTTTTTTTTGGGGGGGGGGGGGGGGGGGGGGGGGTCTGGGGGAGATACGATTCCATACATACAATATGTGATATTTCCTTACCCGAAGAAGAAATGTGAACTTTTAGTTCTTATACTAATCAACTCATGATGGTAGGATGCTTCACAGAACTTAATATTAAAAGCTTGGCTGTTGGTATTGTTTATAATAAGCCAGAAAATGTCTGTTAATATTAATCTAGATATATGCTTGAGCATCAGGGTTGGCATAATTTTTTTTTCTGAGATACAGAAGATATATTATATCAGAATTGACGTCTAACTCAGACAAGTCACAGAACATTGTTTTTTTAATCTGACTTCACGTCATCTATTTTTCTGTTGATTATCTTGATAGTATGGGGCAGCACCCATCTTTTGCGCTAAACAAAGAATAAGTTGTGGTTCTGTCTAAGTCGTAATCGTTTTTGTGTATCTTTTCGGCCAAATGGAAATAAAGAAGAATTATTACCTTATTTAAATGTGGTGAAGGTGTTTGGTTTTGTTAGCTAAAATCCTGAATTTCTGATCTCTGGTTGTGTTTTGCAGTTGCAGTCTTAGCATGACAAAATCTTTTGTGAGAGCTGCAGCAGATAAAGCACATTGTATTATTATTTTGCCTACAAAGGGTGACAAGTAGGATTCTGGAAAGCAATATCTTTTATTCCCATCCAAAATTTATATACATACAGATCATTAACTCTTTAGCATTATGAATCCTGAAACGTAGGTATGAAGTTGATACTGATGCATTTCTGTCTCTATTGGCGCTTCAACCTCTTCCTAGAATGGAATCAGTTCCTGCTATTGTTGAGGTAAACATGTCATGTCGTGTTTTTATATAATAGATACCTTATATCTAACCGCATGTAATGTTGCCGGGTTGAAAGAGTCCAGTAGTGCTTGCTAATTGCACAAAGCTAGTTATTTTCTTGCCATGTATTGCTAAGGTTATTTGACAAGGAATTGCCTTAGCAAAAAATCATTGACTCAACATCAATTTCCTTCTTGGCCAACTAGACTTCCTTTATTTGTTATGTTCCCATACACAACCTTCTTGGATCAGCAAGTTACATAATCCACTTTTGACGGTAAGTGTTTCCAATCTGATACGACGGCAACATTGTTAAATATTTTCCTTTTTATTTAAGATCAAATTATATGTGAAGTATCTTGTTAGTTGGTCCCAAATGCTGTATTTCTGTGCTCATGCTCATCCGGTTCATTGAACTTAATGCACAAAGCATAATGTCTGTTATAAAGTTTCAAATGAAAATAATATAATCATCTTCATGAAAAATAAATCGTGAATAACTGCAAAGTTGTAAATAAGTACTAAAAACAAAACAATCCTTCATTAAGCTTAGACATTGCGGCTTGTTAGAATGTAGAAGTCAAAATATTGTTTGTTGGGAAGTTTGCTGTTCGAATTTGTGTTGCAATATGTAGCAAACCTTCCCTTTTCACTTACTCAAAAAAGAACAAAAGCTAACCTACTCTTACTAGTTACCACTTGAGATTACCAATACCATGTTTCCCACATTAAGCAAGCTATGGTGGGAAAATAGTAAAATCTAGAGATTTGGCCTCAGCTAGAACATGTTATTAATCTCTTTCAATTCTGCTAGCTTTATCTTTTTGCGCTTTCGATGCTTTTTCACTTAAAAAATCTAATTTTGTTAGACTAAAATCAGATTTTTCCATTTTGTACACTTAAACAAACCTCTTGATCATTCTTTCTGTCCAACATATTCATTTTTTAACATTATCAGGTGTCAAACTCCAGTACATCTGAGCTTTTCAAATCAATAACCGGTCTAAAGGTGGAGCCAGTGGAAGTTGTTATAGCGAAGCTCTTTGTCCAAAGTTCTCGACAAAAAGGACTTCAGAAAATCTATAGACACTTGCTAAATTACAAAAGTAAGCCTCTTTTCTTCTATCAGAGTAGTGAGAAGTTTGTCAGATGGCATATTTGAGAAAATGTTTTTCGTTAAGAAAGCATCTGAAAATATGTAACTAAACAATTGAGGCAAACAAAATTGATTAAATAACCTAAAAAATGTTAAATTACAATTGCGTTTTGATGAAAAATTGCATCAGCATCACAACATGATGTTTGTGAGTATTTATGACATGTTGATGATTATGGGAGAGCCTTTTCAAGGGTCAAGCCTTGATAATCCATTTAAGGTGAGTTGCTCATGAAACCCTTTCCGCATCAAGGTCCCTTGAAGCTTAAATATTTTGTTTTTGAGATCTGATTGTTTCCATTTTTTCTTTCCTTTGAAAATAAACAAAATCATGACTAGACATGTAAGAGTTAATAATTTTATATCTACAGGAAGATAAATCTTCTCACTGCAATTGTTTGACATCATCCCAATAATTACATAATTCCACTCACTATGCATGATTTGAATAGTTACATAGGAGTACTACTTATCATACACCATTTTGGACACCAAAATGGACTCCCCCCCTTCCCCCACTAGTGGATGTAGACCCCACATAAAAAGAAATGATTTATAATTGGGAGATATCTCCTCCTAGTACAACAACATAGTGGACTTGTACTTGGTTGTTAGAGGGAGCATGCGGGTAGTGGTGAGAGAAAAGTCAATGGAGAAGGAGAGAGAATGAGTGGAGGGCTCTCGAACACAAGAAATCCGTCTTTTAGCCCCAAAGTGTGATTTATCTACCCCCAAGTTTCAATTTCCCCTATTTTTCCCACATTCAAACTGCTCAAACTTATCCGATATACCTTGAAAGCGAAAATGAAGTATGGAAATTTTTGGTTAGATATGTGTATTTTCATTATTACATGAAAATGTTGCAGTGTATTTTTTAGTATTGAGTACAACAAGGGATGCAAATAAATCTACGAGAGAGGGGATGATGATAACTATTGACTAGGGTAGATGGTGGATACATGAGAACAATACTACCTTTGGGTGTAAAGTCGGATTTATTTGTTCTTTGTGTGTGAGATAAAATATTACTTTCGGATTAAAACAAATAATTTTTTAATTGCGAGATATCTCCTCCAAGTACAATAATATAACGGACTTCTAATTGGTTGTCCGAGGGCCTATGGATGGAGGTAAAAGAAAAGTCAGTGGAGCAGGAGGAGAATGAGTGGAGGGCTCCAACACAAGGAGCCCGTTGTTGAGCCCAAAAAAGAGCAAACTTAACATTTTCCATCACATGATTCCAAATCACTTTGCAAAGAAGTGGTTTCTGCTGGACTTTGAATTAGATATTCTTCCATTTAGTTTGAGACTTGACAATCGACATCACTTTTACCTTGGGTGGGTCATGTAATCATTTGTTGGATTTTTTAAATAAGTACATCACTAAAGAAAAACTTTTATTTTATAACTAAAACCTCTGATTTTTATAATAATTTGGGTTATATATTATCATTTTATGACAAGTTAGCAATGATTGCTGTCTTGCAGATTGCCTTCAAACATTAAGCATGCTGGCTATGCAATCATTATTGTTTCCATATTTTTGTTGAGTCTTCCACTTTACATTTATCCACTAAGAACTTAGATCTCTCAAGAAGTTCCAAGTTCTTTCATTAGACTGCAAGTTAGAACTTTGTCATGGCATTATCATGATTAATTTCCTCATCATCAACATTACCTAAATGTTTCAAAAGAGGCTCCCACATGAGCAGGGTTTGGGGTGGGTTCAAACAACGCCATCATAACCCTGGTAATCAAAGAGGTTGTTTCAATTGACCCATTGATTTGATGCAAAACTGTTTGTCTGCCATTTCTCAATAAATAGGAAGAGTAGATGCTTTGGAAAACCATTTGATTTAGTCCATTTGAATCCAACATACCCAAAAAAAATTTGATTTTTGACTCCTTTAGAATGGATTGTCACAATTGATTTCTTCATGTTCTTAAAATTAAAAAAGAAAAAGAAAACAACAAAGTGTGTATTGAAATTTCTAAGAGACATTAAAACAACTAAACAATCAATTTATTCTTTGTTACCATCTATATTAGCACACTACAGCTTGAGTTCATGATTTTGAGCTTTGGAGATTTATCTTTGCAATGCTGTTCTTAATTCAGCAGGTTTTTTGTTTGTTTGTTTATATTGTTCTGGCTTCAGTGATTTTTTTTAGTTTATGTTCTCTTTTCAAAGTCTACGAAATGTATCTATCAAAGTTGCTAACCATTTTTGTCGTCCATGTAAGGCCAACACAAAACTAAACACCAAAAACTAGCACATGAACAGGAACACGAGGGAGTGCAGAATAACTAGTATCTGATTGAATGCAAATCTTTCTTCAGAAATGACCAAACTCTATGTGGAGTTGGAAGTTACATTTATTTTGACATCTTTAATTAACATTAGTTTGAGCGGTATTGGTGTATTTTTGGATAATGATGCCTGGAATTTTCTGGTTTTTTTTGTTGTTGCAGAAAATGTGTTCAACCTTCGTAGCTTCCCTGATCTAGTAGGATGTAGTTATAGGGATGTGAGGCATGGGATCACTGAGGTAAAAACAATCTAAAGCTAAACAATTACTTTTTAACTAGTTATCTTTATACAGTTTATGTTGAGTCTATTTCAGGCAGTGGTTTGTGGTATTTATAGATGTGGAACATTACATTTTCACCCAAGTGACAGTGAGGAGCTGAAGCCAGACGACAAAGTATGTTTTTTTTTCACAGTCTGATAATTATTACCTTATTGTTCCGTAATCTCATCATTATTCTGACAGAAGCAACTTGTTCTGTGAAAAAAGTAGCTGGACAACATAATATTTTTACATTGAAACTTTCGATTATTCTTGAAATTACTCTAGTTTCATAGTCACTAAACAGAGTTGTTTCTCTGTCTTACAATTTATCAAATATATAAGAAATTTGTTTTTAATTAACATTAAACTATTTCAGATCTTGCCTACCATATTTGGCATTGCACCAATATCTGATTACATACCTTTATGCTACATTTGATACTTTAGAATGGAATCATCCTGGAATGGTATAGAGGTAGGAATGGAACGAAATCGTGATTCAGTTTTTGCCTTTTGGTTGATACTCTTAGAAATTAACCTTGAAGTTGGAAAGGAATGATATTTCCATCTTTTGTTCGGTAGTACACTTAAAAGAGTTGTTTCAGTGTCTTCTTGAAAATGTCCTTTCACTTATAACATGTTTTATTAATAAATAAATAATTAATTATATTAATATGATATGATATTAACCAAATAAATAGTCTAAGTATTATTTTCTGAAATAGCTTTTTTAATAAGTTGTAAACAATTTTTTTTTGTGAAGGTAGACAATTTTTTTTAAATTACTTCAATAACTAAAGGTTATACGTAAAAGACTGAAAAGTCCACATAACCATATTGTTTTCGTGTCATCATCTCTGTTTGTTGCAATTCAACGGTATAAAAATCAATCTCAAACAGGTAAACTATAAAAATTGAAGGGTCAAATCATTCTTCCTTGTAAATAGGTAAAATTATTTTAAAAATAGGTGAACTGAACTTTGAACATGTCAATCTTTGTAGGAATTTTGATTCCTAGGGGGAGGTGGGAATCAGAATTTCTTTGTATAAAGGAGTTGGTGATTCCAATAATCACCTCTTTATTCCATAAAAGTTCACCAAAAAGAGGAATCAAAATGGGAAGGAATACCAATTGCTCTTCAATTCTTGTGTACCAAACACAACATTAAGAATCAACTTAAGATTGATTAGTTGACTTGAAATATCTATTAATTGAATGCACTGTTAATAAAAGAGAGATTGCTGTATCCCAGCATGCATCATCTTCACATGTTGCACACAAGATCAGTAATATGAAATCTATGATAAGCAATTCCTGTTTTCATCAAAAGCTAACCAAAATTTCTATATATTCTTTCTTCATTATCCTGAAACTTCTGTCATTGTTGTTTCTAAAGACTAGTTGAGATCTATCTGACAATCTCACCTACCAATAAGTCACACATAAGGTACAGAAGAACGATTGGCTAACTCAAACGAAACGCAAATCAGCAAATATTATGGACATCCAGGACAAGTCACACATAAGTGCACAGTAGTATGCAATACCACATCCATATCACCATGTGTTTATGAGCAGCATGTGTACTAAACATGTCAAGTGCCATCGTGTGGGGTGAGACATGTCAGAGTGGAGATTCTAGATAATGTTGAACCGCAAATCCTCATGCATAAATGGGTATAATCTATGTGGTACCTCTAAGTACGGAAATTGCATTCAGCATAAACCTGGGATTGGATGGAGGGAGTTCAGATACTTTTTTTCTCCCCTTCTTCCTCCATGGAAGAGTGATCAAAATTATCCGAAGTGCAATGTCTCAGTTTTCACTGTAATCCATCTCGTCTTCTATGACCACCTGCTTTTACTGCTATTAGCCACATCCCGCTACCTTCTGTCCTCTGCTAAACAAGCATTTTACCATTCTGGTCAATCTAGCTCGTTATGATTTTTCTCTTAGTCTTTATACTTCATTGTGACTGGTTGGTTTGCTGAGTTGTTGAAACCAGGAACTACTGGTGTTTGGTGTTCCTGCATCCTAACCGTTTTTTGGTCTTTTTCTTCTGTGCCGTCACATGTACAAGAAAGAACATACTACGCAGAAATGATTAATATATATTTTCAAAACAGGCTATTATTGCTTGTTTTTTAGTAATATTGAGATGCAAAAAAACTCCTGCTTTGTTTACACTCTTAACTGTTATCCTATCTAATTGGTGCTAGCAATTTCTTTGTTGATGCAAGATACACCAATTAGTGTTGAACACGATTGGAAAAGTCTTTTGTTAATAATGAATTAACAAAGTCATTGCTTATTTCATAGTTTACCTAATTTCCATCAAATTTCTTGATCCCAGATCTTGTTCATAGCACCTATGTGTGGGAAAAGGTTACCACAGCTTAAAGTATTGGATCTTGAAGGAGAAGAAAAAAGAAATGTTCTAAAAAATATGTCAAACACATTTCAAGATCCCGAATTAAGGAAAATCCGATTCAAGAATATAGTGAAACGTCCTCCAGTATCAAGTTCCAAGGTACAGAATGACTGAATGAATAGGTTTTCTGATATCATCTTTGAGAAAGAGTTTTGTAACATGGGTTTTTCGTTTCCAGACACAAAATTGGACACTTGGACCAAGGGAATCCATACTTGTGCTTGGATGGAGGACAAATGTTCAGGAAATGATACAAGAGTATGATAGATATCTTGGGCCTGGAAGTACGTTGGTATGCATTCGTTAAATCTTCATAAATTTGCTAATCAAAGTCCACAATTGACACTTAATTCCTTAATCTTGTTCGTTGGGTAATAATTTATTATGTTCTTTAATTGTAATTTTGGATTGTTGTCTTTGATCTCATAAGAGTACGTATCTCCAATTGCTTTTCTGATTACATTAAAAATTCTAGCTTCTTTTATCTTAGTCAATACCGGGAGTTGCTAGCGTCAAGGAATCATCAGTTTAAGTCCACGATACCCATTATAATATAAGTGGTGTCTCTTTGATCTTGAAATTATCCACAACCATGGGCGGCAGATGTTCCATCAGAGTACTAAAACTTAATTCATCACACAAACTCTTCTTTGTTGTTAAAAGCATGGCAAAACACATTCAGGTGATAATCTCTTCCCCATCACGTTATTGTCAAATTTGGATAATTTTTGCCCCTTGCAAACTGAACCAGATAGATGGAAGGAAATTGGTGAAACCCTATTGTAGTGATCTGTTATTATTTTTAACCAATGTGAAACCAACTATTCCAAGTTCCAACCCTACCATATCAATATGAGAGATTGTTTTTGGTGTCTATATGTTGTCAATATGAATTAGTTGGGGAGCAGGATTCTACGAGTCTACAGACCACGATCAAGTAACGTTTGTAGTTTGGTTAGTCCATCATTTATTTGAAACCCATAGATTTTGGTAGGAGATTGGGACATGACAATATGAAATTTATTTTACCTCCTTCAGAAACCATATGGGGTTATTTTTCTAACACTATTAATGTACATTTTCAAATCTAAGAAATCTAATATAATATTCCTTTTGAATGACATTAAATAGATGTAATGGTTTATTACCAATAAAAAAAATAAAATGTAATCGTTTGTTCTGTCAGGGCCAAAGTTATAATGAGTTTAGGTTCATTAATTTTTGTTCCACCCCATTTATCTTACCAATTGAATACATATTAGTAATAAATATTTCTCAAGGTTGCTTAGTAAAGAAAAAAAGATAGAATTGTTGTCTGATTTTGTTTCTTGGAGGACGTAAGTGGGGTAGGATAATTTTGTAGTTATATGTTATTAAATGTTATTTTAGAAGTGGAGATATTGTTACTATTCCTACTAGCAGCTCAAACCTAACCTAACCAAACTCGAATCATAGTCGAGCCAGCTTGGTCCTATTAGCAACTCTAATGGCCACCAATTCATACATTGTCTTCTCATTTTTTGCACCCCCGAAAGGCGAAAAACATGTGCCCTAATAGATTGTTTTACTAAACAGGAGTTGGGTCTTTGTAGAAATCAGACAATCTTGAGTCAGGTCAAGTCCAACATTGTAGAAGTCAGACTTGGAACACTCAAGTCAGTTACCACGTCCAAATAGGAAATGATTATGTTTTAGGTTTGTAGAAATCAGACTCAAAACGGGGGTCGGGTGTACAAAACCATACTACTGAAAAACAGAGGTTGTTTCCAATTGACCTAATGATGTGAAAGTGCAACTGAGCACATGCAATTTCACAATAAATAAGAAATGCAGATAGTTTAAACACCTATTTGATATAGTTCACGATGATCCAAATGCCAAAAACAATTTAATCTTTGAGATAGTGGACATAGTCCATGATGATCCAAATGCTATTTTTTTAATCTTTCCTTTACCTTTGTATTTTCCAAAATATAGGGAGGTTCCATGACCATTACCTGAACATGTGCTGCTGCTTGGTTTGCAACTTTTATTGTGAAACATAAAATCTAGATATCTCCATGGGAATATTAGTGATTCAGCTGTCAGTCCTCACTTTTGAGTCTTTATGAGGGACTAATGGTGCTTTGGATCTTCTTTATCAATCGTACGTTTATGATTATATAGTTCATAACCATGTGTATTCCAATTTCGAAATCTATCTAGTACATTTTTTTTAATCAAAAACATCTTCTGTGCTTCCCTACTTTTTGCTTTTTAGGTATCAATATTATTATTATTATTATTATTATTATTATTATGTTTTTATGACTTGTAGCTGTTGAGTAGAAAATCATTTTTCTTTAGTTGCTAAAATCCAATATGAACATGATTCAAAGATATGTTTATGATCCCATGACCTTGGGTAAAAAGTATCCATGTAATCTATTAAATCGATATTCCAATCCTACGAATCTGTCATTGAGTCAATATTCTCATGGATCTTGTTTATTATAGGAAGTATTATCTGCAGTTCCTATTGCTGAGAGAAATGGCATAGCTAACGAAAGAGGCCAAAAATATCTGAAGCACATCAAGGTTTCTCACAAGGTATTATTTGTAACTCTTACATGGTTTTTCATTTCTTACGTTTTGCTATCCTATTGATCTGAAAATCTTGCTGCAGGTTGGCAACCCTATGAGTTATGATGTTCTAAGGGAAACCATTTTTAACATCAGGAAGTCTAGAAAGGATTCAAATGATGTTCCTCTGTCAATTGTTGTAATATCAGACAAGGAATGGCTAGGTAACACATCCTCATTATCTTGTTCTGAATGCTGGTGCAATCATGTGAAATTTAGTGGTTCTCCGGCTCTGAAAAACCATAGTATTTGGACCGGAGATCAATGGACATTATAGTATATAACACCTTTTTGTAACCGATGTGACATTATATTTTAGGGTTAATTACAGTTTGACCCCCTGAACTATGCCTTGGTATCACTTTGTCCTCCTGAACTTTCAAAGTTAATAGTTACCTCCCCTGAACTTTAATTTTGTAACACTTTGCCTCCCTGAACTTCAAAAACTCATTATTTAACACACATTCGACGTTTTTTTTTCCTAATTTTTTTGTTGTATCCCTAATACACTCCTAAACCTATATTTACTCGAAAGTTTGGATCGAAACGGTGGTCGGATATGGTTAGAATTTGGGTCGAATTGAGTGTCAAACCGACCCAAATTCCAACCATATCCGACCTCCGTTTCGATCCAAACTTTCACGTAAATATAGGTTTAGGAATGTATTAGGGATACAACAAAAAAAATTAGGAAAAAAAACGTCGAATGTGTGTTAAATAATAAGTTTTTGAAGTTCAGGGGGGCAAAGTGTTACAAAATTAAAGTTCAGGGGAGGTAACTGTTAACTTTGAAAGTTCAGGGGGGCAAAGTGATACCAAGGCATAGTTCAGGGGTCAAACTGTAATTAACCCTATATTTTATCAGTACTTTACTGCTGTGTAATGAGATTATCTATTGTGTGTACACATGGACAGTATATGTCGGAACGAGTCGTTACAGATGGACAACATCATTCTTTGGTATCACATAAATATCATGATCTACCAACTCCTTAAAACTCAAAAACCTAGATTGGTGGTAGTAGGCAAAATGCTGCTATACATTAGGTAATTTATGACCAAGTGAGATAATGTTTATCATCAATGATTATTATATGTTTGCAGATCCCTCCAAGGCAGACAAACATTCTGCATATATTCTTCTTCTTGCAGAAAACATCTGCAACAAGTATGGTGTCAAGGTCAGACTTCTTTCTGTTAGTCTACTTATTTTTAGTTTGTTTCATCTGCCAGTATGATTAATTAACAATCATTTTGTTTAGTTTCATATGTAACTTCCCTTGGCAGTTCTTAACCGCCTCCATGACACCACCTAGGTAGTTATGTCGGACTACCATCAAGATTACATTGTTATTGACATTTTAACTGATCTACATTTCATCTGTTTGGATTTTTGATGAAAAGGAAAATTAAATTAGCTCTACAAACTAGTTATAACGATCTTAGGTAGTTTTCTCAAAGAACTCCAACTGCCGTTAACCTATTCCCTGTTGCGAGATTTCATCGAGCAATATTTTCCTGACTAAATTACTATAGGATCACTTTCTCTCTAACATCAAATTATCAATTTGCCTTTTGATATGTTACGATTATTTATCTTGCATTAATGGAGAATATTATTTGATAAAAAGCTAAATTTTTCTATTTATTTTGATTAATCATGCCAAATCACGTCTGACAAAGAATTTCAGGTTTGCTAGTTATTTCTAAATTTGTGTTGTACTTTCCAAATTTCACTCTAATATCAAATTATCAATTCGCCTTTTGATCCATTAGGTTTGTTTTACTTGCATCTATTTACAATATTATCTGAAAAAGAACTATAAACTTGCTAGTTATATGTATTAATCATGTGAATCAAGACTTACAAGTTACAAAAAAATGCAAGTTTTTCAGTTATTTATATCCGAAGTTCTGCTCTTGCAGGTTACAAATTTTGTTGCTGAGATAATTGACATAAAGTTAGGAAAACAAGTACGTCTTTGATCCTCTATTTAGTATTGTGATCTTTTGCTTACCTCCCATTGTTTAAATCTACTGTATTTGCTCATATTGAACGGGTTTTTTTATTTCTCTGCAGATTAGCAGTATAAAACCAACTCTTTCATTTGTAGGTGCAGAGGAAATAATGAGCCTTGTGACAGCCCAAGGTTTGGTGCCTAAATTTCCATGTCAATTGCTTGTCAGTTGAGAATATAAAAATGATTGTTTAATTTACCAGTGGCTCAGAGTACCGAGTTAAATGTGGTGTGGAAAGACATTCTTAATGCAGAAGGTGATGAGATATATATCAAAGTGAGTATCAGTATTTATTTTTACTCTTATTTAATTTCAGTAAAAGAAAAGATTACTGCTCTTAATCCGCATTTCTAATTTATTATTATATTATTGTTTAAATTTTCAGTTGTATCCTTACATGAAAGTTGTGAATTTTGTTTTGTTTACATATTGGCTATAATTGCAATTGAAAGATTCAAGTCAAATCATAAAAACGTCTTATGTTTTAGCAGTATTGACCTTATGGAAATTGAGATCTAAATCAACTAGGAAAAGGCCGTTTCAACCGTGAACCGGAGGCTTGTCCGGTCTGGTTTGCCCCCCCCCCCCCCCCCCCCAAAACTGTATTTTGCCAAGAACCGGGCTGAACCGGGTTGAACCGGCACCGGTTCAGGAAAAAAACCCAATTATGTTGTTTTTATTATTATCGGTACCCGATTATGTATTCAGTTATTCGATTACTACATATCCAAAAAAAACCGAACCCAAATCTATACCCTAACCCTAGAAATTTTGATATTGTTGATATTTTGAATATTTTTTTCTTAATAAATATGACTATTGTATCTAGAATATATATTTATGACGTCATGCTGACGTCACCGGTTTAACCGGTTCGATTCGACGTCCGATTCGGTTCTGAAAACCTTGGGAAAAGGTAATAATAGACAAGTGTTCCTTAATGTAAGCTTCCTCTAACTAATTCGACTTGTTTGAAATCGAGCACATGAGGAAGTGAGCAAGATCTAGTTGGCTGTTGTAAGAGTGCTGTGGAGTTGGCACTTCCTTGCAGGGAGTGTATAAATTTTCTGGGATATAATATTATAATGGGTGTAGGGTTCCAGAAGTTTATCACTTTGCTAATTACAACAACCAAGATTCAAACCTTCATGGTATACTTAGCTAATTAGATTAATCCATAGTTCTTTAAAGACTAAAGTTAGGATGAAAATCAAGAATTTTGTTAAGATTTCCTGTATTAATTGCAAACTGTCCTATATTTGTGACTTCTGTTTGTGTTTTTTCCTCAAAGATTTCCATGCAAAATTTTATCATGTGTGTGCATGTTCTATGTCATTATTTTGTTTTCTTCATCACAACACGAGGCTGTTCATAACTCGAGTATTGATTCCTAAACAGTTAATTACAGAAAGGCTACCCCTAAAGTTAAATGTTTTTGCTTGTCGGGCCTTGAATCCAGGCGACTTGGGGAAAATGTTCAATAAGGGAAATATATCTTTAGTTTTGGATATATATTTCAACTTCATGTTAAGATTTAAAGATATTGTTTGTTCTGATGGAATACTTCGAAAACTGAGATAACCAGGAGTCCATGCTAAGTACCTGCTATAATCTGGCTCTGTCGGACGTGTTCTTGAAGCCTTCATTGTTTGATGTCGTAGGATATTGGCCTCTATATGAAGAAAGGTGAGACCCCTTCATTTTCAGAGCTTTCAGAGAGGGCGCTCTTGCGCAGGGAAGTTGCAATTGGCTACATAAAGAACAACAATCAGGTACATGCAGTGCTTTGTTATTTTATATTTGGAGGTGGAAGTGCTAGATATAATATATCTAATGTTCACAGGTTTTAAACCCCAGAGGAAAATCAGATCCTCTCTTCCTCGAGATGAACGACTCTCTTATTGTGATATCTGAATTTGAAGGCGAACAACCCATCAATGTGTGAATATAGTTAATAATTATCCGAAGTTCACGATTGGTCAATTACAAAACAGGTGCACACATCTATCAGATGACCTCTGGTGCACTCTTACTATCTTGATTTTGTTTACAGATAGATTACTCAGTAATCTACTACTGTTTTGGGAATGGGCAAATTATTATTTTTCATGAAAATAATTGCTGCCTACCCAACTAGTTTGGTACTAAAGGCAAATATTTTTGTTGCATGGAAATATGGAAATCAATCAATCATTGTTATTCAGGGCAGGTTCTCTGCTCAACAACCACTTGAATAAATGTCTGATGATTTTGCTATCCTCTTGATTTCTGGAATTCCGTGCTTACATTGTACGAGACACCATAATCCAAGTTGGAAGTCAAACCTTTATGTTTCAATGTAAAACAAATGCAAATATAGTTTTCGTCGTGTATTTTTATTACATTTAGCTATTTTTAACTTTACTAGATGTTACTTGCGGTTTTAGCAGTAACCTCAATCAATATTCTTTTTGAATACAGACGGCCTATCCGCGAAGGATTTTGGCATGTTGGAGTGCAAGCGAGCAAGTGATTTATTTACCTTCTGGTAACCAACGGTTAATCTTGTCAAAATGGTTTGACATTGCTCCTAGTACTAACTACTAAACATAAATTCTGGAAGATAAATGTTTAATTTCAGTAAAAAAAGTTTAATTTCAGTCGATGTCTTTGCTTTAACTTATAGTAAAACAGTCTTTGTAACTTATAGCGAAATATTCTCTGCCAATTCTTTTTACCTTATAAGCTCTAGAGTAATGAGTACAAAACAGTCCTTTTTCGCATTTCTTTGTAACTTATAAACATCATTGACATAAGCTGGAATGTGCATCTTGTAAGAGTGATTACCTAAATTATTTTTGTATCCAAGTGTTTCCTGTAGTTGAATTTGTTAAAAGGTTATAAACCCAGCTAGATATCTACCATATTCTGATTGTCTTGCTAAGCATTGGACTCATAGTGTATAATACAGAAACCAGCTTGTAAAATCGAAGATTGGTAATTCTTACTCGATATCTGATGTCGAAGACGAGTATAGACAACCATTCAGAAGCTTCAAATCCAGAGCTTGTCTTACATGAACTTCTCGGGGATCATGGTATGATTTATACACACAAATTTAGCATTATGAAATTTAATTATTTGAACATTTTGTTGTATATTTTCTTGAGTTCTTCCCAAGTTTTCGATAACTTCATTGTGTAGTACGAGTTGACCTCGTTTATTCGAGAGAGAGAAATCGTCAAAAAAGTCATCAGCATATGAGGGGCTGAACTTACGTTTGAAGAGAAATTAATTTGCAATATGGTCAAATCAAAATAAGTTAACAGTTACGGTAAAAGAAGAAAATAAAGGATATATATATGCTAGATATAAGATATAGTAAAGCTGTAGATTTTTTTGTTTTGTTTTGTTACACACACGCTTCTTGGGAATATAATATATATATATATATATATATATATATATATATATATATATATATATATATATATATACGAAATTCTTTTACGGGGTGGTGTAACTGGTGTTTACAAGAAATGCCATGGAAATGGAGAAACTTGACATCTTGAATTACTGATGCGTAATTGATTTGTTGTAACTTTTGCAACATGATGGTTGTTTATAATAAATAATTGTATTAGATCAATTACTAGGTGTACAACTTCAATGCTCTCAAAAGGAACTGGCCTTTGCAGGTTGTTGGTAATCCTATAATTATTTGGGTTTTGCAACTCAAAGAGTGCTTATCTAGACCCCAATCACGTTCTTCAAGGATAGGTACGAATGTACGATGTTTCTCCACTTATTTTCTATTTTTTTTGGGTAAAATTACGCCACTAACTATTCATTAATAATAAGAGTTACAAGCTAAAAGAGTTATCACCATACGATACAGCCCATACCGATAATAACTAAGAAATTAAATACCATAACACCTTAGTTCCCAAAAAGGTGAAGCATAACCCATCAAGAGTTTCTCTAAAAAACCAGCCAACTAAGATACTTAAAAAACAAATATAATATCCATGAAGCCCATATCATATTTGCCAAGGGAGGCTTTCCTGACTAGCTCAGGAACACATCCCAAGCCATCAATTGGCAGTGGT
This sequence comes from Triglochin maritima, assembly GCA_963682175.1. Taxonomy (NCBI): domain Eukaryota; kingdom Viridiplantae; phylum Streptophyta; class Magnoliopsida; order Alismatales; family Juncaginaceae; genus Triglochin; species Triglochin maritima. Next base: position 32,885,166 of record OY821786.1, read on the forward strand.
GGCATATTCAGGTTTGCGAGAGCCATGTATCTATAACAGTTGACTGAGGATGTTGAACCTCCATTCCTAGTAGGGCTGTTAAGTTCTGCTCGGGATCGATGTTCGCTCGATTTTGCTCTGATTTTGCTCGAAATTGTTCGGATCGGTTAGTAACGAGCCGAGCACGAGCAGACTCCGCTCGCTCGATACTCGCTCAATTATCGCTCGAAACCTGATTACTATATCCAATTATTTGATTAACCTGAATATTCTATCCAATTACCAAACCGGTAAAGTGTTAAACTCATTAAATAAACTAATTTACCAAACCCAACAATCCATTTAACAAACCAAACCAAAATACTCATTAGAATCAAAACCATATTAGTACTAAACTTTTCATTTTTTTTTCATTATTTTTTTTTCTCATTATTTTCTACACCAAAAGTTCAAATAAATTAAGGTTTGGGTCAGGTAGATGATCTTATTTATAAGATGATGTTGTGAGTTGTCCTACAATTTAGAAGATTGTGTTTGATTTTAATATTGTGTTGATTTTGTTTGATCCAAGTGTATAATTTTATTTATAAGATGTTAATGTTGTTGTATAATTTATAAGATTGTGTTTTATTTTAGGTGTTAATTTTAAGATTGTGTTAGTAACTATTATTATATTTGTCTTAAGTAATTTTATAATTTACTTATTAGGACAACATTATTAGGAATTCAATACCAAAAAAAAGGTTTAGGTTAACGAGCCGCTCGCGAGCAGATCGAACCGAGCACGAGCAGAATTTTCCGCTCGAAACCCTTAACGAGCCGATCTTGAGCAGACTCGGATCGCTCGTTTAGAGATCGATTACACCCCTAATCCCTAGTGATGTTACGTGTCTAGAATTCAACCAAAGAAAATGTGTCATAAATTATCCTGATTACATTGGAAGCTGATCTTCGAAAGAGGCACAAGTTGCGCTCCTTCTAAATATACCAAACAAAAGCTATGCCCACTAAGTCAAGAATCCCATCTAAATAAATATTACTATTAAAGTTCCTCAATCTACTAAGAACATTCTTGTTCCACCCTGTATTATAATATCGTGATTGCAAAGAATTGCGCACCATCCCTGGATAGTATAAATCGCAAGTGAAAAATAAATATAAAGGGCCCTCTATGTCTAATTCACAAAGATCACTCAAGCATTCATATTGGATCCCTCATTTAAGGAGGTTTACCTTCGTCGCACATTTTTTCAATAACAACAACCATATAAAAAATTGGGTTGATTTTTTAGGGGCCAATGTTGTTTCCATATCCAGTTCTGAGTTCCCCCAATCCATCCTAATTCTTCTATTGTTAAAGAACCTATAAAAAGATTTCACACTAAAGGTGTCATTGTTATGCCATCGCCAGAAGTAGGAATATTCGTCGTTACCAAACACAAACAAATCATAGAAAACCTGCACAAAGAAGCGCTTCTAAATCGTTGTCAGAACATATCGATGGTGACCTAAGAAGTAATAACCTAGAAGAGACGTTCGATAACCGCAAGAATTGATGTATTGTTGTGTATTTACTACTTGTGGTATCGTATAGCTGGGGAAAAAAATTCTTTAATGATCACAGTTCATGCCACGGAAAGCATTTCTAACCTTACAACCGAGACCCACTTTAAAAACTTGTATTTCTTTAAATACCCCCAAAGGTGGAAAAGCCCTCTGGAATCCTTTTTTCTCTAGATTCTAAAATAAATTAGAATTCCCATATTTAGTTCTCGTAATGTTCCCCCATATGTTATTTATTAGCAAAGAGACGCCAGAGAATTCCCCCGGGGGTTCGACCTTGAACTTTCCTAGTGTTGTGTCCACCAAGGGATTTTTTCCCCTTAGTGCTTTAATTGTATTAAGAGGTTTTTTAGGCAAGGGGATGATTCCTAGGTAGTATGTCGGTGTTCCTGATAGTAACGAATTCAAGAGAATTAATTTTCCCTCCATTGAGAGATAATTACATTTCCAACCCTCCAAACGCAACTTTATATTGTCAATCACAGATTGCCATAGGGTGTGCATGATTCTTTTGTTCGAGAGGGGTAGACCTTGATATTTAAAGGGAAGATCTGAGTGTTGACAACCTAAGATTTGTTTAGCCCTATCAATCTCATCTTTGGTTAGATTGAGACCAGAAATAGCGCACTCTTCTCGAAATTGATTTTTAAACCAGAACATAATTGAAAACGACAGAATTGTCTTTAAATTTATTAGGTTGGTGTTACTAGATTGTGTCATCTGCAAATTGAATATTTGTAATCATAGGTTCATCTCTGCCATTTTTATCCCTGCATGTTTGTTACAATAATAAAGAGGAAGGGTGATAGTGGGTCGCCTTGACGAAGACCATTGGACGTTGGAAAATTGTTTGTAGGTGATCCATTGATGTTTATCACAAGGTTGGCCGAAAATAAACATGCCCTAATCCAATCAATAAATTTAGCTGGAATGCCTATTCCGCCTAGTGCGTCCAATATGAAGCCCCAATTCACTTAAGTCGTCATTTGGAAGCTAGAAGCTAGTTCTTCATATTTGATTAAATGCTCAACTATTGGAGGGTAGATTGTAGTCCGCCATATTTTTTTTCCAACAATAACGGTCAATATGAATGATGATTGTCTCTCAACCAATCGGAAACATCATTAAATTCATAACATGGTAATCATACTATAATCTATTATACCTAAATAAAATGGCATCATTATTGGGTTTGCAGTCCAAATCATCTGTTCCTTGAGGGGGGGTTTTCCTTTCCCGAATGGATCACCACGTAATAATTATATACACAACCTTTAGTATATTGCAGGTATGTATATCTTTTGAATTACGTAGACGGGACAAGCAAAACCCCGAAATGATTCTAAAGAGTTTCCAACATCCGCTAAGTTTTTTTTTGGAGTAAGCGGGTAATATGCATTAGATAGAAGACAACCGTTAACACAACCACCTGAAAGTTAGGTTACAAAAGGAGATATTGCCAACCATGAAGCCTGAGTTTCCAACCTTTATGGTTGTTACAACATATAATCAAAATACAAGGAGCATGCACCTAGACTCTAGGCTTCAGATGTGGCCACTTCGTGCGGGAGGACCCCAATATCGTTCTTGGCCACCCCTTGGATATCTTCGACTTCAAGAACATGAAGATTGCGGACAACAGAAATGTTGGCGCTTGAGTCGTGTGAATTAACCGGTTTGGAGTGGGAGTTCTTGCTCCAACAGTTGAGCAACGAAGTTTTCAATTCTCACATGCTTTATTTGACATTGAGAGATTTGTTCTACCCTCTTTTCCTTGAACCTGCCCAATAGATCATAATTTCAAAGCAAACATTCATTATGTGTTCAAACGAATTCGAAGATCCCCTAAAAATGTGATCGTTCCTCTCACACCAAACCACCCAACAAAAACAATTCAACAAAACATTCTATTCCATTCCTGGTAAATCGAGTTGATTATTAACACCTAAATGGAATTCACTATTTATACCGGGTGCTAGATTAAGAGCGATTAGTGTGGATATTTACCCTCTAATCACTAAATGTTATAAAAAAATAGACATGAAGCAAAGGACATGAAAATTTAAGAGAGAATAATTGTTGTATTTCATCACCACCAAAGTATTACAATAGTCTCTTATTTATAGGCTAAATGAAACAAATAAAAGGGTGTATGTTACAAGAGTTACAAATGAGAAGGTGAGAAGTTGATGAAGTTATGTGAGGAGAAGATGAAGGTGAAACATCCATTGCATAATATTTCACAACACTCCCCCTTGGATCTTCACCCATATGTTTTTCACTCTGCCTCGTTAAAAACCTTACGAAGAAAAACTCATTGGGATAAAAACTTACTAAAGAGAAAAAAGTGCAGAGCGTATAATCACCCCCCTCATTTCAACAAACGTTTCTCAAATGCTGAAAACCAATATTGAAAACAAGTCGTTCAAAATCTATGGTAGGCAACGACTTGGTGAATAGATCTGTAAAGTTGTCACTTGATCAGTCTGCCTCATTAAAAACATTGCCAAGTAAAACCTTGTGGGACAAAAACTTGGTGAAGGAAAAAAAATGCAACGTATAATTCTCCCTTCAATTCAACATACATTTATAACACTCCCTTAGACAATATGCGTTATGTTTATGTCTCGTTAAAAACTTTGCTACAAAACGCAGTGGGAAAAAGTAACTAAGGAAAAGAATGCATAACATACTCTAACAAAATTGCACAAGCTGCCTCATTAAAAGACTTTAACCAATAAAATATTTTAGGACACAAAAATTGGAAAAAAGGAAAAAGAGTGCAACTACAAGCCTTCCGGGCTTTATCCTTCAGGGACGATAAATACAAATTTGCTTCCCCTGATTCGTAGTTTACCAAACTTACGAATATATTTTACAAATTTCTTAAACACAAAAGTGCATGAGGATTCAATAAACAAATACATCATAGTTAACGTATTTAATGGATATTTACTATATTCCACTTAGATAATAGGATTGTGAAATGTATTTTTTTGCGTAATTTTTCTCAACTGATATACTGGGAGTAACACAACTGTGGTAACTTTTGCAAAATATGAATATGTTACCTCAAAAGATATTACTTATGAACAATTTAAAGATGTCTCATATTTATATTGATGTCATAGCAATATGAGAATGTAAGAATCAATAACTGATTCACCAACTTGCATAAAGTTGTAATGACTCCACATAATGACACCAAATAGTTTGTTATAATAATTGATGTGTATTGGACATGTAAGAAACATCACTAATATAAATCTTTGTCACACGACTAGAAATTGGTAGATCCTTGAACGTCATCTAAATGTTTTCAGAAAAATATTTACTATGAACATGATAAGGAACTTCAAGTCCTATAAGAATTGGATCTTTGTCGATATACAATAGATGTCCCTTGTTAATGTGCTTTCAAGATGAGCATTTAGTAAAATATTTTTCTTCAATATTCCATTTCCACAATTGAATCATTGTACCAATTCTCTTCTGGAGAATGTTCTAACTTCAGGACGAAAAACAATTGATTTATTCCTAGTCATTTATTTAAAAATCCGTTATTTAAATATTTCACAGTTTTTCAAAAACTCTGTTGGAGGTCCTATGACATCAAGTCATATGCATATAATAAATAATAGTAAATTTTGTTATTGGGTGAAACATATGGACGACTAAGATCAACTTCGTATCATTCTTCGGGATGATTTTGATTGAAGATGTTATATGCACACTCTTACTTGTTTCTTCATATAGTGATCTTTGTATAATACATCCTTTGATTCTTGTTATTATATAATATACTTTGTCATCTTTTCCTTCAGGGACTCTCATAAGTATCAATATTAAGTGACTTATAAAACTTTAAAGTCACAACATATCTTATATGCATATCATATTGATCATGTAACAGAACGTATTATCAATATTACGAGAGAATGAGTAACGTCACGATGGATGTTGGGTCCTGCGAATATCCTTATATTACTTCTCGCTTTATAATGTATCACATTGTTATTGTGATTTCTATTTGTATCCTTCAGAGATATAATTTCAGAAATCAGGACTAGAAGTCCAAATAATATATTTATTCAACGAGTTTATTCTACATTGTTCGCCTTCTTTTATTTATATCAAATACAAATGCTTCTCGCATTCTTATAATATCATAGGTTTTGGATCCGATTTTTCTCTTGAGATAACATGCTATTAAGAAGACGAATAAATTGTCGACAATAATTTTAATATTTATTTAATATCTCTCGTATCAACATATATAGTTGATTATAAGTTTTATGTCAATAATAATCAAATCCCGGCCATTTCCCAAAATTTTAGAATTTGACCATTCTTTATCCCAGGAATTTCTTTTGTTTAGCAACTGCATTTATTTTACCGTGTTTATATTTTCTTCATGAATAACCTCTCCAGGAGGTGTAATGAGTGACTAACTTTTATTTTTTATTTCCACAAATAATATATTTTCTGGTCCACGCTTTTGACGTTGGTTGAGCTCAAATATATTTTATCATGTAGAGATCTCCACTTTATGTTATGAGTATTATTTCAAGTAATACAAGACTTAATCACCCATTTGTGATCAATAAATACGTATGACAATTACTTGCTAGATATTGCAAGATAATGATTTTATGAACTTCAGGTTCAACATACTTGTACGTATATTCTCTTATGAACTTCAGGTTCAATATAATACATTTTTTTGACATTCTTTAAGCTTCTAGTTTCTCCCCCTAATGCTAGAAAATGTACATCATATCTACGATTATTGGATTGGACAATAAAACTTAGCCCTTCAGGAGCTTTAAATCGCAGGACGGAAACAATTTATTCATTATTGTACAAGTAAAAAAGTAAGTCAGTATTTATAATATGATATTGGTATAAATAATATTGGTAGATATGCATGTTGATAAACTGTATCTAAATTATATCAGACACTATACAAGATTTTTGAACATACTGGATAAGAGATGATTTATTTAGGCACTTGTAGGCATGTTTCATCTCATTGAAGTCATCTTTATTTCATACTTGTTATTTGCACAATTTTTTAGTCCACTGTTTATGCTCTTGTTTACACTATACTTTGTAGTGAGTGCTTCCGGCACACACAAAAAGATAAAAAAAGTGTCGTGATTTTCCAACAACTCTCATGACCTTCAATCATCGGTATTGCATAACCCAAAACTTTTGGGTTTTTGATTCTATACTACTACTGGAGTATTGGATCATTAATTCGTAAAGAGATCAATAAAATATTTTTCTTTACTTCTAAACTCTATATATCTATGTCTTCTGGGCATAGGGTTTGATTTAGAGATTGACGTGCATTTTTACTAAATTAGTTATTTGCACATCGTTTTGACGGTCATACGAATCCTTCAGGGATTATCATAAAATTTCATAATCTTCTTTAAATGAATAATCTCTAAATCTTTGTGTGGTAGCATTGCATGATATTAAGATATTCGTCTTCTGGGCCAATGCATATAATTTTCAATAACAATGATCACAAGATATTCACTTTCTGGACCAATGCATATTATTTTCAATAACAATGATCACTTGTAACATGGTAATTCGAATTCCACTATAATGTAGCACATTTTATTATATATATATACATCTATCAAAATGTATATTATGTACTCACGAGATGAATGCTTGTAATAGTTGTGAATGAGCATGTGATGCATCAAAATTAACAACTAATAATCACATGATTGAACCACTTTACAAATACTCTTTTAATCAACATGATACTAAGAATTCATATAACTTATACGTGTGAATCATTTGATTCTTAATGATTGTAATAAATTAAGATCAATTGTCATGAATTTGCATTTAAAAGTATGCATAATAGAAACAACGGACATTGAAAGTCCATTATGTCAATAATTCATATGCATTAAGTGGGTAATAAAATCAAATTGGTAATGTATCCTTATCAAAAGGTAAATAAGAGCATGCATTTGAGCCACATCTATGCATGCAAGGCAACTCACACAAAAGAAAACGTGAATATACTCAATCATATATCAACGTTGAGAATAAATTGTGCAAATTTCAAACAAAAAATAATCATAATCATGACCATGCATTACATATATCAAGAGAGCTTCACTTATTATATGCTCATGATGGAATTAAGCAAGTATTTACATATGAATCATCTTAATAAATCACATTTTATTGATACATTAATTAGTTATCCCGAAAGAAATACAACATGCTTAATTTGACGACATATATACTAGTGAATCATAACTAATGAGATAACTATAGAATAGATAATCATGAGGTTGAAATTAACAAAGATCAAACCAAACATATGAAACACAATTTGTGAAGAATACTTATATCATAGACAAGAAAAAAAACATTATGAGTTATGAAAGTATTATCCACAACAAGGTTAAATCTATTACCATTACGGAAAGAGTAAAAAATAAAGAATAATAAATTTGTAATTGTTTGGTTTCCATCCGTCCGTAAATCCTATAACATTTCTTTGTTATAGAATTAAAGCTAAAAGGAAAAAAAATGTTTCCATATCTATTAAAAACAAACATGACTACCAAATGTGGGGAAATTAACTCCCACGTAAATAAGCCTTTTGAAAATTTCCAAAATCTTATTAGGAAAATTTTCAGCCATTACTAATTTCCAAATTCTAACTTTCTCTAATGTTCATCTTCGTGATTTGAAAAATACCGTCATTCATACGTAATCATTTATTTATTTATTTTCACGACTCTTACAATACTTAGATAGATTTTCCTATTAAATTGATTTAATGACAACTGATTACAATCAGTTGATGGCAAATAAATATTTAAACCCTAAATCATGATGATTCTGTAAAAAGGCCAGTTAGTCTTACCAAATTCTGCATCATATGTATTTATGGCAAGCTAATATATAACGTAAAAAGGTAGTTATTGTGAATCGTAAGATCAGTTACACGTAATGGATTGAACGCTAGAAAACATTGTCAACGTAAATTCCATCATTAACATCATAATCTATAGAATTTATGAATAATATATTGGATTAGTAAGAACCGAGGAAACAAAGACCCACAAGGAAAATAAACGACTCTTTCGTAGCACGACATGAGAATCTATTTTACATATTTGGTTTTACCTTGCGTGTAAAGTAAAAATGTAAGATCAAGGCAAGTAAGTTACAATAATTTCCTACATCGTGAGATACCAAGGTTCAATGATAATGTACGTCTACATAGTAGACAAGCACCATAACATCTACGCACACACATATATATACAGAAATTATAGAATGAGTCCAGGACTCATTTAAGCTTAAGTGAGCCCCCTAAACATCCACCATCAAAATCAAATCCAACCATTGATATTAAATCTTGTTACAATTACTTAAGAAATGGTACAATCAGAATTTAACAAAACTTGTAAAATCCTCTCAAAACCCTCCTACACAAAATCCTCTCCCCCCACCTCTCACCCCACCTCCCACGCACCAAACCCTCTCATCTCCATCGAAGGAAACCCCCGACAGACCAAACCCACGCACGGCTCACAAAAAATACCCACCTCGTCGTCCCCAAACCCCCAACGCCATCGCCATCGGCATTGTCGTCGACCTAAACCTCCACCATCATTGCCGTCCTCAATCCTTGAACGCCATCCCTCATCCCCAAACCGAAATGGAGGAATCACGTGGTAGAGCGAGCGGACAAACCCCCAACGTCATTGATTGGTATGATTTTTTATTTCTCTTTTGGGGTTGGGGTTAGGGTTTGCAGTTTGGGGTTGGGGTTTGCAGTTTGGGTTAAGGTCTGAATTTCTGAATTCCTGACTGATTTTGGACATGGATGTTTTGTAAAAAACACACACTTTCTTCAAGAAGCCAACAATAACTGTGGAAGAATGTTTTGTGTTCGGTTCAGGAATTTAAGATAAGACTTTTTAGTACATACATTTGAGTTGTTTCTCATTTTTTGATTCCATGATCCAAAACAGGGAGGAACATGATCAGAGAATAGTTTTGAATTTGGTTTATGTCTTTTGGATATCAAAATGAATTTGAGTGCATGACAACTACATCTGACATTAATGGGAGCAAAAAATAAATTCTTCTTTTGGTTATCCTAACCGTGTGCTTCTTTTGTAATTTTTCAAAAAAAATCCCAGCCAGTGAAATGCAAGTTAACCTCAACTGTACTCAACCATTTTTCTGATTTGCATATGTTGCTAAAGAATAATGCTTTTGCTGATGTAGTTATTTTTTATTGACATGGTAACAATTTGGAATGGACCGTGAAGATCAGAACCTTCTTGAGTATTTCAAGGAAATCATGCTCTTCGCCCTCCTACCATTCTTGGTGTTAGAGATCACGTTTTTTATTGTTTGCATTTTTGGTAGTTCATTTCCTTCTTCTATATATGTTGGTTGTGTTTTCCCCTTGTATCCTTTTTCAATAAATGAGCACCTTGGTTTTAGTTTCCTAATTCTATTTGACAAAGTTTAATTGTCATGGACAAGTAACTTTCTTTGCTGAACTTGTAACATGTATTGTTGTAATTAGTTCGTTTTGTGGAGACGTGCGTGATGTGCGCCTTCAAGAATTTTTCGAACCTTGTTGGTGGTCGAGAGTTAGCTTCAAATAATATTACACCTTGATATTACGTATGGTTAATGTAAATACCCTTCTAATATTACATTTTGAAACGTAATATTACAGCAGCCTTTGGATATTACAGTTGTTACCGTAATATTACAGCTAATAGATACAACTAATATTTAGTAACATGCTTCACTCCCATTCTTAGTAGTACTTTTTCGATATAAATTGAGATACTCAAGATTTTGAACTTTCTCACACTTTCTCACAATCATACAAGGTACATAACTTGTACTCATTCACCATTATTTTTTGTTTCTATTAAGCAATGGTTTAAAGTTTATTATTTTCAGTTTTCAATAGGTATGTTTGGTTCTTATGAGTTTAAATGTTACTTTTTTGCAGTCTAAGTGGGTGGCTAAGTACTTCGAAATGACGCATATTTTTGAGAATATGAAGAGCTGAGAAATAAAACATGTTTCCTGTCCCCCAGCAATCAGCCACAGGTTTGAATTGTGGATTGTATGTATTGAAGTTTGCAGAATATCTCTCTGAAGGAAAAGATATATTTGATTTCGGAGAAGAAGATACGACTCGGATTCGTGCTGAATACATTGCTATGATACTTCGTGAAACAAGTTCCAAATACTTCAGTGAATTTTTTTGGAGTTTTGTGTTTTCGAATGATACAATATTACAATTTTCATGCAATTGTTGTATGTATGACTAAATCTTTAAAGTTGCTGATTTTTATAGAGATCTTTAGTGTTGATAAACTAGTATTACAGATTATGATTATTATCTCCTATTCAATGTTACTCTTACATAAACTTTTGCAATTTTTAATAATGTGGAGTATCTAAAATAGTTAGTTTGAAGGAGCAGGATGATTACAACATCTTGATATTACGTTTTGTTAATGTAATACTTTTTTAATATTACGTTTTACAAAATAATATTACAACGTCTTGTTTATATTACAGTTGTTACCGTAATACTACTACTAATAGATACAGTCATACAAGTTGCTGATTTTTATAGGATCGTGATTTTATTTTAACATGAGTTAGTCATCCATCTCTTTTTGCGCTCACTAAAAAATATTATATCTTACGTCTAACAAATTAATATTACAACATCTTGATATTACGTATTGCGAATGTAATACCTTTTTAATATTATATTTTACAAAATAATATTACAACATCTTGTTGATATTACAGTTGTTACCGTAATACTGCTGCTAATAGATACAGTCATACAAGTTGCTGATTTTTATAGGATCAATATTTTATTTTAACATGAGTTGGTCATCCATCTCTTTTTGCGCATCACTAAAAATATTTTATCTTATGTCTAACAAATTAATATTACAACATCTTGTTGATATTACGGTTGTTACCGTAATATTACTGTCAATAGAAACAATCATACAAGTTACATAACTTGTACTCATTCACTGTTGTGTTGGACAAAGCCTAACATATTCTACAAAAATAAAACTATACAGAATGTTTCAATTAAAAAGTGATGTGTATTCCTGTAGGAGATTGTAAAAGTTTTTTAACACCTGTTATAATCTTCGATCACTTATTGAAACGTTTGTAAACCTCACATTATATCAAGAACCGCATTACATTTTACACATCATTAGCCATCCATTTTTTTAATTTTGGGAAGGAGTAAAAATAATTTTATCTTACGTCTAACAAATTAATATTACAACATCTTGATATTACGTTTTGTGAATGTAATACCTTTTTAATATTACGTTTTACAAAATAATATTACAGCATCTTTTTGATATTACGGTTGTTACTGTAATACTACTTCTAATAGATACAGTCATACAAGTTACATAACCTGTACTCATTCACCATTGTGTTAGACAAAACCTAACATATTCAACAAAAATAAGAGTATATAGAATGTTTCAATAAAAAATCAAAAAATGATGTGTATTCATGTAGGAGATTTTAATAGTTTTTTTATTCTTCCTTGCATGTATTATCTTGTCCACGTATATTAATCTCTCTTGCAACTTATTCCTGCAATTTACATGTATCTTCAGTTGTAACCCTGCAAAATCCCAAAGACGACATAAGACAATTATCAAGTATAATGCATTTTGACAAAGAAGATTAACTACTCGCGTTTTCTTATCCTTCCTAGTAGGACAAGTTCTCGAGTCGTGGTTCGAATATTGCATGCACGTTTTACATTGTCTATGACTTTTGCTTGTTTTTTCTCAAGATCTGATTGAATACGATTACTACTAAATTTCGATCTTCCACCTCTATCGCAAGAGAGATATTCTAGTTACAACTAAAACGGTCAATATTACAGGTATCAATTTTATATTACGGTTCGAAACATCAATATTACAGTTTTCAATATCATATTACAGTACTCATATTTCTATTGCGGCTACCATTACGATTTTCCCGTTACAAATCAAAATTATTTTCGATTTTACTTAATATGTTAATATCACAGTTTTCAATGTGAAAATCCACTTTCAAAAGTAATTAAAAATCAAACTTATCCCATTTTCCAGTAGACCTGATTGGATTTCTCCGGACTCACAAGAGGTTGGATTTCGTTCTACAATTTCCATAATTTGGAATTTTGCCCTCTGAAAACAAATAGTAGTTCAACCAAATAAAATTTTCGCCACTACAAATAAAAGGAAACTACGAAAAAAAGCACATCCAATACCCAATTAATCGATTTTCATTAAACAAATCGAAATGAATTCCAAACCCACAAGTCCTAATATAAACCCAATGTTCTACCAAAAATTATATAGATCCCAAATAAGCCGCAAGATTAAAGATCCACAAAATAGAAATGAAAATCAGCAGCCAAAAACAAAGTAAAAATCGAATCAGCAGCAAAAATCTAAAAAACAGAAATCAGGAGTAAAATACGAACAAAAATGAAATAAACAAGAAAAAACAAAGCCAAATCGAAATCTACCGCAAAACCTAAAACCAAAAAAACCGAGATTAGGAGCAAACAACCAAAAATAAACGAAATCTGCATCAAAAAACCAAGTAAAAATGAAATTTGCTGCAAAAAAATAAAACCAAGCAAGAACTGAAATCAGGATCAAAAAACAAAACAAAAACGAAATCAGTTGCAAAAACTAACCAAACAAAAGCAAGATGTATCGAAGAATCCATGGTAGTGATTGACAATAACGGTTTGGAGGGTGAGAAGAAAAGGATGACGAAAATAGAAGGAAGAAATTAGGTTTCTTTTGGTAACGTTGATTGAAGGGTTTGGGAAGACCAACACATTTACTGTAATACCCTTACTTAAAGTAAAACACCCACAACACATTTAAGATGAATGGTTAGATCTTGAGGAGCTCATTTAAACAAAATGAGCCCGGGGCTCATTCTAACCTTACTATATATATACATATACATATACATATACATATACATATACATATATATGTGTGTGTGTATAAATAGGGACAAAATTTCTATGAACATGAAACAAATCAACTCATGTCACAATCACATGAACAAAAGCTTTGGATCGAAGCATATAATGAAGTAATATTTGGACTTCGAAACAAATGAGATAATTTTTTTTGAAATGTTGAATCTTGCAATCTAAAAAATAATTCAAATTGGTGCAACTACAATAAATTGCATATTAGATAGTATACTAAAATGATATTAATCAATTATGTGGTTGACTTCTAAAATAAGCTGAATGCCCATGAACCGACTTGTAGCAAACCAAACATAGTTCTTCGTACATGAATGCAATTAATATATATAGGTTTTTTCATACCAAAAAGACAAATGCTTGTACTGAGGATTTTTTTTTGTTTTCTCCTTTTTTTCAAATCAACAATAATGGTTTGAAGGATGCATGATACATACATCATATTGAATTGCATACCTCTGTTTCGTGCTCCACCAAGTTGACCGGCAAATCGATCGCTCCACCAAGTCGAGAAAATTTTCCTACAATCATTATCCCTCAATTAGTTAAGCTAGATGCATGATCGTGTTGATAACGTGTTATAAAATAAATAGACATGAGCAAAGGAGATGGAAATTTAGGGGAGAATAATTGTTGTATTTCATTATCACCAAAATATTACAATAGTCTCATAGTTATAGGTTAAAGAAAACAAATAAAATGATGTATGTTACAAGAGTTAAAAATGAGAATGTGAGAGGTTGATGAAGTTATGTGAGGAAAAAATGAAGGTGAAGTATCAATTGCATAATATTTCATAACACTAAACAAATAATCTAACTGATTGGTTGTGCACACCAAAGAGCGAACATTTTGGGTCTATTCCCAGACATCATTTTACGAGGACATCTTTAGTTAGTAATCGAATTTGATATAGTAGCCAATTAAACATTTTGTCCTTAATCGTGTTGTTGGCTTTCCAGACCTCATCAAATCGTGGGTATCGGTAGCAACAATCATTAAGCAATTTGTACATGCTTTTCATTACGGTCCATCTTCTCTTGTCAGGCTTTGTCGTCGGAATAAAAGCAAAATTACCACAAGTGTAGTCTTAAAACATGCTTTTAACCAAATTTGTGAGAAGGATTCTCCTTCCCAAAAAGTTTGAAGCAAAATCCAAGTATGTTTTGTATTTCGAATAATTCCACATCAGTTACAGCGAGTGGGGTCTCTGAGAACCATTTATCCCACTAGAACATGGTGTGTTGTCTATTGCCTATTTCTATTTGGCTAAAGCGCTAGAGAACTGGAATCCAAGGAATTAAGTCCCCAAAAAAACGTAGAGACAATTTTTTTATTTGTAGAAAAAATTCCTAACTTGTGGATTTTTGTCGAATTATGGTTTGACATAGATTTTTGCTACCTCTTATACATCCTACCATTTTTTCAAGCGGAGGGCTTAACTATATTGCTCGATATTTATTAGTCCTAACCCCCTCCGCTTTTTGGTTGGCAAATTTGATCCTGATTGAATCGGTTATAACCGTAAGTGCACGGCGTCGGTAAAGACGCGGCAAGTACAAGTTGTGTCCACAAGGAGTTGTGCACATTGTTATTACTACCATACTTGAGTGTGAAATGAGAGGAGAATGAAGGGATTATGCTAAACAAACTATTAAATGATGAATTAATCAACAATTAAACTAAACTCCTTAGAGTGGAGGTGCAATATTGAGGTGTGTGTGCATGAGTGAGTCTTCATTTCATTAAGTACAAGTGTGTAAAGTAGGTGACATCAACTAGAAACTAGTGTGAAGTCTAATTAACATCAACTACATTTACATGAATACATGACTAATATAGTTAGACGTGAAGTTAAGATACACTTTGAGTTCTCAAGAATGAACTAAGTATCTATTGTGACCATTATGACATCAATTAATAATCCATACAACTTAATACATTCATGCATTCTCTGCAAATCAAGCATCCATAACATAACAAGTCATTTACCATAACAAGATGATCATTTACAAGCAATAAGATAAACTCTAGATCTAGCATGAGACAAGGACTTAGTGTGACCATTATCCAATCTAATACATGTTTTGATAAGTTCTAAGTATAGATCTACATTAAGCAAATGAAATGACACAAGATAAGAAGAACCCATCTACACTTCACCATCAAAGCCGATTGAGTGGGGTGGATTTACTCACTACTCATAAGAACAAGTATGAAAAATAAGAGATTAAGACTAAACATGACATAAAACTCGAACTACAAAACTAACCAACAAAATCAACAACAAATTGGATAGAGAGTAAGTAAATGACAAGAGGAATCAAAATATACCTTTAGATTATCAAAGAAGTAACATTACAAGCTTCGAAGGCCACCTTCTCTACTGCCCAAAATGGGTAAACCTAGGCTATTATAATAGTGGACGCTGAGAAGAAGAGAAAGGAAGAATAAACATTGCAATTTATAGAAGAAAGAGTGGTACAGATGAATCTGGGAGCAATCCGACGGTTGTAATCGCTTTCTTTGTAGTCTGGTGCACCCAAATAAACAAACTCAAGCCATGAGAGAAATTTTGGGCAAAATTCGGCCAAAATGATATGCCACTGGCGGATCCTTTGTGCCCGATCGGCCACAATTTCTTCCAGGAGCTTAAGTGTCCTATTTTGCACGTGGGGTGTACTCCTGGTCTATTGGTTCAAGCCCGTTTGTTTTTAATTTTCCAAATACTCCTCAAGATCATGGTATTGAGAGATTTTTGCTCCCGAAATATTTTCCATGCGTTCAGGTCATTTTGGATTTCATATGGGTCCTTTCTGATTTGCAGATGAGTCATTGTGCATGACATATATGTCCATTTTGTTTTATTTGAGTCATTTTTCTTATATTTCAGTCTTTTTTCTCTTCATTTCTCATCTTTATTATCTTATACCTAAAATATCTAAACAAACACTCGAGTAACAATTAAGGTAAAATAAAGGATATATAGCATGAATGTAATGTCTGATATGCTACTAATCATATCCCATTTGACAAGATTTTTGATGTTGGACAAATATTTCTAATTATTCTATAGAAAATTCCTCCTCAACCTATCAAATTTTCAAATTACTCCTTTAGGAGTTTTTAAACATATTGTGAAGTATGACGACATAGAAGTTAAAATCAAGTTGATCAAGGTAACTCCTCCACCCATTGAGAGGTATTTGGTAGCCCAACTTCCAATTTAATTTTCCATTTTTCGATCATCGGGTTCCAAATAGTTTGAAGACCCCTGGTTGGCTGTAGAGAAATGCCCAAGTATTTAATCGTCCAGTTACTTATTTGACATCGTAAGATGCTTTTGAACCGATTGTTTAGATTCCTAAACCCGTATCCTGGATATACTTGATTTTCAAAGTTTTTGTGAAGTCCCGACAGAGCCTCGAAAATGACCAGAATTTTCTTGATATTGATGATGTTTTCGGACTTTGGTCATAGAAATAGGATCGTGTCATCAACGATCGATTTGCATGTTCATGATCATTGGAGATCCATCCCCCATCTTAATTCCATGAACTAGTTCTTTTTTGCATGCCCATTCTTAGCATATTCTCCAAGAAATTGGCTACCATAAGAAACGAAAGCGGCGATAGAGGGTCTCCTTGCCTCACGTCGTTCGAGCATTTAAAATAAGGAAAATTTTTCAAAATAATTTTTTTTTTAAAAAAAATTCCAAAATAAACCTCCATTAAAAGTAATTTCCAAACTAGACCCGCTGTCACCGCGTGGTGACACATGGCGGCGGCGAGTTTTGTTTTTTTGTGCATAGAGAACTCGGCATCACCAGTGCCGAGTTCATCTTTTGAGAACTCGGCACTGGTGATGCCGAGTACAACTTTGGTTTTTGGTGTTGGTTTTGCAGGTCAACCACAAGTCTGACTTGTTCAAAGATTTTGTAAGTATTTTACGTTTTCAAGTTAAATATTTGCACGTGAATTTCAATATTCTGACATTTCTCTAAATTTATGCTGAAGGATGTTGATGGTGTAAAATGCGTTGAGCATGGATCGAAATTCAACGAATGACAGATGACTGATGAGAGGGTTTAGGACCGCAAATTTGCCTACTTCAGCCTATTAAACTCACTTTTTTTCCTTTAGAACTCTGCACTCTCAGTACCGAGTTCTATTTAAGTAACTGTTCTCCTGACAATCAATCTCATACACGACCTGATTGTCAGGAGAACAGTTTCTTAAATAGAACTCGGCACTAAGTGCCGAGTTCTATTTGAATCACCTCAGAAAAAAAATGTCGAAGTGTTGGTCAATAAAAAACCAAATAGAACTCGACATCACACATGCCGAGTTCTACCAAAGTTGCACTCGGCATCACCCATGTCGAGTTATACCAAAGTTGAACTCGGCATCACCAGTGTCGAGTTCTCAAAAGATGAACTCGACGCTGGTGATGCCGAGTTATCTATGCACAAAAAAACAAAACCCACCGCCGCCACGTGTCACCACGTGGTGGCAGCGGGTGTAGTTTGGAAATTACTTTTAATGAAGGTTTATTTTGGATTTTTTTTTAAAAAAATATTTATTTTGAAAAATTTTCCTTAAAATAACCCTCCAAAGTTCCATTAATGAAAACTGATGCTTTAGAAGTAAATATGCAAAGATTCATCCAATCGCACCAACGCACATCACATCGTAGACCTTTGAGATTGGCCAACAGGAAGTACTAATCAACTCCATCAAAAGTTTTCTCGAAGTATAATTTAAGAATTAAACCTGATCGGCCTTGATTGTGCATGAAATGTGCCATTTCTTGAGTTGATAAAGTTGTGTCTGAAATCTGATGTCCTGTGAGGAAAGCCGATTGAGTGTTGGCGATGATAGGTTCAAGGGAGGTCACCGGTCTAGCAACCAGAACCTTTGTAATTATTTTGTAGGTGCTTGATATTAGTGAGATTGGTCTGAGGTCCTTGACTATTTCAATTGCTTGTTTTTTGGTACTAGTGCCATGATTCCTGAAAATGCTTCTTTGAATGAAAGATTGCCTTTGAGAAGTTTTTGGAACATACCCAAAATTTGCGATTTTAGCTGTGTCCAACATCGATGAACAAATCTCATATTAAAATCGTCCAGTCCAGGTGCTTTCCCTAGGGCAAGTTTGAAGATGTTTTCTTTGATTTTAGCCATTGTGAATTACCACACTAAGGCCATGGTTAACGGGCACCTGGGTCAGGCGCTTGGGTAAGTGCTCATTAACCATCCGGGCGGCCGGGCGGTGGACATCCCAGGCAGACGCCTGGGGCACCCTCGAGTGGGGGGCACGTGTCCCCCTCCCATTGACCTTTTTTTTAAATTTTAGTGGATGATTTGTTATTAGAAGTAATTGATAATGTATTGAGTATTTTTGGTTAACGTGGGGTGATAATTTTGATGTAATTAATTTAAAAACATTTTAAATATTTAAATTAAATAAATCAAAGGTAAATTCATATTTAATGCTTAAATTAGAAAATATATTAATACTACAATATCATAGGAACAATACATTGCGGTACGAAATACAAACTACACGTAATACATTGTCGTACGAAAAACACGAAATATGATCAACAAACTACACGTAATATAAACTACTCAAAATACCAACTAATATAAACTAACAAACTACATGAAACCATTCTCTTCCACCCAGTCCATGAGTTTCACAATCATTTTTGATCCCGCTCCGACGGGTTGCCTTTTTTTATCAGAGAGTGAAGCATGTCGAGCTTAGTATTTTTACATGTCTTTCAAAATTTCGCTACGCTAATTCCTCCTGCTTGGTAAAACCATCTTCTCTCACTTGGGGTGCAAGCTGTTGTGCAAGTTTCCTAACATCGGTGTTGTCTTCGGGGCCTAATGAACTTTTTCCCTTCTTCTTGGCCTTCTTGACACCTTCTGGGTGTGCAGACGGTTTTGATGTCATTTCTTCTGCATCCGATGGTGATTACGTCCTAGAGTCGTCAGTACTCTTTCTATTCCTAAGGCTTCCTGAATGGGGACTACTTTCATCGTGGAACTTCGGGGACTCCCGACCAACACTCACGACATTTGCTCCAGATATCAGGGAATCCCATTTTGGGTACCTACGAAACATAACTAAAGCATCAAAATAAAGAAATTTGGACCTATGAGTTCGCTCGTAGATCACGTGAGCTTGTCGGAAGTCATCGTCGTCATTCTGGTCATTCCTTTTCCGTCAGTACGCCTGATCGAAGCACCCGACCCACTTGTTGACAGCAAGTACAATTCTTCTCCGATCGTCAGAAACCCGGTTCTTACTTAGAGTAAGGACGTATTATCCAAAATAATGACAGCTTGCATCATTATGCATAAGATGATAGTGGAGGACGAACGCGACTGTTACGCTAATTTTGGAGATATTCGCGAATTTATGGAAGAGCGACCTGGAAGTTCTGAGGAGGATTCAATGCAATATTCGACCGATCGTATAACAGATATTCACAAGTTTTTTTGTCAATCAAGATCGGGTGCATGACATAAATCAACATTTGGATATATATGAAAGACGATTTAATCGAGCATACATGGCAACGCTACGGACGATGAACGATTTGAAAATGGTTTAACGTAATTTTTAATGTACTATTTCGAAGTCCAATTTATGTAATATGTACTGTTGTTTCTTAACTTTGAATGTAATATTTCTGATTTCAGTTATCTAATATGTAATGTGGTTTCCTAATATTTAATAATAATTTCGTGATTTAATAGTCATTATTAAATATTTTCAAGTTAAAGTAATTAAATATAGTAATTAGAATTAGAATTATATAAAATGTAATTTGTTGAATGTTGTGGAAGAATTAAAATTGTTTAATTAAGAAATGATGTGGAGAAAAGAGAGTGTAGGGTAGGTGGGGTAGCCCGGGATTGGTTAATGTTTTTTTGGTGGGTTGGAAGAGCTGACGTGACGAAAAGAGAAGCTAACGTGGTAAAAAGAGGGAGCATGGCGCTCGGGAGTAGCTCGGACACTGTTATTTTTGCTCTAAGTCTTTCGGGCGTTCGATTTTGGTAAGTATAATGAGATCCCAACGAATTGTGATTTTAATACCAGGAGGGCCATTAAATTGTTTTTGAAAATGATCTAGAATTTCCTTAGTAATTCTAGATTTTTGAGTGGCACTGTTGCCCATTTATTTTTAGCAAGGAAATCAAATTTTGCCTTCGTCTCGTATTGGCGATTCGGTAAAAGAATTTTGTGTTTTGCTTCTTCAAGCCACTGAACACGACATCTTTGTTTCCAATAAATTTCTTGTTCGTCGAGATCCATTTCATGTTCTCTTTTGTGGTCTCGAATTCGGATTTTTTCTGAATCCGAGAGTCCACAACGTTGCTCTGATATATCTAGATTAAGAATAACATCCTCCAAGCGTTTTATTTTTTTTTTGTTTGGTTTTTCCTGACCAGTTTCTTTAAGTCGATGCTGTTTTTTATAGCACGTAAACTTAGATGTAGAAGCTTGTCTTTATTTTCCATAATCGTTGCTTCCACTATTTCAATAAAGTTGGAATCCGACAGCCATCGGTCGTCGAAACGAAAGGGTGGTCTTCCCTTTTCCACGATTCTAGTATTTAGCGTAAGTGAAACATGATCCGAAGTCACTCTACAGAATACCCAAGCAGTGGGATAACGGGAATTCATCTTCCGATTACCGGGAAATTAACCATCCGCTAAGAATCATTGTCATAAAATTTTTATGATGTTATGACGTGAATTGACATCATATTCTTGGATAACTAAAAGTGCTTTTGTGAAAGTATGTTGTGTTTGGACTTCACACCAATAGTTCAATTGTAAACAATCTTCGTGATTGATTAGAGTCTGATTGCCAGGACTTCACACCGGTAGTTCAATTGGAAACATATTTCTCATTGATTAAGGTATGATTGTGTATATCTGATCCTTTATGCCACCCAGACCGAAAACTTCTTTTGAGACAATATAGTAATATGCAAATATTCATATTGAATAAAAGTGCAATTATTTGACTTTTATATTGCATGATTTCTCAATGAAGTTGAACTAGATGCGGATCACATAAAAATATTTCAAATAATACGTTGGTTTCTGGTCACATTTGTGTAACAATCACTTAAATTTGGGGAGGGTTACCAGTGTGGAGGTTTATTTGAACTAGGTACTTCAAAGAACTAAACTCGGTAATTGATATACCAAATTCAAAATGAACTCAACACATAGTTACTACTTCAGGCATCTAGAACTCAGTAGTTCAAGTACTCGGTTCTGAGAAGCCTCCAAACTGGTGATCCCTTCTCTTGGTTTCCCCTTTGGGATGATTTTTTTTTTGAAATCTCAAGAACTTGGCACTTCAAGTACCGAGTTTTGAGAAGTGTCGAGTTTTGAGAAGAAAAATTCAAACTCAACCGTCGTCACGAGTCACATTCTGAGTGAGACATTCATATATTGATAAATACTTTGAAATTGTTATGTTATGAAAATTTATTATTTTTATTTTAGTATTTCAAAAAAATCTTTTTTTTTTGGTATCCAAAACAGATGCATAACGACTTGAGGATTAATTGGATCCTTGACGCACATGTGGATTCTGAAAATTATCTTTAGCAAATCATTAGTTTTGAATTAATCGGGAGGTAAGAGCAAACTCCAGCGAACGAGTGTTGCATTTGGGGTTAGATAAATTTCTAAAAGTTGTTAACTTCTGATAGTGTGTGATTAGAAATTTGAAAGCTTTATGAAGGGTCATTACGGGGAAAGTACCGTAACCAAGCAAAGTTTACCGTTGGCGCTGGGTAGTGGGTACCAGGCCGGAGAAAATTAGCGGGCTCCGACCGGCTTAGGCGCTGGTGGGCCAGCCCGTCGGGCCCGTTTAATCCAACAGTTCTTAGACTCGGTAATTCTTAGAGTCGTTATTTTTTAAAAAATTACGAAAATATCACCCATTAATTACAAAAATTTATATAAACCCCTCGTTCCATTCATTTCTTCACACCAATTCTTCTTCTTCTTCTTTTCCGAATTTCAATATTCTTAATCTTTCACTAAGTGTTTTCATTGTGTTAGAAGTGGGTCGAGACGTCGAGTTTGAGCAAAAACCTAAAGCTACTGCTCGATTCGTCCGATTTCACAACACACCGACACATCTTCTCCGTTTCTCGCATTCTCGTTTGCATTTCTTTAGTATTTTAGTTTATTTAGTATAATTAGTTTATATGAGTTAATTATCATGAATTTCTGGTTGCTTAGAAAATTTAGATTTTTGCTTCCCTACCTTTTAATTTCTATGGCATCTGACCCATCAATTAATTTATCACCTGAACCTGAGGGGGATAGTAATACACCTATTAGTGCATCTAATAGAGACAAAAGTACTAGAAGAAAAAACTAGTAAGGTTTGGGATGATTTTGACTTATCACAAGTTAAAAATGGGAAAGAATTGGTTATATGTAAAATATGAGGTGTTGAACTTACTACAGCGGGTAGTAAATGAACTACTCATCTAACAAGACATGCAACAAAATGTAAATTTAAGAATGTTGGAGCATCTACTTCAAAACAATCTATTTTAGACTATACTTCTGGAACATTAAAAACTAAGAAATACGGTCCAATTAAAGGTAAAAATGTAATACGATCCATTAGGGTTGCTGCAAATACAAAATATGATAAGGAAAAATAGACTTGATTAATACATTTGCATCAATATCTTATAGGATAGCATTAACAAGTGATATTTGGACCTCAGAATCTGACTTTCCATTTTGCTACGTAATTGCTCATTTTTTAGATAATTCATGGGTTTTCATAAAAATAGTATATCTTATGCACCGATTTTGCACTGACATACTACTATGATTATATATAACCAGATAAGAGATGTGTTGCATGGATATTCAATAACAAAACAAATTTGTGCAATTTTCTTTTGACAATGCTAGTAATAACTATGTAGCAGTAGAATTACTTGTAAGATTATGTAATCCACCCTTAGATGATATTTTTTTCGTATTAGATGTGGTTGTCATGTTTTCAACTTAGTTGTACAAGACAGACTTAAAATAATAAAATCTTATTTACAAAATGTTAGAGCTGCTATCAACTATTTAGGTAGTAATAGTACATATAGATATCAACAATTTAAATAATTGTGCTCTAGTAATGATGTTAGACCTAGAAAATTTAAATTAAATGTCTTCGTTGATGGAACTCTACTTATGAAATGTTGAAATATTGTCGTCCTTATAAATATTTGATTACAACTTTTTATAATTTTTTAAATAAAATTATGTTAGATTTTTTGAAACCTTTTTTCAACTTCACTAACACATTAAATGAAACATATTAATATTACACAACTGCTAACTTATTTATATCTGAATTACTTCCAATTACTAAAGTATTTAAGAAATATAGCAATAATGATAGTTTTGTAGAAATTATAAATGTAGTGAAGGTTAAGTTTAATAAATATTAGAAACCTCTACCATTAAATTTTTGTTTAGCTTTAGTCATGGATACTAGATTTAGAATGACGAGTTTACAAATTTACTTAGAAACTATTTTTGAAAACATGAATTACGAAGGATGTGAAGATTACTATAACAGATTAGAACTCACCTGAAGAGATATTTTTGTCTATATGAACGATTACATAATGTTAATCAAATGAGCTCAAACATTACTAGTTCTTCGTCATCCCAACAACACCTACTTGTGGATGAAAATGATCATGATGATGAAAACTTTCAATGGAATTGGTTAAATAAAAAAGATTAAGATTAGAACAAAATGAATCACATAACGAATTAACTGCATACTTAAATATTGATATGTACTTAAGTTCTGCAGATTGCAAATCTTTTGATGTTTTAAACTGGTGGAAATGTAACTATGCTAGATTTCCAATATTTTTTTATTAGCACGTGACTTACTAACTCCTCCGACATCAACTGTGGCGTCTGAGGCTGCATTTAACGCAAATAAATGGGTTTTGAGCGACAAGAGGTTCAACACATCCGCTAGATCACTAGAGACAAGTGTTTGGTTGAAAGATTGGTTGGACACAGAAGAGAGAATGCAGAACATGCATATCAATGACAGCAGCGACGAAAATGAATAAACTATCTATAATTATAATTTGCAACATTTTCACTGAGTCTTGAATCCTAAGATATGAGACTTATGTCTTTTCACATAGGAAGCGTTTAATTTGATTATTGTCAAAAGTTGTCATTGAGTATAATGATAAATGCAATAATTGGTTAAACACGACTTATGCTGGAAAATATAGTTCGTCAAAGAATTATCATTGCCCCTCTTTACTTGAGTGATGATATTAGTGGGTCCCTTGATAAAACGAAATTATAATGTGCACAATGTGACTTATGTTTAGTTACATATTTATAATTAATTTAATAGATCAAGAAATGAATACATAATACAAAGGTGACACATTTCTACTTTGTATAATATTCTTAATATCATGTGGCAAGAGATAGATACAAGTGATGTATTTACATCACCAAATCGATCGTGTTTAGTTCGAGTGAACAAGACATCTATGCTAATCGGGTAACTATAATGTATGGCTAGATACCGCTTATAGTTTGTGATATTAAGTATTTAATATCATTGTCAATATAGGTTAGATCATCTTATATGTCACACCACAAAACTAGGAAAAGAGGAAGCTTGATTTTGTGTTCATATGATGTATAGGGTTTCATGTGAAAATGATAGATGTGAAACGGTCGGCCGAAATATTCCAGGAACTTTCTCTGGGATTAATCCATCGACCGGTAGAAGTCATGGTTCGACCGAAAACCTCCAGGAGCTTCCACAAATTTTTCTTGGTGGTAATCGGTCGACCGACTTGTGACTCAGTTCGACCGAAAACTTTCAGTAATCGTTTCTCGTGTTGAATAGGTCGACCGTTTGTGTGTGACCAAAATATCACAGTAACTTTGGTAGCGTGTGATGGGTCGATTGTCGGGTTTCATGGTCCAACCAAAACCACAATTAATTGCCAATCGATCGACCGGTTGGTTAATCACGGTCGACTGGTGGACACGTTTTTGCAAGAATTATTGAGAGAATAATGTTGATCGTGAATTGGATTTATTCCAATTATGGTCAAACGTTTTTAAGGATGATTATGTGTTAATTTGTGATTTGGTTTAGGGAGAGAAAAACAAGAGATCATGAGTTAGTGTGTAGCCCATGATGTCGGTATTGGGAGAGCCTATAAATAGGTCTCCTCACCCTACTTGTTTAAGTTAATGCAAAATTCTCTCTCCCTAACCTCTCCACTAATCCATCCAAATTTCTCTTAATTATTTCTAGCTTTTGGAGATGAAATCCTCAAGGAGCTTTAGAGGGGTTATTAACTAGATTCTAAACTTGATTTAGATATTGAATTGACTAGCTCATTTCTCTCTAATCTTGTTTAGAGTTTGGTGAACACTTGGAGGCGGATCGACGGGTGATTCGATGAGCAACGTATCTCCGGATCTTCATAAAGGTTTTAGAGAACCTTTGGGTATGATCCTCTACTATTTATTTTAATATAATGTAGATTAGATGATATTAGAATAAAGATGAAACAATGTACATAAAATCTTTTGAAAATATGGTAATCGATCATACATGTATGTATAATTTTTCTAAAATATATACATACATAGGGCACGAAATCCTACATATGAATATATGCAAATCCAACCGATAAGAACATGAACCCAATCAAACCTCACCCGACCAATTGGGCCCGCCACTGGCCCCCCAGGCCGGGCCCGACCCCCTTGAAACGGGTCGGGCTTTGACCTGACCTGTTTACCTTCACGGGCCGATGGACCCTGGCCGATACCCACCTTTATGTGTCGTAGGAGACATATATTAATGATTGGGGTTTTTGCTTGGGTGGCCTCTAAAAATCGTTTATTAGGCATTTGCATCTGTGTAATTTTATATTGCTGCAGAATGCCCACGAATCTAGGTAATTGTTTGGGTGCACTTCCGTTAAACTTTGTCAACCCATTCCGTGACACCGTTAGTAGCCCATGTTAAGTCCACTGTTAACTCGAAATCAAGTCACCACTGATCCGACTCGTACCCATCGAGCCAGTCCAAAGAGCCCACCCCCAAATTGACTCCCAAGTCTCAATCAACCCTTCCACCCAAATCAACCCATTTCACCCCGACAACCACCGAACCACCAACCCAATCAACCCTCCCACCTTAACACCACTTCCAAACCCTTCCTTTTGTTTGTCGGAGAATTCTTGAATGCCATCTTTTGTTGATCTACCAGCACTTCAATTGTAAAGCCCAAAAGCCACCTTACCCATCCAATGATATCTTGAGGTCTAAGAGATGCATAAAAATCATTTGTGTTAACGATTGTGACGGGCAAGCTCACTGTCCAGACCCATAGAACTTGCCATAAGTAACCTCTCGTGAAAAGAAATGTTTCTTCCTAAAAAAGAACATGAAATATCCAGAAAATGGTTAATTTGCCAAGATTGCCACATGTTTCATCAAAACGTCTATATCCTCTCCCCACTGCAAAATTATGTTGATAGGAGAGATGATGTAACATCACGAAACAACGGAAATTTAAAAATTTAAACAACCAAGAGATTACCAGATAAAACTCATCAACATGAATGTTACTCATATAAATCAACAGTCGGTGCACCAAAATACAACAGAGTTTGTCAAAGGACATGATTACAACATTATAATGAAAGACAGGTACAAGTAATCATGACGACCTCGAAGAGTCCGAAGAGGATCCTAGCCCCAGAATGTGTGCGCCCGCTGTCACCACCCGACAGAACCTATTGCGGTCCTGAAACATGAATCAAACAATGATGCCTGAGTTTCGCATTAGGAAATCTCGTATGCCAAGCTCGCCTAAATGAATGCAACGGTACAGTAAATGAACTTATCATACTAGTAACATGTCATATCAACATCTGCAATGCATCAAATCCCTCCAGGGGTAAACGGGACCTCAGTCCAACAACACAAGGACCCTAAAGGGTCAACAAGGACATCAGCCCAGCAACAACAACGAGTCACCCTCAGAAACCTACCGTAGGCACATACGGTCTTACAAAGAGTACGCGACGCACCCCCACACACGACTACTCGAGCCAAAGGGATCGGTGAGGAGCGTCCGCATTTCCGCGCAAGGTAACAATGTGGTCTACACCACCTCAATGGAGCCGTAGCCCGGTCGGTCACATCCTAAGATAGGTGCCCAATCAGGGATCATCGTCGGAACATCGGCGGCTTTGCCGACACAACATCGGCGGTACAACATACGTCTGGCACAACATCAGACGACACAACCACAAGACAAAACATCGTCGGCACCATCATCGCCGACAAAAACCTCGGCGGTACAACATACGTTCGACACAACATCGGACGGGTCCAAACCGTAGTCTGCAGGGTCATCATGCTCCACGAGCCATGCATCAACATGCAATGGGATCCGCAATCCCTCAGGTCTGCTACTCTACAGAGAGTCAAGCAACAACTCGTCACACCACTGTCCATCACGGAGACGGCACGACCCAAGTGTCCACACTCTTCAACACGGCGGTCCCTTGGCAGGCACAAGCACGTACCCTCCGTCACCTCCTGGCTCACACTCTAAGTGAAGATACGGGTTTCCGTGGACAGAGTTGACACAACACAAGGACTAGGAATTCAGTTCTGCGCACAAACGGTCGACCTAAAGAGCCTAACCGGTCGACCGTTCCCAATAGGTTTGGTCGACCGAAAGTCTGCAACGGTCGAACTCTTCCGCGCATCGCTTAAGGCCAAACGGTCGGACAACAATCTAAAACCGGTTGACCGAACACGAGGTCAAAATCCGGAGTTGGTCAAAATCATACAAGTCTATTTGGTCGACCGACTCAGGGGTCCCGGTCGACCGAAAACTACCAGGGTCATCCTAATAATCTACGTCATATAACGGTCAAACAATATAACAAAATAGGTCGAACAACATGCATAATAATCAAGTACATTTAAGTTCCGGTAGAACCAAAAGCTAAGGACGGTCGATCGAAATCCTACAGAAAACCTCCAACCCACCAGCATACATGCAACCGGTCGACCGCCACACGACATCGTTCGACTGGTGTTTATTAAAGCTAGGCAAAACAGTAAAACTGGTCGACCGCCTGAAGGCACCGGTCGACAGCAACCTCGCGATTGCCGAGGATTTTACGTCGTTCTCTCGTCGTCGGCGAGGTTCCGACCTCCCGTGACCGACCATAACTTCCCACCTACGTGAGGAACAACAAAACCACACTACTTAGCCGACATACATCAAGAAGAAGACGGAGCGCGTCGGAGATCCGCTCAACGTCGACGCCCGACAGCACCCCTGCTCCAACGCACCTCACGTCCACGCTTCCGCAACGCCGAGCTCGACACCACCCGCCGGAGTCGCCTCCACCACCTCTGTCGCTGGAAAAGAAGGAGAGAAATGGTGAGAGATGAGTGAGTATGTAAGAGAGAGAGATTGATGGATTTGGCCTCAAAACCCAACACAACCCACTCCCCGCTACAGTAACCGGCCACAACCCATCACTATTCTCCTTCCCTTTCCCATGCAAAGCCTCCCCTAATCACGGGATTAGTCCTAAGTAAGGTTAGGGACTTAACAGATGATCATCGAATAGTATTGAAATGGGTTTATTTGGGTGGGAGGGTTGATTGGGACTTGGGAGTCAATTTGGGGGAAGGTGGAGTCAATTTGGAGGAAGTGGGCTTGTTAGATTGGCTCGGTGGGTGCGAGTCGAATCGATGGTGACTTAATTTCGAGTTAACGGTATACTTAACGGGGGCCATTAACGGTGTCACGGAATGGGTTGATGGAGTTTGACGGAGGTGCACCCAATCAATTACCTAGATTCGTTGACATTTTGGGGCAATATAAAATTACATATGTTCAAATGTCCAATAAACGACTTTTAGATGTGCTCCCAAGAAAAAACCTCATTAATGATTTGGTAGAGTCTGTAGTACAAGATTTTACTAATATCTTGGGGGGGGGGGGGGGGGGGGGGGGGTTGTGCACTTAGAATCCAATGGAAAAGAAAATATTTTCCCTTTTACCCCATATTTTTTCTTTGTTTGTGCATACCTTGGAAAAGTAAAATATTTTCCTTTGGATTTCCTACTATAAAAGAATTTCCTAAGTCATTTTCTCACCTTCTCCCTAAAGAAACTAAGGGAAAATCACCAAACCCTAACTCTTTCTCCAAACCCTCTCCTCTCACCGGCGAACCTCCCCTCTCCGGCCACCACCGGCAAGGCATCCCTCTCCGGCAACGCCTCCTCCGGCCCTCTCCGGTGTCTCCTCTGGCTCTCTCTGTAACATCCCGAAACAGCGGAAATTTAAAAATTCATAAACAAGACACAGGAACTCAATAATCAAGACGGGACTGTTACTTCTCATAAACAAATAGCGGTGCACCAAAATTACATTAGAGTTTGTCAAAATAATACATGATTACAACAAAATGACAACAGACGATAAAACGTAATCATGCCGACCTCAGTGGTCCGAGAAGAGGATCCGACTCCAAAATGCGCGTGCCCGCCGATCACCACCCCACTGGACCTACTGCGGTCCTGAAAATATAAACAACAATGCCTGAGTTTCCAGAAGGAAACCCCGTATGCCAACTCACCTACATGCATGCATTACATAATGAACCTATCATACTAGTATCATGTCATGGCATCGACAGAAAGGAAAACAGTTCCCCCGAAGGGTAAAACAAGACATCAGTCCGACAATCAACAACGAGTCTCCCGAGGAGACCTACTGCAGGCACATGCAGCCTTACAGCACGCGAGATCGCACCCCCCACACGCAGCTACACTACACAAGGGTTCGGCAGGGAGCCTCTGTCACGCCTGCGCGCCGATAGAATACAGATCTGCAAATCTCAGTGGTCGGAGCCACAGGGACCAACGGGGCCGTCGCCCGGAAGGTATAACAACAACATCTCGGTAGGTGCCCAGCCGAGGAAAACAACATAGCCGGCACAGCCTTGGCCCAACAATCATCATCGCCGGCACAACCTCGGCGGCATCACCGGCACTGCATCGGTGGTCCATCACAACGTCCGGCACAGCATCAGACGGGTCCAGACTGAAGTCTGCCAGGTCATCAGGCTCCTCGAGCCGCAAACACCAACCGCGCCGCTATAAAAGCAGGGCAGCGACCTCCGTAGCCCGTGGGCCGGTAGTCACCTCACCCAACGCCAGTTGCGTGCCCGCACAACATCAACACTGGGATCCGCGATCCCTTAGGCCTGCTATACTACAATAAGTCCAAACAAACCATCACAAGTCACGGTCCATACACGGAGGTGACGCGTCCCGAACACCCACACTCTTCCCAACGACGGTCCCTGGGCAGGCACGTATCACGCACCCACCGTCACCTCCCGGCTCACGCACAAGGCGAGGACACGGGTTTCCGTGGACAAAGTTGGCGTTCAAAAAAGGAACCAGGAATTCTGTCATGGGCCCAAACGGTCGACCGGAAGAGGTGATTCGGTCGACCGGTTCTAGAAAGGAATCGGTCGACCGTATTCCTAAAACGGTCTACCGCTGCGCTCAAAACAGAACCCCCAACGGTCGAACAAGGGTCTAAAACCGGTCGACCGAACGAGGTCAAAATCCAGAGTCTGGTCAACATAAAATTCGATTCTATCGGTCGACCGACTCAGGGGTCTCGGTCGACCGAAAACAGACAGGGTCAACCTATTATTCTAAGTCATATAATCGGTCGAACGCAACCCTCCAACGGTCGAACAACAAACAATCGGTCGAACAAATCATGCATAACTAACAGGTACACTTAAGTTCCGGTCGAACAAAACAAGGACCGATCGACCGACAACAGGCAGAAAAATCCCAACTCACCAGCAATAATGCACTACTGGTCGACCGCCACAAGGCATCGTTCGACCGGTGAAGGTTAAAGTCGGGCAAACAGTGCTAAAACGGTCGACCGCCCGAAGGATCCGGTCGACCGTTGGTCGTCTTCAACCTCGCGCCAGCCGAGGTTTTACGAAGAAACGCGTCGCCAGAGAGGTCTCCGACCTCCCCCGACTCGACCAACGCATCCCTCACATGAGGGTTAACAAACAAACCACACTAAGGAGCGACATACCTCAACGAAGACAACGCAACCGCCGGAGCTCCGCTCGCGCCCGTCGCCTCCGGTGACCTCCTTGCGCGCGACCCCCGCACGCCTCACGCCACTGGCGTCGTCTCCTCCTCAGCTGCTCGCCGCACAAGAGAAAAGGGAGAGAATGAGTGAATGGAGAGAAAATGAGAGAGAGAGAAGAAATCACGTTTATAACCCAACACACTCCCCCGCTACAATGCCCTACTCGGCAGCCCACGCCTCCCCCTCACGTCCACAGTGCGCGCCTCACCTCCTCTTCCCCATGCACACCATTTCCCCATGCAAAGCAAGCCCTAAACCTCCACTAAACCAAGCTTAACCCTAAACAAGGGTTTGGGTTCTTACACTCTCCGTTCTTGGTAAGATTTTCACTTTGTTTGGGTCTCCTTTTGTGCCCTGTTGAATCATGTGAAGCTTTTGGGTTTCTTTGGTCTTGTTCCTGTTGGATTGTTACAATAGTTCCCTCTCATGATCGTGACAATTTTGGATTAAAAATTATGTGTAGCTTTTGGGTTACAAACTAACACCGAATAAAATAGATCTCAAGAACCTCGAATAACAATGAATGTTTTTTACATTCATTTTACATGGACGTTATAAAATGAAGAGCAATGAAAGTTATAAAATGAACGTATTTTTTACATGGATTAAGATGAACGTTATAAAATGAAGAGCATATGATCCGTGGCAATATCTCTTGGCATCCAACCATATTAAACGTGGGTTCATATTTGGTTTATTTGGTTTGTAGTGGAGGTGGTTTATTTGGTTTGTTTAGACATGTATAATTACTATTTTATATGTTAGCATATAATCCAAAGTTATGTTGTTTATTTGGATGTGCTTTATTTGGTTTATATGGTGGAGGTGGTTTATTTTGACATGTATAATTACTGTTTTATATGTTAGCATATATAAAAGTGATGTGGTTTATTTGGATGTGATTTACACGGTGGAGGTGGTTTATTTGGACATGTATAATTATATGGTGGAGGTGGTTTATTTCAAAGTGTATACAATGTTGTGATATTTTCAGACTATTACTTTCAAAATGGAAGGAACAAAATCATTATGGCAAGTGATAGAAGAAGATGAAGAAAAAAGGAGAAGAACCATGAAACTCAAGTAAAAATCATTTTGGCATGTTTTCTATTACATAATTTTATTCGTAGAGAAAATAATGAAGATTATTGAGAATTGAACTTAATCCTAGGTGACATCCTAGTCACTAGACACATCACCTATGGGGGTGAGTTATCTAGGAGTTGATGACTCAACAAGAAGGAAGACAAAAGGTTGTAGGAAATGAAGAGACAAATGGACTCTTCATTTTTTCTATGATTTTCGTCCTATTTTATGATGCAAGAAATTGTAATGATCTTGAATGATCATTTTTATGTAGTTTATGTGATGTTTGTGTTTTAGGTTAAGTTGAAGAGTCTTTGTAAATGCATATATAAGCACAAGAGTTCTCCATTTGTAAAACAAGTCAAGTGAAGTCATGTGAAGCCAAAACAAGTCAAGTCAAGTGAGAAAGAAGAAAGAAAAGATGAGTGTTTGGTGCAAATATCGTTTTGCTTGTGAGTGTTAAGTAGTTTGTTTTCTTCTTTCATTCGTGTCCACCAATTGAGTAGATCAAAGTATGGATCTAGTGATGGCAATAGAAGGCCCTCAGCATGGAGAACAAGGTGGGACAAAGCAGCCCACAAGGCGCAACTTCTGAACCGCCAAATGGCGGTTTGGGACCGCTGGTTGGCGGCCCATGTGCGTGTGGTGGAGGGTGGCTTTCTGGGGTGGCTCGGTCTGGTGCTCCCCATCTTTCTCCCGTGTCTAACATCTGGTATCAGAGCCTCGTCTAATGGGGAGCTCAGGAATGACCTCGTTTGGTCATGTATCGTTGCCTCGCCTTTCGAAAGGGAACTACGACAATTGGAGTATCCAAATGCGTGCCCTGCTCGGTGTGCATGATGCTTGGGATCTTATGGAGAACGGCTTTGAGAAGGAGGCCGTGACGGGGGTAGGAACCGTCGCACAAATCAAAGCACAAAAGGAGAGATGAACGAAAGACAAGAGTGCTCTCTTCCTTCTCTTCCAACCGGTGGATGAGTGTGGCTTTGAGAAGATCGCTGAAGCGAAGACGTCGAAGGAGGCGTGGGACACCCTTGAGAAGAGCTACAAGGGTGCTGATCGAGTGAGGCAAGTGCGCCTCCAAATGCTTCGAGGTGAGTTCGAGGCGTTGAAAATGAAGGAATCGGAAGGTGTTGCCGATTTCGTGACGAGGGTTCGCATGGTGGCGAACAAATTGAAGAGAAATGGGGAGGCGTTGACTGAAGGAAGAGTGGTGGAGAAGGTGTTTCGTTCTCTCACCGAAGACTTTGAAAATCTTGTGTGTGCTATCGAGGATTCAAAGGATCTCGAGAAGATGACCGTTGATGACCTAGAAAGCTTGTTGGAGGCACACGAGCAAAGAAAGAAGAAGAAGAGACAAGATGTCTTGGAGGAGGCGTTGCAAGAGAAGATGTCGCTTAAGGAGGAGAAACCTCGCAACGTAGATCGTAGAAGCGGTCGTGACTATGGAGGCCGTCCAAAAAAGAAGGAGGTCGAGTGCTTCAA
The DNA here is from genome assembly GCA_963682175.1 of Triglochin maritima. Taxonomy (NCBI): domain Eukaryota; kingdom Viridiplantae; phylum Streptophyta; class Magnoliopsida; order Alismatales; family Juncaginaceae; genus Triglochin; species Triglochin maritima. Next base: position 32,919,683 of record OY821786.1, read on the forward strand.
GTGTGGGAAGCGTGACCATTTTGCGAAAGAGTGTTGGTCGTCAAAGAAGGTGGAGGAGAGCTCCAGCCGTGGCCGTCGTGATCGTGGATCAAAGAAGGAGATTGAGTGCTTCAATTATGGGAAGCATGGACACAATGCTAGTGAGTGTTGGTCGAAGTAGAAGGTGGAAGAGAGTTCCAACCTTATTGTCGAGGAGGAAGATGCCCGCGGTGATGGAATGGCCTTGCTTGTTAACCACGAGGAGGTGACAAATCATGTCATGCATGCTCAAGTTGATGATGAGCATAAGGAGGAATACGAAGAAAACAATGAAAATGAGGAGCAAGAGGTGGAGGTGGCAGATTCCACCGAGCATGAAGTTGTATCATCCGATGATGAAGAGACGAGACCGAGGAAGAAAAGGGGTCTTCGTGATCTATACGAGGGAACAAGTGAGCTACACTTGGTTTGCCTCTCAGCTCAAGGCGAGAGCATCCCGTTCGAAGAAGCGGTGGTGGCAAAAGCAAGAAGGCGAGCCACAATGAATGAGTTGATGGATTCGATAGAAAAGAATGAGACTTGGGAGCTAGCTTCGCTTCCAAAACATCACAAAACCACTAGTGTCAGGTGGGTGTATAAGAAGATGATAACACCCCAAGGAGAGGTCGAGTGATGCAAGACACGCTTGGTAGAAAAAGGCTACAAGAAAAGGACCAGCATAGATTATGAAGTGCTCGCGGCAGTGGCATGCATTGAGACAATCCCTCTTTGTGTGATTTATGAACAAGTGAGGTTCACATGGTGTGTCTTTTAGCTCAAGCAAAAGTGTTGTCAATAAAGTTGCATGAAAGGATGTGCAACCTACTTGGGATGGTGGATGGAAGATGATTAAGTTCAAGGAGGAGTATTGAGAATTGAACTTAATCCTAGGTGACATCCTAGTCACTAGCCACATCACCTATGGAAGGTGAGTCATCTAGGAGTTGATGACTCAACAAGAATGAAGACAAAAGGTTGTAGGAAATGAAGAGACAAAGAGACTCTTCATTTTTTCTATGATTTTCGTCTTATTTTATGATGCAATTTAAGTAGAGGTTGTAATGATCTTGAATGATCATCTTTATGTAGTTTATGTTATGTTTGTGATTTAGGTTAAGTTGAAGAGTCTTTGTAAGTACCTATATAAGCACAAGAGTTCTCCATTTATAAAACAAGTCAAGTGAAGTCATGTGAAGCCAAAGCAAGTCAAGTCAAGTGAGAAAGAAGAAAGAAAAGATGAGTGTTTGGTGCAAATATCGTTTTGCTTGTGAGTGTTAAGTAGTTTGTTTTCTTCTTTCATTCGTGTCCACCAATTGAGTAGATCAAAGTATGGATCTAGTGATGGCAATAGAAGGCTCTCAGCATGGAGAACAAGGTGGGACAAAGCAGCCCACCAGGCGCAACTTCTGAACCTTCAATTGGCAGTTTGGGACCGCTGGTTGGCGGCCCATGTGCGTCTGGTGGAGGGTGGCTTTTTGGGGTGGCTCGGTCTGGTGCTCCCCATCTTTCTCCCGTGTCTAACAAAGATTTGCTTGAAGATCTTGATGATGAGTTAGATCACATCGAAGATGAGACTTCAAATTTTCAATTAGAAGTCGTAGATGAAGAAGAAATTGAAGTTGGATTATCTCAACAACAACAAAAAGAAGTTGCAGATAAAATGCGCAATGATTTGGCAAATTTCATGTGGCTTGATTGAATGTTCACCGGACATCGTTTCTTGACATTATTGAATTGTATTTTTAATTGTTGTTACATTTGAATGGATTAAAAAATTATCATTAATTATTTTATGTTTGTATTCTTATATTATTTATTTGTATTTGGTTTGGTTTAATATTCATTTATCTTTTTCATTATATGAAAATATCAATAACGAAAATACATTCATTTTACATTTTATTGTAAATTTCAGTGATACGCACAAACAACAGAATTTGAATTCCATCAGAATCTAGTTGCAGGTACAAACAACAGAATTTGGTCAAATGGAATTTTAATTCCGCTGGATTCTGTTTTCATTACTTTCCTTTTGACCCTCAAAATTAAATTTTCACTTGCTTCTTGCGCACAAACATCCCCTTAATGGTAAAAGTTAAACAAAACTTATCCGAGCTAAGAGCTTTTAGTTACCACGTACTTATCGGTTAAACTAACCTCAATGATCTCATAAGATTTTTTTTCTCATTCGTAACAATTTCCCAATACAAGAACTCAAGAAGTGACTTAAGGCATTTGTGAAAAGATAATTTCAAATATAAAGTCGTGAAGATAATAGGTTGGATGCCTCCTCGTTAGGTCCTCACTAATCATGACCTGAACGACCTGGTTATCAGCTCTCTCTCTTCAAAATCAACTTTCTCATTCTTCCACATCAGTTTTCTCTTTCCTCAACCCACTTTCTTCTCTTTCCTATACTATTCACATCTTAACCACAACCCAACACAATCCACAACAACCTATTTCTCTCCTTCATATCATTTCGGGGTTCATCTTGATAAAAAATTTTAAAAAAATAAAACAATTCTAAAAAATCAATACAATAATAAAACATATTTTCGAAAAAAAATTAAAAAAACTCAAACAAAAAAATCAAAACAAATAAAAAATAAAAAATAATAAAATATTTAATGACCCGGTCATCCACGACCGAAGATTTCCACCGTTAATTTTTTTTCATGACCTAGACACGACCTGATTTTTTATCCCGGTAAGGGATGCCCTTAGGAGGGCTATGAAGTGGCAATTCTTTGCTTACTAATTCCAACTTTTTGTGACAGATGATAGTGGATTGAACGGTAGAACTTCTGCATTATATAATTAGTTTCATTCCCTCCTTATTGATTCCTCCCACGATTTTAATTCTTAACAACTTGATTAGTTTTTTGACATATAAAATCACCACAAAGCTAACTTTTTCTTTTGAAGAATCTTAAGAAATCACAATCACTTTCACACATATCCATCTATAGTTGGTGCTGACATCATCCTAGGAATCACAACCACCAACAGTCCAACACTAATACACAATTTTATTCCACACAAAAGCTTTTCTTATGCACAAAACAATGAACACGTTACACCACTACGATCTGACAATACTTCGGCATCGAATTTTACCAAAATGCTTTGTGAAAAGAAGAAAAAAACATAGAGATAATGTTTTTAATGCTTTTTTTTACATAGTCATAATGTATTTGTGGTTTTCTATTTATTTTAGGTTATGAGGTTATCTTAATATCATTTTGAACATCCAGAAATATTCTTCAAATTCCTTCTTAAATCAACAAATTTACATTATTCTTTCCTAATAATAGTTTGTTGATCTTATCCTCCTTTAAAGTTCGATGCAATTGGAAAACTGGGGTATATTGTGATGCAGTAAGATAAATTTATTGAAGTGGAAATTCAACGAATCTAGACATATGAGAGGATCCAAAAAATAACATCAAAAGAAAAGAAAGAGTATTGTATTTAGGTACATATTTTGCGTGAATGTTATTACAAAATGTTATAATTCTTAGATATTTGTGGAGTAATGACTTTTGAGAATTATAAGATTTTGTATGACATCAAACAAAAAATCCAATTGTAATACTTTGGAAGAATACTATTGCAAAAATAAATCCTATCAGAAAAACCAACACCCTTTACGATCCAAAGTAAAAGTAAAAGGCTAACACCATTACACCCACAAATTAAAGCCAACCACAAATTAAAGATGCCTCCCACATACATGCACATGCTCCTGTTCCCTTACCTCATTCATTGATCATGGCTCTATGTACATAAATATACATATTTTTTTGGAACATAATCCCAAGGAATCTCATCAACCCATCTTCATAATTTCCTTGCAGGGAATAAAAGCACACAACACATGGTATCCATTATTAGGACACACTGTCACAAAAATCTTACAATATTAAAAAAAAGACTTAAGACATAGACAAACATAGACAATTAGACGTACAAGGGTAGACATATAGTTTAAGTTTTGGAACAGTATTATTGCTTCTTGCCCATAAACAAAAAAGAGGAAGGAGCACAACAAAGCCGAATACTAGAGGTACATGCATCAACATGATCTTTTTCTACTCAAACTTTATATATTATATAAGATATGTATATAATGATGTGAGAACACAGATGACAGACTTGATCCGCCATGTACGCCTCATGTTCCATTCTTTAGCTTCTATTCTTGCATTTCTCCATTGCCCTTGGCGCTGATATCATTCAAGAGGAGACAAGTTGTATTAGTTGTTGGTTACTGGTAGGTACATAGACTATTTTCTTGATCATGAGACCTAACCTAATGGTCAAATGTGACTCTTTTTCTTTCACCGGCTTTTGCATAGTATGCAGTTTTTTTTACATAAATTAGAACACAAGTTATATTTTCGAAGAAGTAAGAAAAACTTATGTAGATGTAGCAATATATATATATATATATATATATATATATAGTTTTTAATCAGTATGTAGATGTAGTAATGTGGATCTAAATAAGTTTAGATAGACAGAAAAGAAGAAAAACAAAATTGAACTGAGATTTCTCTTATCACAAAATAAAATCCGTGCAATATAATATTTCGAATCAAGTCCACATGCCTATATTGTTGTTGTTGTTATTACTATGGGCTAATATTGGATAACATATTTAAAGACATTGTTATTGGAGAGCTCATGACTAATTACTTTTAGTTTGATAGCTAGCACATGTAATTATTAATTGGCTCATGTTGAAGTTTGTGTGACATGCTTGCATAGAAATTTGGATAATCATATGCACCACCTTGTGTGGTTTCTGCAGCACTTCACGTTCCTAAAAGTGAGTTTCTTTGGATATGTGTCAGACCAGGTTGTTTAATGCATGCTTGGTGGTTAAGCTTCCCATAACTTGCACTTCAAAAAGGAAACTTTTCCATAACTTATAATGTCATGATCAGTAAACCTAGAGATGCATTTTAATTATTTGAAAAGAGGTATTGATGTTAAAGTTACGTCAAAGCATTGACTGTTTCATGAAATAGAGAGAGGAAACTTCATCATGAGAAGGAAAAAGAAAATATCAACTAGATTATTTGGTTTGTAAGATCTCATTACATTTATGTTCTGAAGTTAGAAGTCCAAATGTTGGTGTTAACTTAGAACATAAGAGAACCTAAGGTGCTTTTATCTTATAACATATAGCTGAAGGTTTTGAATTTTGAAGTTTTCTAAAAGTAAATTTGGTGAAGTGGTTTGCAATGGTAAAGTAAAACCTACTTGATTGACATGGAAAAACAAATAAAACATCAAAAGTTGTATTTTCTTACTAAAAAGGAGTAAATAGTAGTGAAGATAAAGCAAAAATATACTAACCAAGGCCAATGGCTTCTGATCCTTTCATAACCCTCATGCGCCTGCATGACTCTACAAACATCCTAAAAAATCATAGAAATATCTTGATTTAATTAACTTTTGTTCCTTTTGATATTATTCAAATTTTCCAAACAAAAACATATCCATAATTATTGGTTCCATAATTGTGGTGGAACTTACTCCCACGGAACATCTCCAACCAGCATCCAATCCCCATCCTTGTCCTCATAAGTGGGAACATACTCAGATCCATTTAGAAGATCCACAAGCTTGCTCTCATTCATGAAATTAATCCCTTGAGATCCACAGTTTCCTTCAAAAATAACACAAATTATTAAAAAAATTAATTGCAATATCTACTTAATTATATAGCCGTATTATCTGGTTCACTTTAATTATCTTTGACAAATTTCAACTATATTTGTAAACATGTTTGGATCTACTAGTCTTTCATGTGTACGTAGTTTGAACCAGACAGATCTGGTTTTTGACTTTATGTGGTGAAATTGTTCTAGTACTTGCCAACAAAAATACATTTATTTTCTACTACCTTTATTAATAAATTAGCACCTCTGATTTTGTAGATCTTTGTATTCATACCTTTCTATAAACTAATTGCTTTTGTAACTACCAACTATTTTACTGAACCAAGGTAATTTTATATACTCAAACCCAATGAAAAAATATATGGTTTGTATCCGTATTATATATGAGTCTTTTGGTGGATATGGAAAGATATCAAGATCTATAAGGAAGATGGGAATAGAGGCAAACAATTAAATTTAAATAAACAACATTTGATGCCCATAATGGAAGGGATGGAGCAGTATTGGCACTGCAAATTTGAATGATGTTTTGGATTCACAAAGACATCGACACCGGAGTTGTCGACAAAGCTTAATTTGTTGCGGATCTTTTGTGGTATGGGCAAGTCCCCAAACATGCCAGAGTGGAACACCTCCCATGAACAAGACTAAAGTGGGAGTGGACACTCACATGCTACTTTGTCTTCGTTCCCACTCACGTCCCCAAACCCTAACGTGCTAACATCCATGTTTGCTTTATTTCAAGATTTCAACCAACTTATCTCTAATGCACTCACAACTCCCACTCTCTAATGCTATGATACCGTGTTGAATTTAACAATTTTGAACTTTTACAACGAATGTATCACTATTTACCGTTCTGATACTAGTTAATACTCAATTTTAAAGATAACCTTTGATAGTGGGTTTTTAAGTTGGAGGATGGTCAAAGTAACTTTGATTTCATGTTGAAAATTTAAGGTATTTTGGACGCGACTTACCAATGGTGAAAGAACTAAACATCTTCTCTAGAGCAAAGGAGAGCTCTTGGTAGCTTTGGTACATCTTCAAATCAACTTTGCGCAGATACGGAGCACCATCCATGCTAACCTTTACGAAAGTTCCGGCGCCACCAGGCGTGACATTACCGAATTTCTCACTTCCAGCGTCTTCTTTGCCGCCTTTTGTCGACATGACGTTCTTTCGGAACGAGCGGACTGGTGGCCATCCAACCACTTGTGCCCTGAAAAATTAACACATGTTGAAGAACATGCTTACAAAGATAGAAAACGTACATCACCTTTCAGAAAGAAAAGGAGATAAAGAAGAGAGCATGCAACAAAATTCCAACTTTACAGTGGGAATTATACTCAAGACTTTTTTTGTAATACTTAGGTAACTATTGTCGAATCAATGCTCCTCCAGATGGGACGACCAAGATATCTTGATGAACAAATAATAATTCCCTAAAGTAGAACCAATAATTAATTTGGTCATATCAAATAGGCAAACAAAAAGTAAACAAGAATATGGAATTATCTTTAATGAGATGTCACAAAACATGGTTCCTTTGTCTCCACAATACTTAAGTACAAGCAAAATCTATAAAACAAATTGTGCGTAGATAGGAAGACAAACTTCCAAACTAACCATCCATAATTACTATGTAAATTTCATATGGCATTACACTCATACCTACATATAACATATTTCTCTCTCAAAGATACTTCTAAACCTATATATAACCATATATCTATTTCATATTTATTACGTCAAATAAAAATTTGAGGGACTCAAAACATGTACAACAACCAATCTCAAGTAATATGTAGAAATTGAAAAGAAGAGAGAACACAAACTTGGGAGCTGAAGGTTTCTCTAGGTCTGCGTCAGCCGCCATGGGATTCTTCATCTTCTCCTTGGCCTCCGCCACGGCCCCAACTTTCGGGGTCTCGGCGGTTTGAAGCTTAAGCTTCAAGTCAATCTCCGAGAACCCACGTTTCCCGGAATTCTTCATCGAATCCATACCTCCTCCATCTTTGCCAGCTCCTCCAGGCAAACCAAGCCGGAGCTCCGTCTCCTCGAACCCGAGACCGCCTTTCTCCGGCTCCCCATGCATCACACAAGCCATGAATTGTCCCAACAATAAAAATGGTGTTGTGATCTCAAACTAATTACTCTTCTCAACCTTCTTCAAGTGTTACTTCTACAAGTATTGTTCTCTTGGAGAGAGTGTGTGTAGTTTGTTAGGGTGGTGGAGTTGGAGGGTTTTAATGTGATTGGTTTAGATCGGACGGTGGAGATTCGAGAACGTGGAGACACGGATGGGTAGATCTGAAGTCAAGTTTTGGTGACATGGAGAATTTAATTGGTGTTTGGTCTTTCTGTGGTTTGTGAAGTCAAATTAAAGAGAATTAGAGAGAGAATCTCTTGTCTAGTGATGTTATGGTTGTGTCCTCAAACTAAGTTAATGTGATAATTTAAGATAGTAATTAAGGAAGTTGTTTTCATTTGTTTATGTCATCGATCGGAATTGTTAGTTTATGTGGTCATCCGTGATCACACTGCTGGTTGGTTTGTTGTATTGTCGTGGTGTGCGATAGAGTCAGGAGGTCAATGGGATGGTTTATATATGTTGTAGGTCAGAGGTTGACTGCGAACTCTGAATCCTTGCGTAGTCCATGGATCGATCGGAGCTAGCACCGAGATATGCATGCATCGATCAACTTGATAAAGTAAAGATGATTCTACTTGGTCGGATATTTATATACTATGAATTCGAAGTTCGGAGATGCTCGCTTGTGGATATTGATCCCATGCAACTACAACCTACAACTTAAACGTTAGCATTTGAAAGAAACATCTAATGATTAATTCTTCATTAGATGTTAGATTTTAGATAAATTACAATTACAACCTAAACGTTAGCATTTGGAGAGTTGAAATAAGGATATCACAAACATCACATTTCAAATGCTAGATGCCGAAAATTGGTTTCTCAAAGGAACCTTTTTCCTCAAATATAGATCTTTTTATTCAAAATTTTCTTTTATTAGGTAAAGACAACAATTCAAACACAAACGCACTTACCTAAAAACCCCACTTTTTTAGTACTATCTATCCTAGCATCGGGTGTGGAAAATAGTACTGAATGTCATCTCTTCCACAGAATGACTCCAACAACAAAATTTCAAAAACAACAGGTACATTTTACGTGTGAACATATACAGTCTTGTAATTGGAGATGATTTAGTTAACATTCCGAACTGAAGTATGAATTATATATGATGCCTCTTTAATCAACATAGGATACGTAACGAGTATAGTTAGCTTCGTATTTATGTCGGAAACTTTGTGTTAGCTTCATTGCAAAAGTTGTGTTGAAATATGACAAGAAAGAGACGTTGGATAACTTACCCGATAAAAATCCAATTAAGCAAATCATCCAATCAAGCAAATCATACATTGATGTAAATGTAACAAACATGCAAAGCCTAACGGCTCCTTAAGATCTCTCTTGTATAATTATAACGTAGGACCCCAAAAATAAAATCAAGAATCATTTTTCTCTATTGTTCAAATCAACATGGTACCAGAGAATGCATTCTGAAGAAAACACAAAAAATCGACACCAAAACCCACACCCAAATCCGACCTTAGAAGCTTCCTCAAGCTCATCATCGGCCGACAAGCTAGACCGTTGCGAACTTCGTCGCCTTCCAACCCTAGAAATGCCGGACGACGTTGGAGAATCTCAACACCTCACCACACAATCCCTCAATGGGACCAACTTTCTCTCTTGGGTGTGTGCCGCCTCTCTGTCCTTCAATGACAAAGGGAAGCTAGGCAATCTCACCGGGAAAACCGTCAAACCCACTGCACAAGGAACCGAAGGCAAACGAAGGGAGTGGCGAAACGCCGACCACCTCATGATGTCATGGCTCCTACAGTCGATGCAAAGCCAAATCACGGATATCTTTATGTACAAGAATAACGCAAAAGAATTATGGGACTCCGTTAATGAACATTATGGTAAGCAACAAAACTTTGCGCATATCTTTAAACTAAAGCAAGACCTTTCGCATATCAAACAAGGGCAAAACAACGTGACCAGATATCTCACTATGCTAGAGAAAACATGGGACAAACTCGCCATCTACGAGCCATCAACCATAGACCCTCAAATCATACAAGCAAGAACCGAGCAGGATCGTATTTATACATTCCTTGTTGGGTTAGATTCAAGCTACGAGACACTCCGATCAAGCATCCTCATGTCGTAGGAACTACCCACTTTCTCGACCATCATTGTGATGGTTATCTGGGAAGAGACCCTTCGGAAAACCAACACCGCTCAGTCGGAGAACAACCAAGAAAATCAAGCATTCATCATCGCAAAAAACAACACAAACGCTCGCGACAAAGGTAAAAACAAGTACGGAAATAAAAGCCACAAATATTGTGATAACTGTAAGAAACATGGGCACAACCGATTTACATGCTACTTCCTCTACCCACATCTCCGGCCATCTAAGGACGGCTCAAAGAGAAAGGAGAGGCAACAACGTCACTAAAGGAGGAAACCCTAGCAAGCAAGGAGACCAAACGAAATGGGGTCCAATCGGGTCTATGTCGGATCAACGTGGTTTTTATAGCGCACATAACGGAGGATCCAATCCGCCTTCCTATCCGGACCTTCAATTAACTGGTTCCGCAAATGCAACAACTAGACCAAATCCAACCCAACTGAGTTCTCTCTTGGCCCACTTAAACATATTTTTACAAACCAATACCCTAATTAAAGGTAATTTCTCAGGTATGGATACTTTCTTGGATAATTGCAATGCTTGTTTTTCAGTAAATAACTCTAGCTAGATTTTCGACTCCGGTGCAACTGATCACATGACTGGAAATTCTTCCATGATTAATAATGTAAAACTAGTTTAATTTTTTTGAATAAATTCGTCATTGTTGCTAATGGAGACAAAGTGCAAATTAAGGGTATTAGAGAACAATTCTTAGATGATAAAATACCTGAAAACGTTTTGTATGTGCCCAATTTCTACTCTAAGCTTTTGTCTGTTGTTAGATTCTTAAAAAAATTGAATTGTAATATGATTTTCACACCTTTTGATATAATCTTTCAGGACCGTACCACAAGGAGGACGATTGGTAAAGGAAAATTCGTAAATGGAATTTACGTGCTTGAAACTCAAACAAAAGGGATGCTTGCTAAAACTCCTAATGACGATACTTGGCACCAAAGAATGGGACACTCTCTCGTATAATTTTACAAAAAATATTTCCTTCTTTTAAACATTTATCTTGTGATGTGTGTCAATTGTAAAAACAAACTAGACTTCCTTTTTATGATTCAGAAAATAAGACAGGTTGTGCTTTCGAGTTGATTCACTCAGATATCTGGGAACCAGCTCCCGTTGAATCCTATAATGGGTTCAAAAAAAAATTATCTATGATTTCTCACGTACAACTTGGTTATATTTGTTAAAAGCTAAATCTGATACTTTTTTGGTGTTTTGCGAGTTTGTAGCCTTTGTATAAAATATGTTTGATTCTAAAATTAGGATACTTAGATCCGATAACGGATCCGAGTATACTAGTAACAACTTTCAATGTTTTTTGAAACAAAAAAAGATTTTCACTGAATCACATGCATAACCCCCATGAAAAAAATGATATTTCCGAAAGAAAAAATCGCCACCTTTTGAATGTTACTCGCTCCTTGCTTTTTCAAAATAACGTTTCATTTTTTTATTTGGATGCTATTTTGATTGTCACTTAACTTATAAATCGTTTAACTAGTTCGATAATTCAAAACAAGCAACCCTTAAAAATCTTAGATGGTAAACGAATGAGCCTTAATCAACGTCGTATTTTTTTGTTGTACTTCTTTTGTTCACAGGAAGCGTCTGGACAAGCTTAATTATAACTTCATCAAATGTATTTTTTTAGGATACTCTGTCAAAAAGAAGGGATACAAATGTTATGACCCTGTTAATTGTAAATTTTATGTCTCTCATGATGTATCCTTTTTCAAGAATATTTCCTACTTCAGTGATCATCATAACCCTTCCGTTGCACCCAAAACTCCCCTACCGATTGTAGGCATCTTCGACACTTCCACATCACCAACTCCGGACGTCGCCACCCCTCCACAAGAGGAACTTGGACCGCCTACACAAATGGACGACCAGGGGGAGATGAAGGTATTCCTCTAAGAAGGACGACCCGTCCTACTCGTCCACCACCTCGACTCCAAGACTATGTAGTATCCCACGTAACATATCCCATCGAGGACTACTTATCGTACTCTCAAATCAAACCTACCTACTATTCCACTGAAGTCAAATAAATAAAACTAAGGAACCCACCAACTTTCATGAGGCTAGTCAACATCCTAAGTGGACTAAGGCTATGGAAGATGAATTAAAAGCTCTAGAAACCAACAAAACATGGAGTCTTGTTATTCCCTCAAAGGGAATAAAACCGGTAGGCTGTAAATGAGTTTATAAAATTGAATACAATAGTGATGGTACTATAGAAAGATTTAAGGCCCAATTAGTTGCTAAAGGGTACACTCAAACTTACGGGATATATTATCAAGAAACTTTTGCTCGATTGCAAAGATGAACACTGGTTGTGTTCTCCTCTCTGTAGTCGTTAACTCAGGATGGAATCTCTTCCAAATTGATGTTAGGATTTCTTTTTTTGCAGGGCAACTTAGTAGAAGTCTATATGACTCCTCCCTCAGGTTATAAATCTGATCCATGCAAGGTATGCAAACTCCACAAGTCCATATATGCGCTTAAACAATCTTCACGCGCATGGTATGTCAAATTCAGCCACTGATATTCTACTTTATGGGTTCTCTAAATGTTCTGTCGATGCCTCCATGTTCACTAAATACTCTCATAAAATCACTATAATTGTCTTAGTATATGTGGATGATATTATAATAACCGGAAATAATGATGAAGAAATATCTTTAGTGAAACTTTACCTCAAATCCAAATTTGATATTAAAGACCTTGGCATCATGAAATATTTCCTTGGAATTGAAATTGCTCACTCAAAAAAGAGACTATTTATATCCCAAAGAAAATATGTTCTAGATCTTTTACATGAAATCGGGAAAATAGGGTCTAAACCAGTCAACACCCCAATTGAAACAAATTGAAAGGTTAGTCTGGTTGATGGTGAACTGGTTCAAAACTTAGGTCAATTCCAAAGATTAGTTGGCAAACTCATCTAGCTCACTGTCACTACACCCAACATCACTTATGTCGTTAGCGTAGTTAGCCAATTTATGCATGCACCTCATAAGGGCCATCTAGAGATTGTTGACCGGATTCTACACTACCTTAAGAAAACTCCAGGTCAAGGTCTTTGGATGAAAAGAAACAATTCTAATACAATTGTTGGTTACTCTGATGCAGATTAGGCAGGGAGTCACGATCGGAAATCCACCACCGGATTTTTTACCTTCGTGGAACGAAACTTGGTCACATGGAGAAGCAAAAAAAAGTAGTGGCTTAATCAAACGCCGAAGCCGAGTACCAAGCAATGACCTCCACAACAAGTGAGCTAATTTGGCTCGAGCAACTTCTCAATGACATGAACATAAGCAACCAAAATTCAATACAAATATTTTGTGACAACAATACAACAAGACACATCGCCTCCAATCCTGTTTTCCACGAACGAACGAAGCACATCGAAGTGGATTGTCACTTCATCTGTGAAAAGATACAAACTAAAGAAATCGAAGTCCCATATGTCCAACGTAATGATCAATTAGCAGACATCTTCACCAAAGCGCTCGATCAAAGACACTTTCAACACATTCTGCACAAGTTTGGCTCCTTTAACATTTTCCAGAGTCAACTTGAGGGGGAATGTTGAAATATGGCAAGAAAGAGACGTTGGAGAACTTACCCGATAAGAATCCAATCAAGCAAATCATCCATTGATGTAAATGTAACAAACATGGAAAGCCTAACGGCTCCTTAAGATCTCTCTTGTATAAGTATAATGTAGGAAACCCAAAAATAAAATCAAGAATCATTTTTCTCTACCGTTCAAATCAACATTTTATGGTAATTCAAAATTTATTTAAATGAAAAGGTTTTAATTATTGATTATTTTAAGGAGTTTTTTCCTTTGATGTCATTATAAAACACTACAATTCACAATAGTCATCACTCCACAACTATTTACTTATATTTCATTAAAAAACCAACACCATGTCTCAAATACAATTAAAAATCTCTAGGTATATCACTCCTTTGACGGATTCCCGCGATGATGTCGGAATAAAAAACTAATAAATTTAATTGTAAAATTTACAAATTCTACCTTGTATAATTTTTTTCTTCTTCAAACTTCTCTCTCTCCCCCTTCCTTTTCTTTTCTCTCTCTCTTCTCTTTCTTTTCTCTCTCCACTTTCTCTCTCTCCAATCTTTCACTCACTCTCTGGCAGAAGCTCAACCGCCTGCGCTAACGCGAATTCAAGAACTTGTCTCCTCCTCAACAACACACGAATTCCGCCATGAGGGACGGACATGGGTGAGGGTGGTGTGTAGGGGTGAGCATCCGGTCTGGACCAGATCGGATTTTTATCCGGGTTCGGACCGAAGATCGGACCAGACCGGATGCCCGCAGACCGAAGACCAGACCAGACCGGACCGATTCGGTCTGGTCCGGTCAAAAATCGTTTCTTTAAATAAAAAACAAAAAAAGACCCATCCAGACCGGACCGGATCGAAATTTTAAAATCTTCCGGACCGGACCAAATCACAACTTCCCGGACCGACCGGTCCAGTCCAAAATCCCGGACCGGTCTGGATTTTGCTCTGCCCTAGTGGTGTGTGTTTGTGGTGGTGGTTAGGGAGGCGAGGTGGTGTGATTAGTGGTTAAAGTGGTTGTGTCATGGGTGTAATGTAATGAATGGGTTGAACTTTTTTTAATTTTCGAGATAAAATGGGCTGACTTTTTGTGTTTATGATTTTTTGATTTGTTTTTTGTAGGCAGAGGGAAGTTTGAAAAAAAATAGATTATACAATGTAGGTTTTGTAAATTTTACAATTAAATTTTAGTTTTTTATTCCGTCGATGACGTCCTCGACAAGAAAAATTATGACATCGTCGGAATCCGTCAAATGAGTGGCATGTCTGAAAATTTAATGGTATTTGAGACTTGATTTTGATTTTTCGATGACATGTAAACAAATAGTTGTAGAGTTGTGGTTATTGGGAAATATAGTGTTTTATAAAAACATGAAAGCAATTTTTTTTAAATGGACCTTTATTCAAATATTTATTTCTTGAATTATTTAAAAGCATTTGATGGGTTTTATTATTGGAATTGGAAGAAATAGAAATGTAATTGTTTCGGAACTCGTATTTGTGAAGAAATATACAACATATTCCCTCCCTATGAATAAAAGCTGCCACCGTTACACTCACCATTCACCATTCACCATTCACCATTGTTGGATTGTCCTACATTGGATTTGCACGTATATCTTTAAGAAAAAGGATCTTAACTGTGTAAGGATCCCTGTATCAGATAGCAAAGTATAATGTTGTACGCCAGAAGATTCAAATAAGATGAGCTGTAGAGAGATCATGATCAGCTTATAATCGCAAGGTAGGGTACCAGGCAGACTTATTGATTTTTAATAATTTTGATTTCAAAAATCAAATATATCTATGATTGTCAATTTTACAGTTACGTATCATTTTCGTGTTACGAAGTTACGGATATTGGTTAAAAAGATTTACACTACTAATAAATATAAAATGATAGTTAAATAGGTTGAGTATGGATTGTCAAATATGCTTAAAAAGTCAGAGACATAATAATACGATAACTAATTGCGTACTTGCATACACGAATACGAGTAATGCATGATTACTACATAGTTATACACGAGTAATATTTATGATAATGTGCTTAACATTTTATTTATTACACATAATACAATAATACTAAAGTTACAATTTAAACTATTTTTAAAAACAAATCTTACTGGGGTTTAATATAACAATCTTTACCATTATTGTTGATGTCTTAATTAATCATGTCATAAACAAGTAATATTAGTATATTAAACAAGTAAAATTTGTATAATAGTGTACTGAACAAGTATTATTTGCGTACTAAATAGGTAATTCTCTTGTTAGCATAACATGCACTAAACGGATGGTAACCTGGTATATACACGACATGGCACATTCAGTTGATCACGTATAAATGTGATGTGTCAGCCATACACGATTATAAATGAGTCTGATGTGGATAAGGTTTAACAACACGATAATTAAATATGTCAAAGATTTGCATATACGACTAATATATGAAGTATACACAAAATGATTACTACACAATATGATACAATTGACAGACCTAAATATATCATGTGGATCTAAATTCCCAGATATGATCGACCATATTGCTTGGAACATTGATTGGAAATTAATATTCGTGACGACAAATCTATGTTTCATAATTTTACAAATTTTAATTTTAAAAAATTAATTCCTAAACACAACCTAATATGTCACGAGTCAATTACTCAATCGTGAGGCCCATGTAGCCAACATCATTAGTGGTCTGGACATAAAAGGAAAAAATATCTTCCAACGCAAACCTTATCTTTTTACGTCGGCTGATATGTCTCCTTATCCCTTTTCATATTTATTTTTCCTTTTTGTAAAAGAAAGGTGTTGGGCTCACTTCCGTTTTGATCACAAGAGAATTCCCGATGACAAGTTGTGAGATAAATTTGTTTTTGCTGAGGATTCACTACTGTACTACTACTAAAATTTCTCTTCTTGTTCTTATCAGTTCTCCTAAGAACTTCATTAATAATAATCAAATAAATCAGAACCTCAATGTTACTTTGTTTCTTCAAAAACTTCCTATTTTAATTTGATTTCCTTTAATTAACTTGATCGTCAATTTATTTTTATTGTCAAACAATAGACTGTTAGTATTTCATTAAATTTTCAATATTATGTTCTTGCTGTTCTTTTTTAGGTATGGTCTTGTTCTGTATCTATAATGTTAAGTCCTTAAACCTTGCTTAGGACTAATCTCTTGATTAGAGGAGGTGTTTTGCATGGGAAATGGGAGAGAGAATAGTGTTGGTGATGGGTGTAGGGGGCGGTTACTGTTGGGGTGTGGTTTGAGGAGAAAATGCCATCATTTTCTCTCTTCTTCTTCACTCAACCTCTCTCACCATTTCACTCACTTTCCTTCTCCCTTGTCCGGCTTTCCAGAGGTGGTGGAGACAACTCCGGCGTGTGGAGGCGAGCTCGGGTCGCGAAGGTGCGAGCGTGAGGCGTGGGTGCGAAGGTTGCTGTCGACGTCGAGCGAACTCTGGTGTGCTCCGTCTTCTCGTCAAGGTATGCCGACTTCTAGTATGTTTTTGTTGTTCCCCATGTTGGTGGGAAGTTTGGGTCGGTCGTGGGAGGTCGGAGACCTCGCCGGCGATGAGAAACAACATAAAATCTTTGGCTGGCGCAAGGTTGCTGTCGACCAACGGTCGACCGGTGCCTTCGGGCAGTCGACCGGTTTTACCTTTTTGCCCGACTTTAACCAACACCGGTGGAACGATGTCATTGTAGCGGTCGACCGATTGCTTATGTGTTGGTGAGTTGGAGGCTTGTTGTTGGATTTCGGTCGACCGTTCCTTGTTTTTGGGTCGACCGGAACTTAAGTGTTTCGGTAGACCGTTGCTTGTTTTTGGGTCGACCGGAACTTAAGTGTACTTGATGATATTGCATGTTGTTCGACCGTTTTCGATATATCGTTCGACCGTTATATGACGTAGACTATTAGGATGACTCTGGTAGTTTTCGGTCGACCGGGACCCCTGAGTCGGTCGACCGAATAGTCTTGTTGATTTTGACCAACTCCGGATTTTGACCTCACGTTCGGTCGATCGGTTTTAGACTTTTGTTCGACCGTTTGGACTTAAGTGACGCGTAGAATAGTTTGACCGTTGTACACTTTCGGTCGACCGTTTGTGTGCAGAATTGAATTCCTGGTCCTTGTGTTGTGTCAACTCTATCCACGGAAACCCGTGTCCTCGCTTAGAGCGTGAGCCGGAAGGTGACGGAGGGTACGTGCTCGTACCGCCCAGGGACCGCCGTGTGGAAGAGTGGTGACACTTGGGTCGCGCCACCTCCGTATTGGACGTGGAGTGACGTGTTGTTGCCTTAGTCTCTGATGAGTAGAAGACCTGAGGGATCACAGATCCCAATGCGTGTGACGCATGGCTCGTGGAGCATGATGACCCTGCAGACTACAGTCTGGACCCGTCCGATGTTGTGCCGGACGTATGCTGTACCGCCGAGGTTTTTGCCGGCAATGATGGTGCCGACGATGTTCCGGCTTGTGGTTGTGTCGTCCGATGTTGTGTCGTCGATATTGTGTCGGTGATACCGCTGATGTTGTGCCAGCGATGATCCCCGATTGGGCACCTATCCTGGGATGTTGACCGACCGGGCTACGGCTCCGTCGAAGGTGGTGTAGACCACGTGGTTCCTTGCGTGGAAGTGCGAACGCTCCTCACCGATCCCTTAGGCTCGTGTAGTCGCGTGTGGGGGGACGCGTCGCGTGCTGACCGTAAGACCGTATATGCCTACGGTAGATTTCCGAGGGAGACCATGTTGAGGGTCGTTGTTATTGGACTGAGGTCCCGTTTACCCTGGGAGGGATTTGATGCATCGCAGATGTGATATGACATGCCACTAGTATGATATGTTCATTTACCGTACTATTGCATGCATATAGGTGAGCTTGACATACGGGATTTCCTAATGGGAAACTCAAGCATCATTGTTTGATTCATGTTTCAGGACCGTAGTAGGTTCTATCGGGTGGTGACAGCGGGCACACACATTTTGGGGTCAGGATCCTCATCGAACTCTTCAAGGTCGTCGTGATTACTTTACCTGTCTTTTCATTGTGTTGTTGTAATCACGTCTTTTGACAAACTCTGTTGTATTATTAGTGCACCGATTACTGATTTATATGAGTAACATTCTCGTTGATGATTTTATCTGAGTAATCTTTTGATTGTTTAAATTTTTAAATTTCCGCTATTTCGGGATGTTACCTATAATCTATTTGAACTTCTTATGCAATATTTGCAGAGAATCCATATTTTCGAGGATTACCATAAATCGAAGAGTCCAAGCTAAGAAGTGATGAACATTTATCTGTTTCTTGACTATTAAGAAAAAAATTACAATTAAAGGACCAGAAAAACACATCCTTTGTATTTTATGTCGCTCCTTATGTTCACTAACTTTAATCAATGTAATGAAACCTTTGAAGCCACTTCCAAAGGAAATTATACCTCTATGGGTCTATTTAAATGGACAGACGTCTCGCATTTAGGCGTCTAGAGAATTCGGTTTTTTGCAATAAAAAAAGCACACATTTTGGGGCATCCAAACAACAATTTTAGAATTTGACTTCGGCGTCTGGAATGGTTGGGCCTGTTAAGAAAAACTGTTAGGTGAAAAGCAATGTTATTAGTGCTGGTAAATTACTTTTATACCCCAGATGTTGCCTCTACATGTGTGGTATCTTAACACCCGAAGGCAACATTTGAAGCCAGATGCAGAAGAGGCTATGTCATGTCCACATCGAAAATTTGACAAATTAAATTAAAAAACCTGTCAACAAAGAATGTTATCAACTAAAGGAAGGTCACAACACCTCTATTTCCTTATCACTTAATATGTTGGTGAAAAATCGAAACTATAGCAATGAATATTTTAACGTAGCTGGACTGGAGGCTATTAATGTAATGATGAGGTGGTGGGTGGGCAGCGGAAGTGAGGAAGGTTCCCCAGAAAGGGCATACTTTGAGGCCCACATGTCTATTCACGTGGGTACAAGTCAACTCACTTGCTCCCACTCCACCTATTCAAATTGGTGGTGGTGGTTCCCACTTCACATTTTCTTTTCTTTTTATGATTGGAAACTCATCGGACAGTAGGGTGTCGGCTGAGTTACAAACCCCGAGGTTATCCGGCCGTTTATTCGAGACGTTTGACATGTGGAACCAGGAGAATTCGAACCTGCATCAACCATTGGTTCTATGTTGACCCTGCTGGCATGTGGGTGGATGTATCGCCGGAGGTCTCAAAGTCCGACCATTTGTGTGGGGGTGTGGCTTTCGCACACAAGTCTGACATAATCATTGGATCGTGATTTCATTAATAAAGATCTTTCAACGGGTAGTTTACATGAAATTGAATGAATTGTGTTGTTTTCATCGCATGGAATAAGATTAATTTTTTTAAGGTATAATGGGAAGTGAAATTCTAGAATGATTTTTACAATTAATTTGTATTTAATAATCAAATCATAAGCTACTTAACGCGTAAAGGAACGTAATTCATTAAGAAGCACGCTTCTAAATCGTGAATTGCCTTCTGCTTTGTGCATTTGTCCAAAACCAACTATCTGCTTATACTTGATTTGTCAAGTGTTTCGTGACTATATCATCCTTTGTTCATTTTGTTATGCTTGACTGGTTTGTAAGAAAAATTAAGAAGAAAACCGTAGAACTAGACTTCCTTCCATAACATTTAAAAAAATTATTTGAAAGGGCTTCTTCCTTCTCCATTACAAAATCAGGGGAAGTAATTTTTATTTTTTTTGAAGTATTTATAATCTTATACGTCAAAAGAATCTTATAGGACTATCTATAAGTGTGTTGAGTATTACATATCGTATTGTCTGATGGAACAACCACAAATAATTTTTAAGTTTCGATTTCACTGAAATCAGGTCTAAATCAATGAGGCTTGCGAAATCAGATTTATTCGGTTCAGTTTTTCTTAGGTTAGATCCGGAAACATCTTTCTATTGTAGTTGATCATTGTGTAACAATGACTCTTACTGAACAGTGTCACAGATTTGAATGCTCTGGTTATAGACAGGGTCTCCTAAGCCCACCTATAATTTGTACTGTTGTAAGTAAAATCAGGGAATTCTTTTTAAAATAATATTATTAAAAATTATTTTACAACTATATGAGAAATATTTTTTATATTATACCCGCTGTATCACATCGCGACACATGGTAACGGTAGATCTTATTTCTCAATGTACAGAAAACAAGTCACATTTTTTTTAAAACTTATTTCTAACACTTAAAAAATTTGGCTTGTACACCTAGAATAATGAAATGAATTTAAATTTCAGTTGACCAACAAATTTCAGGCGTATGCTGTATGCATGCGTCCTTTCCTGAGAAAGAGAAAAATTCCCTCGGGATCATCGATGTAGAGCGATCTTGGAATTGAAATTCTCGTTTCTTCCATCAAGAAAGCAACAAGAAAATACATTAGTTCTGTATAAGCTTGTCTAAATACTTAAAGATAATATTCATTGCATACAAATTTAACGAAAATATAAAAACCAGATTTAACGATAAATTACCATTATATATTAGTTATTTGGGTAGTTTTTATATTGTTATAGAAATATAAAATACCACTATAGGTATTAATTGAATTCATAATATAAATCATGAAATTTTCAATTTTTTTAGTTCTCGATAACTAATTTATTCCACACACGTCACATGCAAGTTTAGAATTAATAGAATAATTTTAAACTCAATGTGAGTACTTCATATTTTTCAAGTTCATTCTAAAAAATATAACATATTCTTACAATATAATTACACTAAAGTGTACAATTATGGTGTATAACTTTAAAATGATTCCCCCCCCCTGACATAGATAATTCTGGCAATTATTTATTGTTACATCTAAATATACATGAATGTATTTACTACATTGTTTCCGCACAAATCCTTCACAGATAATTTATTAAGAACCTTTTGAGGTGATGATTATTTTTTTCTGAATTACTATTCATCGTCGGAAAACTAATTAAATCGTACGTGCGAATTATCATTTTGTTCTTCTATCATTTCTACTTATATATCTCTTCATTTTACTATCCTATCACCCCTAATTTCTTCATCTTCCTCTCATAATCATCAAAAATAATATCTCGGAGGTCAGGAAAGGAACCAGTGGACGCCTCGACATACTCGAATTTGGTAAATGTCTCATTTATTCTAAGTTTTTCAAAAATAATTTTTTGGGTGGGGCATCCGCCGGAGCCGCCCCACCTTTTTTTTTGGGGGGGGGGGGGGGGGGGGGGGGGGGGGGGGGCACCGCGCCCAAACGGGTGGGCATCTCCCGCAGACGACCTTTTTTTAGAAATTATTATTGATTGATAATTAGTTAAAAATAATTAATAAATTTGTTAATTTAGATGCTTAAATCCACTTAACAACATTTTATTTGTAAAATATAATTAATAGTCATCGGGTTACCATGGAGGAAGAGGAAAATTCATACCTCTACGTATTGTACATGCTTACGAAGAGGATTCAACACCTCATCATCCACGCAGATAGGGTATATCTGCTTCGGTTAGGAGGGAGAGTGACGATTCTTTCGACGCAATCGGTTAGGAAAATCCATATCTCTACGTTTACGTCGTCGTCAGACACGTGAGGATTCTTTCGGCGACGACGAGGATTCGGATGAGGTGGAGAATGACGATGGGGGTCAGTATGGGTTGGAGCCGCAGGAGGAGGCGATGCAGCAGTATGGTTAAGGACGGGGGCAACACGGTAGTCTTCTTCTGCTAAGTGGGTCATTCGGAAGGGTAGAGGTAATAGGTTTGTGACTGGTGATTCGAGTTCGTGCACTGCAGACACCCGAGCTCAGAAGAAGAAGAAGAAGAAGAAGAGGGTTGAGGACAATTCTTGGATCATGACTGGTGTGATGCCCGGTGGTCCTTTACATGACAGCGTCATTCTGAGTTTCGGATGCCACATCGCCAGACGCATTTGGGACGACGAGGATTGGAAGGTCCTGAAGTGTCATAATCGGCACAGAGCATGTACTTCATTGCATGTTTGGTGTTCAGTGATGAGTGATGATATGACGGTGACCATTAGTGATAACGGATTGTGTCACTTGCCTTAAAGTTTGTTCTCCTGCCTTGACATGTCGTTGATTTCGGCGTTTATGGAGCGGTGGCAGCCTGACATCAACTCTTTCCACTTGCCTTTCAGAGAGATGACAATCATGTTGCACGACGTCTTCCATATTTTGCGCATTCTTGTTGAGGGTCGTATGGTCAGTGCTTAGGCATCGACGCCTGAGCTGAAGAGTTATGTAGCAGAGTTGCTCAGGATCAGTGTGGATGGTCTTTGGAGGGATTGCTTATTTTGGAGTGGCGGTGGTGTTAGCAACGACGTTGTTGATGACTATTGCAGACGGGGACGACCACCACAGACTGATGATACGCAGTTGACTACCTACCTCTCCTTACTGCTCGACTGCGTCTTGTTTGTCGACAAGAGCAGTTGCAGAGTTAGACCAAGTGACCTATTGGAGGCTAGGGACCCAGATACCATTGGTCAGTACTAATGGGGGTCGGCAACGTTGACATATCTGTATCGCAAGTTGGGGATAACGAGCCGTGTTGATCGTTCTGGTATTACGGGTTGTCTTACGATGTTGCAGGCTTGGATATATGAGTATTTTCCTCTTTTCCACTCGCATCGGGAGTGGAAGGTCATTGAGTCGGGTCATCCTCGTTCGCGTATGTGGGCTGTCTGGACCGAGGATAGGAGTGAGGGGCGACTCCATTCCATTCGTAAACGGCTAAATCAAATGACTGCATCACAAGTATGAAACTATATATCATTCGTGTTTATTTAAATTTTGTTTTTATTATTAATAACGTGTAAACGTTGAGGTGGAGTGGTTGCCCTATGGTCCTGAGCCTGCTGCAGCTGTGCCGAGGACTGTAATTATGGGCGTCATTCGTTATCAGAATATCACAGAGCCTTATTTGTCTGATCGCGTTTTGCGTCAGTTAGTGTACGTTCAGGTGATCCCAGTTGGCATCTCGACGCCAAGGCATGCAGTGCGGTCTGCGATTGCGATGACGTACGACGTCAGGCACATCACTTCGAGCGCGGAATTGGTTTGGAGGACATTTCTGAGAGGATGTCGACTTCACCTGGGCGATTTTACACGTAGCCGCGACCCCTCCACTTGTGATGCAGATTATTTGGATTGGTTCGGTAGCTACTCACGTCCAGTTATCGTGCGCGGTACCGCCCCGAGACCTGAGAGACCACTGGATAGGACATGTGGCGTTGCGGTAAGTTTTTCTAAATTAATTTTTATTTGTAATGTATATTTTGTTTTTATTGTTAGTGTACACTAATCTTTATGTTACATACAGTGAATGAGTAGGACCATACGGTTTACGCAGCCATTCTTGCGATACAGGGCCCAGATGCCGAACGAGGAGACGAGATTTGCATGTGCATATTTGGATAACCTCGTACAAGAGTTGAACAATCAGTTGGGCATTTCTGACCATGATTCAGATTATGAGTTGTAGTTCGCTTATACATTATTTATTTTATTATATGTTGAACTATTACTACATTTGTTGGTATTTGCTTATTTGTTGTACTCTTATTATTTATTTCTGACGAACATATTTTCTCACTATTTGCTTATATGTTGTACTTTTGTTATTTATTTCTCACGAGCATATTTTAGTCATGTTTGGTATATGTAATATAATTTAAATCTTAAATCTGATAAAAATAACACGATATAAGTACAAATACATGATATAATCGCGAACAGATTACACATTAAATAAATACAATAATTTAACAAATACAATAAAAATACCATCAAAATGTACTTCGTAACCGGTCCCAATACGCTCTCCTACTTTCGTATTCTACCTCTCATCCAACAACACTCTCATCTCTCATTTGAAACCACAGTGTCACTATAAGAGGTACTAGGAATGCTTCAACTAATTTCAAGCAAATGAAATGTTTGTAACTCCCAAAATGAGCAATGATCAACTCTCTGTTTGGCTTCGTTATGTTAGACAGGCTCTCCTAAGGTAGCACTATAATACACGGGTAAAACGAACCATCCGGTCCCACTGAGAAATACATAACTGCGTACTTGTCAAAATTGGCAATCGGGAACAAGTCACATCAAATCCCCATATAGTGATCCTCACCACAAGGTCTTCCGTCCTAATCAATTCGCCGACGAGCTTGTATCACACCGTCGTAATAGACGTACTCATAAATGGGATGCACCCCTATGTCATTAGAAATCGCACGACGGGCGTAAGACCAATTGTCTTGACCACCATTGAAATCATCGACAACACATCGCAATCCACAGTTGTCATCAGCGCGTACATCATTCCACCTCTCCCAAAATGGTAAAATGATTCCTGACAGTCTATCAACATATGTAAAGTTATCGATGTCAATCCGTCCAGACACTACAAGATGGAAAAATAGCAAAGTTATATAATAACTGGAAGAAGATGTTTACTTAAAAAAACAACGAAGTAATAATAATAACAACAAACATATCGTCATACCAGATCTTGCACTCGTGTTTCCGGACGATCGAGACGAACTGGAAGACCGACCACGACCCCTGCTCCCACTACTGGAAGATCGACCTCGACCTCGCTCAGCATATTCAAAGGCACTCGGGTCCCGACGTGTCGACTTTCCCCTTGGTCGACCTCATACCTTAGTATTTTATGCGAGCACTTGATAGTTTGACTGATCGAGGTGTAACTGTGCGTATAAAATACTAGAGGCACTACAAATTACTGCAGAGTCGCTCCCCGAAATCTCATCAACGAGGTTCCGAAAATTCTCGACGTCTTGTGCTGACTGATCCACAAAATCTGGCATATGGACTCCTTCTCCAATGACAAGTGTTTTTCAGAATGGATGAATGTGCTCTAAATAAATTTCATCACCTGACTCAATACAACCATGCATGGTACATGCACAAGGAATCCCATGTGATGTCAGAAATGCACACCTGCAACGATATTCAACTTGATTGCTTAAGTTTTGCATTCTCTTCAACTCCTTACTCAATAATGACAAGCAGTGATGCGAAACTGACCATTTATATGTTGATACAAAACATTTATGTAGTTAGTCAAATTTTGACATCTCGACTTTTCAAGATAGTTCTGATTTTCAATAGTCGCGTTCACGCCGTCGAAAAGAGTGTCCAAAGTTGCAGTCGATGTAGTGATCCACTCTTTCAGAGCCGAATGAGCGCTTTCAACCCTACAGTTCGTAGTATTGCCAAAATAAAAGACTTTGTTCATTCAATTCAACACAAACTTTTCTTTGTGCACTAACCACGTGTCTTCTAGATACTCCATGATAGCTGGGCAAGAGTGAAAAGTATCTTTCAAATTACGAACAACTCTATGATACTCGGTTTGTGAAGCAGAAAGCATGACTTTCCTCCACTTTCCATACTTCAAATTCTCTACAAGCTACTTGTTCTTGCCGATTTAGCTCATCCAACATCCTTCATAAACGAGATAACCGCATTCAGCACATCAGTCTGTACTATATCCCAAGCAGCTTTAAAGTAGCTACGTGATGTGTCTACTACTACACCACACTACACTTGGCTATATACGTGGTATGAGTAGTTGTACACATCTTTGTTGATATGCCAAGTGCAAAGAAAATGACCAGACTCAGGAAAAACCTCTCTCACTAATCGCATAAGTCCTAACTCCCGGTCCGTTATTATTGTAGTTTGACTGACAATAGCAAATAACAGATCTCGTAACTTCTCCAACACCCACCGGTAACTAGACTCGGTCTCATCCTTCATAATCGCATATCCGACAAGGAAGTTCATGTTTGTTGGTGTCATACCAACCATCTCGAATAAATGCATCTTATACTTGTTTGTTTTGTACGTCAAATTCATGCAGATTACGAAAGGGTATGTGCGCAACAACTAAACTGACGTCAAATGTGCCAAAAATACGTGAGTGATGGTATTAGTTTCTTCATCCGCCGTAATCCATTGTAAGTACCGATACTGCACTGTCTGATGCAGAAACTGCGGAGCGAGATTCCTGTCTTTATATTTCGTCATCCTCATATACTCTCTGAAGTTATAAATGTGTCTCTGATTGAGATTACCCTCCAGGAATTTCTCCTTTACTGCCAATAAGATGTTACGTGGTTTCGGTTGTGCCTCAGTCATATCACGAACAATTTTCTTGGCCCTAGGACTATGACCGCTGATCTGTCGGTGACCCTCTGGATAAACTACAAGTCTGTGGTTGTGCTGCCCATGAGTACCATTAGAAACTACAACCCATTCATCACGGTCCCGTCGCTCGACCACCTTTATCAAAAAATGACAATCGCAACCCTTTCTTTTCATGTTCTTCCGTAGTGCAATATCCATATCACGAGAACTCATTTCATATATGCGGTCACTTGTCAGATAACAATACATCTGATTATCTTCTTTGATTTATAGGATGATATTACCAAACAAATCCAGCTCCGATGGCAACTTGTTTTGCCTATTTATTCGCGTCATCGATTGTTGGAAATACTTGTGTACTCACAAAAAGGTCACTGTAATATACTCTACCACCATCGAAATCTTGCGACAGTACCTGAAATAATTTAAAATAACACAACATAAATAAATTTGAAAATAAAAAAAATAAAAATTTGGGGCGTCTGGCTAGGACGCCCCCGCTTTGGGGTAGGTGACTTAGACAAACACCCGTGACGGGAAAAAAATATTTCTCGGGTTTACCTGACCGGATTCAGGTGTTTCGCCAGACATTTTCATGGTGTTAATACTGGGAACTAAGGAAAACTTAGACAGAAATCTTATTTAAAGAGACAGAATGAAATGAGAATTAAATGAATTGTAAGTGACAAAATGTTAATTATTAAAACGATTTAAGTAATTTTCCGACAACGAATAGTAATTCTTTTTTTTCCTTTGGGTTCAAGATCACGTCGGCAAAGCGTGAGACGATTGGGAAGTGAGGGACCGATACTTCACTTGTAGTCTCATTCCTTTGTACACTCAACATGCTACTTATCCTCTTACATGTTTGGGTATGGGCTCTAAGTCTCTTGGAACTTCCATCCAACAATCTTCTGACCTCAAATTTATGTGCTCCTTGTGTTGTTTCCAACAACAATATTATCCAAAGAGCAATATCATATTTCTATCGGGTCAGGCGATTTTTCTGAAATTTGAATCTTTGGTGATTGCTTTGGAGCTATTTCACGATTTTCACATTATCACATACCCTTGATTTTATTTATTATTTTGACACATTACACGTTGGACATGATTGTCACAGACTTTAGATTTTTTATTTTGTCACACTAAATGTTACGTGTCTAAAGCATTTTCAATTATTAAGTGATAGCGAAGGAAGTGACATGTTCTTAATTATGATATATAGTCAAGCATCATGTGGTTGGAATTCGTTATTAAGAATGAACACGGTTTGCATTCTATTTGTCGTGTAGGATTCAAGTTTGAATAGTACGTCAAATTAAGTTGAGTTGGTGGAGAACATGTGTTGGATCATTTATTGCTAAATATGGTGTTTACATAGAAGATGAAATAAGTGCTTTCGGAAAAGGCATCAATTCCTCTTAATTCCTTGTAAGAAAGTCATTTCTGTCTTCATCTCTTCATGTTTTCTAATTTGAAGACGGACAATCCAAGTCCGAGAGCTCAGTCTAGATTGAACTGTCATTTTCTGTTTCAAACAAATCAATTCTAGATTCAACAGTCATTAAAATAATAAGAAACTGTTTCCATTAGGAAATTGAGTTTATCATTATTATTTTCAAGTATCATAATCAAACTTGTATTGTTTTTTGTATTATTTTAACTTGTAATTTTTCTTTCGAAGGACTAAGTCTCTGCTATATATTAATAAGATAAGAGTGATTAAGCAAACACTAGTACATAGAGAAATGTAAATAGAGAAGTATGTAAAAGTACAATCAGGAAAGTGTAAGTGGAACTCAAATAAACTATCGTTGTCATCTAACAGCTAACAAGATTCTCATGGGAACGCAGTTAAAAATATTTCCAAGTTGTATAATTTTCAAGTTCCACGTGGTAGGTCAATCTTGAGAATTTTCACAGATATATAAGATAATTGCAGATGCTGCAATTGAAGAGTCGTTTGTGGGTGGCATGATTTGTTAGCAATATTTACGAGGAAACAAGTATTTGTCTAATATTACATGTTCAGACGTAGAAAACTTGTTGTGGAATTAAAGCACATACATATATTTTGATTATGCCGAATTGTAACCCAAAAATACACACGGAGCATATATTTTAAAAAACAAAAATTCATTAGAAAAGTAATTTCTCAAAGATGGAAAGCAACTAGAACCAAAACTTTGACGCATGAATAATCAGGAGATTTAGAAAATAAGGTCGTATAATAAACTTTTCCAAAATTAAGACTTCGACCAAAAAACCCGCTTAATCAATAGAGTCAACGATGCGTCACGTCAACACGTGTCTCCTCTTAACAACTTCATTCTATATTTCTATTGTATAAATTACCTTGAGAATTGAGATGCTTCTGAAAATTATTTAAGAAGATTTCATCTCCACAAATCACAATCACACTCAAAGCTTTTTTTAGAAGCATTAAATTTTTATGGAGACGTATTTTTCAAAAGCAAAATAGCTCTAACAAATTTAACTGTAGTTATAAGGGAAAATCTAATTACAATGACTAGAATCTTCAACAAAACCAACATAGAATTTGTAGGAGTTGCTGCTATAGGGCTAGGAGCAGGGCCCCACAAGTCACAATTGATTTTATCAAACAGTCTACAATAAAGGATTCAGATGTTGAAAAGGAAGTCCCACAAATTTCCCAAGTTGGCAACTATTACACATGTAAGGGTGAGTTTGAGAGAAGTACGCACGTCGCATAGGCAGAACCATGAAGTTGGAGTTGTTCCAGAATCTTTGAGTCATGGTGAGCTGATCTACAATCTCAAGTGATCATATCAATTGACTTTTGTTAATTAGAGTAATAAACTTTATTTTGCTAACTTGGAATTAAGTGCATATAAGAGCTCCTAAACTTTCTTTCCAGTGGTGGGTACTATGCTTGTTTGTCTATTTTCAACAAGGAAATGATTGTCAGAGAACTCAATATTGTATGTTAGTCTCTAGTGAATGTTCATACAGACAAGAGGTTCTTTTCCATGTTGGATGCAAGTAGAACATCTTTAAAAACAAAATAGCCATTATCATGACTATCAATGGCAATGCCAGTGTGGGTAACGAGTAAGAGTACACTATCACCTATTATTATCTATCTTTTTCAAATGTAAAGCTCAAGGTTATTAAGCATACTATCATTACGTGTCACGTCACTAGTGCAAAATTGTTCATACTCGTCGGCAAATAGACGTCGGATATATTAACGACCGACGACTATAGGTATAGACGTCGGCTGTTAATACAGCCGACGTCTATTGCGTGTCATAGGCGTCGGTTGTTTATACACCCGACGTGTATACCCCGACATCTATTGTCCACCTATATCCGTCGGGATATACACGTCGGGTGTATAAACAACCGACGTTTATGGCACACAATAGACGTCGGCTGTATTAACGGCCGGCGTCTATAGGTCTTTAATTGCAAACATGTTGATGCATTGCATACATTGCATCATATGTCTTTCATTTAGATCACTTTTATATCAATAAATGCTATTAAGGTATGTGTTTAGTCCTATTTACAGAATACAGGGACCTGAATGCAATTTACCCACATCTCGAGCATAAACGCGTGCAAAAGACTCATTTCTATCATAAAGACCAAGTTCAAGTTTATCAGGTTACAAATGGAAATGTATCCAAGCATAAAAGCATTCAAGATCTAATTACAAAAAGAACAAAGACTTAAGCACAAAAGTAGCTGGGGACTTAATTGCAAAAAGTCAAGGACCTAATTGCAAATCACGAGTAGCTTTTATTATTATGGAGAAAATCTAAAGAAAAATCAATGTGAATCTCCATATATATAAAGGAATTAATCCGGAGCTCAAAAGAATGGAAAGAATCAATCCAGACGCGCAAAGGAGGATCAAATCATACCATAAACACACAGGAAAATCTGGATCGAATCCGAGCCAAAAAGGTGGCGATTCCGCCGCACCTCATGTACAAATTGCGGCGATTTAGCCGCACAAAAGTCGATCCGTGTGCTCAAATTTTTACCAATGCTGTATTGACGCGTGTACGTTCCATTTATATATTGGGATCCCTTGTATCGGCTATAAATAGCCCCGAGAACGATGGTAGAAGGGTCCTTGGCCTTAGACCTAGTTTTTAGTTGTTTTTATTTTCAATTTTGTACTCTTCACTTTAGTAATAAAATTCTGTCTTTTATTTCTTGTTTTTACTTTTCTTTTGTAATATCTCTAGGACCCCTTCTTCCTCCCTCTATGAGTTTCTAACTCCTTCCAAAGGGTGGAGGTGATGGATTTAGGGTGAAGAGAAGATGAATGAATGTTATTATTTTAATTTCGTGTTAGTATATTTTGATTACTTGAGTTTATGTTAAATCATTTATCATGTAATGCTTTATAACTAATATGATTTATTATAAGTTTCTGAATTCTCTAATCTAAACCTTAAATCTAAACCTCCACCCAACGGAATTCACCTCTTTGTTCTTGTTTTAGTTTTAATTGTTCTTGTTTCTTGCTTTGGATAATTAAAAATCAAAAATCTCAAAACCAACTTATTTCTTCTCTCCTTCTTTCCCCCAATCGAAATCACATTAATAACAAATCTCTCCCTCCTTGTGTTCGACCCGTATTTGCCACGTCTCCATTGAGGCCGTGCACTTGCGGTATAAATTTAATTCACATCACATGTTATGTTTTTTTTCATTTGTTCCAGATCACAAAACCCCCGAACAAACCCTAGCCGACAAAACCCCCGACCAAACCCTCCTCCGCGACCGATCTCCGACCGATCTGCAGCAACCTCCGACACTGCAGCGACGTTCCAACCTCTCCTCCCGTTCTCCGGCCCTCTCCTCCCGTCCTCCATCCTCTCCTCGACACTTTTTCTTATTCTTCTTGGACTTTGTTTTTTTAAACAAAACATGGTTTTAGGTTGTTTGATCTTGTTTCTTAGAAATCAATACATTTGGGTAACCAATTTGAATAATGTATTTCGGAAAACACAAAATGGCATATTGTATCTTTTTTTATTTGAAAATGACGATTTTGGATGAAAAATGTGGTTTTGTTAAAACTTTAGGGATGAAGCAGAGACAATGTAACTCATTTCTTGAAAAATGTATTTTCAGCAAACAAAAGTAATGCATTTTTTAGGTTATTGAAACACCATTTTAGGTTTAAAAATTTTATTTTCTGAAAATGCAGCTTTTGTCAAAGACCATGTTATTTTTTGACCATCCAACTGTTTTGGTTTGGAGGAAATGTGGATATTTTTAAAACAGTTAGGTTGTTTGGTTCTGTGGGGTTTGCTGTTATTGTGGGAAGTCAACACAAAAAAATTACATTTAGTGTTCACTAATAACAGTGACAATTCAAACTCGATAAGGATATTAGTTGTCATGGTTTATATGATTTGTCAATAATCTCTTAAGTCATGAAAACAACTTTAAACGAAATGGTTAAATTATAATGTGTAATCTATGTTTGTTGCTGTTAAGAAATATCAAGAGTATTGCTTATTTTGCCTTGATCTTAGTCTCAGTCTATTTAGTTAATATTTATAGCACTTTTTCGATTTATTTTATTTAGTTAAATATTTATTTATGCTTTAGAGATTCTTTTATTTAGAAATGTTATAATGTTTAACTCATTGACCCTCTTAAGCAATTTGGCCTTTAATAACCTAAAGCAAAAGATTAGACATTATTGCTAAGTCATTCATCATATAGGATTTGCATTCATCGTAGTTATTATTTATTTTATGATTTCTGTCGTAGATTGCTGGCGTAAGGTACGTAATCCCTTTCACTCATCATTCATTAGAAAGCACGCATTAGTTAGTAGGACTTGCATTGGAACAAGAGTGAGGTGAGTGTTTGTTTGATGTGTTGTTTGTTAGATTAAGGTATGAAAAACACTTAGAGGGTAGTCACCTATAAGAGATGAGGTGAGAGATTTCATCACCCTTTCTTTGGCCCAAAAATCACTTAATAAAAGAGTTTTAATAAAATCAATTAGACGTTGGCCCCTTCGATTTCCGGACGCATTAAGGAGAGGAAACCGTTTAAGACCGTTATGACCTGAACGTCGTTGCCCACTAGTCTCCCTGAGATTTTAGGAACCTCCGCGTTCTTGATTTCCTACAGACTAGTGGTCCTCGATGTTTAAGACCGTTTCGGCCTGAACGTCTTTGCCCATCTAGTCTCCCTGAGATTTTAGGGACCTCCAAGTTCTTGATTTCCTACAGACTAGTGGTCATCGGTGGGACCTCGAAGTTAGGCGTCGTCTAGTACTAAGGACCTATAGTGGACTTTAGGCTTGTTTTGGCCTTGATTGCTTAGTTAGGTTTCTAACCTTCCTTATTCCCACGCTAGATTAAGGATTTCATCTCCTCTCCTCTGAGTCATTCTTTTCTCATCTTAATGTCTCCGAATCTTCTCATCTACGAACACATTCTTTTAAATTGAAATTTTATTTATTTCCTTCAATAATAACTATCATTTGTAGTTAATGTTTAGATTGAAATGGATCGAGAGTGGATTCCTTCAAATAGATTGAGTGATGAGTATGAGAACAGAGTGAATATGTTCTTAGAGGTTGTCAAAAAACATTCAAAAAATATGTTCTTAGTCATCGTATTTGTAATTCGTGGATTTTTATTAGTATTATTGAATGAAGGTTTTCAATAACTTATGCTACTTAGGGCAATTAAGGTTTACAGAGCGTTAGGTGATAGGAGAACAACCACAAAAGCGGAAATAACATGACATGGAATGAGAGTACGCTCTTTCTCTCATTTTTGTTAATTAAGTTAGTTATGAAAATTGTATATAGTGGATGATTCACCTTCCAAGATGGTTCATCTTCCAACCAATCCATTATAACTCCTCTATTAAAATGTGTTGTAATGTGCATTATATTTACATCCTTATTTAATGTAGACTATGTAACTTACACACCTCGATGTGTATATATATGTGTTTGTAGTATGTATTGAGAACATACAAAAAGAGATGAAATACAACTCCTTCATTCTCCCTCAACTTCTTGTCCTTTTGTTTGATCGTTATTTTACAACAAGTTATCAGCACGACTTCGCTCGATGTGATCAACTCAAACACTAGTTGTTTGTTGTTTGATTAAGGTAGTTTACAACATAAGGTTGTATTCATCTCCAGGTAGTCTTTTACAATTTTTAATATTATTAATCTATTTACTTGTTGAATATGCACATATTATATTCTTAAATGTGATGTTATATGTCTAGAAATTATACTCATATTATATTCTTAAATGTGATGTATGTTTACAAATTTCTATTGCAAAATCTTGGTTTGAAATATTATGTTTTGTATATATATTCTTAGATGGTGGATTATTAACTTTTATTTTAGTATGATAATAAAATTTAAATCATACACATAACATTTATAGATGCATATGAGTATGTGATTTGATAAATATGTATTAATCGATGTTCATAAGCATTTTGTTTTGCAAAAGCTGATCATATATTTGGAATATCACTAGATGACTTAACATTACAATGATAATGACATAATGTTTTTGTGCATATGTCATATCTAGTGCATGTTGTTTTGCTAGAAACTATAAACGTTTCTTTTTATCTATTTTATTTTGTGTAATCTTTTATATGATATTGATCATCTTGATTGTTGAAGAATGTTAAATATACGTCTTTTCATAAATGAACAAAAAATTTACTTGTCGCATTTTGGATGTTAAAATCCAATTTGATGCTCTTGAGAATACAAATGAAAATATATATATTGCTTGACATAGTTAGATATCTTTTTGGAATAATGAGAACATGCAAATGGTATATTTTTTCTTATAGATGTCTACATATTATTATTGCTTTTAACTTGTGCACTGAAAAGAAAAGAAAAAATGCTTGGATATTATATCCTATTATTCTTGTGATGAAACACTAGTTTCAATCATATTTGATGCGTTTTTGCAAATCTAATATTTGATGCATCCCGTTAAGTTATCATATTATGCCACATAAAATTTCGATGTTATTTTGTTGCATCACATCTGGAAATATTATGGTTATTCTTTCCATCACATGTGATTTATTTATGCAATTATATATATATATATGATATAATGTGGTATTGCAACAAAATTTGGGTTTTCGTATTATGAAAATAATTATTTACTATATGTCATGTTATCATTGAAAAAGAAGCACTTCAGGGCCGATGGCAAAAATGGTAATTTTCATGAGGTGCAAATATATAATGATATCAAGATTGTATATTCATGTGAAGAAAACTATGAAAATGTATAGCAATCCCTGAACGATTCTTATGAGCATCAAAAGGGTGTGCAAATGTCAAAATATCATAAACCCATCAAACTCATTCCCTAAATCTAGCTTTATGCGTGTCCAAAAGACCATAGAGAGTTGAGATAGGAAAATCTTATATCCATTTCACAAATTAATGATCTGATACTCTAGTAGTAGTACGGAGTCCAAAAAATCACAAGAAATTGACTTGCTCCATTCCCTGAAGTGAATGTATGAGAGCATGAAAAATCTTACAAAAGTCTATTATAATCATTTTGTGACCATGATTATGGATGTGAATGTGGATGAGATAAATGAAAAAATTATTAATGTCCTTATGGTATACAAATTCCACGATCAAAATGGGTTTATTTGTAGTTATGTGTGTTTTATTTGATAAGTAACATATATTTTATCCAGTAGATATACATGATTATATGCTGGAATACCAATATGACAAATGAGTATTATATACAATGATATAAATATTTTGTTTAAGCTTTGATTTATTTGTCATTTATATTGAAACTATATATTTTATATTGGCCAGTGCTCTCGTTAGTCCAATACATTTTCATACTTGTGATTGTTATTCACTTACGATGAGATTCTTTTTAGATATTAATAATACACATGTAAATGTTGCTAACATATCAATATTCAACATTTTTTTATATGTTTGTGATGACTATTTATGCATATCATTATAATATGATTTTTAAGGATGAATAACAAAGATAATATTTTCATTATCGTCTTAAAATGGCAAAGTACACATGCATATAGTGATATGTTGGTATGCATAATTTCTATCTAAAAGACTTATACCAAGTTATGTTGAAATTAATTGACATTCATGTGATTGAATGCATGGTTCTTATTTTATATTTTGTCATTGGAAGAACCTTATCATTTATTTTGTAATAGTTGCATAAATAATTTATCTACAATAAATATTTTATTCGGCTTGAAATGAAGAGTATGGATACTCTTCGGTCTCCTATTTGATTTAAGATCAGGAAAGATGAATTATGCATCATGTATAGTGTTGCCATGCACACTATATTGAGATAAGTATATTCTCTAATTTGATAATGAGAAAAACCGAAGCCACTACTGTACAAGGTCGTACAAATTTAGTAGAAAGCTCCAAAAGAGTCATATCTACTATTACATGTTGAATTATCTTGGCTTTAAATGATGCATTTTATATAT
The DNA here is from genome assembly GCA_963682175.1 of Triglochin maritima. Lineage (NCBI taxonomy): Eukaryota > Viridiplantae > Streptophyta > Magnoliopsida > Alismatales > Juncaginaceae > Triglochin > Triglochin maritima. The sequence goes on from OY821786.1 coordinate 32,956,103, forward strand.
TATGTCTCAAGAAACTTATTAAATTTCAAATTGCAAGAATAACTTGTATTGAGACTACAATTGAAGTAAAGAAGAATGTTTTTATATTCCTACAATCACATCAGGCAGGAAAAATGCTATCAAGAAAATTATCTGACTTTTGAACAATGTGTCATTGCACACGTAGTGGCTTGGTCAAAAGACTTGCACTGGTGAATCAAATGAATATTTATTCTAATAACATATGATATGATCGATTGGGTCAATGAGGACATATATGATGACAAATGTTTCTGAAATTTCATATGATCATCCACTGAAGAATGAGAAGATTCTTCAACTAAGTAGGTATCTACGAGCTCTATCTTTCCGTAAGATGAGATAACTTGTGATTGAAAGTCATAAGCATAAGTTATTGCAAAATCACAATATGTGTCATCGTATTTTGGATCATGTGCCCGAAGCACACGTTACAAATTAAGCATCGATTTATAAAATATCTCTGAATATGGATCATTATTAGATCTTAAAATTTATACATGATGCATTAATATGCATACATGTTGATACTATTCATATTTTTTTGTTATGTACATCATGTTATGAATGTTCCCCTATTTTACTTGAACAATATTGAATGAAATGTTTCCCATCTACGATTAATAGTTTACCACCTCCAAAATTTAGTGGTCTCAAATTAAATTGAACATTTCAGTATGATTCATATTCCCGATAATATTAAAATACTTGAAGCCCCTGAAGGGTGATGTATTTTATTGTCGAGTCCAACATTTATATATATATATATATATATATATATATATATATATATATATATATATATATATATATATATATATAGACATTTTTTTGGCATTAGGGAGAGAAAGGTAAAAGCTTAAAGAATGCCAAGAAAATGTACTATATTGAACCTGAAGTTCATTAGAGAATATACGTACAAGTATCGTTGAACCTGAAGTTCCTAAAATCATTAATGTGCAATATCTAGCAAGTAAATGTCATACATCTTTATTGATCACAAAAGAGTGACTATGTCTTGTATTACTAGACATAAAGCGCATAATATAATATAAAGTGGAGATTGTCACATGATAAAATATATTTGAGCTCAACCAACGCCAGAAGCGTGGACTATAACATATATTATTTGTGGAAATGAAAATAAAACTTAGTCACTCATTACACATCCTGAAGAGGTTATTCCTAAAGAATATAAACCCGGTAAAATAAAAGCAACTGCTAGCAAATGTTACAATTCCGGGAATACATAACGGTCAGATCCTAATATTTTGGGAAACAACGAGGATTTGATTATTATAAAAGTTGCAATCAACTATACTTATACAAGAGAAGCATTAAAAGGTTATCGTCGACGACAAATTCGCCTTCTTAGAGCATATGCTAATTCAATAGAAAATTTGGATCCAGAATCTATAGTATTATAAGAATGCCAGAAGCATTCGTATTAGAAATGAACAAAAGAAGGCGAATAATATAGAACTAGACTTGCTTATTGGACATGTAGTCCTGATTTCTGAAGAATGTGAATAGAAATCACATTACAACATGGTGGTACATTATAAAGCGAGTAGTGACACAATGGTTTTTCCCAGGACCCAATATCTATTACGATTTCTCTCGAAATGTATAATATTACGTTATGTTACTTGATTAGTATGACATAAATATAGATAAACATATGAGATATGTTTGACTCCAAATTTGTATAAGTCATTTGGTATTGATATAAATAAGAGTCCCTGAAGGACTAAAATTGCCCAAGGAAAATTATAATGAAGAGATGCATTATAATCATCATATGAACAAACAAAGAGAATATGCATATCATCTCGAATAATGATATTAAAAGGAACTCCGGAAGAGATTAAACACACACCCGTGAAATATTCGAATGATAAATTTTGAAATAAATGACTAGAGAACAGTCAACTATTTTCCGATATGCAGTTCAGACATTCTCCAGAAGAGAATTGTTACAATGATTCAATTATATAAAGATATATTATACAAAGAAAGTTCACATGGAATTATCAATATTTACTTACTATATTCATGATATAAATATTTTGTTCAGTGATGATTCCTATATGTCTAATCCACAATAATAAAAAATCACAAATTATTTTGTGTTATTGTGGAGACGTTGTAATGTTTATGCAAGTTGGTGAACTACGTTTCAGGGGGAGTAGATTTCTAATTATCATCCCTAAAGAACAATTATCCCTGAAGGATAATACCCACAAGGCATATAAATGTACTCTTTTTCCCTTTTTCAAGTTTTTGTCCCACAAGGTTTTACTTGACGAGGTTTTTAACGAGACAGCTTGCGCAATTGTGTTAACATATGTCATGCACTCTTTTTCCCTTAGCTATTTTCACATTGGGTTTTTATAGAAAGGTTTTAATGAGACATGAACATAACACTATTTTCCAACATAGTGTATAAATATATATTGAAATGAGGAGGAGAATTATACGCTCTGCACTCTTTTTTCCTTCACCAAGTTTTTTGTCCCACAGGATTTTACTTGACAAGGTTTTTAACGAGGCAGATCGAAAAACGTATACCAAAAGGTGATCATCCAAGGGAGAGTGTTATGAAAATTGTATATTGTGGATGATTTACCTTCCAAGATGGTTCATCTTCCAACCAATCCATTATAACTCATCTATTAAAATGTGTTGTAATGTGCATTATATTTACATCCTTATTTAATGTAGACTATGTAACTGAAACACCTCTATGTGTATATATATGGGGTTGTAGTATGTATTGAGAACATACAAAAAGAGATGAAATACAACTCCTTCATTCTCCCTCAAATTCTTGTCCTTTTGTTTGATCGTTATTTTACCACAAGGAACATATATTTAGCGAATTTCTATGTTTGTAGTACCGGAAGAAGGTTGGAAATATGGAATGTGGTTACTACATGATGAGATACATGGAGGAAATTCTCGAATTGGCAACTTAAGACGTATGCCTATCCGAGGTAATATAGATCGTTATTCACTTGTATAGTTCTAATTTCAATATTTAGATATTAAAATGTTTACTTGTATTTTGATATGTCTTCCCAAAAAGTAGTTATCACTTCTCGCAACAGGAGCTCGATGATACTCATGACCGATGAGCTCGTTATTTTATCAGAAACATGTTAATGAACTAAGAGGTTCTTCTATCACTAGCATTTTTTTGTAATTTAGTTAACAAGTTCACTTGTATTACAAACATACAATTTATGCCTTAATATAATAGCCTCAATTTTAGAATGAATGCAGTGTTTATGTATGAATTAATTCCAAGTGCTGAATGATTGTGTGTGCTTGTATGTATGTGTTTGTGCATGTATGCTTGTATGTTTGTGTCTGTGCATGTATGCTTGTATGTTTATGTCTGTGCATGTATGCTTGTATGTACATGTGGATGAAAGTGTGTATGTATTTGCAGGATGTATGTACATTTGGATGAAAGTGTGTTTGCTATTTATTTTTTTGTCCAAGTTCAGGAATAGACGTTGGATGTTTGTATAGCCGACGTCTATTCCTCTGAAAAAATGTATAGAGGTTGGATATATGTATCAGATGACGTCTATTCCTAAAGAATAGACGTTGGCTGTTATTTAACCAACGTCTATACCTAATGAATATACGTCGGATTTGGCGCGACCGATGTCTATGTATAGACGACGTACACATAGACGTCGGATCTGAGAATGCTTATATCCGACGTATATACCCTTGTACATCCGACGTAAATTCCCTTTTCTACAACGTGAGTAGCACCAGAGTGTGAGTATCAATCCTCAACAGAATATTTCATCATGATTGTTGCCAAGGCTTGTGGTATCTCTTTAAGTTGATATGTGTGGTTGAATCGATGTTAGGACTTAAGGGCATTATGCCCCTCTTCCCATAAATTTGGCAGTAGATTAGTGGTCACGGGGGACCGACAACTAAAGAACTCACTGGTTGTTGGGTGTAGGAATAAGGGTTGCTGATCTTGGATTGAGTATTGAAATTCTCTTCCCTTATATGTGAAGTCGTCATCCTCATGCCTTTTCAACCATTTTCCCTTTGTAATCTTGCAATTCTACCCGAAGAATGCCATATGAGTCTATGTGCCTATGGCTCATATCAGTTATATATTTAAGTCCCCATATTATGGCTCTGGAGTTGAGGAATGTGCTTAATGTAGAATGAGAGTGGTGGTTTAATTGTAGCACCAATTAAATATTGGTACTTAGATCCTAAGCCGGAAAGCACCCAAAACACCTTCGTCTTGTGACACAGATGTCATCATATGGAAACGAGCTTATCAAAAAAAAATTAAAACGATGCAAGTAGTCTGTAAAGTCAGGAAGTTTTTTTAACATTGAAGGGATGCTTGTGCACAAGAAGCAGGTGGAAAGTGAATTATGGGAGTCAAATGGAAAACAATGGAAAATAGAATCTAATGGAATTAAATTTCCGTTTGACAAAATTCTGTTGTTTGTGGATGTAACTGGAATCTGATGGAATTCAACTTATGTTGTTTGTGCATGTTAGCTAAGTTTAGGGACGAGTCTCTCCCACGGAGGGACAACACTGTCCCACAACAACTTTTTTGGACACCTCCGACGACTTTTTTCCGGCCATGTCCAGCCACTGACCCCTTCCGACAACACCCCCTCCGACCACCTCCCCTCCACTAACCCCTTCTCCTGCCACCTACGACCACCTACGACCACCTCCGCTCCTCTAACCCCTTCTCCAGCCACCTCCGACCACCTCCCGTCCGGCAACCCCAATTCTGGCCATCTCAGACCACATCCCTTCTGACCACCTTTGGCGCCACCCCCTCCGACAACTTACTTTTTTTGCACCAACACTGAAGGGGTTGTCATCGGAATAGGAGTGGACGGAGGTGGCCAGATAGGTGTCGTCGGAAAAGGGTGGTTGGAGGTAACCGGAGGGGATGTCGTCGGAGGTGGTTGGAGAGGGTGAGGGGCGTTGCTGGAGAAGTGGAAATGAGTTAAAGTTTCTAGATTAAGATTTTCTCTCACTTTCTCAAAGAGGGTGGTGAGAAAATGGAGAAGTAAAAATCCTTTGAACTTGGGTATCTAAGGGGGGAAAAGTTATTTTCCCTTGCATAACACAAGCATTAGGAAAAGTGAGAGTCAAAGGGAATTGGCTTTAATTTCCCTTGGAATCCTAGTGCACAACCCTGACCCCCCCCCCCCCCAAGGGTTGTTGAAGGAGGTAGAAATCCCTTTCCTCAGAATCTTATAAGAAAGTGCTTTTAAGCTCTTTCTAGACCTACTGAGATGTACATAAAGTGATGAGAAGAACAACTTCTCTACAAAGTGTAGGATTTGGAACCTCTTTTGGCTCCTCCTTCAATTTAGAGATTGTTGGCTCATGAATATGAAGATCACCATCGATGAACCCCATCAACCTAGAGACTCCATCAAACCATGATTTGTGTTGCCTTTTTTGCCTTAATTTTAATTATATTTTGATAATGGACAATAATAATATCCTAAGTTGGAGTAATTGACTACGACTCACTTCCATATTAATTCAAATAAAAATTGGTCAACGTTGTATGCATCATGAGTTATATATTGCAAATCTCATTATTGTATAGGTGATCAAGGTGACATGGACTTCACAAGATGCCAATGACTTGTATTCCAAGAATGAGACTTATGAAATGAAATCAAAGCTTTAAGAAGACATCTATTTTCCATTTACTGAGTCTTAGGATTGATTATAAACATGACATACATGAAAGGGTAGAAAATTGGGTCAAATTAGATGACTGACACCTCTTTAGGTCAATCAAACCACCAAAAGATCACTCAAATCAACACCCTGTCAAACCCCTATTCGGATGACTCAAACCGTCTTTAACCATCTTATCTTAAACCGAGACCTATATATCTCGTCAGATTTGGACGACTCATGAAAGCCTTGGTCTGATTGGCTAATGATGCATGGCATACATTCCATCATATGTCTTTCATTTAGATCACTTTTACATCAATAAATGCTACTAAGGTATGTGTTTAGTCTTATTTACAGAATACAGGGACCGGAATGCAATTTACCCATATCCCGAGCATAAACGCTTGCGGAAGACTCATTTCTATCATAAAGACCAAGCTCAAGATTATCGGGTTTCAAGTGGAAATGTTTCCAAGCATAAAAGCATTCAAAACCTAATTACAAAAAGAACAAGGACTTGAGCACAAAAGTAGCCGGGGACTTGATTGCAAAAAGACAAGGACCTAATTGCAATTCGCGAGTTATTATGGAGAAAATCTAAAGAAAAATCAATGTAGTTCTCCAAACATATAAAGGAATTAATCCGGAGCTCAAAAGAATGGAAAGAATCAATCCAGATGCGCAAAGGAGGATCAAATCATACTATAAACTACCAGCAAAAATCCGGATTAAATCAGAGAAGATTGTGCGGCAAAATCGCCGCATATCACATACATTGTGCGGCGGAAACGCCGCCATCTCAGTGATCTGTGTGCTCCAATTTTGTACAGTCGTGTCTGGACACGTGTACTCTCCAATTCTATACTTAGATCTCTTGTAACAACTATAAATAGACCCGAGAATGATGTTAGAAGGGTCCTTAGTCTTTGGTTGTAGTTTTTATTCTTAATCTTAGTTTTGTATTCTTCTTTTCATTAATAAAATTCTATCTTTTATTTCTTACTTTTAGTTTTCTTTTGTAATGTCTCAAGGACCCCTTCTTCCTCCCTCTATGAGTTTCTAACTCCTTCCAAAGGGTGGAGGTGACGGATTAGGGTGAAGAGAAGATGAATGAATGTTATTATTTTAATTTCGTGTTAGTATATTTTGATTACTTGAGTTTATGTTAAGTCATTTATCATGTAATGCTTTATAACTAATATGATTTATTATAAGTTTCTGAATTCTCTAATCTAAACCTTAAATCTAAACCTCCACCCGACGGAATTCACCTCTTTGTTCTTGTTTTAGTTTTAATTGTTCTTGTTCTTGCTTTAGATAATTAAAACCCAAAAATCTCAAAACCCAATTATTTCTTCTCTCCTTCTTTCCCCCAATCGAAATCACACTAATAACAAAATCTCTCCCTCCTTGTGTTCGACCCGTACTTGCCACGTCTTCATAGACGCCGTGCACTTGCGGTATAAATTTAATTCTCATCAAGTTTTTGGCGCCGTTGCCGGGGAGGCGACGCAGATTTTGTTTATTTTTGTGTTTTCGATTTTATTCTGTTTATCTTGTGCGTGATCTAAGTATTCGGATTTGTGTTTCAGGAAACAACAGAGTGCGCGGAGAAATCCAGGCACATTTGGAGCTAAACGAGCGGCGAAATCGCCGCACCTAAAGAAGAACTTGCGGCGAATCCACCGCACACTTGGAGCTTCTGGGCTTCAAATTTTTCTGGGACGCGACTCATATCTGGGTGAACGCGCAGAGCATCTGAAATTTCGAGAGCGGGCGGTGAACCCGACTGAGCATTGCATAAGGTAACCTTTGTTGCCTCTTTTCCTCGTAATTTCTATTTTCAGAAAATTTCCTTTTCGTAGAACTGCATGTGTAGGGCAAAAATTCCATAAATTGCAATAATTCAACACTGACCTAAAAATTGGCAAAATTAGAAAGGCCTTAGTGCATGCATCATCTAGTGTTTTGTATGCATTATTCTTGCTAAATTCTTGCAAATCAATTTCTGTTGAAGAGTGCTGGAGTCAAGGTACGTATCGTGGTTTTCATCTATTGCATTTAAGCATATAATCTAGTTTGCATACAACCTTGCAATTGCCCCCTCTAAAGACCATTGTTTGACTATCTTTGCTAGATCTAAGTTAAACTATCTTAAGGGCAACTCCGTAGGCAAAGATACGGTGGGGATTTCATCACCCTTCCGTGGCCCACAAATCACAATCCTAAAGTGTCACCCAAGCCTTAAATTAAAATCAATTAGACATTGACCCTTAAGGACTCGGACTCAATTAAGGAGAAGAATTGGTTTGACTTGCTATGACCTGAAGCCTATTGAATTTAATTTGGTGTCTAGAAAGTGTTTTTGTGTTGACGTAAGTCTTCCAAGCGAAGTGGTTGTCCAATTGGCACCGACTCTGTCGGAAGCGCCCCCACTAGCTATACATGGCCTGGCCAAGTTGGTTTGATTAGTGAGGGAGGTGAATCAAGCGAATCAATTCGACTCAACCAGTTAGGAGTCGTCTAGATCTAAGCGACACTAGGTCTAGGATTGTTTGAACCGTGCTTTCTTAGGAATTTTCTGACCAACCCTCTTTCTATCTTTAGAGTTAGGTTTACCTTCTCATCTGAGTCTTCTTTCTCTTCTCACCTAAATTCTCTAGATTAGGATTCCTTTCTCATCTTTCCCCATTCTATTGTCTGTTTCCCTTTTGAAAAAAAACAAAAACATATATATTAAAAAAAACGAAAATATAAAAAAAATTGTAATTAATTCTTGAAATTAAATTTGGAATTTAAATTTGGAATTTGAATTCAAAAATTGATTCAACCCGGTGCACTCAGATTTGGATTCGGGACTTGAGTAATCGACTCTCACGAGTTCATCTAGATTCCAGTCTGGAACTTAGCCCCAATCCATCTGCTGCACCACCTCACCCGGATCCAATGGGTGAGAACGTAGTGGACCCGCCTGTTGCACAACCTATAACTCTGAGGGATCGATGCTATCCAGCGATGGCTGCTCAGCCATCGTGCATCGTTATGCCCACCATACCGGGTCGCGACTTCAAACTTAAGGCACAATACATGAGTATGTTGCCTAAGTTCACCTCTAGGGAAGACCCATATCTCTTCCTTAGAGAATTTGAGGAAATCTGCTCTCTTATGCAATACCAGCATATCCCAGAGGAGGCAGTGTGTCTGAAATTTGTGCCTCTAGCACTGAAAGATGACGCTAAGAAATGACTATATAGTCTAGCCGAAAGATCTATTAGGAGTTGGGTTGAGTTTGTTCAAGTATTCCTGAAAAAATATTTCCCCAACCATAAGACTATGAGGATTAGAAATGAAATTGTTGCATTCGTTCAGTCTGAGAGCGAGCCGTTCTATTCCTATCTAGAAAGATTTAAAAGTGTTCTGACCCAATGCCCTCATCATGGAATTCCGAGATGGCAATTATGCCAAATTATTTATGAGGGATTGACACCCACATCTAGGGTTATGGTAGAATCCGTAAGCCAAGAGAACTTTATGTCGAAAAATGAAAATGATGCCTGGACTTTCCTTGAGGAATTAGCTGAAAATAGTATGCAATGGGACAATGCTAGAACACCGCTTAACCCGAGTATTGGATCTAGAATAGCAAGTCAACCCAAACCAGGTGTCTTAGTTGTAGATGCCAACATAGCGGCTGAAGCAAAACTAGCTACCCTTATGCGCAGAATGGAAAGTTTAGAGCTACGAACCCAAAACCGAGTGAATCAAGCCTCGTCTATCCCGTGCTCTAGATGTGGTCAGACTGGTCATGTAACGGAGGACTGTGCGGAATGGGACCAAGTTAATGCCATGTATAACCATGCTAGAAATGACCCATACGCATCAACCTATAACTCAGGTTGGCGTAATAATTCCAATTTCTCATCAAACCAACAGGGTCAACCTCCTAGACAACAACCGAACCCGTATAACCAAAATAATACATCATCTGGGTTTAGTAACAATAACGATCATGAGGTTAGGTTGACAAGCTTGGAAAATTTGATGAAAACCTTTATACAAACAACCAACCAGACCTTCCAAAGGCTTGAGACACAAGTCAGCCAACTAGCACAAATAGTAGGTGAAAGAGAAAAGGGTCGGCTTCCAAGTCAACCTGAGGTGAACCCTAGATCTAATAATAATTCATATCAATCCTATCAAGCACCTTCAGGAAATAACAACCATAGACCGGTTCGAATGGTTAATGAGGAAGGACCGTTCCAACAAATAAATGCAGTAGTATCATTACGGTCCGGAAGACAAGTTGATAACAATGTGGTAAATCCTAGAGTGTCCAATCAATCTAGCCAACAAGCACCCACATATGACCTGACCATTGAACTTGACGTCCAATCTGAAACGCCCAACCCACCTACTCAACCTGAACCCATAGCTCAACCTGAACCTGAGCGAGTCTATGTTCCTAAAGCTCCATTCCCTAATAGACTCAAAAAGAACTCAAGTGCACAAATAGAGAAAATCTTGGAAGTATTTAAGCAAGTTAAGGTGAACATTCCACTCTTAGACATGATTCAACAAATACCTGCTTATGCTAAATTCTTAAAAGATTTGTGCACTAAAAAGAGAAAAACGAACGTACCAAAGAAGGCATTCTTAACTGCAAACATAAGTTCTATTTTGTCCAACACATCTCCTATAAAATATAAGGATCCTGGGTGTCCCACAATTTCATGTGTAATAGGAGATACTTTTATCAACAAAGCCCTTCTAGACCTTGGTGCTAGTGTTAACCTACTCCCGTACTCTGTCTATGAGCAAATGAACCTTGGTCCACTAAAACCCTCTAAGACAACCCTTCAATTTGCTGATTGTTCTATTAAGAAACCAAGAGGTATAGTCGAGGATGTTTTGATCAAGGTTGGTGACTTCATTTACCCAGTGGATTTTGTCGTACTAGATACTGCACCTGTTGTAAATCCTAATCGACAAATCCCTGTAATTCTAGGCAGACCCTTTTTAGCCACTTCGGAAGCATTGATAAACTGTCGAAATGGGCTCATGCAATTATCTTTTGGGAACTTAAAAGCTGAATTTAATATCTTTCATATTGATAGTGAGCCAGAAATAATATGCAATCAAAGTGACGTTGTGATGAAATCACGAATCTATAATATTTCTGAATCATCACAAAATCAAAAAGGAAGTAAGAAAAAAGGGAGGAATTCATCTACACACCCACCGTCACTCGAGCAAATAAGAGAACCAATTTATGTGAGGGGGGTGGAACCTGTGACTCAGGACTCTCATTGCAACATGGGGAACAATTCAACTGGATACATGCACCAATATGGTGTCATTCAATCCAGTTGTGACTATGGTTGACTTTGAGCAAATTCCATCCTTCCACCGCAGTTCACCAAGGTAATAAGTGCATTTGCTTTATATTTGCATACATTGAGGACAATGCATGATTTAGGTGTGGGAGGATGTTTATGTATATACTTATCTATAGATCTGTCTTTTATTTCTAAAAAAAAATCAATGTTTCATGACATAGCTTAAGATTGAACTGCCAAAACCCGTGTACAAATTGCATTGAGTTTTTGTTCCTTATTATATAGCTCTGCTTGTAGAAATTATGACATAAATCTAAGTTCCAAAGAAATAACCCATTGCCCTTTAAGATATGTATGCACTTAAATTGGATGAATCAAATCTTTGAAGTGGTTGATAAAAAGCAGAGGTTGAGGAAAATATATCGGGAAGTGTGGACTTCTAATAGCAATTAAGCCTTGAGGAAAATAAGAGTAAAAATAAAGGAATAAAGTGAAGAAAACACATTTTGCAAAATGATTACAAACGCCCAAGCCTTTGAGTCACTGGTCCGTAGGGGTATCTTGAAACCCGGTAACTTGAGTCTAACAGCTCGGGATTATCGACCAAACTCGCTACACGAATGCAAAAAGGGTAAAAGTGTCAAAAAGCAAATGTGTTGAATCACGGAAGAAAAGAAAAAAAATACTCAAGGCCTAAAGCTAAAAGAATGATCCATGTCATGGTTGATCCGAATGATACTTCACCACCAGAGGAGGCGTGCAAAATAATTTAAGTGATATCATGTGTAGAAGGGTTAGTGGTGTGAATGTTGGAGGAACAAAGACCAAGTCATATTTTTAATGAGTTAGATTTATATAATGAGCATGCAAAAAAAATTCTTAGTGAGATGTATAAGGTTGAGGTAGGGATAATGAGAACTATTAATGAAATGTTGATTTAGGATTTTGTGGGTATATCTGCTGAAAACCCTCAGGAGACAACACTCCTCCTCCTTGGCAACAAAATAGGTTTAAAGGCTTGTTGCACATGCTAAGTGCAACCGTGATTCCTACGAAAGTGAGTTAGGATTTCCCTGTTTTTATTTTTCGTATATTCTGTTTTGCTAGGGACTAGCAAAATCTAGGTGTGGGGGTATTTGATGCATTGCATACATTGCATCATATGTCCTTCATTTAGATCACTTTTACATCAATAAATGCTACTAAGGTATGTGTTTAGTCTTATTTACAGAATACAGGGACCGGAATGCAATTTACCCATATCCCGAGCATAAACGCGTGCGGAAGACTCATTTCTATCATAAAGACCAAGCTCAAGATTATCGGGTTTCAAGTGGAAATGTTTCCAAGCATAAAAGCATTCAAAACCTAATTACAAAAAGAACAAGGACTTGAGCACAAAAGTAGCCGGGGACTTGATTGCAAAAAGACAAGGACTTAATTGCAATTCGCGAGTTATTATGGAGAAAATCTAAAGAAAAATCAATGTAGTTCTCCAAACATATAAAGGAATTAATCCGGAGCTCAAAAGAATGGAAAGAATCAATCCAGATGCGCAAAGGAGGATCAAATCATACCATAAATTACCAGGAAAAATCCGGATTAAATCAGAGAAGATTGTGCGGCAAAATCGCCGCATATCACATACATTGTGCGGCGGAAACGCCGCCATCTCAGCGATCTGTGTGCTCCAATTTTGTCCAGTCGTGTCTGGACACGTGTACTCTCCAATTCTATACTTAGATCTCTTGTAACAACTATAAATAGACCCGAGAACGATGTTAGAAGGGTCCTTAGTCTTTGGTTGTAGTTTTTATTCTTAATCTTAGTTTTGTATTCTTCTTTTCATTAATAAAATTCTGTCTTTTATTTCTTACTTTTAGTTTTCTTTTGTAATGTCTCAAGGACCCCTTCTTCCTCCCTCTATGAGTTTCTAACTCCTTCCAAAGGGTGGAGGTGACGGATTAGGGTGAAGAGAAGATGAATGAATGTTATTATTTTAATTTCGTGTTAGTATATTTTGATTACTTGAGTTTATGTTAAGTCATTTATCATGTAATGCTTTATAACTAATATGATTTATTATAAGTTTCTGAATTCTCTAATCTAAACCTTAAATCTAAACCTCCACCCGACGGAATTCACCTCTTTGTTCTTGTTTTAGTTTTAATTGTTCTTGTTCTTGCTTTAGATAATTAAAACCCAAAAATCTCAAAACCCAATTATTTCTTCTCTCCTTCTTTCCCCCAATCGAAATCACACTAATAACAAAATCTCTCCCTCCTTGTGTTCGACCCGTACTTGCCACGTCTTCATAGACGCCGTGCACTTGCGGTATAAATTTAATTCTCATCAGCTAACACCAGACATTCTGAAACGACTGCTCTATAACCGTACGACTCGTGTCCCAAGGCCTTCTAATTTAGATGGCACAATCTCAATCAAAATACTTTCTCTTTCATGAGTTGTTCAATTTCACTTAACTTTGTCCTAGCCTATAGGATAGGTCGTTACCGTTTGAGTCATTCGATTCTAGTAGTTTTAACTAGTGGTTATACTAAATATAGTTGTTATCTTTGTCATATCTTCACTTTTAACCTAACAATTATATCCCAATTTCTCAATTCTATTTCACCTTTATTGCCCCAAAAACGGACGACTCATCCCTTGAAGCCATCTGATTCAAACATCTAGAAACCATTAATTGTCATTGATGCCTAAAATTAGACGACTCTTTCCCAGTCGAGTCGTCCCACGACACTTTGCCCATACCAAATAGCAACAACTAATACCATCACGAGCCATTCGATTTGTGCAAAACTATTGATGAAACCTTTTGTTATCTATTCCAAACTTGAGCAAAACACCCTTAAACTTTTCCTAATAGTTATGAGACACAAAGAACCTATAAATATGTGTTCCTACACTCATTTGATCATTAATTACACCAAAGACACTACAACAGAACTGGTCATCACCGACAGACAGATATTGTCAGTGTATAGTGTTTTCCGTCGGTGTTACCGACGGATATCCCTCCATCGGCATTACTTCGGTCGGTGTATATTTACACCGACGGATGCACCGGGTCAAACTTGTTTTTGGCGCCAATTTCTCCGCCATTTTTTGCGTGTGGTTTTCATCTAAGGGGATGACACCGACGGAAGGCCTGTCAGTGTCTTAGTCCAACATAACTGTTCGCCGGTGGAAGGACATCGATCCATTAATAATAGTATTTTCATACGACGAAAGATGATATACGCCAACGGATATGTACCATCGGTGCACGTCTCATCGGTATACACCGACGAATATCCGTGACTGTATTAGAAATACTCTCCGATTACACTGACAGATATCCCTCAGTGTAAGCTCTTCCCAGAATTCTAAAAGAGCACAATGGCTCCCTGCTCCAATTTTCCTTATTCAAAGAAAATGAAATGTGTTCCATTCATTCACAATAGCACAACCATTCATTCATTTGTTAAGTCAAAACCAAACAACCAATAAAATAAAATATTCATTCATTCAAAGAACAATTAGATTCACAAATGAGTTTGATTCATTCATTCTATAAATGATAAAAGAATGAAAAAAATACAACTTGGTCGTCAAACCTCCCGTCCCTCCTCCACCTGCAGGCCCGTGATCATCATCTCGTCTCGGTGGTGGGAGCGATGTGCAAAGAGGGGTGACATCGTGATCCTGCACATTACAAACATTATGTAATGACAAATTATTACACATAAACTACTAAATGCGACAATTTAACTAAAGAACGTGTATATTACCTCGCCCGTGAAACCTACCTTCTCGAGGAGAAAGTTCATTTGGAACTGCATCTTGCTGAGCACAGATTGCGTCGTCTTCAGCGTATCTTGAGTCATTGCGAGCTCACTGCTGACGCACTTCAACTCTGCAGCTGCTTTGTCATTCCTGCAGGATCGTGAATGCAGCTTAGTTCTAATCTATTTTAAGCTAATTACCTACTTATTTAAGCAATCAATGAATGCACAACAGAATTAAAAACAAACAAGCAAGTAAAGAGGAAATATTGCAAACCACACGAAGACGAGGTTTTTTATAGAGGTTCGGCACCCCACCCGGGTCCTAGTCTTCTCTTGCAAGCTCCGCTAACGACTTAACTATCCACTCCCCGTTTCCAGCCAGGAGAGAATGCCTTTACAATCTTCAAGCTCGCGAACAACCTTCTCCGAGCTTGTTCCTCCTCTCACAATCCAAGACGGACGCTTTGGGCTTTCACAGAAATCTTTACAAGACTTTGACAAAAAGGATGAGTGGAACAACACTCTCTAAATCTGAGCACACTTGAGTAGAATAGGATTTAAGACTAAAGTGTGGAAGGTTTGAGGCTTAGAGTGCTTAAAGCTTTCTCTCTAATGTTTGTGACAATATGGAGCGGGAGAGTTGTGTGAAAATGTGTTGGACAACTCTATTTATAAGATCCAAGTAAGTTATAGCCGTTAGGATTAATTGGGTAAAAGTTTGTATGAGAAATACAAGGCAGTGAAGTGCAGGACACAATTCAGCACAAAATCGGTCGATCGAATCGGGTAAACCGGTCGACCGGTTGGTAAATTTTGTCTACAACCTAAGTTCACTTAAGTGAATGGTTGAACGGAATATGGGGATTGGTTGACTTTTCTAGGGTTTTTGGTCTGCTAAGAACGAATCGGTCGAACAAGGTAAATGGTTGGTTCGACCGGAAACTTTCAGACACTCTTGGGTTCAAGTAGAATTTGAGTTTCGGTCGACCAAGGTCTCAGCGACATTCGACCGAAAACTACCAGAGTGTTCAGGGTGACCAAAAAATGTTGGATCGGTCGACCGGAAGTTTGGTAAAATTGAGGGTTTGGAAATTCGACAGTTGTAGAATACGACAAGTCTAATGGTCATGTGACACGTGTAGATGGTCAAACAAAAAGCACTAAACGGTCGACCCATTTTTGAAAGGAATGTGTTCTAAAAGTTTTTCTTTTATATGTCAATTATTATGAGTTGAATGTGCAAACATTTTGTTCCTTGATTTTGGTATTCATCTTTTGGAAGTGTTAAGGAAGAGGCGCTTGGTCCTTAACCGTAGAGCTCTAAAAGATAATGGTTTACATAAATCAAAAGTTATTCACAATCATGGTAATTAACACAGAACATTAATTACCGAGATAAGATTGTCGTGTTGGTCATCGATTGTTGTAGCTCTACAAATAATTGACGACACGAGTATATAAAAGAGGAAAAGATTACTTTTATATATTGAATAGACCTAACAAGTAAAACATTATGGAATTGTGTTTCGTGTCATTAATGTTTTTACTGTGTCTTGGATCCTAAGATATGAGACTTATATCTTTTCACTCAAGAATTGCTTCATTTGATTATTGTCAAAAAGCTATCAATGAGTGTAGTGATAAAGGCAATAGTTGGTTGAGCATGACTTGTGCTGGAAAAGATAGTTAGTCAAACGATTATCATTGCCCCTCTTAATTGAGTGATGATATTAGTGGGCCTCTTGATAAAGCAAAATTATAATGTGCACAATGTAACTTGAGTTAAGTTACATAGTTATAATTAGCTTAGAGAGATCATGAAATGAATATAATACAAAGATGACACAATACTACTTTGTGTGTATTCTTAATATCATGCGGCAAGGGACGGACACAAGTGGTGCAAGTGGTTGACCGAAATTGTCTGGAGTGCCTGGATAATCGGGTTCGGTTAACCGAGTATGCACGGTCAAACGAGAAGTAGTATTTTTGGTAGACCGAATGTGACACGGTCATCCGATGACTATGTCCCAGGAGCGATTCTGGTGGGTCAACGGTTGACCGAGTAAAAGACGTGGTTCGTCCAAATTCTTCCAGGGAATTTTTCTCATACAGATTCGGTCGACCGTCTAGCTCACGGTGTACCGAACACGTGTTATAACTGAACGATTCGGTCGTCCGGGTTATACTCAGTCCACCGAACAAGAACGATTCTGCCTGAATTATTAAGAGATTAATTAAATCATGGGTGGATTAATTCCAGATTTAATTAAAACGTTTTTGTGGGTGCTTATGTGGAAATTAGAGATTAATTTTAGGAGAGAATAAGCAAGAGATCATGGCTAAAGAATAGCTCTTGATAAAGATGTTTTGGGAGACTATAAAAATACCTCTAGTCCTACTTGTTTAAGACTAATGCAAAAATCTTTCTCTCATTAATCTCTCCCTAATCACCATGAAAATCTCTTAGTAAATTTAAGTTTTAGAGATAAGAATCTAAGGAGCTTAAAAATGGGTTATTAGCTAGATTCTAAACCTTGTTAGAGATTGATTGGCTAGCTTTTTTCTCTCTAATCTTGTTTAGAGTTTGGTGAACACTCGGAGGCAAATCCGTGGGTGAATCAACGGGAAACGCGACTCCGGATCTTCAAAAAGGTTTTAGAGAACCTTTAGGTATGATTCTACCTTTGTGATTTATTTTAATAAATGTAGGACTGCATGTTATTAGAATAAACACAAAGTAATGTACATAGAAATTGTTGAAAATATGAAAATCGATCTTGTATGTTGTATTAAATTTTTTAAAATATATACATACATAGGAACACGAAATCCTACAGTTTTAATGCTGAATCCTGTAACAGAATTAACAACACAATCGGTCGAACGAAGAACTCGTTCCGGTCGACCGATTTGGTCCTGACAGTTCATGTTAGGTTTAAGTGTTTTTCTAGTTCTAGTTTGGGTGATCTATTGAAGTCCAAATGTTGTGAAATTTTGTGTGTTACTTAGATAGGGAACCTAGTGTGTATGTGAGTTGTTTTTAGCTCAAGTATGCTCAATTACAAATAGTTCCTAAGACTCAAAATAAATCATGATTACATGTCTTCAAATGAGTTTTATTACATGTCTTGTCTTGATTTCATTTCTTCCTTGAGTGTTGATCACTTTTTGAGGTTAGCACAATGCAATATATATGTTATGCAATATGTGTGCTACTCTACATTGATTACAATTAAGATTAGGATGATTAAATCATCAAAACATAGATTAAGGCAAAAATACCAACGATCTCCCTTTTTTGATGATGACAACCTATATCTTAATACTTGAAATCTCTATAGGTAAACTATGCATCTATATGCTCCCCCTATTGATGTGCACAGTTTTTGTTCAATTATAATCAAATTTCAAGTTACCCCCTTAATTATCTCTCCCCTTTGACATTCATCAAAAATCATAAGGTTAAACATGGAATATGGATGTCTTGTAATGAAGTTTCTCCTCCTAAATTCTGCACTTCATTACCCTAAGTAAATGATTTTCATTTAGCCCCCTATCAATATGAATATGGTTTTGCAATTAATGTCAAATCTAATTCTCCTCTTTTAACATCAAACGTATATAACAATAGGCATGTGATGTATTATCTCCCCTTTGACCTCCATTTACAAATATGACACTAACATCAATGGATGATTTTCAAATTATAAGATATGCAATGAATAATGATTAGGATATGTCAATTAAGCATATTATTACCTAGACTAGAACCAATTTATTCAAAATTTAAAAGAATAGAAGATTATATCTAACTTTTGAAGCTTGAATTTGTTCCAATTTCCATTTAGTGATGCAACCGACTTTGAATCCGACTCTTAAGCTTGCCCGGTCACCACCAATATCCTCCTTCAAGCACCTACAAGTGTAGATTTAGGTACCCAAACCACTTTGGGGCCTTGAATGTTAGCTTTGGGAACCCAAACTATTTTGGGTTTAGGAGCCCACATACTTGAAGAACTATGCTTTACAACTAAGTGCTTTCCATTTAAAGTTGTATGAATTATATGGTTTTTAACATATGAATCATTATATCCTAAACCATGTTTTTGCAAAGATTGTCTTGACTTCCTAAAATCATGTTAAACATCTTAGTTCCATTAATGAATCTTTCTAGTTCTTTTCTTAATTGTGCATTTGATGCCTTAAGCTCTAGTTGTTCACTATCAATAGGTGTTGCTTTTAAGCTTTCAAGAGTCAATGCATTAGTTTCAAGTCTAGCAAGCATCACATTTTTCTCATTCAAGCATATTTCAATTTGACATTGGAGATCATTTATCAATTTTATAGCACTTTTGTTCTTTTCACAAATGATCTCATATTGTTTAACGAAGTCATGGAATGCATTTTGAAGCTCATCATGTGTATAAGTTTCTTCATTAATACTAGAATGTGAGTTATCACTATAATATGACTTGGTTGAGCATGAATGTGATCTACTAGAGCAAGAGTTAGAGGATATCTCACTTCCTTCATCTTGAATTGCCATGTAGAACATATGTGAAAATTCATTTGTTGATGAAGGTGTAGTTGATTGTGTAACGCCCCGAACCTAGACAAGTGCTTACCCCCTGAACCCGATGCGTTAAGATACGATCCACAATCCTGACCACTGCGCACTTTCATATTTAAATCCATATGATAGGCCCATAATAATCTGAAAAATATAATCAACAAATTGTGAGTTCGACAGCCCGCAAGTTCCAACCATCAATCAATCAGAATCATAATCATGTGGAAAATAATACAGAATATGACATTCAGTCAATAAGCACAATTAAGAGACATGCATCACAAATAAAATGCATGCATAACAATCTGGAACCCCATTCGGATTTGACCACATCCTGTGCTTCTGAAATCTATCAATCAGTCAGACGCACACCTGGTAGCTCCACACTAATGACAGACAGCCCTTTCCTCTCTCGGGTGGCTCTACGCTATCCGCTAGGCAACTCTTTCCTAAGTTGCTCTGCCAGAAACATACACACAACCACAAGACATGTCGACCAAAACACCACCATGTAATCATATGCATATCCATAAAATCAATATTAATACTCAGCATGCATGCAACTACGAATATCAAGAGAGACAAACATGATATGAAACTGAAGAATAATGAATCAGTACTTGCCTGTCTCGCAACCACAACCTTGATTCGCAACCCAAATCAAATCTCCGGGTTTCATATTTCATATTTTCTTTTATCTCATCTTGCACAACAGAAGCCTAACAACTAATAATCAACATCAAAAATTATTGATCATACCAAAAATCAAATTCAACTAATTAACTCAAAATCACTCTACCTTACCTTTATTTCGTCACGCTCTTCTCTCTTCCAAACTCCTCTTCTTTCTTCACCTTTTATAGGCATCCAACTCCACTGCCTCTCAACTCATCTTCTCACCATCACACGTGTAAAAGTTGGGCAATTTGCCTTTAAACCTCATCTTCACCTAAAACCATACATAAATCCAATAAACTTGATTAACTTTTAATTAAAGTTTGGGTTCTCACAGATTGGGATGAAGCTGAAGATGATGAATCATCTCATGTAGCCTTATGAGCTTCCATCCTCTTCTTTTTTCTCTTACTCCTCTCATTTTCTCTCCTTCTCCCCCTTCTCTCATTCTTATTCTCCTTCTATTTTCTTTCATTTTCACTCCCCTCCTTCTTCTTCTTTTCTCTCATTTCACTTCTTCTACCTCTTTTATCTCTTATTTCTCTTTTATCCTTCTTGAGGTATTTGAAGGAGTCTTTGGCTAGGACTTCATTGTCCTCATCTTCTACACTCGTCCTTGGTTCATCAAGATTTGCATGTAATGACAATGTGGGTTTGTTCTTAGAGGCTTCTTTCTCCTTTCGATGGTTGATTTGAAGCTCATAAGTTATGAGATTTCCAATTAGCTCCTCCATCTTGAGATGGGAAAGATCATGAGCTTCTTCAATTGCGACAACCTTATCTTCCCAATCGTTGTAATTGACATCATATCATGCATACATTTGTGTCTTATATCTGTTAGCTTTCACCAAAACAATACTATGTAACAAGTTTAATGTTTAAGTTTCAGGAATAAGCAAGCTTGAGGAGAAGAGGCACAAAAATGAGTCTAAAGCAAGGAAAAGGACTAAGTTGCAAGACTTGGGGACTAAGATGCAAGATGGAAGGACCCGGATATAAGCCCAAAGGACCAATGAGCAAATCAAGAAACTCCACACCATCATGAGGAGTATTTTGGCAATTGGATTCGGGTCGCAACCTACACAACCAATTAGGGTGCATCAGACATGAAGAAATCAAGCCAGACAACTACACTCCAAAACTCGACCAGATCCAGACCATATAGACCACCAATTGGCGGTCCAAGACCATTGATTGGCGGTCTGTTTTGCTCCAGATCCGGTAGGGTTTAGGCGGGTCATGTATTAGAGTGTTTTATGTTTATTTTTAGTAGTGCATTAGTCCCATACCAGAGGATTGTCCCCGTTACCTTTTTCATGCCTATAAATATAACTCTTCATCCTCATTTGTATTCACCCATTGCTTGGTGGCATTCTGTCTACTTGGAGTAAGCATTGGAGCAAAAACTCAAGGTGGAGAAGAATGTCACTTGTAATATGAGTCATGTAAATAAAATAATTCTTAATAGTTTGTTTTAATATTGTCTTTCTTTTAATGCTTGCTTGTTTAGCTTGTTTTGTTTGTCTTAATCTTAGTAGAAGTAATTAGCATGTCCCCCTTTCCTATCTTAATTACCTTAATTTTGTTTTGTCTTCTTTTAATGAGTAGTTTCATCCCATTTTGGGGGTGGAGTTGATGTTTACACATGTTATGTAGATGGAATGAATGCTAAACATTGTTGTATGTGAGAAATGTTAGTATGATTGTTTGAATTAAAGAGAACACTTAACTTGATGATTTCTGTCATTATATTTAGGTACATTCCATGCTTGTTTAGGTTCTTAATAACAAACTTGTCATGCTCATATTAATCACCTAGGTTAGTGATTTGGATGATAGGTATTGCCATGAGGTACTTCTTATGCACAACAAACACTATCTACACTTGTGCTTAATGACTGCATTCATCACCAGTTATTTCATGCGTACACACACTCCACCCCTCAGGGGTTTTCTATTCCTGATTTCTAGCTTCTTCTATTAGTCACTTAGTTTCATTTCTTCTCGCACTTTCATCTTATTGTTTCTTACTCATGCAGTGTAGTTAGTCTAGTTAGTTTAATCAATCTTTTCTCCACCTTTTT
The DNA here is from genome assembly GCA_963682175.1 of Triglochin maritima. Taxonomy (NCBI): domain Eukaryota; kingdom Viridiplantae; phylum Streptophyta; class Magnoliopsida; order Alismatales; family Juncaginaceae; genus Triglochin; species Triglochin maritima. The sequence goes on from OY821786.1 coordinate 32,978,289, forward strand.
CCCACTCGCCTTCGAACTAACCAAAGTCGACACACCTCTTTGTAGATCGACCCGTATTTGCCACTGCTTCCACGTGGTTGTGCACTTGCGGTTATTATAACTGATCAATCACGTTGCTTAGCGACCGGAGGAATTTCCTTGTCATATCTCCTTCATTTATTCTTCTTCCAAGAACTAAAAGAGAGTTAATAATGTCGGTGAAGCGAGTGTTCATTTCGTTTATGTTTTCACCGATTTGCATAGAAAAGATTTCATATTTATGCATGAGGAGACTAATCATAGTTTCTTTGGTTTTACTATCACCTTCATGATGCATTTGTATTCTATCCCAAATCTCATGAGCACTCTCACAACCCCTAATCCTATTATATTCTCCATCGTTAAGTCCACAATAAAGAATGTTCATAATTTTAGAATTCATCTCAATTTCTTTCATTTTGGCCCTAGACAAGGTAGCTAGTTCATCTTCATTTGGGAATGTGTAAGGATTTTGAAGAAAAATCCAATACTTAAGGTCCTTAGAAATTAGGAAAATTTTCATCCTATTCTTCCAATAAAATAGTCTAGTTGTGCATAATCCTTCTATATGATTAGATGATGTAGAAGTCATGCTAAAATTACGATTAAGTGTGCTATTTAGCTAACAAGACTCTGATACAAATTGTAGGATCGTGAATGCAACTTACTTTTAATCGATTTTAAGTTAATTACCTACTTGTTTAAGCAATCAATGAATGCACAACAGAACTAAAAACAAACAAGCAAGTAAACAGGAAATATTGCAAACCACACGAAGACGGGGGATTTTTATAGAGGTTCGGCACCCCACCCGGGTCCTAGTCCTCTCTTGCAAGCTTCACTCGAATCATTGAGGTCCACTCACAACTTCACTAACTACTCCCCGTTCCAAGCTGGGAGAGAACGCTTTTACAATCTCCAAGCTCGTGGACAACCCTCGCCGAGCTTGACCCGTCCTCTCACAATCCGAGAGGGACGCTTTGGATTTTTCCTGTTGATCTCACTCTTTTTCTGCATCCAATATTAAACTACAAGGTTAGATTTCAAATTATTTGCATAACATTAAAATTAATAAAATTAAAATATCCCCTAAAAACCTTGCTACCCCAATAATCTAAAAGGGTGGGTGGACCAGTCCTCCACATATATGCTTTGTGGCCGTCGGACCATCCGCTCCTCTCGGGTCTGTGTCGGCTCCACCCGCTTTTTTAGAGGTCAAATTTGTATTCCTTCCACTTCTTGTTTAGAGACCTCATGACATTGTCTCTAAATCCCTCAAGAACCGTCCAATGTGCCTGTAAAACAACGTTAGTACGTAATTAAATGAAATAGATAATAAAAAAGTTACGATGAATTGAAATGTTACCAAAATTTGTTCCCATGCCACGTCCTTGTCCTTCTTGGGCACCAGTCTCCAGTCTGCATAACGTGGGGGTAGTATTTGTGACCTCCTCGCAAGTGACCCAATAAAGTTCTTGAAACTCTCGGCCATGGGTCCTCTGGGTACCCCCTCTGGTGTGAAATTGATCGGAGATTGGTCCTTCTAACTTTAACCATTCTTCCAAACACTAAGTGGGACCGTGTCCCCTACTCCTACTTGTACTGGTTTCACTTGCAGAAGGTGAAAGTTGAATCTCGTCTACGAGAGCCACTTCAACAGTCTCCTGTGAATCTGTACGTCGACGACGTAAAGATGTGTCATCCCTGTCATCCTCACGAGTGTTGTGTCGTTGAGCCATATCTGAATTAAAGAACATAACAAGTTAGCATACTATCATTATTACTTCTATATAGTTTAAAAGTAAGAGAACACTGGTTTTCCTACTCGCTAAATAATGAACTACTCCACCACAACTGGCTCTAGATCATGTCTCACAAACTCCACCAAACTAACATCGTCAATCTGAACTCTATCTTGCAGAAGATTTCCTTGACCATACTCTGGATCTTAAGATTAATCGTCCTCCATATTATATGAATCTCTCGGAAACATTCGTACAACCACTAACCATTGATCATCGGTTTCTCTCTCTTTTGGCTCGGCAACATAAAAATCTTTCTCTACCTGAGATGCAAGTACAAAAGGTTCTTTTGGTTTCATAAATCGATTCGTATTCACCAATGTGAACCCATATTCATCACTTCTAGTAGTGTTGTCTCAACCCAAAACGTCGTACCATTTGCACTTGAACAAAATAAACTTCAAATCACCATAGTATTGAAGTTCGATTATGTCTTGCAATACACCAAAGTAGTCGACAGGTGCAATAAAAGGATTCCTATCTCATGCAGAAGAGTAACTTTCTGTTGTTTCTTTCCACTATTTTGTGTTTTGGGTTCCGACTCACGTTTCCATGTGCGAAACAAAAACTCATTGATGAAATATCCTGAATACCTTCTCCCCACGTTGTTTGGACCTCTAGCAAGTATTTCGATATCGATATTTCCACAGTTTTCCTTGCGAACCATCTCCCTAAAACACTCACTAGAAGTCTTATGTCGAACATTTGATTGTTGTCATCGATTGCGATGTACTCCTACTTTAAGGAAAGCGGTGTAACGGTTAAAATGCCTGAAATAGTCGAATGTGTAATTATGTGTTAACAATGAGTTAAAGACATTCCTAATTAAATAACACAAGTGTAGTCCCAACTTACTATTGAATATTGATATTCATCAACAATGGTAGTATTATTTAACACCCAACTGTGAGCTTTTTAGTACGTGATGATCATTACTTTTTAGTGAGCTAATCTTGCACCTTTTCTCGTTAACACATCGAGATATGGTGGATGAATACCCATCTAGCACCTTCACTGATTGAAGAACACTACCAAAAAAATCATCTTAGTAGCGCTCATCTAGAAAGAAGCTGGTGGATAAGACATCTCTTTGTCGTCCTCATCATGCGTGATATACATATCCCGTCTTATACCCATTTCTTTAAAGTCATTCCTTGATTTTGCATTATCTTTGGTTCCTTGTGGGGTTAATTGTGGGATCCTAATCCTAATTGAGTTTTGTGATTGTTTAGGTGGTGTTTAGGAGGAGTTAGGGATGGATGGTTGAGATGGAGTGGAGAAAATTGGATGGTGTGGATGAAGTGATGGATGGGTTTTAAGGTGAGCTCTCTCTCACTCTCTCACACGTCTCTCTCATTCTCTCTCTCTCACTCTCGCGTCTCTCTCTGTACCCAGTGGTGTTCCGGCGTGAGGTACTGAGCTCCGGTGAGGTTGCAGTGTTCGGCAAGTGTTGGTTGGTGGAGGGAGTCTGTTGTATTGCTAAAACTGTCTCGTTTTTAGTTGTTGTGGTCAGTATGGAGATTAACGGAGGTGGAGGTGTGACTGTGAATGGGCGAGGAGGTGCGATCGTTGATCGAGCGAGAATTCGTCGGTGGATTGTGATTTTAGGGAGAAGTGCTCGGAGAAGCGCCGTCAAGGTTCTTTGAAGGCTTCTTCAGACCTTCACAGTATGTCAACCTTGTAATTGTAGCTAACTTTTGTTGTCAGTATTTGGAAGTCGACGGAAGGTTGAAAGACTCGTCGCAAGCAAATGTGCAACAATTTTACTGTTGGATCGGTCAACTGGTTAGTACAACGGTTGACCGTTCCTAGTGTGAATTCGTGATTCTGCCTCACACCGGTCAAACGATGCCCTTGGGCGGTCGACCAGTAGTGCATTTGAGGCAAGCCTAGTTGGTTTCAGTCAAATGGGCCCCCTTTGTCGTTCGACCGTGTGCACTATTGTAGGTCGGTTGGGGCGTTGACCATCCAAACGGTCGACCTCCTGTTTGACTCGTCCGATCGACGACTTAAGTTAACTTGTGGTGTGGTTCGACCGATGGTGGTTCGGTCGACCGGTGTTGATTGGATGCGATGAAGGATTTTACTGGTGGAATTCGGTCGACCGAGAGTGCTCGGAGGTTCGACCGGTTGATTATGTTGAGCGTTGGAGGATTTTTAGTGGTGGTTTTCGATCGAACGGATCCCCTTTGTCATTCGACCAATTGGTCGTTTTGTTCGTTGAGCCTGGAAGGTGACCTTCTAAACGGTCGATCAGTCCCTGACTTTGGTTCGATTGAGCATGTGTGCTTGGAGGGAATTGTTCGACTGATGGAGTGCCGATCGAGGCAATTGCCCTGTTTTAGTGAGAGACGGTCGACCATGACTCTTGGTTCGGTCGACCGATTTTGGCCAGTTTTGCCCATATGGAGTGTGTTTGTTGTGGTTGTCCTTGTGAGACGAGTTGTGGTGCCAATGTTCTTCCAGAAAGTGTGCTAGTGAGCACGGGTGTTGCGGTGGTTGGGTGAAAAAGCCCTGGAACCCAGCTAGTCTGTGCGACGTTGGGTGAAAAAGCCATGGGGCTCTGTAGTGTGTTCAGGTTGGGTGAAAGATCCCTGGAGCCTAAGCAAGGACCGCGTGATAAGGGTTGGGTGAAAAAGCCCTGGAGCCTGAGCAAAGACCGCGTGATAAGGGTTGGGTGAAAAAGCCCTGGAGCCCTAAAAACGTTCAGGTTGGGTGAAAGAACCCTAGAGCCTTGGTCGTGTCGTAGTAGTTGCGGTTGTGCAAAAAAGTATTGGAGCCCAACTTGACGACGTTGAGTGTTGCGGTGGTTGGGTGAAAAAGCCCTAGAGCCCCATAACTGTGTGGGGGAGGTGTGGTTGGGTGAAAAAGCCTTGAAGCCCAGTCTTGTGTTTATACTTTTCTTTGTTGATAGAATTGCATGCTAGTATGTTTCTGTTTCATGCAATGTAGAGTTTGGCATACGGGGTTTCCTTCTGGAAACTCAGGCATTGTTGCATGTTTACTTTTCAGACCGTGATCGGCATTAGGGGGTGGTGACCGAGGAGAGGAGCTCCACTACCAGATCTTGTTTTCTCTCCTTTTGAGGTAGAGTGATTACTTGTACTTTGTATAGCCTTTTATTTTAATCACACTTTTGAAACACTCAGATATATATATGATATATGTTGATGCACCGTTTTCCTTGTGTTTTGAGTAATATCCTCTGTTGATTGTATGTTATAAAATTTTAAATTCTTCCGTTGTTTGAGGATGTTACATTAATATTGTTTTCAAAAAACTATCATAAACATTCCACTCCGTGTGCATCACATCAATATTGTACCGCACTAAAAGATCTTTCCAATAAGGCAGTTGGAAAAAAATACTTCTCTTCGTCTAGTTATTCCCGTCACCTATATAACAGTTTCACAAGTTGTCAAGAACTTCTTCTCCAAATTTGTATTCCAGTGGAGTTCTATGTTCCTCTTCACCATCAAATGCTCTCTTGTTTCTCCTCCAATGGTGATCTGATTCAAGCCATCGATGATGTCCCAAATACACATTTTTCCCACTATGTTTCAGATAAATGGAATGAGTATCTTATATACAATAGGGACACACCATATATCCTCTAGTCATCCACCCACTCAGATCGGCATAAGCAGGAAAGTCATTGATAGTCCACATCAAAGCAGCCCTTAACGTGAAACATGACTTAGTGTAAGCGTCATCAGTATCCCAACCTTCTTCCCAAACTTCTTTCAGCTCTTCGATTAACGGTTGTAAGCAAACATCTATCTTGTTACCAGGGTGACCGGGTATGATCAACGACATCATAAAAACTGATGCCTTTGAAAGGAATGTGTTCTAAAAAAATTACTTTTATATGTCAATTATTATGAATTGGATGTGCAAACATTTTGTCCATTGATTATGGTATTCATCTTTTGGAGGTGTTAAGGAAGAGACGTTTGTTCCTTAACCGTAGAGTTTTAAAAGATAATGGTTTACATAAATCAAAGGTTATTCACAATCATGGTAATTAACATGGAACATTAATCACCAAGATAAGATTGTCGTGTTGGTCATCGATTGTTGTAGCTCTACAAATAATTGACGACACAAGTATATAAAAAAGGAAAAGATTACTTTTATATATTCAATAGACCTAACAGGTAAAACATTATGGGATTGTGTTTCGTGTCATTAATGTTTTACTGTTTCTTGGATCCTAAGATATGAGACTTATATCTTTTCACTCAAGAAGTGCTTAATTTTATTATTGTGAAAAGTTATCAATGAGTATAGTGATAAATGCAATAGTTGGTTGAACATGACTTGTGCTGGAAAAGATAGTTAGTCAAACGATTATCATTGCCCCTCTTAATTGAGTGATGATATTAGTGCCCCCTTGATAGAGCAAATTATAATGTGCACAATGTAACTTGAGTTAAGTTACATAGTTATAATTAGCTTAGAGAGATCAATAAATGAATATAATATAAATGGTGACACATTTTCTACTTTGTATATATTCTTAATATCATGAGGCAAGGGACGGACACAAGTGGTGCACTTACATCACTAAATGGATCGTGTATAGTTCGAGTGGAACAAAGTCATCTATGCTAATTGGGTAACTATAATGTGTAGCTAGATACCGCTTATAGTTTGAGACATTAAGTGTTTAATATCGCTGACAATTTGGCTTAGATCCTCCTATAGGTCACACCACAAAACTGGGAAACAAGAAGCTTAATTTTGAGTTCATCTGATGTGACGGGTTTTCATGTGACAAGGGACACATGTGGTGAATCAATAAAATCAATATGTCATGAGAATTGACATAATTAGAATCATTAATAAATTCATATGAGGTGTATATATTATGGGGTATAATAATTTAATATTACATATGATAATATATTACATAAGAGATGAATTTGCTAAAACCTCCAAAAGATCAAATTTTGTTGGAAATAAATCCAAAATTTGACAAAGGCAAAATCGGGATCAAAACGGTAAACCGTTTTTTTTGGTTCGGTCGACCGAGGTATCTTAAGGAACGGTCAACCGAACAAGGGTCGGATAAAGCAAATGATTGACCAAAATTGTCTGGAGTGTCTGGGCAATTGGATTCGGTCAACCGGGCTTAATCGGTCAACCAAAAGAAAATATCCAAGAGCTATCTTGGGATATTTGCGGTAGACCGAATGTGACACGTTCTTCCGAAGAAGATTCGCCAGGAGAAATTTTGGTGGGTCAACGGTCGACCAGAGCAAGACACGGATCGTCTGAATTTTTCCAGAGATTTTTTCTCATGAATGTTCGGTCGACCGTCAAGCTCACGGTCCACCGAACGTGTGTTAAAACCAAATGGTTCGGTTAACCGAGAAGAATTCTCGGTTAACCAAACAACGCGATTTTTGCCTGAATTATTAAGAGAATAATTAGATCATAGGTTGGATTAATTCCAGATTTGATCAAACATTTTTTAGGATGCTTATGTGGCAATTTGGGATTAATTTTAGGAGAGAATAACCAAGAGATCATGACTAGAAAATAGTTCTTGATAAAGATATTTTGGGAGCCTATAAAAGGACACATCATCCTACTTGTTTATGTTAATGCATAAAATCTCTCTCTCATTAGCCTCTCCTTTAATCACCACGAAAATCTCTTAATAGTTTTAAGTTTTGGAGATAGAAATATAAGGAGCTTAAAGAGGGGTTATTACCTAGATTCTTAGCTTAATTAGAGATTGATCGGCTAGCTCCTTTCTCTCTAATCTTGTTTAGAGTTTGGTGAACACTTGGAGGCGAATCAACGGGCGATTCGACGAGCAACGGACTCCGGATCTTCTGAAAGTTTTTAGAGAACCTTTGGGTATGATCCTCTCTTTTTTTAATATGTGTAGGAATGCATGATATTATAATAAACATATACATGTACATAAAATCAATGAAAATATGAAATCGATCTTGTATGTTTCTATTAATTTTTAAAAAATATATACATACATAGGGACACGAAATCCTATAGATTCATACTCATCCGCGATGGGAGATTATATGACACAAGAATTACGAGCCATATGTTGTGTTGAGTTTGGCTGAATGTTGAAAGCCATCAGCCAACCCTAGCCTCACATTTCTTATCTCTGAAGCAAAACTTGAATGTTTGTTGTCTAACTTAGCCCAACACGTAGAATCAGCTGGATGACACAATTTACCATATTTTTACGTTCTTCTGAATGTCGTCTCATCGATTTCGCAATATCAGCAGAGAGATACAACCTGCAAAACCTTAGCTTTAATAGGAAGTGTCGTAAATCCGCCACGAGATTTTTTTTGGATTTTTTAAAACCATGTTCTTGCATGTCTACTTAAACTTCATCCTCCCCTTCCCCGGTTAACCAATGAGATTCTCCGCATATCGCACACGAATTGGCATTCTCGTTCTCTTTCCAGTACAAAATGCAATGATTCTTGCACATGTGAATATTTTCATAATAAAATCCTAAATTTCAAACCAATTTCACCGTCTGATACGTATGTTTCGGCAGACAAGCTCCCTGTGGCAAATTCAGCTTGAAACGCCAACCATTTGTTGAACGAAGTGTCCGACCATTTACAAGTGGTCTTCATACGAAACACTTTGATGGCAAATGACAACTTTGTCAATTCTGGTTTACATCCCGGATACAACGGTTGTTCTCTGTCTTTTAAGTAATCCAGAAACTTCTGAGCATATTCCGTTATCCCGTGTCTCGACGCATCGTCACTGACATTACCACCTACAACGATGTCGTGTAGCATCCCTTCAATGTCATCCATCTCATCTTCACTCGGCTTATTTTCTGTTGTAGGTGCTACATTTGTCGACACTATTATTTGGGCGCTCGTACTGGCAAGTGAATCTCCGTGAAAAAAACTCATTGCTCATAATTTCGAGCAAAATCGTTAACGACAACATCATCGATAACGTCACCTCTGGTTGCCCACTTGTTATTGCAACATTTTTTGGACGTGCATAAGATCCTTCCATCTTGAATGTAGTGGTTCTTGGAACTAAATGCTAATTTCAGGAAAGCCTCAAAATTTCGACTAACTCTTTGTTTATACATCCAACTTCTGTCTGAAGTCATGACTATAATAATATAACACAAAATGAAATTTGTAATTCAGGATAGAATTCATAATCAAAAATCAAATCGGAAAGTAAATACTAAAATTGAAATTTCAATTTGTAGTTCAATTTAAATATTAAATTCCAATCAATTTACTGAAACGAAAACACCTCCATTTTTTATAATTCTAACTAAATTTTGGAAAAAACTCCCCTATATTTTCGATATCAAAAAAATTCAAAAAACCTGTATTGACAAGAAAAAATGTCCACAATTCAAGTACAAGCATTACAATATCGTCAATTCATCAAACATAAATCATACAATCCAATCATAAATCATAAATACTAAATCCAATCCTAAATCTTACAAGATTATTGAATGATTGACATAGTGCAAAATCCATATTGATTCCACTAAAACTGCCTACATCAGAGCAAGAATATGGAAGAGGAAAGTAGAGAAATGGGGAGAAACAAAAAGAAACATGGTTTTTCTTTCTTCTTTTCTCTGTTTCTCTCACTTCCTCTCCATTTCTACAGACGCTCAACGACTAAATCGACTACCCCTAGATCGAATACCCTAAAGTCAATCCTAAAACCAACAACGAATTTACAAGCCAACATTGAATCATAAATCAAATTTCAAACCACTAAGTCGACTAACCATAGAACATATACTCAAACTTGAATATCAAATCCAATATCAAATCCTAAATTCAAATCGAATACGTAGTTCAATTTCAAATCTTAAATTCAAACTCGAATCTAAAATCCACTATCAATCCATAAATACAATATCGATTCATGAATCTAAATTCTAACCAAAATGAAATCCATAATCTAGAAGCAACTTCATAATACAAAATGAAATTTTAAATCATATATTGAATTGCTAAAGTCAATCCTATAACAACCAACGAATGTTCAAGCCAACATTGAATTATAAATCAAATTTCAATCCACTAAGTCGAGCTTGAAAGCCAAAATAATTTTAAACTAACAAGACTAATCCCAAACTGAATTCTAAATCACTTCGTAAACCTAGAATTTTACAAGAATTTGGGCAGAACCTCCCCTATAATTTTGATAGTGGATTTTTTAAATCCTGTATTGACAAGAAAACAATATGTATGGTTCACAACAATACAATACACAATAACATCATACACATCACACACATCATATGTATCTAATACATAGTTTTATTAATGCAAATTCAAACAAATCAAACTTCACATTAAGTTTAATCTAACATTAAATTACAAAACGAGTTCAAAGACAACAAAAAATCTTTAATATTGAAAAGTTACAAAAATTAATCAAAACAATTAATGTAAACTATAATCAAAACTATAACATTGAACATTGAACCATGTCGGGTTGAACATCAACATCATCAAGTCCAACGTCACCGCTGAGCTACCCGTCGAACTCGCCCCGGTCAACGCGACCAAGTACAGAATTTGGGTGGACTACAGTGGGAAGCGACCATGTGATGGTGTACATAGCGGAGGAGAAGCAGGTGAATCCGGCGAAGGAGGAGGAGAGAGATTGGAGAGAGAGAGGGGGAAAAAGATAACGGGAGAGAGAAAGAGAGACTAGAGAGAGGACTGAAGAGAGAGACTAGAGAGAGGAGAGAAGTTGGGATAAGAGAGAGAAGAGATAGAGACTAGAGAGAGGAGAAAGATTGGAGAGGGAAAGGGAGAGGTATTTTCGGTTTTATTTTGTTATTTTTATTTAACATTAACGAGATGTTTAAATTTATAGGATAAAAATGTAAAATTCCTAATTGTACGGGTGTTATAATGGAGCAGACTCCATTGAAGGCAGATGTATACCCAAGCGAATAACATCGACATGTAGGTGCACTCAAGTAAATAGACGAAACTCGAGTGTAAAACCTCAATTACGCATCCGTAAAGGTCAGCAAATAACTTTCTTTTATTTGAAACATCAAAATCTCAAATCAATACTAATCACCCATGGCACCGCATTTAAGTGGGAGTTAATGCTGGTCTGGATGGATCCGGTGAGGGACCAAAAGTCTCTTTTGCCGGCCGATAAACAAGCCAACAAGAATCACACTGTAACATATGGTTCTAGTGCAAACAGGTCAATCCATTCAGCAGAGATTTCAAATCAGAGGGAACACCACCCGATGGCTCGCACGTGGAAAGGGGTCCATGCACAAAAGACCCAAAACCCTAGAGAAGACAGAGACTCACACGTGCACGTGGAATTTTGGATGTTACATGTCTCCCGGCCCATGCATGCAAGGCCATGCACGTACGCAACAAGAATGTACTGTACGGATGGCCTACGTGCGTGTTTATGATTTTGTTTTGGTTTGGTTTGTGCTTTACCTCAATCTATGAGTATGCGTGGATTCCAAGTTTGAAGCCGTAGTTTATATGTAATAAAATTGCTAACTAAATAAGAGAGAATATTTGATCCAATTATAATTGTTGAAGTGGGATGCGTAAATAACTTCGTCCAATCAAAAATTGGGTTGTTACGAGGACATGGATCGAATCTTCATTTCATCCTCATCTAGCTAGATCTTGGAATAGGGTGTCATTTGAGTGAGAGTACGTACGTAGGATGTCAATTTACATTTCACTCTTTCAACAAACCGGTGACTTTTTATGATTAAAATCAACTTATACCACTTGTATATTTTCAGCGCATGGTAGTTTAGAAATTCGGGGTTCTTAAGGCACGCATATGTACACCAATACTCAGTTTTGATGTCCATGGAACGAGATTCTAAAGTTTTGGATGGGCACACACTTTGAAGAACTTGTGTTTGATGGTCCTTCATTCAAGCGACCTTTAATGTGATCGAGTGTTATTGCGTGCTTATTTTGTTTAAATGTAGAGAAGGATTAATTAGGTGCAATGTATAGGAACATGTGAGTGATGTGGGGTTAGTTCAAATAGTTCATTTTTTGTTAATTAGAATAGTCAGAATATGGGATCAAACTCCAACTAATTGATCGTATCATAAGACTCAATTAGAATATATATTAGATAAATGTTTCAAAAATAAAGGGCAAAGTACCAGTGGAGACAACACGTGAATTGTTTTTGTAGTGAATTGCCTACCCCAATCAAATATGTATGATGTGAGTGAAGAAGTGAGTACTTTGTTTTGGGAAACTACGTTACTGGAACTGCAACAAATTTAATACATCGCGACAATAGTTATTCTAATAACGTTTAGATCATGGACATTAATTGTAAATCTACTGATATACAATTAAAAAATTCATTTACCTAGTGATCTATATTAATAATTATCGCCCTCATAATGTTAGTGCTTATATCAATTTGTGATGATAGATCAATATTTTCTTACAGTGATTCATGTCGAAGCATTAATATATAACATAGTTGTTAGTTGTTACATACAAAAACATATATATCACGTGTACATACTTGATTATCATGGAATTGATAATAGATTTTACAGATATAAAAAGTAAATTCACATGTACATACATAACCAGTCAATGAGTTGGCACTTTTTTGTTGGTAGATAGTCATTTCTCGATTATATTGGCTATGTCAACATGACAACATCCCCATCAAACCTAAAACATACCGACTAAATTTTCAAAATGGACCTTTTGGTGATTCTTAAATGCACGTCGATCCTCATCCTCAATTGGTTTTGAACTTCAACAACTCCTCAAATGTTTTCTTTTTTTGTGAAAAATACAACTCCTCAGATATTGTCAAAGGGATTTCAAATTCAATATTTGCCCAAGTGGGAACTCATTAATGGGGAGTTGGGTGTCATACTGTCATTACACAATGGTGCATAAATGGGCATTGAACTAAAAGGGAATTGAACTTACACGAGCGAGTTGTAACAATCCATACCCATTTTATCATAAACAAATCCATACTCATTTATGAATATTCTCATGTAATTGACTGTTTCATTGATTCCATTGGCCGATAGCTTCATAACCAACCATCAAAATTGGGTTTAAAACACTTAAGCTTGGATTTGTCACGTTAATATTCATGTCGAGCTAATTTCGTTCACTTTTATTCTTACGTAACAATTTGTTGGAGGCATTATTTACAATCTTCTCTTCTTGTAACATAAAGTCGGGTCACACTGTCACAGTTCAATCAATCGACTAATGTCACGGGGTAGTACTTGTCCTCTCACCTACGTATGTCATTGTACCTTAGCCTACAATTTCAGTTGCTATGGCCTATGGGTTTGATTTCCAAAGTAGGTGTTGTGGGATTCAGGATCATTAGGAGAAAAAAATAACGTCATAATAAATTGATATATCTTTTTAATTCTTAATAATCTTTCTTGCCTAGGAATAAAATGAAAATATGACTAGAAGTGCTAACACTTGCTAAAGCAAGAAGATGAGCATGTGGATGGGATTAGGGCTGCAACTCGGATAATATAACTCGGATACCAACTGTATCCGAATTCGAATCCGAATACCATATTCCATTACCAAATTCGAATTCGAATCCGAATTCAGTAGAACTATCCGAATCCGAATCCGAATCCGAATTCAGTAGAACTATCCGAATCCGAATTCGAATCCGAATTCAGTAGAACTATCCGAATCCGAATACTAAATTTTCGTATTAAAATTTTAGAATACTAAATTTTGGAATACTAATTTGTGTATTTGACCATGTATTCGAATAATTCGGATAATTCGGATAATTCGAATATTAAATAGCTTGTATCCGAATTCGTATCCGAATTCTAATTGGTAAATTTTTTTAAACCAAATTCGTATCCGAAATTAAATTGGTAACATTGAACTTACCAAATACCAACTAAATAGAAATTTTCGAATCGGATACTCGGATACTTGGTAACCATTTGCACCCCTAGATGGGATCTTCCTATCTCTTGTCATTTGGAACACAAGTTGTGATGGTGGAGGTGCATGAGCTGGAGTGATTGGACAAGTTAGCAAAGCTAGAGAAGTTTGACTCCTTTCCTAGCTTGAAATGTCATGTTTGCATCTCAATCATTATAACATATTTAGGGTATCAGCTTGACCTTCTTCTAGGGTTGTTGATGGTTACCCAAATCAGTTTTCAAACCTATATATTTAGTGCCTAATGGGGAATTTCAGGATGAGAATCTAAGCCGAACATTTTCTCAAATCAGACCAAATTTGATATAAAATTAATTAATTTGTTGTTCATTACCTAACCAAAGTGAAATTTTGTTTGTTGTTGGTCGTGTGGATTAAGCTTGTTTTTCAGCTAATTGATGTTTTTATTCTTAATTAAAATCAATGTTTTATGGTCAACATAATCAATGCAATATCTATGTACGTATAATTCAAAAAAGGGTAATCCTTTTTATATTTATAACTCACTGAAGCAGCAATACAACAAGAGAACTTACCGCAACATATAATCTACTTGTCATTTTTGTCTGTGACATTTATATTTTCTACCTAACAACATATTTTAACTCAACGAATTAACCTATGTAAAATTGATCCAAAACAAGAGGTGGATAAGCATGGAAATCGTATTTTCAGTTGATATGGATGTGAGGCACATCAAACCTAAACAATTGACACTCTACCTCTCTTCTTCTATAAGTGTCTTAACTGTTAACTAAGCAAAGGTTTGATGCTTAAGTAGCAAGAGCTTGCTTGTTATTAACATATAGATTACTCATATCCGAAATTAAATCTAATTAAGGAGGTTGGAGATGAAGGAAGACATACCCCTATCAAGTGATGTCTTTGTTAACACATGAGAAGCTTAAAAATGAGACCTTCACACGTGCATTCCTTTGGCCTGTAGGATCCAACCAAAAGACACATCGATTGCCAAAACTAGCTTGAGACCAACTATTTAGGTTTGTGGTTATTTTCTCAGCTTCAACGTGGCCAATTGTCCAATACAAGACGTTAAAACTAGTTGACAAGAAAACCAGCAATACTGTTGAGTTGTTGTGCACTTGAAAGCGATCATAATCAAATATAAAGTTGGTGGTTGGGGATATAATGTATGATATAGTATTGTGATTTGGACGTCATTTATTTGGTGATACGTGCAAAGTTGATTTCATTGACAAACCCTGTCTACAATTGAGTGTCGCAAACGCTCTTCAATATATTGGAAGCGCGTAAAAGGGATGACATTTTTGATATTTTTGGCAAATCAGTCCTTGAAATTATTAGAAATTATTTAGGACATTTTTTGTATTTTTCACATAACTCCTTTGAGTTATTAGAAAATTACAAATTTCAGGGTATTTTAAAATTAAGCCTTTGAAGTTATTGAAAAGTGTTAGAAACTGGGATTATTGTTTGTCATGTTTTTTTAGGTGTTTACAATGAAAATTTTGTGATATAATATATTGGTGTTTTATGTATGTGATTTTTAGTATTTTAGGTAAAACTAATCTAAGTCCATACTAAACATTATACTGAATAAAGGTTTGAGGATATTTTTTGGGTACTTTAAAAATAAGCCCTTAGAATTATTAAAAAAGTGTTAAATTCTGGATATTTTACAATTAAGTTGTTGGAGTTAGTAGAAAGTGTTTAAGTTGTTGTGATGATTTTCCAGTAGTATTCAAAGTCGAAAGATTTTTTATTATAATCCCTTGAAAGTTGTGCATGTGAATTTTAATTTGTTAAGTAAAACTACATTAAGTTGATATTAAATATTATTTTGAAGAATATTGTGTGATGCAACATTTTTTTTCATTATTTGACAAATTTCAAGATTAAAAAAAATCATATATGGTAAAGATCACATTATGAAACATGCGGGTCTTAGTATAGTTAAACATATAGATAGACTAGAAATTATTTAGGTCATTTTTTTATTTTGCACAAAAGTCCTTTGAATTATTAGAAAATTAAAAAATTCTGGGTATTTTGAAATTAAGCCTTTGAAGTTATTGAAAAGTGTTAATACGTGGGATTATTGTTGGGAACTACTATTCGTCGCCGGAAAACTACTTAAATCGCCCCAAAAATGACCTTTTTGCCCTTAACAAATCAATTAATACCGATTTCGTCCCGTGTCTTTAAATAAGGTGTTTGACTCAGTTTTACTCACATTCCTAGTACCAACACCACGAAAATGTCTGGCGAAGCATCTGAATCCGGCGAGGTAACTGGGACGGAATTTTTTTCACGACTCGGGCGTCTGGCTAAACCGCCTCCACCAAGGTGGAGGTGTCTGCCTAACACGCCTCCACATAGGTGGAGGCGGTTTAGACAGACGCCTCCACCTTTGTGCAGACGTCTCCTATGGACGCCTCCACAAAGGTGGAGGCGTCTGTCTAAACCGCCTCCACCTATGTGGAGGCGTGTTAGGCAGACGCCTCCACCATGGTGGAGGCGGTTTAGCCAGACGCCCGTTTTTTTTAAAATTTTTTGTTAAATTCAAATTTTTCAGGTTCCGTTTCAAGATTTCGGTGGTGATGGAGTAGATTACAGTAAGCTTTTTGACAGTAAAGAAATATTTACAACGATCGAGGAAGGTTGTAAATGGGCGAAACAAGTTGCAATAGGAGCCGGATTTTTTTTGGTTATATCATCATACAAACCGAAAGCAGATAACCGGATGGATTGTTACCTCAGATGTGATCGCAGACGTGAGATGAGTTCTCGTGATACGAGTATTGCACTGCGAAAGAATACGAAAAGAAAAGGTTGCGGTTGTCTGTTTTTGGTAAAAGTGGTGGAGCGACGAGATCGTGATGGATGTGTTATTGTTTCTAGTAGCATGTTTGGGCAGCACAACCACCCATTGGCAGTTTATTCAGAGGGTCACCGACAGGTCAGCGGACTTAGTGCTGGGGCAAAGCAAATTGTTCGGGATATGACAGAGGCACAAGCAAGGCCCCGTAACATTTTGTTGGCGGTAAAGAAGAAATTTACGGACGATAATCCTAATCAAAGGCACATTTACAACTTCAAAGAGTACATGAGGATGACGAAATCTGAAGACAGGAATCCCGCGCAGCAGTTTCTCAGAGAGGCAGTGCAGCATAAGTATTTGCATTGGATTGTGGCAGATGAAGAAACTAATGTCTTGACTAACGCATTTTTGGCACATCCGACTTCAGTTCAGTTGTTGCGTACATACCCATTCGTGATCTGTATGGATTCGACGTATAAGACGAACAAGTACAAGATGCCTTTGTTTGAGATGGTTGGGGTTACTCCAACAAATATGAATTTCCTCGTCGGATATGCGATTTTGCAGGATGAGACCGAGTCTAGTTACCGGTGGGTGTTGGAGAGGTTGCGAGATCTGTTATTGGATATTGTTAGCCCGACAGCAATAATTACGGACCGGGAGATGGGTCTGATGCGACCAGTGGCAGAGGTTTTTCCTGAGTCAGCTCATTTACTATGCACCTGACATATCAATAAAGACGTGTACAACTACGCACACCACGTATTCGGCAAGGACAAGCAGTCTGCAGAGATTTTCAGGCGTGGAAGGTGGAGGAAAGTCATGATTTCTGATTCACAGACGGATTATGATAGAGCAGTCCGTAATCTGAAAGATTCTTTCAAGTCCTGGCCAGTGCTGACGAAGTATGTGGAAGACACGTGGTTGGTGCATAAGGAAAAATTCGTGTTGAATTGGACGAATCAAGTTCTTCATTTCGGCAACACTACGAACTGCAGGGTGGAAAGTGCACATTCGGCTCTGAAAGAGTGGATCACTACATCGACTGCCGCTCTCGACACTCTTTTCGACCGCGTGAACTCGTCTATTGAAATGCAGCTGACGAATATTCGGAACTTTCTTGAAGATTCGAGACATCGAAATTTGGCACAGTACATAGGTCCTCTGTTTCAGCATATAAATGGCCGAGTTTCGCATCACTGCTTGTCGTTAATGACTCAGGAGTTGAAGAGAATGCAGGACTTAAGTGATGAAATTGAATATTGTTGTGGGTGTGCTTTCCTGACAACACATGAGATTCCTTGTGCCTGTACCATGTACGAGTGTTTCGCGTCAGGTGATGGAATTTATTTAGAGCAGATTCATCCATTCTGGAAAACACTTGTTATCGGAGAAGGAGTCCAGATGTCAGAGTTTGTTGATCAGTCAGCACAAGACACCGAGCATTTTCGGAAGCTAGTGGATGAGATCTCGCAGAGCGATCCTGCAGTAATTCGTAGTGCCTCTCGTATTTTATACGAACAGTTACACCCCGATCAGTCGAACTATGGAGAACCCGAAGAAAATACTAAGGTACGAGGTCGACCTAGGGGAAAGTCGACACATCGGGACCCGAGTGCCTTCGAGTATGCTGAGCGAGGTCGTGGTCGGTCTGGCAGTAGTGGGAGCAGGGGTCGTGGTCGGTCTGCCAGTAGTGGGAGCAGGGGTCGTCGGTCTAATTCGTCTCGATCGTCCTTGAATACGGGCACAGGATCTTCTGGTATGTCGATATCTTTGTTGTTATGTTATTTAATATATATTAGTAATCTAAATGGGGTTGAATATATTATCTCCTAATTTTGAATTTATACGGTGTGTTATTTCAAATTATTTCAGGTTCCGTTGCAAGATTTCGGTGGTGATGGGTGGAAAAAACACAAACATAAATAAAATGGTAAACGGATCAATATCCGGAGTACAATAATAGGGTGTCGAAATAATTTTTCCCCCACAGGGGCTACCACCCTTGCATTCCTACTCTGATTTTATTTTTCATGATTATTTTTTGTTGTAGTATGAAAAGATGAGAGTTTATTGGAAGCAGAAATAAGTAAAAATGAGAGAATAACAAAATAATAATTGACACGGGTAATTTAAATAATTCACGAACGACGTTTAACAATACAGTAAAAAACACATCGTGCAACGTACTAATCTCAGTCTTGTTAAACATTCAGGTAGACTAGAAGATGGACGAAGGAATGAACAAGGTTTTCTTCTCTGTTAGGTAAAAGTGTTGGGATTTTGAAATCTTTGCTAAACATCAAACAAAAAAGTGCGTGAAAACAACAAATCACAGTTCACCAGCTACAAAGCAGTCATAATTTTCTTCTTCTTCTTCCTCAGGTTACTATATGTACGTTCGTTACGTTAAATAAAAATATATTAAAATAATTCACAATCACTAAACACAATGGAAGTGACATTTAAATTCCATACGCGGAGATGTGGAAATTCTGCCCAAAATGATAGAGAAAAGTCATAAGACCGTACACAATATGGAAAAATCCACAGCTAGAGTAAATGATTACAGTGGAGAGTTTCTTCTCTCTCAAAGATATATACTTTTTATTGATTATATCATACTCTACAAGTCCCAAGTCCTATATATAACCACTACCATGTTTGCCCTTTTTCGAAAGCATTGTATATTATTTCAATGAAATTCCGACCTATAATTCACATACTGCAATTAATTGGCTCCTAGTCTAAGTTAATCTAAGACTAAGAATCTATCATAACCTAGACCTATAGAAGTTGAAGGACATCCAAACTAGTGAATGCTGAATTAACTTGTCACTAGATCAAAACAATTGTTGTCAATACAACTACTCAATTTGTCATCCGAATTGAAACCAACATCATTTCTAACACTATCGATTTGTATCGGATCTTCCAGATCAAGCAATCTAGAATTTCTCGTCTGGGTACCCTCTAACCTATTGGTACTATCAACATCGACGGGGACCTCCCGTGTATATTGAGATAATTTTTCTCGTCAACTAAAAGATCTTTATGCCAAATGAAGATCAAGGTCCATATTTGAGATAGTCTCAGAAACTCATAGAAGAGAGGATTAGGGTTAGGGTTACAGGAGGGAGAGGGAGAGGGAGAGAGAGAGAGAGAGAGAGAGAGAGAGGTGGTAGAGAGAAGAATTAGGGTTCTCTAATTAGGGGTTGATAAGGTTTACACCATACTTATACATATGTTCATTGATAATCAGATCATCCAGATTTGCTAGCCTAATTGGATGAAACAAGTGTACACAAACAAAAAAGATTAACTTGCATCAAAATGACCCAAGTCAAACCAATTTACCGAAGAGAATGTGTTATAAAAGCTTACTTTTATATGTCAATTATTATGAATTGGATGTACAAATATTTTGTTCCTTGATTAATGTATTCGTCTTTTAGAGGTGTTAAGGAAAAAGTTCTTGGCCTTTAACTGTAGAGTTCTAACAAATAATGGTTTACAAAAATCGAAAGTTATCCACAATCATTTTAATTGATATGGAACATTAATTACTGAGATAAGATTATCGTGTTGGTCATCGATTATTGTAGCTCTACAAATATTTGACGACACAAGTATATAAAAGAGGAAAATGGTTACTTTTATATATTGAATAGACCTAGCAAGAGAAACATTATGGAATTGTGTTATGTGTCATTAATGTTTTTATTGTGTATTGATTTCTAAGATACGAGACTTATGTCTTTTCATATAAGAAGTATTTAATTTGATTATTGTCAAAAACTGTCATTGAGTATAGTGATAAATGCAATAGTTGGTTGAATATGACTTATGTTGGAAAAGATAGTTGGTCAAAGGATTATCATTGTCACTCTTTACTTGAATAATGATATTAGTGGACCATTGATAAAGAAAAATTATAATGTGCACAATGTGACTTCTGTTAAGTTACATATTTATAATTAGCTTAAGATCTCACGAAATGAATATATAATACAAAGATGACACATTTCTACTTTGTATCTTAATATCATGAGACAAAGGATAGACACAAGTGATATTTTACATATCACTAAGTAAATCGTGTTTAGTTCGAGTGAGCAAAATATCTTTGTTATTTGAGTAACTATAATGTGTAGCTAGATACCGCTTACAGTTTCTGATATAATTTGTTTTATATCATTGCAACATAACTTAGATCCTCCTATATGTCACACCACAAAATGGAAAACAAGAAATATAATTTTATATTTTATATGATATATTAAGTTTCATGTGTTATGAAATAATATACATGTGGTAAAATACTAAAATAAATATGTCGTGAAAATGACATCGTTAGAATAATAAATAAATTCATATGAGATGTATATATATTATGGGGTATAATGCTTTGATATTATATATGATAATATATTACATGATATAATGTGATCTACAAAATTATAACATATGAATTTGCCAAAACCCCAAATTCCAAATTTTGTTGGATATTAATCCAAAATTTGGTGAAGTCAAAAACAGTAAAAAATGGTCCAACCTTTTGACAACGTTTTTGCATATATTAATAAGAGAATTTTTAATGATTAATTGCTGGATTTAATCCACTTTGGTCAAAGGTAGTTATGGGATGATAATGTGGCAAAATAAACAAAAGCTCATGTGCAAAGTGGTTTTGCACATGATGTGGTTTAGTGGAAATGTAAACAAGAGAACATGTGTAAGTGGTTTGCACATTATGTGGTTTAGTGGAGAGATTAATAAGGGATCATGTGTAAGTGGTTCGCACATGATGTATGTTAGAAGAAATCCTATAAATCGGTTCATCATCCATTCCTTGTTAATACTAATGCAAAAATAATATGTAGAAGACATGATATTAGAATAAATATAAAATAATATACATGAAATCGTCGAAAATATGGAAATCGATCTTGTATGCATATATAAAATTTTAAAATATATACATACATAGGGGAAGAAAATCCTACAATGGTATCAGAGCATTTAGTTCATATTTTCAATGATTAGACTATATAATTAATTTTCGTTTACTATCTCTAATCGAAACAATTCATGTTTTTTGTCTTTTTCGATTTTCCGACCGTTTTGTTGATTTAATTCTAATTGATTCTTTTGATAGTTTTAAATATTTTAAAACACGTCATATGAATGATAGAATTAAGATTTAGACTTATGTCTAATATATAAATTTTTTATTTTAATATTAAATGATTATTTTATGAGGAATCGATAAAACGAAAGAGACATAAGTTTATCTTTCCTTAAAAGTTTTTTTCTTTTGGAAATTGGATAAACAACATTTCCAATGTTTTCTATTTTGAACTATGGATGTATAAAATCATATCTAAAGGATTTCAAATAATTTTTGAATTGTTTGATTAAGAGATGAATGATAAATTAAATCGAGTAATATATAGTATATGTACATGCGTTTCTTTTGTTCTCTTTTGCAGGGATATGTGACTTTGTATGTTCCATCGAAGCCATGTCTAAATGAACGATGTGAATGTTACTATTATTATTCAATCACAGGGGCTTATGTATGTAAAAGCCAATTATCTATGTATATGCATGCATATGAATTTTTTTACATAGGACTTGCATTAGACAATTTTCGAAATTGTGAGATGCATGTTTATATTTTGCAATATCTGCATCCATGGTGCAAGAAGAAGTCGCGGAGAAGGCGCAAAGGTCAAGGACGCGGGAACATATAAACTCACATCAATGTGTGTGAATGGATAAATTTATGTTTGTGTGCTTGACATGTATGTGATTGTATGAATGAATGTTAGGATGTGTATAGATATAAATATGCATGATCACCTAAATTATAAAATCATATATAAATATTTAATTGTCCAACCAAAAATTGAGTATTTTCATTCTTATTTCATCCACTAGCAGTCATCGATCGAGTAATATTCTGCTCGCCCTTAACAGGAGATAGCTTCCTTCATCTTTGGGAATAGTGTGAGATACGAGGTTGTCTATTGTTGTACCATGAATAGATGTGCAAGGTGTGATTCGCCCTTAGTGGACACCGAGTATATTTATTTGTGAATACAATGGATAAACGTATCTCGTATCAAATGAAATAAGTTTTCTTAACAAGACCCGGAGCCCTCGATCGTTTTTGGGAAAAAGAGTTTTGATTAGGAGAATTGGTTAAATTCTCTCTTAACTAAAACGACAAGAGTCATAGGCGTTTTAAATGCAAAAGTTGCAAAATTTCGAAATGGTCATGATTAGAAAATATTTTCTTACCTTGATTTTATAATATATCTGATAGCCCTTAGCTAGTTTATTTATAATTGATGGGATCTTGAATTGCTGCATTTATGGACATTTTGATTTATTTGCGGTATTGATTTTCAAACATAAAATTGACGTTAAATCTCATATAAATTTATTTTGTAGAAATGTCAAATATTCAACATATTGTGCGATCTATGATGGAAAAACATCATTTGACAAATAATGATTCAAACTTCATAATCTCGCAACTCAAGCTCAATATCGTGTTGAAGTTTGAGAAATTATCTCATATTTTGGATGATGAAATCCCAAAATTAAATGAGAAGACAATCGAAAATGAGAAGGAGGCTAAAGCCAAGTGGGAACGCCAAAAGAACCAAGTTCACTGTCTAATGTTGACCTTCATGGGTTACTCGCTTCAAGCGAAATACTTGGACTCAAAACCCAAGAAGAGTATGAAAGCTTTAACAAAGATGCTCATGGATAGTGCTAGAAACGTGAGTTATAAGACCACCATAACATTCACAAGGTGCCACATGGCGGAGGAAACATCGGTGTCCATGCATTTTCTTACTATGAAATGATACCTTGAGAAGTTGTCAAATCTCTCTTCCCCGATGTCCGATGACATTACAGAAGATTTGATTCTGTTGGCTTATTGGCCTTAATCTATGTTTTGATGATTTAATCAACCTAATCTTAATTAGGATCATGTAGAGTAGCACACATGTTGCATCGCATATATATTGCTTTGTGATAACTTCTACAGGTGATCAAGACTCAAGGAAGAAAGTAAATCAAGTCAAGACATGTAATCAAGTTCATTTGAAGACATGTAATTTGGTATTTCTTTGAGTCTTAGGAACTTGTGTAAATTGAGCATACTTGAGCTAAAATCAACTTAAACACACACTAGGTTCCTTATAGAAGTTACACAAGAAATTTCACATAATTTGGACTTCAATAGATCACCCAAACTTAGACCGGAAAACACTAAACCTGAACCTAAACTGCCTGCCCACTTTCGGTCGACCGATACAGACCGTTCGGTCGACCGGAGGATCAATTATCCTGTTTGTGTTTTCACTGCCCGGTTTCGGTCGAACGTGCATACACTTTCGGTCGACCGTGTGAACTTATTTTTCCGATCGTTAGCTTTGTCGTATATACCCAACGGTAGTATTCGTATTAAACCAAAAATACCCCATATACGTTTTCATGTATCGGTCGACCGAGGACCTTGTTCGGTCGACCGAATGCCTATCTCTTGACAAACTCGAATCTCCTGGACAAAATCGGTCGACCGTTGGACCTTAGCTCGGTCGACCGAATAGATCATTGTTTGTCAACCCCAAAGTGCCTGATGCAAATCGGTCGACCGAACCCTATTCGGTGTTCGACTGATCACTTAAGTGTACCTGAGTCTTAGCGTTGGGCGGTCGACAGTTACCTAACTGGTCGACCGAACTGAGTTCAAAACTGCCAAACGGTCGACCGTTCATCCCGATCCGGTCGACCGAATTAACTCAGAATTGGGTCCTACGAGTTTCTGTTTTATGTATCCTACACCAACACTCACCCAATCAACCCCAACATATCTATTCTCTCTAATGCATATATAAAGAGTTGTAAAACACATTTTAACACAACTCTCCCACACATATTTGCCTCCTACATTAGAGAGATCATTCCAAACACTCCAAGCCTCAATTTCCACACTTAAGATCAATTCTTATCTTTCTCAAGTGTGCTCAAGTTTAGAGAGTGATTGTCCCACTCAATTTTGTTGCTGTCAAAGAAAAGTAAAGGTTTCGGTGAAAGCTTGAAGCATCCCTCTAGGATCGTGAGAGGAGTAGCCAAGCTCGGCGAGGGTTGTTCGCGAGTTTGAGGATTGTAAAGGCGTTCTCTCCCGGTCCGGAACGAGGAGTGGTTAGTGAAGTCGTGAGCGGAGCTTGGTGATCCGAGTGGAGCTTGTAAGAGAGGACTCGGACCCGGGTGGGGTGCCGAACCTCTATAAAAATCCCCCGACTTCTTGTGGTTTACATTATTCCTTTCTCTAACTTTTGTTTGTTTATTCCGCTGCGCATTTGATTGCTTAATCAAGTAGATGATTAGGATTAGCCATAATTGTGGACCCATAACCCACACAGTCCTACAGATTCTTAGCTCTCCAGCCCCGTCCTACAAGAACTTCGTTATGCACTATCATGTGCGTGAGAAAGGGGCGAGTCTTGAGGAGCTTCACAACGCTCTCAAAATCGCTGAAGTTGACATGAGCAAGGGTTGGGACAAGCACGTCTTAGCCGTCCATGGAGGGAGCAGGAAGATTACCAGAGGTAAAGGCAAAAACAAATTGGCCAAAAAGGCGTTAAAGGGAATTGGAGTGGGGGTGCTCATACGAGTACATCGAGGGGGAATTCTTCGAAATCTCTGACTCCTAATACAGAGTGTTAACATTGCGGTGGAAAATGACACATCTGCCCGAATTGCCCCAAGTACAAGGAGAATCTTGACAATGGGGTAATTGAGCGAAAACGCCCCAAAAAGGCTAAAAGTATATTTGTTATTGAAATAAATTTAGTCATCTCTGTCTGTGATTGGGTAATTGATATTGGATCTTGTGCTCACATAATTTCTAATATGCAGCTATTAAAGGATATGAAGGAACTCGTGAAGAACGAGATGATTTTGAAGGTAGGAAAGGTGCAAACGTTGCTGCGATTGTATAAGGTTATGTGGAGCTTCAATTGTCTAGAGGTTTAAATATATGTTTAAAGAACGTCTATTATGTACCTTCGATCAAGAATATTATTTCTGTATCATGTTTAGATATGGATAATTTTTATATAAATATTTCAAACTCTTACTTGTCTATATCGAAGAATGGAATTTTCTATGCAAATACTTTCAGAAAAAATGGACTCTATTTGCTTGAACTAAATAATAGACAAATTTTAACAAAAAACTTAAAACTACTCACGTGAATGATACAATCTTGTGGCACTATCGTCTTGGTCACATAAATGAAAAACACATCAAGAAATTGCAAGAAACTAACCTTCTTGGTCAAATTGATTTTAAATCATTGGAGATATGTGAACATTGCCTAATGGGAAAAATGACCAAGATACCTTTGAAGAAGAAAGGTTCGAGAGAGAATAACTTGTTGTATTTGATACATTCCGATGTATGTGGTCCAATGAGTACAAGTGCGACAGACGATTTTAGGTACGTCATTACATTCACGGATGACTATAGTCGTTATGGCTATATTTATCTAATGAGAAACAAAAGTGAATCCTTCACCAAGTTCAAAGGATTGAGGAATGAAGTAGAGAACAAACTCAACAAGAAAATCAAGTCTCTACAAACCGATCGTGGAGGTAAGTACTTAAGTATCAAATTTTATTCGTTCCTAAAAGAGTGTGGTATTGTACCACAACTCACTCCGCCTGGTACACGTCAATGGAATGAGGTATCCGAAAGGATGACATTGCTTGACATGGTTCGATCGATAATGAGTGAAGCTGAATTGCCATTTTACTTTTGGAGTAATGCACTAGAAGTTGCGGCTTACACACTAAATAATGTTTCATACAAGTTCCTAGAGAAAACGCCTTATGAGCTAGGAGTGGTAAAATAGCTAAGCTCAATTTTTTCAAGATTTGGGGTTGTGAGGCCTACGTCAAAAGATTGATATCAACCAAACATCAACCAAAAGCGGATAAACACTTCATTATAGGTTATCCTTGTGAGATAAGAGGATACTACTTTTGGCATAAAACCTCTAATCGAGTGATTGTCAAGAGGGATGTCATATTCTTAGAGAAATAATTTCTCGAAAGAATTAAAAGTAGTGGGAGTAGAATTGTGTTTAAGGAAACTCAAGATATTCTACAAGATCATGATATGTATGATGACATTCAAGATCATGAAGGTCCAACCGAGGTTCCTTTGGTTAGTGGGAGCATGAGTGAGAAACTCTCGCAAGCAATTGTGAATGAAACTCAGTCATCCCCACCAAGTGTACGTTTAAGAATCCAACATGAACAAATTCCGCAAAAAATTGTGGAAGAAGTTCAAGAAGTACACGTAGAACTAAAAGAACTTAGAAGGTCTACAATGGAAATGAAGAAACTCGATATGTATTTGGGACTTCATGAGATTATGGTACTAGATACCAATGATCCCTCGACCTTGATAGAAGCAATGGAAAGAGAAGACTCCAAACTATGGTTTAAAGCCATGGAATCTGAAATAGAATCCATGTATGATAATCAAGTATGGAAATTGGTTGACATTCCTCAAGGAAAGAAAGTCGTTCAAAATAATGGGTCTTTAAGAGGAATGTGAACATGGATGAGAACTTGACAACCTACAAAGCAAGACTTGTAGCAAAAGGTTTTACTCAAATTCAAGGAATTGATTATGATGAAACTTTTCACTGGTTGTCATGTTCAAGTCTATTCGGATTGTGCTCGTTATAGCCACATTTCATGATTATGAAATATGGCAAATAGATGTCAAAACACCGTTCCTTAATGGGAACATGGAGGAGGATGTGTACATAGTACAACTTTAACGTTTTGAAGATCCAAAGAATAACAAGAAAGTATGCAAGCTTCAACAATCCATTTATGGATTGAAGCAAGCATCAAAGAGTTGGAACAAACGCTTTGACGAGGAAGTCAAAAAGATTCACTATGTTCAAAGTAAGGAAGAGCATTGTATGTCGTTGACATACTCCTCATGGGAAATCATATACCTTTGCTATAGAAAACGAGAAGTTTTATTGAAATCTGCATTTTCAATGAAAGACATGGGTGAGGCTCAATACATCTTGGGAATCAAGATATATAGAGATAGATCCCGTAGACTCATTGACCAAAGTCAACGTATATACATTGACAATGTCTTGGAAAGGTTCAACATGAACAACTCCAAAATGGCAATGTGCCAATGAGTATGAGTGTGCAACTCAAGAAGTCTCAACGTGTTGAATCATATAAAGACTTGGAGTACATGAAAGATATTCCTTATGCTTCGGCAATATGATCAATCATATGTCATGACTTGCACAAGACCTGATGTCTCGTATGCTCTAAGCGTGACAAGTCGTCATCAATCCAACGTAGGTCCTGAGCATTGGACTGCAGTAAAGAATATTCTGACGTACCTTAACCAGACCAAAGAAAGTTTCTTGTTCATGGAGGACAAAAGGAGCTAATAACTGAGGGCTATTCGGAATTGAGTTTCATGAGTGATTCCGACGATAGGAGGTCGCAATCAGGATATGTCTTTCTTCTGAATGGTGGAGTCGTGAGTGGGCGTAGTTGGAAGCAAACCACTACGGCTGACTCAACCACCGCTTCCAAAGTAATGGCTTTCGCTGAAGCGAGCAAGGAAGGAGTGTAGATTAAGAAGTTCCTTGAAGAGTTTGGAGTAATTCCCTCGAGCGAGAGACTCATGGAGTTATTTTGCG
Source organism: Triglochin maritima (assembly GCA_963682175.1). Taxonomy (NCBI): domain Eukaryota; kingdom Viridiplantae; phylum Streptophyta; class Magnoliopsida; order Alismatales; family Juncaginaceae; genus Triglochin; species Triglochin maritima. The sequence continues at coordinate 33,006,675 of OY821786.1, forward strand.
ACAATAGTACATTTATCTCGCAAATCAAGCATCCTAAATCACACCACAATGTGAAGTACATGGGTCGCAAGTATTTTGTCACACGTGACTTCATCGACGAAGGCAAAATAGAATTATTTATGGATGGACACAAACTAGAACCCAACTGATCGATTCACCAAACTCTTATCCCAAACCAAAGGCGAAATGTATTTCGAGTCCATCGGTCTGAGGAATCATGTGGAGTGGTATGATGAGTGATTTGAGAGGGTTACCCTAGTTATTATTGTTTTAGACATTAAGAATGTATGTCAAAGAAAACTTTGATAACAAATGGGAGATTGAAGGGAATGTGTTCTAAAAGTTTATTTTATATGTCAATTATTATGAATTGGATGTGCAAATATTTTGTTCATTGATTAATGTATTTGTCTTTTAGAAGTGTTAAAAAAGATGCTCTTGGTCCTTAACTGTAGAGCTCTAAAAGATAATGGTTTACATAAATCAAAAGTTATTCACAATCATGGTAATTGACATGAAACATTAATTACCGAGATAAGATTATCGTGTTGATCATCGATTATTGTAGCTCTACAAATATTTGACGACACGAGTATATAAAAGAGGAAAATAGTTACTTTTATATATTGAATAGACCTAGCAAGTGAAACATTATGGAATTGTGTTATATGTCATTAATGTCTTCACTGTGTCTTGAATCCTAAGATATGAGACTTATGTATTTTCACGTAGGAAGTGTTTAATTTGATTATTGTCAAAAGTTGTCATTGAGCATAGTGATAAATGCAATAGTTGGTTAAGACTTATGCTGGAAAAGATAGTCGGTCAAAGGATTATCATTGTCCCTCTTTACTGGAGTAATGATACTAATGGGCTCTTGATAAAGCGAAATTATAATGTGCACAATGTGACTTGTGTTAAGTAACATATTTATAATTAGCTTAAGAGATCAAGAAATGAATATATAATACAAAGGTAATACATTTCTACTTTGTATAATATTCTTAATATTATGAGGCAATAGATAAACACAAGTGATATTTTACATATCACTAAGTGGATCGTGTTTAGTTCGAGTGAGCAAAACTTTTTTGTTATTTGGGTAACTATAATATGTAGATAGATACAACTTATAATTTATGATATAATGTGTTTTATATCATCGTCATCATAACTAAGATTTTCTTATATGTCACACCACAAAAATGAAAAACAAGAATATAATTTTATATTTTATATGATGTATTAAGTTTCAGGTGTTATGAAATAATATACATGTGGTAAAATAATAAAATCAATATGTCGTGAAAACGACATGATTAGAATAATAAATAAATTCGTATGAGATGTATATATATTATGGGGTATAATGTTTTGACATTATATATGATAATATATTAAATGATACAATGCGATCTACAATATTACAACATATGAATTTGCTAAAACCCGAATTCCAAATATTGTTGGATATTAATACAAAATTTGGTGGAGTCAAAAACATCGAAAAATGGTCATTATTCAAGTGTTTGGAGATTAAATTCTCATGAGCTTTAGATGAGTTATTAGCTAGATTCTAATCTTAATTTAGAGATTGATTGCCTAGCTCTTTTCTCTCTAATCTTGTTTAGAGTTTGGTGAACACTTGGAGGCGAATTGGTGGACGATTCAACAGGCAACGCAACTCCGGATCTTCATAAAGGTTTTAGAGAACATTTGGGTATGATCATCTTATATTTATTTTAATATTTATGTAGTTACATGATATTAGAATAAATATAAAATAATGTACATAAAATCGTTGAAAATATGAAAATGGATCTTGTATGCATGTAAAAAAAATTAAAATATATACATACATAAGAAAACGAAATCCTACATTTACAAACTTAGATCGGTTAAGTTACATAATGATAATAAATGACTCGGATACAATGAAACTATTTGGGTAAAGTGGTCTGAATCTGGAAAAAATGTACCCAGCTTTGGCCTTAGATCTTGAACCCAACATGGACGTTTTCAACTGGCATGGGTGCATCAAGTTGAATCCTTGATTTGGCATTGAAACTCTTGGTTCCTCAACTTGGTCAACTGAATATAACTTTTGATCAACATTTTGGATCACCTTATTTCCGTGCTCGGTAATCGTGGGCTCCTTTATTTGCCTCAGGAAATATTGGTTTCATGTTAGGGGTCTAATTTCTAACCGTGTGAACTTAATTTGTATTAAATTTGACACACAATCTCAACAACAAATTAATTGTTCTATAAAAATAACCTTAAAATCATGTGGTCCATAGGCCCCACCACCTATGTCACCAATATCCTGAACTTGTGGTTCCGATAATAATGCCGTGTAGTGTTTCACTGGAAAACATGATATTGATCAAGCAAATTATGGATCAAAATTATGTGTAGATGTAATTTTCACCCAGAAAAATTTAAAATGTTTGTTGTCAACAACCTATTAATGGAAAAGTTTGCTAACTTCTTTAACTAATTGAGTGTACATTTCCAACAAATCGAAATTGTTGGTTGTGTTTATCTTAAAAGCACTGTGTTGCCATGATCAAATAAATTGACGATACTCAAAAGTTTTAATAGACAACTTAACTTTATGTGAATATAACAAATGAGAAAAAAAGATATTCACTGCTTAACTTTAATCACTGGGATATTTGTTTGGGTGACAATAAGAAACAACGAAATTGACTTTATATCACCTGATAGTAGCACCCAAGTAAATATCAAAGTTTTCCTATGACATTATGCCAAATAGTTACTTGGGTGCTACTATTAGGTGACATAAAGTCAATTTCGTTGTTTCTTATTGACACCCAAGCAAATATCCCTTAATCATTCCATCAGCAAAGTTAAGTGTATCATATATCTGTGAAAGAAAGGTTCTTTATAAAAGCCTTTGATCAATACAATCTATAGATATTTGATTTTGATACTAATGTTTTCATTAACAAACCATCTACGGAAAAGAAAGTGGCATATCCTATCTAAATATAATTGGCATATATACACAAAAGGCACGAGTTCATCTAATCAATAGAGTACTTACATAGTGATTTATATTGTGCATTGTGTAGGAGACAAATTTCGATTATATATGAACAGAACTTTAAGATTCTTAATTCCCTATTTATTTCCCATTATTGTTTTAATTAGATTCATTTTCCAACCAAAATCAATGTGTTGCTTGTGCAATTACCTAAACAAATTAATTTGCTACTCATCTTTGACATGATGGATATGGAACACGAAGAGAAACAAAAAAGCAAAATCCAAAGGTAAAACTAAAAAATTGTTGGAGATTAGTTGCATTCCACAAATAAAATGCTTAGAAATGAAAAACAAAAGGGGAGATATAGTATTAAATATTTCCTTAATGCCCTTCTCTTGTCTCCCTTTAACCAAACACAAACATGAAGCCAATTGTTTTGCTAAATTATGGGCAGCTTTCCTGTGGCTGTTAACACCACTAAACTTTTCCATAACCCACTTCCCATTTAATACTTGTGTTGACTAAACCTCTTTATCGAATGAACAAAATTAGCTAAAGAATCCTTTGTGGTGGTGGTGGGCATAAACTAACTTGATGTGATTTGAACTTAAAGAAATCAACTGATTATTCATTCAAAGAATAGTAAGGCTCCATCGTTAACAAGCTACTATTCTTAAACCAGTAAGATGCCTTTGGTGGTGGTGGACTCCAAAGAAAATGAAAAGAAGATTGTTTGAAGTACACCAAACACAACTTCTATTTTTTTTTAAAAGGTATTATATGTGTAGAAATCTATTATTTTTTCATGGTCCGATTGATCCAAACATGTCACGTTCATAGATCAGTAATAAATGGTAGACAAACCCATGTGAAGGAAGATGGCGAAAACATGAAAGCAACTAGTCAAACAAGGATTCTAAGCCCATGCTAAGACATCCAAAAGGAATCTTTGGAACTCTCTCTCTGTTCCTCACTATTACTTTATCACCATGTTACCAAAAATCTTTTAAACACCAACAAATTGAATTAATTTGACTGGTCATCTACGAATATTCTCAAGTTATGACAATAACATTATATTTTGACGATCAATGATTATAATTTTTGCTCTCATTTCTGAAATAAGAAATTCCATAAATTGATGGATTTCTTTATGAAATCACTAGGATTTAAGTGCAAAGCCTCAAAATTTACTTCATAGAACATAGAAATTAAGAAGATACAACCTCTTGAAAAAAGGGAGCTTGTAGTAGAATGGTATCTTGGAACTATTAGTTACTTTAGTTTTAGGTAGAATTCCAAGATACTATAGCATGACATCAGACATGACGTTTTATGGCCCTCAGCTCCAGTTTAACTTTAACACCATTTGTTGAGCCTTTTACATCAATACAATCCCAACGTCCATTTACACGAAGACCTTTTCAAATTTTCTATATTCTGTGGACCCTGTAAATGTTTCAGTTCCCTCTCATCGCACGGGCATTTTTTATATATTGGAAGATACCCAACAAGCACATGAACTTCTAAATCTCTAGTTTTACGATTTTCCAACTTTCTCCCGGTCTCCAAAATTAGAATTTTTTCTTAAATACACCGTTACAAGTATGCCGCGTTAACTACCAAAAACAGAAAAGTATATATTTTGGAACAAATACTCAATTTCTCAGGCTATTGATGCAACAAAAGCACCTTTAAGTCTGGAATAGTGAAAGATTTGAATAAGACTAAGGGTACGTTTGTTTAACAACTTGAGGAGAAAAAAAAAGTTAGATTTTCTCTCGTTATATACTTAAGGAGAGAAAAGAAAAGAAATTGAAAGAAATGTTATAACACAATATTACTATTCAACTTTCTCTCTGATTTTGGAGAAAAACGGAGAGAAAGTGAATAAATAATATTTTAGTGACCAAAATATTCTTACTAAAAAACTACCCAAAAACCCTAATTTCCATAAAGATGTATGTTATTGTATAATACAAAGTAAATAATATTTTGTTCTTTTAGAATGTTTCTTTTCTTTTCTCTCGTAAGATGTTAACCAAACGAAAGAAACTTATTTGTTATAAAGAGTATCCAAACAAGAAAAGAAATGAAAGAAATATTTTTTTCCTCTTCATTTCTCTCCTAAGTTGTTATTGATAAATACATGTCATTTGAGTTTTTCCCTTCTTCGACGTAACTCTAAAATAAATTCAGAAGTGTTGTGATTGATTCATCTGACAGATGATAACTCCTGTCGCCAAATTAATAAATTAGAAAATAACAATGTTATCTACGAGATTTATTATTATGAAAGTCATTGCAGTTTATTTTACATTTTTTTGCAGAAATATAAGTATATAAGTTAAGAAAAATGGTGACTATTTACCAACTTAATTCACTAAAATATGTCATTCGATATGTTTTCAAATTGCAATGGAATTTGAAAAGGCACATCAATTCTAATAGTGAATTAAACTTATCTGGAAAATTTGTGACAACTTTCCACCTTGTTCAAGGGGGCGGAATATATCGAATGTGATCATGAATTTCATGTATAATTAATATATTTCTATTTCTGCAAAGAAACACTAACAACCACACAAAAAATTCAACTCGGTATGTCTCATAGATAAGGAAAGTTCCTCAGCTACGTAGACACTGGAGGTCCACATGCACGGTTTTATTTCATTTTATTCTTTCGAGAGAAAAATCAATTAAGGAATTTTCTGGAGTTTAGTTTTGTTGGAATAAAAAAGGGTTAGTTTTATGTTCTATAATTCAATTTTTCGAAATAGAATGCAGTAAATCCCTTCATGAGAGCTTAAAATGTAATAAAATATATATGTCACAACTCTCAGAGATTATTTCGAAAGTATGGCTTCTGATATGTCGATTGTTAGGAATATGGCAATTTGTTTATTTTCTACCACTTTTGTGGTACAAAAAAAGATTGCTTGAGGTTAGTATAATTATTCTTTTAATATACCTACTAATTAATTGATTAAATTTATGTATGTAACTTTTTATCTAGGAATGTGTCTTAGATGCAATTATTTAAAGTTCACAGGAATTTATTAACTGAACCAGATGGACGTACGTAGTTGAAGTTATAACCACATGCGTAGAAGAAGATCCACACTTCCTTGAAATGTAGTAAACACATCATGTTCTCCATCGTTTTCACACGGTTGCTAGTCAAATTCTAGCCGTACGATAGACATCGGTTGGCCGACCGGTGGTGGGCCATGAATCCGGCAGCCCATCAAAATCATGTCTCGATTTCGCCCGACCACCCAAGCTGGCCTTGGATTCAAAGCAAAGTTTCAACATGTTTGTCCCCCTCCACCTCACAATATTACTATTCTATTGCTTTCCAACCATTATTCTCCTTCTATCTATATAACCACTCCACCTCTCTCATCACTCACACCTTCTCCTTCAATCTTCCTCTCTCTTCCTCTCTCTCTCTCTCTCTCTCTAGACGTTGCTTCATCGTTAATTAATTAGAGTCTGATCGGGTCGGGGTTTTCCAAATGGAGACCAAAGGAAACGATCTCGATTGCCTTGAGGCAACCGAGTTGAGGTTGGGACTTCCAGGGACCAATTCAACAAGTAGACCAAACAAAAGGCAGTCACCCTTCTCCGATGACGAAACAAAGCCCAAATCAATCCCCTCCGACCAAGAAGTGGTGCCTCCGACCAAGTAAGCCCACCACCCTGTATAAATTTCAAAATTAGGGTTCCAATTTTTTCTTAATTTGTACTCATGTTTAATTTAAGACATGATTTCTTTTTGTAGAACACAAGTTGTCGGGTGGCCGCCCGTTCGATCTTTTCGCAAGAACGCTCTTCAAACTAAGAAGAACGAATCCGACTCGCAACCGGGACTTTTCGTTAAGGTTAGCATGGACGGAGCTCCATACTTGAGGAAGATTGACCTCAACATCTATAAGGGTTACAATGAACTCCACCGTGCTTTGGATGTCATGTTCAAATGCTTCTCCACAGGTACATATATTTTCTAATAATTTTGACAATTTTCCTTCATTTATTGGGTTTCTATAAAAAAATATGTGTTAAGATTTATTTTATTGAATAAATAACAAAAATTGGACATGTTCCTTTTTTGTTGGTTCTTGTTTTGAGGGTGATTATGAGTAAAATAGATCTAATTATGAGCAATTTCCTTCTTTTTTGGGTTTTTGTTAAGAGTTTTTTTAATTTTGTATGTGTGTGTGTCGATTTTTGGGGTTCTTTTGAGGATGATGATTTTGAATTAAACATGATGCTAATTTAAATTGTGTTGATTTTTTTCAATAATAGGTGAGACATGTGGAAAGGAGTGCAGATCTGAATTCGCAATAACATACGAAGATAAAGATGGAGATTGGATGTTGGTTGGAGATGTTCCATGGGAGTAAGTCCAGATCTCATATATTTATCCGAAAATTTTAATTATGGGTTTTTATATATAATTTTGTTCTTATTGTGATGTTTTTATTTTTTTAATTTTACAGGATGTTCACTTCCTCATGCAAAAGGTTGAGGATCATGAAAGGGTCTGAAGCCAAAGGATTGGAACCGAAGTGTTGAGACCACAAACCCTAATAGGAGAAGACTCCAAGCTTGCTCCATAGTAGTGTTTTAGGGTTGCTAATTGATTTGCACCACAACATATATTAGTTACTTTTATTTGGAATGTTTGTAAGAGATTAATAATGATGTACGTATGATGACAAGATCTGCATATAGTTATAGAGCTTTGTTTAAATTATTTCTTTTGGGGGTTTTGTTTTGAAATTGTACAAAGCAAAGTGTTTGTCCCAAGTTTTGGTTGATTAATTGAGTTGTATATATTATTGCTCCAACAATGTGCTGCAGCTAATCATAGATCAATATGTAACTCTTCTTGAGTGTATTGCAAATTATTAGGTGGCAATGCACATGACAACCTATCTTCTATCAAAACAAAACATTTCTTCTACCGTTGCTTTCATGCACTGTTAAACTGAAGTCCTACCATTGTCGAGCAAATAGATCAAAAGAAAGAACATAATCAAGCACCAAATAATAGCCTCACAACTTCCAACTGTGGAATAATCTGATATCTTAGAATCAAATATGATATTTTGAGGGTTTGGTTTCTACCTGTTGAATCTTGTCTATCACTTCTCTATCAGAGTTTGTTGCCGAATTGACTTACTACATAGAACACTACAAAAGCAAAAGCAAACAACACAAAATTAGAAACAAAATTAAACTAACCCCCCCCCCCCCCCCCCCCCCCCCCCCCAGGGGTGGGGAGTGGAGGACCGGTGGGGAGAGGAAGGCCAGCAACGATGATCAGGGTTGGGAAACGACGAGAGGAGGGGTTGGCCGGAGGAAGGGAAGACGGCGACGTTAGGGTTAAGGATAAGGAGTTGGAGTTGGGATTTGGGAGTCTGATTCGGGATGGGTATTTGGGAGGTAGGGTTTGCTGGTTCGGGTTTGGAGAAATAATTAATTGGGTTTGGGTTAGTCGGTTTAGGTTATTCGGATCGGGTTCTAACGTGTATATCGTGTCCATCATGTATATCGTGTACAACTGTGTCTAGCGTGTATCGTGTACAACCGTATCTATCGTGTATCGTGTATACCCGATATACACAATACCCTTATTGTGTATGTTATCGTGTATTTCGTGTATGGACCCTCATACCCGAACCCGACCCAATAAGGGTTCGTGTATCATGCCGTGTATGTTTATGGTGTATTCGTGTCCAGGTTTCTGTACGTACCCATACACTAAATTATCGTGTCGTGTCTGATTTTGACAGGTCTAGGTGGCATGTGTAACATCTTAAAACCTTTGAAAATTTAATTATTGTGTCTAATCTTGTCTTTTCGAATTTAATTAACAAATTGAGCTAATATATAGTAACATCTCTTTTATCTAATTAGAGCAAAACTATCATTATTTACCTTTAATCTTTAGTGGGTAATTCTTCCTAAAATTCACACCTAACTCAAAATATCTGACCAACAATTGAGATGAAATCTATCACGGAACTAGATATAGGAATAGGATGCTAGAAGGAAAAGAGGGAAAATATGCCAAACTTTATATTCGGATAATTACTATTTAACTAAAACATATTCTAGAGAATTGGGCCTAGACGCAATTTAAGCTACACAAAGAACTTGTACTAGATAACTAAATTTTGAAGGATCTGAAAACAATGTAAGCAAGAAAAATAAGTGGACAGGTCCGTGAGTTTCAATACCAATCTTATCATCATTGTCGTTCCCAAAAAAAATTAGGAATATAATATTTTTATATTTTTGTCTCCAAGGTGATGATGTGGCCTCCCAAAGGCCAAATAATGCATCATTTATAGTGAGGCATATCTCAAAGATGATGATTTCGAACTTATCTTGCGAGTACTACTTTATGTTGGTCTTACACATTTGACTCTTTTGGTTTACATCACAATGTACTAACAAGTATTAGTTTTGATTGGGATTTGTTTCTCTCTTTGCTGGATCTAATATTGTATCATCAAGTTTTCTTTTTGTGGAATTTCTATCTCAACTGCACTACAACCTCTTATAAAACAAACTATAGTGACTTCGATCATTTGAAAAAGAGATAATAATTTTGAGATCTTTTACTTAATTAGATGAAACTGGTACAACAATTTTTGGGTTTGGCACTTTCAATTATTTTTTGATAGGATTTTTGCAGTTAGTGTGCTTCATTCTGAAAATTATTAATAAACATTAGGTGGAAGGAGTAATCAAAGAAATGATGAGGCTAATATGCACATCAAAAAGGAGAAAACTCCTCATTTTCGAAACAAAATTTAGGCGATTGGGTCATGCCTGGTATAGGCCGCTGGATAGATGATCTCGACTTAGAGCATGCTTAACGGGTCGGACGCTGGAGCACCCGAATGGACGCCTGGGCGCCCACCGGGTGGGGGCACGTGTTGCCCCTCTGTTGGTCCAGTTTTTTTGGTTTTTTTTTATTTTAGCAGAAGTTTTTTATTAGAATTAATTGATAATGTATTGGGTATTTTTTTAGTAATGAAGGTTAAAATTTTTTATTACTGTGCATTCTGTTGCAAGATTTTGGTGGTAATGAGTTAAATTACAATGAGTTTTTTTTTGCAAGTGATGAAGATTCAAAAATTTCCCGAACGACATGTCGAGGTGGTTTAATATTAAAAATTAAATATTTTCAAGTCAAAGTAATTAGAAATAGTACTTACAATTAATATTATGTAATTTGTTAAAATATGTTGTAAGAATTAAAATTGTTTAATTAAGAAATGACGTGAAGGAAAGAGAGTGTAGGGTGAGTGGGGTAGCCCGGACATGGTTAAGGGGGGTTTTTGGGTGGGTTGGGTGAACTGACGTCACAGAGAGAACATGACGTCCGGGATAGCTCTGACGCTGTTATTTATGCTCTTGTGCCTTCTTATACACGTCCACATTATAGTAATAATTATCAACAAATTACACCACGTGGCGGTGTTAGGTATAAACTGCATGATATGTCATTATGGTATAAACTGCATGATAGTCGCACTTGTATGCCCATCTGTTAGAATGTTTTTTTTTCCATACTTGCAGTTACTTGTTTCAACAACTAATACATATCATGTGCAAAAGATAATTACTGTAAAAAAAATGATGAGTGTAAACCATACGGTAGTGTGGTTGATATTCAAAGCAAAATTATATTGAGTTTTTGGACGAGTATAGAAGTTTGTATTATTGACTTAATTATGTTGAATTATATATTCGTGTGTATATATAGTACATAATGAGCTAAATGTTGGAATAAGTCCATTGATGGCTTTCCAATCTAAGGAGTGTCGGTCTTCAATAGTTTTCATATATGCTTGATCTTGAATGCTAGTATTGAGAAGATATCACCTTGATTGATGCAAGAGCTCTAATGAGGATCCTTTGAGCCAATTAAGTTGGTTTTGCCATATTTGCAACACACCCCCTCAAGTTGGGTTTGGAAGAGATTAAAGGATCCCAACTTGAGTAGAATTTATTGAAATTGTTTATGATCCAACCCCTTGGTGAAAATGTCGGCAACTTGTTCTTTACTTGAAATGTAAGGAAGTTCTATCTCTTTTGATTGAATCTTCTCACGGATGAAGTGCAACCAACCTCGATATGTTTAGTCCTTTCATGAAAGACCGAGTTGGATGCTATGTGATCGGCAAGCGATGTTGTCACAAAACATTTGCATTGGTTTGGAATATGGTTGCTTCATGTCTTTAAGGAGTTGCTTGAGTCATATGAGCTCACTTGTAGTTGAGGTCATGGCATGGTATTCAGCTACGACGCTTGATCTAGCCACAACATTTTATTTTTTGTTTCTCCAAGTTACAAGGTTTCCTTCCATGAATGTGCAAAAAAACCCGAGGTAGACTTTCGGTCATGACTTCCATCCTAATCTGCATCCGAGTAACCAATTGTGGCATTAGAAATATTTTGTTTCATCCATAGTCCTTGCCCTGGAGTTTTCTTAAGATAACAAATAATTCGATCAATTATATCTGAGTGGTGTGTGTGTGGAGCTTGCATGAATTGACTAACAGTACTTACAACATAAGTGATATTCGGCCTAGTAAAAGTGAGATAAATGAGTTTCCCAACAAGTCTTTGAAATTAACCTATATCCAAAACTAGTTTACCTTCCGTTGGACTAACCTTACGGTTTGTCTCAATAGGAGTGTTGGCCGGTTTGGACCCTAATTTACCGGTTTCATGCAATAAGTCTAGAATATATTTTCTTTTAGATAAAAACAACCCCTTCTTTGAATAAACAAATTCTATTCCAAGAAAATATTTTAAGAAACCAAAATCCTTGTGATTTTAGGTATCTTTTAACCAGAGTTATGTCTCTATCGCAATCTCTTGTGATGATAATACCATCAACATAGGCTAAGACTATAATGTTAATGCTATTATGATTCTTAAAAGACATAGAAGCATCCACGGAACTTTTAGAAAAACCATAAGAAGAAAGAGATAATATTAGTTTGGTATATCATGCGCGAGGCAATTGTTTCAATCTATATATTGATTTGTGTAATTTACACACTTGATTGGGGGCTGAATTGATGCATGGAGTGTAGGATCGTGAGGTTCTCTAATTCTAATCACGTTTAAGCTAATTACCTACTTGTTTAAACAATCAAACAATGCACAGTGGAATTTAAACAAATACAAGCAAGTAAAGCAAACCACAATGATGACACCGGATTTTATAGAGGTTCGGCCTCCCGCCTACTTCTTCTCTTGCAAGCTCCGCTCACGTCTTCACTATCACCGAGATTAATCCTTTTACAAAACAAGCTCCACGAACACCCTCGTGAGCTTGACTTTCTTCTCTCACAATCCGAGAGGAAGACTTCGGGCTTTCACTGAAGTCTTTGCTTCTTTACAACTGAGAAGTTGAGTGGAACACACTCTCTAACTTGAGCACACTTAGCTTAGGATGTGGAATTGATACTAAAGTGTGGAAGTTTAGGCTTGGAGAGTAGATTTGGGGATTGGGAGACTTGGGAGTTTCTCTTAGGTGTATATGACAATAGGAAATGTAAGAGTTGTCTAATTGTGTCATGAGAACACCTATTTATAAGCTCTTAAGGTGTTATAGTTGTTGGGGTTGAGTTGGGTAAGCTTTGAGTGAAATACTCAAAACAGAAATCTGCAGGATGTAATTCAGCAAAAGTTTGGTCGACCGTTGGGCAATTTTGGACTCGGTTCGGTCGACCGGTTAAGGAACGTTCAACCGCCAAAGACTTTGACTCAGGTACACTTAAGTGATTGGTCGAACACCGAGATAAGTTCAGTCGACCGATTCATAAAATGCTCTACGGGGTTGACAAACAAGATCATATTCGGTCGACCGAAACAAGATCCACGGTCGACCGAAAACCAACGGGCAGTTTGGGTTTGTCGAGTTATCTTAGTTCGGTCGACCAAACAAGGTCCTTGGTCGACTGATACACTAAATGTATTTTGGGGTATATGGAGATAATACGAATACGATCGTTGGGTATAATACGACAAATCTAACGGTCGGATAAATATGTTTACTCGGTCGACCAAAAATGTGTGGACGGTCGACTGAAATCGGGAAGTAAAACACTAATAGGATTTATGATCACTCGATCGACCGAACGGTCTGTTTCGGTCGACTGAATGTGGGCAGATTGTTTAGGTTTTGGTTTGGTATTTTCCAGTATAAGTTTGGTTGATCTATTGAAGTCCAAATTATATGAAATTTTGTGTGTGACTTCTATAGGGAACTTAGTGTGTATGTGAGTTGATTTTAGCTCAAGTATACTCAATTACACAATGTTCCTAAGACTCAAAGAAATGCAAATTACATGTCTTCAAATGAGCTTCATTACTTGTCTTGACTTGATTTCATTTCTTCCTTGAGTCTTGATCACCTGTAGAAGTTAGCACAAAGCAATATATATGCAATGCAATATGTGTGCAACTCTACATTGATTTATAATTAAGATTAGGTTGATTAAATCATCAAAACATAGATTAAGGCCAAAAAGCTAAGATGGAGGAGGTGTCATGTAGACTTCTTCTTCAAGCTTCCCTTGAAGAAAAGCATTCCTCGCATCCATTTGGAAAAGATTCCAACCCTAATTCACGGTTATAGATAGGAGAACACGAACTATGTTCATCTTAGTTACAGGAGCGAAAGTTTCTAAGTAGTCTAACCCATAAGTTTGAGTGTAACTGTTTGCTACAAGACGAGCCTTATACCTCTCTATAGTCTCATTGCTATTATACTTAATTTTATAAATCTATTTGCATCCTACCAGTTTGACTCCGGGTTGGAGTGGAACAAAGGTTCAAGTTTTGTTATTTTCTAAGGCACATTTCATCTTTCATGGCATTGTACCACTTAGGATCTCTAATAGTTTCATGATAGTTGGTAACTTCCATATGATTATCTATTTGGTTTAAGAAGGCCTTTTGGGTTGATTTTATCTGTTTATAGGATAAGTAGTCCTAGATGGGGTAAACTACGTGAGAAGTAATGTCACTAATGCAGAAAATGGAATATACGTCAGATATACGACTTCTATACGTCGGAGATACAATGACAAATACCCGACATCTATCTATGTGTCGTCTATACCTAGACGTCGGTCACCCGCACAGCCAACGTCTATTCCTAAAGAATAAACGTCGGTTGTCACGCACAGACGGCGTCTATTCCTAAAGAATAAGTGTCAGTTGTCATGCACAGTTGTCATGCACAGTGACAACTGACGTCTATATCCTTCGAATTAAGGGAAACACATCACATTTACCTAATAACTGACGTCTATACCCTTAACATATTAAAAAAATACAAAATGGAACAATCATACAATCCTGCAACAGACACATTCATCCTGCACAATACATGTAGGATTTCGTGCTCCTATGTATGTATATATTTTAAAAAAATTATACATGCCTACAAGATCAATTTCCATATTTTTGACAATTTCATGTACATTATTTTATATTAATTCTAATATCATGTAATCTACATATATATTAAAATAAATAGAAAGGATCATACCCAAAGGTTCTCTAAAACCTTTATGAAGATCCAGAGTTGTGTTGCCCGTCGATTCGTCTCCAAGTGTTCACCAAACTCTAAACAAGATTAGAGAGAAAAGAGCTAGTCAATCAATCTCTAAATCAAGGTTAGAATCTATCTAATAACCCCTCTAAAGCTCCTGAGAATTTAATCTCCTAAAAGAGAATTTTCGGATGGATTAATGTGGTGGTTAGGGTGAGAGAGAATTTTTGCATTAGTATTAACAAGGAATGGATGATGGACCTATTTATAAGATTTCCTCTAACCCACATCATGTGCAAACCACTTACACATGATCCCTTATTAATCTCTCCATTAAACCACATCATGTGCAAACCACACACACATGATCTCTTGTTTATATCTCTATTAAACCACATCATGTGCAAACCACTTTGCACATGATCTCTTCTTTATTTTGTCACATCGTCATCTCATAACTACATTTGACCAAGGTGGATTAAATCCAACAATTAATCAGTAAAAATTCTCTTATTGTTACGTTGGACCATTTTTCAACTATTTTTCACATCGTCATTGTATCTCCGACGTATATGCAAAAACGTGGTCGAACGTTGGACCATTTTTCACTATTTTTGACTCCACCAAATTTTGGATTAATATCCAATAAAATTTGGAATTTGGGGTTTTAGCAAATTCATATGTTATAATGTTGTAGATCACATTATATCATGTAATATATTATCATTATATAATGTCAAAACATTATACCTCACAATATATATACATCTCGTATGAATTTATTTATTATTCTACCCATGTTGTTTTTTACAACATATTGATTTTATTATTTTACCACTTGTATATTATTTCATAACACATGAAACTTAATACAACATATAAAATATAAAATCAGATTTCTTGTTTCCCAGTTTTATGGTGTGACCCATAAGATGATCTAAGTAACGTTGGCAATGATATAAATATTTTATATCATAAACTATAAGTGGTATCTAGTTACACATTATAGTTACCCAAATAACAAAGATGTTTTGCTCACTCGAACTAAACACGATCCACTTAGTGACATGTTAAATATCACTTATGTCTATTGATTGCCTCATGATATTAAGAATATTATACGAAGTAGAAATGTGTCACCTTTGTATTATATATTCATTTCATGAGATCTTAAGCTAATTATAAATATGTAACTTAACATAAGTCATATTGTGAACATTATAATTTCGCTTTATCAAGGGCCCACTAATATCATTACACAAGTAAAAAGAGACAATGATAATCCTTTGACGAATTATCTTTTCCAGCATTAGTCATACTTAATCAACTATTGTCTTTTATACTCAATGAAAGCTTTTGACAATAATAAAATTAAACATTTCCTATGCGAAAAGACATTAGTCTCATATCTTAGGATTCAAGACACAGTGAAAACATTAATGACACATAACACAATTTCATAATGTTTCACTTGCTATGTCTATTCAATATATAAAAGTAATCATTTTCTTCTTTTATATACTTGTGTCATCAAATATTTGTAGAGCTACAATAATCGATGACAACACGACAATCTTATCTTGGTAATTAATGTTCCATGTCAATTTCCATGATTATCTCCCACTTGTAGAACACATTTCCTTCAATCTCTCACTTGTTATCAAAGTTTTCTTTCACATTAATTCTCAATGTATAAAACAATAATAACTAGGGTAACCCTCTCTAATCACTCATCAAGTCACACTACATGGTTCCTCAGACCCATGGACTCGAAATGCATTTCACATTTGCCTTGGGATAAGGGTTTGGTGAATGGATCAACCGTGTTTTTGTTTGTGTCCACCCGTAATAAATCTATTTTGTCTTCTTCGATGACGTCACATATGACAAAGTACTTGTGATCCATGTACTTCACTTTGTGGTGTGATTTAGGATCCTTGATTTACGAGATAGACACACTATTGTTGCAAAATAGCTCTATAGGTCCCTCGCTCGAGGGAACTACTCTAAGCTCTTCAAGGAACTTCTTAATCCACACTTCTTCTAACCTCCATTACTTTGGAAGCGGTGGTTGAGTCGGCAGTAGTGGTTTGCTTCCAACTATGCCAACTCATGGCTCCACCGTTCAGAAGGAAGACATATCCTGATTGTGACCTCCTATCGTCGGGATCACTCATGAAACTAGCATCTGAATAACCCTTTGCTATTAACTCCCTTTGTCTCCATAAACAAGAAACTTATCTTTGGTTTGGTTAAGGTACCTGAGAATATTCTTGACCTCGGTCCAATGATCGAGACCTGCGTTGGATTGGTGATGACTTGTCACCCTTAGAGCATACGAGACATCGGGTTTTGTGCAAGTCATGCAGTACATGATGGATCATATTCCCGAAGCATAAAGAATATCTTTCATATACTCCAAGTCTTTACATGTTTCAGCACGTTGAGACTTTTTGAGTTGCACACCCATACTCATTGGCACATTGCCCTTTTTGGACTTGTTCATGCTGAGCCTTTCCAAGACCTTGTCAAGGTATGTACATTAACTTAGGCCAATGAGTCTAAGGGATCTATCTCTATATATCTTGATTCCCAAGATGTATTGAGCCTCACCCATGTCTTTCATTGAAAATGCAGATTTCAATGAACTTCTTGTTTGCTCAAGCAGGAGGAGTATATCATCGACATATAAGATCAAACACACTATATGGCTACCACTAATCTTCTTGTATATACAAGGTTCTTCCGTACTTTAGACGAAGCTAATCTTTTTGACTTCCTCGTCAAAGCGCTTGTTCTAACTCCTTGATGCTTGCTTCAATCCATAAATGGATCTTTGAAGCTTGCATACTTTCTCGCTATTCTTTAGATCTTCAAAACCTTGTGGTTATACCATGTACACATCCTCCTCCACGTTCCCATTAAGTAACATTGTTTTGACATCCATTTGTCATATTTCATAATTATGAAATACAGCAATAGCGAGCATAATCCGAATAGACTTGAACATGGCAACCGGTGAAAAGTTTCATCATAATCAATTCCTTGAATTTGAGTGAAACCTTTTGCTACAAGCCTTGATTTGTAGGTTGTCAAGTTCCCATCCATGTCAATCTTCTTATTGAAAACTCATTTATTTTGAACGACTTTTTTTCCTTGAGGAAGGTCAACCAAGTTCCACACTTGATTGTCATACATGGTTTCTATTTTGGATTCCATTGCTTTAAGCCATAGTTTGGAGTCCTCTCTTTCCATTGCTTCTCTAAAGGTCGAGGGATCATTGGTATCTAGTACTATGATCTCATGAAGTCCCAAATACGTATCGGGTTTCTTCCTTTCCCTCGTAGACCTTCTAAGTTCTTTTGGTTCTACGTGTACTTCTTGAACTTCTTCCACAATATCTTGCGGAATTGGTTCATGTTCGATTCTCGAACGTACACTTAGTGAGGATGATTGAGTTTCTCTCACAATTTCTTTCAAGGGTCTCTCACTCACGCTCTCACTATCCAAAGGAACCTCAGTTGGGTCTTCATGATCTTGAATTTTATCATTCATATCGTGATCTTGTAGAATATCTTGAGTTTTCTCAAGTACAATTCTACTCCCACTACTTTTTATTCTTTCTAGAAATTCTTTCTCTAAGAATATGACATCCCTCTCGACAATCACTCGATTGGAGGTTTTATGCCAAAAGTAGTATCCTCTTGTTTCACGGGGATAACCTATAAAGAAGTGGTTATCCATTGTTGGTTGAAGTTTGGTCGACATCCATCTTGTGACGTAGGCCTCGCAACCCCAAATCCTGAGAAAATTCAACTTAGGTGTTTTACCACTCCATAGCTCATAAAACGTTTTCTCTACGGATTTGGATGGATCATTATTTAGTGTGTAGGCCGCAGCTTCTAGTGCATAACTCCAAAAGTAAAGCGGCAATTCAGCTTGACTTTATTGGCTTTTTGGCCTTAATCTATGTTTTGATGATTTAATCAACCTAATCTTAATTATAATCATGTAGAGTATTACACATATTGCATTGCATATATATTGCTTTGTGCTAAATTCTACAGGTGATGAAGACTCAAGGAAGAAAGAAAAATCAAGTCAAGACATGTAATCAAGCTCTTTTGAAGACATGTATTTTGTATTTTCTTTGAGTCTTAGGAACTTGTGTAAATTGAGCACGCTTGAGCTAAAATCAACTCAAACACACACTAGGTTCCCTATAGAAGTCACACACAAAATTTCACATAATTTGGACTTCAATAGATCACCCAAACCTAGACCGAAAAACACTAAACCTGAACCAAAACTGTCTGCCCACGTTCGGTCGACTGATACAGACTGTTCGGTCGACCGGGGGATCAATTATCCTATTTGTGTTTTCACTGCCCGGTTTCGGTCAACCGTATATGCACTTTCGGTCGACTATATGAACTTATTTTTCCGACCGTTTGTTTTGTCGTATTATACCCAACGATCGTATTCGTATTAACCAAAATTACCCCAAATACATTTCATGTATCGGTCGACCGAGGACCTTGTTCGGTCGACCGAATATCCATCTCTTGACAACCCTAAATCTCCTGGACGAAATTAGTCGACCGCTAGACCTTAGCTCGGTCGACTGAATATATCATTGTTTGTCAACCCCATAGTGCCTGGTGCAAATCGGTCGACCGAACCCTATTCGGTGTTCGACCGATCACTTAAGTGTACCTGAGGCTTAGCGTTGGCGGTCGACCGTTACCTAACCGGTGGACCGAACTGAGTTCAAAACAACCAAACGGTCGACCGTTCATCCCGATCCGGTCGACTGAATTAACTCAGAACTGGGACCTGCGAGTTTCTGTTTTGTGTATCACACACCAACACTCACCCAATCAATCCCAACGGATCTATTCTCTCTAATGCCTATATAAAGAGTTGTAAAACACATTTTAACACAACTCTCTTACTACTATTTGTCCCCAACATTAGAGAGAAGCTCCACACACTCAAAAGCCCAAAACCTTCCACACTTAGTAATCAATTCCAAATTCTACTCAAGTGTGCTCAAGTTTAGAGAGTGTTGTTCCACTCATTGTTTGTGAAAGAAAGCAAGGGTCTTGGTGAAAGCCCAAGACATCTAGTATAGACTTCAGTGAGAGCCCGAAGTGATCCTCTAGGATTTTGAGAGGAGGAGTCGAGCTCGGCGAAAGTTTTTCGCGAGCTTGAAGACTTGTAAAGGTGTTCTCTCCCGGCCCAAAATAGGGAGTGCTTAGTGAAGTCTTGAGCGGAGCTCGAGGGAGATCGAGCGGAGCTTGCAAGAGAGGACTAGGACCCGGGTGGGGTGTCGAACCTCTATAAAAATCCCCTGTCTCATTGTGGTTTGCTTTTCTATTCTTTACTTGCTTGTTTGTTTGTTTAATTCCGCTGCATATCTTTGATAGTTCAAACAAGTAGGTAATTAAGATTAATTGTGATTAGTATGTTTGCGGACCCATAACCCACACGATCCTACAGACTCATCATTGACTGAATCATGTCGAGTAGTGTCCTATTCTTCCTTTCGGATACCCCATTCCACTGAGGTACTGGGAGGAGTGAGTTGTGGTACAATACCACACTCCTTTAGGAACGAATCAAATTTGGTGCTTAAGTACTAACCTCCACGATTTATTTGTAGAGACTTGATTTTCTTGTTGAGTTGGTTTTCTACTTCATTCTTGAATTCTTTGAAATTGTCAAATGATTCATTTTTGTTTCTCATTAGATAAATATAGTCATAACGACTATAGTCATCCGTGAACATAATGAAGTATCGCCTCTTGCACTTGTACTTGGACCACATACATCAGAATTTATCAAATCCAGCAAGTTATTCGCTCTCGGACATTTCTTCTTGAAAGGCTTCTTGGTCATTTTGCTCATTACGCAAGGTTCGCATGTCTCCAATGATTTAAAATCAAGTTCACCAATAAGGTTAACTTCTTGCAATTTTTTGATGTGTTTTTCATTTATGTGACCAAGACGATAGTGCCACAAGATTGTATCATTCACGTGAGTAGTTTTAAGCCTTTTGTTTTTTATGTTTAAAATTTGTCTATTATTTAATTCAAGCAAATAGAGTCCATTTTTTATGAAAACATTTGCATAGAAAATTCCATTCTTCGATATAGACAAGTAAGAGTTTGAAATATTTATATAAAAATTAGCCATATCTAAACATGATACAGAAATAATATTCTTGATCGAAGGTACATAATAGACGTTCTTTAAACATATATTTAAACCTCTAGACAATTGAAGCTCCACATAACCTTATACAATCGCAGCAACGTTTGCATCTTTCCTACCTTCAAAATCATCTCGTTCTTCACGAGTTCCTTCCTATCCTTTAATAGCTGCAAATTAGAAATTATGTGAGCACAAGATCCAATATCAATTACCCAATCACGGACAGAGATGACTAAATTTATTTCAATAACAAATATACTTTTAGCCTTT
Organism: Triglochin maritima; assembly: GCA_963682175.1. Classification (NCBI taxonomy): domain Eukaryota; kingdom Viridiplantae; phylum Streptophyta; class Magnoliopsida; order Alismatales; family Juncaginaceae; genus Triglochin; species Triglochin maritima. The sequence goes on from OY821786.1 coordinate 33,027,770, forward strand.
TGGGGGCGTTTTCGCTCAATTACCCCGTTGTCAAGATTCTCCTTGTACTTGGGGCAATTCGGGCAGATGTGTCCTTTTTCACCGCAATGTTAACACTTTGTATTAGGAGTCAGAGATTTCGAAGAATTCCCCCTCGATGTACTCGTATGAGCCCCCCCCACTCCAATTCCCTTTAACGCCTTTTTGGCCAATTTGTTTTTGCCTTTACCTCTGGTGATCTTCCTGCTCCCTCCATGGACGGCTAAGACGTGCTTTTCCCGACCCTTGCCCATGTCAACTTCAGTCATTTTTAGAGCGTTGTGAAGCCCCTCAAGACTCACCCCTTTCTCATGCACATGATAGTGCATAATGAAGTTCTTGTAGGACGGGGCTAGAGAGCCAAGAATCAAATCTTACGCGGTGTCATCGGACATCGGGGAAGAGAGATTTGACAACTTCTCAAGGTATCCTTTCATAGTAAGAAAATGCATGGACACCGATGTTCCCTCCGCTCTTTTCTAGCACTATCCATGAACATCTTTGTTAAAGCTTCCATGGTGTTCTTGGGTTTTGTATCCAATTATTTCGCTTGAAGCGAGTCACATATGGAGGCCAACATTAGACCGTGAACTTGGTTCTCGGTTTTCCCAATTTGCTTTAACCTCCTTCTCATTTTTAGTTGCCTTCTCTTTTAATTTTGGGATTTCACCATCCAAAATATGAGATAGTTTCTCAAACTTCAACACGATATTGAGCTTGAGTTGCCAAGTTATGACGTTGGAGTCATCATTTGCTAAAGGATGTTTTCAATCATAGATTGCACGATAGGTTGAATATTCGACATTTCTACAAAATAAATTTATATGCGATTTAATGTCAATATTATGTTTGAAAATCGATACCGCAAGTAAAAATTTGTCCATAAATGCAGCAATTCAAGATCCTATCAATTATAATATAAACTAGGTAAGAAAACATGTTCTAATCATAACCATTTTGAAATTTTGCAATTTTTGCATTTTCAAACTCTTATGACCCTTGTCGTTTTAATTAAGAGGGAATTTGATCAATCCTCCTAATCAAAACTCTTTTTCCCAAAACCAAGCGAGGGCTCGAGTCTTGTTAAGAAAACTTATTTTATTTGATACGAGATATGTTTATCCATTGTATTCACAAATAAATATACTCAGTGTCCACTAAGGATCAATCGCACCTTGCACATCTATTCATGACACAACAATAGACAACCTTATATCTCCCACTATTCCCAAACATGGAGGAAGTTATCTCCCGCTAGAGGTGAGCAGAATATCACTCGATCGATGGCTGCTAGTGGATGAAATAATAAAGAAAAATACTCTAAATTTCTGGTTGGACAATTAAACATTTGTATTTGATTTTAGAATTTAGGTGATCATGCATATTTATATCTATACACATACTAACATTCATTCATACAATCACATACATGTCAAGCACACAAACATAAATTTATCCATTCACACACACATTGGTGTGAGTTTATATGTTTCCGCGTCCTTGACCTTTGCGCCTTCTCCGCGACTTCTTCTTGCACCATAGATGTAGATATTACAAAATATAAACATGCATCTCAAAATTTCGAAAATTGTCTAGTGTAAGTTTTATGTAAAAATTCTCTCATATGCATGCATATACATAGATAATTGGCTTTTACATACATAAGCCCATGTGATTGAATAACAATAGTAACATTCACATCATTCATTCACACATGGCTACGATGGAACATACAAACTCACATATCCCTGCAAAAGAGAACAAGAGCAACGCATGTACATATACTATATATTACTCGATTTAATTTATCATTCATCTCTTAATCAAACAATTCAAAAATTATTTGAAATCCTTTAAAAATGATTTATACATCTATAGTTCAAAATACAATACATTTGAACTGTTGTTTATCAAATTTCCAAAAGAAAAAACTTTTAAGAAAAGATAAACTTATGTCTTTTTCGTTTTATCAATTCCTCATAAAATAATCATTTAATATTAAACGAAAAAATTATATATTAGACGTAAATCTAAATCTTAATTCTAACATTCATATAATGTGTTTTAAAATATTTAAAACTATCAAAAGAATCAATTAGAATTAAATCAAGAAAACGGTCGGAAAATCGAAAAAGACAAAAAAACATGAATTGTTTCGATTGGAGATAGTAAACGAAAATTAATTATATAGTCTAATCATTAAAAATATGAACTAAATGCTCTGATACCACTGTAGGATTTTGTGCCCCTGTGTATGTATATATTTTAAAAAAATTATACATGCATACAAGATCGATTTCCATATTTTCGACGATTGAATCGTCCGCCGATTCGCCTCCAAGTGTTCACCAAACTCTAAACAAGATTAGAGAGAAAAGAGCTAGCCGATAAATATCTAAATCAAGGTTCGAATCTAGCTAATAACCCCTCTAAAACTTCTAAGAATTTAATCTCCAAAAACTTGAATAGTTAAGAGAATTTTCGGATGGATTAATGGGGTGGTTAGAGAGAGAGAATTTTTGCATTCGTATTAATAAGAAATGGAGGATGGACCTATTTATAGGATTTCTTCTAACTCACATCATGTGCAAACCACTTACACATAATCCCTTGTTAATCTCTCCACTAAACCACATCATTAAACCACATCATGTGCAAACAACTTACATATGATCTCTTGTTTACATCTCCACTAAACCACATCATGTGCAAACCACTTTGCACATGATCTCTTATTTATTTTGTCACATCATCATCCCATAACTACCTTTGACCAAGGTGGACTAAATTTAATCAGTAAAAAATCTCTTATTAATATATGCAAAAACGTGGTCAAACGGTTAAACCATTTTTCACTGTTTTTTACTCTACCAAATTTTGACCATAATCAACATAAGTCATACTTAACCAACTATTGTGTTTATCATTATACTCAATGACAACTTTTGACAATAATCAAATTAAACATTTCCTATGTGAAAAGACATAAGTATCATATCTTGGGATTCAAGATATAGTGAAAACACTAATGACATATAACACAATTCCATAATGTTTCATTTGCTAGGTCTATTCAATATATAAAAGTAATCATTTTCCTCAATTATATACTCGTGTCGTCAAATATTTGTAAAGCTACAATAATCGATGACCAACACGACAATCTAATCTCGGTAATTAATGTTCCATGTCAATTACCATGATTGTGAATAACTTTTGATTTATGTAACCATTATCTTTTAGAGCTCTACAGTTAAGGACCAAGAGCATCTTCCTTAACACTTCTAGAAGACGAATACATTAATCAAGGAACAAAATATTTGTACATCCAATTCATAATAATTGACATATAAAAGTAAACTTTGAGGACACATTCCCTTCAACACATTTATCCACAATCATACACAAACACAAGCATTCATCAACAATCATACACAAACACAATCATTCATTCACAAAGAAGTTTGATCATATTAAAGTAAAAATTGTATCCAATAACATGTTGGTAATAAAAAGAAACAAGTTCAATAAAATTGCATGTTTAATTACAAAGAATGTGGTTCATGATATAAGAACATGTTTAGTTCATTAACATGTTGGTAACAAAATAGTGAGCCCATCAATCACGAGTATCATCGAGCTCCTGTTGCAAGTATGAATCACTATTCTTTTGGAAGACCTATGTGAAAATACAAGTGCACAATTCTAATATGTAAATAATGAAACTATAATTATACAACTGAAAATCATCTATATTACCTCAAATAGGGCTATATTTTCAAGTGCAATTTTGATGATTTCCTGCATGTGTCTCATAACGTAATACCCACATTCGGTATTTCAAGTGTTCTTACGACACTACGTACAAAGATATAAATTTGCTAAATATACGTTAAAGTACTTAAAAATTAAAAAAAAGGAGAAACTTACTCTCATTGCATGTCAGGTTATGCCCGTATTTTTTGTAGTCCTTTTTCCACCAAACATTTCGTAAAGCTTCATTTTCTTGAGTATCACGAGTTATTCAACATTAAGTTGATAATACTAATAAAATACACAAATTACAAATACGATAATTAAAACGAACTTACAGATTTACAAGTTTCTTTAAAGATTGCCTTGGTGTGGTCGACCCCAAAGGATTGAACCAATATGCAAAATTAGCTTCGGGGCATATAATGGCAAGTATCCAATGAATTCTGATTGTATATATAATTAGAAGTTTATTACAAAATCAAATTCTAATTACTTTCAATTAACAAAGTTACCTCTCATGATAAGGGGCTAGATAATATTTATTCTTTTTCTTTCATAATATTCGCAAGCTCACCCAAATTATCGTCATCCCCGTGTATCAAAGTAGATGGACACAGAAATCCAAATACTTATCATCGGCAAAGACTGGCCTTCTGGCGTCATAATAATGTCTACAAGAGTAAAAACTATGTTCTGTTATAATTACGATAAAATTATTCAATACATTTCATCTTCTACACAAGAAAACACTTACTTCACTTGCACGTTGATAATGGTCATGCACAATTGATCCATCGCCAAGAATTGCATAACATACTCTTTGATGGTGTATAAATCTAAAGGCAACCATTTAACCCCATCCTCCAAATGTCAGGTAGTTAAGGCTTGTGATTCCCTAACTACCAGATTGATACAATATTTTGCACCTATTTGGTAGCAAATTAATGTTTATCGGAGGTTGGTTGTTTGATCATTTGCACCGGGGACTTGAAACCTTACTGATATATATTAAAAACGTTAAAAATACAATTATTAACAAAATTAAAATTTATTTGTTTTCAAAATTAAATTATACCTCATGTGTGTCATTTAGCTATACTAAATGACGAGGCAACTTCAGGAACCCACCGATGGAATCATTGATGGTAACAACCTCTTCTTCGGGAAATGGCACCAGAGCACCAACATCAAAGCAACTCTCCACTACAACCTTCACTTCTCCCTCTTCCAACTCTTTGAAGTAGTGTTTAGAGATGTTATAAACTTTGTCATGTTCCACCAATCTTCAATCAGGGTCTTCAACAAATAGACGACATCTAGATCCATTCGCAAATTTACCAAACCATGGACCACCTACAAGGGTCAATTCTCGAGAATGAGACAAAATCATATTGTTGGTCGGGTTTCGTGGTAGTCGACGTCTATATGCACATCCACACGTCAGTTTTTTAATAACCGATGTTTATACCTCGTTAAAAAAATGTTAAAAAATAATCACAAAATAAGCGCCGGTTGTTCCAATTGACCGATGCTTATGCCCCATAGTATAGACGTCACGTGTCCTTATGACCGACGTCTATAGCCACATAGACATCGGGTGGCCTTCTAACCTATGTCTATAGGTCTAATATAAAATTGTTCAAGTAAACAATTTCATTATCTTTCTAACCCGACCGCGACAAACCCGACCAAACCCTAGCCACCTTCGCAACCTCGATCACCCTCCTCCACGACCCCCGACCTCCTCCGCCACCGCAGCCACCTCCACAACCTCGATCACCTACCTCCAGGACAGCAACGACCCCCGACCACCGCCACTGCAACCATCATTGTAAGTTCCATTAGAAAACATCATTAGGAATATATAACTTCGCTCCAATTTAGAGTTTCGGATTCGTTTTGGGATTGAGTTTTCTTTTTTGATTTTGTGTAGTTGTGCGTGCGAGGATTAAGTGGCGTTGCTGGATTAAGGCTTCTGGCTGTGCGGGAAGCGTCCAAGATTCTGTTTGTGAGTTTTTCTTTGTTTTTCTACCGGTGGTTTTCGATAGTAATCGGTTCTTATGCATGAAGATATTGTAAAGATTGAACCAGAAATGAACGTGTTTGTGGGGAGAAGAATATATTAACTCAGGTAAGATTGAATCAGCCACGATCAATGTGTATTCTTACTTGTGTCAGCTATCACCATTCATGCATGATCAATGTGAGCTTACTAATTGTGTTGTAACTTAGTTCAAAATGTGAATGTGCATGTGGGACATTGATTAGACAAAAAGTATAGCGCAGAGAGCTTTGCTTCAGCTTGCCACATAACGTTAGGATGAACGATGTGTATTCCCTTAGAATAGACGTCGGTTGTAACCTTAACCGACGCTATTCTCTTTGAATAGACGTCGATAGTAGGGATAACCGATTTGTATTCCTTTAGAATAGACGTCGGCCTTTAGTGACCGACGTCTAGGTATAGACGACCCAAAGATAGACATCAATTTATGGAATGCCAATAACCGACGTATAGAAACCATATATCCAACGTATATTCTCTATTCTGCACTAGTGAGGTCGGGAAAGCTCGGGAGCACAACATGCTGTAGGAACGGAATCGACACGGATCGGTGTGATATAGCCAAGTTATGTCATTGGAACGTAGTCGGTGTTCCCTCTAGCTAACGATTCACAGCTTAAAAAGGATTTAGTTCGGCTATTTTCATGAACGTATAGCATGATGGATCGACCTCTTGTTTGATTTCATTCCCACCTTCAATCCAAAGGGTTCCATGTGATCTTATTGGGTTCTAGAGTAATGGCATTTGCGACTTGCATGCATGCGTGATATATATGTATAAGAATTGATTCATGTGTTAAAAGTGGATTTTTTTTATAAAATCCTAGTGCATGATCTCATAACCTATACAATCATGGATCTCTTATTACTATCTTGCAAGGGTAAATGACGTAGGGAATTTTGCATGGTAAGATCTCACTCACACTAACGCTATTTTTATTTTTCCAAAATAAATTATAGTGAAATATTGAACCATGTATGAATCGTATGTTGAGAGTATGAGTAGGATAGGTCATGTTCATAATTAACGTAATAGAGAACAATATGATAAAAGCAACAACTTGTAGTGGTGGTCCTACGAACCTAAGATGCGATTCCTGTTAGTAATTCCTTGATTGTCGATTTAAGCAATCAGATGGTCATGTTTTGCTTGGGAAATTTCCTATGCAATAAATGTTTAAGTGTTACGTAGGATTTGTTTACTAACATTAAAACTAATGAAGTAACCTTGTGCTGAAATTTAGATTTAGATTTCAAGTTATCCCCTTCACTACCTTGTCGTTACTAATGTTATTGTTACAAAGAAAGTAGATCTTTATTCATATATGGAACCAAACCGTGGATTCGTATCTTTGAGCTAATTTGAAAAGGAACATTATTAATTAATAAATATAAACAATTCTGTCTCTTATGAGCATACTTGCCCGACATAACTGTTAGGATCTTATAGCTGGTTTGGACTCGGTGTGAAAGTGAAGTGAACCCCGAAAAATTGGCTTAGGCAATTCTACGAACACCTAGCATGCATTCAAACAACCCACAGTAGCATGCACAAAATGAGACACTAGATTTTACATGGAAACCCAAAAAGGAAAAACCACGGACGACGTGGACGGACAGAGGCTTCACTATGAAAGATTAAAGTACACTGAGGGAGCCGGAGATGGTTACAACGCACACCCGATTTAGGTTGAATGATTCTTCAACAACAAGATTCTCAATCAAAACACAAAGGAGTTTTACGGCTATCTAACCTCTCAATGGTGGCTCTCTTTCTCTCAAGCTTTCAATCCTTACATCAGGGTTCCAGAAATTTTGGTATATATAGTAGAGGGGTTAGGGTAGATATAATGGGGTAAAACAACCCCAAAATACCCCTCCGGAAAAATTGTTCCGTCTGCAAACAGTCGACCAAACTAGGGACCGGTCGACCGTCTCACAGCATTTGTTCCACCTTTCGGGCAAACGATCGAACTACCACAGCTTGAAACATGTTCACTTCTCTTCCTCAAATATTTGGTTGACCGGTCTGAAGACAACGGTCGACTGGTGCACTTGAGTAACTACTTAGTTTTCTTCCTAATAATTTTGGTCGACCGGTAGGGAGACAATGGTCGATCGTACACTTGAGTCATTTATGCTGAGAACTCTAGTGGTCGACCGTTGGCCAAATAGTCGACCGAACTCTTGGGCAACTTCTCAGTCTGGGCTAAAGGTCGACCGTTGATCAGATTCCGGTCGACCGTTGCACTGTGTGGTTGTGTTCTAGAAGCAATTTTCTAACAATCTCTACCTTGCATTTAGAACCCATGTATCATTCAATCATCTCATTCATCTTGATCTCTCGATCCTTTGTTGTCCCCGCCTTTGCTCCACCTATTTGAAGCTCATCCCAACCAATCTCAAGCAATCCTTGAACTTGGTGAGAGTAACCGATTTTGTGAGCATGTCCGTCGGATTATCTTCGGTGCCAATCTTCACCAACACCACTCTTCCTTCAAGTATCACCTCTCGGTTGAAATGGTACTGAACATCTATGTGTTTGGTTCTCTCGTGATGCATTTGGTCTTTACTCAAATGAATGGCACTATGGCTGTCGCAATAGACATTGATCGTCTTCTGACCCAAGCATAATTCGGTAAACAACCTCTTGAGCCATAATACCTCTATAATGCCCTCGGTCACTGCCATGTACTCTGCCTCCGTAGTAGACAAAGTCACGGTATGTTGCAGACTCGCCTTCCAACTGACTACGTTGTCTCCTATGGTGAAAACATAACCAATCATTGATCTTCTCTTGTCACAATCATCCGCATAATCAACATCAACATACCCTTTTAGAGTATTTGCGGACCTTCCAAACTCAAGACAGAATCTTGTTGATCCTTTAAGATACCCTAGAATCCACTTCACTGCCAGCCAATGTTCTTTTCCTAGATTTGCCATATATCTGCTAACCACACTAACGGCCTGTGCTATATCCGAACGTGTGCATATCATGGCATACGTCAAACTACCTACTGCACTATAGTAAGGAACTCGTGACGTGTGAGCTATATCCTCCTCAGATTCAGGATAGACGTTGGCTAAGAACTTGAAGTATCCGACCAACGGTACCTTCTCAGACTTGGCACTCTCCATGCCAAAATGGCGTAGAACTTTCTCCACATATTTCTGTTCACATAGGAAAAGTCTTTTGTTCTTTCGATCTTTTTGGATCTTCATACCAAGAATCTTTTTTGCGGCTCCATGATCCTTCATCTCGAATTCATTGGACAGTAACTTCTTTACTTCCAATATCACTGCATTGTCCTTGGCTACAACTAGCATAACATCCACGTAGAAAAGTAAGAAGATTGACGATCCATCTTCTAGGCGCTTCAAGTACACACATACATCATACTTTGAGCTAAGGCTGAGCATCCGGAACGGACCAGACTGGATTTTTTTTTCCAGGGTCCGGACTAGTTCGGACTAGAGACCGAACCGGACCGGTTGGATCTGGCCCGGTCTGGTCTGATCTAGGACCAGATATTTACTTTAATAAAAACCGAACCGATCCGAACGGTCCGGAACTGGATTTTCAACAATGTCTGGACCGGAACCCAGATCGGTTGGTTTCGGTCCAAAAAACCTCACCGGACCGGTCCATGCTCAGCCCTACTTTGAGCGTAGGAACCCATGACCAACCATGAATGAATCAAACTTCATATACCATAGTCGAGGAGATTGTTTCAGCCTATAAAGAGATCTTTGGAGTAGACATACATGTCTCTCCTTTCCTTCCTCGACGAAGCCTTCGGGTTGTGCCATGTAAATCCTCTCTTCAAGATCACCATGTCAGAATTTCATTTTTACATCAAGTTGTTCAAACTCCAAATTGTGTATTGCCACCAAACTCAACAATACCCGAATGGAAGTCTGTTTGACGACAGGGGAGAAAATGTCATTGTAGTCAACGCCTTCAACTTAACTAAATCCCGTTGCCACCAACTGGGCTTTATATCTGTCATTTCTTTCTTCTTGAACACCCATTTGCAACCAATAATTTTCATCCGATTTGGAGGCTCAACAAGCTCCCAAGTTTGGTTTTTGTGAAGAGATTTCATCTCTTCATTCATGGCTCCTAGCCATGCAACTGAATCTGGTGCCGAGATTGCATCATTGTATCTACTCAGCTCTCCTGACTCTCCAATATCCTCTGCTGCGGATAAAGCATAAGCGAGTGTAGACTCAATATATCTTTGGGGTTTTCTTATCTCTCTTCTTGGTCTATTTCTTGAATACTTTGGCCCTCAATGTATTCCTCTTGAGGATCCACCTCATTTTCATCTTCAGGTGGAGAAACAACCTCTTCAGATTGTTTTAATTGTGGCTCCACTAAGACTGTAGTCTCTCTGTCGACATCTGAGACATGAGGAATGGAAGCAGATTCTTTTCTGGGTGACAACATGGAAGCTTGATTGAAGATGACATCTTTTTCTATCATGAATTTGTGAGACTCGGGACACCACACACGATAACATTTCACTCTTGGTTGGTAGCCTAGGAAGATACATTTAACTGATTGTGCTTCAAGTTTTCCTTGATCAATCCTGGCATATGCATCACATCCAAAAATCTTCAGATTTGAGTAGTCGGGAGAGCTTCCCGACCACACCTCCTCAGGTGTCTTGAAGTCCAAAGCTGAATGTGGTGAGCGGTTCACAATATAGCAAGCGGTTGAGACCGCTTCCGCCCAGAAATCCTTGGCCATTTTTGCATTCAAGAGCATACAACGTGCTCTCTCTAAGAGTGTACAATTCAGCCTCTCAACTACCCCATTCTGTTGTGGGGTATATCGAACACTGCGATGTCAGAATATGCCTTCTTATTTACAGAATTCATTGAACTCCTGAGAGCAAAATGATTGATTGTTTTATATTAACCGCAAGTGCACGGCCGCGTTGAAGTGGTGGCAAATACGAGTCGTCCACTGGGAGGTGTGTCGACAATTGGTTTGTTCGAAGGTGAGAGGTAAAAGGAGAGAAAGATGTATTACACTACACTACACTAATCTAAACTAGTAAACAAGCAAGCTGAAATGAAATAACTAAACAACTAAGCTAAACAACTAATGAAAGAAGATAAAAAGACAGGAATGGAAACCCCTAAGGGGTGGAGTGTGTGTGTGTGCACATGAAATAAGTGTGGTGTTGAATGCATACTATAAGCTCAAGTTAGTTAGTGTTTGTTAATGCATAAGAGGTACCTAATGGCAAAACCTATCATTTACAACACTAACTTATGTGAATCATATGAGCAATGCAAGGTTGTTATTAAGACACTTAGACAAGCATGGAATGTACCTAAGCTATGGCAGAAACCATCAAGTAAGGTTCTTAATAATTCAAGCAAGCATACTAATATCTCTCACAAAACATTCATATTAAGCATTCATACCATCTACATAACATGTACACACATCTACTCCACCCCTAAAGGGGATGGAACTACTCACACATATTTAAACTAACTACTCTAATAAAATGAACCATTATACTGAAATGAAACTAAACTAATCAAGCAAGAAATATTAAAGAAGTATAAAACAAAAAAAGCACCAAAGCAAACACATTAAAGGAAATTAACTAAGCAAGAATTAACAAGCTAATGAAAACATCTATTATTAACTCACTCAAATTACAAGCAGCCCTTCCTCCACCAGAGTTTTGCTTCAAGGCTTCACTCTTAGTAGGGAAGATGACCACCAAAGAGAGAGATTGATACAATGGAAGGTGAAGAGTTCTATTTATAAGCATGGAAAAAGCTAATCCGGGACAATCCCCGATGTGGGACTAAACCAATACCAAAAATAGCCTAAACAAACATTAATACAAGTCCAGGAGAAATCTTAGCGGATCTGGGATGATCCAGACCGCCAATTGGCGGTCTATAAGGCCCAGATCCGTCTGGGTTTTGTGTTGGGCTTTGCTTGAAGTATTTCTTGGTCTTGGATGCATCTACTTGGTTTGTTGGAGCTCCGACCCGAATCGAATTGCCAAAATACTCCCCATGATGGTGTGGAGTTTCATTTTTTGCTCTTAGGTCCTTCTGTCTTACGATCAGGTCCTTCTCCCTTGCATCTTAGTCCCCAGGTCTCACAATTAAGTCATTTTTCCTGCTTTTGGGTCCTTTCGTGGCTCTTCTCTTCAAACCTCTTTATTCCTGAAAACTAAACATAAAACTCGTCATGTAGCATTGCTTAGGTGTAAGATAATGGATATAAGATACAAATATAAGCATGAAATGATGTCAATCAAATACCCCCACACCTAAGTTTTTGCTAGTCCCGAGCAAAACAAAGAAAAAGAAAAGCAAACGAGAAACACGAAATCCTAACTCACTTTCGTAGGAATCACGGTTGCACATAGCACGTGCAACAAGCCGTTAAACCTCTTTGTTGCCAAGGAGGAGGAGTGTTGTCTCCTAAGGGTTTTCAGCGGATATACCCACAAAATCCGAACAAGATGCATTATTCAATCTAGACACTCGACTCGTTGGAAATATTTTGTCGATCATTGGACGCGGTAATCCTACGGGCCGACTCTATATAGGTAATCAGTCCACACCTAGCCTAATGAACCATTCGTGCAAGTTAAATAAGGAATTAAGTGAAAGACATGGACAACCTCAACATCCTCAAGTGATACAAAGTGTAAGGTCCATTAAGGTTCTTATTTGCATTACCTTTTTTTTCTTTTTTCTTTTTTCTTTTTATTAGTTGGAGCTTCATTCTCCTAGGGTCAGGTTTCGTGCATCATTGCCCATGAGGACTTACACTATCACGTACACCTTTCCCCAAATCTCCACATAGGGCAATCCCTACCACCCGTGTAACGGGAGTTCGGTCGGCGCATCCCAAGTCAGATGACTCGAAAGCACCAGGCACAAAGTCCCCTCAGACCTACTTTCCCGAGTGATAGGAGCCGTGCGAGAAGAGAGAACACCTACTCACTTATTTCTTATCTATACATGAACCAAAACCCCTACACTTATTGTCTCACAACAAGATTTAAAGGGTCCTTGACTACAACAAACTTCCTTAAATTAACAGACACGAATTATTAATTCACTAGGTTCAGGGTGGATTTCTTTAAATGTTTGAGTACTGAAACCCTATGATTACTGCCCCCCCCCCCCCCCCCCCCCGAGGGAAAACTGGGGTGCATCCTAACGACTAGATAAGTCCTAAAGCCACTGTACTAGATATCCTAATGCATCATGTTCAAGACAATTTTGGGAGCTTTCTTTTTACTTTGCCTCTCAAGGGTTTTGCACATGCTAAACACACACAAAACCCACAAAACATTTTCTTTCACAAACACATGAAGATTTTGAAAGAAATGTGAAAATTTTAAGGTACTAGGCAAGCAAAAGAAGACAAGTCACCTAAGGATCATGGAAAGCAGATATATCGATATTAAATGCAGCACACTAACATGACCCTAATAATGCACACAAAAGAAAACAAAAATCAAAGGAAAAGACTCGACTATGTACACACGTAAAAACACCCCCACACCTACTTCATGCATTGTCCTCAATGAATGCGAGCAAGATACTACATGGAGTTATGCATGAAAAAGAATAGATCTCACCAACGTGAAGTACACAGGGAAGTTTCTGGCTATGTTGATGGACACAACCCAAATTCCCTCAAAACATGTGAGATGCTAAGGAAGGGATACAAATACGTGAAAGAATTGGGGCTCAAATACTCAAGGGTTGGGGCCCACAACAAACGATGCTTGATTGACATCATTTCATGCTTATATTTGTACCTTATATCCATTTTCTTACACCTAAGCAATGCTATGTGACGAGTTTTATGTTTAGTTTTCAGAAATAAAGAGGTTTGAAGAGAAGAGCCTTGAAAGGACCCAAAAGCAGGAAAAAAGGACCTAATTGTGAGACCTGGGGACCAAGATGCAAGGGGGAAGGACCTGATCGTAAGACAGAAGGACCTAAGAGCAAAACAGGAAACTCCTCACCATCATGAGGAGTATTTTGTCAATTCGATTCGGGTCGGAGCTCCACTAAACCAACCAGATGCATCTAAGACCAAGAAACACTTCAAGAAAAGCCCACAAAGAAAACCAGACGGATCCAAGCTTTATAGGCCGCCAATTGGCGGTCTGGAACCGCTAATTGGCGGTCCATTTAGCCCAGGATCCGTCCAATTTTCTGTAGCACGTGTATTAGTGTATTCTTAGTGTATTTGTGGTATTGGTTTAGTCCCACATCGGGGGATTGTCCCGGATTAGCTTTTTCCATGCTTATAAATAGAACTCTTCACCTTCCATTGTAATTACCCATTGTTTGGTGGCATTCTCTCTACTAAGGAGTGAGCCTTGAAGCAATAACTCAAGGTGGAGAAGGATGCTACCTTCAATGTGAGTCATTGTTAATAAAAGTTTATTTGTTTCTTTTAATCTTGTTTTGTTATGTTGTTTGTTTTGTGTGGGTTGCTTTACTTTGTTTAATTTCTTGTTTAGAAATTTTAGTATCTTAGTTAAATGTTTTCTTTACTTAGTCTAATCAGTAGTGTAATGAGTAGTGAGTAGTTTCATCCCCATTTGGGGGGTGGAGAAATATGTGATATAATTATGTAGTGTATTAAGTGTGTGTTATTTTTATCCATTGAGCTTTATATGATTTCCATAACCATCTAATGGGTCTCCACTCTTATCTTTGATATGCTAATGCTCTTGAATGAAGCTTAGCTTATGCTTTGATTAGTGGACCTATTTTATGGGGAATGATAAGGTTAGGATATGGATGAAGTTAATATTGGAAACACAATTTGTAATGTATGTGCTCTTGTTGCCTTTACCTTAGCTAATGTCTTGTATGTTTTAATGATGTAGTGAAATCTTAATTCATGTAGAGGCATAGTAGGGTATAGTCTTTATACTTGAGTTCATGTAGCTTCATTCCAATTATTGTCTTGTATGTTTTAATGATGTAGTCTTATCTTAATTCATGTAGAGGCAAAGTTGGATGTAGTTTTATGATTTCATGCACTACATGTTGTGAGGAGCTTAATGAACACACACACACTTCTTTATGTTCACATTATTTCTCTACCCCCTTTGGGGTTTAGTTTTATTGCTTATCTTCATTTCCTTTGCATTTCATTTCAGCTTTGTAGTTTAGATTAGTGTAATACATCTTTCTCCCTTCTTTTTACCTCTCGCCTTCGAATAAACCAAGTGTCGACACACCTCCCAGTGGACGACCCGTATTTGCCACCGCTTCAACGCGGCCGTGCACTTGCGGTAGAAATTATAAAACGAGATCAATCAAGTTTTTGGCGCCGTTGCCGGGGAGGTGCTCTGTCCAGACCTTGGTTTGGACGATTCGAGGGGTTTTTGATTTTTTGTTTCCAGTTTGGTTTAGTTTCAGGGAACGAGAACATCAAGGGGAAGCTACTGGGAAAGTTGGAGAAAAAGAATCGAGAAAGGGACCGCCAATCAGCGGTTGCAAACCGCCAATTGGCGGCCTGGTGAGGTCTGCCTCCTCTCAAATTTCTTCTGGTGGTTTATTGCTTTACTTTAGTTATCTGGGAGCCCAATTGTGCATGCTGTGATCTTTAGTTTGCTCCCAGATTTAATTTCAATCCCCTTTAATCAACTTGGACCATAAAACTCAAAGCAAAAGATTAGACTTCTTGCCATCTAGGTCATGCATCATATGTAGACCTTGCATGCATCTTTCTTTTCTTTGCTTTACATTTTGTCGTTGATTGCTGGAGCGAGGTACGCATTCCTTATCACTCATTCACGCATTAGGACATTCATTAGTGAGTAAGGTTTGCATCGAAACAAGAGTGAGGTGAGTGCTTGTTTGGTGAGTTGCTTGCTAGCCTAAGATTTCAAAACATCTTTAAGGGGCATCACCTATAGACTTCAAAGATAAGGTGGGGGATTTCATCACCCCTCCCTTAGCCCCAAAAAGCACACTCAAGTAAAGCCTTAACTAAAAGCAAGTAGACATTGGCCCTAGGAATTCGGACGCACTAGGAGAGTAATCTAGTTGAGACCGTCATGACCTGATCGGCGTTGCCTACCTTGTCGATAGTAGGAGGTACTGGATCTCCGGATCTGGTATCACTTGCTGGGCATTGTGGTCCTCGTTGTAGGGAGGTGAGACGTGTCGAGGCTAGTGACCTCGAAGTTAGGCGTCGTCTAGCTTAAGGACCCATTGCCTTACTTTGTTTGAGCCGTGCTTGCTAGTTAGGCTTCTACCTTCACCCTGTACCCTCGCTAGCTCTAGGGATTCTTCCCTTCTCCTCTGAGTCATCTTCTTCTCACCTTCTTCTACGTTATAGTCTCCTCCCCTTTACACTCTCTGTTAGCGTTTTAGGGTCGAGTCGAGCACTTTTTGCGAGCTTAGCCTCGTGGTGGTGAGAGTGATCGACTCGAGAGTTTTTCTTGAGATGGATGGTTACATGGGCGACCATCCATATCATTGTTGGGACCAGGACGATTCTCCCTGGTACTCCGGACCCATGCAACCTGGGGTGGCTCAGACTAACACCCCGTATGGTTGGGATGATCGCAATTTTGTGACTGAGCAGTCTTCATATTGGGGTAACATGAGAGAGGCACCGACTGCTAGACCACAATCTAGTTATGCCGGATCATATGCTGGTCAACAAACTGAGACATTACAACAAACTTTGGCCTCTTTCATGCGTATGGCAGACGACATGAGTGCCCCGGTGGCTCCAGTAGCCGTACCGTGCGACTGTTGTGGGTTGAGTGGTCATGTTATCGGGGAATGTCCTTATGTTCCCCCTGAGCCTGAGTATGAGCACACATTTTCCCAAAATGCTCATTATGACCATTACGCATCCGCGTACAACCCGAGAGTGATGGATTCATGGGGAGACAAATCTTATCCAAATTCTTATACCTCATTTTCACCCCCGTATCCTCCTCCCGAATACCCAGAATTCTACCAGCACCCCACTCCAAATCATTGGACTCATTCTCAGCCCATCAATACCCAACCACAAAATTTCCCAAGCTCTGACTTGGACCTCATCGTTGACCGCATACCTGATTCCTTGAAACAAACTTTCCTTACGTTCATGGAAACCACTCAACAGTCCATACAAAATATGACACTGCAAGTGAGTCAAATGTCGCAGAAATTACGTGAATGTGAGGAAAGTAACCTTTCTTGTCAACATGAGGATTCTTCTTTTGATATCGAACCACCACCACATCCACAAATTCAAAGCACAACCTTTCAAAGTCAAACTCCTAGTCAGTCTGAGGGACTTGGGGTTTCAATTCACGATCACTTAGTGGAGGATTCGATTCAAATTGAGAATAACTTGGACCAGTTCTATTATGAGTCGGCACAGGATTGTGCCTTACCTTTTTGTCCCGTGGCCCTTGAGCCACATGATCTTCATTTTGATCCTCTTAAGGACCCACCTCTGGTGGAGCAAGAGCTCCCTAGTACCCTCAATTTCAAACAACCTGATGAGAGTTTGCCTCTCACTATTGTTCCTGATCATCTTGGAAATGATGGAACATCAAACAACCACATTGCTCATGAGGGTATTAGGAGTTCCTTGGAGGATACCTTGGGTATGAGACCCACTTCCTGTTCTCCTGGTGAGTTGGACATGCATAACGAGGTGCTTGACCTCGTTCCGACCCACCAGCCTGTTGGTTGGAGAGTTTGGATTGATGATCATGACTTCAGTTCCGCAACGGGAGATATTTTTCTTCCGTTGCCCCTTATTTCCCAAACTCTTGAGAGGTTCAAGCTCTTTCAGTTTGATCCTTTGAATGAGACGCCTTTGCGTCCAATTCATGAACCTCTCATTTCATCTGGTGCTCTTTGTGAAGGGGGCCCACGCATGCGTATTCTGGCCCCGCGTGGTGTCATGTTCCCTTTCCAAGTGCATTGACCCACTCTTGAGGTTCCCATTTGATGTCTTTTGACAAATGAAGATGGGAACTTATGATTGTACATAGTTATATAAAAAAAAAAAAAAAAAAAAAAGAAGTACAATAAAAGACTCCTTCAGTGAGCATTGATTGTTGTGGGCCCCAACCCTTGAGTATTTGGGCCCCATTTCTTTCACGTATTTGTCTCCCTTCTTCAGCTTCTCACAGGTTTTGAGGGAATTTGGGTTTGTGTCCATCAACATGACCCCGAACGTCCCTTTGTACTTCATGTTGGTGAGATCGTTCCTTTTTCATGCATGTATCCATGTAGTATCTTGTTCACATTCATTGAGGACAATGCATGAAGTAGGTGTGGGGGGGGGTGTTTTACGTGTGTACATAGTCAAGTCTTTTCTTTTGATTTTGTTTTCTTTTGTTTGCATTGTTAGGGTCATGATAGTGTGCTGCATTTAATACCGATATATCTGCTTGCCATGATCCTTGGGTGACTTGTCTTCTTTTGCTTGCCTAGTGCTTCAAAATTTTCACATTTCTTTCAAAATCTTCATGTGTTTTCGAAAGAAAATGTTTTGTGGGTTTTGCGTGTGTTTAGCATGTGCAAAACCGTTGAGAGGCAAAGTAAAAAGAAAGCTCCCAAAATTGTCTTGAACTTGATGCATTAGGATATCTAGTACGTGGCTTTAGGATTTATCGAGTCGTTAGGATGCACCCCAGTTTTCCCTTGGGGGTGAGTAATCATAGGGTTTCAGTGCTCAAACATTTAATGAAGTCCACCCTGAACCTAGTGACTCAATAATTCGTGTCTGTTAACTTAAGGAAGTTTGTTGTAGTCAAGGGCCCTTAATATCTTTTTGTGAAACTTAAGTGTAGGGGTTTTGGTTCCCATGTAGATAAATGAATAAATAAGTGGTGTTCTCTCTTCTCGCACGGCTCCTATCACTCGGGAAAGTAGGTCTGAGGGGACTTTGTGCCTGGTGCTTTCGAGTCATCTGACTTGGGATGCACCGACCGAACTCCCGTTACACGGGTGGTAGGGATCGCCCTATGTGGAGATTTGGGGGAAGGTGTACGTGATAGTGTAAGCCCTCATAGGCAATGATGCACGAAACCTGACCCTGGGAGAATCAAACACCAACCAATAAATGCTCCAAAGAAAAAGAAAAAAAAGAACAGAAAAAGAAAAAAAAGAAAAGAAAAGAAAATAAGAACCAAAATGGACTTTACACTTTGTTTCACATTCAGAAGTTAAGGTTGCCCATGTCTTTCACTTAATTCCTTAGTTAACTCTCACGAATAACTCATTAGGCTAGGTGTGTGGACTGATTACATATATAGAGTCGACCCGTAGTATTACCGCATTCCATGATCGTCAAAATAAGTCCAACGAGTCGTGTAGCTAGATTGATTAATGCATCTTGTTCGGATTTTGTGGGTATATCCGCTGAAAACCCTCAGGAGACACCACTCCTCCTCCTTGGCAACAAGGAGGTTTAACGGCTTGTTGCACGTGCTAAGTGCAACCGTGATTCCTACGAAAGTGAGTTAGGATTTCTTGTTTTTTTTCGTATGCTTTTTCCTTTCTTTGTTTTGCTCGAGACTAGCAAAAACTTAGGTGTGGGGGTATTTGATTGACATCATTTCATGCTTATATTTGTACCTTATATCCATTTTCTTACACCTAAGCAATGCTATGTGACGAGTTTTATGTTTAGTTTTCAGAAATAAAGAGGTTTGAAGAGAAGAGCCTTGAAAGGACCCAAAAGCAGGAAAAAAGGACCTAATTGTGAGACCTGGGGACCAAGATGCAAGGGGGAAGGACCTGATCGTAAGACAGAAGGACCTAAGAGCAAAACAGGAAACTCCTCACCATCATGAGGAGTATTTTGTCAATTCGATTCGGGTCGGAGCTCCACTAAACCAACCAGATGCATCTAAGACCAAGAAACACTTCAAGAAAAGCCCACAAAGAAAACCAGACGGATCCAAGCTTTATAGGCCGCCAATTGGCGGTCTGGAACCGCTAATTGGCGGTCCATTTAGCCCAGGATCCGTCCAATTTTCTGTAGCACGTGTATTAGTGTATTCTTAGTGTATTTGTGGTATTGGTTTAGTCCCACATCGGGGGATTGTCCCGGATTAGCTTTTTCCATGCTTATAAATAGAACTCTTCACCTTCCATTGTAATTACCCATTGTTTGGTGGCATTCTCTCTACTAAGGAGTGAGCCTTGAAGCAATAACTCAAGGTGGAGAAGGATGCTACCTTCAATGTGAGTCATTGTTAATAAAAGTTTATTTGTTTCTTTTAATCTTGTTTTGTTATGTTGTTTGTTTTGTGTGGGTTGCTTTACTTTGTTTAATTTCTTGTTTAGAAATTTTAGTATCTTAGTTAAATGTTTTCTTTACTTAGTCTAATCAGTAGTGTAATGAGTAGTGAGTAGTTTCATCCCCATTTGGGGGGTGGAGAAATATGTGATATAATTATGTAGTGTATTAAGTGTGTGTTATTTTTATCCATTGAGCTTTATATGATTTCCATAACCATCTAATGGGTCTCCACTCTTATCTTTGATATGCTAATGCTCTTGAATGAAGCTTAGCTTATGCTTTGATTAGTGGACCTATTTTATGGGGAATGATAAGGTTAGGATATGGATGAAGTTAATATTGGAAACACAATTTGTAATGTATGTGCTCTTGTTGCCTTTACCTTAGCTAATGTCTTGTATGTTTTAATGATGTAGTGAAATCTTAATTCATGTAGAGGCATAGTAGGGTATAGTCTTTATACTTGAGTTCATGTAGCTTCATTCCAATTATTGTCTTGTATGTTTTAATGATGTAGTCTTATCTTAATTCATGTAGAGGCAAAGTTGGATGTAGTTTTATGATTTCATGCACTACATGTTGTGAGGAGCTTAATGAACACACACACACTTCTTTATGTTCACATTATTTCTCTACCCCCTTTGGGGTTTAGTTTTATTGCTTATCTTCATTTCCTTTGCATTTCATTTCAGCTTTGTAGTTTAGATTAGTGTAATACATCTTTCTCCCTTCTTTTTACCTCTCGCCTTCGAATAAACCAAGTGTCGACACACCTCCCAGTGGACGACCCGTATTTGCCACCGCTTCAACGCGGCCGTGCACTTGCGGTAGAAATTATAAAACGAGATCAATCAATGCTCACTGAAGGAGTCTTTTTTTAACAAACCTGAAAGCTCAACCACTCATGCAGGAGCATGAATGGTTGAGTGCGAGGGAGGTTCATGAAGGAACATGACCTCCTCAACTTCGGCTGGTGCCCCCTCCAAGTAGGGTTTGAGGCGTTGTCCATTAACTTTGAACACGTCCCCATTCCCTGGGTTCAAGATGTCAACCGCTCCATCAGGATAGACGGTTTGGACAATAAACGGGCCAGACCAACGACTGCGGAGCTTACCCGCAAACAGATGAAGCCGAGAATTGTAGAACAACACCTTCTGCCCGCCGTAAACACCTTTCGCATAATCATGCGATCGTGGAACATCTTGGCTCGGGACTTATGAATTTTGGCATTCTCGTACGCATTATTGCGTAGCTCTTCTAATTCCACAATGTCGAGCTTACGTTGTACTCCTGCTTGATCAAGATCCATATTCAGGTTCTTGATCGCCCAGAAAGCACGATGCTCAAGCTCGACGGGTAGGTGGCAAGCCTTGCCGTACACTACCCGATATGGGGACATACCCAAATTGGTCTTGTACGCGGTGCGGAAGGCCTACAACGCGTCATTCAACTTAGTTGACCAATCCTTCCTCGAGGAACTAACCGTATTCTCAAGAATTTTCTTTAATTGACGGTTAGAGATTTTGACATGCCCACTAGTTTGCGGATGGTATGGGGTCGCAAGCTTGTGGGTGATCGAATATTTCCTCATAAGTGCTTCAAATGAGCGATTACAGAAGTGGGTACCCCTATCACTGATTATGGTACGAGGAGTACCAAATCGCGCAAAAATGTCCCTCAAGAATTTGGTGACCACCTTGTTGTCATTGGTCTTTGTGGGTATAGCCTCAACCCACTTAGACACATAGTCAACGGCCACCAAAATGTAAACATTCCCGAACGAGTTCGGGAAGGGACCCATGAAATTGATGCCCCCACACATCGAAGATGTCGACAACAAGGACATTTTGCAAAGGCATCATGTCACGTCGACCAATCCTGCCAAGGCGCTAACACCTATCACATTGCTTACAAAAGTCGTAAGCATCCTTGAAAAGAGAGGGCCAGTAGAATCCAAATTAGAGAACCTTGGCAGCAGTTTTCTTTGCTCCAAAGTGTCCTCCACATGCCTTGGAGTGGCAGAAGTGGAGCACACTTTGGAATTCGGTATCTGGGACGCACCGCCTGAAAATTTTGCCAGAGCAGTATTTGAATAGGTAGGGGTCATCCCAGTGGAAGAATCTGACATAAGATCTAAATTTGGTTTGGTCAGATTTTGACCAACCCACAGGAAGTTGCTCAGTCACGAGGTAGTTCACGATGTCGGCAAACCAAGGGTTATCTTCGATCGTGAACAATTGCTCGTCCGGAAATTTGTCATCAATAATTTGGTCTTGTGGGGTGGTCGTCTCTAGATGAGACAGGTGGTCAGCTACAACATTTTCACACCTTTTTTTGTCCCGAATCTCGAGATCGAATTCTTGTAACAACAAGATCCATCTCAAGAGTCGGGATTTTGCATCTTTCTTCGCCATGAGGTGTTTGATGACTGTGTGATCAGAATAGATAATCACGTGGGAGCCAATCAAGTACGATCGGAATTTCTCCAAAGTAAATATGATCGCTAAGAATTCCTTCTCGGTCACAGTGTAGTTCAATTGGGCATCATTGAGTGTTCTACTGGCATAGTAGATCACATGAGGCAATTTGTCCAATCGTTGCCCAAGCACTGCTCCCACGGCGAAGTAAGATGCATCACACATTAACTCAAAGGGTTCAGTCCACACTGGTGCCTTAATAATGGGAGTTGAAGTCAACTCTTTCTTCAAGGTCAAAAAGGCATGGTGGCAATCCAGTGTGAACTCAAAAATGACATCCTTAGCCAACAAGGCGGTGAGAGGTCGAGCAATTTTACTAAAATCCCGAATGAACCGCCGATAGAATCCAGCATGCCCCAAAAAGGTGCGGATATCCGTCACATTACGTGGCGGTGGGAGATTAGCAATAAGACCCACTTTGGCGGGATCGACCTCAATTCCCCTACTTGAGACCACATGTCCAAGTCCAATCTCTCGCTTCACCATGAAGTGACATTTCTCCCAATTGGGAGCGAGGTTCTTCTCACGGCATCGCTTGAGAACAAGGCTCAAGTGATGAAGGCACTCATCAAAGGAAGCGCCAAATATGGAAAAGTCGTCCATGAATATCTCAAGGAAACACTCAACCATATCGGAGAAGATGCTGATCATACACCTTTGAAACGTTGTCGGCGCATTACATAACCCAAAGTGCATGCGACGATAGGCAAACGTGCCAAAAGGACAAGTAAATGTGGTTTTCTCTTGATCCTCGGGGGCGATGGGAATTTGGTTGTAACAGGAGTATCCATCAAGAAAACAATAATACTCGTGTCCGGCCAACCTTTCCAACATTTGATCAATGAATGGCAACGGGAAATGATCTTTCCGCGATGCCGCATTGAGCTTGTGATAATCAACGCAAACTCGCCAACCAGTTTGCAGGCGTGTCGGGATAATCTCATTATGCTCATTCTCCACAACTGTCACGCCTGACTTCTTGGGAACCACATGGACAGGACTCACCCACGAACTATCAGAGATAGGATAGATTATGCCATGATCCAAGCACTTAAGAACCTCCTTTCGGACAGCTTCTTTCAGTACAGGATTCAATCTCTGTTGTGGGTCCCTGCGGGGCCTAGAATCCTCTTCTATGTGGATCTGATGTTGAACAATATCAGGGCTAATTCCCTTGATATCCTTCAAGGACCACCTGATTGCCTCTTTGTTTTCAAAGAGTACTCTTTTGAGGGAAACCTCTTGATCTTGTGCAAGATCAGAAGCAATAATGAGTGGCAAGGTCTCATTATCCCCTAAAAAGATGTACTTTAGGTTATCGGGGAGCGGTTTAAGCTCGACCAGAGGTGGGTCCTTGTCGGATTCAGAGTTACTTTCAAGTTGCTCAAGGGCCACGGGGTAAGAGGAGCAAGCACCCAAATGTGCCTCCTTGTCCCAAGAAATGTTGGTGGATTCCTCAAGATCCTCTTCACTCACAACCTGGTCATTAGGCACCTCAATAATATGTCGATGTGAGTTGAACATGCCTAATGACTCGGGCTCATCCGTGTCCTGGATGAAATTGGCTCCGACAGTGTCGTCGAAGAGCCCGGGTTGCTTACAAAGAGTGAAGATGTTGAAATCCGCCGTGAGGTTTCCAAAAAACAACATCATCAAGCCATTGCGACAATTGATCAAAGCATTAGATGTCGCAAGAAATGACCTCCCAAGGATCACAGGAATTTGTCCTCGTGGGTTGGACACGGGTTCAGTATCCAAGATGATGAAATCAACTGGAAAAACGAACTCACCCACTTTGATAAGGTGATTGATCTCGTTTTATAATTTCTACCGCAAGTGCACGGCCGCGTTGAAGCGGTGGCAAATACGGGTCGTCCACTGGGAGGTGTGTCGACACTTGGTTTATTCGAAGGCGAGAGGTAAAAAGAAGGGAGAAAGATGTATTACACTAATCTAAACTACAAAGCTGAAATGAAATGCAAAGGAAATGAAGAAAAGCAAGAAAACTAAACCCCAAAGGGGGTAGAGAACTGATGTGAACATAAAGATGTGTGCGTGTGTGTGTTCAATTAAGCTCCTCACAACATGTAGTGCATGAAATCATAAAACTACATCCAATCTTGCCTCTACATGAATTAAGATAAGACTACATCATTAAAACATACAAGACAATGATTGGAATGAAGCTACATGAACTCAAGTATAAAGACTAGACCCTACTATGCCTCTACATGAATTAAGATGACTACATCATTAAAACATACAAGACATTAGCTAAGGAAAAGGCAACAAGAGTACATACACTACAAATTGTGTTTCCAACATTAACTTCATCCATATCCTAACTTTATCATTCCCCATAAAATAGGTCCACTAATCAAAGCATAAGCTAAGCTTCATTCAAGAGCATTAGCATATCAAAGATAAGAGTGGAGACCCATTAGATGGTTATGGAAATCATATAAAGCTCAATGGATAAAAATAACACACACTTAATACACTACATAATTATATCACATATTTCTCCACCCCCCCAAATGGGGATGGAACTACTCACTACTCATTACACTACTGATTAGACTAAGTAAAGAAAACATTTAACTAAGATACTAAAATTACTAAACAAGAAATTAAACAAAGTAAAACAACCCACACAAAGCAAACAACATAACAAAACAAGATTAAAAGAAACAAATAAACTTTTATTAACAATGACTCACATTGAAGGTAGCATCCTTCTCCACCTTGAGTTATTGCTTCAAGGCTCACTCCTTAGTAGAGAGAATGCCACCAAACAATGGGTAATTACAATGGAAGGTGAAGAGTTCTATTTATAAGCATGGAAAAAGCTAATCCGGGACAATCCCCCGATGTGGGACTAAACCAATACCACAAATACACTAAGAATACACTAATACACGTGCTACAGAAAATTGGACGGATCCTGGGCTAAATGGACCGCCAATTAGCGGTTCCAGACCGCCAATTGGCGGCCTATAAAGCTTGGATCCGTCTGGTTTTCTTTGTGGGCTTTTCTTGAAGTGTTTCTTGGTCTTAGATGCATCTGGTTGGTTTAGTGGAGCTCCGACCCGAATCGAATTGACAAAATACTCCTCATGATGGTGAGGAGTTTCCTGTTTTGCTCTTAGGTCCTTCTGTCTTACGATCAGGTCCTTCCCCCTTGCATCTTGGTCCCCAGGTCTCACAATTAGGTCCTTTTTTTCCTGCTTTTGGGTCCTTTCATGGCTCTTCTCTTCAAACCTCTTTATTTCTGAAAACTAAACATAAAACTCGTCACATAGCATTGCTTAGGTGTAAGATAATGGATATAAGGTAAAAATATAAGCATGAAATGATGTCAATCAAATACCCCCACACCTAAGTTTTTGCTAGTCTCGAGCAAAACAAAGAAAGGAAAAAAGCATACGAAAAACAAGAAATCCTAACTCACTTTCGTAGGAATCACGGTTGCACTTAGCACGTGCAACAAGCCGTTAAACCTCCTTGTTGCCAAGGAGGAGGAGTGTTGTCTCCTGAGGGTTTTCAGCGGATATACCCACAAAATCCGAACAAGATGCATTATTCAATCTAGACCTCGACTCGTTGGACTTATTTTGTCGATCATGGAATGCGGTAATACTACGGGTCGACTCTATATATGTAATCAGTCCACACACCTAGCCTAATGAGTTATTCGTGAGAGTTAACTAAGGAATTAAGTGAAAGACATGGGCAACCTTAACTTCTGAATGTGAAACAAAGTGTAAAGTCCATTTTGGTTCTTATTTGACTCTTCTTTTCTTTTTCTTTTTTCTTTCTTTTTCTTTGGAGCATTTATTGGTTGGTGTTTGATTCTCCCAGGGTCAGGTTTCGTGCATCATTGCCTATGAGGACTTACACTATCACGTACACCTTCCCCCACATCTCCACATAGGGCGATCCCTACCACCCGTGTAACGGGAGTTCGGTCGGTGCATCCCAAGTCAGATGACTCGAAAGCACCAGGCACAAAGTCCCCTCAGACCTACTTTCCCGAGTGATAGGAGCCGTGCGAGAAGAGAGAACACCACTTATTTATTCATTTATCTACATGGGAACCAAAACCCCTACACTTAAGTTTCACAAAAAGATATTAAGGGCCATTGACTACAACAAACTTCCTAAATTAACAAACACGAATTATTTGACTCACTAGGTTCAGGGTGGACTTCTTTGAATGTTTGAGCACTGAAACCCTATGATTACTCACCCCCAAAGGAAAACTGGGGTGCATCCTAACGACTCGATAAATCCTAAAGCCACGTACTAGATATCCTAATGCATCAAGTTCAAGACAATTTTGGGAGCTTTCTTTTTACTTTGCCTCTCAACGGTTTTGCACATGCTAAACACACGCAAAACCCACAAAACATTTTCTTTCGAAAACACATGAAGATTTTGAAAGAAATGTGAAAATTTTGAAGCACTAGGCAAGCAAAAGAAGACAAGTCACCCAAGGATCATGGCAAGCAGATATATCGATATTAAATGCAGCACACTATCATGACCCTAACAATGCAAACAAAAGAAAACAAAATCAAAGGAAAAAGACTCGACTATGTACACACGTAAAACACCCCCCCACACCTACTTCATGCATTGTCCTCAATGAATGCAAGCAAGATACTACATGGATTGATGCATAAAAAGGAGAGATCTCACCAACATGAAGTACAAAGGGAAGTGCAAGGTCATGTTGATGGACATAACCCGAATTCCCTCAAAACCTGTGAGATGCTAAAGAAGGGATACAAATACGTGAAAGAAATGGAGCCCAAATACACAAGGGTTGGGGCTCACAACAATCAATGCTCACTGAAGGAGTCTTTTATTGTACTTCTTTTTTTTTCTTTTTTTTTCTTTTTTTTATATAACTATGTACAAACATAAGTTCCCATCTTCATTTGTCAAAAGACATCAAATGGGAACCTCAAGAGTGGGTCAATGCACTTGGAAAGGGAACATGACACCACGCGGGGCCAGAATACGCATGCGTGGCCCCCCTTCACAAAGAGCACCAGATGAAATGAGAGGTTCATGAATTGGACGCAAAGGCGTCTCATTCAAAGGACCAAACTGAAAGAGCTTGAACCTCTCGAGAGTTTGGGACATAAGGGGCAATGGAAGAAAAATATCTCCCGTTGCGGAACTGAAGTTATGATCATCAATCCAAACTCTCCAACCAACAGGCTGGTAGGTCGGAACGAGGTCAAGTACCTCGTTATGCATGTCCAACTCACCAGGAGAACAGGAAGTGGGTCTCATACCCAAAGTATCCTCCAAGGAACTCCTAATACCCTCATGAGCAATGTGGTTGTTTGATGTTCCATCATTTCCAAGATGATCAGGAACAATAGTGAGAGGCAAACTCTCATCAGGTCGTATGAGATTAAGGGTACTAGGGAGCTCTTGCTCCACCAAAGGTGAGTCCTTAGGAGGTACAACAATAAGATCATGTGGCTCAAGGGCCATGGGACAAAAAGATAAGGCACAATCCTGTGCCGACTCGTAATGAAGCTGGTCCAAGTTATTCTCAATTTGAATCGAATCCTCCACTAAGTGATCGTGAATTGAAACCCCAAGTCCCTCAGACTGGCTAGGAGTTTGACTTTGAAATATTGTGCTTTGAATTTGTGGATGTGGTGGTGGTTCGATATCAAAAGAAGAATCCTCATGTTGACAAGAAAGGTTACTCTCCTCACATTCACGTAATTTCTGCGACATTTGACTCACTCGCAGTGTCATATTTTGTATGGACTGTTGAGTGGTTTCCATGAACGTAAGGAAAGTTTGTTTCAAGGAATCAGGTATGCGGTCAACGATGAGGTCCAAGTCAGAGCTTGGGAAATTTTGTGGTTGGGTATTGATGGGCTGAGAATGAGTCCAATGATTTGGAGTGGGGTGCTGGTAGAATTCTGGGTATTCGGGAGGAGGATACGGGGGTGAAAATGAGGTATAAGAATTTGGATAAGATTTGTCTCCCCATGAATCCATCACTCTCGGGTTGTACGCGGATGCGTAATGGTCATAATGAGCATTTTGGGAAAATGTGTGCTCATACTCAGGCTCAGGGGGAACATAAGGACATTCCCCGATAACATGACCACTCAACCCACAACAGTCGCACGGTACGGCTACTGGAGCCACCGGGGCACTCATGTCGTCTGCCATACGCATGAAAGAGGCCAAAGTTTGTTGTAATGTCTCAGTTTGTTGACCAGCATATGATCCGGCATAACTAGATTGTGGTCTAGCAGTCGGTGCCTCTCTCATGTTACCCCAATATGAAGACTGCTCAGTCACAAAATTGCGATCATCCCAACCATACGGGGTGTTAGTCTGAGCCACCCCAGGTTGCATGGGTCCGGAGTACCAGGGAGAATCGTCCTGGTCCCAACAATGATATGGATGGTCGCCCATGTAACCATCCATCTCAAGAAAAACTCTCGAGTCGATCACTCTCACCACCACGAGGCTAAGCTCGCAAAAAGTGCTCGACTCGACCCTAAAACGCTAACAGAGAGTGTAAAGGGGAGGAGACTATAACGTAGAAGAAGGTGAGAAGAAGATGACTCAGAGGAGAAGGGAAGAATCCCTAGAGCTAGTGAGGGTACAGGGTGAAGGTAGAAGCCTAACTAACAAGCATGGCTCAAACAATGTAAGGCAATGGGTCCTTAGGCTAGACGACGCCTAACTTCGAGGTCACTAGCCTCGACACGCCTCACCTCCCTACAACGAGGACCACAATGCCCAGCAAGTGATACCAGATCCGGAGATCCAGTACCTCCTACTATCGACAAGGTAGGCAACGCCGATCAGGTCATGGCGGTCTCAACTAGATTACTCTCCTAGTGCGTCCGAATTCCTAGGGCCAATGTCTACTTGCTTTTAGTTAAGGCTTTACTTGAGTGTGCTTTTTGGGGCTAAGGGAGGGGTGATGAAATCCCCCACCTTATCTTTGAAGTCTATAGGTGATGCCCCTTAAAGATGTTTTGAAATCTTAGGCTAGCAAGCAACTCACCAAACAAGCACTCACCTCACTCTTGTTTTGATGCAAACCTTACTCACTAATGAATGTCCTAATGCGTGAATGAGTGATAAGGAATGCGTACCTCGCTCCAGCAATCAACGACAAAATGTAAAGCAAAGAAAAGAAAGATGCATGCAAGGTCTACATATGATGCATGACCTAGATGGCAAGAAGTCTAATCTTTTGCTTTGAGTTTTATGGTCCAAGTTGATTAAAGGGGATTGAAATTAAATCTGGGAGCAAACTAAAGATCACAACATGCAAAATTGGGCTCCCAGATAACTAAAGTGAACAACATAACAACTGGAACAAATTTGAGAGCAATTGAGGCTCACCAGGCCGCCAATTGGCGGTCCCAGACCGCTGATTGGCGGTCACTTTGGGGTCGTTTGCTCTCCAATTACTCCAGTCGCTTCCCCTTGATCCTCAGGTTCCCTGCCACTAAGAAAAACTGAAAACAAAAAATTAAAAACCCCTCGAATCGTCCAAACCAACGTCTGGACAGAGCACCTCCCCGGCAACGGCGCCAAAAACTTGATTGATCTCGTTTTATAATTTCTACCGCAAGTGCACGGCCGCGTTGAAGCGGTGGCAAATACGGGTCGTCCACTGGGAGGTGTGTCGACACTTGGTTTATTCGAAGGCGAGAGGTAAAAAGAAGGGAGAAAGATGTATTACACTAATCTAAACTACAAAGCTGAAATGAAATGCAAAGGAAATGAAGAAAAGCAAGAAAACTAAACCCCAAAGGGGGTAGAGAACTGATGTGAACATAAAGATGTGTGCGTGTGTGTGTTCAATTAAGCTCCTCACAACATGTAGTGCATGAAATCATAAAACTACATCCAATCTTGCCTCTACATGAATTAAGATAAGACTACATCATTAAAACATACAAGACAATGATTGGAATGAAGCTACATGAACTCAAGTATAAAGACTAGACCCTACTATGCCTCTACATGAATTAAGATGACTACATCATTAAAACATACAAGACATTAGCTAAGGAAAAGGCAACAAGAGTACATACACTACAAATTGTGTTTCCAACATTAACTTCATCCATATCCTAACTTTATCATTCCCCATAAAATAGGTCCACTAATCAAAGCATAAGCTAAGCTTCATTCAAGAGCATTAGCATATCAAAGATAAGAGTGGAGACCCATTAGATGGTTATGGAAATCATATAAAGCTCAATGGATAAAAATAACACACACTTAATACACTACATAATTATATCACATATTTCTCCACCCCCCCAAATGGGGATGGAACTACTCACTACTCATTACACTACTGATTAGACTAAGTAAAGAAAACATTTAACTAAGATACTAAAATTACTAAACAAGAAATTAAACAAAGTAAAACAACCCACACAAAGCAAACAACATAACAAAACAAGATTAAAAGAAACAAATAAACTTTTATTAACAATGACTCACATTGAAGGTAGCATCCTTCTCCACCTTGAGTTATTGCTTCAAGGCTCACTCCTTAGTAGAGAGAATGCCACCAAACAATGGGTAATTACAATGGAAGGTGAAGAGTTCTATTTATAAGCATGGAAAAAGCTAATCCGGGACAATCCCCCGATGTGGGACTAAACCAATACCACAAATACACTAAGAATACACTAATACACGTGCTACAGAAAATTGGACGGATCCTGGGCTAAATGGACCGCCAATTAGCGGTTCCAGACCGCCAATTGGCGGCCTATAAAGCTTGGATCCGTCTGGTTTTCTTTGTGGGCTTTTCTTGAAGTGTTTCTTGGTCTTAGATGCATCTGGTTGGTTTAGTGGAGCTCCGACCCGAATCGAATTGACAAAATACTCCTCATGATGGTGAGGAGTTTCCTGTTTTGCTCTTAGGTCCTTCTGTCTTACGATCAGGTCCTTCCCCCTTGCATCTTGGTCCCCAGGTCTCACAATTAGGTCCTTTTTTTCCTGCTTTTGGGTCCTTTCATGGCTCTTCTCTTCAAACCTCTTTATTTCTGAAAACTAAACATAAAACTCGTCACATAGCATTGCTTAGGTGTAAGATAATGGATATAAGGTAAAAATATAAGCATGAAATGATGTCAATCATAAGGACATCCTCCACACTCCCTCGTGGAATCTTGACGGATCTGTCAGCCAACTGAAGGGTTGTCCTCGGTTGTTTAAGATCACCTATTCCAAGGTTGACATAGACAGAGTAAGGCAGGAGATTCACAGATGCCCCCAAATCCAATAGAGCTTGAGAGATTGTTACATTCCCAATCATGCAAGAGACAGTTGGACAACCTGGGTCCTTGTACTTGACATTCATGGGTTGTGTCAATATTGAGCTCACATTGGCGGCCAAAAAGGCCTTTTTGGGCACATTTGTTTTTCTCTTGGTGGTGCAAAGGTCCTTGAGGAACTTGGCATACGGTGGCATTTGTTGAACAACGTCCAACAATGGGATGTTCATCTTTACTTGCCTAAGTACCTCAACGATCTTGTCCCAATGCTCATCACGTTTTTTTCGTCAACCGATGAGGGAATGGTGCCTTGGGGACATAAGTATCACGAGGAGGAGTCTCAGAATTAGGTTCCTTAACAGACTCAAGACTCTCCTCGGAAGTCTCGCCAACAGGGTTGGCTTCAGGCATTTCCACATTGTTGTCAACGACCCTTCCCGATCTCAAGGTATGGACAACATTGGCATGTTGGGAAGGGTCACTTTCAACATTGTGTACATTCTGCCTAGCATTAGCAGGTTGACCCCTAGGATTTACCACAAGTTGACTCGGGAACTAACCATTCTCGCATTCATGGAATTGATGAGCCAACTGGCTAACTTGCATTTCCAAAGCCTTGACTGTACTTTGCAACGCTTGAAGGGTCGGATCACAAGAAGGGTCATTGGGGTCAACCCGCTAGGGTGGTGGATTCTGGTTGGAATAACCTGACGATGAGACATGAGCAGGTTGGTAATTATGGTGCTGAGACCTTTGATGTGGGGGTTGGTAGGTCGCCGATGGGCGTGGAGGTTGATAAGGTGGAGGTTGAGGTTGAGGTTGAGCGTGCGAGCTCTGACCATGACCCCCACTAGGCCCCCAAGAGAAGTTAGGATGGTTACGCCATCCCAGGTTGTAGGAGTGATTGTACGGGTCGTTACAGGGCCTCTGTTGATACATCGCATTCGCATGCTCAGTATCCCTTGGAGTGTTGGCGCACTCCAAGTCATCATGGCCCGTAAGTCCACACCTACTACACCCAGGAGTAGCGACCTGAGCTACAGGAGCTTGGTCCAACTCCAAACTCTCAATCCTACGCATGAGAGCAGCCATTTTCGCCTCACACGCGATAGTTGACTCAACATGATATGATCCAGCTCGACCAGAAGACCTGGCGGCCGGTGGCTCTCTCATGGTGTCCCACTCGAAGGTACGTTCACCCATAGACTCAAAAGTATCCCATGCCTCCTAGATGGGTTTCATTTGGAAGTCACCCTGACACATCGACTCCAACAATGTGCGGATGTTGTAGTTGATGCCCTCATAAACAATTTAGCACAGCTGCCATAACTCAAATCCATGATGAGGGCACTGCTGGAGAAGGTCCTTTAACCTCTCAAAGAAACCATGAAACGATTCGGTCTCGGTCTGATACATTTGACGTATCTGGTGCCGTATCTGTTGAGTTTTCCTTTGAGGGAAAAATCTCTTCAGAAAGACGGTTACAAAGTCATCCCATGACCGAATCGAGCTCGCCGGGATGCTATACATCCATTTCTTCGCATTATCCTTCAATGCGAAAGAAATCATCCTCAACCGAACTGAATCCTCGTCAAGCTATTGAAGCTTGAACATGGAGCATACTTCCTCGAATTCGCGTATAAAGATATACGGATCCTCCTTATTGGCAGTAAAGGTTGGAAGCATGCTCACATATTGAGGTTTCAGCTCATAGTTGTTCCCGCGAGCAGGGGGAACAACTATGCAAGAAGGTTGCGCGGCCCGAACAGGATGGGTCCGCTCCCACAAAGTCATTGGTCTATCCTATCAAGCTAAAGGTGGTGGTGCACCAAGAACTCGATCCTGACTGAATCTCCATTCCTCTCGAGTCAGAGGAAGAGGAGAAGGAGGTCTACGTAGTGGCGGAAGTGGACCAAGGTATTCCATGTATGGAACCCGGTCTCCCCCGTCACCGCGAGACGACTCGGTTTCATGCTCCAAAGGAGCACGAGGCGGAGATGGTCAATCACCAAGACCGTCCATCTCAGAAGAATGCACTCTCTCGAGTTGAGCGCTCTCACCAAAACGAGCCCAACCTCGCATAAAATGCTCGACTCGACTCTAAAATAACACACAACAGAAGGTGTACTAGAGGAGGAGACTATACGTAGAGAATAGATGAGGAGAGGACTCAGGTGAGGAGGGAAGAATCCTTAGATCTAACGTGGGTAGTGGGATCAGGTAGAAGCCTAACTAGCAAGCACAGCTCAAACAACTTAAGGTTATGGGTCCTTAGGCTAGACGACGCCTAACTTCGAGGTCACTAGCCTCGACACGTCTCACCTCCCTACAACGATGACCACAATGCCCAGCAAGTGATACCATATCCGGAGATCCAGTACCTCCTACTATCGACAAGGTAGGCAACGCCGATCAGGTCATGACGGTCTCAACTAGATTACTCTCCTAGTGCGTCCGCAATCCTTAGGGCCAATGTCTACTTGCTTTTAGTTAAGGCTTGATTAAGAGTGATTTTTCGGGCCAAGGAAAGGGTTATGAAATCCCCCACCCTATCTTTTATGGGACAGCCCCTCCTTAATAGCGTTTTGATCCTAATCTAGCAATCAATCGCTCCAATCAAACGCTCACTCACTCTTGTCCTGATGCAATTCCTACTAACTAATGCATGGGCATACGAGATGAATGAATTAGTGTAGGAAATTACGTACCTCACGCCAGCACTCAACAACTGAAAATAAGCTAAAAGAAAAGACAACTATATGCCTAAGTCAATACATGATGCGTGACCTAAACAAGTAAGAACGTCTAGTCTTTTGCTTTGGATTTTAGGGCCAAGTTGATTAATGGGGGAGTGATTAATGATCTGGGAGTAAACTAGAAGTCACAACATGCACAATAGGGCTCCCAGATAACGAAAGTGAAGCAATAAACCACCAGAAGAAAAATGAAAGCAGGAAGACCTCACCAGGCCGCCAATTGGCGGTCCCAGACCGCTGATTGGCGGTCCCTTTTGAAGTGTTGGTGCTCCAACTCTTCCAGTAGTCTCCCCGTGAGCTCTAAGATCCCTGAGACTAAGAAATACTGGAAACAAAAAATTAAAAACCCCTCGAATCGTTCGAACCAACGTCTGGACAGAGCACCTCCCCGGCAACGGCGCCAAAAACCAATACCAAAAATAGCCTAAACAAACATTAATACAAGTCCAGGAGAAATCTTAGTGGATATGGGATGATCCAGACCGCCAATTTGCGGTCTATAAGATCCAGATCCGTCTGGGTTTTGTGTTGGGCTTTGCTTGAAGTATTTCTTGGTCTTGGATGCATCTACTTGGTTTGTTGGAGCTCCGACCCGAATCGAATTGCCAAAATACTCCCCATGATGGTGTGGAGTTTCCTGTTTTGCTTTTAGGCCCTTCTGTCTTACAATCATGACCTTCTCCCTTGCATCTTAGTCCCCAGGTCTCACAATTAAGTCATTTTTCCTACTTTTGGGTCCTTTCCTGGCTCTTCTCTTCAAACCTCTTTATTCTTGAAAACTAAACATAAAACTCGTCACGTAGCATTGCTTAGGTGTAAGATAATGGATATAAGATACAAATATAAGCATGAAATGATGTCAATCACAAAACTCAAACCCATTATTTGTCCTCGGCCTCTTAATCTTCTTCTCAGTTTGCTTCTCAATCATGGTCTTCAATTGTATGAAGTGTTTGAATACCTCACTCTTCAACTTCAACACATAAATCCAGGACTTCTTAGAGTACTCATTGGTGAATGTTAACATGTAGCGAGATCCACCTTTCGATGGAACCTGAGGGGGTCCCCAAAGATCTGAATGGATGTAATCCAATATTCCCTTAGTGTTGTGAACTGTCGTACCAAAACTGACACGCTTCTATTTTTCCATGACGTGATGTTCACAGAAATCCCGTTTACCAGTTGTGTTACTCCCAAGGAGACCTCTCTTGCTCAACAAAGTCATCCCCTTCTCACTCATGTGTCCCAGCCGTATGTTCCACAACTGTGAAATCTCTTCATCAGACATGGATGCTGCAATTGTTAGTGCATCACCAACGACTGTTACTCCTTAAAGCATACACAAGCTTCCTGTCATGGTCTTCTTGCCTTAAGCAAGACTAGTGCCCCTTTCTTTATGGTTATCATGTCACCCTCTCCACCAAAATTGCAACCTCTTCTAGTAAGAGCCCCTACAAATATCATTTTCTTCTCAGAATCTGGCACGTGCCGCACATCTGTCAGGATTTTAGCTGTCCCGTCGTGGCTTTTGATTCGGATGTTCCCAATGCGTACAATTGTACAATGGTGCCCGTTTCCCATGACGACAACTCCATCTCCACACGATCTGTATGTAACAAACCAACCATGATGCCATGAGCACATAACCATTGGACCCCTCTGATACACTCGCATCATATTTTTCAGATTTCTGATTCGTGCCCTTCTGATTCTCCTTCTTCTGTAGGTGCCAATAGTCCTCGATTAAATGACCTGGTTTCTTGTAGAATTTATAGAACTTTCCCTTCTTACCTCTAGATTTGGACCTACTCTTGTTTCTTGGCCCCTTCTCCTTGGATTGACCCCTCGCCATCAATGCATCACTCTTATAACTAGGGCCTGGAGTGCCCTTCTCCATGTCACTCTTACTATTCAAAGATTTTTTCACATCAGACAAGGAAATTTAGGTTTGTCTATACATGATGGTCTCTCGGAAATAAGTATAGGAGGAGTTAAAAGAGCACAACAACGAAACGGCTGATCTTTATCATCCACTTTAACATTGATGTTTTCTAGATCGACAATAATGGAATTGAAGTCATCTAGGTGTTGTTGTACAGATATACCTTCGGCCATTAGAAATTGGAATAAGCGTTGCTTGACAAGAATCTGACTTGTGACGGATTTGCTAGCGACAATTTCCTCAAGCATTGCCCACAACTTTGTCGCGGTCTTTTCGTGCATCACCTCACGATATCTGACAAACAAAGATGGATGGCAGTAAGAGTCTTCTCGTCTAGTTTCGCCTTCTTCTGAGACGTCATTGTCTTCAGTATATTCTCCAGTGTCAAAGCATCAATGATGTCATTTTGAATGAGCACCGCCTTCATCTGAGTTGTCACATCGGGAAATTCATGTCTTAGGTGAGTTTGTCGACTTTCCATTGGGAGTCCATCGTCGAATCCTTATACTTCCACCCGAACAAAGCTCTGATACCAGTTTGTTAGGATCTTAGGTTGTTTGGACTCAGTGTGGAAGCGATGAGAACCCCGAAAAATTGGCTTAGGCAATTCTACGAACACCTAGCATGCATTCAAACAACCCACAATAGCAAGCACAATACAAAATCACAATGAGACACTAGATTTTACATGGAAACCCAAAAGGGAAAAACCACGGAAGATGGGGACGGACGAAGGCTTCACTATGAAAGATTGAAGTACACGGAGGGAGCCAGAGATGGTTACAACGCACACCAGATTTGGGTTGAATGATTCTTCAACAACAAGATTCCCAATCAAAACACAAAGGAGTTTGATGGCTCTCTTTCTCTCAAGCTTTCAATTCTTAAACTAGGGTTCCAGCAATTTTGGTATATATAGTAGAGAGGTTAGGGTATACATAATGAAATAAAATATCCCCAAACTACCCCCACTGGAAAAACTATTCCGTCTGCCAACGGTCGACCAAACTAGG
This sequence comes from Triglochin maritima, assembly GCA_963682175.1. Lineage (NCBI taxonomy): Eukaryota > Viridiplantae > Streptophyta > Magnoliopsida > Alismatales > Juncaginaceae > Triglochin > Triglochin maritima. The sequence goes on from OY821786.1 coordinate 33,065,398, forward strand.
GAACTGGTCGACCGTCTCACATAATTTGTTCCATTTTTCGGGTAAACGGTCGAACTACCTGAGCTTGAAACATGTTCATTTGTTCTTCCTGAAATATTCGGTCTACAGGTCTGAATACAACGGTCGACTGGTGCCCTTGAGTATCTGCTCAGTTTTCTTCCTGAAAATTTTGGTCGACCAGTAGGGAGCCAACGGTTGACTGTAAACTTAAGTCATTTCTACTGAGAAGTCTAGTGGTCGACCGTTGGCCAAATGGTCGACCAAACTCTGTGGCAACTTCTCAGTCTAGGCTAACAGTCGACCGCTGTCAGATTCCGATCAACCATCGCACTGCATGGTTGTGTTCTAGAGGCAATTTTCTAACAAGAAAGATGGTCTCAGTAGAGACTAGTTGCAACAATAAGTGCATAGAATCAAATCTGATTTCTATTGCATTAACATATGTTAGTGTATGAGATCCTCACAATAAATGAAACCTAATAAAATGATCGTTAATGAAATAATATAAGTATTGGGATGAGGATGGTCATGCACTAACTAGAAGACCGCATGTGCCTGCGGTGATTGGTCCATGGGATTCCGTATTCTATGACTGAATCAAATGATAGTTATGAATTATCGTGATATTGTTTATCGATCTACATTAATATTGGTTTGACCGTAATGATAGTTAATTACACTTAATATATCAGAATGTTTTCATCCATGATTGATCCACATAAATTGTGACATGTATTTTGTGTCATGTAGCCATAGTTAAATAATTACGGTTATCTAAATGGTTCTTGGATAGTTGACTATTGGGAACTTTTTATTACTGGTCAATTGGCATTCGGGGTTTTCATAATGAAAACTCACATGGTATATGTTGTTGACCCTGTAGATGTAGGATTTCGTTTTTATACTTGTGTATATTATTTAAAAAAATTAACAAGCATTTAGAATCGATTTTAATATTTTCAATAAATTTCATGTACAAAACATAGACTATACATTTCAATATATCTATCCTACATAAATATTAATTGTATAGAAGAAAATCATACCAAAAAGGTTCTATAAAACTTTTTGAAGATCCGATGTCGCATTGCACTTGAATCGCCTCGGAATTCCTCTAATTGTTCACCAAACTCTAAACAAGATTTAAAGAAAAATGAACTAGCCAATCAATCTCAATTCAAGGCTAGAATCTAGCTAATTACCCATTTAATGCTCCTGAAAATTAAATCTCTCAAACACTCAACTAATAAGGGAATTTTCGGATGGATTTGGTGAGAAATATGGAGAGAAGAATTTTACATTCATATGTTTTAACAATGAGGAGAGGAGGGTCCTATTTATAGGACTTCCTCAAAACTTATTAATGTGCACTCACTTGCACATGATGCCTTGTTAGTAGTTCCTCTAATCCAATCATATTTCGACACGTAATCATCATTTAACTTCCTCTGACCGAATTGGAATAATTCTACCCATGATCAAAGAAATTCTCTTATTAATTCAAGCAAAATCGTGCAGAAACGGTCAATTGAAAATACCAATCGGTCGACCGAACGGGTGAGTTTCTAATGATTTTGGTCGGACCGTGAGCCAGACGGTCGATCGAATTCCCATCAGGAAAAGTCCCTGATAATTTTCGGTCGAACCACGTTTTACTCCGATCGACCGTTCCCTTATCAAAATTGTTCTTGCTAATTTTCAGTCGACCGTGTCCTATGTCGGTCGACCGTGCTACCAAGATATTCTCCTGGAATTTTTCGGTCGAACCGCATGTAACCCGATCTTTGTCTAGTCGATCATTCCGAAGCCTACGGTCGACCGAACCACAAAATGGTCTACCGTTTTTACCCGTTTTTGTCTTTATCAAATTTTGGATTAATATCCAACAAAATCTGATATTTGGAGATTTAACAAATTTATATTTCATAATGTTGCGGATCACATTATACTATGTAACATATTATGATATATAATGTCAAACATTATACCCCACAATATAATTACACCTCATATAAATTTATTAATTATTCTAACCATGTCATAATCACGACACATTTAATTTTAATATTTTACTACATGTATCGTAATACATCATATAAAATGTAAAATCAAAATTTCTTGTTTTCCAGTATTGTAGTGTGACATATAGGAGGATCTAAGTTATATTTGCAATGACATAAAACATATTACATCATAAACTATAAGTGATATCTAGCTACACATTATAGTAACTCAAATAAGAAAACTCGTTATAAGTCCTTTGAGATATCTCATTAACTTTATGTAGACCATCATGGAGCTCAATTTTCTATTGTTCCTTTATTATTTTTGCATAACGCTTCCTTTTCCAAGCGACTCTGATCTTGACCTTCCGCATTGACCCCATGCCAAATTGGGAACTTTACACTGAATGTCAACTTCTTCATTTGACGACGTGATTCTTTTCGACGTTGGCATTTTGGGCTCATCACCAAACCAACTACGGACTTCAAAATTCTTTCAAATGTCGTAGATCACTGCTCCAGCAACATTCGCGTGGTTTGACCAAGTTCGAAGGTTCTTCTAGATGCAACAATGTTATCGTTAGAGGACTGAGACGTCCGAAGAACGATTGCAATGCGGCACATAGCTCGACATTTGTAGTTGCAAAGCTCTCCCCCTCTTATTTTGCCACTTGTTGTTCTTTTCCTAAGTATTTGGATGTATTGTTTATTTTGTTTAACTTCGTTTAAGGTTGTTTTGTTGTTATTTCTACTTTGTATTTAGGATGATATGTAATTCTTGATGAATCCTTTGTAATTTCTATTGGAATCATGACTTTCACGTTTTTGTCGAAGAAGACGACAAGAATGAGAAGAAGAAGAAGATCACTATTTTTCACTTAAGTGTTTAGATTTTGTTGAGATAATAGACCAACCAAATTTCACGTAAACTGACCTTATGTGTGTATGAGTTGTGATTCTCATGTCATTTGGATTATGAATAATGCAATGCTCTTTAACTCTGGGTGTTGTTTCTTAAAAGTATCTAGCATTTAGGGTCGCTGCAAAAGTTTCCATAACAAACACCCTGAACAACAACATGCAAACATTATCTAACTAATTAAAACTACATAATATGACAGAATATTCCATCTTCCCTCTCCTCAAGAAATCTGATTATTAGTGATTCCGAATAAAATAAAAAAATAACTCTTGATCAAATAATAGCTAACTACTACGAACCATAGCCGTAGTTTCCGGCTGGAATAGATTCTCTGCTTGTTTTAGATTTAAAATTGTAAAAGCATTAGAAATTTTCAATTACTAGATGCAACAATCAGCAAACATGCCCCTTATTATATTTCCTTAATTTTTTAGACGGTGGCAGTGGGAACGTTGGTCGGTGGTTTTTAAAACCCATGGTGAAAAGTGTCAACGTTGAATATACATTTTCTATACTATTGAAACGCAAACACATTTGGCAGAAGGCCGATGGGATTGTTTTGGTTAATAGATTCTTAAACGTAGTTTCCTCGAAATAAATCGAATTCCCATATTTGACTACAATGCAATAGTTAAATCTTTGAGCATCTCTGCACTATTCACCTGCGCATAAGGTACCTTCTTTTTGTTAAATGTTGCCTCTTATTATTATGAGCGATAAGAATTGTCTTCAAAGGACAAAACTACAACAGAAGACTAATTAAAACACAAGGAATCAAAGAGTGAATCATTCTTATTATAAAAATTATTAATAATTAGGACAACTAATGAAAGCATCTTTAACCATTAAGAAAAGAGTTAATGCTTTTTAGGTAAAGCACAAAAGGAATCATAGGAGACAAGATGTTTAAGAGTAGAAATATATATATAACAAAAGAACAAGAAACTTCTCGGCAAGTGCTGCACTGAATTAAATATTTTATAAGATATGATAGTACTACTTTATCACTTATTTTTTTCTGTCTAAGTAATTCAAATTGGTCGGTAGTTAATATGACATATCTGAAAGGAAAATAATAAGACTGCACTTTGGCATTTTTTTCGCAAAGTTAACTATTCTTACATAGTACATAAAACATATATCTAATGACACCATAATGGAAGAAGAATCAAATCATGATCTACATTTTGAAAACATGAATAAAGCTGCATAAGTGCAAAAAAGGGGGGAATAATTTATATTTCTGTGTAGTGTGTAGACCCATTTCACGTCATTGCTTTGGTGGTTATATTGACAAATTTAGCATCTTGATGCTTATGTTTTGCACATGCTGATGGAACATTACGGGTTATGTCGTTCTTCTCGATGCCCGTTAAAATCTTCTTGCGATCCCCATAAACACCGTCTCCAGACTCCTATCGGTCGAATCTCTCTCACTGACAAAGATGATGGAGATCACACAAATGATTGATGTAGTGTTGTGTTGAAACCATAGAACTCTTTATTTAGCACACCTCATAACGTGTTATAATATACCCCACTACCATTGTACCTTAACGTGTTCCTTAATTGGCTAGCTTACTTAATCGATTAGGTTAGTCAAGTCACTTTTAATTAGGGTTGTGCACGGTCCGGTCCGGGTTTTAATTGCCTAGCTTACTTACTTGAGTGTGCTTTTTGGGGTTAAGGGAGGGGTGATGAAATCCCTCACCTTATCTTTGAAGACTATAGGTGGTGCCCCTTAAAGATGTTTTTAAATCTTAGGCTAGCAAGCAACACACCAAACAACCACTCAACTCACACTTGTTACAATGCACATTACTAACTAATGCATGCTACTCTAACCATGCATGAATGAGAGAATGGGTGACGTACCTCACGTCAGCAATCGACAACAGGAATTTAAAGCAAATGAAAGACAATGTGCATGTAAGGCCTACAAGTGATGCATGCCCTAGATGGCAATTAGTCTAATCTTTTGCTTCGAGTTTTATGGTCCAAGTTGTCTTAAAAGGGGGAATTGATTGATCTAGGAGCAAACTACAGGTCACAACATGCACAATTGAGCTCCCAGACAACTAAATTGAAAAAACAAACAACCAGAACAAAAATTGGAGCAAAAGCAGCTCACCAGGCCGCCAGTTGGCGGTCCCAGACTGCTGATTGGTAGTCCAAAGGGTTGATCTCTACTCACAATTTATCATGGTGTGTACCCTTGATGCTTCAATGTCCCTGAAACAAAAACAAACTAAAAACAAAAGATTAAACTCACTCGAATCGTCCAAACCAGAGACTAGACAAAACACCTCCCCAGCAACAGCACCAAAAACTTGATGTGTTCTTTTTATTAACGCAAATACACGGCGTCGGTGATGGCGTGGCAAATACGGGTCGATCTACAGGGAGGTGTGTCGAATATGGTTCTTCTGAAGGCAAGTGGGAAAAGAGGGGAGAAGAGTTGTGATTACACTAGCTAAACTACACTAAACTAGCAAACATCAAACAAGGAAAACGAAAGTGAGGGAAATCAAAAGCAAGATAAAATTCAGGAAAAGAAACCCCTAACGGGTGGAGTGTGTGCACATATGAAGTGAAATAAGTGATGAATGACGCATGTAAGCATGTGTGTGTGTCTCATGTGTGTGTCTTCATGCATAGGAAGTGTCTAAAAATGTGGCAAAACCTATCAATCCATTCACACAACATATCTGCAATTACTACTTGATTAGCATAAGACTAGGTTCAGCATGAGAGGTGTCTAAATGTTATGGCAAGACTCATCAAAACCAGCAACTCATGTGAAGAACAAAACTATGCATGAGAAGTATCTAAATGTTATGGCAAAACTCATCAAAGTAAAGTTTCTTAATCAATCAAGCAAGCAAACACAAATAGAAACACATAACTAACATGTAGCATATTCAACAGGAAATTTCAGTCAATAAAGATGCGGAAACTATGCATGGGAAGTGTCTAAATCTTATGGAAAGACTCATCAAAAATCCATCAACACGTAGATGATTAAAATACCGCCAATGAACATACAAACATGCAAGTCTACACAATCAAAAATTCATCAAACATACGAACTTCACAACATATATGTACATTATCTCCACCCCCAAAGGGGGATAAACTTCTCACTACTCATTAATAAAAGAAAACAAAACGAAATTAAACAAAGCATGCATGCAAGAATTAAAAGAGAAAACAACATTAAAACAAACTAAGAAAAATTATTTTATTTACATGATTCACATTACAAATAGCATTATTCTCCATTTGAGTTTTGCTTCAAGGCTTACTCTAAGTAGAGACAATGCCACCAAGTAATGGGTGAATACAAAGGATAAGGAAGAGTTCTATTTATAATCATAGAAAAAGGCAATCGGGGACAATCCCCTGGTACGGGACTAAACACATACTATCAATGGACATAAAACAACATCATCCACGACTCGACTAAACCATGAATTGTTTGGACAAATTTGGACCACCAATTGGTAGTCTAGAATAGTTGGATCGCGTCTTGATTTCGGTGGCTTGTTTCTGGCTTGATTTCATGATGTTTGATGAACCCGATTTGGTTGTTGATGTTTGGTCCCGGATCTAATTGCCAAAATACTCATGATGGTGTGGAGCTTCTTGATTTGCTCATTGATCATTTTGGTTTACATCGGGGTCATTCTCTCTTGCATCTCAGTCCATAAGTCCTGCAATTCAGTCATTTCCTTTTAAGTCCTTTTTGAGTCTCTTCTTCCCAAACATATTTATTCCTAAAATTTAAACATAAAACTTGTTACATAGCATTGTTTAGGTTCAATATAATGGATACAAGATGCAAATATATGCATGATATGATGTCAATCAGCTGCCCTTGAACCACACAAACTGTCTGAAGAAGGTATCATCTTGTGGTTTCACTTCACAAGTGATTACACTCCCCGGGTTAGTTTTGCTCATTTCCTAAACTAAGGAAGAGATCAATGCATATTGTTGTTCTTGACCCCCCCCCCCCCCCCCCAACTTCTTCATTGTAATTTCTCTACCCTTCCAAACTCTATGATAAGGCAAGCTCAAGTGGAAATTCCTCTTTAGTTGGTCACTTTTGTGAATAGGGATATAAAGCTCCCCTTAGCGGGAGATAGCTTCCTCCATCTTTGGGAATAGTGGGAGATATAAGGTTGTCTATTATTGTGTCATGAATAGATGTACAAGGTGTGATTCACCCTTAGTGGACACTGAATATATTTGTTTTTGAATACAATGGATAAACGTATCTCGCATCAAATGAAATAAGTTTTCTTAACAAGACTGGAGCCCTAACTCGGTTTTGAGAAAGAGAGTTTTTCATATGAGGATTGGTCAAATTCTCTCTTAATTAAAACGACAAGAGTCATAAGAGTTTGAAAATGCAAAAGTTGTGATATTTCGAAATGGTTATGATTAGAAAATGTTTTCTTACCTTCATTTTATAATATATCTAATAGACCTTATCTATTTTGTATTATAATTGATAGGATCTTGAATTGCTGCATTTGTAGACAAATTTTTATTTGCGGTATTGATTTTTAAAACTTAAAATTGACATTAAATCTCATATAATTTATTTTGTAGAAATGTCGAATATTCAACCTATTGTGTGATCTATGATTGAAAAACATCATTTGGCAAACTCAATATTGTGTTGAAGTTTGAGAAACTATCTCATATTTTGGATGGTGAAATCCCAAAATTAAATGAGAAGGCAACCGATAGCGATAAAGAGGCAAAAGTCAAGTGGGAAGACCAAGAGAACCAGGTTCACGATCTAATGTTGGCCTCCATGGGTGACTCGCTTCAAGCGAAATACTTGGATTCAAAATCCAAGAAAACCATGGAAGCTTTAACAAAGATGTTCATGGATAGTGCTATAAAAAAGCGTTATAAGATCATCATCGCACTCACAAGGAGCCACATGGCGGAGGGAACATCGGTATCCACGCATTTTCTCATGATGCAAGGATACCTTGAGAAGTTGTCGAAGCTCTCTTCCCCGTTGCTCGATGACATTGCGGAAGATTTGATTCTTGGCTCTCCAGCCCCATCCTACAAGGACTTCATTATGCACTATCATGTGCGTGAGAAATGGATGAGTCTTGAGGAACTTCACAACACTCTCAAAACGGTTGAAGTTGACATGGGCAAGGGTCGGGACAAGCACGTCCTATCCGTCCATGGAGGGAGCAAGAAGATCATCAAAGGTAAAGGCAAATTCACCGAAAGTACGCCAATCAAAAGCAAGGGAGTATGAGGTGCTCGTGTGAGTGCCTCGAGGGGGAATTCTTTGAAATCTTCGACTCCCATCACAGAGTGCTTTCACTGTGGTGAAAAGGGACACATCCTGCCAAATTGCACCAAGTACAAGGAAGACCTTGACAATGGAGTGATTGAGCGTAAGCGCCCCCAAAAAGGCCAAAGGTATATTTGTTATTGAGATAAATTTAGGCACCTCTATCCATGATTGGGTAATTGATACTGGATCTTGTGCTCACATAATTTTTAATGTGCAGCTACTAAAGGATAGGAGGAACTCACGAAGAACGAGTTGATTTTGAAGGTCGGAAATGGTGTGAGCGTTGTTGCGATTGCACGAGGTTCTATGGAGCTTCAATTATCTTGTGGTTTAAATTTATATTTAAAGAACATTTATTATGTGTCTTCGATTAGTAAGAATATTATTTCTGTATCATGTTTGGATATGGACAATTTTAATATAAATATTTAAATTCTTGTTTGTCTATATCGAAGAATGTTATTTTCTATGCAAATGCATTCGTGAGGAATGGTCTCTATTTGCATGAATTAAATAATAGAAAAATCTTAAACATCAATAACAAAACGCTTAAAACTACTCACGTGAATGATACACTCTTGTGGCATTATCGCCTTGGTCACATAAATGAAAAACGCATCAAGAAATTGTAAGAAGCTAACCTTCTTGGTCAACTTGATTTTAAATCATTGGAGACGTGTGAACCTTTCCTAATGGGCAAAATGACCAAGAGACCTTTCAAGAAGAAAGGACCGAGAGCGAATGACTTGTTGCATTTGATACATTCTGATGTATGTGGTCCGATGAGTACTAGTGCAGAGACAGTTTTAGGTACTTCATTACGTTCACGGATGACTATAGTCGTTATGGCTATATTTATCTAATGAGAAACAAAAGTGAATCATTTGACAAGTTCAAGGAATTCAAGAATGAAGTAGAGAACCAACTCAACAAGAAAATCAAGTCTCTACGAACGGATCGTGGAGGTGAGTACTTAAGTACCGAATTTGACCCATTCCTAAAGGAGTGTGGTATTGTATCACAGTTCACCCCTCCCGGTACACCTCAGTGGAATGGGGTATCCAAAAGGAGGAATAGGACATTACTCGACATGGTTCGGTCAATGATGAGTCAAGTTGAATTGTCGCTTTACTTTTGGAGTTATGCACAAGAAGTTGCGGCTTACACACTAAATAATGTTTCATCCAAATCCGTAGAGAAAACGCCTTATGAGCTATGGAGTGGTAAAACACCTAAACTCAATTTTCTCAATATTTGAAGTTGTGAGGCCTACGTCAAGAGATTGATGTCGACCAAACTTCAACCAAAAGCGGATAAGTGCTTCTTTATAGATTATCCTCGTGAGATAAGAGGATACTACTTTTGACATATAACCTCCAATCGAGTGATTGTAGAGATGGATGTGGTATTTCTAGAAAAGGAATTTCTGGAAAGAATAAAACGTAGTGGGAGTAGAGTTGTGCTTGAGGAGGCTCAAGATATTCTACAAGATCATGATATGAATGGTGACATTCAAGATCATGAAGGCGCAACCGAGGTTCCTTTGGTTAGTGGGAGCGTGAGTGAGAGACCCTCGCAAGAAATTGTGAGAGAAACTCAATTTTCCCCACCTAGTGTACGTTCGAGAATCGAACACGAACCAATTCCACAAGAAATTGTGGAAGAAGTTCGAGAAGTACACGTAGAACCAAAAGAACTTAGAAGGTCAACGAGGGAAAGGAAGAAACCTGATATGTATTTGGGACTTCATGAGATCATGGTACTAGATACCGATGATCCCTCAACCTTTCAAGAAGCAATGGAAAGAAAGGACTCCAAACTATGGTTCAAGGCCATGGAATCTGAAATAGAATCCATGTATGATAATCAAGTACGGAACTTGGTTGTATTCCTCAAGGGAAAATGTCATTCAAAATAAATGGATTTTCAAGAGGAAGATGGACATGGATGGGAACTTGACAACCTACAAAGCGAGGCTTGTAGCAAAAGGTTTCACTCAAGTTCAAGGAATTAACTATGATGAAAAAAATTTCACCGGTTGTCATGTTCAAGTCTATTCGGATTATGCTCGCTATTGCCGCATGCTAATGCAGAATAGCTTTTACTCGTCGACCAATAGATGTCGGCCGTTATAACAGCCGACGTCTAGGAGAGAGAGCATAACATAGACGTCAGTTGTTACTAAGACCGACGTCTATGTGTAACATGTGCATTTCATGATTATGAGATATGGCAAATGGATGTCAAAATGACGTTCCTTAATGGGAACTTGGAGGAGGATGTGTACATGGTACAACCTCAAGGTTTTGAAGATCCAAAGAATAGCGAGAAAGTATGCAAGCTTCAAAGATCCATTTATGGATTGAAGCAAGCATCAAGGAGTTGGAACAAGCGCTTTGGTGAAGAAGTCAAAAAGATTCACTTCGTCCAAAGTAAGGAAGAGCCTTGTATATACAAGAAGGTTAGTGGGAGCCACATAGTGTTCTTGATCTTATATGTCGATGGCATACTCCTCATGGGAAATCATATACCTTTGCTTGAGCAAACAAGAAGTTCATTCAAATCTGCATTTTCAATGAAATACATGGGTGAGACTCAATACATCTTGGGAATCAAGATATATAGAGATAGATCTCGTAGACTCATTGGCCTAAGTCAACGTGCATACATTGACAAGGTCTTGGAAAGGTTCAGTATGAACAACTCCAAAAACGGCACTGTGCCAATGAGTATGGGTGTGCAACTCAAGAAGTCTCAACATGATGAATCACGTAAACACTTGGAGTACATGAAAGATATCCCTTATGCTTCGGCAATAGGATTGATCATGTACACGATGAATTGCACAAGACTCGATGTCTCGTATGCTCTAAGTGTGACAAGTCGTCACCAATCCAACGCAGGTCCTGAGCAATAGACTGCAGTCAAGAATTTCTGAGGTACCTTAACCGGACTAAAGATAAGTTTCTTATTTATGGATGACAAAGGGAGTTAATAGCCGAGGGCTATTCAGATGCGAGTTTCATGAGTGATCCCAACGATAGAAGGTCGCAATCAGGATATGTCTACCTTCTAAATGGTGGAGCGGTGAGTTGGCGTAGTTGGAAGCAAAGAACTACGGCCGACTCAACCGCCTCTTCCGAAATAATGGTTGTCGCTGAAGCGAGCAAGGAAGGAGTGTGGAGTAAGAAGTTCCTTGAAGAGCCTGGAGTAGTTCCCTCGAGCGAGGTACTAGTAGAGTTATTTTGCGATAATAGTGCATCTATCTCTCAAATCAATGATCCCAAATCACACCACAAAGTGAAGTACATGGATCGTAAGTACTTTGTCATGTGACTTCATCGACGAGGGCAAAATAAATTTGTTATGGGTGGACACAAACAGCAACACAGCTGATCCATTCACCAAACTCTTATCCCAAGCCAAGGGCGAAATGCATTTCGAGTCCATGGGTCTGAGGAACCATGTGGATTGGCTTGATGAGTGATTATAGAGGGTTACCCTAGTTATTATTGTTTTATACATTGAGAATGTATGTGAGATAAAACTTTGATAACAAGTGGGAGATTGAAATGAATGTGTTCTAAAAGTTTTTCTTTTATATGTCAATTATTATGAATTGAATGTGCAAGCATTTTGTTCCTTGATTATGGTATTCGTCTTTTGGAAGTGTTGATTGACATCATTTCATGCTTATGTGTGTATCTTATATCCATTATCTTTCACCAAAACAATGCTATGTTACGAGTTTTATGTTTAGTTTTCAGGAATAAATATGTTTGAAGAGATGAAGCATAAAAGAACCCAAAAGCTGGGAAAAAGGACTGAATTGTGAGATCTAGGGACTAAGATGCAAGGGAGAAGGACCTGAACGCAAGACAGAAGGGCCTAAGAGCAAAACAGAAAACTCCACACCATCATGGGGAGTATTTTGGCAATTCTATTCGGGTCGGAGCTCAAATAAACGAAGTAGATGCATCCAAGACCACCAAATACACTAAGCAAAGCCCAGCACAAATTCCAGATGGATCCGGACTTTTTAGACCGCCAATTGGCGGTCCAAGACCTCTAATTGGCGGTCCATTTTGGCCCAACTCTGCTAAAATTTCTCCAACACATGTATTAGAGGATGTTTAGGCTATTTTTGGTATCTGTTTAGTCCCACATCGGGGGATTGTCCCGGTTTGCCTTTTTCCATGGCTATAAATAAAACTCTTCACCTTCCATTGTAATCACTCCATATTTTAAGTGGCTATTCTTCCTACTAGAAGTGAGGCATTGAAGCACACACTAAAGTAGGAGGATGCTACTTGAAATGTGAGTTATTTTATCAATAAAGTTTTGTGTTTCTTTCATTGTTTGTTTAGGCTTCTTTTATTGTTTGTGCATGTTTTAGTTTAATCGTCTTTTATTTCTAGCTTAGTTTTAATATGCTTTCTTTGCTTAGTTTAATAATTAGTATAATGTTTAGTGAGTAGTTACATCTCCTTTGGGGGGTGGAGTAGATATACATACATGCATTAGAGAATGGGATGAATGCTTTATTTTTGATGTGTTGATAAAACATGAATGTATGCTTGCTTGTTTAGGATAGAATTTATAACTTGATGAGTTTTGCCAAAATGATTAGACACCTCTCATGCTCGTTTAGGTTCTGAAATAAACAACTTGCATATGTAAATGTTAATCAACTAAGTTGGTGAATAGATTGATAGGTTTTGTCATAACATTTAGACACTTCCTATGCTTGATAAACACCACCTTCATGTGCTTAAAGAATGCATTCTACACCCACCTCTTTGCATGTGTTCACTCACTCCACCCCTTAGGGGTTTTCCCATTTCTGTATTCCAGCATTCTTCTTTTGTTCTTAGCTTAGTTGTCATTTCATTGTTTGTTCCTTTCGTTCGCATTTCATACTTCTTAGAGTAGTTTAGTGTAAAGTAGCATAATCAATCTTTCTCCCCCAATTTTTTCCACTTGATTTCGTACAAGCAAGAGGCTACTCACCTCCCTGAGGACGACCCATACTTGTCACTTCTTCATCGCGGTCGTGCACTTGCGGTTTAATATAAAACGTTCAACAAATGTTAAGGAAGAGGCGTTTGGTCCTTAACCGTAGAGGTCTAAAAGATAATGGTTTACACAAATCAAAAGTTATTCAGAATCATGGTAATTAACATGAAACATTAATAACAGAGATAAGATTGTCGTGTTGGTCATCGATTGTTGTAGTTCTACAAATAATTGACGACACGAGTATATAAAAGAGGAAAAGATTACTTTTATATATTGAATAGACCTAACAAGTAAAACATTATGGAATTGTATTTTGTGTCATTAATGTTTTATTGTGTCTTGGATCCTAAGATATGAGACTTATATATTTTTCACTTAAGAAGTGCTTAATTTGATTATTTTCAAAAACTATCAATGAGTATAGTGATAAAGGCAATAGTTGGTTGAACATGACTTGTGCTGGAAAAGATGGCTAGTCAAACGATTATCATTGCCCCTCTTAATTGAGTGATGATATTAGTGGGCCTCTTGATAGAGCAAAATTATAATGTGCACAATGTAACTTGAGTTAAGTTACATAGTTATAATTAGCTTAAATAGATCAAGAAATGAATATAATACAAAGGTGACACATTTCTACTTTGTATATATTCTTAATATCATGAGGCAAGGGACGGACACAAGTGGTGCACTTACATCACTAAATGGATCGTGTTTAGTTCGAGTGGAACAAAGACATCTATGATAATTGGGTAACTATAATGTGTAGCTAGATACCGCTTATAGTTTTAGATATTAAGTGTTTAATATCGTTGTCAATTTGGCTTAGATCCTCCTATAGGTCACATCACAAAACTGGGAAACAAGAAGCTTAATTTTGAGTTCATATGATGTGACGGTTTCATGTGAAAAAGGACACATGTGGTGAATCAATAAAATCAATATGTCATGAGAATTGACATAATTAGAATCATGGATAAATTCATATAAGATGTATATATTATGGGGTGTAATAATTTAATATTACATAGGATAATATATTACATAAAATTTGAATTTGCTAAAACCCCAAAAGATCAAATTTTGTTGGAAATAAATCAAAAATTTGACAAAGGCAAAATCGGGAACAAAACGGTAAACCGTTTTGGGTTCGGTCGACCGAGGTGTCTTAAGGAACGGTCAACCGAACAAGGTTCGGTTAAAGCAAAATGATTGACCTAAATTGTATGGAGTGCCTGGGCAATTGGATTCGGTCAACCGGGCTTAATCGGTTAACCGAGAGAAAATATCGAGGAGCTATCTTGGGATATTTGCGGTAAACCGAATGTGACACGGAGTTCTGAGCAACCGTCGATCGGAGATTCGCCAGGAGAAATTTTGGTGAGTCAACGGTCGATCGGAGCAAGACGCGGATCGTTCGAATTTTTCCAGAGAATTTTTCTCATGAATGTTCAGTCGACCGTCTAGCTCACGGTCAACCGAACGTATGTTAAAACCGATTTTTGCCAGAATTATTAAGAGAATAATTAGATCATGGGTTGGATTAATTCCAGATTTGATCACACGTTTTTTAGGATGCTTATGTGGCAATTTGGGATTAATTTTAGGAGAGAATAAGCAAGAGATCATGACTAGAGAATAGTTCTTGATAAGGATGTTTTGGGAGCCTATAAAAGGACATCTCATCCTACTTGTTTATGTTAATGCAAAAATTCTCTCTCTCATTAATCTCTCCCTTAACCACCACGAAAATCTCTTAATAGTTTTAAGTTTTGGAGATAGAAATTTCAGGAGCTTAAAGAGGGGTTATTAACTAGATTCTAAGCTTAATTAGAGATTGATTGGCTAGCTCCTTTCTCTCTAATCTTGTTTAGAATTTGGTGAACACTTGGAGGTGAATCGGTGGGCGATTCGACGAGTAACGGAACTCCGGATCTTCATTCAGCATGCAATGTGTTATCAAACACATTATGAAGGATGTAACTTTTGAAAACTTCTTCCCAATAGCTATGTCAGGGTTGGACAAGTTCACTAACAGAGGGTCAGGACCTTCATACACAGGATGAAAATCAATCACGTCTTCTCTGTGGTCATCAAAATCCACCGTCACTACCATCACTATCATCATCATCCTCATTAGACAGTACATACTCAGGGTCTGTATCACTACCACAATTGGAAACTATAATCATCGTCCCTAGGTGGTGATATTTCTCTGCCTACTCCTTCAAGCATGAACTGGCCTAGTAGGTTTGGTTCAAAGTTACAAGGGAGTGTGCAACTTGCTTGGTGGTCCTAAACAGTTAGAATTGGGGGTACAAACGGCCAAAGTAGAGGTTGTCACCCTACACTTCCCACCACACTGGGTACTCTATTTGTTGCACCCACATTAAGCTCTACATCATGGTCCTATATTTCTTTCACAACTACCATCTCAGGGTGGTCCTCTATCTCTTTCTCAACTATTACCTGAGACTGGTCCTCTATTTCTTTCTCATGCTCCAACACAAAATGCACTATCATGCATTGACAATTTTTCACTAGTAGCATAGATGTGCAACCCACACTGTTGATTGGGGAATCTAAGAGCCTCATGTATGTCTTCCTTTCAGACATATGAAGTATTTCCTAACAATGCTTGGAATCATGTATTTCATATTCACAACAATTTCACTGGATGTCCACTTCATTACAGTGAATATCCAGTTCCTTACCACAAAAATAGTAAATTCTTCAACAACCACCATTGAAGTTACCTCTTCAAAACCCACAGCCTTATCCCGACCTTTGCTCTTAACCCATCTACGACCACAGTGCAACCTAATTCTCCAACTACCTCCTAAATCAGACACACTGGTTTGACAAAGCAACATAAAAAGGAAGAAACACATAAACATACAAGAAATAAACTCCAAAAACAAACATATAATGTCAAATAGTTGTTTACATTTCACTTAAGAACAAAAATAAAACATGCAAACATAAGGACAATCCTACAA
The DNA here is from genome assembly GCA_963682175.1 of Triglochin maritima. Classification (NCBI taxonomy): domain Eukaryota; kingdom Viridiplantae; phylum Streptophyta; class Magnoliopsida; order Alismatales; family Juncaginaceae; genus Triglochin; species Triglochin maritima. Next base: position 33,081,676 of record OY821786.1, read on the forward strand.
AGGCAAATAAAGGGAAAATGAAATCAAATTTGAGAGGAATGAAGTTGTTGCAGTTTTCCCACCAAACCACTTCTTGTGTGTACCATCATCCGATCTGGAATTCTATCACTCTCGCGTTAGCTCTGTAAAGATCTTCCTCACCTGCAAACTCAGTTGTGTCAACCTCCAATTGGGAGAATCGGGCTAGGGTTTGGGGAAACTAGAGGAAAAGGTGGATCTCGGCTTTAGGGTACGTTGTACGAATTTGGGGAAGAATGCGGGGTTGAGTATTCGAAGGGTTTAGGGAAATTAAGGGAAAGCGATGACGTCGGCTTAGGGGTAGGGTGGACGAATTTGGGGAAGAATGAGGATTTGAGGTTATGGATTTGAAGGTTTGGATACGAGTTGTGTTTGGAATTGGATCACTAATTAGTGCATCTAGTAGGTCTTCTTTGATTGCGTTCGAGCAGGTTATGGGTTTATTTGAGGGGACGGTCAAGTCAGCTAGCGATTAGGGTTAGTCTTACACAAAAAAATTAACACAACAAAATCAACGTAACACCTGATTTCGTACTTACAGAGTATAACAGTCATTGACGAAAGGCTTACGATGTCGGTGTGTGGTGGGATCCACTTACGGCAGCAGAGGTGCATATGTGCAATTAAAATTGACTCGTTGGTGCACTTCGGGCAATACTAAAAAAGCAGGGATGCATATCTCCAATTACGTCTCCCGAAGGTGCACCCTAGGGGAAAAACCCAAACTAAAATAAGAATCTTTGAATCAACACAATATCTTTGAATTCGTGAAACAATTATGAATCAACTCAATTAATATACTTTCCATTAATATTTATAGGAAAATACTAGTCGACTCGTTCTTGGACTCAAAAATGGACACATTGGCTGCAAACATTCTCCACTCACCAATTTCTTCGGAAATTTGCATCGTACACCTCTGCTCCACTTACCAATTGGTGGATAAATTGTCTGAAACATCCTTGTTATACCTCGGGGCCGCTTGGCACGGTAGTCGGGTCACTCGGCCCGGCACGGCACCCTGTCGTGTCGGGTCAGGCCGGGCCAACACGGCTGGCCGGCCTGAATTCGGCCTGGCTGCCTGGCTGGATCGGGCCAGCACGGCCTGGCGTGCTGGGCCGATGGGTCGTGCCGGTGTCGTGTTGGGTCAGGACTGCTTAACACACTCTACTCCACTAGTGTAATCTATCATTCACTCTCAAAACCAATATCCTCGCACGGATAGGAGATATGTCTAATATTTAACTCTCGTATTTTATTCACACCCTCACACATATCTTCAATAACTTAGAAACCATGTTTTTTTTTGTGATTGTGGCTAAGAGTTTGCGTTTTGAGGTTTAGGGTTGTCTAATTTATACACCATAGTTTCTAGCTTGGATAAATATGGTTCTAGTCCCAAATGAATGGTCTTTTGTGGGGTCACTTATACTATTTTCATAATAATTTTGATGTCTTTATACATTTATTTCTTTAAGTTGGGGTATTTTGTTGGATAATTTATGTTATTTTGGTTTTGGTTTGGATGTCTATAAACATATAGTGTTCAACTAATGGGTCTCGTGTCGGATCACTTATATAATTTAGGTTCTAGTTTTTGATGTCTGTAGATATTTAGCTATAGAAGTTTTGGTCTTTTATCAGGTCATGTACTTATAATTCAACAAATGTTGGATCTTTTGTCAGGTCACTTACACAATTTGGTTTCCTGTTTTGATGCCTATATGGTTTTAGTTGTAGGAGTTTGGGTCTTCCTTCAGGTCGTTAAAGATATTCATGTTACAGTATTGAGAATTTGAGATCTTTAGTTACCTCAAGGAGTTTCATATTTAGGGTTTATGGATTAGTGTTTAAAGTTTAGCTATTAGAGTTCAAGTTTAGAGTTAAGTTTAAGGTACATGGTCTAGGGTTTACGATTTATGAATTTGGTTTGTTGTCTGATTTATCTACAATACATTCTAATCTGGATAAATCTTATTATTGTTGTAGGAGTTCAATGTTTTTTGTATAAAAGGCTTGTGACCACTTCAAATCCCTTCATAAATATCGTCAATGACTTATGCATGGACCAAATATGTCCAAGTTAGTGATTAAGACTATGGGTGCACTCTTTATGTTTCCCTTGGACATAATAATAGTTAAAATCTAGATAAGTAGGGGTGTAAGTGGGGCGGGGTAGGTTTTTGGTCTACCACTACCCGCCCCGTCTAAGTTAAGCGGGTGTGCAGGGCGGGTTAAAAATAAAAAAAACACTACTCAACCCGCCTAAGGCTAGACTAGGGGGTGCAGAGCGGGTTATGCAGGTTTGGTGGGTTTTTTTAACTTTTTAGATTTTTCCTAAAAAAACGTAATAAAACAAAATTTGAGAAATAATTATCACTCACCATTTTTTTCTAATAACATTCAATATAAAATATTAAAACACGAACTAAATAATAATAACAAATTCTAACATCAAATATTCATTATAAGTTTATAAAAATAACACTCATTATACATAACAAACTTCAACGTATAACAATAATACTCATTAAAACATAATAAACTCCAACATCAAACAATAAAAAAATTAAAAATATTTATTATAACATAACAAACTCCAACATCAAACTATGAAAATATTGAAAACATTCATGTTAGGCGGATTGTGGGTTATGCGGGACGAGTTACGAGACAAGCGCAATCCGCCCCGCTTAGTACGCGGGTTATGCGGGTGGTGAGTAGGCGGGTAAGGGCCGCATTAGACAGGACAGGACGGAGCAAGACGGGTTTGCGGGTAAAAGCCGCCCCATTTACAACCCTATGAGATAAGTCCAATGCAATTCAAATGGACGTTTGGATGGATGCCATTGCATAGTGGACCAATGTCAGCTTTGGGGAAATTACAAAAGCAATTAGAAAAACTAAAGGAGAGAAGGAATGTGAAATTGCAAAACATTGAGGCATAAGCAATGAGAGGCTTTGGGGTATCCAAGAGAGAGTCCAAAAGAGAACATTTAACACGTATTCAGGTATAGCCATTATATAAATATTCAATATTTGTAGCTCATTTTTCACTGCTCGTTTTGGTATCCTGATAAATTCGGATGACCCACGCCATCCAACTTAAAACGGAGGTAGCAACCGTGAATGTGTTTTATTTATATCTGATAAAGCTAATTACAATTATTAAGGCAGGTTACGGTTACATAACCACATCCAACCAACGAAAAGTTATTACGGCTAAATCCCAAACTCACCCCATTAGTCCTACCAAACAGGGCACACTTTTTATGTAGCAACCATTAATGCCAACCCGTCTGCTAAATGGTGCAACTTGAGGACCAACTGCTGAAAGTCAATTCGACCACACTTCTTCCGTAGAAAGCTTGTATCACACGGCCTTGATAAAACATCACCAGGAAAAGAACGTACCTTAAAGTCCCATGTTTAACGTCCTAATGAAAACCATACCACCAGTGCCAAATCTTTTTTTTCCACTTAGAACATAGTAAGGAGAAACCGTATCTGATAATAAATGGATAAATAGAGACGACGATGAAGCTCATGGACAACCTGTGGCTATCCCTCCACCAAAAATATACAAAGAATTAATAATATTACAACCAATACTATTACAAAACCAAAATTAGTAACTACTAATATACGCCACTATACACCCACCATCACACCTGAGGCAGGACATTTCCCGCATGCAATATTTGCATTTAAGCGATTTCCATATGTTGCAGCGACAGCCCTGGTTAGAACAGACATTCCCTCGAACAATCATTTGTTCCGATGAATCCTCCATTATCATGTGCCTCTGGTATCCCAAGGCCCCAAATGTGAGCTGCCAACGTTAAATGCTTCAAAATTACAGGACTGTCATGTTAAGGCGGCTCCATGAACGGAGGGGTTTGCATCTGAAGTTTGGAAGGGTCCAGGGATTGTGGCACGAGAATGCTGCTGCGGCTGATCGTCGGCGATACCCAAAACACCCAGAATTGATCTGTTTCCAGAAAACAGATATCAGATAAGTACTCGACTACTTGTGCATCTCACATGCACATGACTGAACTAATGGAAATTTCTGACAGTTTCTCAGTAGGCGATAGGGTCAACAGATGTAAAATTAAAACCCTCGCCACTCAAATAATTAATATTTGGTAACATATTAAGTGCTGGTGTAATCCCTATGGTGAAGAAGTCATTTCATGAGAAGTCACTAATTCTTGTATACCATAATATTTGAAGACTTCACAATGCAAGGATACGGATACTTTGTAACAGATCCTAAGTAATTCATTCATAATCTACCAGGTCAACATAACTTTTAACTTAATGAAAATTTGAGCCAACACAAGTTTAGACTCTCTAATATAAGTGCAAAAGGACCTTTTGATAACTTAAATGGCAATTTAAGATAGGACTTCCCACAGGTTTTCTCGGCAGAATAATATGCAAAATGCTGAAGTTAAAAACTCCACAACAAAAATCAAAAAGTGATGGATGCCAAGTTACCTGGGCAATGAATTCCTTATACTAGGCTGACTTGCATGAGCAGAAAGAGGAGACCTGAGGTTTGAGTGTCGATGCAAAAAATTCTCAAGCTGCTGCGGAGGTAACTGGAAAGCAGCAAATTTGAATGAAATTTTCCATACAAAGTTGATAAAAAGCTGTTAGGATATCATATGGTTCAGTGAACACCTGTAAAAGGACGTTAAAAGAGCGCGGTTGAGTCTGAGATGCACATTTGAGGAAACCAACCCATAACTTTGGCATCTTCCAGATCTGCAGATAATAAATGTAACGAAATAAGTTTTTATAACATGTCATATCAAGAGATGAACAGCAAACAGAACACGAGGGTATGTCAGTATAATGCACGGTTCCAATAACATAGTTATCTTCGATGCATATCCAAGAAATAGTAGTCATACAGCATGATGAACCACTAACATTATACATTAATACCCTTATGAGCTATTAACATACATTGATAAAGTAACGAGGATGGCCCCTCGAGCATCTTCTGTGCTGCTTCACTCGCAATAAACTACTTGCTAAGGAGGATTAGAAACAAAACCTAAATATATATAACTATAGAAGCACCATACGTGTAATATGTCAAACTTCAGATATATCTAGGTAAATTATTTAGGTAGTTCTCTACTAGTGCAACTATTGTCATTTTTCCACTTCAGGGAGTTCACTACTGCTTCACTAGTAAAATATTTGCAAATGCTTACTAAAACTGGAAATTGTTGGCTTTTTGGTCGGATTAATCCCAATTGTGATAATTACCAAACTAATATGCTCCATAATCCAAATTACACATCACATATATCATATAGTCAAATTGCTCAGATTTTGTAAATCTCAATCCTGTGTAGATACTCAAATTGAAGAAAAATCAAGCTAAAGATCAAGATTCAAGACTTGCGATCAAAACTTAAGGATAGACTTGTAATTTTCTTTTTATTGAGGCTTAGGATCAATATGTAAATTTGATGCACAAAACAGGGTTCCGACAGAATCAGACAACCAAACCCATCACAGACGATCGATCTTCAAATCTCAACACACATCCCACCCTTACTAAAACTTCAAATTCGGACGACCCACACCCGGTCAACCGATTCTCATTTGTAATTAGTTGTTAGAACCTTACTGGAATCTCAAAATCAGACGACCAATTTCCCACGGTCAACTGAGTTTCTCTTGATTCATACTTTGCAAGTCTCGCTCTTATTGGTCCACGTGGCAAAGAGTTGTCGAATAATTCTCAAAGGATATATTTTATAGTCATTGGCGCCAAAGGATAACATTTAGATCCAGACAACCGATTGGTCCTTATCCGATTTCATTTTTGCAGAGCCCACCAAACCTTACTGAAATTTTAAAATTGGATGATCGTCCCATTTTTGGTTGACCAAATTTCATCTTGATCAAGATTTGGATTTTTACTTAAGTTCTTGATTGGTTTTCCAACCCGTTATAGGTTAACCGAAATTTCAATTTTGACCAAGTTAACGCTAAAATTCGAACAACCGATTCATATACGGTCGATCGATTCCTCCAGACATCTTGCCTGAGCTTTGGAATCCTTTTTTTATCATTGTTTTGAAGCTAGTGAATACCTCATTCAAGATGCACATTAAAACTTTTTACTTGCTTGTGCCTTCGATTCTAAGCCTTTAAAGCTCCACCAAACTCTTGAACTTCATTCAAACAACTTCAAACGCTAAATCCAAATACTTTTGAGTGTATTCAAATTAGAGTTTCAAGCACTTCTTTGAAACAAAGAGTTGTAAAGCTTCGAGAAAGCTCTCTAATGTTGTAAGGGTTTCACTTCTATTGGAAAATAATTTCACATTGTTAAACACGAAAAGTTGTGCACCACTATAATAGAATTGGATCCACTATCTACTACGTAAGTGCGTAGGTTTTGTAGAAGTAGTGGTCGTATCAGAACGGGTTGATCACTTGATTGACCTATACGGGCCCACCAACTTATATTGTGCACATGTAGACACTGAGAAATAACCCTGGTAACATGTGTGATGGAGTGTTGAGAAAATAGTCTGGCATTACTAAACACAAAGAGTTGTGTGACTCTATAATAGAATTGGATCTACTATTCACTACCTAAGTGCTTAAGTTTTGTAAAGGTGGTGGACCAACCAAATTTTCACAACTTTGTCCCGGAACGGGGTGGATAGTAGCCACTCGTGTAGGACTCGGGGGATCAAGTGGAACTCGGATAGAAACATATCATGGTGGTGATCGAACCTCTATAAAATTGTCGGTCTCCCATGTGGTTTGCGTTTCTTATCACTTGTTTTAATTCCGCATTTTTAATGTTAATTAGTGCATCATCTATTCTCACCCTCTCTAAATTAATATCGATCCTACCCACAGGAATATTGTAAAGTCATCACAACATATACAAAAGCTAATACAGTAGTAATCACAAATCCAGATGCACAACAAGCATCAGCACAACACATGAACACACATGTCAGCATCTAAACAAATAGTGAATCTACATTGCCTAGCTTCTACAACAAGAAATATAAAAGGCAATTGTATTGGAGTTGGAACTCGTAAGCAAAGTAGCAGAGCAATAAGTGCGCATGTAAAAATCAACAACCCAAGAGAACATATACATATGAAAAATGTACCTGTTTAGCTACAAGTTTAGACAAGAGCTCCATTACAAAGTCAACCTGAATGAAATACTACGATCAAAAAATTACTCAAGCCAAAACATAAATACAAGCAACAACATATCCACAAATGGGAAAGAAAGTTCATCGACCATCACCGACAATAAGATAATATCAAGAAAAAATAGAAATGAATTAAAAAACAAATGAAGGCTATTCGAATGGAAGTAGACAAAAAAGTAGATCCAACATTCACAGAAAAGAGGCACCTAATCTCTCATAATATTATTGGTTTTGGATGGAACATGTCAAGAAAATTCAATAACTTATATCATGAAATACCAACATTAGGACTATATTAGCATCCAGAATGGATGGATAAAACATTCAATATCATATTTAATCCCATACACTCATGTTTAGTAATATTTAAATTTAAATCATATTTAATCCCATACACCCATTTTAGTAATATTTAAATTTAATAAATTTCCATAAACAAATTGTTTAGAGCAAAAGTGAAACATTTGCAAAAAAAATCATGTCTATACGTTTCTTTGCCAATATTATAGGGAACTACTAAACGTCGCCCCAAAACTACTTAAATCACCCCTTGAAATTACCAAATTGCCCTTAACAATATATTTAATACCCATATCGTCTCGTGTCTTTAAACAAGGTTTTTGACTCAGTTTTACTAACATTCCTAGTACCAACACCACGAAAATGTCTGGCGAAATACCTAGATCAGGCGAATTAACGGAGGCGGATTTTTTTTTCCGACTCGGACGTCTGGCTAAGACGTCTGGCTAAGACGCCTCCACCATGGTTGAGGCATCTTAGCCAAACGCCTCCACGATGGTACAGGCGTCTTAGCCAAACGCCTATATACCATGGTCTAAGCGTCTAGCTAAGACGCCTCAACCATGGTGGAGGCGTCTTAGCCAGACGCCTCCACGATGGTACAGACGTCTTAGCCAGACGTCCCGTTTTTTTAAATTTTTTTGTCAAATTAAAATTATACAGTGTGTTATCTCAAATCATTTGACGTTTCTTTGCAAGTTTTCGGTGGTAACCGGTCGGATTACAATGAGTTTTTTCAAGTGATGAAGATTCAAAAAAATTCCAAATCCAACATTTTTAAGATCCATAATCCCCCGGCGGTAAAACATCCTGACTTACAAATACCACATCGACAGGTCGTTCGGGGGTCTCGCTCACCGGTGAGCGAGCGGCATTCCACCTCGCCGGTGAGGTGGCGGGGGTGGCAAGGGGGCAGCGCCCCCTGGAAATTTTTTGGATTTTGAAATTGTTGGATCTGGAAATTTTGAATTTTCGGTGTACCGAATGGGTATCGGTCATCCGAATATACTAATTATTAACTTATTAATTAATTAATTTAACCATTATCTAAATTTATAATAAATTATCTTTTAATAAATAAAAAATAAAAAATTACGGACGTCCGAGGGAACCGCCCCCACGTACGAGGGGGCGTCTGTGTAAGATGCCTCCCCCATGGGGGAGGCGTCTTAGCCAGACGCAGACGCCCCCCTCCTACGTGGGGGCGGCTCCGTCGGACGCCCGTAATTTTTTATTATTTTTTATTATTTTTTTATTAAAAAGATGTTAGATATTTTACCAGATTCGAGTACACTAGGGCGTCCGTTGACTCATTACTGACCTCCAAAACATTATTTTTTATGATTATAAGAGGAATATGAAGAGAGATGTGTGATAGGAGGGTAAAATGTCGCGTTATAGCAGTAGAAATGAGAGAAGAGCAAAATGGTAATTTCAAGGGGCGATTTTAGTAATTTTGGGGCGATGTTCAGATATTATATCGTACGATGTGGTGTATCTAAAAAATTCAGTTATAGGACCAACCGTGCTTTTTGTTTTCAAAAATAATAGTATGTGCTGCCAATGATGTAAGTTATGAAAAAATACAAATTTGTAAATAAGCTGTTTACCAAAGCTGGAAAAGCATCAATTGCTTGTATAACTGTCCTCATAAAGAGCAATGGAAGAGGTATTTGGTCAACCTGAAACATTCAAGCTCCATAAGAAATTCAGCAATCAAAAGGTGCACACTAAAATCTAGTTTACATACCAGATGATTCAAAGATCTTGCCAAAACTTGCTGAGTAAAAACTGTGCGCTGTTCAAAACAAGCTGTACAAGCATCCATTATCTGCAAAAGTGCAGGTCAGCTAACAGCCAATTGAATCTGATGAGTGTGGCAACAGAATTACTACAAAATTTTACAGAGAAAAAAAGTATCATGAGAATTTGCCTTCTTAAGTGGGACTTTATCCTTTTCAGGATTGATTGAATGAATTGCAACCAGTACTTCTGAAGGTGTCAGTGCCGGATCAGTATGAGCTGAACCCTAAAATCGCAAATAATCCACAAAAAAAGTCTTCATAATCCAGAATTTTCATGGATAAAAATTCATGTATTAGGGCATTAGGCTAAAAACGTACTATTACCAATTAGACTACACATGAAAGGGGAAGATAATAACATGTAATTAAAACATTAGAGCACAGGACTCTACTGGGTAAAAACTGGACAAGAACAGGTGTCTTTATATTAAGTACAGGAAAGTACCAATGATGATCCACAAGTAATTACAACTTACCAATAAAACACTTTATAACTGATGGTATCGTTTTAAGGCTGTAAAACACAAAAAGTTCATTAAAGATGTTACCTCTAATATGCGGGCAAGTGCAGTCTGGAACTTTTCTATAGGAAGATCAACAAGTCGGGGGAATATTGGCAAAACCTGATACATCAACGTCACGAAACGGACCATCATGTGTATATAAAAAGTAAAACATTTCTGTGCAAGTAGTGCTTTAGGCAAGTTTTAATTTTAGTGCAACGTAAAATAACACTAAGAATTTAACTGTCCTAAAACAAACATCAAATTATATTACAAAATGTTACACAAACAAAGATAAACCTCGTCTTTGGAGAGCGAAGATAGCATGGGAATAAGAATAGCTGCATCCTACAATAAAAGAAGGAAATTGGTGACAAAATTGAATGATTAAACTTCAAGGAAAAGCAAGATCTTCAGCAAGTGAAAAGAGCATGGCAAGAGAAAAACCTTTAACTTAGTCTCATATAGATGCTTAACGGTTGCAATTAAATCTGACGGAGGTGCTGCTTCCTCGGTTAAAATTTGCAGAACCTTGCCATAACAGATAACAATATTAGAAATAAAGAAATAACAAAATACAAAGATGACAGTGACTACAGATGACCAATAATAAATTCTCACCAGCATTAAGAGGTTTTCGCTTCCTTTAGGCGGATCAGAAATGACATGCAGAAGATCAGAATATGATGATCCAATATTTCTTATAAGAACTGGGACATGTCGGTGGATAGACTGTAGTTTCAGAAGTCAGTGAACAGTACAAAACGAAAAAACAGTGGGAACATTTGACACGACAAACAGTTAACCTGTGTAACGGCTTTTGGAGCTCGTCCATATATGTCAAATACAACTTGAAGAAGACTTGTTTTCTATAAGAACAGAAAACAAGAACAAAATGTACAAGTTTAGGCAATTTGAAATCGCATAAGGATTGGAAAGTTGAATAAAGAATGGAGCAAGAGAATATTAGAAAAGCATACCCTTGCGCATAAAGCAAAAAATAATGATGTATATCTTTGTGCCTGGGATGAGGATACCAATGAAGTAGATTCATCAGTCGGGTGGGTACCTCGGGGAGAATCACTTTTAGAGGCACCAGGTCCTGCAGGTTCTGAATTTTGAGAACCACTAATAGAAGTGCCCTGACTACCAGCCTGATAAATGGAAAAGGAAGTGAAATTATGAAAAAGAAGAATGTCCAGCCCACAGGGCAGATCCTAGGAATGCAAACTTATAAAACTGGGAGTAGCTTTAAAAACAAATAGATAACCAAAACATTTAGTGTATAAATCTCTAAAGAGAATCATCGATGACCAAACAGGTTATCGCAAAATCTGCTGATGTCAGGTTCTGTTTTGACATGTACAGAAATAAGGGTGTTGTATAAGATTCATTCCTTCACAAGTTTCTAGCAATCGATTGTAAAAATTTATCAAAGGTATGACAAGGCCGAGGCATTAAGCATCTTCTACTTTCCCCACTCCAAATAAGGATCTATACATGTATGTTAGATTTAGCAAAACTTAATCTGTTTACCATATATCCAAGCAAGTAATACTAAATTATTTTGACTAAATGCGATGCTTGGTGACTTGGCCTTTGAAAGTTAGTAAGGATGAAAGATTTGTCATCTCTAGTTGTATTACTAACTTGTAGTTACGAGCAACTTCCACCATACTACAGCAGGCGAAAAAAATTAAACTTTATGCAAAATGAAAACATAAGAATTAACAAATAGTTTTCACTCCAATTACCAAGAATTGTCTACGTAGAAGAATTTGAAATATTCTTGTAACCTGCAATATCCGGTACCTCTTCATCAACATAAATGGTATTGAGTTGGAAACCCACTTGACGTGGAATCAAAAATGGTTTTGAGTTGGAAACCCACTTGATGTGGTATCAGAACCTTAAAAAGAAAAATGGTTGGCCTATGACATACACCCATCTTATAACATAAATACGTTGAATTTATGAGATGGTACAGAATAGTCTCGTATTACACAATTTGGAAATCCTATGACCTTAAGATCCTTGATAGCTTCACCTAAATACATTACACAAATAGGTTTTGAGTTGGAAGTCTACACTTCAAGAAGGGTATAAGTTAAATAACATCAACTAAGCTTCACAAGTGCACACAACTAAACAGTGTAGTGCATGCATGTCTAGCACAAAATATTTAGAAAGAAAATTGGAAATTTTACTTCTGATCTTTGTTGACCAAAGCTTACGGGTGCTCCGTCTACATCGTGAAACAGTTGATCAACAAGTGATAATATTTTATCTTTGGCAAATTGTTCAATATCTCCTGAAGCATAGTTGAGCATATATAATTTGTTCGAAACCTACAAAACAAGGATAAAAATCAAAAACTTCACCAAAGAAAAAATTGCCACCACGAACACCGAAATGTTTTCTTCTAAACACTATATTGCAGGTGATTAATAAAAAAATATAAATATTTATCTAGAACATTTTCTTACCAGCCTGACAGCCTTTGCCCTAACTTCATCTTGAGGATGGATAGCACACTGTAAAGAAAGAAAAGTTGACATACTGTTACTCTTAGATGTTACTCTTTTCCACTCCCTATGGAAGAATACAAAGAATTGCAGGGTATTACAACTGAGCAAAAGATAGCTACAATAACTCAATAAGTCAAACGCCCATTAACTATTTTGTTTCCCAAGTTAACAATATTTTTAATAAAAGAAATTAAAGTTAATTAAGAGTATCATCCTCGCTTACATCCAAAGCAATTCTAAGGCAAGCTTGCCGAACATATGGTCGTGTTGAAATTAAGCTCCATACTGTTCCAAGACCTTGCGTGACACGGTCTCCATCGCTTGTATCTTTACTTTCTTGGACACAACTTACAGAACTACACAAATCTTCTAGCAGTTTCATGGCAGAATCCGGTAAAAAGGGAACTTCAGTGAGAAGTTTCATGAATGATTTGTCTGAAGCTGGCAATGAGTCATGAAGAGACTTTGCCTGCAAAACCAAAAGGGCAAAATGATGTCTGCTTCCGTAAAATGAATATGAATTGTCTATCTTGAAGAAAGGTGGAATAGACCCCATGTGCTTCAAATATTCCTTTTCACTTTAACTTAAAGTACTAACCGAATTTTTATCCACGACTTAAAATACTAACCAATTTGATGAGAAATTTTTCATATATGACAGGTGCAAAAGAAGAATCCGCATGATCAACTTCCGAGGACATCATGGTGTGCAGGTAATAGAGAACATGCATTGCAAGCTCATGCCCCTGAAAATCAGGAAAATATTGTATTACTAACACATTTTATATTCCAGTAAACACAAGAAACTACAACCAGAATATTACAGCAACTTCTTACAAGGAAAAATATAGAAAATGAATAAGAGACAATATGGACCAAAAGGATTGAGGGCACATAGTAATGAATCCTGAATTATGAAAGCCAATTACTTGTCAAAGTTTTATGCATGAATGTTGCAATATTTAGACTTTTTTGTTGGATTATATATAGATTACATGATCATCATGAAATGTCAACCATCTCTGCCAAAGGCCTATTGACTATACTCTTAAGTAAAAATATTTTGAAGTGTTATCACCACAGTTGCCAATCAAAAGAATCGGTGTACCAAAGTTATCGAATATGCTGCCTTTTTAAAACTCTAAGATACATAGGCAGGCCTAGCTTACAAAGAGTTCAGATCCAAGCATACTTGTAAGATGCTAACGAGAATAAAAAAATGTAACAATTGAAACATTTGTGAATTTAACAACAAATACCATGTCTATAGAACAAAGCTACCAAAAACAGAAGAATGGACTTTTCAGATTCAAATTCAAGTCACATAAGAGTAAAATAATATATGCCATATAGGGTACTTAGTTAAATGGGAAACCATGACGTATATTATATATAAACCTCATTACAGTGGATATACCTTGTGCTGTTGGTAATCAGAAACAATATGGGTTCCCAACATCGAGATAATATCATCCTCGTCTTTAGTCTGGAGAAAATAAATGTGTGTATGTGGTTATAGTATGCCAACGCTGAGCAAGAAGGTTATGAGGTGTAAGGTAGATACTCAGAAAGATAAAACTATTACTGCACCATGTCCGATTATTGATGGAAAAGGGGGGGAAACAGTGACAAACTATATAGATGAACTATCTATATAACATATATCCATCTACAAATGAATAAAATGCACCAAATGGCAAGCGTAAAAGTACCTGTGCAACCAGCCGAGCAAGCAATGCAGAACGTGCATCATCAAAATTAGTTGCATGAACAGGTTTATACCCCTCTATAATTCTAACGATTGCTGAATTGTTCAGTAACTTTGATTGTTCGTCAGTTAACTCAACATAGAGAGGAGGTACAGGTAACTCTCGAACTGCTTTCTCACAGGCTAAAGTAGTAGCAACAGAAGAAGCATGATCATGATCCATCATCTCAGTATCAAAACCTTCATTTGAAGTGATTGATTCTCTCATCTCTTGATCAATATGAACAGGAGAAAATGCTGAATCTGAAAGGGTATGGATATCTGATGAGGGAACTAGTTCAGCTGTTTCGTCAATAACTAAATGACTTTCTTGGGAATTTAGCTGATCAATTAAGGGGTTCGTTGAGCTTTCAGGAATCACGGTATCAAGTTTGGATGCCGGTTGTACTGAAGAAATCTCAATTTTCATCTCTGAGTCTGAGACCGGTCGACTTAGTGAGACATCAACTACAGATTGGACATGGTTAACGTTGTCGATGTTTGCAGGAACCTGATCTCCCCCACCAACAGCCACAGCCCTACGAGGATCGAGGCGGCGTGGATCCTAGAGCTCAAGAAAGTAATATTATAATGAGAGTGAATCAGATGAAAGAAAAGACAAAAATAAATTAAATTATGCAGCCAGCTACCCTTCGGGGATCACGCCTAGAATCAGCAGCAACACTGGGCGATGGAGAAGAGACATCAAATGTTGGTCCAGGAGTTCCAGTTGCACTAGGAGAAGTCAAATTAAACTGTGAAGAGAAACTTGAAGTTTGAAATTTTGATGTTTCAGTGTTTGAACAATGTGTCGGTGTACAGGTAGGAGACGATGATGCCCGTGAAGTATTTGGTAAATTCCAAAGTCTATTACTTAGTGGCGATGAGCCATTAGGTAAATGCTTCATGTTAACAATGACGATGTCTGCCAACAGTTCAGGCTGAATCTGTGATATTAAGATGTCCAGAGGGTCAGCACCTCTCTCCCCTTCTGCAAGCATGGCACCAATCATTGCAATCATCTGTTCAACAGCAGCCACATTACTTTCTACTAAAGAAGCTTTGGAGGTGAAGCCATCTTCTAAATCAAGATCATTTTCATCATCTTGAGTACCCATTTGACAATCCACGGAATTCAAAGGTTTGTCGAAACGAATTCTCTTTGCATGTGTTTCCTCCTTAATGACTGGATCATCACTAACTTGCACAAGCTTTTGAACTGTATCACCAGGAGGAAGCCCCTGATTCTCTATCTCATCCTAATATCAATCAACAATAATACAAATTCAGTATGCAGACTGTTGTTTTCTAAAGTCAAATCTTTTTAAGCCATATTACCTTAGCAGTACGAACATCACGAGATATACGTTCAATGCTCTTAGAAATTCTATCAACCTGCCGAATTATTTGTTCCGTGGAATCACCAGGGTATACTGTCCGTAAAGCCCAGAGCAGCTTGTCACGTGACTGCATACCCAAAAAATGAATATGAATGATCTATTTCTGCTTTCAAGATATAAGGTGGATTACTAAACAGAGATCGTGACTAAAGCAGACCAAACAGAAAATTGCTCACTAATGCAGACTATCACCTTAAAGATAGCCAATCACCTCAATAAAACAAATTACCTTTGAAAATTCATCATAAATTGTTTTTCCCATATTCTTCAATTGTCATGTACTCACATTCAATGAATTTTAATTTATTGAGGATGACTGATATTGATTTATCGTGATTTTTCATTAATGCCAAACGGGATTTATGATTCACATGCATTTGAATTTTACAACGTTCGTGTTTTGATAAGCAAATACTGAAATACATATATTACCATAAGTGTGTAATGTATACACTCAAATTGGTGATGTTCTACTAGGGAAAACCACATAAGACATGTATTGCTTGATTTCCTAGCCAATAGTTTTACATAAAACCAGAAGAATTGTTGATCACATAAACATAATGTCCCCTGGTCAAAAGCAGTTCTCATTTTATGATTTTAATTTTCTAAGTGTCAACTCCCAAAATAAAAAGTTAATGTCAAACATTTTATAGAAGTAGATGGAACTATGGAAGGGTATCCATGCTCTTTATTATACATTGTAGCATATACAACAAAAAGAGTAGGCTTTATACATCTACACAAACTTCTTAGATTACAAGATGCAGATGGGTGGGTTGATCGGTTTATAAGAAGCTGTACAGCCTTTTGAATTGATGTAGGAGATAAAAGCCACAATAGTTAGATTTTCTTTGAGATAGTAACTTTACAATGGCATTGACAAAGACCAAAAGGATATCATTTTATTCCAGCCTCCAACACTTGCTCATAAATATACAAATAACCCACACATATTTGAATGAAAAATACTTATCTACACAAAATTATGGGACATGACAGATATTTTGCTCATCGACGTATAGTATAATAAAAAAACATTAAGACAATGAAATTTAAGTATGTGACCCACCTCCGCATACAATGGGTGATGCATACACCTCAGGAATCCCAAGAATGCAGTTCTTAAAGAATGCCGAATACTTGCGGCATGAGCTCCCTTTGGTGTTCCAGAATCAAGATCAAAACTAAGCAGTGAAGACAGTATACTACCATAATGAACATGTTTTTTCCTTCCAATGGTTGCAAGACTAGAATCAAGTAAAACAGGTATTACATTAAGATCTTACAAGAATACATTTTCATAGGTGAGAGTAGCACATCACATCACATTTAGAAAAGATTATCAGAACCACTATCATAAATATGAATGTGAAAATTTTGGAATCTTTACACTAAAGTTGAGTAATGGCATCATACCAGTTGATAATGATGATTGTCAAAGAACCACATAAATTGCCAGAACTTTTTAACAAAACCAGCAATTGATCAAGACACTGTTTTATTTCAAATGACAAGACAGCAGGATCTAGGATTGGATGCTTCCCAATTAATTTAGAAATATCGAATTTGTTGATATTGCCTGCTGCAATAAAGAATAAAAAATAATTAATCCAAACAAATCATGTTTTCATGGTTCATGACATATATGCTTCAAAAGTCATGGAACAATCACATTATGATTAATGTACAATTATATAAGTTGAAAATAAGGCACCTTCCACCGACTGTCCACAATCATCTCCTTCGGAAGACAAGACCAAGATGTACACCTCCATAAATTTTACAGCCAATACTTTTATTGATACAGAAAGAGGCTGCCATCAAATATCATAAGAGCTGTCAGAGACACGACATTGAAAAGATTTTCAGAAAAAACATTCCTAAACTCAAACAAGGAAATCAATAAGCATAGAAACAACTAAACAATAATCATGTATATGACAACTAAAGACGTGACTTTTTAAATAACAAGAAATTTTATGTCAAATATTAAAAAAAAATCTTGTACTTTGGTGGCCAATATTATTTTATTTTCCTATGGCATTCTCTTAATTTTGTCAGTTGGGCAAATGTTTAATTTAAGTGCTAGGCGAGCTTTTGCGAAAATCACAAAAATGATGCATATACACACACATCAACGTCAATAATCATGCCCTCATATGCCTTGGCAATATTTTACATTTATAATACTGAATATCATGTCTCCCCATCTTAATATTCCATGCCAGAGCAAAATTGATGCCATCATATGAGGGCATCTTATTTCTGCGAAGTAAACTCGAAAACAGAACCATAGCTGTAGAATCTCAAATCCAGAATGATAATATATTGCCATGTGGTAAGGTGCATGTTTCCTTTGTCATGGTCGAGAGAAATTTAGTAACACTACCCGGAAGAAAACATGAAATTTCATATGACCCTTCAACATAATAGGTTTTTCAACTTCAAACAAGAAAGCCATAGTCAAATGTTGAAAAGGAAACATGCTGAATTCAGGAAATCCCAGGACAAAAAGAAATCTAATGAGACAAGCACGGAACGAACATAAACAACACCTATGGCATGCTACACTGAGCCAACAGCAAAAATATAGTGCCCCATTCCTCTCATGTTCTCATGAAATTAAAATGAACAACTTTATAGTAAATGACAGAAAGTGTAATGTTAAATTCAAAATTTTCATGGGAAAAGGGAAATGCAAGAAATGTTAGCATGTTCTTGTCAACTGGAAGAATAAAGCACAATGTTAGTTTGCAAATAATCATGGCCAACAAATTAATCAAATCAGTGCAACAGAGAAACGGACTTTAAAAATCACAATAAATAATGCATCCATGAAATTATCCATGAAATTCGTTTAACATAAGGAGCCATCAGACTACAAGACGTGACTTTTTAAATAACAAGAAATTTTATGTCAAATATTAAAAAAATGTTTTTCTTGTACTTTGGTGGCCAATATTATTTTATTTTCCTATGACATTCTCTTAATTTTGTCAGTTGGGCAAATGTTTAATTTAAGTTCTAGGCGAGCTTTTGCGAAATCACAAAGATGATGCATATGCGCACACATCAACGTCAACATAAGCCCAAAGCCTTTACAGAGACTTCTTCTAAAGGCACAGTGAGGGGGTCAGATGCACGCAGCCTTGCCGTAAAAAAATGCTTCCGATTGAACCCTGACCCACAAACACAAAAACAGTCTGGCGTCTGCTTTATAGGCTTTCGCAAATGCCCACAAGGATTCATAGATTAAAAGATTCATAAACGAAGACATCAAAGTTCAAAACTGTGTAACGAAAAATTATTGCAAGACTTCGTAAACAGTTGGAGCCAAAACTATAATGTTATGATACCTTTGAAACAATGCTGCAAACTGCATCCTTAAATTTAAGCATCCAAGACCAAATTTCCTCTAACCAATTCTCCACTACACCAGAGCCATGAAGCTGCATTGTTTCAAAATGGACAGCATAAATTTTACAAGAAAAAACATAAAAGTAAATGTTGGACAAGAACATATATATTTAAGGAACACAGCAGCCACAAGCTAGGAATAGCAAAAGACTTGACAAAAAAACAAGATCCATCTAGCTAATACAGAAGAAACAAACAAGGTCTAAAAATGAACAATTTGATAATACCAATCCATATACCACAGGACTGAAATATGTTAGATGCAACTTTTCTAGCTTGCTTATTTATTTAGCAAAATTTTCAAAATACAACTTATCAGACTTTAGCAATGTCTATGGTTTGTATCTACCAGCATATTGAACAAATCTTATTTGTCAAAATTCACACTTTTTACGTGGTAATTAGTTTATTTTAGTGGCAAAGGACTCACAACAGTATGACCTAATGATTTTCCTCAAGAACTGGAGAAAAAAAATTGTATGGAGTTTTAATTGTCTCTTTAACATTAAAGCACTGGTAATTTGAACCATCAAAAAATATACAAAGTTATTAAGACTAATAAGCAATATATTAACAAGACATTTCTTTCTGTTAGAACTTTAACTTAGCAGATAACTGACTTTCATTGATAAACAACAGTTAAAGGAAATGAGGAAGCAAAACAATGCATAATCATATGCTAGTCCCTGATTTGTTTGAGGATCCAGGAAAATGATACAGATGATACAAGCCCACAAAAAGAGAGAAAAAAAGAAAGGGGTCAAACAAAGCATTTGTTTAAAATTCCATCCTGTGATCAAAATGAGAAGATTAATTAATTGGCATGATCATTTGGTGTAATAATAGTATAATACGCCTGCCATTCTTAAGCTCCTGATTTCTTATCTCCCCAGGAAAGAACATATCCATGCTATTCTTATGATAATGTGACTCTAAATCTAGACAATGGATAAATGGACTATGTTTCACAAAGATATCATATGAATTAGAATAATCCAAAAATTTAGCAAGTGACATGCTTCAGTTAAAATATATATTTCAATATTTGGTACTATGAAGTGTCTTGCCTTCATTAAACCTATAAATTTCTCAAGAAAGATAAATAGCTCCAAGGGACAAATAAAATATGTTGTCATCATGGAGCACCCTAAAAGAAAACTTTCCCAAGTGAAGAAAGAATCACTTTTGAAAACAATGGCATACCACTTCAGAGAATTATCTGCCCCTGAATTATTACTTTTGATAAAAGAGAAACCAAAATGATCCACGTCACTCACCCAAGATACAGACCTCCAAGCTACACTTAGCCCATGTTCGGGAACTGACGTAGGCTTACAAAAAAAAGAACAAATGCTTCTAGGAAAACTTCTTCTAGGAGGCCTTCTAATATTTCTACTCTTTGATTTGTCATAAGTGAAACGGTCCCTTTTCTTTTAAATAATTTAACCACGACACATACAAATGGATGATGAACTCACTAATTAGGAGTAATTGGTTGAGCATTATTCTGTTGTCAAACAAGATAAAAATTGAGTTAAAGAATTAAAAAAACATAGTGAAAGTAGAGTGATATTGAGTAAAGAATCCCATCCACTTCAGATGTGAAGGGAGAACAAAGTTTTTCGAATTGCCAAAATTTGACGTGAAAAAAAAGATTGAGAACATATAGAGAAAAAATATACCCTATGTATTAGCGATATAGCCAAAATTGAGGACATTTTTAAAAAAATTAGTATAGAGAAAAAATGGGATACAGGAATATAAATAATTTTCAGCTCATACATGATAACCCAATGTGTTGTTCTGCTATTTATTATCAGCATGCTAACAACCTATATGCATGCAGCAAACAAGCTCTAACCTTATAAATTATAACTAATTTAAATTGCATGGTGGTTACAACAATTGTATATGATAATATGGTGACATAATTATTCTCATCGTAGAAAATCAACATCAAAATCTAGAACAGGGCCTTGACAGTTGACAGTTTATCTGCTAATTACTAACAAGTTTAGCTTAATGCCTATCAAAAAAACAAGTTTAGATCAACTATTTTTCTATTGAAATGAGTATTAAGCTGCACCATATGGTCAAAAACCACCACAAATTTCACTTTGGCTACTTCGGTTTTTAAGGTAAAAGATTGAAAGGTAGTTTGAAATTGAAATGAAAGGTGTTAGAAACTCAACACCAGCTGATTCTCCACATCAAAATAAAGAGAATATGCTAATAAGAGATGCAGGACCCACTTCAATGGTACTGACATAAGAGGCTATTCTCATAATTGGCATAGAATTTCCAGTGTGAAAAACATGGTTACAAATTTTGAGAAGTTAAAAGCTTCTAAATAAGAATAAAAACTGAAATCATCAAAGAGAACCTAGAGACAGAAAAAAGACAGGAGATCAATATATAATACTAATCCGATTGACAAAGGTGTCTGCCTCATCCGGAAACCAAAACAATCTCTAAATAATTATCAGATCATGTAACACGATTCTGCAACTTATTAAATAATTAATCAGGAAAATAGAAAAATTAATGACAGATGTTTGTCCCAACAATATCACATAATTAAAAATCAAACAAAAAAATCAGATTTGAAGATAGAAACGATAATTGCTTTAATCAGTGGCAAAGTCTTTCATTTGCCTATACCATATTATATAAAAATTACTTATGCATATCTGATGATTACAACCAGTGGGGATAGATAAAGTGGACAGTGATACATAGGGGATGTTGTGTAGTCCAGGTCATAGAAATGCTTTGCTCCAAAAAAGAAAAATTCAAAACAGATGCAGATTTCAGCAATGAATCTGAACTAGGTGAAAGTATCATGAAAAAAATCACGTTATAACAAATTTATCAAAAGTTGATATTTATTTATATCAAAAAATATATAATAAATTTAAACAAAATAATTGCCACTGATCTCTTTCTTGTTTACCAATTTAGATGGGCATATTCTGCTACGTGTAAAGGTACCTTTTGAATATTCACCAATCTCATGTTTGCCATTTGAAGGTACCAAAGATAAATTAGTTCCACTATAATCATTATAAAGGGCTTAATTTTTTACCCTAACCATGCCTGTTTTATGTATAAATTATCTTTCTGCTTCACTTGTAAGATGAACCTAGAACTCTATATAAAGTGTGAGAAACTTAGATTTTCTTAGAACATCAACATAAAACAAGAACCATCTTTGTCAATGACTACTAATCAGCTTCCATATTCATGCACTGCAGGAACTGAGGCTATCCAGATGGTAATATACTCAACAATTTTACTCCTCCAGTTAGAATAAAGTATATTTCATTACTGGCCTTGAGTTCTTTTAAACATTAGCATACTGCACAGTAGTGGGGGAAACAATAGAACATTAAAACAGCTCATGGGAATGGAAACATCACTGAACCCACAGATCATGACAACTATTAATTCTGGATCAAATTGTACTTCAACATCCGATTCTTAAATGTCCAAAGCTTTTCTCAACATTTCAATCCTGGTATTAATCTGTAGTGCTGTGAAGATGCAAGTATGACCAATACAAAAGTAAACATCTTCGAAAACTTTCTATATTTTACGCTTAAACACTTCGACAGTATCCAACTTCCCCAGATAAATGAGATTTTCCCTCGAAGTTAAGACTCAACCTTCAAAAGAATCACCAGTGGTAAAATTCCTGCTGCGCTTTTTCTGCTGTACACTCTAGTAAGCATCATAACATGCATCGAAGTCGTGGAAGAACCATTCAAGCATGCAAAAAGTATACAAAAAACTCACAAATAAAACACCCACAACAAATACATTTGATTCATAAATTTGTGTGCTCATTAATTTGAATATGCGTTCTACAAGTACGACCTGTGTGGCTATCTCTTCCAAGACAGAGCAAAAGAAACCTGTTCCACTAACAATAGACTGTTTAACAACAACAGCGTCATCATGGTTTAAACATGACACCAGAGCAGGCACCAACCGAGCTGATTCTTTCGTCACCTTTCGACCCAATTCTCCCAATAGCCTGCAAATGATGTGGGTTCAACATAAACCCAACATTCAAAGTCAATACATATATGATCAAATTCATTGACAAAAAAAAATTATCGGCGAATTTATCTATTATTTCATTACTATCTTCATTTGACTTCAAATTATCTATTACATTACTATCTCCATTTTAACTTTTGCCCTTTTGGGTTGAAATTAAGCTCACAGAACATAGAAACTGTAGAAAAGAGTGGAAGTCATAAATTTGAACTGCTTATTGAGAACACACTCACTCACCCAGTCACCCCAACAAATACCAACATACTTCCAAACCGATCGAAACTCCCAACTGACATACACAAAATATTAAAAAACTATAACCTAAAGAATCGAATTCCTACGGAACATTTTTCGAGCATCGAAATTCCCACAGAATTTCAACCAAAAAGTACAAAAGAATACGGAATCACAAAGATTCAAACTTAAACCCACAAAAACACAACAGAAGAAAGAAAAAATCGAGCTTTCACGGTAATATTTGGTTTTCGGATTCGAAACGACACAAAGAACGAAACTTTACAGGGGGGGAAGAGAACCGGACTCACGTAAGAGCTCGGGAGGGGTCGTCGGGGGGAATCTGGTGGTCGCCGATGGGCTCCGAGCGGAAACGGCCCCTGAAATCGTACTCCATGGGGTCGATTCTAGGGTTTGGAGATTTGGGGGAGGTCTAGGGTTTGGGGTTGGGTTCGGGCGGAGAAGGAAATATGAAATGGATACGAGGAGTTTTCTGTCACTGTAAAATCCGGGTGATGTGATGTTTTTTGTTGATTTTTTTTGAACCGCCGTTCGTCGACCTAAAACTACTTAAATCGTCCAGATTATCATTTTACTCTCTCATTTCTACTGTTATAACGCGACATTTTACCATCTTATCACACATCTCTCTTCATATTCCTCTTATAATCATGAAAAATAATGTTTTGGAGGTCAGTAATGAACCAACGGACACCCCGGTATACTCGAATCTGGATTAATATCCAACAATTTTTTTAATAAAAAATAAAAAAATTACGGGGGGCTCCGTCGGACGCCCGTATTTTTTTATTATTTTTTATTATTTTTTATTAAAAAGATGGGGGGCGTTTTATCCAGACGTCCCGCCCATGGGACGGGCGTCTGTCTAAGACGCCTCCCCCATGGGGAGGCGTCAATTTTTTATTATTTTTAATATATTTTTTATTAAAATATAATTGATTATAAATTTAAATAATTGCTAAATTAATTAATTAATAATTTAATAATTACTATATTCGGATGACTGATATCTCTTCGGTACACCGAATAGAGATTTCCAGAGAAATGTCGAAGCTACTGAGAATAAATATTCGGAAGACCGGGTAGAGATCGGTAAATCGACCCAATGATTCTAGGAAGATCAAAAACTTACCGTCTCTACGATCACGGTGCACCGATGGAAACTCGGTCATCCGCATGGAACATGTTTGGTAGACCGAGAAGCAAACGGTCGATCGTCCCACATCTCACCTTACAATGAGTTTTTGCAAGTGATAAAAATTCAAAAATTTCCAGGTGGTATTTGTAAGTCGGGATATTTTACCGCCGGGGGATTTTGGATCTTAAAAATTGTTGGATCTGGAAATTTTTTGAATCTTAATCACTTGCAAAAAAACTCATTGTAATCTGACCCGTTACCACCGAAAACTCAATTTGACCAAAAAAATTAAAAAAAGCGGGGCGTCTGGCTAAGAAGCCTCGACAATGGTGGAGGCGTCTTTGCCAGAATGCTGGAAAAGTGTCTCGACGGTCGACGGTCTCTCAAATATTAATACATAATATTATAAAAGGGTCAAGCTCTAGTGAGCTCAGGGCTCATCAAATTTAGTTTAAGTCCCTTAATATCTCAACATTGGATTTTATTTACAGTTAATCTCATCATTCATTAGCATAACCGTTTTTTTCTTAATCTACCTTACAATTTGAAATGAGCGGTGGATATTGTGGGGGCTTAATTTAGAAAAATTAAGCCCCGGGCTCACATGAGAATTCCTGTATTATAAAATACAAAAAATAAACATTACTTGAGCAATAAAAAACTCGTTCGGCTTTTCGAGTTCATGTTAACTCGTTTATCGAACCGAGTTGAAAGAATTTTTTATTTTTCATCAAGATCCTTAATTTTCAAGCTCAATCATTATGGTTGAGCATGGACCGGTCCGATCCGGTTTTTAGACCAGATCGAACGGTCCGGGTTCCGATCCGGACATTGCTGAAAATATGGTTCCGGTCCGGTTTTTGTTTTTTTAAGGTAAAAATCAGGTCCTGGACCGGACTGGATGCTCAGTCGTATCAACCAGGGTCGAGCTTTTTTAAGTTCAGTTCCGAGCTCAAACCATAGTTAACAATTATACAATCATTTCACTCCCTCTTTGACAGTAACATTAGGGTGTGATTGCTTTGAAGAAAGTCAAAAAAGATATAGAAGTCTAGTTCTTAGAACTTGAAATCGTAAAACTCAAATTCTGTCGATCAGTACAATATATATTTTTTGATGAGGTTAAGAAAAATATTTCATTGTGTGGACATTAATAGCAAAGAAAACGTTTAGCTAAACTTTCGGAAACGGGAGACTTTGATTGGTTTTTGAGTGGAAGTTGGGGAACTCGTTTCTATTTTATTTTGTAAGTCCTAGAACTCAAATTTCAGAGTTTTTAATTTTTTTCTGCAACCAATTACTCATACCCTCACTTCTATAAATTTTCCTACAAAACCAATCACACCCCGTTACATCAACTCCTTAAGAATAGTTATAAACTCCAACTACTTGCAATCATTAACATAGTTTCAAATTTTTCTACAATCAATTACCTGGACCCTCACTTCCAAGTGTTCCGACAAACCAATCACATACATGCACTCCTTTAGAAGAGTCATAAACTCCAACCGCTTGCAATCCTTTACATATGTATCTTTAAACATTTGATGGGATCTTTGAGGTGGTCATGGAAAAACACTTCGATCTCACCCTCGTTATGATGAATTCATGAAATGCTCGGTCAATGTTTGTATATATAATGATATCATTAAAAATGAGGTTCCTAATTCCTATGTTTAGTGAGAACATGATTATTATGAACTTGCTAGTCTCCCAACAAACATCTCTAACTATGGCTCTCTATTTTCGCTAGTCTAGTCACCTGGTTATGATCATTATATCGATGCTTAAGAGTTTAGAATGATTTTTTTAAGCACCTTATAAGACTAATTATCATATTTTGTATGAAAGCAACCCATTAACTCTTCGAATGATCCAAGTACACAAACATTGCTAAGTACATTAAGACATTTTGTCTTTCTTTAGACTATTACCCAATGTTGTTACTTTCCAACATAATAGGACATTCAACAAACTTAATATTTAGTCTTTGATGAAGTAATTGATTTGTAGTTACCCCATCCCAAAGCCCCCAACCAAATTCTCCACATAAAATGGATAATCTAGGTAGGGCATAACAATTGATGGGCTTTAAATAAGTGTCTATGTCTTGTTATATGCAAGCTTTGCAATGAATCTCTCCACTTTATGTGCACTTAAACATTGACCATTGTGTTAAGAGATGATTGTTTGATAAGTGCATTCGCACCATAATAATTGGCGTAGTCATATATTTATAGTAAGTCTTTGTAGGAGTTACAATGAGATATATATTAGAAGTTCCATATAAGATCATATGGTTACATGAAGATCATGCATATATAACTGAAAATAACCTACTATGCATGAATTAAACTAATGACTAAAGAAACTCATGTGTTCATATGCATGTTGTATATGTCTTTTTGACCCATTCCCCCTCAAACGCATGTATGGATTGACATACCATGTAGTTTGGTTCTGAATTAGTTGAAGGAACAACGAGCCAAAGACTTTGTAAATATATCGGCCACTTGATCTTGAGATGAAATGAATTGAACATCAAGAGATCCTTTAGAAACTTGCTCTCGAACAAAATGAAAATCAATTTCAATGTGTTTAGACTGTGGATGAAATACTGGATTAGCCGACATATAAGTTGTTCCCAAGTTGTCACAATATAAGACCGGTGGCTTTGGAGTGAGGAAGGTGAGCTCCTGTAGGAAGGTCAGCCACATAAGTTTTTTGTTTGTATCAGTGATGACATGGTACTCAGCTTCGGTGGACGAGCGAGAGATTATCTTTTTCTTCTTATAACTCTAAGAAATTGAATTAGAGTCATAGTAAATAGTGAAGCCACTAGTAGTGTAACATCCTCAAAACAGCGGAAAATTTTAAAATTTCTAAACACTCAATCAACAGAGGATATTACGCAAATACGGGAACACAGGTGCACCAACATATATATAATATATATCTGAACATCAGAGTTTACAAAAGTTGTGATTACATCAAAAGTATAAACAAAGGAAGCAGTAATCACACGACCTCAACCGAGAGAAAGCTGGATCCGGTAGCAGCGCTCCTCTCCTCGGTCACCACCCCCTAACGCCTATCACGACCTGAAAGTAAACGTGCAACAATGCCTGAGTTTCCAGAAGGAACCCCCGTATGCCAAACTCTAAATGTATAAATAAAATCATCCTAGCATGCAGTTCTACTCAACAAGAAAAGCATCACAACAGGCTGGGCTCCGGGGCTCTCTCACCCAACCACAGCACACACCACAGGTACGGGGCTCCAGGTCTAATCTCAACCAACCGCCGCACCCACCACAGTCACGGGGCTCCAGGTCTAATCTCAACCAACCGCCGTGACTCACACTCGTCGCCAAGCTGGGCTCCAGGTCTAATCTCAACCAACCGCAGCTACCACGACACGACCAAGGGCTCCAGGTCTAATTTCAACCAACCCAAACGTATAAGGGCTCCAGGTCTAATTTCAACCAACCCCTACACGCGGTCCTTGCTCAGGCTCCAGGTCTATTTTCAACCAACCCGAACGCACTACGGAGCTTCAGGTCTATTTTCAACCAACTCCGTACAGACTAGCTGGGCTCCAGGTCTATTTTCAACCAACCGCAACTCTCACACGGTTACGGGGCTCCAGGTCTATTTTCAACCAACCCGAACGCACTACGGAGCTCCAGGTCTATTTTCAACCAACTCCATACAGACCACCGCAACCCTCGTGCACCTCGCACACTTGCCGGAAGAACATCGGCACCACAACTCGCCCCACACGGACGACCACGACCACAGCACCTCCATAGTGCAAAACAGGACACAAACGGTCGACCGAACCAAAAGTCCCGGTCGACCGAATCAAGCAAATACAGGGCAATCCACTTCGACTGGCACTCCATCGGTCGACCGATTCCCAACACCACACTCGTTCGGTCGAACCCAAATCAAGGGACGGTCGACCGTTTAGATGGTCAACTCCCGGTTAAACGAACAAAACGACCAATCGGTCGACCGACAAAGGGGTCCCGGTCGACCGAAAGTCACCAGGGAACAAAATCCCACAACTCCACAACGAATTCGGTCGAACGCCGAGCACATCTCGGTCGACCGAATCTGCCCAGGGAAATATCCCTCACACTTTCCTCGAATCCGGTCGAACGCCGAGCTCACCTCGGTCGACCGAATTCTACCAGAGCGTTCCCCACGCTCAGCGCACAAGTCCGGTCAACCGAACCCTCATTCGGTCGAACCGACCACAAGTCCACTTAAGTCACGGTCGGACGGGATCAAAGGGCGGTCGACTGTTTATATAGTCTACGCCCCCCAACCGACTTAAGACAGTGCACACGGTCGACCGGCAAAGGGGACCCAGTCGACCGAAACTCACCAGGCTTGTCTCCAATGCACAATCGGTCGACCGCCCCACAGGCATCGTTCGACCGATTTGAGGCAGAACCCAAATTCTCTTCACGAACGGTCGACCGTTTGCACCAACCGGTCGACCGATCAGGCAGTGAAATCTGTAGGATTTCATGTTAAATTATACATATATATTTTCGAAATTTTTATGTATAATAATGATCAATTACAATTTTCTTTGATTTATTTCATGCATGCATCAGTTTGTTTTAACATCTAGTTTCAAAACTCTATTAAAACAAACAAGGGCTCCGAAATTCATACCTAGAAGTTCTCTAAAACTTCTTGAAGATTCGGAGACGTTGGGGATGCTCCTCGCTGCGCCGGATGCCTCCGAGTATTCACCAAACTCTAAACAAGATCGGAGAGAGGGAAGCTAGTCTCTCAATCTCCGATAGGGTTTAGAATCCAATTACTAACCCCTCTTTAATTCCCTTGAGAAGATGATCTCTTAAGAACTAAACTAAACTTAAGAATTTGTGGAATTTTCGTGGAGAATTAAGGAGAGAGATTTTGCATGAAAAGCAATATTAATTAAGATGTAGGAAGGCAATGAGATAACCTCTATTTATAGGTTCTCTCCAAATTACCTATTCATGTGCAACCCCTTGCCCATGATCTCATGCAAAATTTCATCTAACCATTCATTATTTAATAATAAATAATATTAGCCACGAATTAAATCAATTATGGACCAATTCCATGCATAATCTAATTAATTCTTAAATTAATTCTGCATAAACCGTCTGGACCGGTCGACCGTTACGAAGGTCCGGTCGACCGCTCGAACCCAATTTCGGTCGACCGTGCAAGATTCGGTCGACCGTTCTTAACGTAGAATATTTCATCGCAATGTTCGGTCGACCGACCGATAGATTCGGTCGACCGTTCCGAACAGACGAAAATTCCCTGTTATCGGTCGAGACACGTCCGGTCGACCGTGCACCTTCGGTCGACCGTTATCCATTAACCGGTCGACCGTTTGCACAGTCTTGCAGACTCGTCAAATTTTGGTTTAACCCTTACAAAATTTGACATTTCGGGATTAGTAGTAAATTCACAACTTATGTAACATATTATCCTATGTAATGATCAATCATTACACCCCATAATATTTACATCACATATGAATTTAATTTAGATTCTAATTATGTTATTAATCACAACATAATTTTGATTTTGCTTGTTCACCCCATGTGTCATATTTTCTACATGAAACCCGACACATCTTATGAACTCAAAATCCTCATTTCTTGTTTCCCAATTTTGTGGTGTGACCTATGGGAGGATCTAAACTAAGTTGACAGTGATATTAAATGCTTAATATCACAAGCTATAAGCGGTATCTAGCTACACATTATAGCTCCCAATTAGTTAGATGTCTTAATTCCACTCGAACCAAAACCCGATCCATTTAGTGATGGTGTGCACCACTTGTGTCCGTCCCTTGCCTCATGATATTAAGAATACACACAAAGTAGTATTGTGTCATCTTTGTCTTAGTATTCATTTCTTGATCTCTTTAAGCTAGTTATAAATATGTGACTTAACTCAAATCACATTGTGCACATTATAACTTCACTTTATCAAGGGGCTCACTAATATCATCACTCAATTAAGAGGGACAATGATAATCTTTTGACTAACTATCTTCTCCAACGAAAGTTATACTTAACCAACCAATGCCTTTACACTACACTGATCGATAGTTCAAGACACTGATCTAATTAAGTATTCCTTAAGTGATTAGATATAAGTCTCATATCAAAGGACCAAAGACACAGTAAAATATTAATGACACAGAAACACATTTCTATAATATTTTACTTATTAGGTCTATTCAGTATACAAAAGTAATATTTTCCTCTTTTGCATACCCGTGTTGTCACTCACTTGTAGAGCTACAATGATCTATGACCAACACGACAATCTTAACTCGGTAATTAATGTTCCATGTTAATTACCATGATTGCGAATATCTTTTGTTTTATGTAAACCAATATCTTTTAGAGCTCTACGGTTAAGGACCAAGAGCCTCTTCCTTAACACTTCTAAAAGACGAATAACATAAACAAGGAACAAAATGATTTCTCATTCAATTCATAATAATTGACATTTAAAAGTAAAACTTTTAGAACACATTCCCTTCAATCTCCCACTTGTTATTAAAGTTTTCTTTCTCATACATACTCAATGCATAAAACAATAATAACTAGGGTAAACCCCATTACATATCAATCATCAAGCCAATCTACATGGTTCCTCAATCCCATGGACTCGAAATGCATTTCGCCCTTGGCTTGGGATTAGGGTTTTGTGAATGGATCAGCTGTGTTGCTGTTGGTGTCCACCCATAACAGATTTATTTTGCCTTCGTCGATGAGGTCACGCGTCACGAAGTACTTACGATCCATGTACTTCACTTTGTGGTGTGATTTGGGATCCTTGATTTGCGAGATAGATGCACTATTGTCGCAAAATAGCTCTATTGGTCCCTCGCTCGAGGGAACTACTCCAAGCTCTTCAAGGAACTTCTTAATCCACACTCCTTCCTTGCTCGCTTCAACGACATCCATCACTTCGGAAGCAGTGGTTGAGTCGGCAGTAGTGCTTTGCTTCCAACTACGCCAACTCACAGCTCCACCATTCAGAAGGAAGACGTATCCTGATTGCGACCTTCTATCGTCTGGATCACTCATGAAACTCGCATCCGAGTAACCCTCAGAAATCAATTCCCTTTGTCCTCCATAAACAAGAATCTTATCCTTAGTCTGGTTAAGGTACTTCAGGATATTCTTGACCGCAGTCCAATGCTCAGGACCTGCGTTGGATTGGTGACGACTTGTTACGCTTAGAGCATACGAGACATCTGGTCTTGTGCAAGTCATCGCGTACATGATCGACCCAATTGCCGAAGCATAAGGGACATCCTTCATGTACTCTAAGTCCTTACGTGATTGCGCACGTTGAGACTTCTTGAGTTGCACACCCATACTCATTGGCACACTGCCCTTTTTGGAGTTGTTCATCTTGAACCTTTCCAAGACCTTGTCAATGTATGCACGTTGACTGAGGCCAATGAGTCTGCGAGATCTATCTCGATATATCTTGATTCCCAAGATGTATTGAGCCTCACCCATGTCTTTCATCGAAAATGCAGATTTCAATGAACTTCTCGTTTGCTCAAGCAAAGGAATATGATTGCCCATAAGCAATATGTCATCGACATATAGGATTAGGAATACTACATGGCTCCCACTAACCTTCTTGTATACACAAGGTTCTTCCTTACTTTAAATGAAGTGAAGCTTCTTCACTTCCTCGTCAAAGCGTTTGCTCCAACTCCTTGATGTTTGCTTCAATCCATAAATGGATCTTTGAAGCTTGCATACCTTCTCACTATTCTTTGGATCTTCAAAACCTTGAGGTTGTACCATGTACACATCCTCCTCCAAGTTCCCATTCAGGAACGCCGTTTTGACATCCATTTGCCATATTTCATAATCGTGAAATACGACAATAGCGAGCATGATCCGAATAGACTTGAACATGGCAACCGGTGAAAAAGTTTCATCATAGTCAATTCCTTGAACTTGAGTGAAACCCTTTGCTACAAGCCTCGCTTTGTAGGTTGTCAAGTTCCCATCCATGTCCATCTTCCTCTTAAAAACCCATTTATTATGAATGACCTTTTTCCCTTGAGGAAGGTCAACCAAGTCCCATACTTGATTATCATACATGGATTCTATTTCGGATTCCATGGCCTTAAGCCATAGTTTGGAGTCTTCCCTTTCCATTGCCTCTTGGAAGGTTAAGGGATCATTGGTATCTAGTACCATGATTTCATGAAGTCCCAGATACAAATCGGGTTTCTTCCTTTCCCTTGTTGACCTTCTAAGTTCTTTTGGTTCTTCTTGTGTCTCTCGAACTTCTTCCACAATTTCTTGAGGAGTGGGTTCACGTTCAACTCTTGAACGTACACTTGGTGGGGATGATTGAGATTCTCTCACAATTTCTTGTGATGGTCTCTCGCTCACGCTCCCACTAACCAAAGGAATCTCGGTTGGGCCTTCATGATCTTGAATGTCATCATTCATGTCATGATCTTGTAGAGTATCTTGAGTTTCCTCAAGCACAACCCTACTCCCACTACTTTTTACTCTTTCTAGAAATTCCTTTTCCAGAAATGTGGCATCCCTCTCTACAATCACTCGATTGGAGGTGATATGCCAAAAGTAGTATCCTCTTGTCTCACGAGGATAACCAATAAAGAAGCACTTATCCGCTTTTGGTTGAAGTTTGGTCGACATCAATCTCTTGACGTAAGCCTCACAATCCCAAATCTTGAGAAAACTGAGCTTAGGTGTTTTACCACTCCATAGCTCATAAGGAGTTTTCTCCACGGATTTGGATGGAACATTATTTAGTGTGTAAGCCGCAGTTTGTAGTGCATAACTCCAAAAGTAAAGAGGTAATTCCGCATGACTCATCATTGACCGAACCATATCGAGCAATGTCCTATTCCTCCTTTCGGATACCCCATTCCACTGAGGTGTACCGGGAGGGGTGAGTTGAGGTACAATACCAAACTCCTTTAGGTATGAGTCAAATTCGGCACTTAAGTACTCACCTCCACGATCCGTTCGTAGAGATTTGATTTTCTTGTCGAGTTGGTTCTCTACTTCATTCTTGAATTCTTTGAACTTGTCAAAGGATTCACTTTTGTTTCTCATTAGATAAACATAGCCATAACGACTATAATCATCCGTGAACGTAATGAAGTACCTGAAACCATCTCGTGCACTAGTACTCATTGGACCACATACATCGGAATGTATCAAATCCAACAAGCCACTCGCCCTTGGGCCTTTCTTCTTGAAAGGCTTTTTGGTCATTTTTCCCATTAGACATGGTTGGCACGTCTCCAATGATTTAAAATCAAGTAGACCAAGAAGGTTAGCTTCTTGCAATTTCTTGATGCGCTTTTCATTTATATGACCAAGACGATAGTGCCACAAGAGAGTATCATTCTCGTGAGTGGTCTTAAGTCTTTTGTTATTGATATTAAAGATTTGTTTATTATCCAATTCAAGCAAATAGAGACCATTCCTTATGAACGCATTTGCATAGAACACACCATTCTTCGATATAGACAAACAAGAATTTGAAATATTTATATTAAAATTATCCATATCCAGACATGATACAGAAATAATATTCTTGCTAATCGAAGGTACATAATAAACATCTTTTAGACATAAATTTAAACCACTACATAATTAAAGCACTACAGAACCTTGTGCAACCGCAGACACGTTCGCACCATTTCTGACCTTCAATTCTACCTCGTTTCTTACGAGTTCCTTCCTATCCATGAGTAGCTGCACATTAGAAACTATGTGAGCACAAGATCCGGTATCAATTACCCAATCCTGGACAGAGGTGGCTAAATTTATTTCAATAACAAATATACCTTTGGCCTTTTGGGGGCGCCAACGTTCAATCACTCCGTTGTCAAGGTCTTCCTTGTACTTGGGGCAATTTGGCCGGATGTGTCCTTTTTCACCGCAGTGAAAGCACTCCGTATTGGGAGTTGGAGATTTCTGAGATTTCCCCCTCGAGGCACTCGCACGAGCACCTCCTACTCCCTTGCTCTTGATTGAACCACTTTTGGTAGATCTGCCCTTTCCTTTACCAATCTTATGGCCCCTCCCATGGACGGCAAGGACTTGCTTGTCCCTACCCTTGCCCAGGTCAACTTCAGCAGTTTTGAGAGCGTTGTGAAGCTCCTCAAGACTCACCCCTTTTTCACGCACGTGATAGTGCATCACAAAGTCCTTAAAGGACGGGGCTAGAGAGCCAAGGATCATATCTTCAGCAATGTCCTCGGGCATTGGTGAAGAGAGCTTTGCCAACTTCTCAAGGTATCCTTGCATCGTGAGAAAATGCATATATACCGATGTTCCCTCCGCCATATGGCACCTTGTGAGTGCGATGGTGGTCTTATAGCGCTCCTTTCGGGCACTATCCATGAACATCTTTGATAAAGCCTCCATGGTCTTCTTGGGTTTTGAATCCAAGTATTTCGCTTGAAGCGAGTCACCCATGGATGCTAGCATAAGACCGTGAACTTGGTTCTCTTGGTCTTCCCACTTGGCTTTAGCCTCTTTCTCTTCATCGGTTAATCTCTCATTCCACTTTGGGATTGGACCTTCCAAAATGTGAGATAGTTTCTCAAACTTTAACACGATGTTGAGTTTGAGTTGCCAACTAATGAAGTTTGTGCCATCATTCGCTAAAGGGTGTTTTTCTATCATGGATCGTACGATAGGTTGGATGTTCGACATTTTTCTACAAAATAAATCATATAGGTTTTAATGTCAATTTTATGTTTTAATACACATGCATACATATATCGAATATATAAATGTAAATGTTGCAAATTAAAATCTTGCCCATAAATGCAACAATCCAAGATCCTATTAATTGTAATATAGACTAGCTAAGGGCTATCGAATACATTACAATATCAAGGTAAGAAATCTTTTTCTAATCACAACCTTTTTGAATTTTAGCAACATTTAGCATCTTCAAAGTCTTGTGACTCTTGTCATTTTAATTATGAGGGAATACGATCTATCCTCGTAAGAAAAACTTTTTCCCAAAACCGAGCGATGGCTCTAGGTAATGTTAAGAAAACTTATTTTCATTTGATACGAGATACGTTTATCTATTGTATTCACAACTAAACATACTTGGGGTTCACTAGGGTGAAACACACCTCATATATTTAATTGTGGCACAACAACAGACAACCTTTATATCTCCCACTATTCCCAAAGATAGAGGGAGCTATCTCCCGCTAAGGGCGAGCAGAGTATCCATCGATCAATGGCTGCTAGTGGATGAAATAAGAAGGAAAACTATTCTTAATTTTGTTGGACAATTTTAACATGTGATTTTTAGGTTATCATGCATATTAATATTCATACACATCCTAACATTCACCACATTCATCACATGCATAGCAGAAATTAAAAACAGAAATTAAACATTCACACAATCCACATCGTGTGAGTTTAGATGTTCCCTTCGATCCTCGATCCTCGATCCCTGATCTTCGATCCTCGATCGATGCGCTACAGCGGCGACTTCCTCTTACACCGGAGATGTAGATTTTACAGAAAATAAACATGCTCCTCACATTCGATAAAACCGACTAGTGCAAGTCCTATGTAAAAACCTCTCATATGCAAATGCAACTATCTAAAAGATGGAAATAGAGAGAATTTTGGCTTTTACATACATAAGCCCCTATCCATGCACGCAATTGCTATAAACTATCAATCCTAGTTTATCAAGCATCTAGAATGTCAAACAATTCTTTGAAAAAACGTTTTGAAATCCTTTAAAAACATTTTTCATGCATCCATAGTTCACAAATTAATTATGAACCGCTGTCCATCCAATTTACAATGGAAAGATGAATCGCAGTTTTTTTCGGTTTTGTTGATTCTCTTACAAAATAATCGTTTATACTTAAAACGAAATTATTGCAAGTTAGACTTATGTCTAAATCATAATTCTAATAATTACATGTCATGTTTTAAACATTCAAAACATTTAAAACGAATTATTATAAAGAATTATTTCAACAAACATTTAAAGACCGAAAAAACCGGTAAAACGAATTGTTTAAATCCTAGATGGTAAACTAAATTTGTTTACAGCCATAAATCATGAGAAAATTGAACCCTATGCTCTGATACCATTGTAGGATTTCATGTTTAATTATACATATATATTTTCGAAATTTTTATGTATAATAAGGATCAATTACAATTTTCTTTGATTTATTTCATGCATGCATCGGTTTGTTTTAACATCTAGTTTCAAAACTCTATTAAAACAAACAAGGGCTCCGAAATTCATACCTAGAAGTTCTCTAAAACTTCTTGAAGATTCGGAGACGTTGGGGATGCTCCTCGCTGCGCCGGGTATTCACCAAACTCTAAACAAGATCGGAGAGAGGGAAGCTAGTCTCTCAATCTCCGATAGGGTTTAGAATCCAATTACTAACCCCTCTTTAATTCCCTTGAGAAGATGATCTCTTAAGAACTAAACTAAACTTAAGAATTTGTGGAATTTTCGTGGAGAATTAAGGAGAGAGATTTTGCATGAAAAGCAATATTAATTAAGATGTAGGAAGGCAATGAGATAACCTCTATTTATAGGTTCTCTCCAAATTACCTATTCATGTGCAACCTTTTGCCCATGATTTCATGCAAAATTCCATCTAACCATCCATTATTTATTAATAAATAATATTAGCCACGAATTAAATCAATTATGGACCAATTCCATGCATGATCTAATTAATTCTTAAATTAATTCTGCATAAAACCGTCTGGACCGGTCGACCGTTACGAAGGTCCGGTCGACCGCTCGAACCCAATTTCGGTCGACCGTGCAAGATTCGGTCGACCGTTCTTAACATAGAATATTTCATCGCAATGTTCGGTCGACCGACCGATAGATTCGGTCGACCGTTCCGAACAGACGAAAATTCCCTGTTATCGGTCGAGACACGTCCGGTCGACCGTGCACCTTTGGTCGACCGTTATCCATTAACCGGTCGACCGTTTGCACAGTCTTGCAGACTTGTCAAATTTTGGTTTAACCCTTACAAAATTTGACATTTCGGGATTAGTAGTAAATTCACAACTTATGTAACATATTATCCTATGTAATGATCAATCATTACACCCCATAATATTTACATCACATATGAATTTAATTTAGATTCTAATTATGTTATTAATCACAACATAATTTTGATTTTGCTTGTTCACCCCATGTGTCATATTTTCTACATGAAACCCAACACATCTTATGAACTCAAAATCCTCATTTCTTGTTTCCCAGTTTTGTGGTGTGACCTATGGGAGGATCTAAACTAAGTTGGCAGTGATATTAAATGCTTAATATCACAAGCTATAAGCGGTATCTAGCTACACATTATAGCTCCCAATTAGTTAGATGTCTTAATTCCACTCGAACCAAAACCCGATCCATTTAGTGATGGTGTGCACCACTTGTGTCCGTCCCTTGCCTCATGATATTAAGAATACACACAAAGTAGTATTGTGTCATCTTTGTCTTAGTATTCATTTCTTGATCTCTTTAAGCTAGTTATAAATATGTGACTTAACTCAAATCACATTGTGCACATTATAACTTCGCTTTATCAAGGGGCTCACTAATATCATCACTCAATTAAGAGGGACAATGATAATCTTTTGACTAACTATCTTCTCCAACGAAAGTTATACTTAACCAACCAATGCCTTTACACTACACTGATCGATAGTTCAAGACACTGATCTAATTAAATATTCCTTAAGTGATTAGATATAAGTCTCATATCAAAGGACCAAAGACACAGTAAAATATTAATGACACAGAAACACATTTCTATAATATTTTACTTATTAGGTCTATTCAGTATACAAAAGTAATATTTTCCTCTTTTGCATACCCGTGTTGTCACTCACTTGTAGAGCTACAATGATCTATGACCAACACGACAATCTTAACTCGGTAATTAATGTTCCATGTTAGTTACCATGATTGCGAATATCTTTTGTTTTATGTAAACCAATATCTTTTAGAGCTCTACGGTTAAGGACCAAGAGCCTCTTCCTTAACACTTCTAAAAGACGAATAACATAAACAAGGAACAAAATGATTTCTCATTCAATTCATAATAATTGACATTTAAAAGTAAAACTTTTAGAACACATTCCCTTCACTACCTTCTCCAACAAAAGTAGTACTTAACCAACCAATGTCTTTACACTACACTGATCGATAGTTCAAGACACTGATCAAATTAAGTATTCCTTAAGTGATTAGATATAAGTCTCATATCAAAGGACCAAAGTCACAGTAAAATATTAATGACACAGAAACACATTTCTATAATATTTTACTTATTAGGTCTATTCAGTATACAAAAGTAATATTTTCCTCTTTTGCATACCCGTGTTGTCACTCACTTGTAGAGCTACAATGATCTATGACCAACACGACAATCTTAACTCGGTAATTAATGTTCCATGTTAGTTACCATGATTGCGAATATCTTTTGTTTTATGTAAACCAATATCTTTTAGAGCTCTACGGTTAAGGACCAAGAGCCTCTTCCTTAACACTTCTAAAAGACGAATAACATAAACAAGGAACAAAATGATTTCTCATTCAATTCATAATAATTGACATTTAAAAGTAAAACTTTTAGAACACATTCACTTCAAAATCTGCTGCACATTTACTTGCGACGAGCCGAACGGTCTACCGTCGACTTCCAAATACTCACGGTGATTAAGTGAGCGAGCATGACATACCTAAAGGTCTGAAGAGACCCTAGAAGAACCACGACGACGCCTCCACGAGCACGTCTCCTCAAATCACGATCCGCCGACGAACCTCGCGTCCAAACGACGATCAATCGTCTCCTCGATGAACCACAACCACAACACCACCTCCGGCAATCTCCAACCACCAACCACGATCCCAGAAACACGTTAGGTCGAGGGAGAGGGAAAACCAAATGCACAAGAATGAGTAGGTACAACAACGAACTCACCTCCAACCACCCCTCGTGCCGACCCTCCCTTCGCCGGAGCACACTCCTTCCACCACGCCGGAGCTCGAATCCTCTTGCCGGAGATCAGCCTAGGAGAGAGAGAGAGAGAGACGTGAGTGAGAGTAAGGTAAGGGGGAGAGAGAAAATCACCACATAAATATCTCATCCCAAACCAATCCTCACAATCCAATCCAAACCATCTCCACCACTCATCTCATCTCCTCTCCATCTCAACCCTCCATCCAACCATCTTCAATCCAAGCCATCCATCACCATCTCCCCTTAATCACCACCTAATCAACACCAAAACACAATTAGGATTAGGATTAGGATCAGAATCCTACAAGTAGAATGTTGATCGTCGGGACAACCAGCCCAATTGGCGTCAGAATAAGTTGCAAGAGATGAGAATCGGTTGTTGCAGTGCTGGAAGAGAAGCTCGTATTCAGCAGTGTGTTTAATGTATCAGAGGAGACATTTGGCTACTATTGAATGTGTAGTGGTTGGGGCGTGCATAAGCTGACAAACGTGATTGACAACAAAGGCAATGTTCGGTCTTGTGATAGTTAAATATTGAAGAGAACCACATACACTATGATATAGATGTGGGTCTGGAAGAGGATCTCCAAGTTGGCCAAAATGGGTAATGTAGGGAGCGGTGTCGACATGGGTTTGGTCATATTAAGTTTGAGGCATCGTAACAAGTCCACCACATAACGTTATTGCGAGAGACAAAGTCCATCCGACTGGTGGACAATCTCAATACCAAGGAAAAAATTAATTTTCCAAGATCTTTGATAGCAAACTTGCTACTCAAATGATAAAGAATCAAGTTAACATGAGATTGTGATGTTCCAGTAATAAGAATGTCATTGACATAAACAAGAATATAGAATTTGATTAGGGTGTCATTGAAGATGAATAAAGAAGAATCCGTTTTAGAACCAACAAATCTCAATGTTTGAAGATGGTCTTGGAGACAATGAAACCAAGCTTGAGGAGCCTTCCTGAGGTCGTATAATGACTTGTGGAGTTTGCACACATAAGAAGAATTTGATCGGTTGACAAAACCAGGAGGTTGGGCCATGTATACATCTTCATTTAGAGCATCGTGCAGAAAGACATTTTAGACATCAAGTTGGCGGATAGGTCATTTGTGTGTGACGACAAGAGAGAGCAAAAGACGAATAGTATATGGTTTGATCACATGGCTAAATGTGTGTCCATAATCACATCCAGGTTGTTGATGGAAGTCTTTTGCGACTAACCAAGCTTTGTGGCGAAGAACATGTCCGTTGGCATGGTGTTTGAGATGGAAAACCCATTTACATCCAATAATATTTGCGTCAAACGGTGGTGGAATTAAAAACCAAGTGTTGTTGTGGATGAGGGAATTATATTTTTCAACCATGGTGTGTCGCCATTCAGTAACTTGATAGCTTCACTAGAGTAAGTGGGTTCAATGGACGGATGAACTGGTGATGCCTAGAAGAGCATATTTTGGATTTGGTCGCCTTATGCCAGCCATTGACCGAAGTTGCATGGGATTCATTCGGGGAAGTGGTTGCTGCAGTGGTGGGGTGTCTTTCGCGGAAGTGGGAGGAGAAGGTGGAGCATGGGGAGTTTGGCTAGGTGACACGTTTGGTGGCTGACTTGGAACGAGTGCATGAGGGGGCGGGAATGTAGAATGATGAGGTGAAACAACAGCCCAAGGAGTTGAAGACAATGTTGAAGGAGGTGCAGCAAGAGTTTCACGTAATGGAAAAATACCTTCATCAAATTTGACATGATGACAAATATATTCATGCCTTGTTGATGGATCCAAGCATCGATAACCAAGATATTTTTTTGGATATCCAAGAAAGAAACATTTGGCCGACCAAAATTCGAGCTTGTGTGTATTATAAGGTCATAATAACGGATAACATAAGCAACCAATAACTCGGAGTAATTGATAGCCTAGTGAAGTATGAAATATGTGTGTTTGTGGAACTTGGATATTAAAGTAGGGGGTAGCTAATTTATTAAAAATACCATCAATTCAAAAATAAAATCCCAAAAATGAAATGATATATAGGCATATGCCATAATAGAAAGCCCAAGTTCGACGATGTCGGCATTCAATAGCACCACCCTGTTCGTGTGTTTGGACAAAAGAAAAGATGAGCAATGTCATGTGTATGTAAAAGGGGCTTAAGAGCCAATAATTCACCACCACCATCAGTTTGCAACAATTTAATTTTATAGTCAACATGAAGTTCCACAAAAAATAAAAACACAAAAGACATTATACACCTCAGACTTGTGTTTTAAAAGAAATAACTATATAAACTTGGAGAAATAATCCATAAAAGATACATAAAAATGATGTCCACTACTAGATATAATATGTGAGGGTCCTCAAACATCTGCATGAACAAGTTTGAGAGGCATAGTGACAACAGAATCAGTGATCGGCAAAGAGAGATGTTTTGCTTTACCGAATTCCCAATCGTGACACAACGAAGAGAAGACAGTGTTGGAGTGAGGAAGGCCAAAGCGATGTTCAACAGAAGAAGAGAGGTCGTGTGATGGATGCCCCGACCGGTAGTGTCATTGGGCAATTGTTGGTGAGGACGCAATCGAAAATTGAGACGGAGAGTGGTGAACAAATGCAAGGACGGAGGCTGCAATTTGTAAAGGTTCGGATTAAGCTTGTCGACGAGGATTAATGTCCTCGTGTGGAGATCCTTCACATAAAAAAATTAGAGAAAAAAATCCACGGAGACAAGATTAGTCATTTGACTGATAATAATCGATATTGGAGAGATGATACATGTAGAACAACATTAAAGTGAAGTGGATAAGAAGTCATAGGAAGAAGAGAATAACCTTTATGATGAATCGACAAATAGTGTCATTACCAAGGTGCATGATTGATCTCGTTTTATATTTCTACCGCAAGTGCACGGCCGCGTTGAAGCGGTGGCAAATACGGGTCGTCCACTGGGAGGTGTGTCGACACTTGGTTCGTGCGAAGGCAAGGGGTAAAGAAAGGAGAAAAGGATTGGTTACACTAAACTACACTACAATGCTAAACTAGAATGCAAAAGGAAATGAAGATAAGCAATAAAACTAAACCCCAAAGGGGGTAGAGAACTGATGTGAACATAGAGATGTGTGTGTGTGTGTGTGTTCAATTAAGCTCCTCACAACATGTAGTGCATGAAATCATAAAACTATATCCAATCTTGCCTCTACATGAATTAAGATAAGACTACATCATTAAAACATACAAGACAATGATTGGAATGAAGCTACATGAACTCAAGTATAAAGACTAGACCCTACTATGCCTCCACATGAATTAAGATGACTACATCATTAAAACATACAAGACATTAGCTAAGGAAAAGGCAACAAGAGTACATACACTACAAATTGTGTTTCCAACATTAACTTCATCCATATCCTAACCTTATCATTCCCCATAAAATAGGTCCACTAATCAAAGCATAAGCTAAGCTTCATTCAAGAGCATTAGCATATCAAAGATAAGAGTGGAGACCCATTAGATGGTTATGGAAATCATATAAAGCTCAAGGGATAAAAATAACACACACTTAATACACTACATGATTATATCACATATTTCTCCACCCCCCAAATGGGGATGAAACTACTCACTACTCATTACACTAACTATATTAACATAAGCAAGCGTAATACTGAAATGAAACTATACTAATCAAGCAAGAAACATTAAAAAAGCATAAAACAAAATAAGCATCAAAGCAAAAACATTAAAGGAATTAAACTAAGCAAGAATTAACAAACTAATGAAAACTTTTATTATGAACTCACTCAGATTACAAGCAGCCCTTCCTCCACTAGAGTTTTGCTTCAAGGCTTCACTCTTAGTAAGGAAGGAGGCCACCAAGAGAGAGATGGATACAATGGGAGGTGAAGAGTTCTATTTATAAGCATGGAAAAAGCTAATCAGGGACAATCCCCCGATGTGGGACTAAACCAATACCAAAAATAGCCTAAACGAACACTAATACAAGTCCAGGAGAAGTTGGGGCGGATCTTGCATGATCCAGACCGCCAATTGGCGGCCTATAAAGCCCAGATCCGTCTGGGTCTTCTGGTGGGCTTTCCTTGGTGTGTTTCTTGGTCTTGGATGCATCTAACTTGTTTAGTGGAGCTCCGACCCGAATCGAATTGACAAAATACTCCTCATAATGGTGTGGAGTTTCCTGTTTTGCTCTTAGGTCCTTCTGTCTTACGATCAGGTCCTTCTCCCTTGCATCTTGGTCCCCAGGTCTCACAATTAGGTCCTTTTTTCCTGCTTTTGGGTCCTTTCATGGCTCTTCTCTTCAAACCTCTTTATTTCTGAAAACTAAACATAAAACTCGTCACGTAGCATTGCTTAGGTGTAAGATAATGGATATAAGGTACAAATATAAGCATGAAATGATGTCAATCAAATACCCCCACACCTAAGTTTTTGCTAGTCTCGAGCAAAACAAAGAAAGGAAAAAGCATACGAAAAACAAGAAATCCTAACTCACTTTCGTAGGAATCACGGTTGCACTTAGCACGTGCAACAAGCCGTTAAACCTCCTTGTTGCCAAGGAGGAGTGTTGTCTCCTGAGGGTTTTCAGCGGATATACCCACAAAATCCGAACAAGATGCATTATTCAATCTAGACCTCGACTCGTTGGAAATATTTTGTCGATCAATGGACGCGGTAATCCTACGGGCCGACTCTATATAGGTAATCAGTCCACACCTAGCCTAATAAACCATTCGTGCAAGTTAAATAAGGAATTAAGTGAAAGACATGGACAACCTCAAGATCCTCAAGTGATACAAAGTGTAAGGTCCATTAAG
Organism: Triglochin maritima; assembly: GCA_963682175.1. Taxonomy (NCBI): domain Eukaryota; kingdom Viridiplantae; phylum Streptophyta; class Magnoliopsida; order Alismatales; family Juncaginaceae; genus Triglochin; species Triglochin maritima. The sequence continues at coordinate 33,126,013 of OY821786.1, forward strand.
GTTCTTATTTGCATTAACATTTTTTTTTCTTTTTGTTTCTTTTCACACATTAACTCAAAGGGTTCAGTCCACACCGGTGCCTTAATAATGGGAGCTGAAGTCAACTCTTTCTTCAAGGTCAAAAAGGCATGGTGGCAATCCGGTGTGAACTCAAAAATGGCATCCTTAGCCAACAAGGCGGTGAGAGGTCGAGCGATTTTGCTAAAATCCCGAATGAACCGCCGATAGAATCCAGCATGCCCCAAAAAGGCGCGGATATCCTTCACATTACGTGGCGGTGGGAGATTAGCAATGATACCCACTTTGGCGGGATCGACCTCAATTCCCCTACTTGAGACCACATGTCCAAGTACAATCCCTCGTTTCACCATGAAGTGACATTTCTCCCAATTGAGAGCGATGTTCTTCTCACGGCATCGCTTGAGGACAAGGCTCAAGTGATGAAGGCACTCATCAAAGGAAGCGCCAAATATGGAAAAGTCGTCCATGAAGATCTCAAGGAAACGCTCAACCATATCGGAGAAGATGTTGATCATACACCTCTGAAACGTTGCCGGCGCATTGCATAACCCAAAGGGCATGCGACGGTAGGCAAACGTGCCAAATGGACAAGTGAATGTGGTTTTCTCTTGGTCCTCGGGGGCGATGGGAATTTGGTTGTAACCGGAGTATCCATCAAGAAAACAATAGTACTCATGTCCGGCCAACCTTTCCAACATCTGATCAATGAATGGCAACGGGAAATGATCTTTCCGCATTGCCGCATTGAGCTTGCGATAATCAACGCAAACTCGCCAGCCAGTTTGCAGGCGTGTCGGGATAAGCTCATTATGCTCATTCTCCACAACCGTCACGCCTGACTTCTTGGGAACCACATGGACAGGACTCACCCACGAACTATCAGAGATAGGATAGATTATGCCATGATCCAAGCACTTAAGAACCTCCTTTCGGACGGCTTCTTTCAGTACAGGATTCAATCTCCGTTGTGGGTCCCTGCGGGGCCTAGAATCCTCTTCCATGTGGATCCGATGCTGAACAATACCAGGGTTAATTCCCTTGATATCCTTCAAGGACCACCCGATCGCCTCTTTGTTTTCAAAGAGTACTCTTTTGAGGGCAACCTCTTGATCTTTTTCAAGATCAGAAGCAATAATGAGTGGCAAGGTCTCATTATCTCCTAAAAAGATGTACTTTAGGTAATCGGGGAGCGGTTTAAGCTCGACCAGAGGTGGGTCCTTGTCGGATTCAGAGTTACTTTCAAGTGGCTCAAGGGCCACAGGGTAAGAGGAGCAGGCACCCAGATGTGCCTCCTCGTCCAGAGATATGCTGGCGGATTCCTCAAGATCCTCTTCACTCGCAACCTGATCATTAGGCACCTCAATAATATGTCGATGTGAGTCGAACATGCCTAATGAATCGGGCTCATCCGTGTCCTGGATGAAATTGGCTCCGACTGTGTCGTCGAAGAGCCCAGGTTGCTTACCAAGAGTGAAGATGTTGAAATCCGCCGTGAGGTTTCCAAAAGACAACCTCATCAAGCCATTGCGACAATTGATCAAAGCATTAGATGTCGCAAGAAATGGCCTCCCAAGGATCACAGGAATCTGTCCTTGTGGGTTGGACACGAGTTCGGTATCCAAGATGATGAAATCAACTGGAAATACGAACTCACCCACTTTGATAAGGACATCCTCCACACTCCCTCGTAGGATTTTGACGGATCTATCAGCCAACTGGAGGGTTGTCCTCGTTGGTTTAAGATCGCCTATCCCAAGGTTGACATAGACTGAGTAAGGCAGGAGATTCACAGATGCCCCCAAATCCAATAGAGCTTGAGAGATGATCACATTCCCAATCATGCAAGAGACAGTTGGACAACCAGGGTCCTTGTACTTGACATTCATGGGTTGTGTCAATATGGAGCTCACATTGGCGGCCAAGAAGGCCTTCTTGGGCACATTTGTTTTTCTCTTGGTGGTGCAAAGGTCTTTGAGGAACTTGGCATACGGTGGCATTTGTTGAACAACGTCCAACAACGGGATGTTCACCTTTACTTGCCTAAGTACCTCAACGATCTTATCCCAATGCTCATCACGTTTTTTAGTCAATCAATGAGGGAATGATGCCTTGGGGACATAAGAATCACGAGGAGGAGTCTCAGAATTAGGTTCCTTGACAGGCTCAAGACTCTCCTCGGAAGTCTCGCCAACAGGGTTGGCTTCCGGCATTTTCACATTGTTGTCAACGACCCTTCCCGATCTCAAGGTATGAATAACATTAGCATGTTGGGAAGGGTCACTTTCAACATTGTGTACATTCTGCCTGGTATTAGCAGGCTGACCCCTGGGATTTACCACAGGTTGACTCGGGAATTGACCCTTCTCGCGTTCATGGAGCTGATGAGCCAACTGGCTTACTTGCATTTCCAATGCTTTGACCGTATTATTGTTGGCCGCAAGCATGGATTGAGTGCTCTGCATGAATGCTTGAAGGGTTTGTTCAATGGTAGAGTCCTTAGGGTCAACCCGCTGGGGTGGTGGAGTCTGGTTAGAATAACCCGACGAAGAGGCCTGACCAGGTTGGTAATTTTGGTGCTGAGACCTTTGATGTGGGGGTTGGTAGGTCGCCGATGGGCGTGGAGGTTGATAAGGTGGAGGTTGAGGTTGAGCGTGCGAGCTCTGACCGTGTCCTCCACTAGACCCCCAAGAGAAGTTAGGATGGTTACGCCATCCCGGGTTATAGGAATGACTATACGGGTCGTTTCAGGGCCTTTGTTGATACATCGCATTTGCATGCTCAGTATCTCTTGGAGCGTAAGCGCACTCCAAGTCATCATGTCCCGACAGTCCACACCTAGTACACCCGGGAGTAGCGACCTGAGCTACAGGAGCCCGGTCCATCTCCAAACTCTCTATCCTACGCATGAGAGCAGCCATTTTCGCCTCAGACGCGATAGTCGACTCAACATGATATGATCCAGCTCGACCAGAAGACCTGGCGGCTGGTGGCTCTCTCATGGTGTCCCACTCGAAGGTGCGCTCAGCCATGGATTCAAAAGTGTCCCATGCCTCCTCGATGGGTTTCATTTGGAAGTCACCCTGACACATCGACTCCAACAATGTGCGGGTGTTGTAGTTGATGCCCTCATAAACAATCTGGCACAGCTGCCATAGCTCAAGTCCATGATGAGGGCATTGCTGGAGAAGGTCCTTGAACCTCTCAAAGAAACCATGAAAAGATTCGGTCTCGGTCTGATACATTTGATGTATCTGGTGCCGTATCTGTTGAGTTTTCCTTTGAGGGAAAAATCTCTTCAGAAAGACGGTCACAAAGTCATCCCAAGACCGAATCGAGCTCGCCGGGAGGCTATACATCCATTTCTTCGCATTATCCTTCAATGCGAACGAAATCATCCTCAACCGGACAGAATCCTCGTCAAGCTGTTGAAGCTTGAACATGGAGCATACTTCCTCGAATTCGCGTATAAAAATATACGGATCCTCCTTATTGGCAGTAAAGGTTGGAAGCATGCTCACATACTGAGGTTTCAGCTCATAGTTGTTCCCGCGAGCAGGGGGAACAACTATGCAAGAAGGTTGCGCGGCCCGAACAGGATGGGTCCGCTCCCACAACGTCATCGGCCTATCCTGTCGAGCTAAAGGTGGTGGTGCACCTAGAACTCGATCCTGACCGAATCTCCCTTCCTCTCGAGTCAGAGGAGGAGGAGAAGGAGGTCTACGTGGTGGTGGGAATGGACCGAGGTAGTCCATGTATGGAACCCGGTCTCCCTCGCCACCACGAGACGACTCGCCTTCTTGCTCCAAAGGAGCACGAGGCGGAGATGGTCGATCACCAAGATCTTCCATCTCAGAAATAAGCACTCTCTCGAGTCGAGCGCTCTCACCAGAATGAGCCCAACCTCGCATAAAAATGCTCGACTCGACTCTAACAAACACACAACAGAAGGTGTACTAGAGGAGGAGACTAAACGTAGAGAATTGATGAGGAGAGGACTCAGATGAGGAGGGAAGAATCCCTAGAGCTAGCGAGGGTAGTGGGATCAGGAAGAAGCCTAACTAGCAAGCACGGCTCAAACAATGTAAGGCAATGGGTCCTTAAGCTAGACGACGCCTAACTTCGAGGTCACTAGCCTCGACACGCCTCACCTCCCTACAACGAGGACTACAATGCCCAGCAAGTGATACCAGATCCGGAGATCCAGTACCTCCTACTATCGACAAGGTAGGCAACGCCGATCAGGTCATGACGGTCTCGACTAGATTACTCTCCTAGTGCGTCCGAATTCCTAAGGGCCAATGTCTACTTGCTTTTAGTTAAGGCTTTATTAAGAGTGGTTTTTGGGGCCAAGGAAAGGGTGATGAAATCCCCCACCTTATCTTTTATGGGACAGCCCCTCCTTAGTAGCGATTTGATCCTAGATCTAGCAATCAATCGCTCCAATCAAACGCTCTCTCACTCTTGTCCCGATGCACCTTACTAACTAATGCATGAGATAAACATGCATGAATGAGGGATGTGGGTGCACGTACCTCACGCCAGCAATCAACGACAAAAATGTAAAGCAAAGAAAAGACAAATGCATACAAGGTCTACCAATGGTGCATGACCTAGATGGCAAGAAGTCTAATCTTTTGCTTTGAGTTTTATGGTCCAAGTTGATTAAAGGGGATTGAAATTAAATCTGGGAGCAAACTAAAGATCACAGCATGCACAATTGGGCTCCCAGATAACTAAAGTAAAGCAATAAACCACCAGAAGAAATTTGAGAGGAGGCAGACCTCACCAGGCCGCCAATTGGCGGTTTGCAACCGCTGATTGGCGGTCCCTTTGTGGATTCTTTTGCTCCAACTTTCCCAGTAGCTTCCCCTTGATGTTCTCGTTCCCTGAAACTAAACAAAACTGGAAACAAAGAATCAAAAACCCCTCGAATCGTCCAAACCAAGGTCTGGACAGAGCACCTCCCCGGCAACGGCGCTAAAAACTTGATTGATCTCGTTTTATATTTCTACCGCAAGTGCACGGCCGCGTTGAAGCGGTGGCAAATACGGGTCGTCCACTGGGAGGTGTTTCGACACTTGGTTCGTGCGAAGGCAAGGGGTAAAGAAAGGAGAAAAGGATTGGTTACACTAAACTACACTACAATGCTAAACTAGAATGCAAAAGGAAATGAAGATAAGCAATAAAACTAAACCCCAAAGGGGGTAGAGAACTGATGTGAACATAGAGATGTGTGTGTGTGTGTGTTCAATTAAGCTCCTCACAACATGTAGTGCATGAAATCATAAAACTATATCCAATCTTGCCTCTACATGAATTAAGATAAGACTACATCATTAAAACATACAAGACAATGATTGGAATGAAGCTACATAAACTCAAGTATAAAGACTAGACCCTACTATGCCTCCACATGAATTAAGATGACTACATCATTAAAACATACAAGACATTAGCTAAGGAAAATGCAACAAGAGTACATACACTACAAATTGTGTTTCCAACATTAACTTCATCCATATCCTAACCTTATCATTCCCCATAAAATAGGTCCACTAATCAAAGCATAAGCTAAGCTTCATTCAAGAGCATTAGCATATCAAAGATAAGAGTGGAGACCCATTAGATGGTTATGGAAATCATATAAAGCTCAAGGGATAAAAATAACACACACTTAATACACTACATGATTATATCACATATTTCTCCACCCCCCAAATGGGGATGAAACTACTCACTACTCATTACACTAACTATATTAACAGAAGCAAGCGTAATACTGAAATGAAACTATACTAATCAAGCAAGAAACATTAAAAAAGCATAAAACAAAATAAGCATCAAAGCAAAAACATTAAAGGAATTAAACTAAGCAAGAATTAACAAACTAATGAAAACTTTTATTATGAACTCACTCAGATTACAAGCAGCCCTTCCTCCACTAGAGTTTTGCTTCAAGGCTTCACTCTTAGTAAGGAAGGAGGCCACCAAGAGAGAGATGGATACAATGGGAGGTGAAGAGTTCTATTTATAAGCATGGAAAAAGCTAATCAGGGACAATCCCCCGATGTGGGACTAAACCAATACCAAAAATAGCCTAAACGAACACTAATACAAGTCCAGGAGAAGTTGGGGCGGATCTTGCATGATCCAGACCGCCAATTGGCGGCCTATAAAGCCCAGATCCGTCTGGGTCTTCTGGTGGGCTTTCCTTGGTGTGTTTCTTGGTCTTGGATGCATCTAACTTGTTTAGTGGAGCTCCGACCCGAATCGAATTGACAAAATACTCCTCATAATGGTGTGGAGTTTCCTGTTTTGCTCTTAGGTCCTTCTGTCTTACGATCAGGTCCTTCTCCCTTGCATCTTGGTCCCCAGGTCTCACAATTAGGTCCTTTTTTCCTGCTTTTGGGTCCTTTCATGGCTCTTCTCTTCAAACCTCTTTATTTCTGAAAACGAAACATAAAACTCGTCACGTAGCATTGCTTAGGTGTAAGATAATGGATATAAGGTACAAATATAAGCATGAAATGATGTCAATCAAATACCCCCACACCTAAGTTTTTGCTAGTCTCGAGCAAAACAAAGAAAGGAAAAAGCATACGAAAAACAAGAAATCCTAACTCACTTTCGTAGGAATCACGGTTGCACTTAGCACGTGCAACAAGCCGTTAAACCTCCTTGTTGCCAAGGAGGAGGAGTGTTGTCTCCTGAGGGTTTTCAGCGGATATACCCACAAAATCCGAACAAGATGCATTATTCAATCTAGACCTCGACTCGTTGGAAATATTTTGTCGATCAATGGACGCGGTAATCCTACGGGCCGACTCTATATAGGTAATCAGTCCACACCTAGCCTAATAAACCATTCGTGCAAGTTAAATAAGGAATTAAGTGAAAGACATGGACAACCTCAAGATCCTCAAGTGATACAAAGTGTAAGGTCCATTAAGGTTCTTATTTGCATTAACATTTTTTTTTCTTTTTGTTTCTTTTCACACATTAACTCAAAGGGTTCAGTCCACACCGGTGCCTTAATAATGGGAGCTGAAGTCAACTCTTTCTTCAAGGTCAAAAAGGCATGGTGGCAATCCGGTGTGAACTCAAAAATGGCATCCTTAGCCAACAAGGCGGTGAGAGGTCGAGCGATTTTGCTAAAATCCCGAATGAACCGCCGATAGAATCCAGCATGCCCCAAAAAGGCGCGGATATCCTTCACATTACGTGGCGGTGGGAGATTAGCAATGATACCCACTTTGGCGGGATCGACCTCAATTCCCCTACTTGAGACCACATGTCCAAGTACAATCCCTCGTTTCACCATGAAGTGACATTTCTCCCAATTGAGAGCGATGTTCTTCTCACGGCATCGCTTGAGGACAAGGCTCAAGTGATGAAGGCACTCATCAAAGGAAGCGCCAAATATGGAAAAGTCGTCCATGAAGATCTCAAGGAAACGCTCAACCATATCGGAGAAGATGTTGATCATACACCTCTGAAACGTTGCCGGCGCATTGCATAACCCAAAGGGCATGCGACGGTAGGCAAACGTGCCAAATGGACAAGTGAATGTGGTTTTCTCTTGGTCCTCGGGGGCGATGGGAATTTGGTTGTAACCGGAGTATCCATCAAGAAAACAATAGTACTCATGTCCGGCCAACCTTTCCAACATCTGATCAATGAATGGCAACGGGAAATGATCTTTCCGCATTGCCGCATTGAGCTTGCGATAATCAACGCAAACTCGCCAGCCAGTTTGCAGGCGTGTCGGGATAAGCTCATTATGCTCATTCTCCACAACCGTCACGCCTGACTTCTTGGGAACCACATGGACAGGACTCACCCACGAACTATCAGAGATAGGATAGATTATGCCATGATCCAAGCACTTAAGAACCTCCTTTCGGACGGCTTCTTTCAGTACAGGATTCAATCTCCGTTGTGGGTCCCTGCGGGGCCTAGAATCCTCTTCCATGTGGATCCGATGCTGAACAATACCAGGGTTAATTCCCTTGATATCCTTCAAGGACCACCCGATCGCCTCTTTGTTTTCAAAGAGTACTCTTTTGAGGGCAACCTCTTGATCTTTTTCAAGATCAGAAGCAATAATGAGTGGCAAGGTCTCATTATCTCCTAAAAAGATGTACTTTAGGTAATCGGGGAGCGGTTTAAGCTCGACCAGAGGTGGGTCCTTGTCGGATTCAGAGTTACTTTCAAGTGGCTCAAGGGCCACAGGGTAAGAGGAGCAGGCACCCAGATGTGCCTCCTCGTCCAGAGATATGCTGGCGGATTCCTCAAGATCCTCTTCACTCGCAACCTGATCATTAGGCACCTCAATAATATGTCGATGTGAGTCGAACATGCCTAATGAATCGGGCTCATCCGTGTCCTGGATGAAATTGGCTCCGACTGTGTCGTCGAAGAGCCCAGGTTGCTTACCAAGAGTGAAGATGTTGAAATCCGCCGTGAGGTTTCCAAAAGACAACCTCATCAAGCCATTGCGACAATTGATCAAAGCATTAGATGTCGCAAGAAATGGCCTCCCAAGGATCACAGGAATCTGTCCTTGTGGGTTGGACACGAGTTCGGTATCCAAGATGATGAAATCAACTGGAAATACGAACTCACCCACTTTGATAAGGACATCCTCCACACTCCCTCGTAGGATTTTGACGGATCTATCAGCCAACTGGAGGGTTGTCCTCGTTGGTTTAAGATCGCCTATCCCAAGGTTGACATAGACTGAGTAAGGCAGGAGATTCACAGATGCCCCCAAATCCAATAGAGCTTGAGAGATGATCACATTCCCAATCATGCAAGAGACAGTTGGACAACCAGGGTCCTTGTACTTGACATTCATGGGTTGTGTCAATATGGAGCTCACATTGGCGGCCAAGAAGGCCTTCTTGGGCACATTTGTTTTTCTCTTGGTGGTGCAAAGGTCTTTGAGGAACTTGGCATACGGTGGCATTTGTTGAACAACGTCCAACAACGGGATGTTCACCTTTACTTGCCTAAGTACCTCAACGATCTTATCCCAATGCTCATCACGTTTTTTAGTCAATCAATGAGGGAATGATGCCTTGGGGACATAAGAATCACGAGGAGGAGTCTCAGAATTAGGTTCCTTGACAGGCTCAAGACTCTCCTCGGAAGTCTCGCCAACAGGGTTGGCTTCCGGCATTTTCACATTGTTGTCAACGACCCTTCCCGATCTCAAGGTATGAATAACATTAGCATGTTGGGAAGGGTCACTTTCAACATTGTGTACATTCTGCCTGGTATTAGCAGGCTGACCCCTGGGATTTACCACAGGTTGACTCGGGAATTGACCCTTCTCGCGTTCATGGAGCTGATGAGCCAACTGGCTTACTTGCATTTCCAATGCTTTGACCGTATTATTGTTGGCCGCAAGCATGGATTGAGTGCTCTGCATGAATGCTTGAAGGGTTTGTTCAATGGTAGAGTCCTTAGGGTCAACCCGCTGGGGTGGTGGAGTCTGGTTAGAATAACCCGACGAAGAGGCCTGACCAGGTTGGTAATTTTGGTGCTGAGACCTTTGATGTGGGGGTTGGTAGGTCGCCGATGGGCGTGGAGGTTGATAAGGTGGAGGTTGAGGTTGAGCGTGCGAGCTCTGACCGTGTCCTCCACTAGACCCCCAAGAGAAGTTAGGATGGTTACGCCATCCCGGGTTATAGGAATGACTATACGGGTCGTTTCAGGGCCTTTGTTGATACATCGCATTTGCATGCTCAGTATCTCTTGGAGCGTAAGCGCACTCCAAGTCATCATGTCCCGACAGTCCACACCTAGTACACCCGGGAGTAGCGACCTGAGCTACAGGAGCCCGGTCCATCTCCAAACTCTCTATCCTACGCATGAGAGCAGCCATTTTCGCCTCAGACGCGATAGTCGACTCAACATGATATGATCCAGCTCGACCAGAAGACCTGGCGGCTGGTGGCTCTCTCATGGTGTCCCACTCGAAGGTGCGCTCAGCCATGGATTCAAAAGTGTCCCATGCCTCCTCGATGGGTTTCATTTGGAAGTCACCCTGACACATCGACTCCAACAATGTGCGGGTGTTGTAGTTGATGCCCTCATAAACAATCTGGCACAGCTGCCATAGCTCAAGTCCATGATGAGGGCATTGCTGGAGAAGGTCCTTGAACCTCTCAAAGAAACCATGAAAAGATTCGGTCTCGGTCTGATACATTTGATGTATCTGGTGCCGTATCTGTTGAGTTTTCCTTTGAGGGAAAAATCTCTTCAGAAAGACGGTCACAAAGTCATCCCAAGACCGAATCGAGCTCGCCGGGAGGCTATACATCCATTTCTTCGCATTATCCTTCAATGCGAACGAAATCATCCTCAACCGGACAGAATCCTCGTCAAGCTGTTGAAGCTTGAACATGGAGCATACTTCCTCGAATTCGCGTATAAAAATATACGGATCCTCCTTATTGGCAGTAAAGGTTGGAAGCATGCTCACATACTGAGGTTTCAGCTCATAGTTGTTCCCGCGAGCAGGGGGAACAACTATGCAAGAAGGTTGCGCGGCCCGAACAGGATGGGTCCGCTCCCACAACGTCATCGGCCTATCCTGTCGAGCTAAAGGTGGTGGTGCACCTAGAACTCGATCCTGACCGAATCTCCCTTCCTCTCGAGTCAGAGGAGGAGGAGAAGGAGGTCTACGTGGTGGTGGGAATGGACCGAGGTAGTCCATGTATGGAACCCGGTCTCCCTCGCCACCACGAGACGACTCGCCTTCTTGCTCCAAAGGAGCACGAGGCGGAGATGGTCGATCACCAAGATCTTCCATCTCAGAAATAAGCACTCTCTCGAGTCGAGCGCTCTCACCAGAATGAGCCCAACCTCGCATAAAAATGCTCGACTCGACTCTAACAAACACACAACAGAAGGTGTACTAGAGGAGGAGACTAAACGTAGAGAATTGATGAGGAGAGGACTCAGATGAGGAGGGAAGAATCCCTAGAGCTAGCGAGGGTAGTGGGATCAGGAAGAAGCCTAACTAGCAAGCACGGCTCAAACAATGTAAGGCAATGGGTCCTTAAGCTAGACGACGCCTAACTTCGAGGTCACTAGCCTCGACACGCCTCACCTCCCTACAACGAGGACTACAATGCCCAGCAAGTGATACCAGATCCGGAGATCCAGTACCTCCTACTATCGACAAGGTAGGCAACGCCGATCAGGTCATGACGGTCTCGACTAGATTACTCTCCTAGTGCGTCCGAATTCCTAAGGGCCAATGTCTACTTGCTTTTAGTTAAGGCTTTATTAAGAGTGGTTTTTGGGGCCAAGGAAAGGGTGATGAAATCCCCCACCTTATCTTTTATGGGACAGCCCCTCCTTAGTAGCGATTTGATCCTAGATCTAGCAATCAATCGCTCCAATCAAACGCTCTCTCACTCTTGTCCCGATGCACCTTACTAACTAATGCATGAGATAAACATGCATGAATGAGGGATGTGGGTGCACGTACCTCACGCCAGCAATCAACGACAAAAATGTAAAGCAAAGAAAAGACAAATGCATACAAGGTCTACCAATGGTGCATGACCTAGATGGCAAGAAGTCTAATCTTTTGCTTTGAGTTTTATGGTCCAAGTTGATTAAAGGGGATTGAAATTAAATCTGGGAGCAAACTAAAGATCACAGCATGCACAATTGGGCTCCCAGATAACTAAAGTAAAGCAATAAACCACCAGAAGAAATTTGAGAGGAGGCAGACCTCACCAGGCCGCCAATTGGCGGTTTGCAACCGCTGATTGGCGGTCCCTTTGTGGATTCTTTTGCTCCAACTTTCCCAGTAGCTTCCCCTTGATGTTCTCGTTCCCTGAAACTAAACAAAACTGGAAACAAAGAATCAAAAACCCCTCGAATCGTCCAAACCAAGGTCTGGACAGAGCACCTCCCCGGCAACGGCGCTAAAAACTTGATTGATCTCGTTTTATATTTCTACCGCAAGTGCACGGCCGCGTTGAAGCGGTGGCAAATACGGGTCGTCCACTGGGAGGTGTTTCGACACTTGGTTCGTGCGAAGGCAAGGGGTAAAGAAAGGAGAAAAGGATTGGTTACACTAAACTACACTACAATGCTAAACTAGAATGCAAAAGGAAATGAAGATAAGCAATAAAACTAAACCCCAAAGGGGGTAGAGAACTGATGTGAACATAGAGATGTGTGTGTGTGTGTGTTCAATTAAGCTCCTCACAACATGTAGTGCATGAAATCATAAAACTATATCCAATCTTGCCTCTACATGAATTAAGATAAGACTACATCATTAAAACATACAAGACAATGATTGGAATGAAGCTACATAAACTCAAGTATAAAGACTAGACCCTACTATGCCTCCACATGAATTAAGATGACTACATCATTAAAACATACAAGACATTAGCTAAGGAAAATGCAACAAGAGTACATACACTACAAATTGTGTTTCCAACATTAACTTCATCCATATCCTAACCTTATCATTCCCCATAAAATAGGTCCACTAATCAAAGCATAAGCTAAGCTTCATTCAAGAGCATTAGCATATCAAAGATAAGAGTGGAGACCCATTAGATGGTTATGGAAATCATATAAAGCTCAAGGGATAAAAATAACACACACTTAATACACTACATGATTATATCACATATTTCTCCACCCCCCAAATGGGGATGGAACTACTCACTACTCATTACACTAACTATATTAACAGAAGCAAGCATAATACTGAAATGAAACTATACTAATCAAGTAAGAAACATTAAAGAAGCATAAAACAAAACAAGCATCAAAGCAAAAACATTAAAGGAATTAAACTAAGCAAGAATTAACAAACTAATGAAAACTTTTATTATGAACTCACTCAGATTACAAGCAGCCCTTCCTCCACTAGAGTTTTGCTTCAAGGCTTCACTCTTAGTAAGGAAGGAGGCCACCAAGAGAGAGATGGATACAATGGGAGGTGAAGAGTTCTATTTATAAGCATGGAAAAAGCTAATCAGGGACAATCCCCCGATGTGGGACTAAACCAATACCAAAAATAGCCTAAACGAACACTAATACAAGTCCAGGAGAAGTTGGGGCGGATCTTGCATGATCCAGACCGCCAATTGGCGGTTCCAGACCGCCAATTGGCGGCCTATAAAGCCCAGATCCGTCTGGGTCTTCTGGTGGGCTTTCCTTGGTGTGTTTCTTGGTCTTGGATGCATCTAACTTGTTTAGTGGAGCTCCGACCCGAATCGAATTGACAAAATACTCCTCATAATGGTGTGGAGTTTCCTGTTTTGCTCTTAGGTCCTTCTGTCTTACGATCAGGTCCTTCTCCCTTGCATCTTGGTCCCCAGGTCTCACAATTAGGTCCTTTTTTCCTGCTTTTGGGTCCTTTCATGGCTCTTCTCTTCAAACCTCTTTATTTCTGAAAACTAAACATAAAACTCGTCACGTAGCATTGCTTAGGTGTAAGATAATGGATATAAGGTACAAATATAAGCATGAAATGATGTCAATCAGTGCACTCCATCGGTCCTGGAATATTCACTAGCAAGGTTGAGAGATGATGAGTCTGGCATCTTGTGATGAGTGGCACCACTGTTCACACAATACGAGTCACTTTCCTAGTTTGCAAGATGACAAAGTGAAGCTAGATGAGCTTTAGCATAAGGCTGAGGTGTGGAGGGAGTGGGATATGGTTGTTGTGGCTGTATGGGAAGTTGAATATGCGATGGTGGAGTCAGGATTAGAGGTGGAAGAGATCGGAGCCGATGAAAGCAACATTCGGCTGGATGATTAGTGCGGGAACAAAATGGACATGAAGGATAAGAACCTCCATGACCTTGACCACGAGGAGATGAACAACCATGTCCACAAGATGCTTGTTCGACTATTGCAACGTTGAGAGTGGGAAATGGATCTGGAACAACTAATGGGGTTGAAAGTTGAGTGCGAATTTCATGCATTTGAGAAAGCCTTGAAGTTCAAAGTACGAGATCGGCGATGGACGAGTGAATAGTGTGGTGATGAGGTCTTTGAAGCTTGAATTGAGGCCTTTAAAGATAAAGGCATTAAAGTCTTCAATTGCGAGAGGATGGCCAATGCCAGCAAGATCGTCGGAAATCTCCTTAACTCGTTGAAGATAATTGGAAACCAGGAGGTCACCTTGGTGGAGACCATGCAATTGCATATGAGTTGAAGTACACGAGCTTGCGAAGGAGATGCATACGCGGTTTCAAAGGCTAACCAAGCAGAGTAAGTTGTGGAAACGCCAACAACATGGCGAAAGATGCCTTCAATGAGGGAAGCATGAAGCCACGTGATGACATGTTGGACACGTAAGAATCAAGTTGTATTAGTTGGGTTAGGATCACCGGAGCCGAGTTGCAGAGGAGGAAAAACATTTTGTGCCATCAATGTGTCTGAGGAGCCATTGACTAGTAAATAAGGATATGATTTGAGTTTTCTGTAAGTAGTAATTAGTAGGAGTTAATTAAATGGAAAGCAAGTGTGAGACATTTGAGATTAGGGCGTTAACAAGAAGTGAAGGAGTGGTCGGGGATGAGGTTGAAAGTGGTGGGTTGGCCATTGGATCTAAGTATAGGTTGATACAATGTTAAGAGATGATTTTTTGATTAGTGCATTTGCATCATAATAATTGATGTTGTCATATATTTATAGTAAGTATTTGTGGGAGTTACAATGAGATAGAGATTAGAAGTTTCACATGAGATCATGGGGTATAATGAAGATCATGCACAACTGAAATTAACCTACAATGCATGAATTAGACTAATGACTAAAGAAATTCGCATCTTTGTATCATGCATGGCTGCATGTTGTGTACGTTCTTTTGACACACGATGCATTGCATACATTGCATCATATGTCTCTCATTTAGATTAATTTTATATCAATAAATGCTACTAAGGTATGTGTTTAGTCTTAATTACAGAATACAGGGACCTGAATGCAAATTACTCATATACCGAGCATAAATGCGTGTCAGAGACTCATTTCTGTTATAAAGACCAAGTTCAAGATTATCGGGATTCAAATGGAAATTCATCCAAGCATAAAAGCATTCAAGGACCTAATTGCAAAAAGGTCAAGGACTTAAGCACAAAAGTAGCCAGGGACTGAATTGCAAAAGGCTGAGGACCCGACTGCAATTAAAGCACCAAAATATTATCTTGGAGAAATTCTAAAGAAAAATCAATTTGGATCTCCAAATATATGAAGGAATTAATTCGGAGCTCAAAAGAAAGGAAAGAAATCATCCAGACGTGCAAAAGATATTGAAATCATACCATAAACACACAGGAAAAATCCAGATTAAATCAGCACATATATTGCAGCGAAATCGCAGCATCCTACGTGTATTGTGCGGCGGAAACGCCGCCCCCTTGTGGATCCGTGGCTCCGAATTTTGTCCAGTCGTGTTTCGCCACGTGTACTTTCCTATTTTATACCTAGGTCCCTTGTATCGGCTATAAATAGCCCCGAAACGTTGTGTAGAGGATGTTCTTAGTTTATGTTCTTAATTTTAGTTCTTAGTTTATGTTCTTAGTTTATGTTCTTAATTTTAGTCTTAGTTTTTGTTCTTCTCTTTAGCAATAAAATTCTGTTATTTTATTTCTTGTTTTTAATTTTCTAAAGCATGAAACATGAACAAATAAAACTAAAATAAGAACAAGGATGGTGAATTCCGTTGGGTGGAGGTTTAGATATAGGGTTTAGATTAGAGAATTCAGAAACTTATAATAAATCATATTAGTTATAAAGCATTACATGATAAATGATTTAACATAAACTCAAGTAATCAAAATATACTAACACGAAATTAAAATAATAACTTTTATACTTCTTCTCTTCAACCTAAATCCGTCACCTCCACCCTTTGGAAAGAGTTAGAAACTCATGGATGGAGGGAAGGAGAATGAGTCCTAGAGAAACTACAAAAGAAAACTAAAAACAGGAAATAAAATAACAGAATTTTATTGCTAAAGAGAAGAACAAAAACTAAGACTAAAATTAAGAACATAAACTAAGAACTAAAATTAAGAACGTAAACTAAGAACTAAAATTAAGAACGTAAACTAAGAACATCCTCTACACAACGTTTCGGGGCTATTTATAGCCGATACAAGGGACCTAGGTATAAAATAGGAAAGTACACGTGACGAAACACGACATGACAAAATCCGGAGCCACGGATCCACAAGGGACGGCGTTTCCGCCGCACAATACACGTAGGATGCGGCGATTTCGCCGCAATATATGCGCTGATTTAATCCAGATTTTTCCTGTGTGTTTATGGTATGATTTCAATATCTTTTGCACGTCTGGATGATTTCTTTCCTTTCTTTTGAGCTCCGAATTAATTCATTCATATATTTGGAGATCCAAATTGATTTTTCTTTAGAATTTCTCCAAGATAATATTTTGGTGCTTTAATTGCAATCGGGTCCTTGGCATTTTGCAATTCAGTCTCTGGCTACTTTTGTGCTTAAGTCTTTGGCATTTTTGCAATTAGGTCCTTGAATGCTTGGATGAATTTCCATTTGAATCCCGATAATCTTGAACTTGGTCTTTATGACAGAAATGTGTCTATGACACACATTTATGCTCGGGATATGGGTAATTTGCATTCAGGTCCCTGTATTCTGTAAATAAGACTAAACACATACCTTAGTAGCATTTATTGATATAAAATTAATCTAAATGAGAGACATATGATGCACTGTATGCAATGCATCAAATACCCCACACCTAGATTTTGCTAGTCCCTAGCAAAACAGAATATAAGAAAAATGAAAACAGGGAAATCTTAACTCACTTTCGTAGGAATCACGGTTGCACTTAGCATGTGCAACAAGCCTTTAAACCCCCAAGTTTCCTTAGAGGACGAGTTTTGTCTCGTGAGGGTTTTCAGTTGACACACCCACAAAGTCTTAATTCAACATTCCATTAATAACTCTCAATATCCCTACCTCAACCTTTATACATCTCACTGAGAATTCTTGCATGCTTATTATATAAGTCTAACCCATAAAAAATCTGACTTGGTCTTCATTCCTCCAATATTCACACCACTAACCCTTCTACACATGATATCACTTAAATTATTTTGCACGCCTCCTTTGGTGGTGAAGTATCATTCGGATCAACCATCTCATGGATCATTCTTTTAGCTTTGGGCCTTGAGTATTTTTTTCCGTGATTCAACATATTTGCTTTTTCTGACACTTTTACCTTTTTTGCATTCGTGTAGCGAGTTTGGTCGATAATCCCGAGCTGGCAGACTCAAGTTACCGGGTTTCAAGATACCCCTACGGACCAGTGACTCGAAAGCTTGGGCTTTTGTAATCATTTTGCAAAATGTGTTTTCCTCACTTTATTCCTTTATTTTTACTTTTATTTTCCTCAAGGCTTAATTGCTATTAGAAGTCCACACTTCCCGGTATATTTTCCTCAACATCTGTTTTTTATCAACCACTTCAAAGATTTGATTCATCCAATTTAAGTGCATACATGTCTTTAAAGGGTAATTGGTTATTTCTTTGGAACTTAGATTTATGTCATAATTTCTACAAGCAAAACTATATAATAAGGAACAAAAACTCAATGCATTTTGTACACGGGTTTTGGCAGTTCGATCTTAAGCTATGTCATGGAACATTTATTTTTTTAATTTTAAAAGAACAATAAAACAGATAGATAGATAAATACCCCCCCACACACACACCTAAATCATGCATTGTCCTCAATGTATGCAAAGAAAAAGCAAATGCACGTATTACCTGAGTCAACTTGCGGTAGAGGGGTTAAATTTGCTCAGAATCAACCATAGTCAGAACTGGATTGAATGACACCATGTTGGTGCATGTATCCAGTTGAATTGTTCCACATGTTGCACTGAGGCACAAATTCCACAGCCCTCACATGTATTGGTTCTCTTATTTGCTCGAGTGATGGTGGGTGTGTCGAAGAATTACTCCCCTTTTTCTTACTTCCTTTTTGATTTTGTGATGATTTATTAGATTCATAAATCTTATAAATACGTCATCTCAACACAACATCACTTTGATTGCATACTATTTCTGGCTCATTATCAACATGAAAGATATTAAATTCAGCTTTTAAGTTTCCAAAAGATAGTTGCATGAGCCCATTTCGGCAATTTATCAAAGCTTCAGAAGTGGCTAAAAATGGTCTGCCTAGTATCACAGGGATTTATCTCTTAGGATCGACAACAGGTTCAGTGTCTAGAACGACAAAATCCACTGGGTAAATGAAGTCACCAACCTTAATCAAAACATCCTCTACTATACCTCTTAGTTTCTTAATAGAGCAATCAGCAAATTGAAGGGTTGTCTTAGAGGGTTTTAGTGGACCAAGGTTGAGTTGCTCGTAGACAGAGAACGGGAGTAAGTTAACACTAGCACCAAGGTCTAGAAGGGCTTTGTTGATAAAAGTATCTCCTATTGCACATGAAATTGTGGGACACCTAGGGTCCTTATATTTTATAGGAGACGAATTTGACAGAATAGAGCTTATGTTTGCAGTTAAGAATGTCTTCTTTGGTACGTTCGTTTTTCTCTTTTTAGTGCACAGATCTTTTAAGAATTTAGCATAAGCAGGTATTTGTTGAATGATATCCAAGAGTGGAATATTCACCTTAACTTGCTTAAATACTTCCAAGATTTTCTCCATTTGTGCACTTTAGTTCTTCTTGAGTCTGTTGGGGAATGGAGCTTTAGGAACATAGACTCGCTCAGGTTGAGCTATGGGTTCAGTTTGAGTAGGTGGGTTGGGCGTTTCAGATTGAACGTCAGGTTTAATGGTTAGGTCATATGTGGTTGCTTGATGGCTAGATTGATTAGACGTTCTAGGATTTACCACATTGTTATTGACTTGTCTTCAGGACCGTAATGATACTACTGCATTTATTTGTTGGAACGGTCCTTCTTCATTAACTATTTGAACTGGTCTAGGGTTGTTATTTCCTAGAGGTGGTTGATAGGGCTGATATGAATTATTAGATCTTGGATTCACCTCAGGTTGACTTGGAAACTGACCCTTTTCTCTTGCACCTACAATTTGCGCGAGTTGGCTGACTTGTGTCTCTAGCCTTCGGAAGGATTGGTTGGTTGTTTGTATAAAGGTTTTCATCAAATTTTCCAAGTTTGTCAACCTAACCTCATGATCGACATTGTTACTAAACTCAGATGATGTATTATTTTGGTTATACAGGTTTGGTTGTTGTCTAGGAGGTTGACCTTGTTGGCTTGATGAGAAATTGGAATTATTACGCCAACCCGAGTTATAGGTTGATGCGTATGGGTCATTTCTAGCATGGTTAAACGTGGCATTAACTTGTTCCCAGTCCGCACAATCATCCATTAAATGACCAGTCTGACCACATCTAGAGCAAGGGATAGACGAGGCTTGATTCACTCGGGGTCGGTTTTGCAGCTCTAGACTTTCCATTCTGCGCATAAGGGTAGCTAGTTTTGCTTCAGCCGCTATATTGACATCTACAGCTAAGACACCTGGTTTGGGTTGACTTGCTATTCTAGATCCAATACTCGGGTTAAGCGGTGCTCTAGCATTGTCCCATTGCATACTGTTTTCAGCTAAATCCTCAAGAAAAGTCCAGGCATGATTCTCATTTTTGGACATAAAGCTTCCTTGGCTTACAGATTCTAGAATAACCCTAGATGTGGGTGTCAATCACTCATAGATAATTTGGCACAATTGTCATCTTGGAATTCCATGATGAGGACATTGAGTCAACAGACTTTTAAATCTTTCTAAATAGGAATAGAACGGCTCGCTCTCAGATTGAACGAATGCAACAATTTCATTCCTAATCCTAATAGTCTTATGGTTGGGGAAATATTTCTTTAAGAAAATTTGAACAAACTCGGCCCAACTCCTAATAGATCTTTCGGCTAGACTATATAGCCATTTCTTAGCGTCGTCTTTCAATGCTAGATGCACGAATTTCAGACGCACTGCCTCCTCAGAGATATGCTGATATTGCATAAGAGAGCAGATTTCCTCAAATTCTCTAAGGAAGAGATATGGGTCTTCCCTAGAGGTGAACTTGGGCAACATACTCATGTATTGTGCCTTCAGTTCGAAGTCGCGACCCGGTATGACGGGCATAACGATGCACGATGGCTGAGCAGCCATCGTTGGGTAGCACCGATCCCTCAGAGTCATAGGTGGTGCAACAGGCGGGTCCACTACATTCTCACCCATTGGATCTGGGTGAGGTGGTGCAACAGGTGGATCAGGGTTAAGCTCCAGACTGGAATCTAGATGAACTCGTGAGAGTCGATTACTCAAGTCCTGAATCCAAATCTGAGTGCACCGGCTTGAATCAATTTTTTAATTTTTATTTTTTTTATTATTTTTTTTTAATTTTTTTTTTGTTTTTTTCAAAAATGGAAACAAACAATAAAATGAGGAAAGATGAGAAAGGAATCCTAATCTAGAGAATTGAGGTCAGAAGAGAAAGAAGACTCAGATGAGAAGGGAAACTTAACTCTAAAGATAGAAAAGAGGGTCGGTCAGAAATTTCCTAAGCAAGCACGGTTCAAACAATCCTAGACCTAGTGTCGCTTAAATCTAGACGACTCCTAACTGGTTGAGTTGAACTGATTTGCTTGATTCACCTCCCTCACTAATCAAATCAACTTGGTCAGGCAGTGTATAGCTAGTGGGGGCGCTTCCGACAGAGTCGGTGCCAATTAGACAACCACTTCGCTTGGAAGACTTTCGTCAACACAAAAACACTTTCTAGACACCAAATTAAATTCGATCAGCTTCAAGTCATAGCAAGTCAAACCAATCTTCTCCTTAATTGAGTCTGAGTCCTTAGGGGTCAATGTCTAATTGATTTTAAATTAAGGCTTGGGAGACACTTTAGGATTGTGATTTGTGGGCCACGGAAAGGTGATGAAATCCCCACCGTATCTTTTCCTACGGAGTTGCCCTTAAGATTGTTTAACTTAAATCTAGCAAAGATAGTCAAACAATGGTCTTTAATTGGGGGCAATTGCAAGGTTGTATGCAAATTAGATTATATGCTTAAATGCACTCGATAAAAACCGCGATACGTACCTTGCCTCCAACACTCTTCAACAATAATTAATTTGCAAAAATTTGGCAAGAATTAATTTGTTACCCTTCATGAAAACTCAAAATTCATATTTGTGAATGGTAAATAAGTAAGTCGATTAAGGCAATTGTGGAATTAATTCTGCGTTATGCAAAACACCAATCCTGGTTGATTTTTTGTCAAACGCAAGTTGTAAGCTAAAATGACAACCCAAAACTCAAAAATTCAACCCTTGGAAAAAATAGGTTTGGATGACAAAGTAAAACTCGTCAAATTTTAAAACTCGATCAAGTTATCCATATACACGCACGACGAACCCAAATTGTTCCTGAAAGGAATGTGTTCTAAAAGTTTTTCTTTTATATAAAAGAGGATGTGTACATGGTACAACCTCAAGGTTTTGAAAATCCAAAGAATAGCGAGAAAGTATGCAAGCTTCAAAGATCCATTTATGGATTGAAGCAAGCATCAAGGAGTTGGAACAAACGCTTTGACGAAGAAGTCAAAAATATTCACTTCGTCCAAATTAAGGAAGAGTCTTGTATATACAAGAAGGTTAGTGGGAGCCACATAGTGTTCTTGATCTTATATGTCGATGACATACTCCTCATGGGAAATCATATACCTTTGCTTGAGCAAATGAGAAGTTCATTGAAATCTTCATTTTCAATGAAAGATATGGGTGAGGCTCAATACATCTTGGGAATCAAGATATATAGAGATAAATCCCGTAGACTCATTGGCCTAAGTCAACGTACATACATTGACAAGGTCTTGGAAAGGTTCAACATGAACAACTCCAAAAAGGGCAGTGTGCCAATGAGTATGGGTGTGCAACTCAAGATGTCTCAACGTGCTGAATCACGTAAAGACTTGGAGTACATGAAAGATATCCATTATGCTTCGGCAATATGATGGATTGATTGATCGTTTTATATTTAACCGCAAGTGCACGGCCGCGTTGAAGCTGTGGCAAATACGGGTCGTCCACTGGGAGGTGTGTCGACACTTGGTTTGTGCGAAGGCGAGAGGTAAAGAAAGGGAAGAAAGGTTGGTTACACTAAACTACACTAAGATGCAAAAAGGAAATGAATAATAGCAATAAAACTAAGCCCCATAGGGGGTAGAGAAATAATGTGAATATGAAGATGTGTGTGTGTGTTCAATTAAGCTCCTCACAACATGTAGTGCATGAAATCATAAAACTACATCCAACTTTGCCTCACAAAGAATTAAGATAAGACTACATCATTAAAACATACAAGACAATAATTGGAATGAAGCTAAATGAACTCAAGTATAAAGACTAGACCCTACTATGCCTCCACATGAATTAAGATAAGACTACATCATTAAAACATACAAGACATTAGCTAAGGTAAAGGCAACAAGAGCACATACACTACAAATTGTGTTTCCAATATTAACTTCATCCATATCCTAACCTTATCATTCCCCATAGAATAGGTCCACTAATCAAAGCATAAGCTAAGCTTCATTCAAGAGCATTAGCATATCAAAGATAAGAGTGAAAACCCATTAGATGGTTATGGAAATCATATAAAGTTCAAGGGATAAAGATAACACACACTTAATAGACTACATGATTATATCACATATTTCTCCACCCCCCAAATGGGGATGGAACTACTCACTACTCATTGCACTAACTATATTAGCAAAAGAAAGCATAATACTGAAATGAAAGTTAACTAAGAAGACAAGAAGTATTAAAGAAGCTTAAAAGGAAAGAAAAGACTAAACAAACATGCACAAATTAAAAGACAAGATTAAAAGAAACTAGAAGAATTATTTTATTAACAAATGACTCACATTGAAGGTAGCATTCTTCTCCACCTTGAGTTTTTGCTTCAAGGCTCACTCCTTAGTGGAGAGAATGCCACCAAGCAATGGGTAATTACAATAGAAGGTGAAGAGTTCTATTTATAGGCATGGAAAAAGCTAATCCGGGACAATCCCCCGATGTGGGACTAAACCAATACCACAAATGGACTAAGAATACACTAATACATGTGCCCCACAAATATGAGACGATCCAGACCAATATGGACCGCCAATTAGCTGTCCAAGACCGCCAATTGGCGGTCTATATGATCCAGATCGAGTTGGTTTTGGTTGTGGGCTTTTCTGGTGGTCTTTGTTGGTCTTTGATGCATCTACTTTGTTTATTGGAGCTCCGACCCGAATCGAATTGCCAAAATACTCCCCATGATGGTGTGGAGTTTCTTGTTTTGCTCTTAGGTCATTCGGTCTTACGATCAGGTCCTTCTCCCTTGCATCTCAGTCCCTAGGTCTCACAATTAAGTCATTTTTCCTGCTTTTGGGTCCTTTCATGGCTCTTCTCTTCAAACCTCTTTATTCCTGAAAACTAAATATAAAACTCATCACGTAGCATTGCTTAGGTGTAAGATAATGGATATAAGATACAAATATGAGCATGAAATGATGTCAATCATGGATCATGTACGCGATGACTTGCATAAGACCCGATGTCTCGTACTCTAAGCGTGACAAGTCGTCACCAATCCAACGTAGGTCCTGAGCATTGGACTGCGGTCAAGAATATTCTGAGGTACCTTAACCGGACCAAAGATAAGTTTCTTGTTTATGGAGGACAAAGGGAATTAATAGCCGATGGTTATTCCACTACTACAGAAAAGGGAATATACGTCGGATGTAAGGGGTTATACACGTCGGATATGAGCACACCCCAATCCGACGTATATGTGTGCGTCGTCTATACATAGACGTCGGTCATAGTATAGCCGACGTCTATACCTAACGGATATACGTCGGCTTTAATTAGACTCCGACGTGTATTCTTTAATGTATACACGTCGGTTAACTAACATACGACGCCTATACTTTAAGCATACACGTCGGTTAACTAATATACGACGCCTATACTTTAGGGATAGACGTCGGGTAAATAATATACGACGCCTATACTTTAGGGATAGACGTCGGATTACATAGAAAGCCGACGTCTATTCTTTTCTTCAGAGGATTAGACGTCCGCTGATATAAACAGCCGACGTCTATTCCCAAACCTGGACAAAATAAATAAATAGCATCAGACGAAATTGTTTTTAGTCATCGTCGTCGTGTACATACAACTGCACCAAATTCGTTCACCTATAAATTTCATCCACATACATCCATATACATCCACATATATACATCCATATACATCCACAAGCATACATGCACAAACACAAACACACATGCACAAACATACAAAGCATACACAATTGGCATTCAACACACTTGCAATTAATTCATTCTAAAATTAAGGCGATTATATTAAGGCATAAAGTGTAGGTTTGTAATACAAGTGCACTTGTTAACTAAATTACAAAAAATACAATTGGCAGGAGAACCTCTTAGTTCGTCAGCATGTTTCTGATGAAATAGCGAGCCCATCGGTCGCGAGTTTCATCGAGCTCCTGTTGCGAGAATGGATCACTACTTTTTGGGAAAACCTATGAAAAAAATACAAGTGTGTTGAATATTAATAACTAAATATTGAAACTACACAACTATACAATTGAATAACGATCTACATTACCTCGGATAGGCATACGTCTTGAGTTGCCAATTCGAGGATTTCCTTCATGTATCTCATCACGTAGTAACCGCATTCCGTATTTCCAACCTGCTTCCGGTACTACAAACATAGGAATTCGCTAAATATTTGTTCCTAACTTAATTAACAAAAATGGGATAAAACGTACTCTCATTCCATGCCATGTTATTCCTGATTTTGTGGTTGTTCTCCTACCACCTAAAACTCTGTAAACCTTAATTGCCCTGAGTAGCACAAGTTAAAATATCAATCAATAATACTAATAAAAATCCACGAATTACTTTATTCACGACTAAACGAACTTACATATTTAGAAGTTTCTTTATTGAGTCCCTTGGTTTATTCGACCCCAACGGATCAAACCAATATGCCGAATTAGTCGTTGGGCATACAACGACAAGCATCCAATGAGCCCTGTGTTATATATATATAATTAGAAGTTTATTACAAAATAAAATTTCACTTTGAATTACAAAGTTTACCTCTCATGATAAGGGAGCAGATAATATTTCTTGTCTTCTTCTTTAAAGAATGTCCCTAGTTGACCCGATTTATCGTCATTCCCGTATATATATGTAGATGGACTGATAAATCCAAATACTTGATCCTCGGGAAAGATTGACCTTCTGGCGTCGTAAAGATGTCTACAAGTATAAAAATTATAATTTATTACAGTTTTGATAAAATTATTCAATACTTTTCATTGTATACAAAAGAACACTTACTTCACTTGCACGTCGATAATCATGATACACAACGAATCCATCGCCATGAACTGCATGATATCCTCTTTTGTGACGTACAAAGCCGGAGGCAACCCTTTATCCCCCTCCAACTCCAAGGTACTTAACGATTGTGCCTCCCTACCTACCATACATTGATACAACATTTTGCACCTACTTGGAAGCGAATTAATGTTGATCGAAGATTGGTTGTTTGACCCTTTGCTCCGGGGGCTTGACACCTTACAAAGATGTATAGAACCGTTAAAATACAATTGTTAACAAATTTGAAGTTTAAAGTCTTTCAAAGTTAAACTATACCTCATGTTTGTCGTTTAGCTCTACTAAATAATTAGGCCAACGCACGAACCCACCGATAGCATCGCCGAGAGTAACAATCTCTTCTTCCGGAAATGGCACAAAAACACCAGGATCTAAGCAACTCTCAACTGCAACCTTCAATTCTCCCTCTCCTACCTCTGTGAAGTGGTGTCTGGAGATGTTATAAACTTTCCCGTGTCCCACCAATCTTCGATCAGGGTCTTCGACAAATAAAGCACATCTAGATCCATACACGAACTTTCCAAACGAGGGACCGTCGACGAGGGCCAATTCTCGAGAATGAGACACGAAATCATCATGTCGATGAGGGTGGAACACTGGCGGAACCGGAGTAGTCTCCGTGGAAGAACCGGTCTTACGACGGGTAGGAGAAGTAGGCAAAGCACGATCCAATCTCTCCGTAAGAAGCTGCAAAGACTTCTTCAAATCTGCAATCTCCTGCTGGCATTTGGTATGACCAGTCGTCGAAGTAGACCGTTGAGTCTTCCCAAAATATTGTCGAAGTCCAACTCTACTCCCTACCCCTCGCACACGACCGGGGTGTTCGTCGTTTCCCAAGGCCTCGCGTAGAATATCATTCCGACCATCGGAAGCAAATTCGCCTTGAGATTCTCTCAACTTTAGAGAGTCCTAAGTTTAAAACAATATTTACTATCATTTGAGCAATATAAAATTAATGATTCTGAATTAATAACATATATATAAGTGATGCAACTTACTATCTTCGAGCCGATAGCTTGCGACTCGTCTGTGACGTACTCCATCATTCTTGGAACGACTACATGATTCATTTTCGCCGTGCCATATCCACCGTCTGTAATTTGGGTCGAAACCTTTCTCAAACGAATGATCTTTCATTTTCCGAAAAGTCAACACTGACATATTATGACACTTATTGCACGGACAATACGCCATGTCGATGTCTTTCATTTTCTTAGAATGTTTTTTGGCAACC
Organism: Triglochin maritima; assembly: GCA_963682175.1. NCBI lineage: Eukaryota > Viridiplantae > Streptophyta > Magnoliopsida > Alismatales > Juncaginaceae > Triglochin > Triglochin maritima. The sequence goes on from OY821786.1 coordinate 33,152,805, forward strand.
TCTAAGAACATATTCACTCCGTTCTCATACTCATCACTCAATCTGTTTGAAACTATCCACTCTCGATCCATTTCAATCTAAACAGAGGCAAAAATGATAGTTGTTATTGCAGAACATAAATAAAATTTCAATTTAAAAGAATGTATACGTAGATGAGAAGATTCGGAGACATTAAGATGAGAAAAGAATGACTCAGAGGAGAAGAGATGAAGTCCTTAATCTAGCGTGGAATAAGGAAGGTTAGAAATCCAACTAAACAATCAAGGCCAAAACAAACCTAAAGTCCACTATAGGTCCTTAGTAATAGACGACGCCTAACTTCGAGGTCCCACCGAGGACCACTAGTCTATAGGAAATCAAGAACCCTGAGGTCCCTAATATCTCAGGGAGACTAGATGGGCAACGACGTTCAGGCCGAAACGGTCTTAAACATCGAGGACCACTAATCTATAGGAAATCAAGAATCCGGAGGTTCCTAAAATCTCAGGGAGACTAGATGGGCAACGACATTCAGGCCATAACGGTCTTAAACGGTTTCCTCTCCTTAATACGTCCGAAAATCCTAGGGGCCAACGTCTAATTGATTTTATTAAGGCTCTTTTATTAAGTGGTTTTTGGGCCAAGGAAAGGGTGATGAAATCCCCCACCTCATCTCCTATAGGTGACTGCCCCCTAAGTGTTTTTCATACCTTAATCTAACAAACAACACACCAAACAAACACTCACCTCACTCTTGTTCCAATGCAAGTCCTACTAACTAATGCGTGCTTTCTAATGAATGATGAGTGAAAGATAGTACGTACCTTACGCCAGCAATCTACGACAGAAATCGTAAATAATAGAAAAATACAATGCATGCAAATCCTATATGATGAATGACTTAACAAATATTGTCTAATCTTTTGCTTTGGGTTATTAAAGGCCAAGTTGTTTAAGGGGGCAATGAGTTATTATCATAATATTAAAAATTCAATAAATTAAGGCAATAAACATTTAAAATATTAAAATCAAGTATTAAAACTAATTACTTGAATTGACAGAAAAACATTTTAAACACAAACTATCATGTTATTAATAATAATTGGGAATAAAATTTTATTGAAATTTTGGCAGAACCTCCACTTAAAATTTGATATGTAAAATTCTTCAAATCCTGAAATCAAACCAAACCAAACCAATCCAATCCAAGTCATTACATCACATTCACATTCACATTCACATTACATTACAAATCTAAGATAGCAAACCAAACCAATCTAAGTTCAGTTTGCAACATTTAAGTTCTCATTTAGATGGACCTATCGTAAAACCTCATGGAAATTTTAAATAACAAAGATTACAAATCTGATATGATTTTAGATCAATCTTCTTCCATAAATACGTCACATTCAAATTACATATTAGAAATATCATATGATACTGCAAGTCAAACCACCGCATCCAAACGCAATGTTAGTTTTCTTAGATATATGAAGTTCTAGACTTCCTAAAATACTTAGATTCTATGGCCCAAAAAAACATTACTACAATACTCTTTGAATGCTCACATACTTTTTTTCACCGAAAGCATTAAGTATTTTTCAGTTAAATCCCAAACGTGTAACAATAGGATTTTTCTACAGAGATGGTGCGGTGACGAACAAGATTTGTCTAGTAAATGAAACGTAACATGAGTTGTTGAAACAAACGTGAATATTTTATCATTTCCATCAAATATTTTCACACTAACTTACATGTGGAGAGAGACGGAGGAAGACGGGGGAAGAAGGAGAAGAGGGCCGGAGATGTGGAGGAGAGTTTGGGAGCTCACTGCGGTGCCGGAGACGGTGCGGATCGGTCGGAGGTTGGTCGCGGAGGAGAGTTCGGTCGCGGGACGGCTAGGGTTTGGGTGGGTTTCGTCTGAAATGAATGAAAGAAAACCGTTTGTCCGATTTCTTTAAGACCTATAGACGTCGGATGTTATATAACACCGACGTCTATACCTCGACGTCTATGTGGATAGACTATCGACGTCGGTCTTACATTACGTCTGACGTCTATAGGCCGACGTCTATACCCTATAGATGTCGGACTCACAAGGTACTAAAACACCGACGTCTAAAGGTCGACGTCTATACACTATAGACGTCGGTTAAATGTGTTATTCCCACACCCGACGTCTATAGTGTCGCATAGACGTCGGCTTCCATTCCAGCCGACGTCTATTCTGTCCTCTCCACACTAGACGTCGGTTATTGTAACAGCCGACGTCTATTTGGCGACGAGTAAAGCCAATTCTGCACTAGTGTTCGAATGTGAGTTTCATGAGTGATCCCGACGATAGAAGGTCGCAATCAGGATACGTCTACCTTCTAAATGGTGGAGCGGTGAGTTGGCGTAGTTGGAAGCAAAGCACTACTGCCGACTCAACCACCGCTTCCGAAATAATGGTTGTCGCTGAAGCGAGCAAGGAATGAGTGTGGATTAAGAAGTTCCTTGAAGAGCTTGGAGTAGTTCCCTCGAGCGAGGGACCAATAGAGCTATTTTGCGATAATAGTGCATCTATCTCGCAGATCAATGATCCCAAATCACACCACCAAGTGAAGTACATGGATCGTAAGTACTTTGTCACACGTGACTTCATCGACGAGGGAAAAATAAATTTGTTATGGGTGGACACAAACAGCAACACATCTGATCCATTCACCAAACTCTTATCCCAAGCCAAGGGCGAAATGCATTTCGAGTCTATGGGTCTGAGGAACCATGTAGATTGGCTTGATGAGTGATTAGAGAGGGTTACCCTAGTTATTATTGTTTTATACATTGAGAATGTATGTGAGAGAAAACTTTGATAACAAGTGGGAGATTGAAATGAATGTGTTCTAAAAGTTTTTCTTTTATATGTCAATTATTATGAATTGAATGTGCAAGCATTTTGTTCCTTGATTATGGTATTCGTGTTTTGGAAGTGTTAAGGAAGAGGCACTTGGTCCTTAACCGTAGAGCTCTAAAAGATAATGGTTTACATAAATCAAAAGTTATTCACAATAATGGTAATTAACATGGAACATTAATCACCGAGATAAGATTGTCGTGTTGGTCATCGATTGTTGTAGCTCTACAAATAATTGACGACACGAGTATATAAAAGAGGAAAAAAATTACTTTTATATATTGAATAAACTTAACAAGTAAAACATTATGGAATTGTGTTTCATGTCATTAATGTTTTTACTGTGTCTTGGATCCTAAGATATGAGACTTATATCTTTTCACTCAAGAAGTGCTTAATTGGATTATTGTCAAAAGCTATCAATGAGTGTAGTGATAAAGACAATAGTTGGTTGAGCATGACTTGTGTTAGAAAAGATAGGTAGTCAAACGATTATCATTGCCCCTCTTAATTGAGTGATGATATTAGTGAGCCCCTTGATAAAGCAAAATTATAATGTGCACAATGTAACTTGAGTTAAGTTACATAGTTATAATTAGCTTAGAGAGATCAATAAATGAATATAATACAAAGATAACGCATTTCTACTTTGTATATATTCTTAATATCATGAGGCAAGGGACGGACACAAGTGGTGCACTTACATCACTAAATGGATCGTGTTTTGGTTCGAGTGGAACAAATACATCTATGTTAATTGTGTAACTATAATGTGTAGCTAGATACCGCTTATAGTTTGAGATATTAAATGTTTAATATCTCTGTTAATTTGGCTTAGATCCTCCTGTAGGTCACACCACAAAACTGGGAAACAAGAGGCTTGATTTTAAGTTTATATGATGTGTCGGGTTTCATGTGAAAATATGATACATATGGTGAATGAATAAAATCAATATGTCATGAGAATTGACATAATTAGAATCATAATAAATTCATATGAGGTATATATATATTATGGGGTGTAATAATTTAATATTACAAATGATAATATATTAGATAAGATGTGAATTTGTTAAAATCCCAAAAGATCAAATTTTGTTGGAAATAAATCCAAAATTTGACAAAGGCAAAATCAGGGTCAAACACGGTGAACCGTTCATGGTTCGGTCGACCGGGGTTTCTTCGGATGAGCTAACCGAATAGGGAACGGGTAAGCGCAATTGGTTGACCGAAATTGTCTGGAGTGTTTGGACAATCGGGTTCGGTTAACCGAGTGTGCACGGTCAACCGAGAAGTAGTGTTTTCAGTAGACCGAAGGTGACACGGTCATCCGATGACTATGTCCCAAAAGCGATTCTGGTGGGTCAAATGTCGACCGAGTAAAAGACGTGGTTCGTCTGAATTTTTCCAGAAAATTTTTCTCATACGGATTCGATCGACCGTCTAGCTCACGGTGCACCGAACACGTGTTATAACCGAACGGTTCGGTTGACCGAGTTATACTCGGTCCACCGAACAATAACGATTCTACCTGAATTATTAAGAGATTAATTAAATCATGGGTGGATTAATTCCAGATTTAATTAAAACGTTTTTTGTGGGTGCTTAGATGGAAATTAGAGATTAATTTTAGGAGAGAATAAACAATGGATCATGACTAAAGAATAACTCTTGATAAGGATGTTTTGGTAGCCTATAAAAAGGCACCTACTCCTACTTGTTTAATACTAATGCAAAATTCTTTCTCTCATTAATCTCTCCCTAATCACTACAAAAATCTCTTAGTAAATTTAAGTTTTAGAGATAAGAATCTCAGGAGCTTAAAGATGGGTTATTAGCTAGATTCTAAACCTTGTTAGAGATTGATTGGCTAGCTCATTTCTCTCTAATATTGTTTAGAGTTTGGTGAACACTCGGAGGCAAATCCGTGGACGACGCAACAGACAACGCAAGTCCGGATCTTCAAAATGTTTTAGAGAATCTTTAGGTATGATTCTACTTTTGTGGTTTATTTTAATAAATGTAGGGTTGCATGTTATTAGAATAAACACAAAGTAATGTACATAAAATTTGTTGAAAATATGAAAATCGATCTTGTATGTTGTATTAAATTTTTTAAAATATATACATACATAAGGACACGAAATTCTACAGTTCCTCATGTTAAGACTTACGGTGTGTTTAGACACAAAATATGAGAGAGAGAAAAGATCAGGACAGTCAGAAGAGAAGAAAAGAGCAACTACAAAACAACAAAACTAACATTCACTTTATTTTCAATACATCCTACCAATTAACATATTATAAATGAGTACGTGATAAATAGTTTCCCTAATAATTGTATGTCAATATCCCTGATAACTGTAATAACTTTGCTACACAATTTCAAAAAATCAAATCACCTGGAGAGACTTTTTTTTATGTTTGTACTAAACAATCGAACAAAACAAATATAAAAAAAACTTGCATGATATTCATGCTCTAATGTGATGAATAGTTAAAGAAACATATTTTAATAATAAACGAAACATAAAATATTGAATGCAAACAAGGGTAGTAAACATGGATCATCAATGAGAGAAAATATTGATAAGTAATATGTTGAAATGTGCAATGATACTTTTGACATGAAATATGTTTCCCAACTTTCTCTCTACTTATTTCCAATTTTGGAGAGAGAGTTAAAAGTCCAATTTGTATCAAAGAATTTATTTACTTTTCTCTTATTAAAATAGTATCCAACAAGAAAATTTCTACTTTCTCTAAAAAAAAAATCGTTTCTTTCCATTTATCTCGTATCCAAAAAACCATTCGTGGAGAATTTTTTTGGTCTCAGCCGGTTTCCAAACAGTGCAGGTATATGATGGGAGATAATCGACATCTACAAGAATCGACCCATCAACTATACATGAGGTCCAATAACATTACAATATAGTCTTTGGTGCTTTATAAACACGATAGAGAAGTAAGATTTGAGTTTGTTCCTTCTTTTTGGCAATTTTAATTGTGAAAGTGATTCGAGAATTCTCTCTTCTTTGATACGTGAACATACTATTATAGCATCACGATTCATTGATACGTACAGGGTGTCAAGTGAAACTCTTCAACAATAATATTTTTTTATTTTTTAGAATAATGAAAGGATATATACAGGTATTGAAAGATGCATAAAAACTAGACCTTTAGTAGTGTTATGATCAAACTCATCTAATATACTAGCATGAATTGTTTGGCAGATAATTACAAACACGTTTGAAAGTTCAAGGAAATAAACTACAACATAGTTCAAGCGGCTAATTACACAATTTACCTTTTAATAATTTCTTTACGTACACTATTGGAAATGCAAGAATTGGAAGAAAAAACATGCACGTCACATCCAATTGACTTGACTGAAAGAAAATCGGAGTCCTAGAGCCACCTCCCAGGCCACCATAATCCATGGAAGAAAAGTCTTATGTCATCCCCTATCCTGAGCATAAATTCAACCAAACTCAACATTTCTCTCTCTACCACTCAGCACAATCACAAATACAACCTAACACAAAAATCATTCACTAGAGTAACCCAACTATTCAACACAACCACAAATACAACCTAACACAAAAACCATTAACTATCGTAACTCAACTATTCAACACAACCACAAATACAACTTAACACAAAAATCATCCACTATTACAACCCAACTATTCAACATCCTCACTCTTCCTCACATCATTCGTGGATAAAAAATAAAAAAACATATTTTGAAAAAAAAGGATTTAAAATGATTTTTTTAAAATCAAAACAAAAGAATGATTCAAAAAACAAAAAAAAACCCGGGCCAATGGCCCGAGGGCACGTGGACTTAGGCCCACCCTCTGGGTTGCAACCCCAGTCTAATTGTGGCTACACCCGACCCTGTTCCAACCCCGGTTAAGGGGTCGAATCCAGGTCGCGACCTGGGTTATACACCCCGTAGTGGGTGCCCTTAGCGACTTGCATTGCATGTTGTACCTCGAGTGTAGCCGAGTTGGTCGAAGGGAGTGGATCACACATTTCCAAACGCAAGTTCGAATCATAACAACGTAGTTAATTGCATCTCAGTAAAAAATGGTGTTGGACCACTTTCAGTTTGGAATCGCAGCTTGCCTAACTTAAGTGAGAGTAAGTGCTGAAGAATTCTAGATCATAAAAAAACTGAGATTGCATGTTGTATTTTATTCCTCTGTACCACAGTTCATATTATAATTTTTATAATATATTTTTAAATCATGATTAAATTTACTTTCTTGTACTGTCGCATAATATTCGAATACAATAATTTATGGGCATTTTCCAACGCTGTTAGATTTTATTGCCATTAATTCTCATGTAAATTGCAGAACAACACATAATATATAAGTGACTTATTACAACAAAATCAAATTAATCCAATCAACACCAACTTACCAAATGTGTTTTAAGTCTACTTACACTAGCTATTAACCATTGGATTAAACTTTAACAGTCCAGATTGAACAACATCATTTAATCCCTAATAAGATCGACCTTACTGGAAAATTCACCTACATATATACACTAACAAAATCTACATCCCATGGTAACCTTTGCACATAATATCATAGAATTTTCAGAACCCAATTTCCGTGTTTTAACTGGTGTAGCAATGAGAAAAGTCAAGAAGAAAGACCGGTCATATTCAAACTACGTACAAACTATACCATCACCCAAAAGTCTTCATCCTCCACCAACCAATTCCAATAAGCTTAGAGGCTACCTTGGTTGTTTGGGCACTCAATCCCCTCTATAAATTGCACCAAAACTCACTAAGAAAGATCACCAAGATATAGTATAGCAGTAGTAAGATAAGAAGAGAGCAAAATGAAGAGCATTAGAGTTTTTGTTGGTCTACTTGTTGGGGTTTGTTTGGTTTCGGTTGCGAGCGCACAACAAGCAAATAACGTCCGGGCAACGTACCATTTTTACAGGCCTGAGCAGATCAATTGGGACTTGGGTCGAGCGAGCGCGTATTGCGCGACTTGGGATGCCAACAAGCCACTTTCGTGGAGGCAGCAGTACGGCTGGACCGCCTTCTGTGGCCCGGTCGGACCCAGAGGACAAGCTTCTTGTGGCCGTTGCCTTCAGGTTCGTTTGTTTTGATTTCATGAAAATATTGCACAAAAAATCTCTATCAAAAGCTGATAAAAATGAACAACTTCAAGCTTCTTAGTTGTAAAATTTTACATTGAAGATGGTGAATAATATAAGGTTATAAACCTTATACAACTCATCTAATCAAAGTGTTACTCATAACTTTTTTTTGGGTGTGCAATCACATAGGTTACAAACACGAGGACCAACGCGCAAACGACGGTGAGGATTGTGGACCAGTGTTCCAACGGTGGACTCGACCTCGATGAGGGCGTATTCCGGCGACTCGACACTGACGGCAACGGCATCTTCAGGGGCAACATGATCGTCAACTACGCTTTCGTCAACTGTTGAAGTTGAATTACAACCCAAATATTGTAGTACACTAAGAATTTGGGATCTAAACTCCTAATCCTAAATAAAGGATTCCTACTCTTAACTTATGTTGTCGTGTGGAAACGTTGTAATAAATAAATAAATACGACGTAGTATTAATAAAATTTGGGAGGGTATGTCTATTGATTGAGATTTTAGCAGACAAAGTTTATAATTAAAGCCTACGTGGAATGCGTGTAGATTATTACTTAAAATTTGATATTTCAAAATAAGACCATGCCAACATCTCTATAATTGCAATAGAAAATTATAATTGTTGGATATTATCTCATATGATTGTTTAACTGGCTGAACTCCAGCAAACAACACATACAGATATGGCTATCAACGGTTAATCATTTATCCCGTTAATTTTCTTCCGGTTGGATAAGAGTAAAGTTAGGATTTTATTTAATGACCCTTTTTTCTGACCATTTTATTCGGACCTAGGTCCCTCCTGTCCGATGCATGTGCACTTCGACAATTTACAATTACAATTTCGATGTTTGTTATTCAAGAAAAATGTAATTAGATTTTACAAATAGTTCTAACGTTTGTAATTCAATCCTGAACTCTTACCATTCTATTTGTAAATTGTCCCAAAGTAAAATGCGATTACACATGGACTGGACCCTCCCAGTAACCGGAGGGGATCCAAGTTCATCTGATAATGTTATAATTAGTCCTTACTTTGTGGCTCTTCGATACATTCGAGACAAACGATGATGAATTGATGATGCATTTGAGTAAAATTTAGGTAGGTTTGATGTTATTTAATTGACATCATATCATACATATATTTGTGTCTTATATTTTTTTATTTTTAGCCTAAGTAATGCTACATGATGAATTTTATGTTTAAGTTTCAGGAATAAACATGTTTGAAAAGAATAAACTAAAAAATGACTTAAAAGCAAGAAAAAAGACTAAGATGCAAGACTTATGAACTGAGATGTAAAAGAGAAGAACCCATATGTAAAACCAAAAGGACCAATGAGCAAATCAAGAAGCTCCACACACCATCATGAGAAGTATTTTGGCAATTAGATCCTGTTTTAAGCTCCAACAACCACTTCGGGTGCACCAAACATGAAGAAATCGATCCACAAAAGTCTCCACCAAAGCACAACCCGATCAGCCCAACCCAGACCGCCAATTGGCTGTCCATTTGGATCCAAACCCGATAAGCCTCAGTCGGGTGGTGTATTAGTGTGTATTTAGTCCATTTATGATATGCGTTTAGTCACATACCAGGGGATTGTCCTGAGTTACCTTTTTTATGACTATAAATAAAACACTTCATCCTCCTTTGTATTCACTCATTGCTTGGTGACATTCTCTCTACTTGGAGTAAGCATTGGAGCAAAACTCAAATGGAAAATAATGCTACTTGTAATGTGAATCATGTAAATAAAATAATTTTTCTTAGTTTGTTTTAATGTTGTATTCTCTTTTAATTCTTGCATGCATGCTTAGTTTAATTTTGTTTTGTTTTCTTTTATTAATGAGTAGTGAGTAGTTTATCCCCCTTTGGGGGTGGAGATAATGTACATATATGTTGTGAAGTTTGTATGTTTGATGAATTTTTGATTGTGTAGACTTGCATGTTTGTAAGTTCATTGGCGGTATTTTAATTATCTACGTGTTGATGGATTTTTGATGAGTTTTCTCGTAAGATTTAGACATTTCTCATGCATAGTTTCCTCATGTGTTATTAGCTGAAATTTCCTGTTGAATATGTTACATGTTAGTTATGTGTTTCTATTTGTGTTTGCTTGCTTGATTGATTAAAGAAACTTTACTTTGATGAGTTTTGTCATAACATTTAGACATTTCTCATGCATAGCTTTGTTCTTCACATGAGTTCCTGGGTTTGATGAGTCTTACTGTCACACCCTTAAAGTCTTCCGCCAGGGGGTGTTGATGCGTGCAGACTGTTTGGGGAACATCGGGTGGTCATATGAACATAGATGTTATATGGGGGAGAGGCTTCAACTCGAAGGTGAGCGCCTACGGGACTGCACTTATATGCAGTTGGGAGCGTAGGGCTGGTTGGGAGCTGAAGCCGCTTCCCTGACGAGCCCGAGGCAGGGCGAAACCAGTCGATTTGTCTCGTGCGCAGAATAGCTGACTGTGTGTGCATGTAGGATTTCTAGTTTAATTATACATATATATTTTCGGATTTTTTATGTATAATAAGGATTTTTACAATTTTCTACGATTCGTTTCATGCATGCATCGGTTTGTTTCAATAACTAGTTTTAAAACTTTTATTAAAACAAACATGGGACTCCGAAATTCATACCTAGAAGTTCTCTAAAACTTCTTGATGATCCGAAGACGTTGGGGATGCTCCTTGCTGCGCCGGATGCCTCCGAGATTTCACCAAACTCTAAACAAGATTGGAGAGAGAAAAGCTAGTCTCTCAATCTCCAATAGGGTTTAGAATCCAATTACTAACCCCTCTTTAGTTCCCTTGAGAAGATGATCTCTAGAACTAAAACTAAACTTAAGAATTACTGGAATTTCGTGGAGAATTATGGAGAGAGAATTTTGCTCAAGAAAATAATGAATTAATTAAGGAGGTAATGAGATAACCTTGTATTTATAGGTTATCTCCAAATTACCTATTCATGTGCAACCTCTTGCCCATGATCCCATGCAAAATTCCATCTAACCATCCATTATTTATTAATAAATAATATTAACCACGAATTAAATCAATTATGGACCAATTCCATGCATGATCTAATTAATTCTTAAATTAATTCTGCAGAAAACCGTCTGGACCGGTCGACCGTTACTGTTCATCGGTCGACCGGTACTGTTCATCATGGACCGGTACTGTTCATCGGTTGACCAGTACTATTCATCGGTTGACTTTTGCAAAGTACTGCAGACTGGTCAAATTTTGGTTTAACCCCTACAAAATTTGACATTTCGGGATTAGTAGTAAATTCACAACTTATGTAACATATTATCCTATGTAATGTCAACTCATTACACCCCATAATATTTACATCACATATGAATTTAATTTAGATTCTAATTATGTTATTAATCACAACATAATCTTGATTTTGTTTGTTCACCCCATGTGTCATATTTTCTACATGAAACCCGACACATCCATATGAACTCAAAATCCCCATTTCTTGTTTCCCAGTTTTGTGGTGTGACCTATGGGAGGATCTAGACTAAGTTGGCAGTGACATTAAGAGCTTAATATCACAAGCTATAAGCGGTATCTAGCTACACATTATAGCTCCCAATTAGTTAGATGTCTTAATTCCACTCGAACCAAAACCCGATCCACTTAGTGATGGAGTGCATCACTTGTGTCCGTCCCTTGCCTCATGATATTAAGAATACACACAAAGTAGTATTGTGTCATCTTTGTATTAGTATTCATTTCTTGATCTCTTTAAGCTAGTTATAAATATGTGACTTAACTCAAATCACATTGTGCACATTATAACTTTGCTTTATCAAGGGGCCCACTAATATCATCACTCAATTAAGAGGGGCAATGATAATCTTTTGACTAACTATCTTCTCCAACGAAAGTTATACTTAACCAACCGATGCCTTTACACTACACTGATCGATAGTTCAAGACACTGATCTAATTAAGTATTCCTTAAGTGATCAGATATAAGTCTCATATCAAAGGACCAAAGACACAGTAAAATATTAATGACACAGAAACACATTTCTATAATATTTTACTTATTAGGTCTATTCAGTATACAAAAGTAATATTTTCCTCTTTTGCATACCCGTGTCGTCACTCACTTGTAGAGCTACAATGATCTATGACCAACACGACAATCTTAACTCGGTAATTAATGTTCCATGTTAATTACCATGATTGCGAATATCTTTTGTTTTATGCAAACCAATATCTTTTAGAGCTCTACGGTTAAGGACCAAGAGCCTCTTCCTTAACACTTCTAAAAGACGAATAACATAAACAAGGAACAAAATGATTTCTCATTCAATTCATAATAATTGGCATTTAAAAGTAAAACTTTTAGAACACATTCCCTTCAATCTCCCACTTGTTATTAAAGTTTTCTTTCTCATACATACTCAATGCATAAAACAATAATAACCAGGGTAACCTTCCCAAATCACCTATCAAGCCAATCCACATGGATCCTCAGATCCATGGACTCGAAATATATTTCGTCTCTTAGCTTGGTATGAAGGTTTGTTGAATGGATCAGTTGTGTCACTGTTGTGTCCACCTATTTATTTATTTTGTCTTTCGTTGGTGGTTGAGTTAGCTGTAGTGATATTACTCCTAACTACACTAGCTCATACCTCCACCTTCGATAATGATGACGCATTATCACTCCAACCTCTTATTGTCTAGAATTCCTATAAGAATTGCATCAAAACAGCCCTCGGCTATTTTCTCCTTTGTCTTCCATAAACAAGAACCTTATCTTTAGTCCGGTTAAGGTACTTCAGAATATTCTTGACCACAATCCTACGATTAGGACTTGCGTTGGATTGGTGACCACTTGTCACGTTTAGAGCATACGAGATATTGAGTCTTGTGCAAGTCATTGTGTACATGGTCCTTCCTTTTGCCAAAGCATAAGGGATACCTTCATGTACTCCAAGTCTTTGTGTGATTGAGCACATTGAGACTTCTTGAGTTGCACACCTCTACTCATACTTATTGGCATATTGTCCATATCGGAATTGTTCACCCTGAACATTTCCAAAGACCTTGTCAATGTATGCACGTTGACTGAAGCCAATGAGTCTCCGGGATGTATCTCAATGTATCTTGATTCTCAAGATGTGTTGAGCCTCATCCTTTTTCTTTTTCATTGAAGACACTGATTTCAACGAAATTTCTCGTTTGCTAATGCAAAGGTATATGATTGCTCATGAGCAATATGTCATCGACATATAAGATCAGAAGTACTACATGGCTCCCACTAATCTCCTTGTATATACAAGGTACTCCTTTACTTTGAATGAAGTGAATCTTCTTCACCTCTTCGTCAAAGCGTTTGTTCCAACTCCTTTATGCTTGCTTCAATCCAGAAATGGATTCTCGAAACTTGCATATCTTCTCGCTATTCTTTGGATCATCAAAACCTTGAGGTTGTACTATGTACATATCCTCCTCCAAGTTCTTGTTAAGGAACGCCATTTTGATATCCATCTTCCATATCTCATAATTATGAAATGTGGAAATAGCGAGCATAATCCGAATAGATTTTATCATGGCAACTTCTCAAAAGTTTCATCAAAGTCAATTTCTTGAATTCGAGTATGACCTTTTGCTACAAGCCTTGCTTTGTAGGTTGTCAAGTTACTATCCATGTCCATCTTCCTCCTAAAAGTTCATTTATACTAAATGACATTTTCTCTTGAGGAAGGCAAATCAAGTTATACACTCGATTATCATACATGGATTCTATTTCGGATTTTATGGCCTTGAGCCATAGTTTGGAGTCTTTTCTATTGCTTCTCGGAAGGTCGAGGGATCTTTGGTATCTAGTACCATGATCTCATGAAGTCCCACATACTTATTGGGTTTCTTCCTTTCCCTCATTGACCTTCTTAGTTCTTTTGGTTCTTCTCGTGTCTCTCGAACTTCTTCCACAATTTCTTGAGGAATAGGTTCATGTTCGACTCTCGAACGCACACTAGGTGAGGATGATTGAGATTCTCTCACAATTTCTTGTAAGGATCTCTCGCTCATGCTCCCACTAACCAAATGAATCTCGGCTGGGTCTTCATGATCTTGAATGCAACATTCACATCATGATCTTGTAGAGTATCTTGAGTTTTCTCAAGCTCAACTCTACTCCCACTACTTTTCTCTCTTTTCCAGAAATTCCAGAAAAACATATCTCTCTCTACAATCTTTCGATTGGAGGTGATATATCAAAAATAGTATCCTCTTGTCATACAAGGATAACCTATAAAGAAGCACTTAATCCGTTTTTGGTTGAAGTTTGGTCGACATCAATTTCTCGACGTAGACCTCTCAACCCCAAATCTTGAGAAAGTTGAGCTTAGGTGTCTTTCAACTCCATAGCTCATAAACCATTTTCTCCACGGATTTGGATGGAACATTATTTAGTGAGTTTGTCATTATTTGTAGTGCATAATTCCAAAAGTAAATCGGCAATTTAAATTGACTTATTATTGATCGAACCATGTCGAGCAATATCCTATTCCTACTTTAGGAATGAGTCAAATTAGGTATTCTAAGCACTCACCCCTACGACTTTTCATAGAGACTCGATATTCTTGTTGAATTGGTTCGCTACTCCATTCTCGAATTCCTTGAACTTGTCAAAGAATTCACTTTTGCTTCCCATTAGACAAATATAGTCATAATGACTATAGTTGTCCGTGAACAAAATGAAGTACCTTAAACCGTCTCTTGCACTTGTACTTATCGGACCACATACATTAGAATGTATCATATCCAATTAGTTATTCGTTTTCGTTCCTTTCTTCTTGAAAAGTCTCTTGGTCATTTATTTGACCAATCCGATAGTGCTACAAGATTGTATCATTCACGTGAGTTATCTTAGCTTCTCTTTTGTTATTGTTTGTTTGAGTTTGTTCATTATTTATTTCAAGCAAATAGAAATAATTCCTTATGAATGTATTTGCATAGAAAATTCCATTCTTCGATATAGACAAGCAAGAATTAAAATATTTATTAAAATTTATCCATATCTAAAACTTGATACAGAAATGTTCTTGCTAATCGAAGGCATATAACAAACATTCTTCAAAGCATAAATTTAAATCACTAGACTATTGAAGCTCCATAGAATCTTGTACAATCGCAGCGATGGTTGTACTATTTCCAATCTTCAATATCATCTCGTTCTCCACGAGTTCCTTCCTATCCTTCAATAGCTGCACATCAAAATTATGTGAGCACAAGATCTGGTAACCATTACCAAATCAAGGATAGAGGTGATTAAATTTATCTCAATAACAAACATACCTACGGCGCTTCTCGGGCGCCTACGTTCAATCATCCCATTTTCAAGGTCTTCCTTGTACTTGGGGCAATTAGGTCGGATGTGTCCCTTTTCACCGCAGTGAAAGCACTCCGTGTTGGGAGTTGGAGATTTGAAAGATTTCCCCCTTGAGACACTCCCATGAGCACCTCCTACTCCCTTGCTCTTGATTGACGTATCTTTGGTAAATTTGCCTTTACCTTTGTTGATCTTTTTGCTCCTCTCATGGACGGCTAGGACGTGATTGTCCTGACCTTTGCCCATGTCAACTTCAGCCGTTTTGAGAGCGTTGTGAAGCTCATCAAGACTCACCCCTTTTTCACGCACATGATAGTGCATCACAAAGTCCTTGAAGGACGGGGCTAGAGAGCCGAGAATCAGATCTTCGGCAATGTCCTTGGGCATTGGAGAAGAGAGCTTCGACAATTTCTCTAGGTATTCCTGCATCGTGAGAAAATGCATAGATACCGATGTTCCCTCCACCATATGGCACCTTGTGAGTGCGATAGTGGTCTTATAGCGCTCCTTTCGGGCACTATCCATGAACATCTTTGTTAGAGCCTCCATGGTCTTCTTGGGTTTTGAATCCAAGTATTTCGCTTGAAGCGAGTCACCCATGGATGCTAGTATAAGACCGTGAACTTGGTTCTCTTGGTCTTCCCACTTGGCTATCGCCTCTTTCTCTTTATCGGTTGCCTTCTCATTTAATTTTGGGATTTCACCATCCAAAATATGAGATAGTTTTTCAACCTCAACACGATATTGAGATTGAGTTGCCATTTCATGAAGTTTGAGCCATCATTTTGCAAAGGGTTCTTTTCGATCATAGATCGCACAATTGGTTGGATATTTGACATTTCTACAAAATAAATTATATAGGTTTTAATGCCAATTTTATGTTTTAATACATACATACATATATATATCGAATATGATGTAAATACTGCAAATAAAATCTTGCCCGTAAATGCAGTAATCCAAGATCCCATCAATTGTAATATAGACTAGCTAAGGGCTATCGAATACATTACAACATCAAGGTAAGAAAAACATTTTCTAATCACAACCTTTTTGAATTTTAGCAACATTTAGCATCTTCAAACTTTTGTGACTCTTGTCGTTTTAATTATGAGGGAATACGACCTATCCTCACAAGAAAAACTTTTTCCCAAAACCGAGCGAGGGCTCTAGGTAATGTTAAGAAAACTTATTTTCATTTGATACGAGATACGTTTATCTATTGTATTCACAACTAAACATACTTGGGGTTCACTAGGGTGAAACACACCTCATATATTTAATTGTGGCACAACAACAGACAACCTTTATATCTCCCACTATTCCCAAAGATAGAGGGAGCTATCTCCCGCTAAGGGCGAGCAGAGTATCCCTCGATCAATGGCTGCTAGTGGATGAAATAAGAAGGAAAAATTAATCTTAATTTTTGTTGGACAATTTCATTTATCAACATGTGATTTTGAATTTTAGTTTATCATGCATATTAAAATTTATACACATCCTAACATTCACCATTCATCACATGCATAGCAGAAATTATAAAACAGAAATTAAACATTCACACAATCCACATCGTGTGAGTTTATATGTTCCCTTCGATCCTTGATCCTCGATCCCCGATCCTCGATCCTCGATCGATGCGCTACAGCGGCGACTTCCTCTTGCACCGGAGATGTAGATTTTACAGAAAATAAACATGCTCCTCACATTCGATAAAAAACCGACTAGTGCAAGTCCTATGTAAAAACCTCTCACATGCAAATGCAATTCTAAAGATAGAAAATAGAGAATATGGCTTTTACATACATAAGCCCCTGTATAATAATAATTACATACATTTGTAGTGTCTGATTTGGAACATATAAACTCACAATCCTGCAAAGCAACTCAAGCATCCATGCACGCAATTGCTATAAACTACAGAATCTAATTTATCAATCATCTAGAATTCTCAACAATTCTTTGAAAAATATTTTGAAATCCATTAAAAACATTTTTCATACATCCATATTCACAAATTAATTATGAACCGCTGTTCATCCAATTTCCAATGGAAAGATGAATTGCAGTTTTTCGGTTTTGTTGATTCTCTTACAAAATAATCGTTTATACTTAAAACGAAATTATTGTAAGTTAGACTTATGTCTAAATCATAATTCTAATAATTATATGTCATGTTTTAAACATTCAAAATATTTAAAACGAATTATTATAAAGAATTATTTCAACAAACATTTAAAGACCGAAAAACCGGTAAAACGAATTGTTTAAATCCTAGATGGTAAACTAGATTTGTTTACAGCCATAAATCATGAGAAAATTGAACCCTATGCTCTGATACCACTGTAGGATTTCTAGTTTAATTATACATATATATTTTCGGATTTTTTATGTATAATAAGGATTTTTACAATTTTCTACGATTCGTTTCATGCATGCATCGGTTTGTTTCAATAACTAGTTTTAAAACTTTTATTAAAACAAACATGGGACTCCGAAATTCATACCTAGAAGTTCTCTAAAACTTCTTGATGATCCGAAGACGTTGGGGATGCTCCTTGCTGCGCCGGATGCCTCCGAGATTTCACCAAACTCTAAACAAGATTGGAGAGAGAAAAGCTAGTCTCTCAATCTCCAATAGGGTTTAGAATCCAATTACTAACCCCTCTTTAGTTCCCTTGAGAAGATGATCTCTAGAACTAAAACTAAACTTAAGAATTACTGGAATTTCGTGGAGAATTATGGAGAGAGAATTTTGCTCAAGAAAATAATGAATTAATTAAGGAGGTAATGAGATAACCTTGTATTTATAGGTTATCTCCAAATTACCTATTCATGTGCAACCTCTTGCCCATGATCCCATGCAAAATTCCATCTAACCATCCATTATTTATTAATAAATAATATTAACCACGAATTAAATCAATTATGGACCAATTCCATGCATGATCTAATTAATTCTTAAATTAATTCTGCAGAAAACCGTCTGGACCGGTCGACCGTTACTGTTCATCGGTCGACCGGTACTGTTCATCATGGACCGGTACTGTTCATCGGTTGACCAGTACTATTCATCGGTTGACTTTTGCAAAGTACTGCAGACTGGTCAAATTTTGGTTTAACCCCTACAAAATTTGACATTTCGGGATTAGTAGTAAATTCACAACTTATGTAACATATTATCCTATGTAATGTCAACTCATTACACCCCATAATATTTACATCACATATGAATTTAATTTAGATTCTAATTATGTTATTAATCACAACATAATCTTGATTTTGTTTGTTCACCCCATGTGTCATATTTTCTACATGAAACCCGACACATCCATATGAACTCAAAATCCCCATTTCTTGTTTCCCAGTTTTGTGGTGTGACCTATGGGAGGATCTAGACTAAGTTGGCAGTGACATTAAGAGCTTAATATCACAAGCTATAAGCGGTATCTAGCTACACATTATAGCTCCCAATTAGTTAGATGTCTTAATTCCACTCGAACCAAAACCCGATCCACTTAGTGATGGAGTGCATCACTTGTGTCCGTCCCTTGCCTCATGATATTAAGAATACACACAAAGTAGTATTGTGTCATCTTTGTATTAGTATTCATTTCTTGATCTCTTTAAGCTAGTTATAAATATGTGACTTAACTCAAATCACATTGTGCACATTATAACTTTGCTTTATCAAGGGGCCCACTAATATCATCACTCAATTAAGAGGGGCAATGATAATCTTTTGACTAACTATCTTCTCCAACGAAAGTTATACTTAACCAACCGATGCCTTTACACTACACTGATCGATAGTTCAAGACACTGATCTAATTAAGTATTCCTTAAGTGATCAGATATAAGTCTCATATCAAAGGACCAAAGACACAGTAAAATATTAATGACACAGAAACACATTTCTATAATATTTTACTTATTAGGTCTATTCAGTATACAAAAGTAATATTTTCCTCTTTTGCATACCCGTGTCGTCACTCACTTGTAGAGCTACAATGATCTATGACCAACACGACAATCTTAACTCGGTAATTAATGTTCCATGTTAATTACCATGATTGCGAATATCTTTTGTTTTATGCAAACCAATATCTTTTAGAGCTCTACGGTTAAGGACCAAGAGCCTCTTCCTTAACACTTCTAAAAGACGAATAACATAAACAAGGAACAAAATGATTTCTCATTCAATTCATAATAATTGGCATTTAAAAGTAAAACTTTTAGAACACATTCCCTTCAGTGCATATATATGCGCGCGCGCACAGTGCTGTGCGGGCGTGTGCGACTGTCACCGCACAACTCCGTAATAATTGGTATCAGAGCCAAACCTATACATCCTGAGATGTCCCGCGAAAAGACTTGCAAGAGGCGAGTAGCAGGGGAGCTTGTACATCTAAGGTGTATCAGACGATTTGGGAAACTCCCTAGCGCCAGTCCAGAAGCTGCGTAGTTGGTCATGTGCTTGTGGGCGAACGTAAGTAGTCAGGAGACCTCAGAGAGGAATGAGGGGGCATATATTCCCACTCGCAGAATACTTGGATGGTGATAAGTAAGATGTGCACGAGGACGTGCACGATTTTAAAGGGAGGAGAGTTTGTCACACCCTTAAAGTCTTCCGCCAGGGGGTGTTGATGCGTGCAGACTGTTTGGGGAACATCGGGTGGTCATATGAGCATAGATGCTATATGGGGGAGAGACTTCAACTCGAAGGTGAGCGCCTACGGGACTGCACTTATATGCAGTTGGGAGCGTAGGGCTGGTTGGGAGCTGAAGCCGCTTCCCTGACGAGCCCGAGGCAGGGCGAAACCAGTCGATGTTGTCTCGCGCGCAGAATAGCTGACTGTGTGTGCATATATATGCGCGCGCATAGTGCTGTGCGGGCGTGTGCGACTGTCACCGCACAACTCCGTAATACTTACCATAACATTTAGACACATCTCGTGTTGAACCTAGTCTTCTGATAATCAAGTAGTAATTGCCGATATGTTGTGTGAATGGATTGATATGTTTTGCCACATCTTTAGACACTTCCCATGCACGAAGACACACACACATACATGCTTACACGTGTCATTCATCACTTATTTCACTTCATATATGCACACACTCCACCTTTTAGGGGGTTTCTTTTCCTGAATTTTATCTTGTTTTTGATTGCCCTTGCTTTTGTTTTCGTTGTTTGATGCTTGCTAGTTTAGTGTAGTTTAGCTAGTGTAATCACAACTCTTCTCCCCTCTTTTTCCCACTTGCCTTCAAACGAACCAGAGTCGACACACCTCCTTGTGGATCGACCCGTATTTGTCACGTCTTCACCGACGTCGTGCACTTACGGTATTTAAAACGAACACACATCAAGTTGTTGGATCTGGAAAATTTTGAATTTTCATCATTTGCAAAAAATCATTGTAATCCAACCCGTTACCACCGAAATCTTGTAACAGAACCTCAAATAATTTAAGATAACACACTGTATAAATTTAAGTTTTTTTTTAATTTTTTTTGGATATGCGTCTTAGACAGACGCCCATCCATTGGGGAAGCGTCTGGATAAAACATCCTCCCTTTAGGGGTGACGTTTGGCTAAGACGCCCGACCTGATTTTTTTTGCTGGACTTACTTCACCGAATTCAGACGCTTCGTCAGACAAATTTGTGGTGTTTGTACTGGGAAAATGAGGAAAACGTAGGCAAAAACCTTATTTTAAGAGACGAGACGAAATTAGTATTAAATGAATGGTAAATAGCAAAATGATAATCGTTGGGACGATCTAAGTAGTTTTCTGCGATGAATAGTAGTTCTCTTTATTATTCCATTGAAAATATTTGACCAATTATTTATCTGTTTTCCTCTCCTATCTGTTTTCCTCTCAATTTTGGTGACTTTGAGCTCTCTTCTGGTGTATCTTTCCTGGGGATTTCCATCTTCATTTAGAAGGGTTATAAGGTCCGTATACCCAATTAAAAAAAAGTCTGTGCTCCTCCGACGTCTCTCCGACCTCTCCGACGCCTCCGTAGGCTCCGACCCTTTCGATGGCTCCGACTGCTCCGACCACTCCGACGTCCTCGGCTACTAACGACAAGTGTCTGAGATTTGGGGCCGAAGGGTTCTGACGACTCCTACGACTCCGACGAGACACTCTCTTCTCCGGCGACGAGCATCAGGAGGTACTTTTACATCGTCAAGATTTCGGGCTAGGGTTCCTCCGACACATCCGACCTTTTGGATTTGGGGCTAGAGTCCATCGTTTTACATAAGTACTGGAATGTTTGTGGAAGGTTTTTGTTAGATCTTGATCTGGAACGTTGATAGGAAGAGTTCTGGAGATTAGCCTCCGGCTTCATCGATTAATATTGATAGGAACATACTGTTGTTTGTGATTGGTTTCGATTTCTGACTTCTTCTATTTCCGTTGATTTTGTAATTGTTGTTGATACATTAAATAGTTATACAGAAGACTCTCTTTGACAATATTCCTTGTTGATGGTCACGTTTTTTCCTCCATCTACTAGCAGACGGTTTGAATAACTCATTCTTCTCTATGTTTTCTTCAACTTTGTTCGGTCTAAGTAGTGTTGTCTGTTAGTAACGTTAATTGATACCACATTTATCACTTCAGAAACTCAGTCTGCAAATTTACATAAAATCGTCTTTATACATCCAATTAAATAAGCTTCCCGTTCATATTTTCGTTAATATGCTTAGTTAAACACCCATCGGTTATGCTTCCCAATAAAATCTATATCATCATAAGCCTTTTTTTTGCCGTGTTATATTTGCTCTGTTAGCCATTAGCAGACTGCTATTTCTATTTTGTATTCCTTTCTCACAGCTGTTTGCTTCACTAAAATGTTAACCGATAGTTTCCACAAAATGTACCAAAATAAAGAAAGTCATTTTCATTCAAGGGTCAACAGGTGAGTACTGGGGAAATAAAAACAGAACAGACAAATACAAACTCCGAATAAACCAAAAATTCTACTGTTGGGAGTTGATCCCTGAATTTGACAATTTTCAGGAAGTAAAAACCAACTTGGATAAGTGCAGGAAGTAAGATTCCACGCCATTAACACCCCCTTCATCTCTGAATCTCTCCCAGGTCGGTCTCGTTCTCGTTTCCCCCAATATTTTCTTATGTATGTGGTTATGTTCGGCTACTTAATTGGGATCTTTTAAGTCCTTAATTGGGATATCAAAATAAGTTTTTTATAAAAAAATTAGGGTTTTTTGATGTAGATTTAGACATCGAAGTTGAGTGTTGGATTGGTATTTTTTCAGAACCTCAATTGTGGTCTCCTGAATGTGTTTGTAAGATTGTGAGAATTAATTGTTACATTTGGATTTGTTATGGATTTGTCGATTGGCGTACATTAGCAAGTGATACTGTGATAAGATGCTTGTTAGCAAGTAGACGGTGTTACAAGATAGGTGCTTAAACATATAAGTTCCTATAACGGTTTTGAAACAGAACCTCAGTAGGTGTTTAGACGAGTTTCTAAACAATTCTTACTAGGGTTCATTGTAAACTAATCCCGGCAACTTGCATTGTGCAACCTGTTAGTTAAACAACTCTTAATGGATTTAAGTTCGTGAGACTTGTTCATCAAATATGTTGGTTTAGGGTCAAACTTAAATGGCAGGTCCTTTGTAAACTGGTTAAAGCCCAATAACTAATAACATTTTAAAACTTAATAACATTTACATTGGCTTGAAAAGGTTTTGTAGGGGTCATGACCCCTGCTAGTCTTCCTTTAACTCCACTCCTCATAGATAGGAAGTTTTTGTGGTAATATAAAGGTAAGGGTGCCAATAAAAAAAGTAAGGAGCTAAGTGATAGTCTTTATTCAACAGTTGGAAGATCGAATATCTTCTTTGGCAGTGAATTTTCCATTTTAAGGCTTATTTGCTTAATCAAGGAAAACATAGCTAAATTGTTAGGGCAGTGGTTTGCAATGATTAATATTGACTCAGACATAATTTGCTTAGTGGTTTACACTGGGGATTTAGTCAGCATAGTTAGTGTTTAGTAAAAATGTATTCATAAATTTTAAGAAACAATTATTGAAGTCTTTCACCGATTAAAGAAGAAACAGTTATTGGGTTAAATGCAGTTGTATTCTAAATGATGTTGATTGGTAATCAGGTCGGTCTAATATCTACTACCATTTGATTTTGTTGAAGCCCTCTCGTCACTAAGTCCCTATTACGGTAGGTAGTGAGTTCCATATTTGCATTTCATTACTATTCCGCAGATTTCTGAGATTGCTCTTTTAATCTTGAAAATTGTAATGTAATGCCTCTTTTGCTTAAACTGCACAGCAAGCTTACTGGTTATTGCTGCTAGTTGGCAAAATGCTTTCAGGAGTGAAGTTCATCCCAAAAGATCAGCTTAATACTGTAATTTTCCCCTAATTCCCTCACTTAGTATAAA
The DNA here is from genome assembly GCA_963682175.1 of Triglochin maritima. Lineage (NCBI taxonomy): Eukaryota > Viridiplantae > Streptophyta > Magnoliopsida > Alismatales > Juncaginaceae > Triglochin > Triglochin maritima. Next base: position 33,176,665 of record OY821786.1, read on the forward strand.
TATGCATTCTTTTACCTTTCGTTCTTACATGATTTTGGTGAATCATTCTGATTTCCATTTTGGTTTAGGCCCAAGCGGACTACGAATCAGATTCGTCGTTGGAGGATGGAAAAATCTCTAAACGCCAAAAAGAACGACGCAAGAAGAGCAACAGGAAGTCCCATATTGATAGCTCAGATGATGAGAAAGAGCCTGCTAGGAATAGGAAAAGATCAAAAAGGCGAGGAAAAAAGTTCAGTTCTGATGAAGATTCACCTTCATCTTCTGATACTGTAAGTGTTATCCTCTCGTTAAAGGTTAAGCATGCAATTGTATGGGACCTGAACAGATGAAATTATACCCATTCGGATGGAATATATTTATATTCAGGATACAAGCCGAGACCGCAAGCAAAGGAAATCTGGAAAGAAAAAAGTCAAAAGACAAAACAGTGACACCGTTGTATCTGAGACTCCCCAGCTAATTTCCCGGCAAGAGATGGGATTAGAGTGGATGACCAAGCCTGCAAAGCTTGAAAGCAAACAAGACGAACCTTCTGCAGATGTCGGTGCTTTTTCAGGGTCTGAAGCTAAAAAGGTATCCTTTTTTAAAAGCTTTAATGTGTTCTTTTCTCATCATATTTACTTGTATGATCTGTTTCTGTTTTCCTGTCGCAGTACTTACTATATCAAAAAAAGATACTACTCATTATCTTACCTATAAACTGGTCGAGGGGACCAATTTGTTTAGATCGCATCAGCATTGGAAACTCTATATTTGATCAGCAGCATGTTTGACATGTTGTATTCAAGAACCTAGATACCATATCACAAGTTATAGGACTAACATTGACTGGATTCTGTTAAGTGTCAACATTTTAGTGATAAATTATTTCTGTGAATTTGTGATGCAGGATGACAACCTTTCAAATTCCAAGGAATTGAACCCGTATCTTAAAGATAATGGTATTGGGTATCCAGATGATACATCTCAAAAAACTGCAAGAGGATATCAGGTTTCTTCTTCTTTAGTTGGTGATGGTGGTGCAAGCTGGAGACTCAAAGCCTTGAAGCGTGCACGTGAACAAGCAGCTCGTGAGGGGAAAAAGATTGACGAGGTTTGTATGATCTTTCCGATACAATTTTTTACCTTGCTTGTATGAAAGAAGATGCTTATTTCAAGTTCTACAGATTGTTGAAGAAAGATGGGGTTCCTTGGGTCAGTTGGCAGCGTCTGTGGCTTCTCATGGATCCGCACATGCTCATGCCCATTTGCATGCCATAAAAGACAGAAAAAGGGGGAGAACAGAAGCACCTGAAACCAGCCTCGATGAACAAAGAACTACAGGAAGGAATTCCAAAGAGGTCCATGGCAAGAGGAAAGACTACCTAGAAGATATCTCTTCTCGTCATCCTGAAATGAGGAAGCCAAAACGTGGATCCTTTCCATGGAGGAAAGGGAGGGAGCACCATTCAGCCGAGGATAGTGCACTCATTTCCACAGCACTTTCGAGCATAAATAAGTTTGAAAATGACGGAAGATTCATGGAGGAGTTCACATCCTGCAATGGAGATGCTATTGTGTCCAGTAGTTTACCTACAAAAGTTGAGGAAAACAGGAGCATCAAGACTGATTCTGCGGTAGGTAGTGTCACAGGCAGAGAATTGTCTAGCACCACATCGGGACTCAGCTCAAATCAGTTAGCAGCCAAAGCCATGCAATTACGTTTGAAAGGGAAACATGAAGAGGCCAAAAAACTCTTGGTGAGCTTTGAACAGATGCACTGTTTTTTTTTATAATGTACCAACAGTTCTGAGAAGTAATATTTCCCTAATCACCTCCTGTTTTTCCATGTTCTCCTATATTGTAGTATTATCATCTTAATTGGAAAAATGTATATATTTCAGGAGGAGATTGAAACCAGGAAAGAAACAGAGGACAATGAGATCAAATTTTTTAATACCAATTCCAGGGGAAACTTGAGCAGGTAAAACCATGATATTTTTATTTGCACCTAATGGTGTTTGTTGTTCTTTTTAACATATAAAAATGCCCTATTTCATATTCCATTAGTTTATATATGTATATCTTAATATTCGTACAAAACTTATATTTGACTAATTGCACAATCACAAAAACCAAATTAGTCTTGCACATTTTATTCATTAGTTTATAATGTGGAATTTATGTCTTTGTAGATTCTGTACAACAGCAAAACCTTTAATCTCGAACTAGTTGGGGTAGACTTTTCGTAAAATCTGCCACAAAGATTTGTATGTGCATGCACCATCCTTGCAAGCATGCCTAAAGAACTGCACGGGCTTTAATGTCAAAACAAATAACTCAAGTAAATCAAGAATAGCAAGTGACATGATATGCTTGTTATTTATACTTCATGTGTTTTATCTCTTAAAGTTGAACATGTGAATATCATTTTGCAAAAGAACTTTTTATTCTGTTCTACTACCCACTCAAAGAACATTTTGGTATTCCAAATTTCCAGACATGTTTCAAGGGAAACATCTGGTCGCTTGAAGAAAAAGGAAGATGATGGTGATCTAAACCTGGCACAGTCGATAATTAGGAACAAGCAGTATAGCACATTCAAGAGTGCAGATGATGAATATGACTTCGATGGAGATGCTCCTGTCAAGAAGCATAATCGTAAAAGGGAGGGTTTTTCTGAGGGAAATAGAAAAATCTCTGGTCGATTGCAAACCCAAAAGGAGCGATGCTTGTTTTGTTTTGAAAATCCTTCTAGGCCGAAGCATCTTGTTGTATCAATTGCACAATTTACGTACATGATGTTGCCAAGATGGCAGCCTGTAGTGGAAGGCCATTGTTGTATTTTGCCTCTGGAGGTCAGCTCAGATTTTTTTTTGGTTACCTTTATTCTTATTTCTGACTTCTGAGTAATTTTTGTGTCCTAATTTTCTTCTTCTCATTATAGCATGAATCTTCGACAAGAACGGTTGATGACAATGTGTGGCAAGAGCTCCGCAACTTCAAAAAATGCCTTATAATGATGTTTGCAAAGGAAGAGAAGGATGTTATATTCCTTGAAACTGTGGTAGACCTTGTGAAGCAACAGCGTCATTGCTTAGTTGAATGCATTCCTTTGCCTCGTGAACTTGCAAAGGAAGCCCCTCTTTATTTTAAAAAGGTTAGTGATTTGCATTTCTGTCTCTTCCTTAAAATTTCCCCTATGTATTGAATCAATACTATTGATTGTGCAGATGTTGCCAATTGAGTTTAGTTATTTCTCTAGGCTTTCAACTCATGGTTTGTCATTTTCGTAGGAACTACAAGTTTGTTTAATCCTTCATCACTATATGTGAAGTGCATGTTTATTTTGAATCTATTTACTGCTATTTGATTGAGCCTTTTTTTATTTTTGAAGCTTACATCTTGTCTATTTCCTCTCTAGGTTCAAGTTTTTTACCTTAATAAGCTGTACATCTTTGCAGCTTTATCTTGTAGATGGGAAATATGGAAATTTCCACCTTAACACATCCATACATAAAATACATGAAACTAGCTGAGAATTGGTATGGGTCATCGGCAGCTATTGGAATTTAAATTTTTGTCTATAAACTCATTTACACTACTTGTGTGAGATCTGAGTTGTAGTGAGCTACTACTGTCCAACTAAACAACATAAGCTACCTTTAAACATAAATCAGACAATTAACACTAATAATACTGTAGAGGAGATAGAAATATTCCTTTCATCATGGAATCCCTCTTATAACTTATCCTCTGTAGAGTTATACAGTTTAGTTGTCCAAATATAAGTCAAGTATATCTAAGAGGCATTTAGATCCCTGACATAAGAACTTAAATTGACCGATAAAAAAAGCTTAAATTGGTAATATTTTAGTGTCATTACCGTTTGGCATTTAGACCCACAAGGCCACAACAATAGCCTTTCATGTATTATGTATGAATAATGAAGACATGAACAATTGAACATCGTAAAAACTGAATTAGGTGATCATGGACCCCAGAGGTATGAATCGTCTGGCTTCGTTGGTATCTGTTGGATAATATTGTTCTTTAGGACTGTTGTCATTGTTAGATAATGAATTAATGATGGATCTGGAACGATAGGAGCGTATGATTGCTGCTGGGCGTTGACATGGAAGACTCGTTGAAGTAAAGAAGTTGTATTTGGAAATATGAAGTATGAACTTATTGTATGCCACTCGAATGTCGTCGTTACTACAAAAATTGAAGATCCACTCCAACCTTATGAAAAACTTAAGTTATTTTGGATTTTTATTGAATACTGATAATAATTGGCTTTTAGATTTTGTACTTTACATTGTTGTCCGTGTCTTCTATCGTTTTGGACTTGCTTTATGTCACCTAAGATATTCATGTTTGTTAGAGTTGCTGATTCTTGTTTACCATCTTTATGTCGTATCTCAGCATGGGTGTCGATAATTGGTCCCAAATATGTTAATTTTCATACTTATTGATTTCACAGGCAATTGATGAAGCCGAAGACGAATGGAGCCAACACAATGCAAAGAAGCTCATTAACACTACCCGGGAGAAGGGGCTCCGACGATCAGTTCCTGAAAACTTTCCCTACTTCCATGTTGAGTTTGGTCTGGACGGAGGATTCGTTCATGTGATCGACGATGTTGGAGCATTCAACCCAAGTTTTGGTCTTAATGTTGTGAGAGGAATTTTGAAGCATTCAGAAGAGGACATGTACCGTCCTAGAAGACACGAACATCAGGAGAAGCAGAGGCTTGCTGTTGCAGATTTCATGCAGATGTGGGAGCCATTTGATTGGACAAAGCAACTTGCTTGAAACGAATAAGTTGAGAACTTGAGAACTTAGTTGTAAAAGATCTTTCTTGTGGCAGTGGGACAATCCTTCTATCCATTGTGCTCCAGTTTGTGGCACCGTAAAGATAAAATGGGGGTATCAATCCTATGGTGATCTAGTTGTGTGAACAACGATCGGTCACCATGTAAGATTGAGATTTGATATCATAACTCAGGGCACATAGGCAGGCACACTGACCTACACATAGGCCTACAAAGATAGCATTAAAAAAGATTTGCAACTTATATGATCATTACATTTTTGTACCACTTCTGTATATGCTATCTTTGTAATTTTTTTATGATCCTTAAAAAAGAATTAGACGACTTGTCCAATTTTTGTGTCTGCGTCCTACGTGCTTGTGGTCTAATTGATCATTGTAAAATGCTCATCCAAGTTTATAGCATCATGCTGGTGCTTTGTACATTTGGTAGGTTTGCATTTTGTATGATGGAAATCAGATTCTCAAAGTTATCGATTTGGTAGATTTCACACTTCACTGCATTGATATTTTATGTTAATACCTTCCTCACTTCTCAAAATAGGGTTACAAACTTACACCCTTGCAGATGCTTTGTTGCTTGCGTGAAGCCATAAGTCGAAACGATACAAAATGGTTACATGATTGTGGTACCATTTACTATGCTGATTTTTGTGAGGTTGATTAGCCATTTTCATCCATATTAGTCGAAGAATATGTAAACTAATTAGCAAATTTTTACGTGGAAATCACACATTTAGCATTTTTGTAGCACAGCCAATTAGTTTTTGTAGCTTTTAGTTTTTACTTGAGATAGGGTTAAAACATATTTTATGCTATGAAATATCTATCTATAAATACCTACATGCATAACGAATGTTATTCAAATTTTCGTTTGACACCTTAGATGTGACTTGCACACTTGCTAATACGAATTCACGTTTACCGGATATGGATGGCAAGCGTAAGGTTTAGGATACAATTGACAAACCTTCAGAGAACACGATTGGAGACACAAACCTTCTAATATAAATGTATCATGCATAACCATCGAGTCATGTTTAGATAGGCACAATGCCATATCTTAAAGGTTATTTACGATATATTTTTGAGTTAATTACAAAATGCCTCTTGAGCTATGATTTGATTACAATTTGCACATCCAAAAGATCATTCCTTGAACACTTGATCACAATTTGCACATCCAAAAGATCATTCCTTGAATCCCTGAGCTTCTGCTATTTTAATTTCTAAAATCTAAATACAAACATGGACTTCAAAAAAATTCGTGAGTCGCGACTCGAAAACTACAATCCCAAAATATTATTCAAATTCCCAAGACCCTTATCAAACTTTACAATAGAAACCAAAAAAATTAGAAAATAAATATCCAACCACACCCTAAAAATAAAACTAAAAAACTAAAAGAGCATTGGTAAACACGGGTCTGATATTTTTCAAGAACATCTTGACCAAAACACATGACTATTAGTTTGCCTCTTGTACTATGACTCAATTATCATTCATTGAGCTTCTAATATTTTAGTTTCTACATTACAGACATGAAATTTGAAAAAAATTCGGGAGTGGCCACATGAAAACTACAAACCCAAAATATTGTTCAAATTCCCATTTTCCAGCACCCTCATCAAACTTTACTGTGCTACCCCAAATACTCGTTGTATAAACCATTCACTTTCTCGGTGGTTCGATAAGTTCTCGATATGAACTCGATACTATGCTCGATAGAGCTTGATGAATGATCATTTCTTATGGTTGAAGGCTATTGATGAATATGTCCGATTTCCATTGATTCAACCAACTAAACAAACACTCAATTTAATCCTATCGAACACACATGTAAAAAGAATCGAGCCTATTGAGCACAACAATCGAGTTCCTGGTGAACTCATATCGAGCCTATCGAGTTTCGTCGGAAACACAAAAAATCGGTCTGACTTCTATCGATTCAACCCTCTCCAAATAACTCGGATCAATGCCAATAAAATGGAGGTAATCAACTACATTTTTGATAGAAACAATAACTTGCATTTAAAAATCATCATATTTATATCAAAAAAGTAAGAAAAACAAAACGTACCTTAATACTGACATTCGTTGTCTGCTTCAAAGGAGGAGTTATTCTCCGATCTTGGATCGACTACGACGGTGAATCTCGATATGGGTTTTCGTGAAAAAGAAAACGAGGGAACGCGTAATAGATAGAGATGTTTTTGATTTTCTTAAATGGTAGAAGTATTTTGGGTAGAAACGAAAACATAAGTATATTTTTAAGATGACGTAGACCGTATAAATTTTTTATTTATAATATTTGACCACTAAGTAGGAAAACTCAATTTTTTTTCAGTAATTAACAACAAAAACTATCTAACAAAAACTGAAGATGTGTACGTCTGGCCTTGAACAAGTGTATAACTAACCCCAAAGCCAAGGACTCTTCTTATTATTCTCTCCATCCATCTTCTTCTCCCCTTCCGATGCTGAAATTTCCCTTTCTGACCCCTCCCAATGCCCTCCTCTTCCCCAGAGCAAGCGGAACTTCCGCTATTTCGTGCTCGGGAGGGAGGCGGCCCGACGTGGCGACCCTCGGGAACCTCTGCGTCGACATTGTTCTTAGCGTGCCGGAGCTCCCGCCGGCGCCGGTGAGGGAGAGGGAGGCGTACATGAGGAGGCTCGAGGCGTCGCCTCCGGATAAGGTGAGGAAGGGTCTGGGGTTTAGGGTTTGGTTGGAGTGTTGGGAAAAATTCGAGCTTTTTGGGGTTTCGAGTTTCGGAAGTGATTTTGAGTTTGTGGTTTGGTTGGATGAATGGTGTGAGGGAATGGAAGTTAAAAATAAAGTAGGAAAATAAGTGTGAAAATATTGGAGCTATTTCGAGTTTTGGATTGTGAGTTTATAGTTTTGTTGAATAAATGGAGATTGAAAATAATGTAGGAAAATAAGTTGAGAGGGTGATTAGAGGGAAGGAGATGATTGGGTGTGAAAAGATTGGAGTTTTTTGGGTTTTCAAGTTTTGGGAAAGATTTTGAGTTCATGGTGTGGTTGAATAAATGGTGTTTGAGAATGAAGGTTGAAATAAATTAGGAAGAGAAGCTGAGAGGATAATTAGAGAAGAGGAGATGATTGGGTGTGAAAAGATTGGAGCCTTTTGATTTTTCGATAATGAAGGTTACAAATAAAATAGGAAAAGAACTTGAGAGGATAATTGGAGAAGATAGGATAATTAGGTGTAAAAAGATAGAAGTTTATTTGGGTTTGGTTGGATGGTTATGATGTGTGAAGATGAGAAACAAAAAATATGAAAAGAGAGTTGGAAGAAGTGAAGATAATTATTAATTAGAGAAGTTTATTTTGTGTATTTGTTTTAAATTTGAATGAACATAACAAACAATAGGAAGGTTTTGGGTGTTTAGGGTTTGGTTGGTTGGAGTGATAGTGATAAGGTGAGGAAGGGTTTGGGTTCTTTAACCTGAAATTTGGTTGACAAATTTTGTATAAAAGTGGAATTTTAAAATACCAGGTTTGCAGGTTCTAATTCATAACCAACCAAAAATGGTCTTTGTAAATGCGACACTTAGACATTTCAACTTCATGTGGAATTCCAGCCTAAAGTGACGCATGCAAACACACCTTAGGGTATGATTGTTGGAAAACAGTGGAGCTCTTTGCTCTTTGAAGTCTTTGGGTTCTAAAAGGATTGTGAATTTTGTGGTTTGGTTGGATAGATGAGGTGCAAAGATGAGAAAAAAAAATATAAAAAAGGGGGGTTGTAACAAGAGACGATAATTGGAGAGGCTTAGTTTTGTACTTGTTTGGAACTTGAATGAACATGAGAATATAAGATACACGAGGAAGGTTGTGTGTTTTAGGGTTTGATTTGATAAAAAACATTGGAGCCTTTTGGTTTTTAGAGTTTAAAAGTTTGGATAGAAATGAGGTATGAAGATGAGAAATGAGAGAAGTTTGGGGAAGAGAAGATAGTTAAGAGAAGTTTATTTGTATACTTATTTCAAGTTTGAATGAACATAAGCTACAAGAGGAATGTTTTGGGTTTTCAGGGCTTGGTTTCGTTGGTCGGAACTTGGAATGGTAGGTTTGGAAAAGATTGGAGCTTTTTGATTTTGGAGTTTATTATTTTGGACAGAAATGAAGTGTGAAAATGAGAAACAAAAATGAGAAAAGAAGTTTGGGAAAGATAAGATAATTAGAGAAGTGAAGTTTATTTGTGCACTTGTTTGAAATTCGAATGAACGCTAGATACAAGAAAGTAGAAAAGGAAGATTATGGATAGTTTTAATGAAGTGCCAAATGGTGGTCGAGTTTTGGAGGGAGAGTTGCTTAAGATTTCACGACACTAACTTTCTTTCCATATTTTTATTTTTTTATCCGTAATTTGGTATACAAATAAAAATAAACTCGACATTTGTCGTATGATCATGTGTTTGTTTTTTCAATTATGCATTTCAAATAACTTATTTCATCATACACCTTTAAGTCTTTGAATTGTATTTTGGAAGGTGCAAAGGGAAATTAAGCTCTGTATTTTCTATGGGTCAGCCCAGTAGTGATGATTAAGTTCTCATAAAAATTGTAGGCACAATACTGAAGCAATATGACTATTAGTGCAAGCAGCAAATATATTTGAAATTTCTTCTTTTACTTTATCTTTTTGAATTTTTTCCCCATGCTCTACTTCTTTCCGGTTAAACATTCATTATGAAAGTAAGAAATTCTCTTTGTTCTTATTTCTATTTTTTTCAAACTTAGTAGTTCACTTTCCCATGGGTTATGACTTGTAGCTGATGAAAGAATAATTTGTCCATGATTTTGCGGTTTACTGGTTTACCTTTTTGTGAATTTAAAGTATGTACTAATTTAACGAAAACTGTGCTAATAGGGTCACTTGTTATCTTGAAGTTTCATTTTTTTTGAGTCAACTGTAAATTAAAATTCTGAAATGCAGACAATTGTTATATTAATAACAAATTTGCTTTACTTGTTATTATCATCTCTAGAAATTCTGGGAAGCTGGTGGTAACTGCAACTTGACAATTGCTGCAGCCAGAATAGGGCTTCATTGTGTTGCCCTTGGTCACGTTGGAGATGAAATTTACGGGCGATTCCTTCAAGATGTGCTTCAAGAAGAGGGTGTTGATATGGTTGCAATGAACGATGACTTAGAGGCTTGTCATTATGATTCCTCGTATAGAACACTTCTTTGTTGGGTCTTGGTTGATCCATTTCAAAAGCATGGTTTCTGCAGGTCAATACACCATGATAATTTTATTAATGAGTTTGGATTTCCCCCCCTTCAAATGGTGCTTCTCATATAATTTTGTCATCTTATGATCTTATCACTTAGGTATTGCAAGATTTTTGAGAACTATTGCTGTATAATTAGTATAGAAGGTAGAAAACTTATTTTACTTGATTTATGTTTGTCTTTATTGATCGTCAAATTCTTTGAAACTGTTAAAGTAATTAGTAACTTTTTTTGCCACATCTTCTGTACTAGTGATTGTTAGTAGATATATGATGCTTGCTCTCCAGTCTTCATGATTCTAGATTTTTTGTCAAGTAACTTTGCTGGCCTAATATCCATTTACTTTGCATAAAATGAGTTTCCTATTCATTTTCATCTTTGGAAGCACCTCAGAACTTCCTCAAGTTTTGATTTGAAGTGTTTGGCAGAATACGTATGTACTTAATTATGAGTTTTTTTACTTTTTCAGTGTAGCTGATTTCAGTGAACAACCTGCATTTAGTTGGATGTTGAAATTGTCTAAGCCAGTAGAGAAGGCCATAGATCAGTCTAAGATCCTTTTCTGCAATGGTTATGTATTTGACGAGCTTTACCCAGAAGTCATCGTCTCAGCCTTGCATTGTGCCATCAATTCTGGAACAGCAGTATTTTTTGATCCGGGTCCACGGGGTAAGACTCTTTCCAGGGGAAATCCTGATCAGCAACGGGCAATTGAATTATTTTTGAAACTGAGCGATGTCCTTCTCTTTACATCTGATGAGGTTTGCTTCTAATTTTTCTTGCTTTTGTAGCTATTTATTATGCTTCTATTAACACATCCAGAGATTAGGTACTTAGATCAGCAAATACTTTCATCGTTTTCCCTTCCCTCGCCGAGGTGTCACTTTTTTTAGGATTTAAGTTCCCTATCTTAACTTATTGAGGCGTCACTTTTTTAGGACTCTTAAAGTTCCCAATCTTCACTTAACTTGTGTAATCTTTTAGCTACAGTTCTCAGACATTTGATCTGTGACTGTGTACCCAATTTTTATTGTTACCATGGCCTTCGCTCGAAGGGTTTGGGATTTTTTAATTCTTTTATCTCTTGATTAATAAGTACTAGTAGGCCGTGCCTGTATTCAGAGGTTGTCTGGATGTCAATTAGGCATTGATTTGATTGTCACTATCCTGCTGGCCACCCCTGTCAATTGTTTAGCTGGTTCATATGCAACATACCAGCATACCATACCACCCACCTATCATGTAAGGGTCATGCACTTGGTTTTGTAAAAAAAAATCTATATAAGAACACTGGATATAAAAATGCTCAAAATTAGATTTTACTCAGTGTGCCACTAGTAAGAGGAACTATTGGGTCAAATGGCAGGCTTTCCTTTTTCTTGCTGGTGATGGTCGGGTTGTTGGTACCAAGGTTTTGTGCTTACTCCAAAAAAATATGCATGTTTTGAGAAAGAGCCAATACTTTGGGTTAGATGCTATTGCATTCTGTTCTCTATATGATTATTAAATAAACAAAATAGATTAGATTCCGAAGTGTATATTACTTTCAACATCTATAAAATGTTAATGCACACTGTATGATTTTAAGATGCTTTTCTTTAAAAATCACAATCTTATACTCTGAATATCATAACTAAAAGATACTTATTAATATAAAAGATGCTATCTGTCAAGTTCAATGATCATTTCACAAGCAGAAAATGTTGAAGCCAAACATGCTTTGCCGTATGCTAACATAAGTGCTAGGGATTAGCAAATTAGAAACCTTCATGCCTATACAACACTACATCCATTTATGTCCTTGTTTGGCATTTTGCCAAACTGGTTGTCCATGTCCAACTAGTGGGGAACAATCCTTTGTTGTCCATGTTTCCTTAAAATGATGTGTGTGCTTTCAAGAGTTGACATGCCGATTGTTTGGACAATGTTGGTAAAGGAAGGTACATGGGGCTGTGCCGTATTGTCTCGGGAACTTAATACAAATCTGCATGTGTATAAGTTTACTTAATTACTAGCATAAGCATATCTCAGAGGAGTCTGAGAAACCTTTTGGGATGCCCCATTTGCCTAATTCTTGAATTTTTTTCGGGTAAGAATTTTACAGCTTTATGGTGCATGAAGTTTACGTGTACATAGTCTGTCCCAAGCCAGGATAAAGAAGGAGGGTTGCGATAGGTGTTGCGAGCCAACGTAAAACCCTAGCTACTCCTATAGAAATGAAACTTAAAAGAGAATCGTGTTTGGGGCGTTATCCTCTTAGCAATGCGCTACATCGGGCACCCCCGGATGTAGTGATTCAAAGTGAGCAAGGGTCTACACATCATTCTCGACGGGTGCAAGCGATAAGGAAGCTAGTCGAGGGACGCTACCACCTTAGTGACACATTGCATCGGCGCCCGGATGTAGTGCACAAGAAGTTAGAGTCCTCGTACTTTACTCAACGGGTGCGAGGGGTAAGGAAGCTAGTTGAGGATAGTAGGATACGCATAGGTAGTTGGAATGTTGGATCTTTAATAGGGAAGTTGAGAGAGTTAGTGGATGTGATCAACAAGAGAAAAATCAATATTCTTTGTGTTCCAATGGAAGATTCCACTTAAGTTAAAAGGAAAGTTTTATAGAACCGTAATAAGACCTGCAATGCTATATGATGCGGAATGTTGAGTCACTAAAAGACAACATATACAAAAGATGAGTATCTGAAATTAGGATGTTGAGGTGGATGTGTGACCATACGCGAGTGGATCGGATTAGAAATGAAGGCATTCGGGAGAGAGTTGGAGTTGCTCCAATGGAAGAGAAAGTTATCCAACACAGACTGAGATGATATGGACATGTACAAAGAAGACCTATGGATGCACCTATAAGAAGAGGGGTATTGACTCGGATCGAAGACATAAAAAGAGGAAGAGACAAACCACGATTGACTTGGGAGGAAGCGGTCAAAAGAGATTTAAAAGATTGGAATGTTCCTTAAGAATTTGCGTTGGATAAAAACACGTGGAAGAAGGTGATTCACGTGTCTGAACCGTGACTCCTTAGAGTTTCATTTCTAGCCTACTCAACTAGTTTGGGATAAAATACTTTGTTGTTGTTGTTGTTGTCTGGTGCATGAATTTTACATTTCTCACTCTTATTGCCATTATAACTTTCTCAGAAATTTTATGCCCACCACATTGTTTTTTAACGATGCCTACCATTTACCAGGCTGAAGCTTTGACTGGAATATCGAACCCAGTCTACGCTGGACAGGAATTGTTAAAGAAAGGACTTAGTACAAAATGGGTAATCATCAAAATGGGTTCAAGAGGGTCAATGTTAATAACCCGCTCAACTATCACAGGTGCTCCGGGATTTAAGGTAATCTAAATTCCAATGATCAGTACTCTTTTGTATCTCGTCCCTTAAAGTTGAGCAGATACTGGAACTCATAAAATCTTGAATCTCCTGATGTGAAAATCCTAGCTTGGAAACTTATTTATTATGCAAACTTCTTGCATGTGACATGATCACATGACTAACATAAAAAAATTCTTGTGACCGTATGTCATGCACCCTTCACACTATCACGAACTTTGGTTGTAATTTAATACTTAATTTCTGTCAGGTCAATGTGCTAGACACTGTTGGGTGTGGCGACAGCTATACTGCCGCTGTGGCCTTCGGCTTTCTATACAAAATGCCTGCAGTTTATACGCTAACACTTGCCAACGCAGTCGGCGGTGCTACTGCCACTGGATGTGGAGCAGGGCGAAATGTTGCCAATTTGGAAAAGATCTTAAAGCTGCTGCGAGCTTCAGACTTGAACGAGGATAGTGAATTATGGAAAATGTTGTTGGAGACAAATTCAGAAGTACCTGAAGTCCTTGCTATGTGTCCGGTGAACGGACAAAGTGAACGGATTACTCACGTTTGCATCGATGAAGTAGTTACAAACCTGCTTTTTAAGTTGAAGGCAGTAAATAAGAGAACGTGTCACATCTTGAAGGGTGTATAAGATGAAGTTAACTAATCTTGTTCTAACCCTGTACTTTCAGTTGGCGCCTCGCAGGTAGCCAAGGAGGGAAGTCAGCTCATTGTTTGTGACGGATTTATTGACTCGTCCTCAATGTTAATGGAGGGTTCTGAGATTAGAAACTAAGTGATGGTCTGCTCTCTGCAGAAATGAGATAATAAAACTAACAAATGCTCGCCTTACCGAAGGAAAAGGCCAGTGTTCTACAGCTTGTTCATAGTTTTTCTGAAATTTTGCCTCTACAAGAGGTTTGTTTGCTGTATTTCCGCCTTGATCTGTGTTTTGTTTCCTAAATTCTGGATTCCAGCTGAAAACCACAATTCACAAGCAAAGCTTGGTCTGTTCCTTGGTTTTGTTACTTCAGTGACCTGTGTCATTGAAGTTGTAGTTAGTTGGTGCTTTTTTACCTGATAACCTCATTGTTTTGTGATTTTGTTTAGCCGAGTGGTGGGAATTAATTTTATTGCCCATCATCGTTGTATTTTTGGTGTGGCTGGGCATGGATAACAGTTAACCTGTTGATCCATTCTAACCGGAACCCTCAAAAACATGTAGATCATTATTTTCAACCAGCCAATCTGCTTACTTGTTTAACGGACTTCACCATTAGATAATTTGGTTGAGTTAGGGTTGATCTTATTTCTTAATGTGTCATCTGCTAACCTACTTAATATATGTATAAATAATATTTATATATGTATATTTATGTTTATGTTTTGGAGTTTACCCTTTTGTTTTGATTGGAAATCCAGGAATTTACTTTATCTTTATGTGACATGATATGTTTGTGGTGACTTTTTTGTTGAAAATTAGATGTGTTTATATGAAACCTGATGTCTTATAGAGTTATAGTAGCAATACCAATAACTAGTACTTTAACAATTTACAAAACACTTGTGCTGGGTTCGAACACGGGATAAAAGGTTTAGGGTAGTTGGTGCTAACCAAGTAGACAACTAATCTCTATTTTGTTCTCTACGAACTCTTTTTCTCTATTTTCTCTCCCATCCTCTCTCCTGTTCTCTCACAGTGTGACTCTCCTTGGTCTTTAGGGCTTCTGCCTCCTCGTTGAAGGACTCCCGTTTAGGGGTGCACATGGGTCGGGTTTGGGTTAGAACCTGACCCAACTCGAAAAATTCGGATTTGGGAAAAACCCGAACCCGAACCGATTCAGGTTCAACACTCAAAACATCTTAGCTCTTCCATCCTCTCGTTAGAAGATAATCCCTTTAATCAAACACTCAAAACATCTACTGCTGGGTTGAAATTCATGTCCTCATCTCATTCGTCAACTAAGATGTGCTGTGCACGTTATTTCATTGCTGCTACAACAAATATCACATCTCCTACTTAACCAGAATTTTAATTGCTCTTAACCAAATATTGCGAAAACCAATTTCACTTATCCATAGATATCACGAATCATATTTGGCCAAAAAATAAGAAAATCAATTCCATGCTTAACAAAATTTTCGAAAACCAACTCCCTTAATTATGCATGTCACAATTCACAAGCCCTACTCGACCGAAAATAAGAAAAACATTTCCTTGGGCCACCTTAGGTCTAGACATCACAAAATCCTTCACTTGATGTCTAGAAATAGACTTAAACATCAAAAATCCTACTTTAAAAAAAAGAAAAACCAAATAAAATTCCCAACAACAGCAAACTCTCACCTCCTCCTCAACAACATCACCGATGTGAATAACTGCCTGACTGACCCTCACACACCTGTCCTCCTGCCCGGCCATAAGAAGCTCCATCATCTTACGCATAGCAATGATCTAAGGTGTGAAAGTTTAGCTTGGAGAGTAGGATTGAGGAATTTGGAACTGGAGAGTTTCTCTTAGATGTATTGGACAATATGGAGTATAAGAGTTGTGTAATTGTGTCTTGGTAACATCTATTTATAAGCTCCTAAGGAGATATAGCTGTTGAGATTAAATTAGAAGTTTGTGTAAGAAACACAAAACATAAACCTGAAGCACACATTTCAGAAAAAGTTTGGTTGACCGGAAGGTAGTTTAGAACACAACACAGTTGATCGATAAGGGAACGGTCGAACGTGTTAGACTATAACTTAGGTTCACTTAAGTCAACGGTCGAACAACAAGGTTCGTTCGGTCGACCGAAAAGTTCCAGGCTCTATGAGGTTGACAAAAAAACGTTTACATTTGGTCGACCGAAACAAGGTCCACAGTCGACCGATGGGCACAAGTATTTTTGGGGTTTGGATGAAAATGAGAATACGACCGTTGGTATAATATGACAAGTCTAATGGTCAAAAGATATGTGTATACGGTCGACCGAAAAGGTCTGAACGGTCGACCGACCGGGTAGTAAAATTCACTATTTGCTAAAGGAACCGATTGACCGGAGGCAGTTCGGTCGACTGAAATGGCTTTGGAAGCTCTAGTTAAGTGAATTCCGGTTTAAGTTTGGGTGACCTTAGGGGTGCACATGGGTCAGGTTGGGTCGGATTTGGACTAGAACCCAACCCAACCCGAAAAATTCGGGTTCGGGAAAATCCAACCCAAACCCAAACCGATTCGGGTTCAACCCAACCCGACCCGAAATTTTCGGGTTGGGTTGTATCGGGTTGGACCCGAATTTGTACACCATTTTAGCCTTCTTTCATCTTCAATATACCAATATCAGACATTTATTCCTTCAACCTCTATTTTATCTACCTCACCTTTTCTCAAATGACCGTACATCAAATCACAAGATTTTTTTTTAAAAATACATGGTTCCATACAACAACAATCAGTACAATTATTCACGCCTTTGCAAAAAATGACTTGAATGGAAATTTTCAGGAATTCCACGGAAGAAGGATGCATCGAAGACCAAAAGGTTACAATGTCAATTAAATTGGGAATCAAGTAATCATTTCCCAATTTGGACGGCAAAACGTGTGAACCAATTTCAGATCATGAAATCTATCCACCCAAATTCTCCTCCATGCCTTCATTATTCCAAGATTGTATGAACTTTCACGGACAAGCCCAACAAAACACAAAGAGATCAACAAACAAAAACAAGCACCAGAACCCACAATTAATTCCACCAACAGTATCAGAAACAACAAACTTCAAACAATCCAATACGATTCCCACCCATTTAAACCTTGAAAATCCAAAAAACCCCTAGGAAGTGAGGGGAGGAGCCGAGGAGGGCTGAAGCGGCACAGAAGGCTGAGGGTGAGGACGGGGACAAGGCTGAGGGAGTGAGGTGAGGGTCGTGAGGCCGTGAAGGGGTGGAGGGGAGGAGGGGGCTGAGGGTGAGGAGAGGGCCGAGGGAGCGAGGTGAGACCGTGAGGGGGAGGAGGGTTGGAGGCGAAGGAGGCGGCACTTGACTCGTGAGGGAGAGGAGAATGAGTTTTTTTGTTAGGGTTAGCCGGTTAGGTGCAGATGAATAGATCATCATGGATGGACGGTTAGGATATATTGGGAAAGAATATTTTAAAAAAAATCTTTGGGTTCCAGTTGGGTTAACCCGACCTCTTAATCTGAACTCGACCTGAAAATTCAGTTTTCAGATTTTTTTCAACCCAACCCAACTCGAATCCCTTCCCAACCCGACCCGACCAGTCGGGTTCGGGTCGATTTTCGAGTTCAACCCGACCCGTGTGCACCCATAGGTGATCTATTGAAGTCCAAATATAGTGAGATTTTGTGTGTGACTTCGATAAAAAACGTAGTGTGTTTGATTAGTTTTTAGCTCAAATTTGCTGAAGCACATATAGTTCCTAAGACTTAAAATAAATCAAGATTACATTTCTTAAAATAAGCTTTATTACATGTTTTGACTTGATTTCATTTCTTCCTTAAGTTTTGATCACCTGTAGAAGTTTTAACACAAACAATATATATGTTATGCATAATGTGTGTTACTCTACATTGATTGTAATCAAGATTAAGTTGTTTAAATCATCAAAACATAGATTAAGACAAAAAAACTAACAATATCGACTTCCATTTATCCTAAATCCATCACATAATTAACTTACCAACTATTAAACCGCCATATTTGGTGGTTTTCTGTTCAACTCATCTGCTCATTTTTCTCTCTGTACTTCTCAAGCAAGCCATTTCCTTCTCTCCACTTTATATACGTCATCAACATTACCCCTTGATCCATAAGAGGAAGCTGGCCAACTAAACATTTATCCATAGGAAGAAGGATCACAATGACAACTTACTATATATCATGCCTCAAAACCCCTAAAGGCGTGTAATTAAAAAATCGATCAACTGAGAAGAAACTTTCTATGGAATAACTCAACAGAACATTCCAAAATAAAAAAAAGTTAATTGGCAACAAGTTTGTCAATCCAAACGACCAAGTGGTTTAGGAGTACTAAATATCGACAATCATAGTCTAAGATTAAGAAGGAGAAAATTATGGGATCTAATTTCTGGTAAAAACTCATTGGGCAATTGTAACGTCCTCGAACAGTGGAAAATTTAAAATTTAAAACATACAAACAACGGAGGACATTACCAAGATAATACACCAGGTGCACCAACGTATATATATATACATATCTGAGTTTACAACAAGAGGTGATTACATCAAAAACTATAAGATAAAATGTACAACGTAATCACAACAACCTCAAAAGGAGGGGAAAGCAGGATCTGTCCCAGAAGCTCTCCTCCGCAGTCACCACCCCCCCCCCCCCCCCTAACGCTGCTCACGGCCTGAAAGCAGACAATAAATGCCTGAGTTTCCAGAAGGAAACCCAGTATGCCAAACCCTAACACATATATGAACAATAATGAAATATGTAATGAATAATGAATAGTACAACAGACACGATCCGGTCTCAGGGGTCCTCTCACCCCAACCCACCAACACACGTGCACACACGGCACCGCCGGTACAGTCACGGCCACACAACCGGGTCTCAAGGGTCCTCTCACCCCAACCCCACAACACACACGTGCACACAAGGCACCGCCGGAAAATCCTCGGCCACGGGTCTCAAGGGTCCTCTCACCCCAACCCCACAACACACACGTGCACACACGGCACCGCCGGAAAATCATCGGCCACGAGTCTCAAGGGTCCTCTCACCCCAACCCCACAACACACAACCGGGTCTCAAGGGTCCTCTCACCCCAACCCCACAGCACACAACCGGGTCTCAAGGGTCCTCTCACCCCAACCCCACAACGCACGCTACTCATACCACTATCGACCGACAGTCCGTGCCGTTGCCCAAAAGGTCGGAGAGACGAGCCGCTTTCAAGCGTACAAGCACCCAACCATCGGGCGCCAGTCCGTGCCGTTGCCCCCCGTGAGGCCGGAGAGACGAGGCGCCGTCAAGTGTACTCATAAAACCACGAATCTGCCAAAAAACAGCAGAAACGGTCGAACGAAAACTGTTTAACGGTCGACCGATCCTCACATAGAGAACTGACCCAACTGAAAAACCCGCCAATCGGTCGACCGGCAAAGGGGGGCCGGTCGACCGAAAAGCCCCAGTAAGAAAACGTTTTCGCAAACCAAACACCAACGGTCGACCAACCCAACACTCACGGTCGACCAAAAACCACCAGTAAGATTTACCAACAGTCCACATTTCACGGTCGACCGAAACCACACGTCCGGTCGACCGGCCATTAAGTTAACTTAAACGTCGGTCGGACGAAGTCAACGAGCGGTCAACCGTTTAGATGGTCAACGCCCCCAACCGACCTTCAACAGTACTTTCGGTCGACCGGCAAAAGGGGTCCCGTTCGACCGAAAATACCCAGGACGTCTTCTCTCTCTAAAATTGCACAACCGGTCGACCGCCCAAAAGGGCATCGTTCGACCGGTGCGAGGGATTCTGCCTCAAATACACTATAACCGGTCGACCGAACCAAAACACCAGTCGACCGTTTATAGTTCAGATGCTGCTGTGCAGGTCCGACGAGCCGAAACGGCCTACCGTCGACCGCTCCCACTCCCACACTAACAATAGGTGAGCTTGAAAGCAAGTTTGACATACCTTAAGGCTTGAAGAAGCCTTGGAAGAACCACGGTGAGCGCCTCCTCGCGAAAAAGCTCGAACTCTGGCGAACCTCCGATCCCGAACTCTACGACGATTCCGGCGACTCCAACACTCCGATCCTCGCCTCTGCCAACACCGACGAAGCACAAGGGAGAGAGAGACGCGTGAGAAAGAGAGAGGTCGTGAGAGAGGGAGAGAGTGAAGAGTGAGGGGGAGAGAGAGAATTCCAAACCTTTTATACCTTCTCCCGAAACGATCTCAGCCGTCGATCTCAATCCACCCCTAATCCTCTCCTAAACACCATTACCACCATAAGCAAGGTTAGGATATTACAATCCACCCTCCTTAAAAGAATTTCGCCCACGAAATTAAATCCAGCGCTTACCAAACAGCTCCGGATACGACTTCCGGACTTCCTCCTCAACCTCCCAAGTAGCCTCTCGCTCAGAGTGATGCTGCCACCTGACCTTAACCATAGGAATGGTCCTCCTCCTGAGCTGGTGATCCATCCGATCCACAATCTCCACCGGTCTCTCCTCAAGAGACAAATCCTGCTGAATCTCTGGAACCTCAATCTGAATCACATGTGAAGGATCTGACACGTACTTCCTCAGCATCGACACGTGGAAGACGTCATGAAGACCAGAGAACTGTGGCGGCAGCGCAACCCGGTAGGCGACCTCTCCAACTCGGTCTAAAATCTCAAACGGTCCAATATACCTCGGACTGAGCTTCCCCTTCTTCCCGAATCTCATCACCCCGCGCGACGGTGAGATCTTCAGAAAGACATGATCGCCAACCTCAAAAATCAACACTCGCCTACGCCGATCCGCGTAGCTCTTCTGCCTGCTCTGAGCTGTCGCTAGTCGCCGCCTGATCACATCAACCTTCTCAGCATACATCTGTATAATCTCAGGCCCGACCAACTGTCTCTCGCCTACCTCACTCCAGCACACCGGTGATCTGCAGGGTCTCCCGTACAAAGCCTCGTACGGCGCCATCCCAATACTCGCATGGTAGCTATTGTTGTAGGCGAACTCAATCAACGGCAGGTGCTCATCCCAGTGCCCTGCCCAATCCAGAGTGCACGCTCTCAGCATGTCCTCTAACGTCTTAATAGTCCTCTCGGACTGGCCGTCGGTCTGCGGATGAAATGCTGTACTGAACTTCAGACGGGTCCCCAGAGCCTCCTGCAAACTCCCCCAGAATCTGGAAGTGAACCTCGGATCTCGATCCGATATGATACTCACTGGCACCCCATGTAGTCTGACGATCTCCTCTACATACAACCTCGTCAGACCCTCCAAAGGTAAAGTAGTCCGGATGGCCAGAAAGTGTGCAGACTTGGTCAGTCGATCGACTATAACCCAAATCGCGTCGTGATGTCTCCTCCTCTTCGGCAACCCGGTGACAAAATCCATCGTCACGTGCTCCCATTTCCACTCAGGTAGCTCTATACTCTGCATCGGTCCCGCTGGTCTCAAGTGCTCGATCTTCACCCGCTGGCAAACCAAGCATCTAGCCACAAAATCGGCCACGTCACGCTTCATCCCTCTCCACCAGAAGTTCCTCTGCAGATCATTATACATCTTCGTACTCCCCGGGTGAATAGAATATCTCGCTCGGTGTGCCTCCTCCATGATATCGTCCCTCAATCCATCGACCCTCGGCACCCAGATCCGACTCCTGAACCTCAGACCTCCATCCACTCCCACGGTGAAGTCGGATCCATCCCTGGCAGCTGATCGTAGCAGACTAGTCAACTCCTCATCACTGTGCTGAGCCTGAACAACTCGACTGACAGTCTGCGGCTCCACTCGAAGTCCCGCAATCACTGCCCCCTCCGAGCTCTCGGCGAACGACCTCCACTCAGACAATGTCTCGAGTAACCTCCACTCCTGAATGCACAAACTCGCCGCTGACACCTCTACTTTTCTGCTCAGCGCGTCCGCAACTGAATTCGCCTTCCCCGGATGATAGGAGATGGTGAAATCAAAATCCTTAATCAGCTCAAGCCATCTGCGCTGTCTCATGTTCAGCTCCCTCTGTGAAAACAGATACTTCAGACTCTGATGATCAGTGAAGACTTCGAACCGCTCACCATACAAATAGTGACGCCAAATCTTCAGAGCATGCACCACGACTGCCAACTATAAATCGTGAGTGGGGTAATTCTTCTCGTGCGCCTTCAGCTGCCTCGAAGCATACGCCACTACCTGCCCGTGCTGCATCAGTACACAACCCAAACCAACACCTGAGGCGTCGCTGTAAATCACAAAACCGCCACTACCACTGGGAAGCGTCAGAACTGGAGCAGTCGTCAACCGACTCTTCAGTTCCTGAAAACTGTCCTCGCATTTCTGGGACCAAACAAACTTCACTCCTTTCTTCGTCAGCGCTGTCAGGGGTGAAGCAAGTCTCGAGAAGTCTTTGATGAACCGACGGTAATATCCCGCCAATCCAACAAAACTCCTAATCTCAGTCACACTCGTCGGGGCTCTCCACTGTCACTGCCTCGACCTTCGCTGGATCCACTGATATCCCAGCTCCCGATACTATGTGCCCCAAAAATGCTACACTGTGAAGCCAGAACTCGCACTTCGAGAACTTGGCATACAACTGCTGATCTCTCAGAATGCCCAGTACAATCCTCAGATGCTCCCGGTGCTGCTCCATATCTGGTGAATAGACCAAGATATCGTCCACGAAGATAATCACGAAACGGTCGAGATACTGACTGAACGTCCTATTCATCAGATACATAAATGCTACAGGCGCGTTCGTCAACCCGAACGGCATCACCAGAAACTCAAAGTGCCCGTACCTCGTCCGGAAAGCTGTCTTCTGAACATCTGCCTCTCTGATCCTCAACTGATGATACCCGGATCGCAGATCAATCTTCGAGAATACCATCGCTGACTGCAACTGGTCAAACAGGTCCTCGATCCTAGGCAAAGGATACCGATTCCTCACGGTAACCTTATTCAGCATCCGGTAATCTATACACATCCGCAACGAGCCGTCCTTCTTCTTCACAAAAAGAATCGGCGCACCCCACGGCGAGACGCTCGGTCGGATAAACCCTGTATCCATCAGAACCTGTAACTGCTTCTTCAGCTCCGACAACTCTGCAGGCGCCATCCTGTACGGAGCCTTCGACTGCGGTGTAGCCCCAACTACCAAATCAATGCCGAACTCTATCTCTCTGTGAGGTGGCAGACCGGAGACATCATCAGCAAACACATCGGGAAAATCCTGTACAATCTCAATGTCCTCCTGCCTCCTCAACTCCGGATCTGGAACTACCAAGGTGGCTACAAAAGCCCTGCAACCCTGCTGAATCAACTTCTGAGCTCTAACAGAAGAAACAACCAACCGACCTCCGCGGTCCTTCAATCCTCTGATCAGAAGATCAGGCAAACCCTGCCTCGGAATCAAAATCCTCTTATCACGGCACAAGACTCGAACGTCATACTGGGACAACCAATCCATCCCAAGTATAACATCAAAGTCCACCATCGGTAGCAAGACCAGGTCAGCCGGAAATTCCTGGTCTCCCGAAGCAATCGTGGCGCCGGGAAGAAATCTCCCCACAGTGCCCACCAAACCCAGGGGTGTGCTGACCTCCAAAGTGGCAGTCAACATCGCAGGGGTACGGCCTAACACGCTCGCAAACTGCTCAGAGATAAACGAGTGTGTGGTCCCAGAGTCGAACAACACCCTAGCTACCAAATCATCAACTAGCAGCGTACCTTCCACCACCGTGCTGGCATCCCTAGCCTCATCAGCCCTGATAGTGAAGACTTGTCCAGCTCTCCTCCCCTGCTGAGGTGGTGCTGCAGGTCTGCTCGGTCCCGCTCCACCAGACGTGGAAGATCCCGGTCGTCCGCTAGGCCCACCTGGCGCGCTCGGACAAGAACGGACGAAGTGTCCCATCTGACCACAACCGTGACAAGCGTCGGGCGGTGTCCGCACCCCCGTCCCGGATGAACTCTGCCACACTGTCTACACGGTCCGCTCTGCGAGGCTCCACCTCCGTCTATCCTGGGCCTCTTGCCCGGATTCCCCTGTAACTGTCCTCCTGGACGTGCTGCAGGCTTCACCTGCAACCTCCTAGCATCCTCCAGGATCTCCTGACTATCCTGGTTTGCGGCATGCTGGTGGTGACACGAGCCCTGAACTGCGGCCTCAGACCCCGCACAAACTTCCGAGCTCTCTGCTCCTGGGTCACATAAATCTCCGGGCAGTATCGTTCCAAAGCATGGAACCTGCTGATATAAGCAGCCAAAGTCATATCCCTCTGCTCGAGGGCCAGAAACTGCTCTCTCTTCCGATCACGAACGTGCTGTGGAAAGTACTGTTGGTTGAACTCCACCAGGAAGTCCTCCCAACTCACGTCCTCACTGTCGTCGAACACGACTGCCAAAGTGGTCCTCCACCAGTTGGACGCATCTCCATCCAAAACATAGGTGGCCAGGCCCACCATCCTCTCTGGTGTCACTCCAATAGCCCGGAAGATCTTCTGGATCCTGAAGACCCAGTCATCTGCTGCCTCGGGGTCACCTCTGCCACTGAAAATCGGCGGATGCTGACGCATAAAGCGATCATGCATAACGCCAGTCCGGTCGGCGCGGCTCTCCAGAAGCTCGCCCAACATCTTCAGCGTCACTGGCTCAGACGGCCTCTCCTCCGCCTCAGCAGCCCCAGCAGACTCCTCATTGGAACTGCGATAGCGCGTGGGAGGTCTCACACGTCTCGGAGCCATCTGCAGAACAAGAGAGCTCGACTCAGAAATGAAATATACATGCATGCATGACCTACTAAAATGCAGACTCAACTCCTAAGGGTGGTTTCTTTGGACAAAGACTCAGGAACCGACCGCTCTGATACCAAATTGTAACGTCCTCGAACAGCGGAAAATTTAAAATTTAAAACATACAAACAACGGAGGACATTACCAAGATAATACACCAGGTGCACCAACGTATATATATATACATATCTGAGTTTACAACAAGAGGTGATTACATCAAAAACTATAAGATAAAATGTACAACGTAATCACAACAACCTCAAAAGGAGGGGAAAGCAGGATCTGTCCCAGAAGCTCTCCTCCGCAGTCACCACCCCCCCCCCCTAACGCTGCTCACGGCCTGAAAGCAGACAATAAATGCCTGAGTTTCCAGAAGGAAACCCAGTATGCCAAACCCTAACACATATATGAACAATAATGAAATATGTAATGAATAATGAATAGTACAACAGACACGATCCGGTCTCAGGGGTCCTCTCACCCCAACCCACCAACACACGTGCACACACGGCACCGCCGGTACAGTCACGGCCACACAACCGGGTCTCAAGGGTCCTCTCACCCCAACCCCACAACACACACGTGCACACAAGGCACCGCCGGAAAATCCTCGGCCACGGGTCTCAAGGGTCCTCTCACCCCAACCCCACAACACACACGTGCACACACGGCACCGCCGGAAAATCATCGGCCACGAGTCTCAAGGGTCCTCTCACCCCAACCCCACAACACACAACCGGGTCTCAAGGGTCCTCTCACCCCAACCCCACAGCACACAACCGGGTCTCAAGGGTCCTCTCACCCCAACCCCACAACGCACGCTACTCATACCACTATCGACCGACAGTCCGTGCCGTTGCCCAAAAGGTCGGAGAGACGAGCCGCTTTCAAGCGTACAAGCACCCAACCATCGGGCGCCAGTCCGTGCCGTTGCCCCCCGTGAGGCCGGAGAGACGAGGCGCCGTCAAGTGTACTCATAAAACCACGAATCTGCCAAAAACAGCAGAAACGGTCGAACGAAAACTGTTTAACGGTCGACCGATCCTCACCTAGAGAACTGACCCAACCGAAAAACCCGCCAATCGGTCGACCGACAAAGGGGGCCCGGTCGACCGAAAAGCCCCAGTAAGAAAACGTTTTCGCAAACCAAACACCAACGGTCGACCAACCCAACACTCACGGTCGACCGAAAACCACCAGTAAGATTTACCAACAGTCCACACTTCACGGTCGACCGAAACCACACGTCCGGTCGACCGGCCATTAAGTTAACTTAAACGTCGGTCGGACGAAGTCAACGAGCGGTCAACCGTTTAGATGGTCAATGCCCCCAACCGACCTTCAACAGTACTTTCGGTCGACCGGCAAAAGGGGTCCCGTTCGACCGAAAATACCCAGGACGTCTTCTCTCTCTAAAATTGCACAACCGGTCGACCGCCCAAAAGGGCATCGTTCGACCGGTGCGAGGGATTCTGCCCCGAATACACTATAACCGGTCGACCGAACCAAAACACCGGTCGACCGTTTATAGTTCAGATGCTGCTGTGCAGGTCCGACGAGCCGAAACGGCCTACCGTCGACCGCTCCCACTCCCACACTAACAATAGGTGAGCTTGAAAGCAAGTTTGACATACCTTAAGGCTTGAAGAAGCCTTGGAAGAACCACGGTGAGCGCCTCCTCGCGAAAAAGCTCGAACTCTGGCGAACCTCCGATCCCGAACTCTACGACGATTCCGGCGACTCCAACACTCCGATCCTCGCCTCTGCCAACACCGACGAAGCACAAGGGAGAGAGAGACGCGTGAGAAAGAGAGAGGTCGTGAGAGAGGGAGAGAGTGAAGAGTGAGGGGGAGAGAGAGAATTCCAAACCTTTTATACCTTCTCCCGAAACGATCTCAGCCGTCGATCTCAATCCACCCCTAATCCTCTCCTAAACACCATTACCACCATAAGCAAGGTTAGGATATTACAGCAATACTATCATTCGTAACATAATCAAAACTCCAATTGCGTCCTTGGTATTTTTTCCAAACAACAAACAAAGTATTACCCCCTTCTTTAGGGATCTAATAACTTGGATCCCAACCTTATGCAACTACTGCAAGGTTTCAGTAGGCACGGGGGAATTGATCTTCTTTTGGTTTTGACCCTTGGTACAACAAGAAAGCACTAGCAGCAAGCCATCCCGAATTATTACTAGTTTCAAAACATCCATAGACCACAATCCAAAAGTTTTGGAGTGAGGATCCATTCTCACCAAGGTGGATGAAAAGTCATTTTAATAACAGGTTGAATGACAATTTAATTAGCAGCATTTACATTCAATATATCGCTTTTCAACCAACCACTGTGCTTGACTAGCGGCATTGGTCATTGACTAAAAATGGAACCTTCACCGTGAAAAGCTTCTACACACTTATAAATAATGCAAGAGGAAATTATTCTCTCTACAAACAAATATGGAAATCATATAGTCCATTAAAAGTTAAAATATTTTAATGGACTCTATGAACACAAGTTACTAACTAGGGACAACATTATCAAACGAGGGGTCCAAATTGATCCCATGTGCCCAACGTGTGGAATCGATTTGGAAACGATAGAACATCCTTTATTACTTGCTTATATGCAAGACAATTCTGGGAAAAATGAATGACGATTAACTTGAACTTATCGTTAGGAATAAATATGATTTTCCGTCTGCATGTATTAAACCAACTCAGATATAGATAATGTGGAATGGAATAATTTAATCAACTGTTTTTGTTGGTCTCTTTGGAAGGAGAGAAATAATCGAGTTTTTCGACAAACCTCCATTTCATTTTTGCAATTTATGAAAGAATGTTTCGATTTGTTTTCTCTTAGGACATGGTCACGAAAGCGTGGGACAGATGAGCTGGTTCAAACTAGACTCAAAAGGACTAGAATTATAAATTTCAGCCCACTTCCAGCCACTGTCACGGCCAGAATCAACAATCATGCGCACACCATTTCAATGCTGAATCTGAATGATCAACATGGTGGTTTCCAGTCAGCTCCGGTTGATCCATCACTAAGCGAAATTGAGGAGATTCACCACTACGCTCGGATGGAGGAGTTAGCGCATGAAGAGGAGGCTAGAGCAACCGAGGAAGCAGCCGCCACGGAAGAACGAATCTGTTTCCGCGAAGAAACGGCTGACACCTAAGAGGGGTGTGAGTTGTTTTTGTTGTTGTTGTTTTCCCGTTTCCCTACACTTATCGTTTTGGACCTTGCCAACCAAGTTGATGACTATCGGCTTGTTTATTGTTACTTTCCAAAGACATCTCTCGTAAGATACTCTACTTGGGAATAGTTGTGTTAGCAACTAAACCTTCGTCTCAATGCAATTACTAACTTGTTAAAAATTCGTAGAGTGAATACACACTATAAACAATTTTGGAGGTCGATACTGTAAAAAATTAAAAACACAATTATTTTTTTTAAAAAAATTATAAAAATTAGAAAACATATTTTGAAGTATATATATATAAAACATAGTTAAAATGATTTTAAAAAATCAAAACATAAAATCAAAAAAAATAAAAGAAAATAAATAAAGTCACGGATTTTAGTTGTAGTGTTTTATGTTTTGATTTTTTGAAAATCGTTTTAACTATGTTTTTTATTATAATTGTTTTCAAAATATGTTTTGTAATTGTTATTATTTTTTAAAAAAATTTAATTGTGTTTTTAATTTTTTGCTGTATCGACCTCCAAAACTGTTTTTAATGTGTGTACACCCTACGAATTTTCGACAACGTTATCAATTTTTTGTTTTGATTAGTTTTAGTGTTTGTTTAATATTCATTTGTAAATAATTTCTTATTCTGCCTAAGAAATTTTATTTTTTATTGTATAAAATACCCTAACATTTCAATACGCCTAGTTATTGTGATTTGGAGGTCAATTTTTGAAAAAAAATTAAAAACAAATTTTAATTTTTTTTAAAAATAATATAAATTAGAAGACATATTTGGAAAAAAAAGATTTTAAAAAAGATTACAAATAATTACAATAAAAAAGAAAAACAGAAATAAAAAAATAAAACAAAATAGAAAAACAGAAACATAAAACATAAAAAAAAATTAGTTACTTTTTTTTGACGGATCGCGTTTCACAAGCGCGATCCGTGAAATTTTCTTTAATTTTTTTTTCTTCAAAATTTCCACAGATCGTTGGTGGAATTTTAAAAATAAAAAAATAAAAAATGACGGATCGCGGTTCACACCCGGGGTCCGTCAATTTTTTTTTTGGGGGACGGATCGCGATTCGCACCCACGATCCGTGCCTCCACGGATCTTGGGTGTGAACCGCGACCCGAGTATTTTTCGATTTTTTTTTTCTTCCTAAAATTCGAAATTGTAATTTATTTTTTATTATATAAAGAAATTACGGGCCATTAGCTAATTATTATTAACATTGTTTGTATTTTAAGCTGATATTTTTTCTTTAACGGAAAATCTATATGTTATCTATTGAGATTTTCAGTCAGTTGTCTTGAAAGTTCCACTTCAAGAAGCTTATTAAACCAAGCATTTCCCTATAATGTGAAAATTTAAACTTTAAAAGATAATATATATATATACAAGAATTCTCTAGTGAGCTCAAGGTTTAATTTAGAAAAATTAAGCCCCCACAATATCCACTACTCATTTCAAATTGTAAGGTAGATTAAGATAAAAACGGTTATGCTAATTAAATGTGAGATTAACCATAAATAAGATCCAATAGTGAGATGGTAAGAGGCTTAAACTAAATTTGATGAGCCCTGAGCTCACTAGAGCCTGACCCTATATATATATATATATATATATATATATATATATATATATATATATATATATATATATATATATATATATATATATATATATATATATATATATATATATCAAACACCGGGAATGTTACGAAAACCACATATATAGATATAAGGTGATATATCGTATAATACAAGAGTCAAAATATGATTACAACACAAAAGATATACAACATACACAAGTAAGTCTAATTATCAACCTCAAAACTCTAGAAGACAGGATCTGGTCTGGGTGCGCTCACCCTCAGTCACCACCTCCTAACGACCCTTACGTCCTGAAATGCAAACAGAAAACTATGTGAGTTTCCAATAAGGAAACTCTGTATGTCAAATACTAAATACATAAATTAAACTATACATGATGACATGGTATGAAAATACAATAAATCACAACTGTCACCGTCCAACTGGGTTCGACGGATCTCTCTCCCAACCACAGCTGACACAAGAACACGGGTCGCAAGTGTCCTCTCACCCCAACCCCACAATCACACGTGCACACAAGGCACCGTCGGAAAAAATCATCGACCAACACGGTCACAAGGGTCCTCTCACCCCAACCCCACAAACACCCGGGCACACAAAGCACCCGCTCCGTAGAGCCACAACCACGATCTCTCTCTCAGGCTGGAATGTCCGTACCGTCGCCCCAAAAAGGTCGGGGACCCGTTGCTCTCAAGTCAGATAAAAATAAAAACTCAAAACCACAACATCCATTACAACCGATGCAAAACTGACAAGAACGGTCGAACCAAACCACAACTCTCGTCGACCGAATCCACACCCAGAGGACCGGCTAAGCAGAAAAACTCACCATCCAGTCGAACGGAAAAGGGGACTTGTTGGACCGAAAACATCCAGTAAAAAACTACCTCACGCTCAAAAAGCACAACCGATCGAACAACAAAAATCAACGGTCGACCGGAAAAAGATAGTAAATTCAGATTTGGAACAAATTATACTTATCGACCGACTTAGCTACATGTACGATCGGTCGAACGGGTCAAAAGGGCGGTCGATTGTTTAGATGGTCAACGCCCCCAACCGACCTACAACAGTGCATTCAGTCGAACGACAATGGAGCCCGTTTGACCGAAAACTTTCAGGGCCTTCATCTTCTCGCTCAAATGCAAAACTGGTCTACCATCCAAGGGTATTGTTCGACCAGTGCGAGATATTAACGCCCAAAAATACACTACATCCGGTCGACCGAACCAAGCACCGGTCGACCGTTGCAGTGCTGAATTCTGTTGCACAACTCCGACGAGCCTTCCGGTGTACCGTTGACTACTCAAACACTCACTTTAGCCTAAGTGAGCATAAAAGTAAATATTGACATACCTTGAAGGCTTGTAGAAGCCTTTGAAGAACCACGACGAGCGTTTCCTCGAAAATGCTAATCTCCGGCGAAACCCAACCTCGAGCCCGATCACTGCAACTCCGGCAACCCAACCCCAACTTCGGCGCTCGCCGATCACTGCACGCCCGTGGCGCTCCGATGCTGAGAGGAAAAGAGTTGAGAGGGAGAATTTGAGCGGGATAGAGAGAGAGTAACGAGTGGAGAGAGAGAGAGAAAAGCTAATCTTTTTATACTCTTCTCCAAACAATATCAGCTAGGGGTGAGCAAAATTCGGTCCGGTCCGGGCACCCGGACCGAACCGAATTTTTTCGGTCCGGTCTTCGGTCCACAAAATTTTGGAAATTCGGTCTTCGGTCCGGACCGGACCGAAAATTTAAGGGGAAAATTCGGGTTTTGGACCGACCCGGACCGGACCGGACCGGACCGAACCTATTCGGTCCGGTCTTCGGTCCGGACTTCCCGAAAATTCGGGTTTCGGTCCGGTCCGGTTCGGTCCGGTCCGGTCCTGGACCGAAGCTCACCCCTAATCTCAGCCGTCCAAACTAATCTCTCCCCAAACACCCACCTAAACACCAATTAACCACTAATTAGAGATTATGATCTCACATTTTAATCCGGAACTTGGCAGATGCCATATTTTTTCTTTAATCTTTGTTTCAGCTGCCATAATCAAAGTTCTTAGCACCTGCGAATTTGAAAAAGACTTGGAATTGTAGACAACTCCCAGGAAAACAACCTATATATTAGATAATAATAGTAGACCATGACAACAACAACAACAGTCTTTAATCCAAGTTAGTTGGATATTACATGATAAACCATATATTATTTATAGACCTGAAGAAGACTTGCAGACAACAAAAACATGAAATGATTTGAAGTGGCAGCATAATCAAGACCAAACACTGAGAACTTAGTTTTAGCATTCAAATTGCAGTATGTGGGTAGGGTATTAAACAATATATATATATATATATATCAACGCCCGAGCTCAAGAGTGTTGGTTAGAAGGTTTGCGGAAAGTACGACTTGATGGGAAGATGAGCTGCTTTGAGAGATATGATCTAAATGCCTTCTAAATGCAAATGCAGGACGAGTTGGGCGAGGCAAAGTCATATTCTCGTTGCACAACATCTCTATAACAGAAGACATCGTGGGTCGATCAGCAACATCATCTTGAACGCATAACAACCCTACTTGGATGCACTTCAAAATCGTAGTCGTGGTTTCTTTCTTAGCCTCTATGGATTTATCAATGTTCTCTAATGCCCTTCCTTCTTCCCACAATTGTGATATCTAACACAAGAAAAGTGGGAAGTATTAGAAAAAAATTACGATATTTGACTTTAATTCGTATGAGTATTATTGAATTAAGATTGAAAAGAATAATTAATCACGTACATAGCCAATCAGATTA
Source organism: Triglochin maritima (assembly GCA_963682175.1). NCBI lineage: Eukaryota > Viridiplantae > Streptophyta > Magnoliopsida > Alismatales > Juncaginaceae > Triglochin > Triglochin maritima. The sequence continues at coordinate 33,209,193 of OY821786.1, forward strand.
ACCGATTCTTTGTAGGGATACAAACCAGTGCTTCTTTTGCCTGTAATGATTTCCAGGACTACGACCCCAAAGCTAAACACATCAGATTTTTCTGAGAAACGACCATCTAATGCATATTCCGGAGACATGTAACCACTGTAATTAACAATCAATCATCACAAATTAAAAAATCAAATTAGAGGAGCATATATATTCGAATGTTTTTAATAGATAGAGAACATAAAAGATTTACTTACTATGTGCCAACGATTGTGTTAGTGTTTCCCTCAGTGTGATTTCCACCAACTATTCTTGCCAACCCAAAATCCGATATTTTTGGATTGAGGTCCTCATCAAGTAAAATGTTACTACTCTTAAGATCCCTGTGAATCACTCGTGGCCTTGAATATTTGTGAAGATAAAGTAGTCCTTGGGCGATTCCTTCGATGATACAGTAACGTTTGCTCCATGTAAGTACTAGAGATGATGTTGAATCTGTATATCACAAAAGAAGATTGGTGTTACTTTAACAAATATATATAAAGTGAACAAAGTAGGTATATATTCTCCTAAAAGAAAAGAAGAACATAATTTGCTCTACTAACCAAAAATGTATTTATCCAAACTTAGATTTGGCAAGTACTCATAAACTATGATCTTTTCCTCGTTGTTGACGCACCACCCTAGAAGTCGAATAAGATTTGCATGTTGAAGGTTAGCAATAAGTTCAACTTCAGTCTTGAACTCTTGAAGACCTTGTCCTGAACTCTTTGATAGCCTTTTTACAGCTATTTCTTGACCATCCAATAACTTTCCCTGCAAGCGTTTATGAAGAAACATAACTACATAATTTTTCTCTAAATACACTTGCTTGCCATTAATAATGTTAATGGTGTTGTTTGTACCTTGTAAACAGGACCGAATCCTCCCTCTCCGAGTTTATTGGCTTCTGAGAAACTATCGGTAGCCTTTACAATAGAATCATAACTTAGTGAAGATACTTCTTTCAAAACCGTTTCGTTTACAATTGGCCTTCTGATTATGGCGTGTAACCAACCTATTGGAAGGGGAAAAAATGAAAGTAACTATAAGTTGTTAGTAAAATGAAATAAAATTAAATTGACACAAAATGTGAATGAGAAAGTACCTTTTGCTTTGAGTCTTCTCCATGAAAAGTAAATGATTACCAAAACAATTATTGTAGATATAGCGCTTGACAATGCTATGACAAGAATACCAGAATTCCCAGATTTCTTCATGGAGGTGTCTACATGGACGTTGCAAAATAATAATAATCTGAATATTAATCATCGTTCAATATCAAACTACAAAAGTTTTTTTTGTATAAAAGAGTACACTTTCAAATGAATTTATTCTTCACTTTATTTGGTTAAACAAAAAATTCCATAAGCAAAATGATGTGGAAACTTATTAACGTACATACCAGATATAGTACTGGAAGCAATACGAACATGTATCTCTCCACCAACCTTGGGTTTGTATTCATATCTTATATCTCTTAGCTCATTATACCATGTAAAGCACTTGAAGTCCCTCAAATCTGTGCTTGAATTAGTGTGAGCATAAGCAGTGCAATTGCAATTATTTGAACATTTATCCTTACACTGAACTTCACTCAAATTCCTTTCAAATGAAAAGTCATCAGGAAAAGAAACACCATTCATCTTCACAAACTGATCACTTCCATCACATTTGAGTTGAACTTTTCTTGTACAACCATCACTTGAATTGTTCCATTGAGCCTGATTTTTTGCCCTAAATCCTTCCAAACATATGCAAGGTTGGGGGTATTTCAAATCATCACAAACGCTGGACGTGCCGCAAAAGTTATACACATCGCATGGCGGACTCGGCATTGAGTCATGAAATGGCATCCATTTTCCAAACTGATTTACCCATATAGAAGTGTTGAGACTCCCAACTGGATCTATGAACCTCCTGACCACCGAATAGAGCTCGGTCGCGGCAAACGTGTAATATAGCTCCTCATCATTCACCACAATGGTTTCTACAACTAATGAACTTCCATTCTTTTCTGGGATTGTGTTGGTTTGTTGACCATTCCATATCCAATATCTCCAAAGAGTTTTGGTTCCCCTCCAAAGGACTATCTGGAGAGGAGAATTTGGATTGAAACCACAAGAAATGTCTCCAAGCATTGGATTGGTCGGGTTTTTCCATGCAACTAGAGGTCGAGAAACATTAGACTCAAAATTAAATCGTACCTTCATTCCCGGTAAAACTGTATCAGTGGGATGATCAAAGCTTTGCCAAACCTCACTACCTTCTATGGTCCTTAGAATGAAGTTTCCATTGTCTGAAAGTGTAGCGGTGGTATTCATAATCACTCGCGCCGCAATTGAGACATTAGACGACCAAAGAATCACACCATCTCCGTTCATAATCACCAAGTTTCCATCATCGGTGTCTATCTTCAATCTCCCTTTGGAGCTTGTGTTTATAGGATTTTCTCTGTTTGCGACCCAAACAACCGTTCTCTCTGCCTCAGGTATAAAATCGTACCATATTCCGACATACCGATTGTTAGTTGAGTTTCCGGTTGGATTGAAGAAACCTAAAGCGAAAACTCCTCCCGAAGAGACTATGCTTTCTTCCTCGGATATCGATTTTCCAAATAAAAGGCTATTGTTCTGGCATAGACATGCTTCAAAATCAAAAGTTGATGCACATACCAAAATAAAACTTGCTTTCAGAAACCTAGTGTTGGAGACTCTTTGCATCATTTGGGAACTCTTATGATGAGATAGATGATCTCTCGGTGTTGGATTTCCCCTGTTCGTCAAAGCAAACCATACAAGCCACCATTTATTTTTCATATTTTTAAAAAACTATGGTTTGATAAATAAATAAATAAATAATGTATAATATTAGAATATCACTTTCAATGTCAAGGCCAAATGTTAAATAATTAGCAGTAACAGCGTTGACATAATATATAAGATCGGTTTCCTTTGTCCGAAATCCATCAACATAACTTGACAACTACTAAATCGTCATATTTGGTGGTTTTCTGTTCAACAAATCATCTGCTCATTCTTCTCTGTGTACTTTATATACGTCACCAACATTACCCCTTAATAGCAATGAGACGGCTTTCAATTGACCTTTAACTTCAATTCCAAAAGAAACTTAAAGGCAAATTGTCCTGCAAATTGTTTCCCCATTCCTAAATTTAACATTAGAAAAGTAGTTGCGGGTCCAAAACATCAACGAAACAAGCAACAAGAGGTATATAAGCTCATAATAGTTAGTACAGTTACTTTACTACCAATGTGGACTCATTCGGATGGATTGTTAGTTCGCTGCACAGAAAATCAACTTGTTTCCCATGCGTTGATTCTTTCTTAAACGTCTCACCACCACCTCAAATGCTTAACTTTGATTTTTAAATTATACATTTATCTAATCCAAAACTATTTAAAAGATGTTGCCTACACAAAGAAACTATATTAAGTGCAGATCAAACTCTCACCTCCCCATTGCACCACGGTACAATAAAAAAGCTCTACTGCAGCCTTAACACATACACGTACATATTCGGTATGCAACCAAGGCAGAAAAAAATGGTGAATGATGTAACTAAATGCTACTCGTCCTCTAGCATTTCTCTGTGCACATGCATGCACGTAGTGCTGCAGTATTTGTAATGGTACCTGTGGAAAGGCACTTTTCCAGCTAGCGACGAATTGCAGCACGAGCAAATATAGTCATTGCTGTTTGCACCTGTTTGGGTTTTCGGCTGAGAAACACTCGGTGATGTTTCTTGGCTTTAATTTGGGCTGCAGCGTTGAGGGCTGCGATTCCCGCTTTTGTTATTCCCGATTAAAATTCTTAGGGTTAGTTGGGTAAGAACTTCAAAGAAACTTCTGATGTTTAGTAGAAGCCTGACCTCCTTTGAAAGGGTTGGAATTCGGTTACGTTGTGACTGCCCTTTGGCAGCTGTAACTCTTGTCAAATCTGAAACTTTGGAAGTGGACACAGCACTCTGCGCAATAGCTGCTTCTGCCTGTATTCACAGCACTCTGACCTCCTTTAAGATCACGGAATTGTTTCATTAAGAGCGTCAGAATATATCACTTGTAAATTTCAATAACTCCAGAAGAATTATCTTGTAAGAGTGTCTCCAACTCCATCAAACCTGGGCCTCTTGCCCGGGTTCCCTACTTCACGACCAACTGCTCGGCTACCGGTGCCCACTGGTGCATTCCTCGCCTCCTGAAGACACTCCTTCACCACGTCTGCAAGGGTCTGCGGCATGCTGTTGATCACACGCGATCGGAGCGGCTGTCTCAGTCCCTTCACGAACTTCTTTGCCCGCTGCTCAGGCGTCACACAGATCTCCAGGCAGTAACGCTCCAATGCGTTGAACCTGCTGATGTAACTTGCCAGGGTCATCTCCTTCTGCTCTAGCGACATGAACTCCTCGCTCTTCCGATCTCTGACGTGCTGGGGAAAATACTGTCCATGTAACACATCCAGAAACTTCTCCCAGCTGACGTCCTCATGGTCCTCAAACACCACCGTGTACATGATCCTCCACCAGTTGGCTGCATCGCCATCAAATACATAGGTGGCCATGTCCACCATCCTCTCCTGAGCAACTCCTATCGCTCGGAAGATCTTCTACATCTTGAAGACTCAGTCCTCCGCTACCTCGGGAGCACTCCTGCCGTCAAAACTCGGTGGTTGCTGGCTCATAAAACGATCGTGCTCAGTGCCCATCCCACCCTGCACATTCTGGGTTGCCTGACGCTCCAGAAACTCGCCCAACCTATCCTAGTTGGCGCCCTCAATGACGTCACTAGTACCGCCCTCACGCGGAGAGCTCCTCACACGCCTACGAGGCATCTGACAGAAGAAACAATCACAAACATCAGCCCTGAATGTTTGCTAAAAGATAAAATCCATATGTCCTATTACTACAAGGGTGATTTCTTTGGAGGCCACATAGGAATCGACCGCTCTGATACCAAGTTGTAACATCTCGATACAGCGGGAAATTTAAAATTATCATCAAGATACCATATATCAATAATCAAAAGACGGGACTGTTACTTCAAATAAAACATCCAAGCGGTGCACCATTACATCAGAGTTAATCAAAAACTACATGATTAAATCAGATATAAATAGAGGAAGTATAAGTAATCATGTCTGTTGGCTTTTTGGCCTTAATCTAGGTTTTGATGATTTAATTAACCTAATCTTAATTATGATGATGTAGAGTAGCACACATATTGCATTGCATGTATATTGTATTGTGCTAACCTCTACAGGTGATCAAGACTCAAGAAAGAAGGAAATGAAGTCAAGACATGTAATTAAAGCTAAATCGAAGACATGTAACCTTGATTTATTTTGAGTCTTAGGAACATGTGTAAATTGAGCATACAAGGGTTAAAAACCATTCACATACACACTAGGTTCCTTAGAGAAGTCACACACAAAATTTCACATTATTTGGACTTCATTAGATCACCCAAACCTTAGTCGGAAATCACTTATAAAATTAAACCCAGATTTCCTGTGTGAACCGGTCGACCGAACCAGTTCTCAGTTCGACCGGTTTATAACAGACTCTCCACAGTGATTTTACCGAACTCTACCGGTCGACCGGTTTTACCTTTTCGGTCGACCGATCCCGGATTTTAATATGACCGTTTTTCTTGTCGTATTCCTATAACGGTCGTATTCGTATAAAACAAAACTTAACCCCAAAATACATTCGGTAACCGGTCGAACGAAGACCTTGTTTCGGTCGACCGGTTCAACATATTTTCAGAAACAAAATTCCCTGCTATCGGTCGACACATTTCTCGTTCGACCGATTGACCTTTGTCTCAACCGAATCCCCTTATCGGTCGACCGCCCCATACTTTGGTTCGACCGATTCACTTAAGTAGAGTTAAGTTCTAGCTCGTTTGTCCGACCGAATATTCTTTTGTTCGACCGTTCTCTTTGAAATCATGTTAACGGTCGACCGGTTTACTAGCTTCGGTCGACCGGTTCTGGACAGATTTGCAGCCCGATTTTCTGCTTTGTGTATCTTGCACAAAACCCAATCAAATCTATCCTCAACGGCTAGAATACCTTAGGAGCTTATAAATAGAGGATCAAGACTTGTTGTTAACACATCTCTCAAACTCCAATTGTCCCAATACATTAGAGAGAAACCTCAATCCTCAAAGCTCCCAATTCTACACTCTTTAAGCCTAAACTTCACACACTTGATCATATACTCATCCTACTCAAAGTGTGCTCAATTAGAGAGTGAATCCCACTCGGTTACTTGTGTTGTCAAAAGAAGCAAGGACTTCGGTGAAAGCCCGAAGTGTCCCTCTCGGATTGTGAGAGGAAGAATTCAAGAAAGCGAGGGTTGTTCGCGTTGCTTGTGGTGTAAAGGCGTTCTCTCCCGGCCCGGAACGGGGAGTGGTTAGTGAAGACGTAGGCGGAGCTCGCGGAGTCGAGCGGAGCTTACAAGAGAGGACTAGGACCCGGGTGGGGTGCCGAACCTCTATAAAATCGCCGTGTCTTCTTGTGGTTTGCATGTTATTTCCCTACTATTCTTTAAATTGTTTCCGCTGCGTTTATTGTTTGGTTAGTTAGGGATTAGATTAAAAGTGATTAGTGGACCCATAACTCACACGATCCTACATTTGGTATCAGAGCCTTGTTAAGCTAAATTTCATTACTTTACCGTAATTTTAGCATGGCTTCAACATCTAATCACTTAGAGGGTTTATGCACCACAAGGCCTCCTTTGCTTAATGGGTCAAATTATGATTATTGGAAAAATAGAATGAAAATCTTTTTAATATCAAATGACCTTAAGTATTGGAAGTTTATTCAAAATCCATACATACCCCCAAATGAAGATGATTTAGATTCTCTATCTAGGGCTCAAATGAAAGAAATTGAAATGAATTCAAAAATTATGAATATTCTTTATTGTGGCCTTAATGAGGGAGAATACAATAGAATTAGGGGATGTGAAAGTGCAAATGAAATATGGCATAGGTTACAAATGCATCATGAGGGTGATAGCAAAACCAAAGAAACTAGGATAAGTCTCCTCATGCATAAATATGAAATATTTTCTATGCAAATCGGTGAGAACATAAGCGACATGAACACTCGCTTCACCGATATCACTAACTCTCTTTTGATTCTTGGAAGAAGGATAAATGAAGGAGAGATGACTCGAAAATTCCTCCGGTCATTGAGCAACGATTGGGAAGACAAGGTCGTGGCAATCGAAGAATCGCACGATCTTTCAAAATTGAAGATGGAGGAACTCATTGGAAATCTCATGGCCTATGAGCTCCAATTGAGTCATCGAAGAGAGAAGGAAGCTTCAAAGAAAAACTCCATGGTGGCATTGCATGCAAATTTTGATGAGCCAAGGAGGGTGGAAGAAGAGGACATTGAGGTCCTTGCCCAAGACTTCTTCAAATACCTCAAGAGGGATAAGGGAGAAAAGAATGAAAGAAGAGGTAGAAGAAGTAAGAAAAGAGAAAAAGAAAAAGAGAGGGAGGAGAGCGAAAATGAGAGAAGAGAAGGGGAAAAGAAAAATGAGAGAAGGGAGAGAAGAAGAGAAAAGGAGAGGAGTAAGAGAAAAGAAAAGAGGTTGGAAGCTCACAAGGCCACTTGGGACGATACGTCGTCGTCGTCATCCAAATCAACCGCACCTTCATCAACAAAGGAATATGCGCATATGTGCTACATGGCAATTCAAGATGAAGGAAGTGAGGTAGCTTCTAACTCCTCTAAATCTTATTCCACTAGAAGTAATTCATGTTCAAGTAAATCATATTCTAGTGCTAGCTCTAACTCTAATGCTAATGATGAATCATATACACATGATGAGCTACAAAATGCATTTCATGATTTAGTTAAACAATATGAGATCATTTGTGAAAAGAACAAAAATGCTAGAAAAACTATAAATGATCTCAAATGTCAAATTGAATTAATCATGAATGAAAAGAATGAGGTGATTGCTAGACTTGAATCAAATGAATCATCACTTGCTAGTCTAAGTAAAACACCCATTATTGATGAACATGTAGATCTTAAAGCCTCAAATATGCAATTAAGAAAAGATCTTGAAATGTTCACTAAAGGAACAAAAATGCTTGATATGCTTTTGAGTAGTCAAAGACAATCATTAGCTAAACATGGTTTAGGATACAATGTGCATTTGAAAAACCATGTATCTCATACTACATTAAATGGCAAGCATTTATTTGTTAAGTCTACTTCCTCAAGTGTATGGGCACCCAAAACCAAAATGGTTTGGATCCCAAAAGCTAATGTTCAAGGACCCAAAGTAGTTTGGGTACCTAAGTCTACACTTGTAGGAGCTTGAGGAGGAAATTGGTGGTGACCGGGTGAGCCAAAGCGTCGAATTCGAATCCGGTTGCATCACCAAATGAGATTGGAGCTAATCAAGATTCAAGTTTGGTATAAATTTCTATCCTTGAAATTTCTGAAAATTTAGCTCTAATCTAGTTTATATGCTTAATTGTCATATCTTTAGAATTTCAATTCATTGAAAATCATTATCCCTATTCATTGCAAATCATTTATCACATCCATTGATTCTAAATGTCAAATTTTAAATGGATGTTAGAATAAGGCTTAAGTTGAAACTTAAATGAAATTAACTTGAATCATACTCATTGTTTCCATTTAGCCTTATTGATAGGGGGAGCTTAAATGTTATATCTTTTATTAGAGTAATGAAGTGCAAAATTTAGGGGGAGCAACTTCATTAGAAGACATCCAAAATCTATGCTTAAAGTCTTAAATAATTATTATTTTTGATGGATGTCAAAGGGGGAGAGATAATTAAGGGGGTAACTTGGAATTTGGCATAAAATTGAACAAAAACTATGCACATCCATAGGGGGAGCATTAATTTGCATAGTTTACATATACAAATTCCATGTATTTAGATAGAATTAAGATATAGGTTGCCATCATCAAAAAGGGGGAGATTGTTGGCTTTTTGGCCTTAATCTAGGTTTTGATGATTTAATTAACCTAATCTTAATTATGATGATGTAGAGTAGCACACATATTGCATTGCATGTATATTGTATTGTGCTAACCTCTACAGGTGATCAAGACTCAAGAAAGAAGGAAATGAAGTCAAGACATGTAATTAAAGCTAAATCGAAGACATGTAACCTTGATTTATTTTGAGTCTTAGGAACATGTGTAAATTGAGCATACAAGGGTTAAAAACCATTCACATACACACTAGGTTCCTTAGAGAAGTCACACACAAAATTTCACATTATTTGGACTTCATTAGATCACCCAAACCTTAGTCGGAAATCACTTATAAAATTAAACCCAGATTTCCTGTGTGAACCGGTCGACCGAACCAGTTCTCAGTTCGACCGGTTTATAACAGACTCTCCACAGTGATTTTACCGAACTCTACCGGTCGACCGGTTTTACCTTTTCGGTCGACCGATCCCGGATTTTAATATGACCGTTTTTCTTGTCGTATTCCTATAACGGTCGTATTCGTATAAAACAAAACTTAACCCCAAAATACATTCGGTAACCGGTCGAACGAAGACCTTGTTTCGGTCGACCGGTTCAACATATTTTCAGAAACAAAATTCCCTGCTATCGGTCGACACATTTCTCGTTCGACCGATTGACCTTTGTCTCAACCGAATCCCCTTATCGGTCGACCGCCCCATACTTTGGTTCGACCGATTCACTTAAGTAGAGTTAAGTTCTAGCTCGTTTGTCCGACCGAATATTCTTTTGTTCGACCGTTCTCTTTGAAATCATGTTAACGGTCGACCGGTTTACTAGCTTCGGTCGACCGGTTCTGGACAGATTTGCAGCCCGATTTTCTGCTTTGTGTATCTTGCACAAAACCCAATCAAATCTATCCCCAACGGCTAGAATACCTTAGGAGCTTATAAATAGAGGATCAAGACTTGTTGTTAACACATCTCTCAAACTCCAATTGTCCCAATACATTAGAGAGAAACCTCAATCCTCAAAGCTCCCAATTCTACACTCTTTAAGCCTAAACTTCACACACTTGATCATATACTCATCCTACTCAAAGTGTGCTCAATTAGAGAGTGAATCCCACTCGGTTACTTGTGTTGTCAAAAGAAGCAAGGACTTCGGTGAAAGCCCGAAGTGTCCCTCTCGGATTGTGAGAGGAAGAATTCAAGCAAGCGAGGGTTGTTCGCGTTGCTTGTGGTGTAAAGGCGTTCTCTCCCGGCCCGGAACGGGGAGTGGTTAGTGAAGACGTAGGCGGAGCTCGCGGAGTCGAGCGGAGCTTACAAGAGAGGACTAGGACCCGGGTGGGGTGCCGAACCTCTATAAAATCGCCGTGTCTTCTTGTGGTTTGCATGTTATTTCCCTACTATTCTTTAAATTGTTTCCGCTGCGTTTATTGTTTGATTAGTTAGGGATTAGATTAAAAGTGATTAGTGGACCCATAACCCACACGATCCTACAATGTCGACCTCATTGGTCCGAACGAGAGGATCCGATCCCAAAATGTGCGTGTCCGCCGTCACCACTCAACTGGACCTACTACGGTACTGAAATAAAACATGCAACAACAATGGCTGAGTTTCCATAAGGAAACCCCGTATGCCAAGTTCACCTATATGCATGCAGTAGTACACATGAACCTATCATACTAGTAGCATGTCATGTCATCACAGTAAGGAAAATAGTTCCCCCGAAGGGTAAAACATGACACCAGTCCGACAATCATCATCGGGTCTCCCTTGGAGACCTATCGTAGGCACATACGGTCTAACGGAACAAGACGTGACACTCCTCACACGCGACTATACAAAACATGGGGTTCGGCAAGGAGCATCCTCCAGGTCCGCACCTTAAGAACATAGCCGGAACAACATCGACCCATCAAACATCATAGTCGGAACAACATCGGACCATCAAACATCATAGTCGGAACAACATCGGTCAATCATCGCCAGAACAACATCGACGTCATCACCGACACAACATCAGTGGTCCAACATACGTCCGACACATCATCAGACGGGTCCGGACCGAAGTCCACCATGTCATCAGTTCCACGAGCCGCACATCATACATTGGGATCTGCGATCCCTCAGGTCTGCTACTCTACTATGAGTCCATCAATCCATCACAATAAGTCACGATCCATACATGGAGGTGACACATCCCGAACACCTACACTCTTCCACACGGTGGTCCCTGGGCAGGCATGCGTAACGCGCCTACTGTCACCTCCCGGCTCACGCACTAGGCGAGGACACGAGTTTCCGTGGACAGAGTTGGTATCCTAGAAGGACCGAGAATTATGTTCTGCGCATAAATGGTCGACCGGAAGAGGCAATCCGGTCGACCGTTCCCATTGGGTTCGGTCGACCGAAAGTCTGCAACGGTCAAACTCTCTGCGCCTAACCTAAGTCCCAACGGTCGAACACGAGTCTAAACCCGGTCGACCGATACGTGGTCAAAATCCGGAGTCTGGTCAAAATCAATCAATACTAACGGTCGACCGACTCAGGGTCCCGGTCGACCGAAAACTACCAGGGCATCCTAGCAGTTCTAAGTCATCAACGGTCGAACAGAGCATAAAACGGTCGAACCATACATAATGCAACTTAAGTTCCGGTCGAACCAAACAAGGAAACGATCGACCGAAAACCAACATGCAAACCCCCAACCCACCAGCACATGCACTACCGGTCAACCGCCACAAGACATCGTTCGACCGATGTTGGTTAAAGTCAGGCAATTACACTAAACCGGTCGACAATCCATCTCAACCATCCATCCACTCCACTCCATCTCAGCCGTCCATCTCATCTCCTCCTAAACACCACCTAAACATCATTATAACTCAATTAGGATTAGGATTCCACAGTTTCGGTCTCGTCAAACTATAGAGAATCATGCACTTGGAATACCAAGCCGATGAGAACAACAAAGACAATCAAAATAACAATTGACTCAGAGAGTTAGAGCCATGCATGCTTCCTTGCTTCGCATGCATGGTTGTAGGACAAGAAATTGAGTTGGGATTAATAGCAGTAGATGAAATGTGCATGTGTTTAATTAGGATTTGTAGATGTTGCGAAGTTTCCGAGTTTTTTTTTTGGTAAAAAACATAATGTTAACTGAATACGCGTTTTATTTAATTCTAGTATTTCTTGGAAAAATAATTTGAGTTTAGATTTAAGGAAGATTGTTTCTTTATTATCAATGCCATCAACGCGTTTCACTCTCCGTATTTCTAAAAGTAATTAGAATTTAGAACGTAAAATTCAGTTAGAATTTGTCTAGATGGTAATTGGGTTTAATTTCGTTTTGAGTTTCGATTATTTTCTTCGATTTGCTTAGAATCATTTTATATTTAACCACTACCTTGAAAGCTATTAGAAATGATTAAACCCCATTTATTAATTATTCTGTTTGTCAGTACGTACTTGTTTAATCATATCCTTCTTTCAATTAAACTTCTAAAACAAATTTAAATTTTATTTTCTAACAGTAACGTTCATTTTCTTAAAAATTTCATGTCCAACATTAAAAAGTACATTTTTATATGATCAAAATAGTAGCAGTATTTTATGTGTCTTTGTTGTTTTCCAAAATTAAGGTTTGGGGTAATCATACAAAATCCGGTGTTGGTTAAAGTCGGGCAAAGTACACTACATCGGTCGACCGCCCGAAGGGACCCGGTCGACCGTTGGTCGTCTGCAACCTTGCACCAGCCAAGGATTTACGTCGTTCACGTCGCCGGAGAGGTCTCCGACCTCCCCCGACCAACCAACACATCCCTCACACGAGGGTGAACAACAAACCACACTAAGAAGCCGATATACCTCTTGAAAGCGACGAAACCGGCGGAGCCTCACTCGCACAACGTCGCCTCCGTCACCTCCTCATGCGCCAACCTCAGCACGCCACACACCTGGACCGCTCGCCTACTCCACCGGAGTCACCTCCTCCGTCGCTGCTCGCCGGATAAGAAAGAGAAAGAGAGTGTGAGAGAGAAAAAATGGAAGAGAGAGAGAAAATTTTCTGCTTTTAAACCTAACAACTCATCTCCTCACCAACAGTACTCACCTCCCTACACCCCTCACCCATCACCAGCCCACTGCTCCTCCTCAATTTCCCATGCAAAACCACATTCTAATCACCATTAGCACTAATCAACCCTAAGGAGGGTTAGGGACATAACAACACCCGCTTGAAAGAAGATGTTACTAGTTATATGTTCTCCAACCCATATTGGATTTATAAATAAGATCGATTAAAACCTTCAATAAAAGTCAATGTACGTCAACCTCTAAATATGAGCATGAATGCATTCCGCTTGCATTCACAATCAGATTTATTAAAACCTCTAAGTCATATATAAGCCAATATATCAAATATGAGTTACAATGTGAGTCACACAATGAGTCACAAGTCACATATCATCCAAGTCACAAGTCATACTACATATAACATAAAACATAAGTCAAAATATACATAAGAAGAAAACCAACACAAGTATACATACCAATTAAGGCTCCGAGAAAGTTGGATCTGTCAATGAGTTGTTGTCATGTTAAGAAGACGTATGCATGTCATCACTCCACCATATGCGTGACAACACATTTCTCATATTAGCAAAGGAGAAAAGAACCGAAGCTATATTTAGTTCAATTTTATTAACAGCGCAACACAAAAATCATAAAAATTTACAACATGTTCTCTTCTAACAAGAAGAATCACCTGGAAAATTTTCTCTTCTACAACAACCTAATCAAAGCAATCATGAAACCAACCATAAACAACCCGACATCGACTCTACTGATCCTCCGACTCGCTCCGCTACAATGCATAAAATTACGACGACAATTAATCCCCCAAACAACTCGACGATGAGTTGCAGTGCAATACGTAGCATTGTTGTGGCAAACGCCTCCGGTGCAATACATGACATTATGGTGGCATTTGAACCCTCTAACCTCTCTCCGACCGTCTCCGGTGCAACTGTAGCATTTCGGTCTCATTAAACCATACCCCAATCCACCAACACCAGCATTTCTTAGTCTACCACCGCGACGACGACCACGACCACGACCACCGCCATGACCACCACCAGCACCACCTTTTAGTATACGACTTCTGCCATTCAAATTATCAAGAGGGTGAACCTCGAATACAATCCCAAAAGAAGTAAAAGAACAATTAAAACAGCAATTGTCTTGGAACCATGCATGGTTATTTTTTGAAGAAGGAAAATAAAATTGAGTTGGGATTCGTATTAATTAACTAGACCTGGCTGTTATATGAAACTTGCGTGTGTGTGTATACATAATAGAGGTCACTGTGAAGTTCCTAAAGAAGGATACGTAGGCGTTGCGAAGTTTCCGAGACTTGAATATGAAATTAATAATATTTCCTTTTTAATGAAAAGTAAAAAAAAAAAGATTGACTGACTACGAGTTTTCACTAATTTTATTATATATCTTTTTTAAAATTATTGGAACGTAAAGTCGAGATAATGTTTACTTTTTAGCGAAACTCACAAAGCTTTTTCAACGTGTTTCCGTTGTCAGAATGTCGGATCTCAAGATCCCTACCCGTTTTCTTACGTATCCTCCCATGCAGTTCCAGCTAGGATGGTGATTTAACTTGAAGGTTTTAGCGCTAAATCACGTAATTTTTCTCTTGTACGATGCTGTAAAGACTTAACTTCACTTTTTCAGACTCAAATCCAAATTTCCAACGTTGGAATATCCTGTCGCGAGCAATTTGTCTCAGGGTTTGACATATTTGGTTTGTTTTTTAGTTCGTGGGTAATTTATTTGTTGTTCTTTTTTTTTGTAACAATAGATGGTTGCATTAAAACAGTTTCAAATGCATTAATTGATAATTTGGGGGGTTTTATTTGATCCTTTAATGTTGACCCTTCGTGGTTTACTTATTATTTGATTTCTTTATTATTTCCTTAAAATCATGGATGTTACGTGGTAGACTAATATTAATGATTTATGGTATTACATAAACAGTGTACCAAACCGGTTGAGGACTAGTTGGGTGGGATTGTGATTGAAGTTCAATTCTCACTTCCATAATAACCGAGGTCGGTGGGATGCGGTTAATGTTAGTTTTTTGGCCTAAATTCATGTTTTGGATTATTTAACTAACCTAATCTTAATTACAATCGAATGTATTGTAGCACAATTATGCATAAAATATATATTATATTGTGCTAACATCTACGGGTGATCAAAACTCAATGATGAATGGAATGAAGTCAAGACATGTAATCTAGCTAATTGAAGACATGTAATTTTCTTTATTTGAGTCTTAGGAACTTATGTGAACTTGAGCATATAAGAGTTAAAATTTATTCACATACACACTAGGTTCCGTGTAGAAATCACACACAAAATTTCAGATTAATTGGACTTCAATAGATCACCCAAACCTTAGGTAGGAAAATCACTTAACCTAAACATTTGCGTGTCTGTACAGAACAGTCGACCGAAACAAGTTTTCCATTCGACCGTTTCTACCAGTTAACGGTTTCTCAAGTAGTGATTTTACCTAGTTCTACCGGTCGACCTACTATGACTTTCCAGTCGACCGTTTACCTGTATTTTCCGGACGACCGTTATACTTTCGTATTCTCGGTCGTATTTGTATTTTCTCAAATCCCCTAACTACATTTGGCCACTGGTCGAACGATGCCTTGACGGTGGTCGATCGGATACAAACAATTCTGTGCACCAAAAGTGCCTGTTATTTTCAATCGAATGAACATTCTTATTTTGTTTGACCGATTAACCTTTAACCTGACTAAAACCCTCTTAACGATTGACCACCCCCAAATTTAGTTCGACCGTTAACTTAAGTTGTAACAATTAGGTTCAAACGTAGTTTAAGTTGGTTCGAACGTTTCCTTAATCTCATGAAAATTGTTCTCCTAAGACTTTTTATATATAATTGGTAAGAATTAATAACACAATCAAAAGAAGCCCAACTCTGAGCTTCTGTATTGAATCAATTGTTCAAAGGAAACAATCAGACTGTACCTTTATTGTGCTGGCGTGATGTGTAGATGTATTGGTGATTATAGACATCTTATTCCCTTTTTCTTGTTGCCCTCCCCCGAAGTAAACTAATCGTTTCCATCACCCCTTTCCATCACACAAAGATCCTTTCCGTCACCTTTCCATCGCACAAAAAAAAAGGGAACTACTAAACGTCGCCCCAAAACTACTTAAATCGCCCCTTGAAATTACCAAATTGCCCTTAAGAAACTTAAAAAACAAATTTTTTAGGGGGAGGCGTCTGCCGGAGACGCCTCCCCATAGGAGGGAGGCGTCTGCCGGAGACGCCTCCCCATAGGGGGGAGGCGGCTGACACAGACGCCCGACCCTTGGGTCGGGCGTCTGTGGCGGACGTCGCCCCCCTATGGGGAGGCGTCTCCGGCAGACGCCTCCCTCCTATGGGGAGGCGTCTCCGGCAGACGCCTCCCCCTAAAAAAAAAATTTTTTTGGGGTTTTTTTTAATATTAATAGAAAATAGGGTTTACATTATCAAATTTAATATGTTTGTACATTATATAGTGTGAATTGATTATCAAAAAAATTAAAAGGTAGAATACTCATCATAAAAAAATAACAGTACGACAGAGAAACAAACACAAATACGAAAACAAACGTACGACAGATAAACAAATACAAGTACGAATAGTAAGTGTAAGACAGAAACGAGAATACAATAATAAGAGTAAGATACTAATACTCTAACTACTTATCAACCTAATCATGGTCGGGGATGCCCAACTGAGAATGTCACGCCTGTATCAAGTGACCATCATCTACACAAGCAGCTCTGCTGTACTCGTCTGACATCTCGTCCTTCTTCGCCAGGATCGGCTACACAGCCCAAATCATCTTACCCATCCACTGTACATAACAACCCCATTAGTATACACTAAACATCACCCAAAAATTACTTAAATCGCCCCTGAAAATTACCATTTTAACCAAATTAAAAAAAAAAATAGGGGGAGGCGTCTAAGGCAGACGCCCCTCCATAGGGAGGAGGCGTCTGTCGTAGACGCCTCCCCATAGGGGGGAGGCGTCTCCGACAGACGCCTCCCCCCTATGGAGGGGCGTCTGCCTTAGACGCCCAGGTAAGTGGTTTTTTTTTTTTGAAAAAATATACATCGGGGGAACCGCTGGTTGCTTTTCTGGTCTCCGAGACATTCGAGATATTGTGCATGAGGTATAGGAAGAGAAAACGGTGGTAAAAAAGTGAAATTGTGACTTATATAAGCCTAAATAAGGTCAAGGGCAAAAAGGTAATTTGTTAGGGCGATTTAAGTAATTTTGGGGCGATGAATAGCAATTCAGAAAAAAAACCCACTTTGCTTCGTCCGCAAGGCTTCGTAGTTCAAAGATTAGCAACATTTTATATTACCAACGAAAGCTAAGCTAATAAAGAAACGGGCCAAACTAGAACGTTTTATTAGCTCTTCTTGTTTATCATCTTCGTCGTAATAATCTTCACGTTTGGATATTGTTTACAAGAAGTAGGAGGGGTCACGCGGAAATAACCCAAACAAGAACCCATCCATCACGTGACGCCAAAAGGCGAGTGGTGGAATGGCACTTCGCTGTCTTCGATTCTTCTCGATCCCTCCCTTCTCCTAAATGATAAGCACGTAAATTCATGGATGTTACGTGGTAGACTAATATTAATGATGTATGGTATTACATAAACAGTGTACCAAACCGGTTGAGGACTAGTTGGGTGGGATTGTGATTGAAGTTTAATTCTCACTTCCATAATAACCGAGGTCGGTGGGATGCGGTTAATGTTAATTTTTTGGTCTAAATTCGTGTTTTGGATGATTTAACTAACCTAATCTTAATTACAATCGAATGTATTGTAGCACAATTATGCATGAAATATATATTATATTGTGCTAACATCTACAGGTGATCAAAACTCAATGATGAATGGAATGAAGTCAAGACATGTAATCAAGCTAATTGAAGACATGTAATTTTCTTTATTTCACTCTTAGGAACTTACGTGAACTTGAGCATATAAGAGTTAAAATTTATTCACATACACACTAGGTTCCGTGTAGAAATCACACACAAAATTTCAGATTAATTGGACTTCAATAGATCACCCAAACCTTAGGTAGGAAAATCACTTAATCTAAACCTCCGCGTGTCTGTGCAGAACAGTCGATCGAAACAAGTTTTCCATTCAACCGTTTCTACCAGTTAACAGTTTCTCAAGTAGTGATTTCACCTAGCTCTACCGGTCGACCTACTATGACTTTCCGGTCGACCGTTTACCTGTATTTTCCGGACGACCGTTATACTTTCGTATTCTCTGAAAGGTCGTATTTGTATTTTCTCAAATCCTCTAAATACATTTGGTCATCGGTCGAACGATGCCTTGACGGGGGTCGACCGGATGCAGACAATTCTGTGCACCAAAAATGCTTGTTATTTTCAATCGAATGAACATTCTTATTTTGTTTGACCGATTAACCTTTAACCTGACTAAAACCCTCTTAACGATTGACCACCCCCAAATTTAGTTCGACCGGTAACTTAAGTTGTAGCAATTAGGTTCGAACGTAGTTTAAGTTGGTTCGAACGTTTCCTTAATTTCATGAAAACGGTCGACCGTTGATCCCGAGTTGGTAGACCAATTTAGGACTGATTTGCAGAACTTAGATTTCTATTTTATGTATCTTGCACAAACATCAACCAAATCTTCCCCAATGACTATAAATCTTTAGGAGCTTATAAATAGAGGTTTACACACCATATTTACACAACTCTCCAACTTCTATTTGTTTCCTACATCAGAGAGAATCCTCCCACACTATTCTACAACATAAACTTTCACATTTTAGATCCAATACCAATCATACTCAAAGTGTGCTCAAGTTAGAGAGTGTTTGATCCTCTCACCTTTGTTGTCAAAGAGTAAAGGTTTCAGTGAAAGTCTGAAGCATCCCTCTAGGATTGTGAGATGAAGAAATCGAGCTCGGCAAGGTTTGTTCGCGAGTTCGTGTTTAAAAGCGTTCTCTTCCGGCTCGGAACGGGGAGTGGTTAGTGAAGACGTAGGCGGACCTCGTAGGATTGAGCGGAGCTTGCAAGAGAGGAAGTATGACCCGAGTGGTTTGTATTTTTTTATTTGTCTTGTTTTATTGTTTAAATTCTACTCCATCTTCGATTGAATCAAGTAGAGAATTAAGAAATTGATTAGATAATTATGAGCCATAACGATCCTACATTTGGTATCAGAGCATATGTGCTAAATTTCATCTACTTAACCGTAGTTTATAATGACTTCATCAACTAATAATGTAGAAGGTTTATGCACAACTAGGTCTCCTTTGCTTAATGAGTCGAATTATGATTATTGGAAGAATACAATGAATTTTTTTGATTTCTAATGACCTTAAGTATTATATTTTTCTTCAAAACTCCTACACACCACCTAGTGAAGAAGATTTAGCCTCATTAACTAGAGCTGAAATGAAGGAATATGAAATGAATTCTACCTTCATGAACATCCTTTATTGTGGCTTAAATGAGGGTGAATACAATAGAATTAGGGGTTGCGAAAGTACATATGAAATATGACATAAATTACTAATGCATCATGGGGGTGATAGTAAAACAAAAGAAACTATAATTAGTCTACTCATGCATAAATATAAAATTTTCAATATGCAAATCGGTGAGAACATAAACGAAATGAACACTCGCTTCACTGATATCACTAACTCTCTATGTGTTCTTGGAACAAAACTCAAATGAATGAGAGATGACAAGGAAGTTCCTCCAGTCGCTAAGCAATGATTGAGAAGACAATGTGGTTGCAATTGAAGAAGCATGTGACCTATCTCAACTAAAGATAGAGGAACTAATGGAAATCTCATAGCTTATGAATTCCTATTGAGTCATCGAAAGGAGAAGTACCCCTATAAGAACCTAACCTTGGCATTACATACAAAATCCGACGAACCAAGGAGAAGAGAAGAGAATGAGGACATTGAGGTCATTGCCAAAGACTTTTTCAAGTTCCTTAAGAAAGAAAATGGAGAAAAGAAAAAGAAAGAAGGGGAAGAAGAAGTGAGAAGATGGAGGGAGAAAATGAGAAGAAAAATGAGAGAAGGAGATAGAAGCTCACAAGATAACATGGGATGATTCATCATCATCATCATCATCTCTACAAAGGAGAACAGAAGTTGCCCACACATGCTTCATGGCCATCGAAAATGAACAAAATGAGGTAGCTTCTAACTCTTGTTCTACTAGATCTAACTCTTGCTCAACTAGATCATATTCTAGTCAAAGCTCATGCTCTAAACAAGATTCATATACTTTTGATGAGCTTCAAAATGTTTTTCATGATTTAGTTGCACAATGTGAGCTCATTTGTGATAAGAACAAGAATACTAGAAAACTTATAAATGATCTTCAATGCCAAATTGAAACAATCATGAATGAGAAGAATAAGGTGATTACTAGACATGAAAATGCATTAGAACTTGGTAGTGTGAAAGTAACACTTATTGATGTTGAACAACTAGATCTTAAGACATGTAATGAACAATTAAGAAAAGATCTAGAAAAATTCACTAAAAGAATAAAAAAGTTTGACAAACTTCTAGGTAGTCAAATATAATCTTTAGACAAACATGGTTTAGGTTATAATGCTTCACATGTTAAAAACCATGTAGTTCACATGTTAAAAACTATAATATCCATTTGGTTATTTCCATCTCTTTGAATCAATATTGTCAATATCATAGCTGAAACACCCTCGACAATGAGTCAAAAATACTTGTGTTGTATTTTATGCATTAAATGTCCAAACATAATATTTTTATAGGAATAATTATATTAATTTCAAAATACCCACAATTCATAGGTGGGAATACCTACAACAGTTTTTGTAATTATCATCAACAACTTCTATTTTGTCATAACAACAAACCCCTAAGACATAGTATACCCATTATAATGTTTGAAAATACTCACTTGATTATTTCAATATCCCCAAACTGTTACTGCTAATATCTCAGCTGAAATACCCACAACAATCACTAGAAATATTTGTGTGGTGATTTACGCATTAAATATCCAAAGATAATATTGTTTTTAGGAAGAATTATTTTACTTTCAAAATATCAACTTCATAGGTCGGAATATCCTCAAAGGTTTTTAATTACCGTCGACAACTCATATGGTTTCTTATTACAAACCCATAAGACATAGTAGAGCGACTATAATGTCAGGAAATACCCACTTGATTATTTCAATCTCCCTGAACCACTACTGTTAATATCTTAGTTGAAACACCCTCAACAATCACTAAAAATACTTGTGCGGGTGATTTACACATAAATATCCAAAGATAATATTGTTTTTTAGGAACAATTATATTAATTTCAAAATACCCATTTCATAGGTGGGAATACCCTCAACGGTTTCTCTGATTACCATCGACAACTACAATGTTGTCGTAACAACAGCCCATAAGATATAGTATACCCATTAAAATATCTTGAAATACCCACTTAGTTATTTCAATCTCCTCGAACCAATATTGTCAATATCTTAGCTGAAACACGCTCAACAATCACTAAAATACTTGTGTAGTGGTTTACACATCAAATGTCCAAAGATAATATTATATTTTAGTAATAATTATATTAATTTCAAAATACCAATTTCGTAGGTGTGAATACCCTCAACGATTTCTGTAGTTACCATCGACAACTACTATATTGTCGTAACAGCAAACCCGTAAGCAATTATAAACTCATTATAATGTCTGGAAATACCTCTTGTTATTTCAATCTCCCTAACCACTTCTGTCAATATCTCAGCTAAAACACCATCAACAATCACTAAAAATACTTGTGTGGTGATTTACAAATTAACTACCCAAATATAATATTGTTTTTTAAGAACAATTATATTAATATCAAAATACTCACTTCATAGGCGGGAATACCCTCAAAGGCTTTTTAGTTATCGTCCACAACTACTATGTTTTCTGATGATAAACCCAATAAGACGTAAGATACCGATTATAGTGTATACAAATACTCACTTCATTATTTAAATATCCCTCAATCAATACCGACAATATCTTAGTTGTAAGTTGTAACAACCTCGGTAGTTACTAAAAATACTTGTGCGGTGATCTTTACATTAAATATACCCAAAGATAGTATTGCTTTTTAGATCTAATTTTATTAATTTTAAAATTGCACACTTCATGGATGTGAATTAAGGTTGTAAATGGGTAAGAATTTGCCCGCAACCCGCCCCGCCCCGCCTAATGCGGGTAGCGGTCCAAAAAATATTACCCGCCACCCGCATAACCCGCCTAATAAGCGGGGCGGGTTGCGGTTGCCTCGTCACCCGCCCCGCAAAACCCGATAACCCAAATACCGATTACCCAATTATCCAATTAATCCATATACACACACACCTCACAGTCCAATTCCAAAATCCAAACCCTAAGAGCACCCTTAACGGGTGCTCTACGCTCGGGCGCCCTGCAGGGCGCCCGGGCGGGGGGCCACGTGCCCCCCCCCCCCCCCCCCCCCAATTCGTCCGTTTTATTTGTTTTTGTTTTTTTTGGTTTTTTTAAAGATAAAAATTATTTATATATAATTAGGATAATGTATTAATTAGGTAAATTGAATTTAATTAATTAGGTATTGAAAAATAATTGTAAAAATATTTTATGATTAATTTATTTTTTTTGACTTATTTAGATTAAAATAAAATTAAAAAAATCATAAACAAATTAAGAAATAGTAGTACAATACTCATACACTTCGAAAACAAAATACAATACAAATACAAAATACAAAATACAACTGAAATAAGGAAAGGAAAGACAATCATCCTACGGATACAGAATTTAAAATACCAAAATACTAATAAAGTACCACAGATATTGAAAACATAAGCACCTACATATATTCTTGTGCTTTAGCCCACTCCTTGAGTTCAGCAAGTGTTTCTTTATCGAACTCGTCCTTGTTTTCCTTCTTCATTAGAGCGAAGAGGACATCAAGTTTCTTGCTGTTCAGTTCCCTTTGGAAATTCGCCTCAGCTTCGATGCGTTTCCTCTCCATCCGTTCTTCGTAACGCAAATATTTTTCCTCTTTCACTTTTGCGCTATATTCAATTTGTTTCCCCAGTTCTAACATATCAGGATCAAGTTGTGTCTGAAATTGTTGTTTCCCCTTCTTCTTTTTTGGCTTTTTTAACACATTCAGGACGAGGACATGTTTCGAACACCATTTCATCTGCTGACGGTGTTGCGTTACTCCCATCGTCGTCGATGCTTTTTTTCCCGCTGGTAAAACTCTCCGGACTTTCTACAGCGACGTTTCCGGTGGGAAGTCCAAGCGCAACAGACTCCCATTTAGGGTACCTGCGTAACAAAAGTCAAACATGCATGAACTGAAATTTGGCGTTGTGTGTTCGTTCGTAGATGATGTGCGCTTCATGGATGACATCGTCCTCGTTGTAACCGCTTCTCTTCCTCTGCACCGCCTGGTCGAAGCAACCGACCCATTGGTTCACAGATGGCAAAGTACGCCTCCATCGCCCCTTCAAAGATTCATCGTTACGCTCTACTACACCTGGCTCGCCTGAGTCATTGTAGATGCGCTCCACATGTTTCCAGAAGGACTTCATTTTTTGGTTTGTCACAACCACAACATCGCCACTGACAGTGATTGACATCATTTCATGCTTATATTTGTACCTTATATCCATTATCTTACACCTAAGCAATGCTATGTGACGAGTTTTATGTTTAGTTTTCAGAAATAAAGAGGTTTGAAGAGAAGAGCCATGAAAGGACCCAAAAGCAGGAAAAAAAGGACCTAATTGTGAGACCTGGGGACCAAGATGCAAAGGAGAAGGACCTGATCGTAAGACAGAAGGACCTAAGAGCAAAACAGGAAACTCCACACCATCATGAGGAGTATTTTGTCAATTCGATTCGGGTCGGAGCTCCACTAAACCAGCTAGATGCATCCAAGACCAAGAAACAAACCAAGGCAAGCCCACCAGAAGTCCCAGCCGGATCTGGGCCTTATAGGCCGCCAATTGGCGGTCTGGAACCGCCAATTGGCGGTCTGGTTAAGCCCAGATCAGCCAAGATTCTTGCTGGACTTTTATTAGCATGTGTTTAGGCTATTTTTGGTATTGGTTTAGTCCCACATCGGGGGATTGTCCCGGATTAGCTTTTTCCATGCTTATAAATAGAACTCTTCACCTCCCATTGTATCCATCTCCCTCTTGGTGGCCATCTTCCCTACTAAGAGTGAAGTCTTGAAGCAAAACTCTAGTGGAGGAAGAGCTACTTGTAATTGAGTGAGTTAATAATATAAGTTTTCTTTTAATGATGTTGTCTCTCTCTTAGTTTAAATTCATTTCCTTTGCATGCTTGTTTGTTTGTTTAGTTTATGCTTCTTTAATATTTCTTGCTTAAGTAGTATAAATTTCATTTCAGTATTATGTTTTCCTTTGCTAAATTAGTTAGTGTAATGATTAGTGAGTAGTTCCATCCCCATTTGGGGGGTGGAGAAATATGTGATATAATAATGTAGTGTATTAAGTGTGTGTTATTTTTATCCCTTGAGCTTTATGTGATTTCCATAACCATCTAATGGGTCTCCACTCTTATCTTTGATATGCTAATGCTCTTGAATGAAGCTTAGCTTATGCTTTGATTAGTGGACCTATTTTATGGGGAATGATAAAGTTAGGATATGGATGAAGCTAATATTGGAAACACAATTTGTAGTGTATGTACTCTTGTTGCCTTTTCCTTAGCTAATGTCTTGTATGTTTTAATGAGGTAGTCATCTTAATTCATGTAGAGGCATAGTAGGGTCTAGTCTTTATACTTGAGTTCATGTAGCTTCATTCCAATCATTGTCTTGTATGTTTTAATGATGTAGTCTTATCTTAATTCATGTAGAGGCAAGATTGGATGTAGTTTTATGATTTCATGCACCACATGTTGTGAGGAGCTTAATTGAACACACACACACACACACATCTTTATTTTCACATCAGTTCTCTACCCCCTTTGGGGTTTAGTTTTATTGCTTATCTTCATTTCCTTTGCATTTCATTTCAGCTTTGTAGTTTAGATTAGTGTAATACATCTTTCTCCCTTCTTTTTACCTCTCGCCTTCGAATAAACCAAGTGTCGACACACCTCCCAGTGGACGACCCGTATTTGCCACCGCTTCAACGCGGCCGTGCACTTGCGGTTAAATTTAAAACGATCAATCAAGTTTTTGGCGCCGTTGCCGGGGAGGTGCTCTGTCCAGACCTTGGTTTGGACGATTCGAGGGGTTTTTAATTTTTTGTTTTCAGTTTTTCTTAGTTTCAGGGAACACTCTGATCACGGGGAGGCCACTGGAGAAGTTTGAGGAAGCAAATCCAAGAAAAGACCGCCAATCAGCGGTTTAGAACCGCCAATTGGCGGCCTGGTAAGCGATTCTGTCTTCCAATTTTTTTGTGGTCATTTGTGTTGTAATTTGTGTTATCTGGGAGCCCAATTTTGCATGCTGTGACTTCTTATTTGCTCCCAGATCATTAATCACTCCCCCTTTAATCAACTTGGACCATAAAACTCAAAGCAAAAGATTAGACTTCTTGCCATCTAGGTCATGCACCATTGGTAGACCTTGCATGCATTTGTCTTTTCTTTGCTTTACATTTTGTCGTTGATTGCTGGCGTGAGGTACGTGCACCCACATCCCTCATTCATGCATGTTTCGTTCATGCATTAGTTAGTAAGGTGCATCGGGACAAGAGTGAGAGAGCGTTTGATTGGAGCGATTGATTGCTAGATCTAGGATCAAATCGCTACTAAGGAGGGGCTGTCCCATAAAAGATAAGGTGGGGGATTTCATCACCCTTTCCTTGGCCCCAAAAATCACTCTTAATAAAGCCTTAACTAAAAGCAAGTAGACATTGGCCCTAGGATTGCGGGCGCACTAGGAGAGTAATCTAGTTGAGACCGTCATGACCTGATCGGCGTTGCCTACCTTGTCGATAGTAGGAGGTACTGGATCTCCGGATCTGGTATCACTTGCTGGGCATTGTGGTCCTCGTTGTAGGGAGGTGAGACGTGTCGAGGCTAGTGACCTCGAAGTTAGGCGTCGTCTAGCTTAAGGACCCATTGCCTTACTTTGATTGAGCCGTGCTTGCTAGTTAGGTTTCTTCCTGATCCCACTACCCTCGCTAGCTCTAGGGATTCTTCCCTCCTCATCTGAGTCCTCTCCTCATCTATTCTCTACGTATAGTCTCCTCCTCTAGTACACCTTCTGTTGTGTGTTTGGTAGAGTCGAGTCGAGCATTTTTATGCGAGGTTGGGCTCGTTCTGGTGAGAGCGCTCGACTCGAGAGAGTGCTTATTTCTGAGATGGAAGATCTTGGTGATCGACCATCTCCGCCTCGTGCTCCTTTGGAGCAAGAGGCCGAGTCGTCTCGTGGTGGCGAAGGGGACCGGGTTCCATATATGGACTACCTCGGTCCGTTTCCACCACCACGTAGACCTCCTTCTCCTCCTCCTCTGACTCGAGAGGAAGGGAGATTCGGTCAGGATCGAGTTCTAGGTGCACCACCACCTTTAGCTCGACATGATAGGCCGATGACCTTGTGGGAGCGGACCCATCCTGTTCGGGCCGCGCAACCTTCTTGCATAGTTGTTCCCCCTGCTCGCGGGAACAGCTATGAGCTAAAACCTCAGTATGTGAGCATGCTTCCGACCTTCACTGCCAATAAGGAGGATCCGTATATCTTTATACGCGAATTCGAGGAAGTATGCTCCATGTTCAAGCTTCAACAGCTTGACGAGGATTCTGTCCGGTTGAGGATGATTTCTTTCGCATTGAAGGATAATGCGAAGAAATGGATGTATAGCCTCCCGGCGAGCTCGATTCGGTCATGGGATGAATTTGTGACCGTCTTTCTGAAGAGATTTTTCCCTCAAAGGAAAACTCAACAGATACGGCACCAGATACATCAGATGTATCAAACCGAGACCGAATCGTTTCATGGCTTCTTTGAGAGGTTCAAGGACCTTCTCCAGCAATGCCCTCATCATGGACTTGAGCTATGGCAGCTGTGCCAGATTG
Organism: Triglochin maritima; assembly: GCA_963682175.1. Lineage (NCBI taxonomy): Eukaryota > Viridiplantae > Streptophyta > Magnoliopsida > Alismatales > Juncaginaceae > Triglochin > Triglochin maritima. The sequence continues at coordinate 33,236,448 of OY821786.1, forward strand.
TTTATGAGGGCATCAACTACAACACCCGCACATTGTTGGAGTCGATGTGTCAGGGTGACTTCCAAATGAAACCCATCGAGGAGGCATGGGACACTTTTGAATCCATGGCTGAGCGCACCTTCGAGTGGGACACCATGAGAGAGCCACCAGCCGCCAGGTCTTCTGGTCGAGCTGGATCATATCATGTTGAGTCGACTATCGCGTCTGAGGCGAAAATGGCTGCTCTCATGCGTAGGATAGAGAGTTTGGAGATGGACCGAGCTCCTGTAGCTCAGGTCGCTACTCCCGGGTGTACTAGGTGTGGACTGTCGGGACATGATGACTTGGAGTGCGCTTACGCTCCAAGAGATACTGAGCATGCAAATGCGATGTATCAACAAAGGCCCCGAAACGACCCGTACAGTCAGTCCTATAACCCGGGATGGCGTAACCATCCTAACTTCTCTTGGGGGTCTAGTGGAGGACACGGTCAGAGCTCGCACGCTCAACCTCAACCTCCACCTTATCAACCTCCACGCCCATCGGCGACCTACCAACCCCCACATCAAAGGTCGCAGCACCAAAATTACCAACATGCTCATGCCTCATCGTCGGGTTATTCCAACCAGACTCCACCACGGGTTGACCCTAAGGACCCTTCTTGTGATCCGACCTTTCAAGCGTTGCAAAGTACAGTCAAGGCTTTGGAAATGCAGGTTAGCCAGTTGGCTCATCAACTCCATGAACGCGAGAAAGGTCAGTTCCCGAGTCAACCTGAGGTGAATCCCCGGGGTACCCATTTGCAAGGAAGGACACCTTTACCTCATGCTACCTCTGAACCGACCCATCATATTAATGTGATTCATACTTTGAGGTCTGGTAAGGAGGTGGACAACCACATTGGGGTGCCTTCCTTGTCATCACCATCTTTGAGGGAGCCGGATCCTGAGGCTCCCTCCACAAATACTTCCAGGAAAGAGCCAGATCCTGAGGTTCTTTCTACATTTCCTTCGACAAAGGGGCCGAACCTTGAGGTCCCCTTGTCTCCTCTTGTGTCGAAGGAACCAGATTCTGAGGTCCCCACTCATGTTTCTTTGGACCTGAATTCTGGGGTGCCTTCGCATCCTTATGCCCCAAAGGCGCCATTCCCTGAGCGCCTTAAAAAGAAAACCTCTGATCAGCATGACAAGATGCTTGAGATGTTTCGGCAGGTTAAGGTGAATATCCCTCTTCTGGAGGTGATTCAGCAAATGCCACCTTATGCCAAGGTTCTCAAGGACTTATGCACTAAGAAGAGAAAAACTCATGTTCCCAAGAAAGCTTTTCTTGCGGCTAACGTGAGTTCCTTGTTGGCACAACCCATGCAAGTCAAGTACAAGGACCCTGGCTGTCCTACTATCTCTTGTGTGATTGGTGATGTGCCCATACACCGAGCCTTGCTGGACCTTGGTGCATCTGTTAATCTTCTGCCATATTCTGTCTACGTCCACCTCGGTCTTGGAGACCTCAAACAAACAAAGACCACTCTTCAATTGGCTGATAGGTCTATGAAGAAACCGAGGGGTGTGGTGGAAGATGTGCTGATCAAAGTGGGAGAGTTCATTTATCCAGTCGACTTCTTTGTCTTGGATACTGAACCTGTGCCAAACCCACTTGGACAAATTCCTGTCATTCTGGGGCGACCATTTCTTGCGACTTCCAATGCCTTGATCAATTGTCGCAATGGTCTGATGCGCTTGACTTATGGTAGTCAATGCGCTGATTTCAACATCTTCACCATTGGCAAGAAGCCAGATGCCTTCAATGACCCTGTTGGGGTTAACCTTATCCAGGGCATGGATGAGAGTGAAGTTGAAGGCACCTTCAAGTACTTCAGAGAATTGTTCGATGAAGATCCTGAAGGTGGTGAAGATGTTTCACCTGGGCTGGCACAAGAAGGTGCCTTATGTTTTGATCATGTGGCCTCAGAGCCGCATCCTTATGATCTTGTGGCCTCAGAGCCACATCATTCTGATCTTGTGGCCCTTGAGCCACAACCTTTTGATCACGTGGCCCTTGAGCCACAACCTTTCGATCACGTGGCTTTTGAGCCACCAGATACCCTTTTTATGGCCTCTGGGCCACATGATCTTCATTCTATATCTGTTGAGGACCCCATGTGGGTTAAGAATCAACCACCTGATACCCTTCAACCTGGTAGAGGTTCACCTCTCATTCATGCCTCCTCTTTTGTTAACTCTCAAGAGGCATCGAACGACCACAATACGAATAAGGGTGTCAGGTGGTCAAGCAATTCTGTTTTGTATGTTGCGAGCCCATACAGGTGCATTTCTGGCTCGAGAGATGGCGGGTTCCCATTTGATGTCCCTTGATATATGAAGATGGGAGCCCATTGTTGTACATAGTAAAAAAAAAAAAAAAAAAAAAAAAAAAAAGACTCCTTCAGTGAGCATCGATTGTTGTGGGCCCCAACCCTTGAGTATTTGGGCCCCATTTCTTTCACGTATTTGTATCCCTTCTTTAGCATCTCACAGGTTTTGAGGGAAGTTGGGTTGTGTCCATCAACATAGCCATGAACTTCCTTGTGTACTTCATGTTGGTGAGATCTCTCCTTTTTATGCATCAATCCATGTAGTATCTTGCTTGCATTCATTGAGGACAATGCATGAAGTAGGTGTGGGGGGGTGTTTTACGTGTGTACATAGTCGAGTCTTTTCTTTTGATTTTGTTTTCTTTTGTTTGCATTTTTAGGGTCATGATAGTGTGCTGCATTTAATACCGATATATCTGCTTGCCATGATCCTTGGGTGACTTGTCTTCTTTTGCTTGCCTAGTGCTTCAAAATTTTCACATTTCTTTCAAAATCTTCATGTGTTTTCGAAAGAAAATGTTTTGTGGGTTTTGCGGGTGTTTAGCATGTGCAAAACCGTTGAGAGGCAAAGTAAAAAGAAAGCTCCCAAAATTGTCTTGAACTTGATGCATTAGGATATCTAGTACGTGGCTTTAGGATTTATCGAGTCGTTAGGATGCACCCCAGTTTTCCCTTGGGGGTGAGTAATCAGTGGGTTTCAGTGCTCAAACATTTAAAGAAGTCCACCCTGAACCTAGTGAGTCAAATAATTCGTGTTTGTTAATTTAGGAAGTTTGTTGTAGTCAAGGGCCCTTCATATCTTTTTGTGAAACTTAAGTGTAGGGGTTTTGGTTCCCATGTAGATAAATGAATAAATAAGTGGTGTTCTCTCTTCTCGCACGGCTCCTATCACTCGGGAAAGTAGGTCTGAGGGGACTTTGTGCCTGGTGCTTTCGAGTCATCTGACTTGGGATGCACCGACCGAACTCCCGTTACACGGGTGGTAGGGATCGCCCTATGTGGAGATTTGGGGGAAGGTGTACGTGATAGTGTAAGTCCTCATAGGCAATGATGCACGAAACCTGACCCTGGGAGAAACAAACACCAACCAATAAATGCTCCAAAGAAAAAGAAAAAAAAAAGAAAAAAAGGAAAAAAAAAAGAGTCAAATAAGAACCAAAATGGACTTTACACTTTGTTTCACATTCAGAAGTTAAGGTTGCCCATGTCTTTCACTTAATTCCTTAGTTAACTCTCACGAATAACTCATTAGGCTAGGTGTGTGGACTGATTACATATATAGAGTCAACCCGTAGTATTACCGCATTCCATGATCGACAAAATTAGTCCAACGAGTCGTGTTGCTAGATTGATTAATGCATCTTGTTCGGATTTTGTGGGTATATCCGCTGAAAACCCTCAGGAGACACCACTCCTCCTCCTTGGCAACAAGGAGGTTTAACGGCTTGTTGCACGTGCTAAGTGCAACCGTGATTCCTACGAAAGTGAGTTAGGATTTCTTGTTTCTCGTTTGTTTTTCTCTTTCTTTGTTTTGCTCGAGACTAGCAAAAACTTAGGTGTGGGGGTATTTGATTGACATCATTTCATGCTTATATTTGTACCTTATATCCATTATCTTACACCTAAGCAATGCTATGTGACGAGTTTTATGTTTAGTTTTCAGAAATAAAGAGGTTTGAAGAGAAGAGCCATGAAAGGACCCAAAAGCAGGAAAAAAAGGACCTAATTGTGAGACCTGGGGACCAAGATGCAAAGGAGAAGGACCTGATCGTAAGACAGAAGGACCTAAGAGCAAAACAGGAAACTCCACACCATCATGAGGAGTATTTTGTCAATTCGATTCGGGTCGGAGCTCCACTAAACCAGCTAGATGCATCCAAGACCAAGAAACAAACCAAGGCAAGCCCACCAGAAGTCCCAGCCGGATCTGGGCCTTATAGGCCGCCAATTGGCGGTCTGGAACCGCCAATTGGCGGTCTGGTTAAGCCCAGATCAGCCAAGATTCTTGCTGGACTTTTATTAGCATGTGTTTAGGCTATTTTTGGTATTGGTTTAGTCCCACATCGGGGGATTGTCCCGGATTAGCTTTTTCCATGCTTATAAATAGAACTCTTCACCTCCCATTGTATCCATCTCCCTCTTGGTGGCCATCTTCCCTACTAAGAGTGAAGCCTTGAAGCAAAACTCTAGTGGAGGAAGAGCTACTTGTAATTGAGTGAGTTAATAATATAAGTTTTCTTTTAATGATGTTGTCTCTCTCTTAGTTTAAATTCATTTCCTTTGCATGCTTGTTTGTTTGTTTAGTTTATGCTTCTTTAATATTTCTTGCTTAAGTAGTATAAATTTCATTTCAGTATTATGTTTTCCTTTGCTAAATTAGTTAGTGTAATGATTAGTGAGTAGTTCCATCCCCATTTGGGGGGTGGAGAAATATGTGATATAATAATGTAGTGTATTAAGTGTGTGTTATTTTTATCCCTTGAGCTTTATATGATTTCCATAACCATCTAATGGGTCTCCACTCTTATCTTTGATATGCTAATGCTCTTGAATGAAGCTTAGCTTATGCTTTGATTAGTGGACCTATTTTATGGGGAATGATAAAGTTAGGATATGGATGAAGCTAATATTGGAAACACAATTTGTAGTGTATGTACTCTTGTTGCCTTTTCCTTAGCTAATGTCTTGTATGTTTTAATGAGGTAGTCATCTTAATTCATGTAGAGGCATAGTAGGGTCTAGTCTTTATACTTGAGTTCATGTAGCTTCATTCCAATCATTGTCTTGTATGTTTTAATGATGTAGTCTTATCTTAATTCATGTAGAGGCAAGATTGGATGTAGTTTTATGATTTCATGCACCACATGTTGTGAGGAGCTTAATTGAACACACACACACACACACATCTTTATTTTCACATCAGTTCTCTACCCCCTTTGGGGTTTAGTTTTATTGCTTATCTTCATTTCCTTTGCATTTCATTTCAGCTTTGTAGTTTAGATTAGTGTAATACATCTTTCTCCCTTCTTTTTACCTCTCGCCTTCGAATAAACCAAGTGTCGACACACCTCCCAGTGGACGACCCGTATTTGCCACCGCTTCAACGCGGCCGTATTTCCAGAAGGACTTCATTTTTTGGTTTGTCACAACCACAACATCGCCACTGACAGCCATGTAAGCCGAGACGAGTCGTTGATCCTCTTGTGCGGACCACGATTTTTGTGACCTCATCGTCGCGGTTTTGCGTGTTCCCTCGGTCGCGGTTTCGTCATTCACATCAGCTGTATAGCGGCTTGCATTTCAACTACTTTCGCCACTTAGGAGGCGAGTATACATACCCATTGGGAATTGGATTTGCCCTTCTTCCTGAGTTGGCGGTTGGTATTGATTGTGTGGGTAGAGCCCTGGGTGTGGTAAAAATTGGCTTTGGTGGGACGGGTGGAATCCTGGTTGTGTGGTAAATTGGCTTTGGTATAACGGGTGGAATCCTGGTTGTGGAACATTTTGGTAAGGGAAAAAATGTTGGCTTGGGGGTGGACGACGTGGAGATCGTCGGTAATCTGGTGAACCATTGCCTTCTGAAGATGACATTGTGAGTAGAGAGTAGAGGTGAGTAGAGAATTATTGTGGAAGAAGTAAGATTGAAATAGAGGTGAGTAGAGAATATATATTGAAGTAGTCACGCGCGTACTGTAGGTCCTCGATCCAATCGTCTCGTCTTTTGTGAGTCACGCGCATACTGTAGCTCCTCGATGCCATAGAAGTCCAAGCCTCGATCCAATCGTCTCGTCTTTTGTTAGTCACGCGCATACTGTAGCTCCTCGATGTCATAGAAGTCCAAGCCTCGATCCACTCGTCTCGTCTTTTGTGAGTCACGCGCATACTGTAGCTCCTCGATGCCATAGAAGTCCAAGCCTCGATCCACTCGTCTCATCTTTTGTGAGTCACGCGCATACTGTAGGTCCTAAATTTGAAATTTGAAATTTATTAATTTGTGGTTTTCTAAATTTTAATAATATTTTCGTATTTATTAATTAAATGTTATTTAAAAACGAATGAATTGTTGATATTAAATTATTACGATAATGATTATTAATATATTTTGTTGATTGTTGAAAGAGTTTTGGAGAGAAGAATAAAAATAATGACGTGACAACAAATACTGTACCGTGACTGTGTGGATTGGGTAATGGTTAAGGATTTTGTAGGGGGGTTGGTTTGTGCTGACGTGGCAGAGAGAGAAGCTGACGTGGCTGAGAGAGAAAGCAGGGCGCTCGGGAACTGCCCGGGCGCTGTTAAGGATGCTCTAACCTAACAAAACATTCTCTCCTCCACGGCTTCCTCTCATCCACGGCTGCCTCTCCTCCACGCTCCTCCGGACCTCCACGACATCCTCTCCTCCACGTTGCCTCTCCTCCACGCTCCTCCGCAGCTTCCTCTCCTCCACGCTGCGTCTCCTCCACGGGTGACCCCCCTCTCCTCCATGCTGATCCCCCTCTCTTAGGAAAGTCATGTTCTTGAGTACTTGGGGTCCAAACTAGAAGTTTTGTTTTAAACTGTAATACACCCAAATCTCTAGTTGTAATTAGGCTGGAAGATCTACTGTGCATGTAGAAAGACATACAACTTGTCCATCATACAACTGCTATTTAACAAACTCAATTGCATTTGCTTGTTTGTTCAACCAATTAATTGATTATTTTCATTCATGATGCAGTGGAACCAATTTATGCAATTGCCGCACAACAAGATTCACCATTTACATGTCATACATATCTCTGTTTTTCATTTCTTTCCCTAGAAAATCTCATCAGCTTATCATGCACAATACTTTTCTTTACTATGTATAGTTTTAGTGGTTATGAACATGAACATAAGCCATAACCACGTGTGTGTTCTTTGTCTTAATAATAATAATTTCATACAAAAAGGTGTCATTTTGGATCTCCAAAAATATTCATACAAACAGAACATGTTAGATGTCACCTGCTACATGCTAGAAACCCAGCTTCCTAATAAAAGTTGCACTAAATTGGATGCCACCTAGTTAAGACGCTTGTTATTGTTATTGTTATTGTCATTGTTATTTGTCTAGTTTTGATATTAATTTGTTTTCTTAGGGAAAATAAAAAAGTTAAAGGAAAAACCCGTCAGACCCGCATAACCCGCCCCGCATTGCCCAATCCAACCCTAGGCGGGGCGGGCAGCGGTTATTTTTTTCTTCACCTCCCCCGCCCACCCGCTTAACTTAGGCAGAACGGATAACGGTGGGACAAAAACTCGCCCCGCTTACGGCCCTAGTGGGAATACCGCTTACCATCACCAACTATTACGCTTCCCGAATGACAAAGCTAATAGCTCATAGGATTCTCTTATAATTAATGTCTAAAAATACTCATTTGTATACCTGAATATCCAATCTACCGTCGATATCCTAGTTGTTATATAATGCACCCGTAATGGTTGCTATGGATCCTCAACTCGTAAATATACTCAGATATAAATTTCTTTTTTTTACAAACACCTTTATTAAATGCCCACATAAATAGGTGGAATACCCTTAATACTTATTGTATTTACCATCAATTACAAGTCGCAGGAGAAAATATTGACCTAGCACTCACAAATGGTTGGTAAGAACACAAAATACAGTGAAGCTTCAGACGTAAGAATTGAGTGGCATAAGTAAAATAAAATGGTAGTTAAAATGGTTCTTGCTCAACATGAATTTTAACTCTTGACTACAATACTAATAGGAAGTCAACTAATATAACAATCATAAAAGTAAGGATGGGTTACGCCATTTTCAGCGATTCGTCCACCAATGTATAATTTACATGCAAATCATTAATCCAAACTTTCCCTTCATGTAGTTCGTTCATGGCCCGCAAAGATGTATGTAGGTCTCTTTTGTTTTGGATGATGAATGTCTTGAAGTTGATGTATGTTAAGTACGATCTTCACGCATGAATGTTTAGTCGTCGCACCACTTTGAAAACTTGTAGCTCTTTTAATTTTGAAAACCCAAAACCCCTCTTAGTCCATGAAGTTCACAAGAGAAGAACCAAACAACTCGTGAAGAAGAAGAAGAATGAAACCGTAGAAAAACAGATAATACAATCTATAAATGAGTAAGAAAACATGAATACTAAAATGTGAAACTCAATGTACAATTTTAACATTGCCGCTATGTCCTTTTTTTGGCAATTGGCATATTTAATAGGACTTTTGGTTTTTATTTTTTTTCATATATCAGTTCTATTCCTGGTCTGAGAGAATCGGAGAATAAATAAAAAATATGCAAGTCATCTGCAAACAAGAATAGTAGTGTCTACCAATTTTTGGAGCAAGTCAACACAGTTGAGAAATTTCTTTTTTGCAACAAGTTGGAGATATTTTACGGCTTCGAACTTTTTACAATGCTTGGAGTCACCCTCAAGCAACGTAATATTCGATACGGATGACACTCACAATGTAACATTCCCGAAAATTTAAACTTTTAAATTCAAAGGAACCACAAGGAGAAAGACCATCAAGAGTATGGACATTACTCAAAGAAATACCCAAATATATCTGGTGCACCATATTACATAAGAGTTTGTCAAAAGAGTGATTACATTAGAATACGAAATACATAAAACATGTAATCACAACAACCTAAAATAGGAAGCCAACAGGATCCAATCCCAAAGTACAATCTCCCTCGGTCACCGCCCGTCAGAGCCTAATGCGGTCTTGAAATAAACATAACAACAATGTCTGAGTTTCCATAAGGAAACCCCGTATGACAAGCTCACCTATATGCCCTATCATACTAGTATATCATGACATGATACAAAGCAATAAAATAACATTCCCACCAAAGGTAAAACCGGACATCCGTCCCTTAATCGTTCCCGGTGCCACACAGGTTGCTCGGTCTACAATCGTCACCACTACCACACATGCCACACGGTCCACAACATCACCGTCGCCACACAGGCCACACTGTCCAAAAACATCGAGTTTCCGTGGAGACCTACCATAGGCACGTATGGTCTAGCGGACAGTACGCAACACATCCCCACACGTCACTACACAAGCCAAAGGGATCGGTAAGGAGGCGTTCGCACTTCCGTGCTAGTAGAATCAGATTTGAAAACATCGTGGTCTACCACCACACCAATTGAGTCGTCGCTCGGGTCGGTCCATCACCGCCGCCACACAGATCGCACGGTATCTCACTCAATAGGTGCCCAATCGAGCTACCTGTCGGAAATCATCATCGGCAGTCCATCACCACTACCACACATGCCACACGCGATCCTCCCTGCCGCCACACAGGCTGCACAGAGGCCCTCCCGCCGCCACACAGGCCGCACGGGCTCGTCCAATCACTGCCTATCAAGGCCAGTCAAACCTATCTGCCACATAGATGGCCAGATAATCAACAGATCCAAATCGAAGTCCGCGGGGTCACCGAGCTCCACATGCAGACACCAACTCGGTCGCTATAAAAGCAGGGCAGCGGCCTCCGTAACCATCCAGACATGTAGTCACTTCACCCAACGACAGTTACATGCCCACTGAAAGTAATGAGATATGTGATCCCTCAGGTCTACTACTCTACAGAGCGTCAAACAACCAAAACAACCGAACGTGGCCAAAATCCGAAGTCTGGTCAAAATCATAAAAGTCCAATCGGTCGACCGACTCAGGGGTCCCGGTCGACCGGAAACTACCAGGGGCATCCTAGCAGTCTAGGTTATCTATTGGTCGAACAAGATATAACAATCGGCCAAACAACATACAATAAAACTAAGTTCACTTAAGTTCCGGTCGAACCAAAGGACAGGAACGATCGACCGTTTGGATGGTCAACGTCTGGTCCGAGCGAAACACGAAGCAACGGTCGAACAACTCAGGGGTCCCGTTCGACCAAAAACTCCCACGAAATCCTCCGACCCACCAGCACATGCACAATCGGTCGACCGCCCCAGGGCATTGTTCGACCGGTGTTGGTTAAAGTCGAGCGAAAACACTAAATCGGTCGACCGCCCGAAGGCACTGGTCAACCGTTGGTCGACAGCAACCTTGCGTCAGCCAAGGATTTTACGTCATTTCTCTCCGTTGGTGAGGTCTCCGACCTCCTGCGACCGACCACAACTCCACCCCAACGTGGGTGAGCAACAAAGACATCTAATCCAAGAACTTGGCACACCTTCTTCACGAAGAACGACGGCGAACGCCATAGCTCACACGACGACACCTCCGGGTCGCAACCCCACGCACATCCTTCTCCTCGCGTCAATCTCCACGTGCGTCGACCTCAGGATCACACTCGTCGTCGCCCGCCGGAGCAACCACAAGCTCCTTGCCCCTCCGATTGTCGATCGTCGTGGAAGTGAGGGAGAGAATGATGTGAGAGAGGGAGAGAAAAGGAGTGATGAAGAGGGTTGTGTTTCTTAAATAGCAAAACCTACACCCACCCATACTCTTCCACCACTCCCACCATACCTCCTCCATCACACCAACATCACATCCACCACACTCCTTTCCATCACGTTACCATCACTTTATCCATACCCAACCATCACTCCTCCTATTCCCATAGCAAACCTCCCTCCTAAACTCCATTCATCTCCCTAACGAGGGTTAGGGTCTTTACACACATGTTATTGAATCTAGGTATCTACATTGTAAATGTATATAGTACATCTTACCATTTCTCTAGATCAACATGTAAGTTGGAAGTCATAATCATTACTATTTAGAATACATCAAAATTACCCATTGTGATATTTGAATGTACCACCCTTATACATGGAAAATATCCCTAATGCTAAAATTAGACTATGGCAAACACTTTTGTTAATTTTAATCAATATACCCGCATCAATAGTTGGGAATGCTTATGAATATTCCCGTAATTACCATGTCAACTATTAGTTTTGTACAATCAACGATAATACACACATCAATAATTAAAAATACTCATAGATGTTCTTGTAATGACTACAGCCATAAAATAACCACATCAACAATTGAAAATACCCACTAATGATCTTGTCGTTACTATGCCCACTTACTAACCTTTTAGGAATGCACGTTAATGTTCTTGTAGTTGCTATTGTGGTGTCATTGCTATTTTAGAATAGATCGAAATCACCTATTAGGATGTTTGAATTTACCCATCACTACACAAACACTAGTGCACGTAGAGAAAAAATGTTTGTGATAGTCTTGTTGGCACTCTGTTGAACATACCTGGTAAAACCAAAGATGGATATAATGCAAGACTTGATCTTGTTGATATTGGTATACGAGCAATGTTGGCACCAGAGAAGAAAGGAGATCGGAATTACTTACCTCCAGTTAGTTATACATTGTCTAGAAAGGAGAAAAGAATTCTCTGTCAGTGTTTGCACGATGTAAGGGTTCCACAAGGTTATTCTTCAAATATCAGTAATCTTGTTGTTATGAAGGATTTGAAACTTGTGGGGAAAGGGTCAAACAACCAATCTCCGATCAACATTAATTCGCTTCCAAGTAGGTGCAAAATGTTGTATCAATGTATGGTAGGTAGGGAAGCACAATCCCTAAGTACCTTGGACTTGGAGGGGGATAAAGGGTTGCCTCCCGCTTTGTACGTCACCAAAGAGGATATTATGCAGTTCATGGCGATGGATTCGTTGTGTATCATGATTATCGACGTGCAAGTGAAGTAAGTGTTTTTTTGTATACATTGAAAAGTATTGAATAATTTTATCAAAACTATAATAAATTATAATTTTTATACTTGTAGACATCTTTACGACGCCAGAAGGTCAATATTTCCCGAGGATCAAGTATTTGGATTTATCAGTCCATCTACATATATATACGGGAATGATGATAAATCGGGTCAACTTGGGACATTCTTTAAAGAAGAAGACAAAAGATATTATCTGCTCCCTTATCATGAGAGGTAAACTTTGTAATTCAAAGTGAAATTTTATTTTGTAATAAGCTTCTAATTATATATATAACAGGGCTCATTGGATGCTTGTCGTTGTATGCCCCACGACTAATTCGGCATATTGGTTTGATCCGTTGGGGTCGAATAAACCAAGGGACTCAATAAAGAAACTTCTAAATATGTAAGTTCGTTTAGTTGTGAAAAAAGTAATTCTTGGATTTTTATTAGTATTATTGAATGATATTTTCACTTGTGCTACTCAGGGCAATTAAGGTTTACAGAGCTTTAGGTGGTAGTAGAACAACCACAAAATCTGGAATAACATGGCATGGAATGAGAGTACGTTCTTTCCCATTTTTGTTAATTAAGTTAGGAACAAATATTTAGCGAATTCCTATGTTTGTAGTACCGGAAGCAGGTTGGAAATATGGAATGCGGTTACTACGTGATGAGATACATGGAGGAAATCCTCGATGTAACAACTCAAGACGTATGTCTAACCGAGGTAATGTAGATCGTTATTCAATTGTATATTCAATTGTAGTTTCAATATTTAGTTATTAATATTCAACACACTTGTATTTTTTTGATAGGTTTTCCCAAAAAGTAGTGATCCATTCTCGCAACAGGAGCTCGATGAAACTCGCGACCGATGGGCTCGCTATTTCATCAGAAACATGCTGACGAACTAAGAGGTTCTCCTGCCAATTGTATTTTTTGTAATTTAGTTAACAAGTGCACTTGTATTACAAACCTACACTTTATGCCTTAATATAATCGCCTTAATTTTAGAATGAATTAATTGCAAGTGTGTTGAATGTCAATTGTGTGGTTGTATTTTTGTGTTTGTGTTTGTGCATGTATGCTTGTGGATGTATATGGATGTATGTGGATGTATATGGATGCATGTGGATGAAATTTATAGGTGAACGAATTTGGTGCAGTTGTATGTACACGACGACGATGACTAAAAACAATTTCGTCGGATCCTTTTTTTTGTCCAGGTTTGGTAATAGACGTCGGCTGTCTCTATCAGCCGACGTCTATTCCTCTGAAGAAAGGAATAGACGTCGGCTTTCTATGTAATCCGACGTCTATCCCTAAAGTATAGGCATCGTATGTTAGTTACCCGACGTCTATCCCTAAAGTATAGGCGTCGTATGTTAGTTAACCGACGTCTATACATTAAAGAATACACGTCGGAGTCTAATTAAAGCCGACGTCTATTCGTTAGGTATAGACGTCGGCGATACTATGGCCGATGTCTATGTATAGACGACGCACACATATACGTCGGATAGGGGTGTGCTTATATCCGACGTGTATAACCCCTTACATCCGACGAATATTCCCTTTTCTGTAGTAGTGAAATGAAATACCACCCTAATAGCCGAAATCAGATTATAACAAAAGCTTTTGTTAATTTTTTTGAAAATATCATCATCAATAGTTGGAAATACTTCGAACATTCTCATAGTTACCATGCCAACGAAAATACCCACATCAATAGTTGGGATTGGTAATACCCCAAGGATGTTCCTGTAATTACCATGGCCAACTACTGACCTTACATAGCCACAAAATACCCACACCAATAGTAGAAAATATTTAATAAAGTTCACATGGTTCCCTTGGCCAACCATTGACTGTGTAAAGTGACAAAAAAATACTCACATCAGTAGTCGGTTATACATATGAGTGTTTCTGTAGTTATCATGACCAACTACTCTAAAATTAAGTTGTGTTATATGCAAATGGCTGAATCAAATAACAAATTCATGCAAGAGCTTTCAAGAAAAAGCCAAATAATATTATATTGTTAATTTAAATGAAAAGGCAAGTATAATTACAACAAATGTAATGATAGATTCAACTACTTTCCTGTCGACATAACGTTCCATGTATCTGCAATCCTAGCTAGCCTTCTTGACATAGGTATCACATTGCTCGCCCATTGTGTGGTCGCCTTCTTGACTTTCTCATTGTTGATGTACCCGCCTTTCACATTTTCATGTGTGATCCAATCAAACTTGTATTCTTCTTTGTCGCACCATTGTGAGAAGTTGCAGGTCATTTGACTATGAAACCCAAAACCACAAGATATAAGAACTGGAATCCCAGTAAGATTATCTTCCTAATAAAAACTATCATTTGCTCCAAACCAACATAAAGTAGTTAACCATGGCAAGTAAGAAATTAGCCAATAAGAAATATATAGTCACATGAACCCTGCAAGCAAATGACCGGAAAACACCACTTAATCGTGAACGACAATGTCTTTACTCCAGACTGCAAAACTGAGATCAGTATAAAACTCAACTAAACTCAATTAATAGGAGCTCATTAAAAGCAACAAAACATGGTCTAACATTTAAGCCAAACTTACGATCAAGAATAGAAACATTACCTTTAATCTAAACTATAAGGAGGAAGCCGGAACAAGAAATCCAACTCTAATACTAAAGTCGAAATACAACAAACAAAAAATCAACATCACAAAAATCAAATTTTAGTCTCAACCAGCAAAACCAAAAAAATCCACAAACCCATAACTTCACTACAACACAAACTATTGAGCAACAAAGATTATTTACTCCAACATTAACCACTCCATACTATATATCTAGAAGCAATTATAACATCAACAAATGAAATTAAAAAGAAATCCCATGAAAAAGTCAACCTTGCTTTGTGCTTTGACACAAAATAAAACGAGAAAAACATACTAAAACTCAAATTCATAAAAAGTGTCCAAAATTTTATGCAAGGGTTGATCTTAAACCCCAATTCAACCAACAAAACAAGAAAGCCCCACAATGCAGAAATCTAACTTTTAACTTAGATATGAACCCCAAAAAGTAAAACAAATCTAACATGAACCCAATCTTTAGATGTATTTATCCTCTTTATATGATCAATACAACAAACTGTTGGCTTTTTGACCTTAATCTGTATTTTGATGATTTAATCAACCTAATCGTAATCACAATCAAATGTAGTGTAGCACACATAATGCATAGAAGATATATTGTATTGTGCTAACATATACAGGTGATCAAGACTCAAGAAGAATGAAATGAAGTCAAGACATGTAATCAAAGCTATTTGAAGACATGTAACTTTACTTTATTTTTGAGTCTTAAGAAGTTGTGTAATCTTGAGCATACAAGAGTTAAAACTTAATCACATACACACTAAGTTCTTTGTAAAAGTCACACAAAATTTCACATCAATTGGACTTCAATATATCACCCAAACCAAAACCTAAACTTCCTATGCCAATCGGTTGATCGAAACAAGTTCTTTGTTCGACCGATTTTAATAGAGTCTCATAGTGAATTTTGCTAGTTGAACCAGTCGACCGTTCTCGTATTTTTCGGATGACCGTTAACCTTGTCATTTTAGACAACGGTCGTATTCGTATAAATTCAACTAACCCCTAAAATACAATTAGTCACTGGTCGAACGTTGATCTTAGAACGGCCGACCGGATGAAGACATATCTTGAGCCCAAAAGTTCATGTTTTCGGTCGAAGCACCTTTCGTTTGACCGATTACCTTTACCCTAGCCAAAACCCCTGAACGGTCGACCGACCCAATTATTTTGTTCGACCGTTCACTTAATTGAGACCAAATTGGTTCGGCCGAAGCTTAAACTTGTTCAAACGTTTCCTTACCATTAAGGAAACGGTTGACTGGTTACCCCGATTCGGTCGACCATTGAGGGCAGAATTGCAGATCTTCAATTTCTGTTTTGTGTATCTTACACACAAACCAATCAATTCTTCCCCAACGGCTAGAAAACTTTAGGGACTTATAAATAGAGGATCAAACACATTGTTTAGACAACGCTCTCACTTCCAATTGTCTCATACACTAGAGAGAAGTCTTCCAATCCTGAAAGCTCCAAAACATACACTTCAAACCTAAACTTCCACATCTTTGATCAATTCCACAATTTATTCAAAGTGTGCTCAAGCTAGAGAGTGTTGTTCCACTCATGTTCTTTTTCAAAAGAAGTAGAGGTCGTAGCATCCCTATCGGATTGTGAGAGAAGAAAACCAAGTTCGCGAGGTTGTTCACGGAGCTTACTTTGTAGAGGCGTTCTCTCCCGACCCGGAACGGAGAGTTGATAGTGAATTCGTGAATGAAGCTTGCAAGAGAGGAAGTAAGCGGGAGACCGAACCTCTATAACCCGATGGCAAGAGTTCAGTGGGGTCTGACTTTTTCTTGTTCAATCACTCAGACAACTGAATTGGCACCATCCTCCATTAACCCGATGGCAAGAGGAATTTAAAATCATTTGGAGAACCAGGATGCTTACCATCTCCCACCAATTTAGGGAGGCCAACACAATTGGTGACTCCCTTGCCAATTGGGGTGATCTACTTATGGTATGACCATTTTTCATAATCCTTCTGATCTTTCAAAGCAGATTAGAGGCCTTTTAAAGTGGGAAAAAAGTGATCTACCATATATTCGACTTGGGAAAGGTATTCTGGAACTTCAAGAGGATCACTTTCAGCTTTAAGTTACAATTTTGAAGACCATCTTTGAATTCTCTCCATTACTGTTGGTCACCATCCAGTTCACCACCAGTCCTGGTCAACCCACCCTACTGCTACAAAACTCGGCTTCTACATTGACTTTCAGGACCCTACTCCTCCCGACCATAATTTCTAATTTGAATTTTTTTGGTGGGGCTAAGGTTGTATTTGTAATATCCTAAATCCTTACTTTAGACTAATCATGTTTTGGCCTTGATTAGGTGCTTAATTGGTGGTTTTAAATGGAGGACTGGGATTGATTTGGAAGAGATGTGATGGATGGTGGCGATTAGAGGAGAAGAGTATATGTTGGTGAGTGTTACTCTCTCTCTCTTGCGTTTTCTCTCTCTCCCGCTCAAACCCTCTCGCTCTCTCTGATCAGATCTTCGGCGTGCGGAGGCGCTCGAGGAGTGGTTCTCGGAAGGCGAGGTGAAGCTCGGACGTTCACCGGAGAGGAATAGATCGTTGCTCGGTTGGAGTTCGCCGGAGAAGGTGTTTTGCGAGGAGAAGCTCGCCGTTGAGTCTTCGAAGGCTTCTTCAAGTCTTCAAGGTATGTCAAGCTTTACTTTGATGTTCACATATGCTTTGGTGAGTGTTGGGGTGGTCGACGGTAGGCCGGAGGGCTCGTCGGACCCGTGCAGCAGCGTTCTGCACTGTGGACGGTCGACCGGTGGCATGGTTCGGTCAACCGGTCGTAGCATAATTTTGGGTGAAATCCCTTGTACCGGTCGAACGATACCTTGGTGGTGGTCGACCGGTAGTACATTTCGAGCGAGGGATGGAGACTCTGGGTGTTTTCGGTCGAACGGGACCCCTTTTGCCGGTCGACCGAAAATACTGTTGTAGGTCGGTTGGGGCGTTGACCATCTAAACGGTCGACCGCCTAGTTGACTTGTTCGACCGACGATTTAAAATAACTTAAAGTTTGTTCGACCGCGAGCTGGTTCGGTCGACCAGAGTTTTCTGATGGATTTGGATTTGGTACTGGCCATTTTCGGTCGACCGGTGATTGTGTGTAGTTCGACCATTGGTGCTTTTTACTGTGGATGAGTTTTCACTGGTCGAATTCGGTCGAACGAGACCCCTTTGCCGTTCGACCGGTTGACAGTTTTGTTGGTTGGGCCAGTCCTGTGGAGACGATTCGGTTGACTGGTTGGGAGGTTTTGTTCGACCGTTTGGTACGATTTTTGTGTGTTTTGTGTTGTGGAGCCAGCTCGAGATGGCAACGGATCTCCGGCCCTAGAGGGTGACCGGTGCCGGCCTGAGAGTGGTTTATGAGTGTTGTCGGACCAGCTCAAGATGGCAACGGATCTCCGGCCCTTGAGGTTGACCGGTGCCGGCCTGAGGGTGGTTCGTGTGTGGGGCCAGCTCAAGATGACAACGGATCTCCGGCCCTAGAGGGGTGACGGTGCCGACCTGAGAGTGGTCTTCTGGAGCATCTCAAGATGGCAGCGGTACAGACGATACCGACCTGAGAGTGATCCAGCGAGTTAGCCGAGGATGTTTCCGGCTGTGGTGCCTGGGGCACGTGTGAGGGTTGGGCTAGAGGACCCGCGAGATCCGTCACTGTTTGGTGTCTACTGTGGTAGGGAGAGAGTTCCCGGGGGCCCAGTGGGAGGATGGATGGTTATTGCATTTCATATCATACATGTTTTAGTTGTCTAGTTCATTTATTGTGATGGAAGTTTGGCATACGGGGTTTCCTTTCGGGAAACTCAGGCATATTAATGTTTTATGTCAGGTTATAGGCAGCATTAGGAGGTGGTGACTGAGGAGGAGCGCTTTCGGGGCCCGATCCTGCTTCCCTTGTTTTGAGGTCCGAGTGATTACATGTATATTTTCCTTAGCTTTGTTGTAATTACACTTTTGTAAAAACTCTCAGATATATATTGTATATATGTTGGTGCACCAGTTGTCCACTTTCTTCGGTAATATCATCGTGTTGTGTTTTATTAAAAATTTAAATTTCTTCCGCTTTCGAGGATATTACAGTATTTTTCCACATCAATTTCCATTTCCCATTTTCAATTTATCATCATTTACTTTGCTCTTCTTTCAAATTGCAGGTTACTGTTTGAGCTCCTTGATTATGCAGATAGTTCACACAACGTAGTGGTTCTTAGCCTCCGTTGATTTAGACACAACTTTACACAAAATTGCAGGTTACAATAATGAACCGAACATGAAAATCATGAGTTGTACAATGTAGTGGTTCTTAGCCTAATATTTTGTGTACCGTAACTTTAGCTGGGTTTCATTGAAAAATTTAATTAAAATTGTGTATAGAACTACATCGAACCATGCATGTAGTATGTAATCAAGCCGAGCTCATGCGAGCACAATTTAGTTCGGCTCGTTCAGAAAATATATCAACTCAAAACTCACTTGAACTCAACACAACCTCCGACTTGGTTGGTAAGAAAAAGAAAAAACGTGCACGGTGATTAGATTGATGATAAAATAAAATTATACTCCTATAAGACCAAAACTAGCCCCTTCATTCAATTCTGAATTCATCCAATCTCTCCAAGTAGGATTCGAAACCATGACCAATCAGTTATTGCCACTGGATTAGCCAGAGCGCTTGCTTCTATTGGACATGGAGTTAGGCAAGGTATTGCTCGTAAATGAGTTTGTAAACATATTATCGTAAATGAGTTGGGCAAGGTACTGCTCAGGTTAAGGTTGTATTTTCCACATCAATTTCCATTTCCCAATTTCAATTCATCATCTTTTACTTTGCTCTTTTCAAATTGCAGGTTACTGTTTGAGCTCCTTGATTATGCAATAGTTCACAAACGTAGTGGTTCTTAGTCTATATTGATTTAGACACGACTTTACATGAAATTATTAGAAATTTTAAATAAGACTTTCATTTTTCTTATTCTAAAATTTCATATAAAAACATGAGTATTTTTTAAACATCAGCCTTATCAATTTGTTTAATTTGATAATTTTCAATTTTTCATGAAAGAAAATGAAAGTTGTACAAAATAATTTCAGAAAACCAATTCGATTTCCCTAACAGTCGAGTAACATCTTCTAGTTTCGTTGCAACATAGTAGTTAACTATGAGCTTAATATATGAATTGGATAGAATCTGCGGGCCAAAACAAAATATTGGTGGTGGGGTATTAGATACTAATGCTTTTGTTAAATCACTCAAAACAAAATTCATTTGGAAAGCATTTGACACTCTTAATAGTTTCGCTAAAATGGTTATTTTCCCCAAGTACCTGAGGAAAGGTATCCTCGTCGACGTTTCCAAAAGCAACAAATCAAAATCCTCAACATTTTGAAATGATTTTTTTCCCAATGAAAACTCTTTCCGGTTGTTATGCATTTAAGCAAAGGAGAAGACCCAGTTTTTGTTTGTTAAATCACCTTAGCGCCTTGCAAATGATCTCACTAATTTTGGAAGTTGTCCTGACATATACACAATGCGAAAATGCCTACATCAAGTCTCTACTCTTTAATCTACATTTGGTTTCAAACTTGTACATTTGCCATTGATATACTTGTCGTTGGCCATCAAAATTGGTTGGTTCACAGCTTCTACAAAATTTAAGCACTTAGGTAAGTAGTAGTGAATTTAACTCTATTATAGAATGTTGTACGCATCTTGTGTTTAGGAATGTTGAACTAATTGCTCAACACTTCTCCACATGTGTGACCATGATTTTTTTCCCCGTGTCTACGCGTGAACAATATGAGTTGGAGTGGGCCCCATAGGTCGATCAACTCACTCTAATACTATGTGAAAATTTAGTTGGTTCACCACCTCTACAAAACCTAAGCACTTAGGTAAATAGTAGTGAATTCAACTCTATTATAAAGTGGTGTATACATTTTGTGTTTAACAATGTGAGACTAATTGTTGTGGTGTCAGTAACAATTAACGAAATTATTTTTATGTCATCTGAAAGTAATTATTTGGCCTGATGTCATTAGTTTTTTACCAATATCATCCTATTAGCAAACAACGATTCACTTTTCTGTAAGAGTTCGTTAGTTATATTAATATTTAATGAAAATTTTGCAGAAACACCATGATTAAACCGAGAATTCATAATTCTTCTCTAAAACATTCTCATCTCTTCTCTTCTCTCTCAGATTTCATTTCTCTCACTATAAGTTAAACGTTTGATTTTTCGACTATTCAAATATGATAATTTTTTAATTTTAAATTAATAAAATATTTTTAAAATTTTAAAACATATTGCTTGTATATGTTTTTAAAATATTGACTTTTTGTTAATTTCCTTAAAAATCATTTATTTACTATCAATTTTTTTACTAAATATATTACAAAAATCATGATTTGAAATAAGATAAATTAAATTAAATAGTTTTTAGAAAAAATAAATATTTATAAAAAATAAATATTTTTCCGAAAAATAATCTGAACCGTTATTCATCGTCGGAAAATTACTTAAGTAGCCCGTGCGAATTACCATTTTGCTCTTTCTATTTATATAACTCTTCATTTCACTCTCCTAACACCACTCTCTCTTTATATTACTTTCATATTCATCAGAAACAATGTCTCAGAAGTCAGGAAAAGAGTCAGCGGACACCCCAGACAACTCGAATCTGGTAAAATGTCTTATTTAGTTTTTTTAATTTAAAAAAAATTAGGTCGGGAGTTCGAGGGAGACGCCGACCCTGCGGGAGCCCCCTGGGTCGGGCGGCTCCCTCGAACGCCCGCTCGTATGGGGCAGCGTCTGAAGGATCCGCTCCCCTGATGGGGGAGGCGACTCAATCAGACGAGCCCCTACCTAGGGCGTCTCCGGCAGACGCCCTTGTTTTTTTAATTTTTTTTGAAATTGATTATAAATTTAGATAATTGCTAAGTAAATTGATTATTAAGTTAATAATTACTATATTCGAATGACCGATACCCCTTCGACACACCGAATAGAGATTTCCAGAGAAATGTCGAAGCTACTGGGGATAAATATTCGGATGACCCAGGAAGATCAAAAACTTACTGTCTCTACGATCACAGTGCACCAATGGAAACTCGGTCATCCGCATGGAACTTTTTCGGTAGACTGAGAAGCAAATAGTCGACCGTCCGACACCTCACCAACTCACCAGATCCTGCGCCCGTGGTTAATTATACGGTTTGGATTACAACGAGATTTTGCAAGTGATAAAGATTCAAAAATTTCCAGATCCAACAATTTTAAAATCCAAAAAATTTCCAACGTGGTTAATTATACGGGTTTATTAGAAAATGTATTTTTATCAAAAAATATTTTGTTACTTTTAAATATAAAAAATATGGAGAGAAAAAGAAGAGATGAAAGGGAAAAGAGAGTTTAGATAAATTATTTGATGGATGTTTTGCAAAATTTATAACACATATAATGAAATTTAGTAATTCTCGGTTAAGGGACGCTGGCTAATGGAATGACATTGAGAAAAAAGTAATGACATTAGGATAAATGTTTTGGTTTCTTTATGACATTAAGCTAAATAGTTACTTTCAGATGGCATGAAACCAATTTCATTGATTGTTAGTGGCACCTAGGCAATTCACCCGATGAAAATCATATGGTAAAAATCATGAGTTTTATTTTATTTTATTTATAAAGTTTCGGTATATTTCAATTTTATCTTATTACATTGATGTTTTACAGTAGATTTATGTAGAGATGTTGGAATTTGGAACGAAGGTAATTGTCTCAGAGAATGGTTTCGAGGGTAGATATTTAATAGAATGGTTATTTTTTGGAGTATTAACTCCTATATTATGTTTGAAAATTGGAATATTACAAGTAAGTAATAATTACCGAATTATTTAAAAGTAGAAAATTATCGAACTAATTCCTAACTAACTGAGCAAAAGCGTGAAAGCTAAAACTACAAGTAGACCGCCCGATTTCTCGACCTCTCCTCTCTTCATTTCTCCGGTTTTCTAATCTTTTTTAGTAGTTAATTTTAATTCATCAATCATTGATTGATATCATTTCATGCTTACATTTGTATCTTATATCCATTATATTTCACCAAAACAATGATACGTGATGAGTTTTATGTTTAAATTTCAGAAATAAATAGGTTTGAAGAGAAGAGTCATAAAGGACCTAAAAGCATGAAAAATGACTGAGTTGAGAGACTCGAGGACTAAGATGCAAGATCGAAGGACCTGAACGTAAGATCGAAGGACCAATGAGCAAACAAGAATACTTCACACCATCATGGGGAGTATTTTGGTAATTCTATTCGGGTCGGAGCTCCAACAAGCAAAGTAGATGCAGCAAAGACAAACAAAGTCTTCTAGAAAAGCCCACAAGAAAATCCAGAGCGATCCGAACACTGTAGACCGCTAATTGTCCATTACTTTTGGTCTGTATCCGCTAAGATTTATGTGGAGCGTATATTAGTGTGTATTTAGTCTATTTCTGGTATTTGTTCACTCTCATACCGGGAGATTGTCCCAGATTACCTTTTTCTATGGCTATAAATAGAACTCTTCACCTTCTATTGTAATTACCTATTGCTTGGTGGCATTCTCTCTACTTGGAGTAAGCCTTGGAGCACAATCTCAAGGTGGAGAAGAATGCTACCTTCAATGTGAGTCATCTAATAAGATAATTTTTCCATTGTTTTGTTCTTATGTTGTTTCTTTATGCATGCTTAGTTTAGTTTTATTTCTTTGATTCTAGGCTAAAGTAGTTAGAATGTTTCTTTTCTTCTTTAGTTTAATTGTTAGAGTAATGTGTAGTGAGTAGATCCATCCCCCTTTGGGGGTGGAGATGATGTTCATACATGTATTAATTAATGGATATGAATGCTTTATATTTTGATTGTGTTGATAAATGTGAATGTATGCTTGCTTGTTAGAGTAGAATACTACACTTGATGAGTTTTGCCACACATTTTAGACACCTCCCATGCTTGTTTAGGTTCTGAAATAACCAGCTTGTGTATATGAATGTTAATCAACTAGGTTAGTAAATGGATTGATGGATTTTGCCATAACCTTTAGACATTTCCTATGCATGAAAGCACTACCTACATTTGTGCCTATAGAATGCATTCTTCACCATCTTTTTACATGTGTGCACACAATCCACCCGTTACGGGTTTTCAATTTCTGATTTTTAGCTTTCAATTTGCCTCGTTGTCGTTTTCCTTATTTGATGTTTACTCGTTTAGTGTAGTTAGTCTAGTTTAGTGTAATCACAACTTCTTCCCCTCTTTTCCCACTTGCATTCGAACAAACCAGAGTCTACACACATCCTTGTGGATCAACCCGTATTTGCCACCGCTTCAACGTGGCCATGCACTTGCGGTTATTTTAAAACGTTTAAACAATCATCATCATAACTAGGGTTGTAAGCGGGGCGTGTTTTCGCCCCACCGCTACCCGCCCCGCCGAAGTTAAGTGGGTAGGCGGGACGGGGTCAAAAACAATCTGCTACCCACCCCGCATAAGGATGGACTAGGCTATGTGGGGCGGGTTGGCGGGTTTAATCTTTTATTAAAGCTAAATACAAAAATCAATTTATTTTCATTAACGTTATCTATTTTAATCAAAGTTAAGTACAAAAATCAAGGAAAAATCAATCAATGCATGTTTTTAGAGCTATATACAAAAACATAAAGCTAAATACAAACAAAATCAAAACTAAATACAAAAAAATCAAACAAAATATAAGGCTTAAGTGGGTTGCGGGTTATGCGAGCAGGTTGCGAGAAAACCGCAACCCGCCCCGCTTATTATGCGGGTTGTGCGGATGGCGGGTTGGCGGGTAACAATTTTTTGTCCGCAACCCGCGTTAGGCGGGGCGGAGTGAGGCGGGTTGCGGGTAAAATCCTACCCATTTACAACCCTAATCATAACTTTCTCATTTATGAAAAAAAATCACTTTTTATTTGCATATCTACTAATTTCCATGACTTTATCATCTGAATCTAAAGATCATAATAACTCTCTTAGTCCATCTATACCTGAGGGTAGAAGTACTAGAAAAAGAACTACCAAAGTATGAGATGATTTTGAAGAAGGACAAACTCCGGCTAAGTCAGATGGGGAATTGGTCATCTAACTAGACATTTAATTTCATATAAACGTAATAATGCATCATCAGTAGTGGATTCACGTCAATCGGTTTTAGATATAACTAGTAGAACTTTAAATTTAAGAAAATATTGTCCAATTAAAGGTAGAGAGATAATTGTTGATTTCATAATTAAATATGAACTATCATTTAGCATATGTGAATCTAAAACCATTAAAGAAAAAATTATCTACCACAATATGCAATTTCAACCATTTTGTAGAAAAAAATTAAAAATGTCGTAATTGATAAATTCGGTAACAAAAATGGCACGATTAATTATTTTTCATCAATGAACAATAAGGTAACATTAACTAGTGATGTTTGGACTGATCCAAATAATTATTGAACTGCTAAACGTCGCCAAAAATTACTTAAATTGTCCGTCTTAATTACCATCTTGCCCTTCTCTTATTTCTAGTTATATATCTCTTCATTTCACTCTCCAACCATCACTCTCACTTCATCTTCCTAAAACTCGTAAAAACAATGTATTGGAGGCCAAGAAAGGAGCCACCGGAGGACGATGCACTCGAATCAGGATAAAATTCCCATGTATTTTAAGTTAACAAAAAAATGGAGGGGTGTCCGCGGAAAACGCCCCAAGGAGAGGGTGTCCGCGGGGTGCCGCCACCTTAGGGGCGGGTGGCTCCCCCCGACGCCCTTTTTTTTGGTGAAATAAAATTTAATTTTAATTGTTAGTTAAATTGATTAATTAGTTAATTAAATTGTTTAATTGTTATAATTAGTTAAATTATATAATTAGTTATAATTGTTAGTTAAATTGATTAATTAGTTAATTAAATTGTTTAATTGTTATAATTAGTTAAATTGAATAATTAGTTATAATTGTTAGTTAAATTGACTAATTGTTATAATTAGTTACATTGATTGATTAATTCGTTCAATTAATTAATTGATTATAATTAGTTATAATCGTTAGTTAAATTGATTATAATTAGTTTCATTGTTTGATTAATTTGTAAATTTAGTAATTTAAATACGTTAACGAAATTTTATTTCTAAAATTGAATTAAAAGTCATCGGGTTACCGTGGAGGAAAAAAAAATCAGTTCCCTTACGCACTGTATATAGGTTAGATGATGATTCAGCTCCTCGTCATCCACGTAAACGGGGTATATCTGCTTAGGTTAGGAGAGAGAGAGAAAGTTTACGTCTACGTCAGACACGTGAGGATTCCTTCGATGACGAGGATGTTTCAGATCAGGTGGAGAGCGACGATGGAGGTCGGTTGAGGTTGGAGGAGGAGAGGGCGGGAGAGTATGGTAGAGGACGGGGGTGACATGGTAGTTCTTCTACTGCTGAGTGGGTGATTCGAAAGGGTAGAGGTGGTAGGGTTATGACTGGTGATTCGAGTTCGTGCATTGTAGATGCCCAAACTTAGAAAAAGAGGAGGGTTGTGGACGATTCTTGGATCGTGACTGCTGCGATGTCCGGTGGTCCTTTAGGTGGGAGCGTCATTCCTAGTTACAGGGGTCACATCGTCAGGCGCATTTGGGAGGGCGAGGATCAGAAGGTTCTGAAGTACCATAATCAGCACTGAACATGTTCTACATTGCAGGGTTGGCGCTCAGTTTTGAGTGATGACTGTATCAGGACCCTTACTGATAGCGGATTGGGTCACCTGCCTTCCAGTATGTTCCCCTGCCTTGATATGTTGTTGATATCTGCGTTTGTGGAGCGGTGGCCGCCTGACACCAACAATTTCCACCTGCCTTTCGGAGAGATGACGATATGTTGCATGACGTGTTCCATATCCTGCGCATTCCTGTTGAGGGTCGTTTGGTCAGTGCTCAGGCATCGACAGGTGAGCTGAAGTGTTATATAGCAGGGTTGCTTGGGGTGACCGTCGATAGTCTTAGGAAGGATAATCCCTTTTGGAGTGGTGGTGGTGTTAGCATCGACGTTGTTGACGACTGTTGTAGACGGGGATGACCTTCGCGGACCGAGGGTACGCAGTTGACTGTATACATAGTTCTTACTGCTTGGACGTGTCTTGTTTGTCGATAAGAACGGTTGTAGGATCAGACCACACGACATATTGGAGGTTAGGGACCCAGAGACGATTGGTCAGTACTCATGGGGGTTGGCGACGTTGGCATACCTGTATCGCCAGTTGAGGATAGCTAGCCATGCTTATTGTTCTGGTATTGCGGGTTGTCTTACGTTGCTGCTGGCTTGGATATATGAGTATTTTCTGCTTTCCGCCCGCATCGGGAGCAGAAGATCATTGAGTTGGACTATCCTCGTTCGCGTATGTGGGCCATCCGGAGCGAGGATAAGAGCGATGGCCACTCCATTCCATTCGTTGATGGCTAGATCAGATGACTGCATCGCATGTATAAATTTTTATATCATTTATGTTTTTTAGTTTTTAGTTTTATTATTATTAACATGTCAACATTTTAGGTGGAGTAGTTGCCCTATGGTCCTGAGCCTGCTGCGAATGTACCGAGGACTTTATTGATGAGCCTTATTCGTTATCAGGATATCATGGTGCCTTATTTGTCTGATCGCGTCTTGCGTCGGTTAGGCTAAGTTCAAGTGATACCGGTTGACATCCCGACCCCATAACATGCAGTGCGGTCTGGGACTTCCGCGATGTACGACGTGAGGTACACCGCTTCCATGACAGAGACGATTTGGCGGACATTTCCGAGAGGAGTCTGACTTCACCTTGGCGACCTCACACGTAGCCACAACCCTCCACTTATGCTGCAGATTAATTGGATTGGTTCGGTAGGTACTCACATCCATCTCTCGTGCGCGGTACCGCCACGAGACCCGAGAGACCGCTGGATAGGACATGTGGCGATGAGGTACGTTTTTCTAAATTATTTTTTATTTGTAATGTATATTTTGTTTTCCTTGTTAATGTACACTAATTTTGATGTTATATACAGTAGATGGGTAGGGCGATACGGCTTGCGCAACCATTCTTGAAGAAGAGGGACCTGAAGTCGGACGACGAGACGAGAGCTGCATGTGTAGATTGTGATCACTTCATACACTCATGAAACACTCAATTGGGCATTTCTGACCATGATTCGGATGACGAGTTATAGTTGGCTTGTACATTATTTATTTTATTATATGTTGAACTATTACTACATTTATTGGTATTTGCTTATCTGTTGTACTCTTATTATTTATTTCTGACGAACATATATTCTCCATATTTGTTTAACTGTTGTACTTTTATTATTTATTTTTGACGAACATATATTTTCCCTATTTGCTATATGTAATGCATTTTAAATTTGAAATCTAATAAAAAGCAACATGATATAACGTACGAACAAATTATACATTAAAAATACAGTAATTTAACCAATACATTACAAATTACAATCAAAATTTGTTACGTAACTGCTACCAAGATGTTCTCATCTTCTCGTACTCCACCTCCTATCCAGCAACACTCTCATCTCGCATTTGAAACCATAGGGTCACTATAGGAGGTACTGAGAATCCCTCAACTAATTCTAAGCGAATGAAATGTTTGTAACTCCCTAAATGAACAATGATCAACTCTCTGCATGACTTTGTCATGGTAGACGGACTCTCCCAAGGTATCACTGTAATACACGGATACAACGAACCATCCGTCCCACTGAGAAATACATAACTGCACACTTGTAGAAATTGGCAATCGGGAACAAGTCGCACCAAACCTCCATATATGATTCTCGCCACAAGGTCCTCCGCCCCAATCAATACGCTGACAAGCCTATACCACACCGTCATAATAAACGTGCTCATAAATGGGATGTGCCCATATCTCATTAGAAATCGCACGACGGACATAAAACCAATTGTCTTGCCCACCATGGAAAACATCGACAACACATCAAAATCCACAGTGTCAATCAACACGTACATCATTCCACCACTCCAGAAATGGTAAGATGATTCCTGGAAGTCTATCCACATATGTGAAGTTATCGACGTCAATCCGTCCGGACACTATAGGATGAACAAAATAGCAAAGTTATATATATATAATAACCGGAAGAACATGTTTACTGAAAATAAAACGATGAAATTATAATAATAACAACAAACATGTCGTCATACCAGATCATGCACTCATGTTTACGGACGATCGAGACGAACTAGAAGATCGACCATGACCCTTGCTCCGACTACTAGAAGATCGACCACGACCTCGCTCAGCATACTCAAAGGCACTCGGGTCGCATTGTGTCGACTTTCCCCTTGGTCGACCTCGTATCTTAGTATTTTCTGCGGGCTCTTCATAGTTCGACTGATTTGGGTGTAACTGGGCGTATAAAATACGAGAGACACTACTAATTACTGCAAGGTTGCTGGTAGAAATCATGTCAACGAGGCTCCGAAAATGCTCGACGTCTTGTGATGATTGATCCACAACCTCTGGCATGTCGTCTCTGTTGGCTTTTTGGCCTTAATCTATGTTTTGATGATTTAATTAACCTAATCTTAATTATGATGATGTAGAGTAGCACACATATTGCATTGCATGTATATTGTATTGTGCTAACCTCTACAGGTGATCAAGACTCAAGAAAGAAGGAAATGAAGTCAAGACATGTAATTAAAGCTAAATCGAAGACATGTAATCTTGATTTATTTTGAGTCTTAGGAACATGTGTAAATTGAGCATACAAGAGTTAAAAACCAATCACATACACAATAGGTTCCCTATAGAAGTCACACACGAAATTTCACATTATTTGGACTTCATTAGATCACCCAAACCTTAGTCGGAAATCACTTATAAACTTAAACCCAGATTTCCTGTGTGAACCGGTCGACCGAACCAGTTCTCAGTTCGACCGGTTTATAACAGACTCTCCACAGTGATTTTACCGAACTCTACCGGTCGACCGGTTCTACATTTTCGGTCGACCGATTCCGGATTTTCATATGACCGTTTTTCTTGTCGTATATGCCCAACGGTCGTATTCGTATTAAAACTATATACACCTCCATATACTTAACCAAACGGTCGAACCATGTGCCAAGTTCGGTCGACCGTTTAACCTTGTCAAAAATTCCCTGCTATCGGTCGATACGATTTCGTTCGACCGATCCAATTTTCCCTCTACCGAAACGCTTATTCGGTCGACCGGTAACCCTGTTCGGTCGACCGTTTTCTTAATAGACTTAAGTGTTCGGTCGATCTATTCATATTTTAGTCGACCGTATTCTTATCGAACCCAAGCGTTCGGTCGACCGTTCCACGTTTCGGTCGACCGGTTCTGGACAGATTTGCAGCCCGATTTTCTGCTTTGTGTATCTTGCAATAAACCCAATCAAATCTATCCCCAACGGCTAGAATACCTTAGGAGCTTATAAATAGAGGATCAAGACTTGTTGTTAACACAACTCTCCAACTCCAATTGTCCCAATACATTAGAGAGAAACCTCAATCCTCAAAGCTCCCAATTCTACACTCCATAAGCCTAAACTTCACACATTTGATCATATACTCATCCTACTCAAAGTGTGCTCAATTAGAGAGTGAATCCCACTCAAGGTTACATTTGTTGTAAAGAGAGCAAGGGTCTTGGTGAAAACCCAAGACAAGAAGCAAGGATTTCGGTGAAAGCCCGAAGTGTTCCTCTCGGTTTGTGAGAGGTGGTGCCAAGCTCGGCGAGGGTTGTTCGCGAGCTTGAAGACTTGTAAAAGGCGTTGCTCCCGGCCCGGAATGGGGAGGCATAGTGAAGACGCAAGAGGGGCTCAAACGGAGATTCGAGAGGGGCTTGCAAGAGAGGACGTAGGCGTGGCCGAACCTCTATAAAAACCGACGTGTCTTCTTTGTGGTTTGCATTACTTTCTACTTGTGTTTGATTTAGTTTAATTTCCGCTGCATTTCTTTGATCGATCAACCAAGTAGTTAATTAGGGTTCAATAGGTGATTAGCTTAAAAGTGATTAGTGGACCCATAACCCACACGATCCTACAGTCTCCTTCTCTAATCACAAGTGTTTTCCAGAATGAATGAATTTGCTCTAAATAAATTCTTTCGCCTGACTCAATACAACCGTGTATGGTACATGCACAAGGAATCCCTTGTGAAGTCAGAAAAGCACACCCACAACGATATTCAACTTCATTACTTAAGTCATGCATTCTATTGAACTCCTCCAACAACAATGTCAAGCAGTGATGCAAAACTCGACCATTTATATGCCGATATAAATGATTTCCAAAGTTAATGCGATTTCGACATCTCAAATCTTTAAGAAAGTTTCAAATATTCGTCAGTTGTATTTCAATGGCCGCGTTGATGCAGTCGAAAAGAGTGCACAAAGTTGCAATCGATGAAGTAATCCAGTCTTTCAGAGTCGCATGAGCACTTTCGACCCTACAATTCGTAGTGTTGCCGAAATGAAGCACTTTGTTCGTCCAATTCAACACAAACTTTTCTTTATGCACTAACCACGCCTGTCCACATACTCCGTGAGTGCCGGAAAAGCCCTATACGCATCTTTCAGAACAGACACAACTCTATTATAGTCGGACTTTGAACTAGAAAGCATGACTTTCCTCCACCGTCCACACTCAAAACCCTCTGATGTCTGCTTGTTCTTCCCGAATACGTGGTACGCGTAATTGTATACGTCTTTATTGATATGTCAGGTGTAAAGTAAATGAGTAGAGTCAGGAAAAACCTCTCTCAATTGTAGTATAAGGTCTAACTCGTCGTCCGTTATTATTGTAGTCGGGCTAACAGTACTCAATAGCAAATCTCGCAACTTCTCCAACACCCACCGACAACTCGACTCGATATTATCCTTCATTATTGCATAGCCAATTAAGAAATTCATGTTGTTGGTGTCACCCTAACCATCTCGAACAAAGGCATCTTGTACTTTTTCGTTTTGTACGTCGAATCCATGCAAATTACCGAAGGGTATGTGCGAAACAACTGAACTGATGTCGGATGTGTTGGTTTTTTGGCCTTAATCTATGTTTTGATGATTTAATCAACCTGATCTTAATTATAATCATGTAGAGTAGCACACATATTGCATTGCATATATATTGCTTTGTGCTAACCTCCACAGGTGATCAAGACTCAAGGAAGAAAGGAAATCAAGTCAAGACATGTAATCAAGCTCATTTGAAGACATGTATTTTGTATTTCTTTGAGTCTTTAGGAACCTTGTGTAATTGAGCATACTTGAGCTAAAAACTACTCAACCACACACTAGGTTCCCTATAGAAGTCACACACAAAATTTCACATAATTTGGACTTCAATAGATCATCCAAACTAGAACCGGAAAACACCTAAACAAAACTTGAACTGCCTCGACCAAAACGGTCGACCGTTTAAACATTTTCGGTCGACCGTTCACACGTGTCACATGACCATTTATTTTGTCGTATTATACCCAATGGTCGTATTCGTATTATTAGCAAATACCCCAAAATTACCAAACATCCGGTCGACCGAAGCTTTCCTAGCGGTCGACCGAACCAACACAATTTGATCTCCCAGAAGTGCCTGGACTTATTCGGTCGACCAATCCCCTTATCCCGTTCGACCGTTAACTTAAGTGAATTTAAGTCAAAGCTGAATTTTGACCAAACGGTCGAACGACATACCCGTTTCGGTCGACCGTTTTTAGGCAGAATTGGGTCCTACAGGTTTCTATTTTGTGTATCCTACACCAACTCATACCCAATCAACCACAACGACTCTATTCTCTCTAATGCTTATAAATAGAGTTGTAAAACACATTTTAACACAACTCTCCCACTACATACTTGTCCAAAATATTAGAGAGAATCCCAAACACTCCAAGCCTCCAATTTCCACACTTAAGATCAATTCCAATCTTTCTCAAGTGTGCTCAAGTTTAGAGAGTGATTGTCTCACTCAAGTTTGTTGCTGTCAAAGAAGAGTAAAGGTTTCGATGAAAGCCCGAAGCATCCCTCTCGGATTGTGATAGGTGGAGCCAAGCTCGGCGAGGGTTGTTCGCGAGCTTGAAGATTGTAAAGGTGTTCTCTCCCGGCCCGAAACGGGAAGTGGTTAGTGAAGTCGTGAGCGGAGCTCGGTGATCCGAGCGGAGCTTGCAAGAGAGGACTACGACTCGTGTGGGGTGCCGAACCTCTATAAAAATTCCCCGTGTCCATTGTGGTTTGCATTATCCTCCATTTACTTGCTTGTTTATTTTAAATTCCGCTGTATATCTTTGATTGTTTAAACAAGTAGGTAATTAGCTTAAAAGTGATTAGCATAGCTGACCCTCACGTTCCAACAGGATGTGCCAAGAATGTGGGAGTGACGACATTAGTTTCTTCATCCGCCAGAATCCAATACAAGTACCGATACTTCTCTGCCTGATGCAGAAACTGCTGAGGGACATTTCTGTCTTCAGATTTCATCTGCCTCATGTACTCTCTACCTTTATAAATGTGTCTCTGATTCGGATTATCCTCCGGGAATTTCTGTTTTACCGCCAAGAAGATGTTACGTGGTTTTGCTTGTGCCTCAGTCATCTCACAAATAATTTTCCTAGCCCAAGGATTAAGACCACTGATCTGTCGGTGACCCTCTGGATAAAATGCAAGTCTGTGGTTGTGCTGACCATGAGTACTATTAGAAACTACGACTCATCCATCACGCTCTCGTCGCTCGACCACCTTTATCAAAAAACGACACCCGCAACCATTTCTTTTCGTGTTCTTCCGTATTGCAATATTCATATCCCGGGAACCCATTTTATTTCTGCGATTGCATCTCAGATAACAATTCCTCCGATTATCTACTTGTGGTTTATAGAATGATACTATCAAAAAAATCCAACTCTAATGGCAACTTGTTTCGCCCATCTATTCACGTCATCAGTTGTTTCAAATATCTGCTGACTTACAAAAAGCTCACTGTAATCTATCCCATCACCACTAAAATCTTGCAACAGAACCTGAAATAATTTGAAATAACACAACATATTAAAAACAGAGGGTGTCTGGCTAGGACGCCTCCCCCATGGGGGCGTCTTAGCCACACGCCCAAACGCCCCTCTCAATTTTATTTTTTTGGTTTGACTTACTTCACCGGATTCAGGCGTTTCGTCAGATATTTTTGTGGTTTTGGTACTGGTAGAGTTGGAAATACTGAGACAAAAGCCTTAGTTTAAAAGACGAGACGAAATGAGTATTAAATGAATTGTGAAGGGCAAGATGGTAATTCAGACGGGTGATTTAAGTAAAAAAGGGCGATGTTTAGTAATTCCCAATAATTATCCTTATTGTTGTGTAATTGCTAATTATTTAGATGATTTATGATGTTTAAATAAATAATCTTTTTTACCTATTTTGTATCCACACACTACCAATGTTATATTTGATCATATAAAAGATATCATGGTAGATAATAATAATAATGAAAATAAAGTTTGTGCAATTGCATTTGATAATGCTACTAATAACAATTTATCAATAAAAATACTTATAAATTATTGTCATCCACTTATAAATGATTTATTCTTTCATATCAGATGTGTTTGTCATACTTTGAACTTGGTATTACAAGATGAACATGAAATAATTAAATCTTAGAAAATGTTAGGATTGCAATTGCCTATGTATGTTGCAGTAGTACATCTTTTGGCTTTATGACCTTAATCTATAATTTGATGGTTTAATCAACCTAATCTTAATCACAATCAAATATAGTGTAGCACACATATTGCATAGCATATATATTGCTTTGTACTAACATCTACATGTGATCAAGACTGAAGGAAGAAATGAATTCAAGTCAAAACATGTAATCAAACTATTGAAAATATGTAATTTTATATTTCTTTTGAGTCTTAGGAATCTATGTAATCTTGAACATACAAGAGTTAAAATCCATTCACATAGACACTAGGTTCCTTATAGAAGTCCCATACAAAATCTCAGATCATTTGGACTTCAATAGGTCACCCAAACATAGACCAGAAAACAATTAAACCAAACCTGAACTGCCTGTGCAAATTCGGTTGACCGAACCGCCTTCATTCGACCGAATGATCATATAACCAATAGTATTTTAAACAGCCCGAACGGTCAATCGTGACCATTTTAGTCGACCGTCTACACGTATCATTTGACCGTTAGACCAACGGTCGTATTCAAATTATTATACATACCCCAAGAATACAAGTGACCACCGGTCAACCGTAGACCTAGTTTCGGTTGACCAAACATAAACGTTTTGACAACCCCATAGTGCATGTTATTTTCGGTCGACCAACCCAACCATTTTGGTCGACCGAACCAACCTTTTTGTTCAACCGTTAACTTAAGTGAACTTGAGTAGTAGCTGTATTTTGGTCAACTGTTCCCTGCTCGGTCGACTGTTTCTTTTTTGGACTTTCCTGGACTTTATTTCCGGACGACCTCCGGTCAACCGTTAAGCCCGATTCGGTCGACCGAACTTACCCAGAATTGTGCCCTAAGCTTTTCTGTCTTGTGTTTCTTACACAATCTTTTACCTTATTAATCCCAACGGCTATAACACATTAGGAGCTTATAAATAGTTGTTACCAAAACACAATTTACAACTCTTCCACTCCAAATTGTCATACACATCTAAGAGAAACTCTTAAGATTTCAATTCCCCAATCCTACTTTCCAAGCCAAACTTTCCACACTTTAGATCAATTCCAATCATACTCTAAGTGTGCTCAAGTTAGAGAGTGATTGCTCCACTCAACAATTGTGTGTCAACAAGTAAGGACTTCGGTGAAAGCCTGAAGTCTTCCCTCTTGGATTGTGAGAGGAAGAAAATCAAACTAGCGATGATTGTTCGCGGAGCTTGTTGTGTAAAAGGCTTAATCTCGGCCCTGAACGAGATTGGATAGTGAAGACGTAGGCGGAGTTCGCGGAGTTGAGCGGAGCTTGCAAGAGAGGAAGTAGATGGGAGACCGAACCTCTATAAAAACCCTCGGTGCACATTGTGTGGTTTGCATTTCTCTACTTGTTTGTTTTTATTGTTTCCGCTGTATGTTTGATTGCTTAAGCAAGTAAAGATTAACTTAAAAAGGATTAGAATTAAGACCATACACGTTCCTACAACATCTAGATATTAGAAATTTAGAGAATTTGTGCATATAATCATGTTAAACTTAGGAGGTTTAAATTAGATGTCCTACATAGATGAAATTCTACATATAAAATGTTAAAATGTTGTTGTCTTTATAATCTTGCAAGTAAAACTTTTTATGATGAAAAATAAAATGAGTACATGTTAATCCCCGCAGATTGAGATAATTGTAAAATTATGTTTGATTTTTAAAAAAAAATCACCTTCACTACTAGATTAAATGGATAATATTATCTCACCTCTAACATATTTATCTATGAATTACTTTTAATTACTAGAGTATTTGCGAAATATAAGTCAATGGGTAGTTTTGTTGAAACTTTAAATTTAACGGAGACTAAGTTTAATGAATATTGGATTCCTCGTCTATTTAGTTTTTGTTTAGCTTTTATAATGGATCATATATTTAAAATGGTGAAAAGTTCTTTTGAGATTTTTTTGAAAATATAAATTATGAAAATTTGCAAAAACATATAGATAGTTGTAAGTCTTTGTTAAATAAATATTTTGAAGAATATGAAAGACCACATAATGTAAATCAAATGAGTTCGAACGTTATCGGTTCATCGTCACAACTTCAATCACACCTTAATCTTGAAATCATCGTTTTTAAATGACCACATCTATCTGAAATAATCAATTTTTTAACACCTCCGGGTGGTTCATCGGTACAATAATTACATTCC
Source organism: Triglochin maritima (assembly GCA_963682175.1). Classification (NCBI taxonomy): domain Eukaryota; kingdom Viridiplantae; phylum Streptophyta; class Magnoliopsida; order Alismatales; family Juncaginaceae; genus Triglochin; species Triglochin maritima. The sequence goes on from OY821786.1 coordinate 33,273,152, forward strand.
GTGCCAAAATGCCAAAAGTTGACACGTGTTCAATCCCTAGGAATGTACCTTCATCGACAAAATATTAGGAAGTTGCACTAATATAGATTTCTTTTAGCTGCAAAAAAATAAAAATAATTTTTTTATCAGCCCAACCCAACAAACCATCTGAAGAACCCCAGCCGTCGGATCAAGAAACATGATGTAGTCCTCTTATGCGAAAATAAGTTTGGAAACGAGGGGCATAATTGCAAAAGCAAAAACTGGGGGTTCACAAAAGCAGCAAAATTCCCCTTTTATCCTCAAATCGGGATCCCTAATCGTGTGTCGTCCCCTTCTTTCCCCTACCCTTCCTCGCCCAATTTCCCCTCCCTTGCCCCTCGATTTCCAGTTTTTTTCCCTTCCGATCCCTAACCCACACCCCCTTCCCTCCACTTTTCAAATAAAGGTCGATTCTTGCGCGCTTTTCGGTTGGGAACGACGTCGTATTGGATTGGGGGAGGTATGATAATGGACGGTTGAGGATGTGGGGGTGGTGGGTTTTGGGTGATTTTTTGTGGGTTCGGGTTTGGGGTCTTGCGTTGGGAGAAAAGTCGGGTTTTGGCTCGGTTTTTAGGTCGAGTTTTGTGGGGTTTTTTGGGTTTAATTTGGAGTCTACTTTCGGAGATTTGATGTTTGTGAGTCGGGGAGTGTTGGGTTGTGATTGAATTTTTGTGAGTTTTTTTTTGAGTTTGGGGTCGTGGGTATTGAGACAAGTTGGGTTTTGTTTTTTGGTTTGAATTGGTTCGGTTGGAGAATGTTGGATTTTGGTTTGTTTTTTGTGGGTTTTTTTTTGTTCATTTGAGTTTGGGATTGTGGATATTGAGAAAGGTTGGGTTTTGGGGGTTTATTTTTATTATTATTTTGAATTGGTGTTTGTTTTGGGTTGAGCTCGGTTGGGAGTGTTGGGTTGTGATTGAATTTTTGTGGGTTTTCTGTTTTCTTGAGTTTGGGATTGTGAGTACCGAGAAAGATTGGGTTTTGGGGATTTGTTTTTTTGTTTGAATCGGTGTTTGTTTTGGGTTGAGTTCGGTTGGGGGAGGTTGAGGTTTTGTGGGTTTTTTGTTTATTTGAGTTTGGAGTTGTGAGTGCTGAGAAAGGTTCGATTTTGGGGATTTATTTTTTTTATAAAATTTTGGGTTGAGTTTGGCAGGGTAGTGTTGGGTTGCTTGAATTTTTGTGGTTTTTTTGTTGGGTTGATTGAATTTGTGGTTCGATTTTGGGGTTGTGAGTATTGAGAAAGGTTGGGTTTTGGGAATTTGTTTGTTTTTCTTTTTCGAATTGGTGTATGTTTTGGGTTGAGTTCGGTTTGGGGGTGTTGGGTTTTGGTTGGTTTTTGTCGGTTTTTTGTTTATTTGAATTTGGGATTGTGAGTACTGAGAAAGGTTGAGTTTTGGGGATTTGTGTTTTTTTTTTTGTTGAATTGATGTTTGTTTTGGGTTGATATCAGTTGGGGAGTGTTGGCTTTTGGTTGGTTTTTTGTTTATTTGAGTTTGGGGTTGTGAGTACTGACCACTGAGAAAGGTTGAATTTTGGGGGGTTGGGTTGGTTAAATTGATGTGTGTTTTGAGTTGGTTTTTATTTGTTTCTGAAATGAATGTTGGGTTTGTGATTTTGGTGGTGTTTATGTTCCCTTTCCCGAAAATGATGGCTTTTAGGATTTGGGTGTTCCCGAAAACTATGGTTTGGATTGAGTTTCTTCAGCGCATTGCCTTCGGTTTTCACGGAAAAGAAGGTTTTTATTGTATTGATGTTTTTTGGGCTTTTTCTGAAAATGTGTGATGATGCTGGTTTCGATTTGGTTCATCTGTTGTGCTAAAATATTATGCTTTTATGATTAGCGTCGCTTTGTTGGTGAATCTGGTATATGTCAATTGATTAGATTGTGGTGGTACTAGTTTAGCTTGGATTGCTTGAGCTTACAGGCTTTTAGTATTTGTTCATCTATCAAAATATTTTCTTTTGAGGATTTGGGGGTAGTTTTGTGTTGAATGCTGTTTATTTTTTGGTTGAGTTTGTCTGAAAATTTGTAATTATGCTGGTTCAGGTTTTTTGAGCTGATTGGTCATGGCGAACCATGAATTGGTCCTCGGACAAAGTTCGGATTTGGCTCTTGGGCATAATCACGAGCTTGTAATAGGTGATATAGGCCTCAGGCATAATCGTGCCCATGACCAAAAGTACACCCTTGGCAATCCTCATGAGAGCGAATTGGTTCTTGGGCACCATCACCACCATCTCCTTGGTGATAACGAGCTTGCCCTTGGGCACAACCATGGGTCTGGTGAACAGGACAGTCTCGACGCTCACAGCCGTGAACTTGAGCTAGGGGAGCCTCACGAACTAACGCTTGCGGAGGCACATGCGCTTGGTATGAGTCAGAATGTGGAAAATCTTTCTGTCGATCAATCGCAGGATCTGGTTATACATCCTAGTCACGATATGTCGGTCGAGATGCAAAATCAGTTGGTTTCCCCTTTCCAGAACCAATCTTTAATTGTGCACCCACACCACCAGATAAGTGTTGGCCAGGAATTCTCTGACGTGAAGAGCTGCCGTAGGGCATTAAGAGATGCGGCGATTGCATGCCATTTCGAAATACAGACGGTGAAGTCAGACAAAACACGTTTCACTGCGAAGTGCGCAAGTGAAGGTTGTCCGTGGCGTGTGCATGCTGCCAAACTTCCCGGAGTTCCCACATTCACGATTCGAACGATCAACGACAACCACACGTGTGGCGGTGTAACTCATCTTGGGCACCAGCAGGCATCGGTGGAATGGGTTGCAAACTCTGTGGAAGAGAGGCTCCGTGAGAACCCTCACTTCAAGCCCAAGGAGATCCTTGAAGAGATCCACCGTGTTCATGGCATAACGCTGTCGTACAAACAAGCATGGAGAGGTAAGGAACGGATCATGGTGTCGGTCCGGGGGTCCTTTGAAGAGGGTTATTGTCTCTTACCTCAGTACTGTGAGCAGGTCAAGCTCACAAATCACGGAAGTATTGCTTCTGTTTTTGGGAATCAAGAAGATAATTGCTTCCAACATTTGTTCATATCGTATTATGCGTGCATATATGGATTTACGCACGCATGCCGTCCTCTTATAGGGCTTGACAGAACGCTCTTGAAAAGCAAGTATCTCGGGACCTTGCTTTTTGCCACTGGGTTCGACGGTGACGGTGCTCTTTTCCCACTAGCGTTTGGAGTTGTCGATGAGGAAAACGATGAAAATTGGATTTGGTTCTTGGGTGAGCTACGTACTCTTCTCGAATCCAACACCGAGAACATGCCGAGGCTTACATTCTTGTCAGACAGGCAGAAAGGGATCGTTGAGGGAGTTGATTTTAATTTCCCAACTGCATTCCATGGGTACTGCATGCACCACATTGTTGATGGTTTCCGTAAGCAGTTCAGCAATACAATGTTGGTCAATCTCCTTTGGGACGCTGCACATGCTCTCACGGTTATTGAATTCGAAGCCAAGATACTAGAAATTGAAGAGATCTCCCAAGAAGCCGCATTCTGGATAAGGCGCATCCCTCCGCGTCTATGGGCAACGGCTTATTTCGAGGGTTCTCATTTCGGGCATCTAACTGCCAACATAGTGGAATCTCTCAATAGTTGGATACTTGAAGCCTCCGGTCTTCCGATAATTCAAATGCTAGAGTGCATCAGGCGGCAGCTAATGACATGGTTCAACGAACGTCGGGAAGCAAGCATGCAGTGGACATCCATCCTTGTGCCTTCTGCCGAACTCCGTGTGTCAGAGGCACTTGAGCTCGCCCAGACGTTACATGTTAACAGAGCAAACGAAGCAGAGTTTGAGGTTACATCCAGCTCACCTATGGAACAACCAATGATTGTGGACATTCGCAATCGCTGTTGCCTGTGTCGTGGTTGGCAGCTTTACGGTCTGCCTTGTGCGCATGCTGTGGCAGCGTTAATTTGGTGTCGGCAGAACGTTCACAGATTTACCGAGAGCTTCTTTACAGTGGCGACTTACAGGAAAACTTATTTGCAGACGATACATCCTATTCCGGACAAAAGCCTCTGGAACGAGACGTCGGACTCGAGTCAAAATGGAGGGAACACAATGAATATAGTCATTAACCCACCCAAGTCCCTCAAGCCACCTGGGAGACCGAGGAAGAAGAGGGTTCGGTCGGAGGATCGCGGGAGGGTTAAAAGGGTGGTGCATTGTAGCCGCTGCAACCAGACAGGTCATTTCAGAACCACGTGTGCTGCGCCCATTTAGATTGTAACCGTCTCTAAATCGGTTTGTGCATAGTTGGACTCGTGATGATGTGCAGGTAATGTTTACTCTGTGATGGTTTGAGTTATTCTGTTACGTTGATAATTTAATCCGATGATATCGTTTATGGCGAAAAGTTCAAGAGAAGTTCAGATGCAGGGAAAAGATAAAAATCAAATGGTGAGTTCTTATTTCATTCATACGAGAATTCGCGGTAAATTTAGCTACATTATGAAGCGCTCTGTGCACTTTGAATGGAGGAAATAAAAATCTTGTTGCTCTGAAACTGAAAATCTACGATTATTTATTACAAAAATTTCTAGGTGTTTGGTTGTAATTAACTCTTTGGATCAGTGACATAATGAGATATCTGTTTTTATTTTCCCCCTTTACCTTGTGGTTATTAGTTTGAGACATTTGATTTCTTGTAGTTTTGTGGTCTTCCAATAAATTATTTTCCATTTTTATTTTGAATTTTTAATAGGTGGATCCGAATTTTATCTCATTTGATGTATAGTCGCAAATTCACAATTAGCCTCTTGGATATTTTAACGACAAAGTGAATTTTTCTTTGTTTTTAGTATAAGTATCATTTCTTTTTGTGTCGTCTATCCTTTGGTGAGAAAATGTCTGTATCATGATGTTCAGATGTTCTTATCAGTTTTAATAATTAATAACTCTTCGGTTACATTTAAAAAATAAATAAAATTGTTCTTGTCAACGGCAACTTATTAACGGAGCAAAAAGAAGGGAAAAACTCAAAAAGTCAATATGTGAAAAATCGAAGGGAAAAGATGAGGTTTCGATAGTTTGGTGATGCTGGTGTTACTTTTAAAACCTTAATTTTTATAATTTTGACCGTCAACTATCAAATCAAACACCTATTTTGGTCTTTGGATGTTGTTAGTTTTGTTGTTATTAATGCGAATTTGACTTAGGAAGATAGTTTTCTTGCTCCAAGTAATGCTTTAATAATTGTTTTTTTGGAAGGGAATGCGTTAATATTTATTATTTATTACCTTTATATTATGATTACTACTACTATTGTTATTGGCACTCTTGTTGTTATTGTATAATGTTGCTTAACTTTTATAATGTACAAAATCCATGGGCAAATCAACAAACAATTGTTACAAGTTATAACCCAATTTGTTGTTCTTAAATTTTTGGATTAAAATTCCAATTAAGCTCTTTTCTATGTGCATCCAACGAGAATCCCAATAAAGTATGTAACTGTGAATCCAAATAGGAATAATTTGTCTGTCATGTTACCCATGTAATCTGACGTATTATTGGGGTATAACCGGATGATTGTATATTTCTTAGTTGGAGTTATACTTTAGTTTGTACTTAGAAATCTTTGTATAAATAAAAAATATCAAAGATTACAAAGTTTATTAATGAATCTTCTTTAGAATCACCGTATTACAATTAGATAAATACAATTGAGGATCTTCTGTTGTGTCCATGCGTATGAGAAAATTTACATTTCCATCACTGATGCTGAAAATCTCCCAAATGGTAAAATTTACACTCTATTTGGAAGGTGAGCTGATTGGACAACAAATTTGAAATTTGACGTTTTAAAGAAAAATTAAAGATTAGCGATTTCTCTACTTAATCCATGTTTAATTCCTTAAGCATTGTAGGAAAACAATTCGACTTTAGGGCACCCTTAACGGGGGTGCCCCGCCCGGGCGCCCTACCAGGGCGCCCGGGCACACCCCCGTTAGCGGGCGGGGCGCTTGCCCGGGCGGTGGGCATCCCGGGCAGATGCCCGGGCGCCCATGGGAGGGGGACATGTGTCCCCCTCCCATTGGTTATTTTTTTTTTGATTTTTTTAGTTTTGGTTTTGTTATTAATGGATTGAGTATTTGTTATAAATGAGGGGTAATAATTTTTTGTAAGTGATTAAAATTAAGAATTTTCCAGAACCAACAATTTCAAGTTAAATAGAAAAAAATTTAATACAACAATACCATAACAACAATACATTAATAATAATAAAATACGAAATACAACCAACCACATGAAACATCTGTTAAAGGGAAATACAAACCATACGGACTACTACAACCCGAAATACAAACTAAGGGAAATACAAACCATACGGAATACAGACTACATCAAACTACACGTACCCATTCTCTTCTGCCCAGGCGAGAAGTTTATCGATTACTTTTTGATCCTTCTCCGTCGGGTTGTCCTTCCTCATCAGAGAGTGAAGCATGTCCAACTTATTTTTTTATTAAATGTCTCTGGAAATTCCTTTCCGCTAACTCCTCTTGCTTGGAGAAAGCATCTTCTCTGACTTGGGCGGTGTATCGCATCTGTTGTGCAAGTTCTCTAACATCGGTGTCTCGTTCGGGGTGTAATGCACTCTTAGCCTTTTTCTTAGCCTTCTTCACACCTTCTGGGCGTGTAGACGACTCCGGCATCGGCTCTTCTGCATCCGAGGGTGATTGTGTCCTCGAGCCGTCCGTGCTCTTTCTTTTCCCAAGGCTTCCTGACTGGGGACTATTTTCATCGTGCAACTCCGGGGACTCCCAGTCAACACGCACGGCATTAGCTCCGGAGATCACACTCTCCCATTTTGGGTACCTACGCAACATAACCCAAGCATCAAAATAAAGAAATTTACTAGGCCCATGATTTCGCTCGTAGATCACGTGCGCTTGTCGGACAACATCGTCGTCATTCTGGCCGCTCCTTTTCCGTCGGAATGCCTGATCGAAGCACCCGACCCACTTGTTCACAGCAGGTATAATTCTCCCCCACCGTCCTTTTAAGGACTCTGCGTTCCTTTCGGGTAGGCCTGTGCCTTCCACGGAGATGCCGTACACACGTTTCACCCTAGTCCACAATGAAGTAGACTTCTGGTTTGTCCCTGTCACCGCATCGCAACTGACTTCCATATATGCAGAGACAAGTCTCTCGTCCTCAGCTGTGGTCCACAACTTCGGATTGGCTTTGGCAGTTTGGACTTGCTTGCGGTGACGACGCTGTGGAGGTGGGGATGGTGGTGTGGGGGTGTGTCGTGGTGGGGACTCATCGTCGTCGTTACCCTCATCTTCAGTGTCCGCCATACTCTGGCGGCTATTTTGAGACAAGGGTCGACCAAACATCTGGAACTGCGGTTGATTATAAGGGAATGGTGGTGCATATTGAGAGTATTGTGGGAATGGTAAGTTTTGATCTGCGGATGCGTAGTGGGAGAATTGTGGGAATGGTGAGTTTTGGTCAGGTGGTGGGAATGGTGGTGCGTACTGGGAGAAGTCGGGTTGTTGGAATGGTTGTTGGTAAAATGGACGTGAGGGATATGGTTGTGGATAGCGTGGATGCGGATTTGATTGTGGAGGAGGGGGGGAACGATTGTACTCCGGAGAAGACATTGTGGGAGAAATATGAGATGTAAGTTGAGTTTTGAGTTTTGTGGAAGAGATATGGGGTGTAAGTTGATTTTTGTGTAGGGTATATATAGAGAAAAAATTAGACACTGTGCAATCACGCGGATTACTTTTCTTTCACGCGTATACTGTACATTCACGCGGACTATTTTGTTTCACGCGTATACTGTAGATTCACGCGGACTACTTTTGATTCACGCGTATACTGTGCAATCACGCGCGTTTCGAAATTCAAATATTCAAATATTCAAATATTCAAAATTTTGTGTTTAATAGTGATTAATATTGTTAATTAATTAATAGTAATAATAAGTATATCGCGAATTAAAATTATAATGTAATTAGAATTAGATTTATATATAATGTATTTTGTTAAATGTTGTGTGAGAATTAAATTTGTTTAATTAAGAAATGATGTGGATGAAAGAGAGTGTAGGGTGGGTGGGGGTAGCCTGGGCATGGATAAGGGGATTTTTTGGGTGGGTTGGGTGAGCTGACGTGGCAGAGAGAGAAGCTGGCGTGGCAGAGAGAGAGTGCAGGGCGCCCGGGGCTAGCCCGGGCGCTGTTAAATATGCTCTTAGTGTCCCTTGCGCATACTTGCTGACCTGGAAATTCACCTCTGCCATAAATAGATATTTATGAGCCTCAAACCTTTAGGATCATACTTTCACATTTTTAAAATATGATCAAAAATTTAAAACAAAACAATATAATATGTAGGAAATTGGATTATTGGCCATTATTTGCTTTTTTAAAAGAAAAATGAGATGTTAGCCATTTTTAAAGATATTTAAGCTCCGGTATTTGTGCTCGACATGAGCTTTGGCCTTTGGGTCGAAAATTGCGATCAGACAATTTTATTAGTAAATTTAAGGTAGTTTGTGAATATAAGAACCAAAAGACTAGAAGATATTTTTAAGACGAGAGTGCTGCCAAGTATAATCAAGAAAAAGAGCTAACATCTAATCAAGATTTCATTACAACTTGTGTTTTGTTTCCATTAATGAGACAAAGGGAACATATTGAATAGCTCCTTCCACCAAATAATTGACGCTACGACTTTAGGTGCACACTTTGGACGTTGGAGGGAACAAAAAACAACCATGCATACTTAAGCAAGTATCAATCACATAATTATTCCCAAATTGGTTTGGTTGACACACTATTGTCATCTTTAATACCATAAACAATTATGCTCGGACTACCCCACCCGCCCTCTCTCTATGTCACATCACCCAACACATCCAAAAAATCATTTAACCACGTCCAGAGTATCCTCACCTACCTTACACTCTCTTTCATCCACGTCATTTTTTAATTAAATAATTTTAATTCTTACACAACATTTAACAAATTACATTATATATAATTCTAATTCTAATTACGTTATAATTCTCATTGACGAAATGATTAATATTAATAATTAGTAATTAACATTAATAATTAATATTAAACCACGAAAAATTTATTAATTAAAATTAGAAATGCACAATACAAATGTACAAATTAGAAATGCACAAATTCTGGGATCGTTGATGGAGGAGGAGAGCCTAAGAAATTCTCTTCCTCCGTACGACCCCTTTTCCAGACCAACCAGTGGATGGTCGGGTAGGACGTTTACATCTGGTAGCTGTAATCGCTTTGAAAATTATCTTTACGCATCATCCCGAGAATGTGGATCGTAGACCGCCACTTGGGGGTACTATTTCAGCATCAACCACGTGTGGTAGTACGTGAAGGTCATCCTGTGAGTGCGCTCATAAATCGCCTGAGCTTGCCCGATGAGGTCTTTCGTGCTATCCCCACTTCTTCTTCGCCGAGTGGTCTCATCCATGCAGCCGCCCCACTTCATAGTAGTCGCATTTATCCTTCTCCAGTGCCATTTGAGGGAGTCGAGGTTTTGTGACTTTAGTCGCTTGTTTGTGAGTCTCGCTTCATCTTATAAATTCTTCAATTTTCTCCAAACCTCATATTTTCCCCTCACTATTCTCCACTTAACAATGACCTAGGTCATCCCACTCTCTTTCCTCAACATCATTAATTTTATTCTCAACTTTTATTATATTCCAAAATCATTTATATTTAACAAAAACAATAATGATTACCAAATACTAAATACCATTAATATTAAGAAGCAAATATTACATTATTTTTAGCAAATGTACGGTTACACCAAAGAAGACGACAAATGAAATACAATACATAAACCAAATAACACACGACATAATTCAAATATTACACGACATAAAACACAATTAAGCGTCGGTTCCGCCGAATCGCTACCAGATATTCTCAATCAAGTCCGTCCGCAACGCGATATGTTCGGTTTTATTACGAACGCGGTCTTTGTTGTTCATGTAGGCATTAATGTACAGGAGTCGTGCAGTGGAATAAGCCGTTGGTTCCAGACCCGATATGTCGCAATCCTGCTCAAGCTTAGTTGTATCATAAATCATGGAAAAAGATTCACGCTCGTCCTCCACGATCATGTTGTGCGTTATGATGTACGTAATGATTATTTTGTGTGTTAGGATTGCCCATAGTGCCTGCAACACTCCAAATGCGTGTTCTACGTCTTTACGCACTGCCTCCTGGTGTTGTGCAAATAACCTATTCTTGGGAGTTTGTGGAAGTCTGATGAACCTCATGAATGCCGCCCACTGCGGGTAGATATCATCTGTAAGATAATACCCCATATCATATTGAAGCCCATTCACCTCATACTGGACAGGAGGCGTACGTCGTTCGAACACGTCATTAAAAAGGGGAGATCGTTGAAGTACGTTGATATCGTTACTGGAGTCGGGAATTCCAAAAAAGCTATGTCATATCCAAAGGTCGTACGACGCTATGACCTCTAACAGACTAACATAATTGTTGCCTTGCCACTCCAACCTTGGTATTGTCATTTCCAAGTTGCTGGGCAATTTTTCCACTCCCAGTGCATATAATTGATGCTCCCCATCATGCCCGGAAAGCCACGTTGCGCACCAACGTGAAGTAGTCTTGTCATGTCTTCTGGAGTAGATTCTCTCAGGTATTCAACACCGAAGTTGGCTATCACTCCTTCTACGAACTTCTGGAGAGTCATCCTTGTCATCGCCTCACTAAGGCGTAGGTACTCGTCAACAGCATCACCTGTAACGTCGTAGGCTAACATTCGCAGAGCTGCAGTGGTTTTTTGTAGTCCCGATATGCTTATTTGACTTGTCGTATCCGATCTTGATTGAAAGAAGACATCAGAATTCTCAACGACACCCGATATATATAGAAATACATGCTTCATCGTTCTGAATCTTCTTCTGAAAATACAAGGACCAGACACAGAATTTTCAGCAAAATAATCTGAAATAAGACGACGGTAACCTTCTTCCCAATCTCTGTCAGGGTTTTGGGTCGTAGCGCAGTGTTGCCTTGGAGCCTCACGACTCCGCCCACGAGTTGCCCTACTAGTCGCCCCACAATCAAGCTATTCGAGTGCTTCCGTGCTTACTTGCCTCCAAAGTTCGTCGAAGGAATCGTCAGAGGAAGAGGAGGAGGAGTAGGTCGCTAGGTATCTTAAATTATAGTTTATTGAATTAGATATGTTTGACGAGATATGACTTACCACTTCCTTACTTATAATGTCGATCTGACAATCTACAGTACGCGCGTGATGCATTATCTTATCGAATCGACAATCTACAGTACACACGTGATGCCTTATCTTGTCGGACTGACAATCTAGAGTATGGAAGTGATGCCTTATCTTGTCGGATTGACAATCTACAGTGGGCGCATGATTTCAAATTTGAAATCTTGTCTCGAAATATAATTATCTTAAAACCTGTTTTGGAAGCTAAGCTAAATCAGAAAAAGATTCTCTATAAATACCTTCAAGTCCACCTTAGTCATCACACACAACTTCACACACACCTTAGTCATCTACAGTACGCGCGTGATTTCAATATAATTTTCATACTTTAATTATAAAACACGACATAATTCAAATATTACACAACATAAAACACATTTAACGGGTCTGTCAGGTGTCTCGCTCCTACTTGTAAAAGCTAAATCAGAAAAAAAGATCTTGAAAATCTAGCGTTATCAAAATATAATAAATCATAACCCTATTTATTATCAAAATATAAACTACACTATTTAAATCTTAATTATTTATCAAAATATAAACCCCTAATTATTAAAACAAATACCAAAACAAAAAAACAAAACAAAAAAAATTCAAAATAAAAAAACCAGCCAACCGTGTCGTGCCAAGTGGCACCACCCGATCGACGACCAGGTCGATCGGCCGACCGCGGATGACCCGGTCATCTGCGATCGTCCGGGGTCATCCACGAGGATGACCCCATTAAAGATGCTCCAAGAGCCTATTACATGTGTGAGAATTCTAAACCATGTTAATTATTTGGGTAAAAGTGATTTAAGTGATAGATTGTTTTCTAGAAATCAGGTATGTGAATCACCCAGACAAACCTTATCCGGTTTCAATTCTGACATTTCCAAATTAAAGAAAACGATTAAAACCAAAAAAAAAACGGATCACCACTATTTTGCCGTAGTTTTCAATATTGGTAGCATTGATTTAGGTAGGCCATGAAACTCGTCTCTCAAATCAAACATCTTTATTTCAGTACCACACAAATCCATAAAGCTTTAGGGAGTATTGATTCTCCATTAATAAATTAACACAAAGTTGTGACTATATTTTATACAGTTTGATTAGATTGAGGACAAAACATTAGTTTATTACTTTATTATCGTTGAAACTTGAAACAATAGTAAGTTCATGGTTCAAGCTCTCCATTTGTTTTGTATATTTTTTTTACAATCTTCTGGATAATAGTAATGTTGGAATTTTACACTTCATTCTCACTCCTACTTGTAAAAGCATGTGAAAGTATTTACCTTGAAAAATAATTCTTTTCGGTTTGATTTGAAATAAACTCAACAGAATCCAAATCAACATACGACTCCACTTAGATCTTTGGACCCAAACTTGAAACTTTGGTACAAGTTCAATTTGTAATTTGACAATTCAACTTGAAGTCCACACTTGACTCAATTCGCACAAAGCTTAGGCAATTGATAAGGTCACAATAACCAACAACAAATATAACATTGGTTTGGATTCAGACTCTAAAATATAACAACGATGATGATTCTTGTGAGAATTTGATTCTTACTAAAATATCTGGAATCATGATTCTTATAAAAAGCTAAACATATTTGGATGAAATAGTTTCTTGTTTATGATTCTAAATATTAAATAACCAGTATACCCTTATATTTAAATTTATATTGTTAGATTACTATTGTAAGATATGATGTTGTTTCAAATATTAAAAATTATATAAAATATAATATATATGACATTTATCTAATAAATATCGTAAAATGTTAAAATATATTTGGATTAAAATATATATCGTAAATTCATCAAGTTTATTAAAAAAATAATATATATGACATTTATAGTTTTTAACTAGACAATTTATCGAATAAAAATATTAAAATATGATAGTATTATGATAAATACAACTGATAGTAATATGATAAATGTAACTTTAAAATTTAGATTATTGCAAGAAGCTATAAAAATTCAATTTCTTTATTCTCTACAATTTTCATTGTTATGAATCTAGAGGTTCTTACAGAATCTGGAAGCTGATTTTATGTTTGTGAAACACAATTGGATTCTTACCAGATTGTTGCTGGAATCCAGCTAAGAGTAGGGGTGTAAACGGGTCGGATATGTCCCTACCCGTACCCAGCTAAATTAGCGGGTACGGGTATATACTCGGCAAAAAACATGTATCCCCGTACCCGTTAAGTTAGCGGGTATAGGGCGGGTAAACGGGTATAGCGGGTATAATATAATATATATAAAATATAATATATAGTATATAAAATATATATTATATATAAAAATATATAACATATAAAATATTTAAAAATATTAAAAATATATTATATAAAAATATATAATATATCTTAACGGGTACGGGTAATGCGTATATGAAGGGAATGCGTTCTAAAAGTTTTACTTTTAAATGTCAATTGTTATTAATTGAATGAAAAATCATTTTTGTTCATTGTTTGTGTTATTCGTCCTTTAGAAGTGTTGAGGAAGATAGTCTTGATCCTTAATCGTAGAACTCTAAAAGATATTGGTTTACATAAAACAAAAGATATTCACAATCATGGTAATTAACATGTGACATTAATTACCGAGTTAAGATTGTCGTGTTGATCATAGATCATTGTAGCTCTACAAGTGAGTGACAACACGAATACACAAAAGAGGAAAATAGTACTTTTGTATACTGAATTGACCTAACAAGTAAAATATTATAGAAATGTGTTTCTGTGTCATAATATTTTACTGTGTCTTTGGTCCTTTGATATGAGACTTATATCCGATCGCTTAAGGAATGCTTAATTAGACTAGTGTCTTAAGCTATCAATGGGTGTAGTGTAAAAGTATTAGTTGATTAAGTATGACTTTTGTTGGAGAAGATAGTTAGTCAAAAGATTATCATTGCCCCTCTTAATTGAGTGATGATATTAGTGGGCCCCTTGATAAAGCAAAGTTATAATGTGCACAATGTGATTTGAGTTTAGTCACATATTTGTAACTAGCTTAAAGAGATCAAGAAATGAATACTAATACAAAGATGACACAATACTACTTTCTGTGTATTCTTAATATCATGAGGCAAGAGACAGACACAAGTGGTGCACTCTATCACTAAATGGATCAGGTTTTGATTTGAGTGGAATTAAGACATCTAACTAATTGGGAGTTATAATGTGTAGCTAGATACCGCTTATAGCTTGTGATATTAAGCTCTTAATATCACTGTCAGCTTAGTTTAGATCCTCCTATAGGTCACACCACAAAACTAGGAAACGAGAAATGAGGATTTTGAGTTCATAAGATGTGTCGGGTTTCATGTAGAAAATATGACACATGGGGTGAACAAGCAAAATCAAAATTATGTTGTGATTAATAACACAATTAGAATCTAAATTAAATTCATATGTGATGTAAATATTATGGGGTGTAATGATTTATCATTACATAGGATAATATGTTACATAAGTTGTGAATTTACTACTAATCCTGAAATGTCAAATTTTGTAGGGGTTAAACCGAAATTTAACAAGTCTGCAATACTCTGCAAAACGGTCGACTGGTTAGCAGTAAACGGTCGACCGGAAGGTGCACGGTTCGACCGGACATGTCTCGACCGATAACAGGGAATTTTCGTCTGTTCGGAACGGTCGACCGAACATTGCGATGAAATATTTTACTGTTGCGAACGGTTGACCGAAACTTGGTTCAAGCGGTCGACCGAACCTCCAAACGGTCGACCGGTCCAGACGGTTATCTGCAGAATTAATTTAAGAATTAATTAGATCATGCATAGAATTGGTCCATAATTGATTTAATTCGTGGCTAGGATTATTTGTTAGCAAATAATGGATGGTTAGATGGAAGTTTGCATGAAATCATGGGCAAGAGGTTGCACATGAATATGTAATTTGGAGAGAACCTATAAATATAAGTTTATCCCATTACCTCATTAATTAATTCATTATTTTCTCATGCAAAAATCTCTCTCCATAATACTCCACGAAATTCTTAAGATTAGTTTTAGTTTTTAGAGATCTTTTTCTCAAGGAAACCAAAGAGGGGTTAGTAATTGGATTCTAAACTCTATTGGAGATTGAGAGACTAGCTCTTCTCTCTCCAATCTCGTTTAGAGTTTGGTGAATACTCGGAGGCAATCCACCGGGCGATTCAGGCGGCAACGCGACTCCGGATCTTCAAAATGTTTTAGAGAACCTCTAGGTATGATCCTCTTTGTGATTATTTGTTTGTTCTAATGCATGTTAAATAATTAGGATAAACAAATACACGTCTATATGAAAATCGAAGAAAATATGAATGTTTCGATCCTATATGTTTATAAAAATTCGAAAAATATATACATACTATAGGACATGAAATCCAACACTATACTCGTACCTGACCCGTTTATTAACCTGGTAAACGGGTACGGGTATACGGATTTGAATTTTTAAACGGGTATGAGTTTTTGTGTCCATGCCTGTACACGACCGTGACGGGTGACCGTGTACACGGGTATTACCTGCCCGTTTACACTCCTATCCAAACGGTACCTAGATTTCTAGTCATACCCTTTATTTAAAACAGACTAATTGAAAGGGATAAAAATGGAGTGACAGTTAACATTTCTATATTCGTATAATATACGATACATATGCAAATATTTATTGAATTTTATAATATATAGCCACATTTGGGATAAATAAATAAAATAATAATGGGATTTGAAGGATTGAATGTGAATCGATATTACTATTTTACCTTGTAATTTATGAAAAAGCATCATACCATTCGAAAATCAGATATGAATACAAATCAAATATGATTATAGATACTCTTGGCTTTATAACTACCATATTTAAACATTGTTATCTATTAAGACCAATGCTCTGTGTCAAACACATTCGATTCAACAAGTCCAATCGGAGATCATTCGTCCACTTTGTTTTTATTTTATCTACTACGTCTGTATCCAATTCTTTTTAAACTCAGACATGCAAATGTACATATTGAATTAGATCATTAATCTTAACTATCTCACGACAAAAATTAAGTAAACGAGATCACTTATCATCCATCTACTCTTGTGACTTATGCAGAGACATAAAACGTTAAGGCATCACTAACCTGGATGACCTGGTCATCAACTCTCTCTCTCTTCAAAATCAGCTTTCTCTCTCTTCCACATCAGCTTTCTTTTTCCTCAATCCACATTTTTCTCTTTCCTACACTATTCATCTCTTAACCACAACCCAACACAACCCACAACAACCTACCTCTCTCCTCCACATCATTTCGGGGTCCATCTTGGTAAAAATTTAAAAAAAAATTCTAAAAAATCAAAACAATTTTAAAACGAATTTTCAAAAAAAAAATTATAAAAAAACTCAAACAAAAAAATTAAAAAAATCAAAACAAAAATCAAAACAAAAAAAAACAAAAAATAAAATAAAATTCAACCCGGACGCGCCACGTGGCGCGTCCGGGTTGGCTAACCCAGACAACCGGGTCAACGACCCGGGCGAAGATGACCCAGGTCATCTTCACGTTAAGGCGAAGATGACCTGGGTCATCTTCGACCCAGGTCCCACGACCAGGTATTAGGCCCCGTTAAGGGATGGCCTAAAAAGCATAACAAATGCTATCCCCAACAAAGGTTAAATCCGTCGTTCACCCTCCCCCTTGACCAGTAAATTCTCTCCACGTGTCCCATGGACCCCACCAGTTCGAACTCCACTGGGCGGTCAAAAGCGAGAGAGAAAGAGAGCAGAAAAAAAGTGAAGGCCTCCATTTCAAAATCTCGCCGTCAACTGACGGCGTCAACTGACGGCGTCAACTCCGGGACTATAAAAACGGCTCCGACCCGAGATCGACATGTCCCTCCAATGGCCCCCAAAAGTAGGAATCTTTGAGAGAGAGAGAGAGAGAGAGGAGGAGAAATCTGTCGGAGCCCGATCTGGAGGTGATTGGGTAAGCGATTGTGGGCTCGAATCGGGTGTTCGGTGGTGTTCTCAGAGTGTTTTTGGTGTTCTTTTTGGACGAAAGATTCGATCTTTGTTCGGTTTGGGGTTCGAATGGATCTTTTTTGGTCGGCATTGTTGTGTCGAACTGGGATTTCTAGGTTTGAATCTGGATTTGGTGGAAAGATGGGATTTTTTGGGGGGAAAGATTTGAGTTTTGTTCCATTTGGGAGTTTGAAGTTTTTTTTATAAACAAATTGTAGGGTTGGAATGTGGTGGATTTGGAGAAAAGATGGGATTTTGGGAGGTTTTTAGTTGAAAGATTTGATTTCTGGTTTGGGATTGGATGTTCTGTTTTTAACACACTGTTTGCTATATGAGGTAATCGAGTTGAAAAGTTTTTGGTTTTTATCATTTTGAGTTGTAGGGTTCGAATGAGGTAATCTAACAATTTTTTAGTTACTTTTGGAATGTCAAGATTTGGGAGAAGGATGAGATGTAGGGAGTTGTATGGGGGAAATATTTGATTTTTTGTTAGATTTGGGGTTTGGTTCCTGTCCTTGGATTGGTTGTTTCTTTATTATATGTATTGTTATGTGTGGGAATAGATATTTTCTCCCTTTTTTGGATTGTGGGGTTGGTCTAAGGAAGGAGTAGTGTAGTTTGAAGTTAAAATCCAACCATTTTTTGGTTGAGAAAGACAAGGTGATTTTTTAGCGTTTTGGATGGGTTGCAGGAGTTGATCGGGGAGATTTGGAACTTAATTGTTATGTTTGGGATTTGAGAAGATGTTTGGTCTGCTGTGTGGTTTTATTTGGGAATTGGAAATCAGGCGATTATGCTTATGTGTCATGTCATGTGTGTGTATATATTTGTTCAAGTTTTTTTTTTTTTTTTTTTTTGCAATTTCGATTCTATTTCGTAATTCGTAGATCAAATGAGGTGCCTTCAGGAAAGTAAATGAGAAGCTTAATTAGTTATATAGAGGTTTGATTTTGTTGTTCTGTAGGAAATTTTGTGATCCGATTGGATTACATGTTTGTTTCTTGCTGTCGTACTATATGGCTTGTCCATCTGAATTATCTAGAAACAAAAAATTTCACAAGTTGATTGCATGATAGTTGGTAGTTTCAAGCTTTTGCATACGCTGATAGGCTGGTAGCCTTATATCTTACTAAGCTTCACATTGAAAAATACCACCTGAGCTAAATGAATGTGAAAGTTTTATAGAAGATTAAGATATGTGATAAAGGTCATTTTTGGAAATTTGTGTACCTTTGCTTCTGGATGAAAAATTGGAAAACTGGAAAATATATTGTTTTCCTTATTCCATAGGTGGCATTGGAACAAATTTTGATGGAGAAAGGAAAAATGGAACCATTATTTTAGAATTCATTAAAATTGATGGTGTTCTAAAATTTTAAACTGGACACCACTTCTTTTATTCTTAGTAGTATTTGAAATTTGAATTACCTTCATTGGAATATTATGAAATTCAATTGCTACCTTTATCCAATTTAATGTCGAATGGTGAAGGCATTATAACAAATTCAAGGCAAATTTTTCTTAGCTCTGCTAAATGCTAATCATCAGCATGCAGTGCATATACAATATGGTCTATTTTTACTTCTATGTTCTAACATCAGATCAAGTTCTACATAGTCCATCAGAATAATTTGTCACCTACTTATGTGAACGAGAAAATTTTGATCCATGCTTTGATAATAGGCAAATGTTGCCACGTTGGTCTCCATCCAGGCCATGAGTCTTTCTTACTTTCTTTTCATTCACACACTTATTAATTATTAAATGCGCAGTTGGGCTGTTCTGGCAGAACTACAAATACTATGATCATAAGCAGGTAGCTAGGAAATAGTTATCATTGTTACTGATGAAATGGCTTTACCTTTATAATTTACCACTTACTCTCTATATCTGCACAAAATTCATATCTTTTCCTTTTGCCTGCAGTTGATGGGTGAGAAGGTTCTCGAGATGTCAGCTGATGTGGAACCTGGTAGTGTTTTAGTTTGTTCTCCTGCAATCAAGAATGGTTGTGTCAAAGTATCCGAAAGCAAGAATAACATCCCATCTACTCCTGACCTCAACACCCAAGCTGAAGTGACCGAATGCTGTAATAATGAGCACTCACAAAAAGAAGAGGAACTGCTTTGTGCAAAAACCTCAAGTTTAGATGTTTCATCACCACAGGGAAGTGCAGATGGTGGATCGAGCGAGCAAAATATTCACCAAAAATCCATTCCACGTATCAAATCGGCATCTAGATCTTTAGTATCTGGGAATGGGAACTCGCGTTGCACCACTCCACAGCCATTTTCTCTTACAACTGAGAAACGTGCCGTAGGTGCACGAACTCCAAGTGGTGGTGTTGCTAAAAGTAAAAGTAGGCCGACCAATTCAGCTAATGCAAACCACCTCATCAGACCAAAGAAATTCCAAGTAAGCGTCTGTTGTCCTTGCTTTTTTTTATTTGGCACTCCAATAACCGTTTCAATAAAATTTCAGGGTGTGCAAGTTAAAGGAATTTCGCTTTGCTACACTTGCTTAACTTCTTTTGCATTTTATTCCCCTTCCAGGCGAATTCTCCTCTTACCACGAGGGAAGCTTCCCAACTAAATATGAAACATGCCGACGAAGAGGATGCAAGCTCCGTCACGTCTTCGTATCCTCATCATGTTTTTCGCCAGTTATATGTTTTCTATTTCTATGTTTTAAGATGCGCATTAGTGGCTATTCTTTAACGATTGCTAGAACTACATCAACAATAAGAAATGCAAAGGTTAAGACTACGGTTCCCTGTGCTCCTGTGTTTAGATGCAGTCAGCGTGTTGAGAAGAGGAAAGAGGTAAAAAAATTCTACTTGGTGATGATGTACAATCTAATGTCTGTTTGATTGGTTTTAAGTATTTTTATTTCTACATGTCACAGTTTTACTCGAAATTAGAAGAGAAACACCAAGCCTTGGAGGCCGAGCGAAACCAAAATGAAGCAAGAACAAAGGTCTTTTTCGCCATATTTCTGGCATCTAGAATTCTTTCTTTCTTCGGCATGTGTTACTTGAAAACTTAGATTTTATGTATATTACCACCTTACCTTTTGTTTCACAAGTGAAATATCAAAGTGTCCACTTCATGAATTAGCTACCTTTCTTTCTCTCATATACAAAACAGAGATCTTGCGTGTTGCAATATAATTCATGTCTTTGGTGTCCAGAACAACTTTCTACTGAGCTTCTAGGTCCATATTATTGTTGTTCTGCGTCGTAGGACATTAGACGACACATTATAACAACAGTAATAAGGTTTAACTGTTATTTATGTCATCTATTATGGCTCTATTTTTCCTGTTTTCTTATTTAAGTACCTCATGACAATATTCTTAATTGCTTACCTTTTTTATTCTTCTATTAACTCTGAAAAGAGGAATGACTCACGTAATGGTTTTTGTGTTTGATTTGATGTGTAGGAGGAGCGTGAGGCAGCTTTAAAAGAACTTAGAAAGAGCTTAATGTTCAAGGCAAACCCTATCCCAAGTTTTTATCAAGAAGGTCCACCACCTAAGGTAGAGCTCAAAAAGGTAATAATAATTTCATTGCCCTTTCTTGTGATTTAGTTACTTGGGTTTTCTAGGGGTATTAGTAGTACCATTTGTTAAGATCTTCCTGAATTATACATTTATAATATACATACCCCTGTCATGGTGGATATGCTATGCAGACTTGTCGGCAGTTCACTTCAAGTTGGATTTTCGTCAATTATATTATGTAACAACAAAAAGTGATTTGCCAAATCATTGGGGTTGTCCCTTTTGTCCTATCATTCCTAGTACTACAAATGCTCCTAAATATACAAATGCAATACTTTATTTGGATAATTCAAAGTAAATGATATTTTTTTTGGATAATTCGAATTGTGATGGACCCTCACTTGTAGTTCTGTACAACACTTTAGGTGTGTTAGGAAATAAATTTAGATAGTCTATAGTTGTAACCAATGGTTCAAGTTGGAATCGTGTGAAATTTAGCGAGTACAAATTCTTCAAGATATATATTTGGTATTTTGTTTGATGTATCCAAGTGAAGTAACAATGGTTCCTAAGTTGGAATCGTGTGAATTCCTTCAATACATGTATTTGTCTTTTGGATAACACCAGTGAATTGGAAAAAAAGGACAAGATAGTCAACGCAAAGCATTCATGGAGGCATTAAAGATTCATCTGTGTTTTCAAAATTTATTGTATCATTGTGGCCTTTCCATTGCGATGCACATAAATGTTTTTAGTTGTTTAGTGACTAATATTCTTTTTTATGGCATTCACCAAAATATATTCTTCTTTAGGGAAATCAAGATACTATATTTTGTGCAATAAGTTCAATGTTTAGCACTTTGTAAATTTTTGTCTTAGTTAAATGGTTAATTGTTTGTTTAGGGATAATGTATAATATGCTTATAAGAAGTGTTATTGATGTCACCAGCCAAAAAAGTAAAATAAATATCATTGATGTTATGCATTTTGGAAGTGTTTTTAGCAGTCTAAGGTTTAGTAGTTGTCAGGAAGAACTGTGTGGTATCATCATGAAATAGGTTATTGCTACACATCCTTGTTTTATAATATCCCACTTATACAAAAATGACGTGCCTATATATATATTTTTAAAATTCAATATTACGTATCCTTGATGTATAATAACCCACTTTTACAGATAATGATGTGTTAATGTGTTTGCTTCATTATTACCTGTATCTGTATCTAGAACTATGTTCACATCATCTAGAATTTTAGAGTATGCCATTGTGATTTCTACCAGCATGGTAAATGTTAACATGCATAAATATGAACAGACACCTCCAACTCGTCCTAAATCTCCAAAGTTTACTCGTCGGAAGAGCTGCACAGATGCTGCACCTGTGGCACCTCCAAACCCATCTGCAGGTGCTTGTGGTGGTCGAATGAACCGTCACAGCCTTGGGAGTTTCAAAGAAGGAAGTTACAAGTTCAAAGGAAACGATATTAAGAATGCGGATTCTGCAACTACCCAGAACGCAAAATCTATGGCTGATAGCCCAAAACCTGCCCCTGTTGAAGCAGTGATCGCTCAGAGATCCAATGACATAACGGTTCAGTAAGACCTTGAGCTGTATTGACATTCTGCATATCGCGTAAAGTGTTTCCCCCCTCCCTTTCTAGCTTATTGCTGTTGCTGTAAACTATGTTTTCCGTCGTCCGGAACTGCAATGGCTGGTTTTAATGTATATTTATTATGATCAATGATTGAACAATCCTGTCGACTTTGTGGTTCCGTTAAGACATGTTATGCTGAAATTCTCTTGAACTGATTATTTGTAGTTAGTGATGATATGTTGAGCTTGGGCGCATTTTATATTATTTTGCTAGTGTATGAAGTTCTTTTATACAACTCTTTGCACTAGTGTCAATGGTTCTAGTGTTAGGATTTGGCATTATATTTATCTATTGGAAAAAAATTCAAAATAATAAGTAAAAAAGAAAAAAATTAGAAAAATATGTACGTGGGAAACTTAATTGGTAAAATATGCACATTGAAAACGGTACATGTCATTAAGTAAAAACGGCACTGTAGATGTCGTTTTCACTTGGGTAAAATTTTTCTTGGTTTTGAGATGTCGTTTTCATCTAATACATGTTGGTTCGCAACGGGTCGTTCGGTCGGGGGGTTGAGATGTCGTTTGGATTATAACTCCCGACCGACCAGTTGCGAACCAACATGTATTAGATGAAAACATCTCGAAACTAAGAAAAATTTTGCCCAAGTGAAAACGACATCAGTGATACTGTTTTCATTAAGGGTAAAAACGACATCTACAGTGCCGTTTTTACTTAATATGTCGTTTTCAATGTGCATACTTTGCCAATTAAGTTTCACAATATTTTTCGAAATTTTTCTTTTTAACTTATTATTTTGAAAAAATTTCCTTATCTATTTGCATCGAAAGGTTGTTGAGGATGATTGAGTATTGTGTCGGCGCTGGACGTTGGGTAAGGTTGTTCGGTGTTACCCAACGCTAGCCATAAGAATATAATCCAATTATCAAAAAAACACGCTAGTGATAAGAATGATTTTTCGAATGCAAATATCAGTTTTTCTTTGTATTTTCGAATGCAATTATCTTGACTGGGTGCTTTCATACCTCTCCAACCAACATGACTAATAATAGGATATGAAATTTGAACTCTTAGCATTTTATTACTGCTTTGCAATACTTTGAAAACGTAACAAATTCTTTGCGAAAGGTATGAGAAGACGTAAAATATTACAAATATACCTTTATGATCCTCGCCAAATGGAAAGCATTATGCACCGGATTGAATTATTAAACAGATAAACATATAAATGAGTGTGGATAAATTTTTTAGAAGAACACATCCAATGATCCACAGCCATCTCAATTAAGAAAACGACTAGTAAAGACTAGAGAGGCTCAAAATTTCATAATTAAATAAAATAAAAACTACTCCTATTCTAATATCTATGGACACCAAACTGTATTAACTCAAAATCGAATTTGAGACCTTGCCTATTTTGGGATTATTCAAGACCGATAGACTCGAACAATTACCAAAACCATCTTGTCGTATGCATAAATGTGGGTTACACTAAAACATGGTACTATCCTTAAAAAAAATTGACATCAATTTATTCTTATCAATCATTTGAAATTCTAAACCTAGATCTTAATCAACGACCTGTTGTAAAATGAAAAGACACGGAGATTTGAAAGAGAATGATGAAAACTTTTCATTACTATATCATAAACAATACAATGAGTCTCCATATATACACAAAAAACATAGATGTTACAATGCAATAACAAATTAATGAATAAGACATATAATATACATCAATGAGAGAATTACATTGCATTTGAATGTGGAGGTTAGAAGAAGTTGTAACACCAACAGATAAGGTGACTCATATATATATATATATATATTTGTTGTTTCATAACACTCCTTCGATGATCACCGTTTGTTATATGTTTTTCAGTCTGTCTCGTTAAAAACCTTGTCAAGTAAAATTTTGTGGGACAAAAACTTGATGAAGGAAAAAAAAGTGCAGAATGTATAATTCTTCCCCTCAGTTTAATATACATTTACAAACTCTATTAAATAATATGGTGTTATGTTCTTGTCTCGTTAAAAACATTGTTACAAAAATCTAGTGCGAAAATAGCTACGGGGAAAAAAAGTACATAACATACGTTAACACAATTGTGCAAGTTGTCTCGTTAAAAACATTGCCAAGTAAAACTCTGTGGGACAAAAACTTGAGAAATGAAAAAAGAGTACAGTTATAGGCCTTCTAGGCATTATCCTTAAGAGATAATCGTACTTCAGGGATAATAATTAGAAATTTGTTCTCCCTAATACGTAGTTCACCAACTTGCATAAAGAGTGCAATGTCTCAACAATAACACAAAATAATTTGTGATTTTTTGTTGTTGTGGAATAGACATATAGGAATCATCATTGAAGCAAATCTTTATCTTATGAATATAATAAGTAAATATTGATAATTCCAGGTGAACTTTCTTTGTATAATATTTCTTTATATATTTGAATCATTATAACAATTCTTTTCTGGAGAATGTTCGAACTGCATGTCGAAAAATAGTTAACTTCTTTCTAGTCATTTATTTCAAAATTTATCATTCAAATATTTCACGGGTACGTGTTTAATCTCTTTAGGAGTTCCTTTCATATCATTCTTCGAGTTGATATGCATATTCTCTTTGTTTGTATATAGCTTATCTTCATTATAATTTTCCTTGGACAATTTAGTCCTTCAAGGACTCTCATATCAATATCAAGTGACTTATACAAATTTATAGTCACAACATATCTCATATGCTTATCTATATTTATGTCATACTGATCAAGTAACATAACGTAATATTATACATTTCGAGAGAATGCGTAACATCATAATGGATGTTTGGTCCTGCAAAAACCATTGTGTCACTTTATAATGTACCACCATGTTATTGTAATGTGATTTCTATTCACATTCTTCAGAAATCAGGATTACATGTCCAAACAATATGTTTATTAAGCGAGTCCAGTTATACATTGTTCGTCTTCTTTTATTCATTTCAAATACGAATGCTTCTCGCATTCTTATAATATTATAGGTTCTGGATTCAGATTTTCTCTTGAATTAACATGCTCTAAGAAGACGAATTATTCGTCGACGATAACCTTTTTATGTTTCTCTCTCGTATCAACATAGTTGATTGTAACTTTTATGATAATCAAATCTTCGTTGTTTCCCAAAAACATTAGGATTTGACCGTTATGTATTCCCAAAATTGTTATATTTGTTAGCAACTGCTTTTATTTTACCGGGTTTATATTCTTCAGGAATAACATCTTCAGGATGTATAATGAGTGACTAACTTTTATTTTTATTTCCACTAATAATATATGTTCTTGTCCACGCTTCTGGCGTTGATTGAGCTCAAATATATTTTATCGTGTGGATATCCTCACTTTATATTATGCACTTTATATAGACCTGTCAATTCTGGACACGACACGACACGACAAGGAGACACGATTTAGACACGACTTTACACGAAAATTTTTGTATGATTGAAATGATTTATTGTGATGTTTTGTGAACATACAAATATAAAATAATTGATACACGATCTGACACGAACACGACACAATAACACAATAAGTTATTTTTGTACACGAAACTGACACGAACTGCATCTTTTGTTACATAATCAATTATTTTTACTTGATAATAGTCAATTAAGATGTTATTTAGAATGAAAAATATCATTATAACATGTCACTTAACTATTTTCAATCTAAACAAGATGAAATCTTTTCAATTTATATTATACACGATAACACGAAATCCCAGCACGAATGCAGAACTGTCAGATACGACAGTACACGAACACGACCCAATTGACAGGTTAACTTTATGTCTAGTAATACAAGATTTAGTCACTCTTTTGTGATCAATAAACACGTATGACAATTACTTGCTAGATATTGCAAGTTAATGATTTTATGAACTTCAGGTTCAAATATACTTGTACGTATATATATTCTCCTACGTATATACATTTTCTTGACATTCTTTAAGCTTTTAGCTTTCTACCCTAATGCCAAAACAAAATGCCTCTATATATAATTGTTGGATTGGAGAATAAAATACATTGCCCTTCATGAACTTCAAGTATTTTAATATTATTAGGAATATGAATCATGTTGAAATGTCTACTTTAATTTAGGTCATTAAATTGTAGATGTGGTAATCTATTAATCGCAGATGGGAAACATTTCATTCCATATCGTACAAGTAAAATAGGAGAACATTCATAACATGATGTTTATATAACATTAAAAAAGAATGATATCAACAGGTATGCACATTAATATATCATGTATAAATTTTAAGATCCAATAATGTGTTGGAGGATCGTGTGGGCTATGGGCCCACAATACTAATCACTTTTACACTAATTACCTACTTGTTTGATCTATCAAAGATATGCAGTGGAATTAAAACAAAACAAGCAAGTAGGGAAGGAATATGCAAACCACAATCGACACGGGGGATTTTTATAGAGGTTCGGCACCCCACCCGAATCCTAGTCCTCTCTTGCAAGCTCCGCTCGGATCACCGAGATCCGCTCACGACTTCACTAACCACTCCCCGTTCCGGGCCGGGAGAGAATGCCTTTACAATCTTCAAGCTCGCGAACAACCCTCGCCGAGTTTGGCTCCACCTCTCACAATCTGAGAGGGACACTTTGGGCTCTCACCGAAGTCTATACTTGTGTCTTGGGCTTTCACCAAGACCCTTGCTTCTTGCACAAAGATTAAGTGGAACAACACTCTCTAAACTTGAGCACACTTGAGTAGAATATGAATTAAGACTAAAGTGTGGAAGGTTTTGAGCTTTTGAGTGTTTGGATCTTCTCTCTAATGTTGGGGACAAATATGAGTGAGAGAGTTGTGTTAAAATGTGTTTTACAACTCTTTATATAGGCATTAAAAAGAATAGAGTCGTTGGGATTGATTGGGTGTGAATAGATATGTGATACACAAAACAGAAAACGTAGGACCCAATTCTGAGTAAATTTGGTCGACCGAATCGGGACGAGCGGTCGACCGTTTGGCAGTTTTAAACTAAGTTCGGTCGACCGGTTAAGCAACGGTCGACCGCCCAACGCTACGACTTAGGTACACTTAAGTGAATTTGTCGACCGATTTGTACGAGGCACTCTGGGGTAGACAAACAATAATCGATTCGGTCGACCAAGCTAAGCTATAGCGGTTGACCGATTTCCTTCAGTAGGTTTGGGTTTGTCAAGAGATAGTCATTCGGTCGACCGTTCAAGGTTCTCGGTCGACTGATACATGAAATGTATTTGGGGTATAATTTGTTTAATACGAATACGGCCGTTGGGTATATACGACAAAACTAACGGTCGGAAAATAAGTTTCACACGGTCGACCGAAAGTCAAAACACGGTCGACCGAAACTAGGCAGTGAAAACACAAACATGACAATTGATCACTCGGTCGACCGAACGACATGTTACGGTCAACCGAATGTGGGCAGACTTTTAGAGTTCATGTTTAGTGTTTTCCGGTCTAAGTTTGGGTGATCTATCGATGTCCAAATTATGTGAACTTTCGTGTGTGACTTCTATAAGAAACCTAGTGTGTGTTTAAGTTGATTTTAGCTCAAGTATGCTCAATATACACAAGTTACTAAAGACTCAAAGAAATACAAAATACATGTCTTCAAAAGAGCTTGATTACATGTCTTGACTTGATTTTCCTTTCTTCCTTGAGTCTTGATCACCTGTAGAGGTTAGCACAAAACAATATATATGCAATGCAATATGTGTGCTACTCCACATGATCATAATTAAGATTAAGTTAATTAAATCATCAAAACATAGATTAAGGTCAAAAAGCCAACATAATGATCATATTCAGAGATGTTTTATAAATCAATGATTTGTAACGTGTGCTTAGGGCACATGATCCAAAATACGAGGTTATATATTGTGATTTTGCAATAACTTATGTTTATTCCTTTCAATCACAAGTAATGCATAACAAAAGTTATCTCATCCCACGAAAATATAGAGTTCGTGGAAACCTACTTAGTTGAAGAATCTTCTCATTCTTCAGTTGATGGTCATATGAAATTTCAACAACATTTGTCTTCATATCTGATCCTCATTGACCCAATCGGTCATACCATATGTTATTAGAATCAATATTTATTTGATTAAGCAGTGCAGGTCTTTTGGCCAAGCCACTATGTGTGCAATGACACATCGTTCAAAAGTCAGGTAATTTTCTCAATATCATTTTTCCTGCCCGCCTGACATGATTGTAGTAATATAAGAATGTTATTCTTTACGTCAACTATAGTCTCCATACAAGACATTTTGGCGATTTGAGATTAAATAAGTTTCTTGAGACCTAATAAATAAAATGCATCATTTGAAGCCAATATAATTCCACATGTCACAATAGATATGACTCTTCAGGAGCTTTCTACTAATATCGTACAACCATGTACGGTAGTGACTTTAACTTTTCTCATTATCAAATTAGATAAAAAATTATCTCTTAATATAGTGTGCATGACAACACTATACATGATGCATAAATCATCTTTCTTGATCTTAAATCAAATAGGAGACCGGAGAGTATCCATACTCTTCATTTCAAGCCAAATAAAATATTTGTTGCAAATAAATTATTTTTGCAACTCTTACAAAATAAATGAAAATATTCTTCCAATGACAAAATATAATCAAAATAAGAACCATGCATTCAATCATATTAAGGTCAATTAATTTCAATGTAACTTAATATAAGTCTTTTAGATAGAAATTATGCATACCAACATATTACCATATGCATGTGTACTTTTCCCTTTTAAGATGATAGTGTATACTATATTTGCTATTGATACTTAAAAGACATATAATAATAATCATAAATAGTAATGACAAACATAAAAAAGTTGAATATCGATATGCTAGCAACATATGCATGTGTATTATTAATATCTTAAAGAATCTTATCGTGAGTGAATAAAAATCACAAGCATGGAAATTGAAATAATGAGAGCACTAACCAATATAAAATATATAGTTTCAACAGAAATAACAACTAAATCAGAAGCTTAAAGATAATAATTATGAAAATATGATTATCGAATGAACTTCAAGAATACTAAACAAAATATTTGTATCATGGTGTATAATGTCATTTGTCATATTGATATTCCAGCATATGGTCATGTATATCTACTGGATAAAGTATACGTTACTTATCAAATAAAACACACATAAATACAAATAAACTCATTTTGATTGTCAAATTTATATACCATAAGGATATCAACTATTTTGTCATTTATTTCATCCACATTCACGTCCACAATTATGGTCACATGAATATACTGAGTTTTTGTAAAACTTTTCATGCGCTCATACATTCACTTCAGGGAATGAAGCAAATGAATTGGACGGATTCCGTGATTTCACACTTGGGCACGAGAATAGATCATGATATTTGGGAAGTCATTTTCTTGAAAAATGATTGCGAAGGAAAACAAAGCTTTTGTATTATCTTGATTTCTTTTTTGTTCCCGTACTACTACTGGAGTATCAGGTCATTAACTTGTGAAATGGTTAGAAGATTCTCCTATCTCAACTCTCAATGGTCTTGTGGCCACACATAGAGCTAGATTTAGGGAATGACTTTGATGGGTTTATGAAACTTTTGCATTTGCACATCCTTTTGATGCTCATAAGAATCATTCAACGATTACTATACATTTTCATAACTTTCTCCACATGAATATACAATCTTGATATCATTATATACTTGCACCTCATGAAGATTACAGTTTTTGCCTTCGGAGTTGAAGTGCTTCTTTTTCAATGATACCATGACATATGGTAAATAATTACTTTCAAAATATGGAAACCTAAATTTTGTTGTAATATACCACATTACATCATATATATAATTGCATAAATAAATCACATGTGCTGGAATGAATAACCATAATATTTCCAGATGTAATGCAACGAAATAACATCAAAATTTTATGTGGCATAATATGATAACCTAATGAGATGCATCAAATATGATTGAAACTAGTATTTCATCACAAGAATAATATGATATAATATCCAAGCTTTTTTCTTTTTCTTTTCAGTTAAAAGTAATAATCATGTACTTGAATTGTTTCACGAGTAGACTTTTATAAGAACAAAATGTACTTTTTGCATGTTTTCATTATTCCAAAAAGATATCTAACTATGTCAAGCAATATATATTTTCATTTGTATTTCTAAGAGCATCAAGTTGGATTTCAACATCCAAAACGTGACAAGTAAAATTCTTGTCCATTTTATCAAAAGTTGATATTTAACTTTCGTCAAAATTCAAGATTATCAATATCATATAAAATATTACACAAAATAAAACAGATAAAAAAGAGAGTTATAGTTTCTAACAAAACAACATGTATTAGATATGACATATGCACAAACAAATTATATCATTATCATTGAAATGTCAAGTTGTCTAGTGATCTTCCAAATATATGATCATTTTGTGCAAAACAAAATGCTTATAAACATGTATTAATATATATTTATCAAACAATAACATAACCTTATGCATCTAAATTTGTCATGTGCATGATTTAAATTTTACTATCATACTAAATTAAAAGTTATTAGTCCATCATCTAAATATATATATAAACATGCAGAATATGATATTTCAAATCAAGATTTTGCAACAATAATTTCTAGGCATATATCATCACATTTAAGAATATAGTATGAGTATATTAACAAGTAAATAGAATAATAATGTTATAAATTATAAAAAACTACCTCAAGATGAATACAACATCATATTGTAGACTACCTTAATCAAACAAAGAACAACTAATGTTTGAGTAGATCACAATGAGTGAAGTCGAGCTGATAACGTGTTATAAAATGAAAAGACATAGAGATTTGAGGGAGAAGGATGAAGACTTTTCATTGTTATATCATAAACAATACAATGAGTCTCTATATATAGACAAGAGACATAAATGTTACAATGTAATAACAAACTAATGAATAAGACATATATATAATATATATCAATGAAATAATAACATTGCATTTGAATGTGGAGGTTACAAGAAGTTGTAACACCAAGAGATAATATGACTCATCCATATATATTTGTTGTTTCATAACATGACTTAAATTATCTATGTACATCGAAAATCATAATTTTGATAAACATTCATATATAAGATCAAGAGACAAGTTTTTAAACACATGTTTCAATTTTTTGATATTATGTAAAATATATGCAAAATTGTATAATTTTTGACATGCATGCGTGATTTTAACCATAGAACAACATCTACGATTTGAATTTTCAATTTGAAAGTTTAAATGTTAAATTATTGATAATGGTAAATTGATGTTAACAAATGTTTAAATTAGTTGATCCCGCGTATAAAAAACGGTACTCGTCTCATATCTAATGTGTGAGTGCTTTTATTTAATGTATTGTGTGAATGTCAGAGAACCTGTCGACAAAAGCAACCTTTGAAGTTTGAACCTCTGTTTTAAAAACTGGACCGAACCGGCGGTCGGACCGGGTTGGACCGTGAACCGGTAACAAACTGGTCGGTTCGGTCAAAAAACCGGTTTCTCTCGTGAACCAGAGCGAACCGAAAAAAACCGAAAAAACCGATCGAACCGATCGGTTTTTTCGGTTTGGTCAAACCGAAAAAACCGGTTTTTTCAATTTAAACAAAATTTGGTTTTTATTGTTTTATTTTTTGTTCAATTTTGACCCAAATTCTAAGATTTTTACTTTTTACTACTCCTTCCCCAACCCCTCACCACACCTCCACCCTCGCGATCTCCACCGTTCCACCCCTCATCGCACCGCCACCGCTCGCGATCTCCACCAAGGCTGGCAGACCGGCGGATCGATCTCTGGGACAGTCTACCACCCATACTGCTTTAGATGTTGAAGTAAATGTTTGTTCATTTGTTAGAAGAAAGATTAATATTACTTAGTTACATGTTTGTTCATTTTTTTTTCTGATTTTAATTAAGTTATTTTACAAATGGTTATTTTTGTTGAATTGTTCATAGTTTAAGTACTTGGTTATTACTTATTATGTTAAAAAATAATATGAAAAATCGGTTCAATCGGTCGGACCGTCGGTTGAACCGCCGGTACGGAGTCGGTTCGGTTCAACCATCGGTTCACAAAATGCTGATGTCATGCTGACGTCATCATCGGTTGGACCAGGTTGAACCATCGGTTCGACCACTTTGAACCAAACCGAGATATTTTCGGTTCACTCTTTGGTTCGGTTTTTAAAACATTGGTTTGAACCAGCATCTTCAACGTACCCAAAACCACAAGGTGCCATTCAGAGCTTGCAGAATTTGGAAACATCATCATCACATTTGGGAATGTATTCCCCCTGGCCATGACATCCATGCAACGTAGCTTCTTACTTAAGCTTGGAATAAGAACATCTTGCATGGTGCCACTGACCAAGGTTCTCTCTTCGTCACAACCTCATTTTTCTCACCTTTTCTAAGTGGCAAGCAAAAGAGAAATATGCTTTGTTTGGGAATAAACATCAAAATCTCCTTGGAGAGGTCTATGTCATTAGAAACTTTGTTGGTCTCATGTTTTTCTACTAATTATGAATGTCATCTAGTTATTTTGTTTAGCATTTCTACTTGTTATCTTTTTCTTGAAGAAGCCTAATAAAGTACAGTTTTCTTCTTCTTCTGAATACATAAGTAGTATTTAAAAAGTGAACCTTGATTTTCTTGAAACTATAAAGGTAGGTGTTATATTGAGAAAAGAGGATAAGAGACCCTATGGATTTGGAAAGCACAAAATAAGAATACATACATATACAATTTAACTTGAAAATGTCTCTTATATATTGGAATTTATAGATAATTTCTTAAATACCTGCAAATGACTCTTAAATATCAACAATGGTCTCTAATATTTCATAATAAATTTTCATTGACAAAAGCTTCATATTATATATACCTTATTCATGAACCGGATTTGGAGTTTGAGGGTCTCCTTATCCAATTGCTAGTTACTACGTACAATGCTGAAATGGTGCATTGGAGCTTTAAAGTAAATCTCACTTGACGTGTTTTTCGCAGATATTTTTCACATGAAGTTGAATGGATTCTAAGTCAAAATTAAGATAAAAATGGATGTCGAAAGGTAATAGTGAAAAATTAAATACAATTAGAGGATATCAAAGATACATTGTGAAGCATGGAATTAGTGTATTGGTGATTTTGAAGTCTTTGAAGGGATTTCAGAAATAACCACATTCAAGTTTAGTTATATAAATAGAAAATAAGAACTTTTCAAGTGAAGTAGAATAAAGAAGAGAAAAAAGTTAATTAAGTGCCTTTACAAAGTTCATTGGCTTGACTTCATGAAAGGCATTGAACCTTTCTATTAAAATAAATAATGGTTTACTTAGTGATAACAATAGTTCATTAATAATTTCACCAAACCATAGATTTGCAAAGCTTTTAAGGTTAAGCACTTCAAAGGCCAAAGTTAGTTGGAAATGCTTTTTAGGGTTTCCCATACAGCTCAGCAAGGAATAATGCTTGGAGAGCTCTTCAAAAGAAGATGGTTCTCTTCCTTTCTTGTGCATTACCATCTCACACAAAAAACACCCTCCATCTCATATGTATTCTCCATGATTTTTCTTCTTGGTAGATTTGAGAGGAATGTTGTCTGGTTCGAAGCCATGAGGGACGGCGATCGTGGTTTGTTGCTAGATCATCGAATCACTTATAGTTTCGGACCAGGCTTCATTCCCCCCAACTCAACACTCTCAAAGCAAATGAAGAGAGAAAAAACTTGCACGAGAAATACGATTAAATTGTTCTACAAAGGTATGTGAAATATAAATTTACTCCTATACGCTTTTCAACAAAGTTGTAGTTAGCATGTCAAATATAGATTTTTAAGTTTGTATTTTTAGGGTCAATTCTAGGGTGCTGAACTACTTAAAAATCATTTAGATACATATATAGAGTTAGTCTTTCAGTCACTTTTGTCGAAGGAAGGTCTTGTTTTTGTACTTGAAGCCATATTTTTCAACTCAAGAAATTAGTGTTTCTTCAATATTTCTATGTGTAATACAACAGTGAAACGTAGTTTGCATACAACTGCTAATGAAAGACTAGAACATCCATAAGTAATCATATATATTTAGATAAGAATTTAGAGAATAACCACATCAAAACCTTGAAATGACATAATTATTGCTACAAGAAAATTAAATTGATTCATTTATGAAAATTTAACTTTTACATATCGTTACAATGTTGTCTTTAAAATGTACAAATAACTAAGAATCGCAACATATGCTTTCACCGTTTTTAAGGCCCAAAACCACCGTTAAAATTGATGACTGTAAAAGTGTCGTCCCATGTTTTCCCTTCTATATCATATCCTCTAAATACAATTTGTTTTTGTAAGACATTTATCTCTATTATGTCTCATCCGCCATGTTTTAGTAAAAATAATCTAACCAAGTAATTAAAAATAATTTGTCTATTACACCTATCTTATAATTTTGTGGTTTAATTATCTGTTTTTTGGGGAAATTATAGCTTCATTTGGTGTGAAATTGTTGTTTTTAAGAGATAATCCCACCTTAGGTGTTCGGGAGTTTTCTTAATAACATAAATATGATTCACCATATTCATTCTTTGGAAAGGTTACTAAAATGTAAAATATGGTGCTTTACAATTACAACAATAAATAATTTGTCCATTTGAATCAATGAACATGTGCCTTGAGTTCTGAAGTCTACTAGAAAGATCAATAAATGAAGATTGCAAACAGTACTTAGTGATAACTAGATAAATTATCCTTAACCGTACATGAGATTTTCATTATACACGGTGTGGCTTATTGCTTGATCATCCGAAAAGACAAAAAATCCTTTTCTTCAAGCTTCTCGATTAGTCATTATACCTCGAGAAGTGGATACCTTGTGTTTGTCATTTGACCTAAAATTTTAGGAATTCGTGGATAGTTAAAGAGTCAGTCAAACTTTTTTGATATGGAAAATATAGTCCAGTGTTATCACATACAAATATTCTACATGAAAAATTAAATATTAACCTCCTCCCAAGGTTTTCAACATGATGGGTGGTCATGAGTGCAATGGTTTGGGAATTCTGATCATGAAAAAATAAATTTTCATATTATAGTCAATGTATTCGTAGCTATTGCAAACAATCATAACAAGATGGGTTTTTTTATAAAAAAGTTGCAAGTTTGGCTATGTTTATAATACATCACATAAGTAAAGTCATTCTTCCATAGAAATAATTCAATGATGTCCTTGCACGATTTGTTAGAGGTGAAATACAAAATGAAAGACTACTTGACAAAGGATATACATCAAAGCTAACAAATGAAGTGCTCTCATTATCATGATTGTTATCCGGGTAATTTTTTATGTTTTAGAATTAAGGAATTAATCACATAAAGACCAAGTTTGGACGAAAAGGAAAAGATTTGGACCCGTTTGAAAGAAAAAAAAGATGTTTTTGTTTTTGGATAAAAAAGATGTTAGAACTTCGATCAATCCATGATTCATGAATCAAAATATCCAATCGAAGATGGGAAAGAGGAAGAAGATTGAGCTCAAAAAAACCAATTCAAAAACTCTCCCAATCGTCTCAACTTATTCAACTGATTTTGAGGGTGAAAAAACTCTTATTTATATTGATTTGAACTCTCGATTAATAGGGTAAGAGTGAAAATCTGATTAACCTGGTTCGTTAACCCGTTTACACAATCATCTGGGTTTCACAAATTATTGGGCTCTTACAACTTGTTGTTGGCCCATAAGGTACAAATACAATGTACAACTTTGAAGTATTAAGGTAAAACTAAGATGTAGTGAAACTTAATGAAGATATAAGCTTCAATACTCCATGTTTGGATTTTTAAAGTTCAAAACCGCAAGTGCACGGCTGCGTTGAAGTGGTAGCAAGTACAAGTCGTGTCCACGAGGAGCGAGTGCCGGTCGTCGTCAGCCATACTCGAGTGTGAGAAGAAAATGAAGGGTGAGTGAGTGTATTTACACTAAATTACGCTAATTACAATTTGTAAAATAAATGCAACTAATCTCATATGAGGTAGTGAATGCGTGTAAACAGTGTAGATGTGTGTCGCGTGTGTGTATAATTGCATTCTCATGACATAAATTAATATAGACATCTATAATGACCATTATCCTAAATGTGTTTCCACGTGGATTAAAATTTATCATCGTCATTAAAACATACAAAACACTACTCAAGATAAGGCTAAAGATAATCACAAGTCTACATGTCAATTTTATCTCTTTATCTACTCTAATCTTATCCCCACCTCACCAATCCCCATAAAGTGAGTCTACTAAACAAAGTATGTGTTAAACATCCATTATGACCATTAACACATCAAAGTCAAGAGTGAGAAACTCATCAAAATGGCTATAGAAATCATTTGAACCTTCAAGATTAAGATTAAAACACACAAATCTAACAACATTCACACTTCACATCATCCTCAACCTCC
Organism: Triglochin maritima; assembly: GCA_963682175.1. Taxonomy (NCBI): domain Eukaryota; kingdom Viridiplantae; phylum Streptophyta; class Magnoliopsida; order Alismatales; family Juncaginaceae; genus Triglochin; species Triglochin maritima. Next base: position 33,310,165 of record OY821786.1, read on the forward strand.
AATGGAGATGAACTACCCACTAATCATATTCATAACAAAGAAAAGAATAAAAGAAAAACAACACATGAACAAGTAAATGAAACTAAATATAACCAAAATAATGAAATACAAATTGCATCAAATGAAAGACAACATAAGGAACATGAAACTAAAACTTGATTAAGAAAGAAAGATTACAAAATGATGTTTCTCTTCTCTCCTCCACTACACTACTAAGCAATAAATAAAACATATTACTAAGCAAGAAATAAAACATACTCTAATGGGAGAAAAGAAGGGAGAAGAGGGGAAAAGAGAAAATGATTACAAGTGTATTTATAGAAAATTAGAGGGTATTGATTAATCTGGATGCAATCAGACGACTACAAATTCGAACAGGATGTTCCAGAGTGCTCTGACCCAAATACCTAACCCACTGGAGAAATTGGGGGTCTAACGGACCCGGATGGTCCGCCAGTAGCAGATATGAATCCGCCAATGAGAGATCTTGTGGGTCCGATCCGTCCCAAATTTTCGCAGAAGCTTTAGTGGTCCAAGTTAACACGTGAGGTGCACCCTGAGCTATTGGTTCGAGCATGTTTGACCTTAATTGTTGAATTACTCATCAACTTCATGAGATTATTGACTTTTGTAACCAACATATTTTCATTACGATCAAGTCTCTTCGAGTTTTCACCTAGGTCCTTCCTGACTTGCAATCCGGTCTTTGGGCATTACAAACAAGTCCAGAAAGCTTCCAAATCAATTATTTATTCTTGTATTTATGTCATTTTTGCTTCATTTCTCTTTTTAATTACCTATACCTTGAAATACATGAAACACAAACCCGAATAATACATATATGAGATAAAATAAAAGATATATAACATGAACGCACTATATGATATGCTACTGATCACTCCCCTTCAAATGGGAGAGTAGATATCTGCTACTCCAAGTTTGTGAAGTAGTTGTTGAAATTGGAAGCTCCCCAAATCTTTGGTGAAAATGTCTGTCGGTTGACCTGCACTCCTGATGTAGGTAGTCTACAACATTTCTTCTTAAATTTTGTCTCGAACAAAGTGACAGTCCACTTCTATGTGCTTTGTTCTCTCTTGGAAAACTCAATTACTTGCTATCTGGGTTGCAGCACTATTATCACAGTGAAGTGTTACTGATCTGGGGACCTAAATTTGAAACTCAATTAGTAATGTGAGGATCCATACTATGTCACAAGCGGTAATGCTCAGGACACGATACTATGTTTTTGCAGATGATTGTGAAACCACTCCTTCCTTCTTTGATTTCAAAGTAATCATAGATTCACCAAGGAAAAAGCAGAAACTTGTGGTGGATCTTCTAGAGGTAGGACATGAAGCCTAATCCCAGTAAGCGATATGAATTGTTGTCATGCTTGAAGAAAATGCCTTGTCATGTAGTGCCTTTGAGGTATCCTAACACTCTGGTGGTTGCTAAGAGGTGTGATTTCTGTGGCTTTTCCAATGTGTTGACTTAGAATCTGGACAGTGAATGCAATATATGTTCTGGTTAAAGTCATGTAGATCAGCTTGCCTACTAATCTTTTGTAGATGGACACATGCTCAAGGCATGGTGATTCTTCAAACTTATGGTGTTGTTCCATTGGGGTTCTTGATGGTTTGCATCCAAGCTAACCAGATTGCTTCAATAACTCTAATATGTACCTTCTTTGTGATATATTGATCTCACCAGATTTCTTGCCACTTCAATACCTAAAAAATGTTTCAGTTCTCCATGTTCTTTGAGTTTGAATTCAAATCCCAAAGTTTTTTAACATTAACAATTATATCTGCATTGTCATCTGTTACTATTATGTAATCTACATAAACCAAGACAATTGTGATATGCTTCTCTTGACATTTAGTGAACAAGGAATAATGATTGATTGTTTTAATAACCACAAGTGCACGATGTCGGTGAAGACGTGACAAATTTGGGTCAAACCTCAAGGAGTTGTGAGTGTTGTTGTGACTATCATACTCGAGTGGAAAAGACGATGAGAATGAGAGGATTATGCTAACTAACTACACAAAATAATGAATTAATCAACAATTAAACTAAACCCCTATGGAGTGGAGGTATGTAGGTGTGTGTGTGAGTCTTGATTAAATGAGGCACAAGTGTGTAAAGTAGGTGAAATTAACTAGAAACCAGTGTGGAGTCTAATTAACATCAACTACATTTACATGAATACATAACAAATATAGTTAGTCATGAAGTTAAGATGCACTTTGAGTTCTCAAGAATGAACTAAGTACCTAGTGTGGACATTAGGACGTCAATTAACCATCCATACAACTCAATACTTTCATGCATTCTCTACTAAGCAAGCATCCATACATAACAAGCAATTTACCATAACAAGATGATCATTTATAAGCAACAAGATAAACTCTAGATCTAGCATGAAACAAGTACATAGTGTGACCATTATCCCATATAATACAAGTTTAGCAAGTTACATGCATAAATCTACATTAAGCATATGAAATGACACAAATAAGAAGAACCCATCACCAACCAACACATCACATAATCTACATCACCTCCACCCCAAATGAGGTGTGATTAGTAGCATATCATGCATCGCATTCATGCTATATATCATTTATTTTACTCCAATATTGTGTTACTCGAATTGTTGTTTGTAGTGTTTCAGGAGTTAGGTAATAAAGAAGAGGAATGGAGCAAAAATGACCTAAATGTAACAAGTATGGAATGATTTGGAAGGTCCTGGACCTATTTGTAATGCAAAAGGACTAGATCGCAAATCAAGAAGGACCCAAGTGCAAACCCGGAGGGACCTAATGCTGAAATGCAAAATATGGTGACATATGACTTGAATCAGATCAGTATTTTGCCAATTAAACTCAAAGTGATTCGAGCCAGAAGACCAGGACTTCACCCCACGTGAAAAATGAAGAAATAAAGTGGACACAAAATTTCAGACCGATCGGATCCATTTGATCCACCAGTAGTGGATTTGGATCCGCCACTGGCGGATCGAAATGGCCCAAATGGTCTCCAATTTCAGTTGCAGTTCGGGTTGTCGGGTCAGAGCATTATTGAACTATTAGATGTGATTTAGAGCCGTCTGATCATTCCCAGATTAATCCTAACCATGTATTAGTCTATATATACCATTGTAATCCCTCCTCTCCACCTTCTTCCTCCTTCCACATTAGAGTAGGTTTTAGTTTTCTGTTTTAGTAGTGTAATAAGGGGGTTGGAGAGGAGCAAACTTTGTATTTTTGTTTCTTAATCTAGTTTTCTTCTTGTTCTTTACTTTAGTGTCTTTACTTTGATGCAATTTCTTTTATGTTGTTGTTTGGTTAATCTTGTTTTCAGTTATTTACATTATGGGTTCTTGTTATTTTTATGCTTTCTTTAGTGTAGAGATGAGTAGAGACTAGTTCATCCCCACTCAAGTATTGCGAATCCGACTCACATGCGCTCCATGTGGACCAACCCATATTTGTCACCGCTTCAACGCGGTCGTGTACTTGCGGTTATTAAACTGATTCAATCAAGTTTTTGGCGTCGTTGCCGGGGAGTGTCATTTTCGTAGTTGAGTTCATCATTTTGGTGAGGTTTTTCTTTTTCCGTTTTCTTTTCTCATTTTGTTACTAGAAGGGAAACCAAGTGGACAAGGGAACCTAAAGAATTAAAGAAGAGCTCTGGTGAAGTCTGGAGTGCGAAATCTCCAGAACATCCGCAAGTAGCGGATTCGGTGAGCCAATTTCACGTTCTGTTCCTACAATAGCTTCTTCTATTGTTTTCTAGTTGTTTCCTGTCACTATTGATGCAATGCATACTCTGTGTTTGTGTTTAAAATTAATTTGGCTTGCATGACCCCTTGTTAAGACAACTTGAACCATAAAACTCAAAGCAAAAGATTAGACTTCTTGTCATCTAGGTCATGCATCATTTGTAGACCTTGCACGCATTTGTCTTTTCTTTTCTTTACATTCTTGTTGTCGATTGCTGGCGTGAGGTACGTGCACCCGATCTCTCATTCACGCATGTTTAGATCATGCATTAGTAAGTAATGTGCATTGGAACAAGAGTGAGGTGATTGCTTGTTTGGTGAGTTGCTTGCTAGCTTAAGCTTTAAAAACATCCTTAAGGGGCACCACCTATAGTCTTCAAGATAAGGTGGTGGATTTCATCACCCCTCCCTTATCCCCACAAACCACACTCAAGTGAAGCCTTAATCTAAAATCAAGTAGACATTGGCCAATAGGACTTCGGTGCATTAGGAGAGTGATCTGGTCACGACCGTCATAGCTTGATCGGCGTTACCCACTTTGTCGGTAGCAGGAGAGACGAGATCTCCGGATCTTGACTCACTTGTTGGGCTCTATAGTCTTCGTCGTAGGGAGGTGAGGCGTGTTGAGGCCGCGTGAGCTCGAAGTTAGGCGTCGTCTAGCTTAAAGACTCATAGCCAGCCTAAGCTTGTTTGAGCCGTGTTTGCTAGACTAGACTTCTACCCTCACTCTTTACCCACGCTAGTTTTTAGGGATTCTTCCCTTCTCCTATAAGTCATCTTCTTCTCATCTGCTTCTACGTTCTAGTCTCCTCCCCATTACAGCACTCTTAGCGTTTTAGGATCGAGTCGAGCACTTTTTGCGAGCTATGTGTGTGTTTAGCATGTGTGAAACCGTTGAGAGACAAAGTAAAAGGAAGCTCCCAAAATTGTCTTGAACTTGAGGCATTAAGATATCTAGTATACTAACTTTAGGCCTTATCTAGTCGTTAGGATGTACCCCGGTTTTCCCTCGGGGGGAGAGTAATCATAGGGTTTCAGTACTCATACAAATAAAGAAGTTCACCCTGAACCTAATGAGTTGAATAATTTGTGTTTGTTAATATAATGAAGTTTGTTGTAGTCAATGACCCTTAAGCTCCTGTTGTGAGACATTTACGTGTAGGGGTTTTGGTTCATGTGTAGATAAGAAATAAGTAAGTATGTGTTCTCTCTTCTCGTATGACTCCTATCACTCGGGGAATTAGGTCCGAGGGGACTTAGTGCTTGGTGCTTTCGAGTCATCTGACTTGGGATGCACCGACCGAACTCCCGTTACACGGGTGGTAGAGATCGCCATATATGGTGATTTGGGGAATGGTGTACGTGATAGTTTAAGTCCTCATAGGAAATGATGCACTAAACCTGACCCTGAGAGAATCAAACACCAACTAGACAAAAATAAAATGAAAAAGAGACCAAAAATAAAAATAAAAATTGTAATGCACATATGAACCTTATTGAACTTTACACTTTGTATCACTTGAGGATGATAAAGTTGTCTATGTCTTTCACTTAAGTCCTTAATTAACTTGCACGAATGATTCATTAGGCTAGGTGTGTGGATTGGATACATATATAGAGTCGGCCCGTAGGATTACCGTGTCCAATAATCGACAAAATTATGTCCAACAAGTCGTGTGGCTAGATTGAATAATGTATCAATGTTCGGATTTTGTAGGTATAGCCGTTGAAAACCCTCAGGAGACACTACTCATCTTCTTTGGCGACAAAGAGGTTTAACGGCTTGTTGCACGTGCTAAGTGCAACCGTGATTCCTACGAAAGTGAGTTAGGATTTCCCTGTTTTTCGCATGTTTTACTTTTCTTCATTTTTCTCTTTCTTTGTTTTGCTCGAGACTAGCAAAAGGTAAGTGTGTAAGTATTTGATTAGTAGCATATCATGCATCACATTCATGTTATATATCATTTATTTTCACCCAATATTGTGCTACTCGAGTTGTTGTTTGTAGTGTTTCAGGAGTTAGGTAATAAAGAAGAGGAATGGAGCAAAAATGACCTAAATGTAACAAGTATGAACTGATTTGGAAGGTTCTGGACCTATTTGTAATGCACAAGGACTGGATCGCAAATCAAGAAGGACCCAAGTGCAAACCCAGAGGGATCTAATTGTGAAATGCAAAATATGGCGACATATGACTTGAATCAGATCAGTATTTTACCAATTAAACTCAAAGTGATTCGAGCCAGAAGACCATGACTTAAACTTAAATTTAACTGCAAGCGTGCAAATCATGTAGCTACGGGTCCAACAGAGGGAATGACTACATGTTTCAATATATTCTATTTTTCAATGAACGAATAATAATGATGATAGATTTAATGGTGATTGATAGTTTTAGTCTTTTATTTTATCAACAAATTAAAAGACAATGTAAATTTTTATGGGTTTTTATAGAATAAGAATGCAATAAAAAATTACAATAAGATGAAACAATTAGAAGGCAAAAACTTTTGCACAAACATGGATTGGGAAAGGTGTTGGACATTTCATTAAGCACATGATATTAGATTTTGTAAGCAAAACTTGAAGTGGTTAGACTATCAAATCATCAAACAATAACTAACATAGATTTAATTACAACTTCACAAATTCTTGCAAGCAAAGAGCAACGATATAATTCTAAGCATAGCTTAAGAAACTTACAAGTAACATCTTTCAAGCGAATTAGCAAAAGTAATAACAAATTGGAATATTAACATGATGACAACCATAATTTTTAATTCATCCTAGCTCATATCTCCACTTTTCAAGAGACGGATTTAGATACACATGATGAAAGAAAACATAAAAGAAGAGGAGACGTGAGAAGAAAATAGAAAATATATTTAGCTAAGAATAAAAATAGAAACTAAGTACAAGCAACATGAGACTCTCTATCCATAGAAAAAAATGAAAATTAAACTAAATGGGAAGATCTCCCTTGATTAGAGAATATAAGACTTTATATATAATTTTGCCTCTCCCAAGTCAGTTTTCTTTCATGCGTCATTTTCCGTTCAAACGTCTGAATATGGAATATTGAGTGATCGTTTTATTTAAACCGTAAGTGCACAGCCGCGTTGAAGCGGTGGAAAATATGGGGCGTCCACTGGGAGGTGTGTCGACATTTGGTTTGTGCGAAGGCGAGTGGTAAAGAAATGAGAGAAAGATTAATTACACTAACTAACTAATCTAAACTAGTAAACTAGGAAGGCTGAAATGAAATCACAAAACAAACTAAACTAAGCAACTAATGAAAGGTGATAAAACTCAGGAATGAAAACCCCTAAGGGGTGGAGTGTGTGTGTGCACGTGAAATAAGTGTGGTGTTGAATGCATACAATAAGCTCAAGTTAGTTAGTGTTTGTTAATGCATAAGAGGTACCTAATGACAAAACCTATCATCTACAACACTAACTTATGTGATTAATATGAGCAATGCAATGTTATTATTAAGAACATAACAAGCATGGAGTGTACCTAACTATGACAGAAACCATCAAGTAAAGTTCTTATTAATTCAAGCAAACATACTAATATCTCTCACAAACATTTATATCAAGCATTCATACCATCTACATAACATGTACAATCTACTCCACCCCCCAAAGGGGATGGAACTACTCACACATATTTAAACTCACTACTCTAACAAAATGAAGCATTATACTGAAATGAAACTACATTAATCAAGCAAGAAATATTAAAGAAGCATAAAACAAAACAAACAAACAAGCATGCATATGAAATGAAATTAAACTAAGAGAGAAACAACACAATTAAAAGAAAAAACATCTATTATTAACTCACTCAATACAAGCAGTCATTCCTCCACCAGAGTTTTGCTTCAAGGCTTCACTCTTAGTAGGGAATATGGCCGCAAAGAGAGAGAGGATTACATGAGAGGAGGGAGAGTTCTATTTATAGCCATAGAAAAAGGTAATCTGGGACAATCCCCCGATGTGGGACTAAACAAATACCAAAAATAGCCTAAACATCATCTAATACACGCGCTCCAGAAGTTTTAGCGGATCCGGGAAGATCCGGACCGCCAATTGGCGGTCTACAGGATCCGGATTGCGTTGAATCTTGTTGTGGGCTTTGCTTGATATATTTGTTGGTCTTGGATGCATTTACTTTGTTTGTTGGAGCTCCGACCCGAATCGAATTGTCAAAATACTCTCCATGATGGTGTGGAGTTTTCTGTTTTGCTCTTAGGTCCTTCGGTCTTACGTTCATGTCCTTCTCCCTTGCATCTTAGTCCCCAGGTCACACAATTAAGTCATTTTTCCTGCTTTTGGGTCCTTTCATGACTCTTCTCTTCAACCATCTTTATTTCTGAAATTCAAACATAAAACTCGTCACGTAGCATTGCTTAGGTGTAAGATAATGGATATAAGATACAAATATAAGCATGAAATGATGTCAATCGTGATCCTTCAAAATATCTTTCTAATTCTGCTTGAATTACTTGATTTGGATATTGGATGCAAGAGGTATTGCATATTTTGCGAAGGTCTGTTTGGAGATTGAGTTTTCAGATTCAGTTGTGTTCGTCTTACAATTTGAGTCTTTTGTAATTTTATTTGAGATTTGGTATGAAAGACGAAATCTTTTTTGTCCAATTATTTTTTCCAACGAATCTGGAATCATTAAATTTGGTATTTGGATGTGGATGTTATGAATAAAATAATTGACATGTGCTGAACTTCCAACATCTGAACTTTCACATTTGATGTTGATTGCATAATCCGAATTTACACTTATAATTTGAGTATTTTCTCATAAATTTACAGCACAATAGATAGCATAAACATGTGAAGTAGATTTCTTGTATCATGTCTTCCAACTTTAACTTTATATCGAATTTTGCATTTAAGTCCTTTTACTTTTCAATATTTTCAACAATTGTATCTATTTTCTTGTAACCTACAAAATGAAAACAAAACACTCGATATAATATTAATCAAATACAAAAGTAAGATAATAGTGAATATAAAAATGATAAATATGATACTCATCAACTTTTACAACAAGTCTTGCCTTGTGTCTTTTTAAGTTTCTATCTACTCTATGTTTCAATTTGTAAACTCATTCGCAACCAATGGGTTTATTTCCTTTTAGTAACTCAGTCAATTGTCAAGTTCCATTGTCTTCTAATTCTCTTATCTCTGCCTCATTGCTTCTCTCCAGTTATGTCCTTAGAAGCTTCCTCATAACTTTCTGGTTCTTTTATTGCATTGATGCTCCCCACAAATGTTTTATGCCTTTCTGAAAGTCTGTGATAAGAGATGTGATTGCTCATGGAGTAGGAAGTATTGTTGTGCTCATTTGAGTTCCTGTGTCCATCTGTCTCTGTGAGAATGCAGAAATACTCATCAAAATACCCTGGTGGCTTGTGTTCTGCTGGACCTCCTTACATTCATTGACTCTATTTCACCTGTTTCATGTTCATCCACATCTAAGTCCTGATCATCAATGGCAGCTTGAGTGGTTTGTTCAATTTCTCTGCCTATTCTGTGATGTGAGTCTTGAGTTTTTGTGGTAGGTATTGGCAGGGGGAACAATTCATTGTTTTTACTTTCATCTTGGATGGGGAATGTGTCTTCGTGGAATACCACGTCCCTACTAGTGAAAATCTTGCCATTCTTCATGTCATATAGCTTGTAAGCTTTCTTGCCATAGGGATACCAACAAACACACTCTTTGTTGTTCTGCTGTCAAACTTGCTTTCAAATCTTTGCTTTGTTGCATATGCAAGGCACCCAAAGGTTCTCAAGTGGGTGTAGTATGACTTGTTAGGTAGAGCTTCACAAGATGATGTGTTCAAAAGAATTTTTGTTGGTAGTCTTTTGATAAGGTAGGGTGTTGTCATATCACACTCTCCCCAAAATTTGTTTGGTAGGTGTGCTAAATGTTCAGAAATACGAGATGCGAATGTGATACGGCAAAACACCGCATTCGACATGTGCGGTATACTGATGTGATGCGGTTGCATATGCGGTTTGCGATTTAATAATTAAATAATATAATATAGGTATATTAATTATAGATTATATACATGTAACTAAAAATTTAAGTAATTTTTTGAATAATTTCTAATATCAATAAGTAATATTAAACAAATCAGAGGAAAAAAAAACATAAAAACAAAAAAACACCAAAAAATGGCTCTTCTGAAATGCGGCCGCATCGGGCCGCATATGCGGGTCACAATGCGGACCGCATTGGACGGGTCACACTGGGGAGATGTGATGCGTCTCTCCGCATTTCAAAACAGAGGGTGTGCTTGTATCTTCAAGGCCTTGCTAACTTCAATAAGATATCTGTGTTTTCTTTCTACCACCCCATTTTGTTCGGGTGCGTAGACAAATGATTTTTTATGTATGATGCCACACATTCATATAAGTAATTAACCATATTACTATATGTGAACTCACATCCAATGTCAGTCCTAATGGATTTAATGGTGCAATTAAATTGATTCTTAACCATGGAAAAGATTTGAAATGAGCAAACACCTCACTTTTATTTTCCATTATGAAAATCCAAGTACAACGAGTTTTACCATCTACAATGGTAAGAAAGTGATGACCTCCTGTAAGACTAGGAGTGGGAAACCATCCCCAAACATAACAGTGAACAAGATCAAAGGGAAGAACAGTGCTAATGCTACTAGTTTTGAAAGAAAGCCTAGTTTGCTTAGCATGTGGACAGACATCACAGTTGAAGTCTTTATTCGTATATCTAATGTTGCTATCTCTACTAATATCATGAAACTTATAATGAGAGGATGCCCAAGCCTTCTATGCCATGTGGTGTGATCAATTCTCCTACTAGCAGTGCTACAACTAGAAGCTTTATTCAACAAGTATAACTCATTGCTGTAGTCACCCTGACCAGTCACCATCTTGGTGGAAAGGTCCTGAAAAATGCAACAATTAGGATAGAAGTGCTCAAAATTATTATTATGATTAGTGAGTTTTCCTAAAGAAAGCAGGTAGTTGACCTTCAAATCAGGCACGTATAGCACATTTTTTATAAGGGTGTTGTGCATGAGGTGCATATCACCAATGGAATGAATTAATGCATGATCACCATTTGGTAAATTAACATGAATAGTATGGTTAGGTTTGTGTGGATTAACAAGCATGTCATAAGAACTACACATGCGCTCTGTGGCACTTTATCCACAATCCAAAAAATTCCATTAATCCAAGCATATGAGTAAGAACAAGTTCTTGCCATGTTGATGGATTTACTTCCCTTATCTCTCTGTTCAGCATGCTAAGAAGTTGAGTATATTCCTCTTTGGTGAACTTAGGCATCTCTTCATCACCATTGGCAGACTTGTTTCATTTGACTTCAACATTGCTAGCTTGAGCATGCTTTGGAGGAAAATCCTGCTCGTGCCCTGGACCAGGATGAACTTTGTGAAGCTTGTGACATGGTGGGAATCCAATTGTCCAGTAGCATCTGTCCGAGGAATGAGTCAAACAGTAAAACTCAAAGAAGAAATTGATATCACTATCTTTTGGACCAATTGAGCTCGACTCGATACTAAACGATCCCATCCAACACCACGTCTTTCCCATATTAATTTGCGTGGTAGTCTTAGTTTATTGAATGCAACGACGTTTAAATTTTATTCTTCGTTTGTGATAAATTCATTTCTTAGGAGGTGAAGATGATGGTAGGATATGTTAATAGATGGATGGATAATGTGATCTTCATATCAGTGTGTTAAATCAATATGTTTAAATTTTAAACGTAGATGATCACAGCTTTGATAGTTTGATGTTGCCTTAGGTGTCCATGCTTAGGATTGTCGTTTTTTTTACTTGTTTATTATATATGTAGGTTTAGTGTTTAGATCTATAAATTGTAATTTTTTCATTGAGTTTCTTATAAGAGGGAAATGAGGCTATGAGTGTCTTATAACCATCTTGGCTATTTTACTTTGTTTTGAACTAATTTTAGTGATTTTTAATGAAATTTTGTGGATTACATCTATCATGTATAAATAACATGTAGTAAAATTTTCAAACGAAATGAATTACTATAAACCCAGATCTAACCATTTTAAATTCAATAAATGGTAGTCGTTCAAATTTGGATATTTTAGATCAACGGTAAAATTAACTTGGATTAACTTAAAAATTAGTATGTTTGAAATCAGTAGATAACAATAAATGTGATTTGTTTTTATTAGAAAATTATAATTTTAAAAATGCTAGTAATGAACCACCATAAGATGACTCGTAAGCACGTTATTTTCTTTTAATAATGCTATACAGTTCATGGGTCACATGACAGATTTGTCTTAAATGTTATCCCATCAGTGCATAATTAGCCTACTCATAAACCATGTCTCATTTGACACCAATTTTAGCTTAATTTGCTTGATTACTCTCTTATTCCATTAAATCTAGTCAGTGTAGTCTTTAGGGATAGTTTTTTAATAAAGTAAGCTGGGCAACCCCACGTTTTAAGAAAATGTAAACCAAATTGGACATGGCTGATTAGGAGGAAAAAAAAGAAATACAACTGAAAACGTGCATTGGTCCATAAGCTACAAAGAGACAACTATACAAGACATTCAACCTTAGAAGGCTATGTAGGGTTAAACAAAAGCAAAATCACGAACGTGAGAAATCCTCTTGATTAGATATTAGCCCAATTTCTCTACCAAGTTTGCACCTAATCTGAGCAGGACTAATCAATGTCAGTTATTTGATAATAACAATAACATTTTTAATCCCAAACTAGTCGGGATGGACTAGAAATGAAACTCAACAAGAATCACAATTCAAACACATGAATTAACGTCCAACGTTGTTCTCTTGAAATTGATTTCCACGGAAATAACCAAAGTTTTATGCTGATCAAGACGAAAAAAAACACGACAAACGAAATAACCAACGTTGTCTCCTTGAAGTCATGATAAACCAAATCTATGACGACCATTTTAAACATCATCTACAAAAGACTCGTTCACATCCAGTCATGGTGTTGTAAGGGCACTAAAACGAACCACGAGAGGGTAGGATAAGACTTGAAAGGGTGGAGGAGGAAAGAGGTTGTGGAGGGTTTAGATTCAAAGAGGAAGGATGTACCACAAAGATTAGAGGCCAAACGAGAGGCATGCTATGGGTAAGAAGCAAGATCAGAATAATCTTACATAGGAGAATTTGAAGAATTTCTCTTAAGAGGGTATTTCTATTTATCATCAGTTGGTTTTAAAGTTTGATACTCATATTTCTACATGGTATCATAGCCAAAAATGTTCTTCGACTGACTGACACATCCACCAAAGTTATTGTTCACGCGTAAACACAGAGAAAAAATGTTTCAGTTATGTGTGCGGGAGAGTGTTATAAAATATGTTATAAGTTATAATGTTCCTTCATTCATCACCAATTAGTTTTGAGTTGGACACCCACATTTCTACATACCAAAGGAGAGGACAAAGGCGACAAGGGTGGCGTCTGGGATTTCACGTTTTGGGGGCTTTTCTCTTAAGACGCGGTTTGTTTTGGCCGAGTGTCAATGGAACCAAACTAGAATTCATTCACATTTGGTTTGAAACTCGATAAACCAAACTTGGACTCGATTTTCCAGCTCGTTAGCTGCTAAACATGAGCTTAAATCTCTATGTTTGTTAACAACTAGATTCCGCTTCAGCTTGGACTCGATTTTGTGTTGTTTTGTTGGTTTCGAGGGGACTTGAAGTGCTTAGGTCTTTGAAGTTGAGATTTTTGATAGTCTTTTGATGTTTCTGTTGGACTTATGAGGTTTCCTACAAATTCTGTTAGATTGAAAGCACTTAGTTCTATTGGTTTGCTGCAAAGCCTCTGCTCGTTGTGAAAGTGTTAAGCTTATGAGGTATTAATAATCTCGCATTTTTTAATCAATTTTGGGCGGACTCGAAGTGTTTAGTCCGAGAGGTTGTTGATTTCTTCTTTGATGTCTCTGTGGATGTGTTGCTTAGTTCTCTGATGTCTCCTAATTGGATTGCATAATCAAATATTAAAACTTCTGCTTCTGATATGATTATTTCAGTTCACGTGGTGCACTTTTTTTCTTTTATTCGGGAAAAGATGTGGGAGTAAATTATAGTTCTCTTGTCTATATATTTGTTTAGTTTTATGAGTATTATGAAAAGGGGAGTGTCACTGCTTGTCTTTATTGTGTTAACGAGTAAGCAGTTTGTCACACATTTGTTTAGTTTGATATGTAATGATATCTCTTTTGTTCTTATGTAGTTTTAGTTTGATGTTGGTATTTACACGTAATATAATATTCTTTTTCCCTTGAGTACTATATGGTGTTTTATGCCTCGATACGACGTTTCAACTTTCAAGTTGGACCCTTTCTGGATTTCTGGCTGACATCTGTCTTCTTATATTTCCGCAGATCATGCTGCTACAGGATGAGGTGGTCCTCCCAACTCTTGGCATGATTAAGAAAGGTTTTAGCCATGTGATCAATGTTTGTAGCAAACACTCCTATTGTTTTTCCTTAGTTTGTGAAGTCCTGTATTCGCATGACCTGATCAGAGTAGGGCCTGATCAGAGGTTGTAATCTGTGTTGTAACTCCATGCATGGTAGTAAAATCTTGGAACAATAATAATGTGGGAAGGACACCATGTTGAAAAATATCTCTACCTGTGATTAAATGTCACCAATTTTGTCTTACATTCAAAATATCTCCAAGGGCTCTTCTGTAATTAATCAGGTATATGCGGTTTCATGTTTGGGCACTTGTCATATGCTTTTTGTTGTCTGCACACTGTTAATATAAACTTCAGTGGTTCATAAATGAGTACTTATCCAAGTTGAGATGACAAACTGTTTATCCTTGTTTCTTTCTTAAACTAAAAGGTTGCAATAAGGTGGGTTGCTGACCGTTCAAAAAACCTAAACAATTTTAAAATAAAATATATAATTTGGAACAACACCCGTCAATTTTACGCTATTTTTAAAAATGTGAGACTTTGGTGATATCTACCGTCTGATCAACTTATCAAAAGGTTAATCTCTTCGAGCTCAAACAAGTTGAACTGGAGCAATCTTGTGAGGAAATAATAATATGCAGCTCTGCAGTACTTGTGACTTGGCTTGATCGGGAGCTAAGCTTGCTATTACACTTGTACAATCCAATTGGTAGACCTGATGTTTATCCAAGAAAAGATAAACGATTAGGTTGGGTATTTCAAATATTTTATTTTGATTAAAAACAACATTTTTTGGAAACCATGAATCAAAAGAAACCGAAGATAATAGGTTAGAAAATGATTTATGGAATTCTTTTAACACGTTTTTTATGATGTCCTAACGTTGATGAACATGATCCTTTCAAATTCCATGCACGTTGAGATTTTTATCAATTATTTAATTTGTCTCTAAAAATGATGATATGATAATCTAAGTAACTGTTGGTTTCACAATAAACGTGACTATTGATATTTCAAGATGTATAGATGTGTGTCTCATATTGGACTGATGTGTCCCACGTAAGACAGATGTGTGCCTATTTTTTGATTTAAAGTGTCTAGTAACGAAAAAATCAATCGTCTGTTGCTTTATCAGAAACCATATTTTTAAATAATAAAATAAAAAACACAAATAATAACCATCCAGCGTGTCCGTGTATAATGACCGTTCATTATTTTTATTTGGAACCAAACAGGCCAAACACTAGTTTAACTAACTCGCCCGAAAAATATCTCCTCCATGCCTAATGTAATTTCCCAAATTATTAAAGGACGTAAACACAAATTCCCTCAACAACAAACATCCAAACTAATATTTCCTCTTTTCTTCCCAATTCGGCCCCTTTTCCTCGTCAATGGAGGGATTCTACTTCGATTTGTCGGACCTCCTCCGGCGGCCGGCGGCGGCGGAGGTCTTGATCGACGTGCTCCTATGCGCCGTCCCAATCTGGCTCGCCGTCATGATCGGGCTAGTCATTGGGTGGTCCTGGAGGCCGCGCTGGACCGGGCTTCTCTGGACCGGCCTCCTCCGAGGGAAGCTCCGCTTCATCTGGACCGCCCCGCCGGGACTCGGGGCTCGAAGACTCTGGTTCGCGTTCACCGCGCTCTCCGCCTTCTCCGTTTGCCGGAGGCTGTGGAACGACTTCAAGGGGAAGGGGGAAGGGGAGAGGGCGGGGGAAGGCGGGAGGGATGATAAGAAGGTGGATTCGGAGGAGTCGGACGGGTCGGGGTGAGTTTGGTCGGGATTATTCTGTTTCTGTTGTTGATTGGTGAGAAGAGTTGGAAATTTTAGAATTAAAGATGTGCATTTTTTATTTATTTTAACCTTTGCCTGAAGATAAGGTTTGAATAAATGGTGTCCAAGAATTGAGTTTTGTCAGAGAATAGTCTCACGTCTGTTGGGTTATAAGTTAGATCCCTCCACTCATAACCAATTGGTTTTGAATTGGATACCCATACTTCAATATGTTTGATTGTCATTCTTCTGTTTCTGTTGTTGAATTGTGAGATGAGTTGGATATTTTAGTGTTAAAATTGGGCATTTGTGAAGTTTATGGTATTAGTGAGATTTTTAGCTCTAAGGATGTGAGCCTCTGTGTGGGTATATGAAAAAGGTAGATTGTTTAGCAAATATATGGTTGGAAGAGTGAAGGTGAGTTTCATTGGTGAGAAGAGTTGGAAATTTTATAGTTAAAGATGTGCAGTTTTTTTTTAAGTTTAACTTTTTTCTTGAAGATGTTAATGAGGTTTGAATTGGGTCTCTGAATGGTGTTCAAGAATTAGTGTGATTGTGATTCTTCTGTTTCTGTTGGATATTTTGTCTTAAAATTGGGGATATGTGAAGTTTATGATATTAGTGAGTTTTTTAGCTCTAAGGATATGAAAAAGGTAATTTTTTGATAAAAAAATTGAATGGAAGAGTCAAAGTGAGTTTCATTCTGTTATTTTGTTTGTTTGTTTGCATTGACGGTAGGTGGGAATAATTGGAAATTTCAGTCTTAAGGGTGTGGGTTTGTGGAGTTAAAGATATGATTGAGGTTTTTTAGCTCTTAGATTTGGTACATGAAAAGGTTGATTCTTGGTAAATATTTCAACTGGAAGAGTTGAGATTAGTTTGATTGTGTGATTGTTCTGTTTTCATTGTTGATTGGTGAGAAGAATTGGAAATTTTAGCATTAAAGATGTGCATTCATGAAGTTTAAGATATTACTGAGGTTTGTTAGCTCTAACGAAATAAGCTTCTGAGTGGGTATATTAAAAAGTAGGTTTTGTGTAATGATATTAATAAGACGGTTGATGGGAGTTCGATTGTGAATTTGTGATTGTTCTATTCATCAGAACTATCAATACTGTTCCTATTTATGTTGTTGGTTGGTTTTAAGAAATGGAAATCAGTCAAAAGATGTGCATTTACGAAGTTCAAGCTTTGTGTGAAGATATTACTAAGGGTTTTTTAGCTGTGAGAATTTCAAATGAGCTTTAACGCTGAAAGTGGGCTTTGTGTTAAAATTTTAGTTGGAAGGATCAATGCTAGTTTAAGCTTTCTGTGAAGATATTACTGGGTTTTTTTAATCTCTTAAGAATTTTAATGACCCTTAGGTTTTTTACAGAAAACATCACTTGGAAGGACAAATGCGAGTTCTTTTGTGATTTTTTTGTTCGTTGTTATCATTCTTTCTACTGTTTTTTATGTTGTTACATAGATAAGTTTTTGGTCGTTAGAATCAGAAATTAGTCTTAAATATTTATGAAGTCCGTGCTTAGTTTAAATGTATTGACTGTTCTGTAGGAATTATGATCTGAACTTCCAAATGGGCTTCTAACATAGTTTTTTTTATGGAAATATATTCGGTAGAAGGGTTGAGGCGAGTTGTTCTGTGATTGTTTTAATTATTGATACTATGATTGTTATTTCTATTCTAATGTTGATTAGTTATGTTTTTGGTCTTACTTGTGGATTAACCTCAAGAATGTGCACTTCTGATTATGACTAAATTTAGGTTTTGCACAATGATATTTCAAGTGAGCCTTTCATGGTGTGTACGAAAGTTGGTTCAGTGTAAAGATATCATGTGAGTGATGTTTTTTTTCTAGAAACTTGAAATAATTCTTAAATGATCATATAGGAAAATGATTTAGTTTAGGTCTTTAGCCTTTAGGACATGTAGAAAATGGTGGTAATGGTGAAGAATGTGATCATATTGTTTCTATTTGCTTTCTTATTCTGATGTTGTTTTTAGCAACAACAACAAAGCCTTTTATCCCAAACTAGTTGGGGTAGGTTATTGTATTTAGCAACATTTACTGTAAAATTTTAACGTCTAAGTGGTAGGACATTTTATTGAAATGTGTTGTGCTTTTACCATTTGTCAATTTCCACTGTGTCAAAGATTAAGTTATTCTTTGACATTTGGAGCATCATGGACTATATCAAAGGGCTATTTAAACGATATGCATTTCTTTTATTGTGGAATCGCAGATGGTCAGTTGCATTTGCATCATTTGGGTCAATTGGAAACAACCTCACTGTTTTACAGTGGTAGGGTTGCGTACATCCGACCCCCCTTACCTCGCTTAGGCGGGAGCCTCTTCTGAGGCATTGGGGTTATGTTGATGTTGATGTGTTGTGCTTTTACCAAATAGTAGAAAACATACTCTTTGTCGGAAGAAATGGTCAGCAAGTGAGAATGCTGTTTGTTTTGTTTTTAAGAGTTTGTGATGGATCTGAGTTTTTGTCTTTTTTGTTGTAGTGTGAGTTTGTATGGGGCCTTGGGCTCCCCCCAGCTTGGGTGACTAATCTACGGCTGTGCGGTCTAATTGCCATGTCTCTTGTACATTTTTTTCTTATTTAATATCGTTGACCTTACCGATAAAAAAGATTTGTATATCAGCCTTCAAAATATAATATATTGGATAAGGTGAGTTTGGTTTTTCCGCATAATTTCCTATTTGATGTTGCTTGGTGACGTTTCTGACCAGTAGTTGAATCAAGGTGAGTTTGATTTTGCTTCGAGTGTCAGTCTTTTACATGAATGTTTTGAAGTTAGTGAACATATGCTTTTGATGCAGATCCCTGAATGTGGTTTCGGAAATCAAAGAGGAGATTGTCACTGAAAAGGATCTGGATCATCTCCTGAATCTTCTTGACGAAAATGTGGGAGATATGGTTTGGCAGAACATGATGAAGCGCACAACTCCAAATATGACATACCAAGCGTGGCAACATGAACCAGAGGTGCATACATTAAATTTTGTGATCGTTTGACTTGTTTAATTATCTTTGGGCATGCATCCTTGACTCATTTCTAGGCTTATGAAAGCTCGTAAGATTTTCTTAACAGCAAATAAACCTTCCATATCAGTTGTGAAGCAATTAAGATTGAACATAAGTATTTCCTGTTGAAACTCATACAACAGAATAGTGTTGTTTTCCATTTCATATTAGCTTTTAGTATACAAGAGACTGATATTGACATCAAAAACATTTCACGGCAACAAGAAGCGTGTAAGCTATAAAGTTTAAGCCAATATAGTTCATAAGAGATACTTGAAATGATTAAAGTAAGTCATAAACTATTCTATTTTTATGTGTGTATAACTACTGGAAACTGGTGAAATAATTGCCCATTGTCCGGCTAATCTAACAATAGTTTAAAATTGAACATGTGGTTGCCTAATAAATCTATTCCATTTTAGGAGAATATATAGTCCTTATATCTTCAACCATGTGTGGTCATGTTATAAGAATGTAATAGACACTGTCATGAGAATTCTAATACATGCCTGTGAGGATTTGGAAAAGCCTAAATGTAGCATTCTATAACTTACTCTGGAAACTGTACTATTCTTCTGATATTAGAACCCCATTTGTCATTTTAACATAAGGTTCTAATTGCCAAGTTGTGATTTCCTTACTAGGAAGCTGGTTCTTTTTTAGTAACTGTCACTTATAATATCTTTTTTATGGTGCCCAGAATGGACCAATAATGTATCGTAGTAGAACTGTATTTGAAGATGCAGACCCTGAACTTGTTAGAGACTTTTTCTGGGATGATGATTTTCGACTAAAATGGGACCACATGCTTGCCCATTATAAAATTTTGGAAGTGTCATCCCACACTGGAGAAATGATAGTTCACTGGATAAAAAAGGTTAGCCTCAGATACATCTGCAGTTTGGGGCTACGTGATTCTCAAATTATTCCTCCATCGTCACGGATTATCTTGTGTTATTTGCAGTTCCCTTTCTTCTGTAGTGACCGTGAATATATCATGGGTCGAAGGGTATGGGAATCAAGAAAGATGTATTATTGTGTGACAAAGGTATTTTCACAGTTGCCCATTATTATTCGGTTTAAGCTTTTGCAGTTTCTTGATTCATGGCCTTTTATAAGTATTCATATTACATTGCCTAGCCTTTCAACACACTATTATATGTTAGCTCTAAATAATTTCCTCTGAAAAGTTGCATTGTACTGTTGTACACAATCTCTAACACTAACATGGATCGGCTATTGTACCCTTCAATGTGCATTTGCAACTTTACCTTGCATAAGTATGAATTATGAATATAATGAAGTCAGTTCTTCCTCCTTTACTATGGAGTGGTCTTGTTTTTTCAAGATAAACGAATATTCTTGTGATGGAAGTGGTAGTTGATTGAAAAAGATTGGTAGTCTTGTTTCTTCTAGTTAAATAATATGTAAAAGGGAAAGTATACAGAAATGAAGCCGGAGGGATATTGCATGTATCATTGATTATGACCTTGTTTTCACTCACCTTCAACAACTTATGCTTCATTTACTTTTACATGTAGTTTTTTTCACACAAACTAATAGATTTTAGCATCAAATCATCAAATATAATGCAAAACTATACGTAATTTAAATCATATTAGTCAATAGCATTTTGAATTTTCCTTTCAATTTAACGCATCAATCCAGCATCCTGCCCTTCGCCCAGATGTTATGTAGTGTACCCTGTCAATGACAGGTACATGTTCATCGGCCCCACAAACTGGTGCAAGTCTAACCACTAAAATATCTGTATCGGGTCCTGGTAATCCCAGAAGAAAAACATCTAGATTTCTGGGCATATTCAGTACATTTCGCCTCATAATCACCATAACTGCTTCACATTCAACCTGTATTTGAAACAGTTTTTCAAGTTGATGTTTGAGCACATCAAGACTTCTAGGTGGAACCCCTTAATGCCTCAGCTAGCAAGTGATTTTCAAAAATTGGTTGAGAAGAGAAGATAGGTGATACTGATTTTAGACTGAGAGTTGTGCATGAAGCAAATTTTGATTGTACATGTAGTGCTTAGACTCATTATTTTCTAAGTTCTTATTGTTGAACTTTGAAATGATTGCAAATATTGCTGTGATATAAGTTTACAATATGAATGTAAACTTAGATTAAGTGGCAAGTCTCTGGTAAGAATTATTTTGTTGTGCTACTCCTTAAGTCTTAAGCGATGGCAGGGCTTCTTCAATGTCATTCTTAATGATGAATTAATCTAAAACCTTAATGACAGGCTTCACTAACTGAAATTACAATGATGAAAATGCGAAGTAGTGTCTGCTAGAGTGCTAGTATGTCTTCATACAATATTCAGCTAGTACTTCATTCACTAGATGACACATTACGAAGTGTAATAGATCATTGAGTGGTGATGGAAAAATACAAGGTTGTGTCCCACATGCAGGTAGAACTAGCCAAATACGGTTTGAGGCCACATCAGCCAATCCAGAAAGAAATATAAACTATTCATTTTCAAGCTTTTCTACCATGAATTTACATGTCTTATAACTGGAAAACAATTAAAACAATATCTATTCAAGTTACTATACTTACACCTAGAGTTGAAGATAATATTGGCACTTCTGCTATTTTGGGTTTCCTTGATTTATTTTTTATTACCTATTTAGATGTCTTGTGCCAAGTGATATGAGTGTGTTATCGTATTTCTCAGGGGGTCCTGTATCCTGCGTTACGAAAAAGAGAGAAGCCACGACGTGTGGAGCAGTATTTCTCCAGTTGGCGCATTAAAGCAGGTGGGAACAACAAACAAGGAATAGGATCATGATTCAAAATCTTGTGGTGGTTTGTCAATAGCTTAAAACAATAGCCTCATTATCATGGACATGCGACTTCATATGGTTAAAATTTCACCTAAAATTATATTGATTCTGAAGAGTGAAGGATACTAGTGTTTGAATGCTTAAAAAACAACATACTTTTTTACGAAATAAAAGAAACAAATGCTAGATAATCTATAAAATTCATAAAATATGACATGTTTCTTATAATATGTCTGATCTAATATGTTTGATACTTAGAATAATTTCCCTGTACCATGTGAATATTTGTGAATGTCACGTTACCACCTGTCTAGCTGTTTTAACATTTCAATTAAATAACAGGTAAGCTGTATAGTCTGCATGTCCGAATAAAATTGAAACAAAAAGGTAGCATGAAGAAATCCTTTACCATCTCAGCCACAGGCATTTGGTTTTGTTACTTTGAGATAGTAAACCCAGCAACTCGTTTTCACGTTTCGAGTAACAATGGCATGCTTATAAATATGTGGCATGTTCATATCATCATTATCTCGACCTTACCACAAACAGAGTTTGTACAATTGCTATCTTGTTGCTGTATTAGTTTTATGTTTCATTTTGTCAACCACCACTAGTATTATACTACAATGATGCATATGCCAGAGTTATTTGATTAGGAGATGAAGTTACTGATGTTCATAATTATTATCTGCTTGGTTGTATATTACACTTCCTATTGTACATGCATAATATATCTTTTTACAAGTGAATCTCACTGTTTTCGAACTTGCTGTTTCCGTAACAGTGGAGTCTCGTAAACAAGATGGACAGCTGTCTGCTTGTGAGGTAACTCTCATACATTATGAAGACATGGGGATCCCCAAGGATGTTGCAAAGGTCGGTGTTCGCCATGGTATGTGGGGAGCTGTCAAAAAACTGCATTCAGGAATGAGGGCATACCAACTTGCCAGGAAGACAAGCGACGTACCACTTTCAAGAAGTGCGTTGTTGGCCAGAAGTACCACCAAAATTCCATCTGATAGGGTAATCTGCTCTGCAGATTCTGAATCATCCGAAGGAGAAAAGGCCATCCAGGAAACTGAAACACAAAAGAAAATTCACGGTATTGATTGGAGGTGGGTTGCCATTGGAGGCACCGTGGCAGTTGTTTGTGGGCTTCAAACCGGCATCATAGGTAAAACGTTGTTACTGGGTGCAGCTGCCAGAAGATTGCAGCGGAAGTGAGGGAAATCTACCTTGTTTCCGTTACGTTGCAACCAGAAATGTCCGCAATTCCCTCTTGCTGGCTTAAGAGCTGTGGCGGATGAATTTAATGTTTTGAAGAATAACTACTGCATTTTACTCCAGCAGATTTATATCATTATAGGATTTAGGTATCGTTGCACTGTAAATCTCTTACCCATATGTACTCAATGTTGTATCCTTTTCACAACTTGAGATGAAATATGTAATGTTAGCACATCTTGTTTGAAGTTTCTCCTAGTCCAGAATAAAGCACTTCAAATCGGTTCTTTCGATTTTCAAACTTGTCTTGCTAAGCATTTCAGAATGAGCTTTTAGAGTATAAAACCAACAATATTTAGAGAAGCCATCTCAAAATGAACATAATAACGATATTCCGTACTCGACCCGACCAGAAGGGCCTTCCTAAGTGTCACAATGAGTAAGTTAAGAAGGGAAACTAGAAACATTTTTGTGACATACAATAGGTAAAAATGAATATAAGAAATTAAAAGACTACATTTTTTGGGTATCTGTACCCATGTGGTAAACGGTAATACCTGCCTCGCCTACAACCTTAGTTGAGGCTAGAAGATTGAGCTGACCTATCAATGTTTTATCTCTCGAATTTTAATTGCGTCCCACTTCAAACCTTCAAGGATGGATGGAATTTTGTGTGAGGTCATTTTATGGGTATTTTTCAGATAATCCGTAGACTTACTAGAAAATATAAAAAAAGCGGGATGATTTTTATGATGAATATTTTGGTTGTGTTTAGAATGGATGGAATTTGTGTATGAATTTCAATATTCTTACGTACAGGAGCACTTTAAGTTAATATCAAACGTTATATCATATAATTTGGTAATTGGTGGGATGCACCAAATTTATTGTCATTGTTTGAAAATATTAAATGATAAAGAACCATGTATTCTAAAAGCCACACCGTACAGTTTGCTTTACTTTTAAAATGATTCACCTAAACCTTTTATTCTAGATTGAAAGAAAGAAGGGAAGAAAGTTGAAGAGATCATTATAATTAAATTTTGGAATAATTGATAGTCTCTTCCGATATTTATCTGGTTCCAAAACTTTCAATGACATGCTTTCAACTTATTTAGGAGCAAAATGAGTACAAAATCCCAACACAAACCATCTTAAGAATACCACTGAATTCGGAATGTCTAATGATATAAGATATAGGCAGAGAAGTTAAATAACTTATTTATATGATATCATGTGATATTACAGGATATCTACGATCACTGGCGATCTTAAATTGGAGGTCTAAATTCATTGCTCTTTCACACAAGTCCCAAATCGCAAATCCATCGCACATAACTCTTCACGTTCACATCTCCAACCCCCAGCATGTTGTGATTACACCTTGCCATTTCCTTTATGGGAAAGTGACCACTTTGGACAACTTCCACCAAAATCATATTTGTGGTACTTGTGTGCTCAAGGTTGAACAAAATTTGGGAGATAATTGGCTTCAAATATTTCCCAAAAATATGAGATGGTAACCACCACATGTTGTGAAAGGATCATTTCATGTTGTTATAAGCTTAACATACACCACATGTAATGTCGGAACTTTCTCTCTTCTTTTTCTCACTATGGAAAAAGGAAGTTGCGGCCAAGTACAAAATTGCATACTTAATTAAGATGTGGTAGAGAAGGACAAAAAACTCATGCAAACTCAACATATAATACAAAGGAGTGTGATCAAGATTAATTTGTCAGTTACAAATAAATAAGTTATAATATGAATGTAGTATTGAAAATTGAACTTAATCCTATGTGGCATCCTAGTCACTAGCCACATCAGCTATGAAGGGTGAGTCATCTAGGAGTTGATGACTCAACAAGAAGGAAGACAAAAGGTTGTAGGAAAGGAAGAGACAAATGGACTCTTCATTTTTTCTATGATTTTTGTCCTATTTTATGATGCAATTTAAATAGAGGTTGTAATGATCTTGAATGATCATCTTTATGTAGTTTATGTTATGTTTGTGTTTTAGGTTAAGTTGAAGAGTCTTTGTAAGTGCCTATATAAGCACAAGAGTTCTCCATTTGTAAAACAAGTCAAAACAAGTCAAGTGAGAAAGAAGAAAGAAAAGATGAGTTTGGTGCAAATCTCATTTTTTGCTTATGAGTGTTAAGTAGTGAGTTCTCTTCTTTCATTCGTGTCCACCAATTGAGTAGATCAAAGTATGAATCTAGTGATGGCAATAGAAGACCCTCAGCATGGAGAACAGGGCGAGCCAAAGCAGCCCACCAGGCGCAACTTCTGAGCCGCCAATTGGCGGTTTGGGACCGTTGGTTGGCGACTCATGTGCGTCTGGTGGAGGGTGGCTTTCTGGGGTTGCTCGTTCTGGTGCTCCCCATCTTTCTCCTGCATCTAACATGTAGGAGACATGCGACCTACGAGTTAACGACCACAACTGTTGAAAGCAAATTGTGATCTATCGCATGGCTTCCAAGATTATACATACTAAGTTTTGATACTTAAATGTTGGAGATGATGGACATATGTAGTTTTATGTGGTAATATACTAATACTAATATGTATTTACATAATTAATTAATTGAAGTAAACTTTCAACTCATAACGAGTCGATCCAAGTCTCATCATAATATAATAAAAGGCAGTAGGTGGTAATTGGTTGTTGCACCTTTCGTATGTATCATTAATTAGTAGCATATACTGCATATCATACAATGTATTCATATTATATATATCTTTTATTTTACCTCAAATTTGTGCTACTCGGGTTGTTTTATGCATTTCAAGCTTAAGGTAATAAAAAAGATAAAGAAAGCAAAAATGACCCAAATGCAAGATGAAATAACTGATTTGGAAGTTTTTTGGGCATATTTGTAATGGTCAAATAATTGCAAACCTGGAAGGACATGATTGTAAAGAAAATATTTTCGCTCAAAAAATCCATAATCTCAAGAGTCTTGGAGAACTTCTACAATTCAAAAAGAACATGCTTGAACCAATTGAGCAGGGTGCACCCCATGTGATCAATTAGTAAACGTAAGTTGTCGTTGAAATTTGGGCAAATCCGACCCAAAACGTCCATCATGCAATAGCGGATCCAAATCTACCAGTGGCGGATCTAGTTACGAGATAGACGTCCTAATTTCCGGAGGGGTCGAATATTCAGGTACAAGCACGCTGGAGCATCCATATCGAGTTTACAGTTGCCCGATTGCACCTAGATTGATTCATACCATCTAATCATTTATTAATACACATGTAACTTTTTCATTTCTTTTTTTCTTCATCTTTCTACTCATTATGATAGGTTTATTTCTTGCTTAGTAGAGTAGTGGATGAGAGGAGAAGATACCCAACTTGTAATCTTCTTTCATTAATCAAATGTTTGTTGTGTTATTTACATTCTTGTCTTGATTAGATTTAATTTTCTTTACTTGTTCATGTGTTGTTTTTACTTTCTTGTTTTCTTTGTTAATGAGATGATTGGTGAGTAATTCATAACCATTGGGATGTTGAGGATGATATGAAGTGTGAATGTAATTAGATTTGTATGTGTTTTATTCTTAATCTTAGAGCTTCAAATGATTTCCATAGTCATTTTGATGAGTTTTCTCACTCTTACCTTTGATGTGTTAATGATTTTAATGGATGTTTAGCACATGCTTTGGTTAGTGCTCAGATAAGATAGACATGTAAGCTTCTGGTTATATTTGATATTATCAGGAATAGTATTTTGTATGTTTTAATGATGGTACTAAATCTTAATTCATGTAGAAACACACTTAGGATTGTGGTCAATAAAAGATCCCCATGGAATGCATGTCATCGGTTCTTAATTGTATACACACATGTATCATACATCTACACTTTTGCATACATTCTCCACATTCTACGGGATTAGTCATATTAGGTTTCCTTAGTCGATTCGTGTCGCATTAGTTAGTTCGTTTTGATATACCAAATCTTCATTTTATTCATACTCGAGTATGGTCGACAATGACCTACACTTGCTCCTCGTGGACACGAGTCATACTTGTCACCACTTCAATGCGATCATGTACTTACGATTTTGAACTTCACACCTGAACATATTCGAATGTTTGTGGAAGTATTGTATATTTTGACAGCAAATCTATACGTTGTTAAATAAAGAATTAATTTCATACATAGTGTTTAGATTGAACTTGGGGTTTAGTTTTGCAAATTAAGGCTCATTGTGTGACGTAACGGAACAAAATATAAGTTGTTGAAGTGTAATATGATATTGCGTGTTGGAGTAAACGTGAAAGTCATGAAATTGATCCAAAATTTGTTTACCGAATGGAACGTAACAAAACTTGTTAAGCCGTAATATGAATTGTGTATTAATAATATGATTACATGATAGTAATATACTAATATAATATCACGTGTCGCATTAAGCCATTAATGAATGTGAATCTGATGCAACTACTTTTGTAATTTCTATCTAATACACATAAGTACATAACACATCTCTTTGTAGAACCATCAAATCCTTAGATTTTGATCTCCACTACAACTCACATGTTACATCAAATCCGACCATATGATTTTTCGCTTTGATAGATAGATTTTGAGAAACAAAAGAATTTTAGCTACAAATGTAAGTCTGAAGTTTACGTACTCAATCGTTACGCTAAGACTTTGTTTGCTTAGTTGTAATCATAATGTTTCATTGAGAATATTGTAGACCGCAATCACTCCGTAAACATGGTTGAGAATAATACAATGTAATCAACTTAAGGAGGTAATTCAATTACACCTTTTCAAGATTGGATTGTGAAGTATGTGATTATGATCCAATTAAATTACATTGTAATTAAACATTTCCAATCACTCAAAGCTTGTCATATTATTGAAATTTAATCTCAATAATGTCGAAAATCTATCTGAACTGCAATGACCCCTCTGGACATTTGCTAGAAATATTGAAATTATCAAGTTATTTTTTAAATACATTGTAATTTGTGTGGCGAATTTCAATGATACCAAACGTTGTAATTGGATTACAAAGAATTAAATTCATAAGAATGTAATTTCATATATTACGGCAAACCAAATATGACCTAATTTCATATATTATGATTTTTTTGTCTTTATTCTATTTTTGAACGTGAAGTCATCTTCATCACCCATGGGTTTTTTTGCCATAAGGGCACCCTCAATAAGGTGCCAAACAAAATGCCGCCCATGGGAGGCATTTTGTTGCACCCCTCAATGGGTATGTGAGCGACCATGACTTGGGGCCGCCTGGTCTCACTGCTTTGGTGGAGGCCACGTTGCCTCCACCCATTGGTGGATTTTTATTTTTTTGTTTTAAATTAATTTTAATTTGTAAATAATGAGTATTTTTAAATAAGATGATTTTGTTAATTATGTTAATTAGTTACACAATTTTAATTCACATTTATTTTTGCTTGATTATTATAATTTAGAGAAGTAGTTAGAATTAATAAATAATTTGCATAATTAATTTAAGAAACAACAACAACATACATTTCATTGAGAAGAAAACAAAATTATAACTCTTATTTCCTCATATGTCGAGATTATCTAATTCCGCAACCAACTTTTTCTTGGTTTTTTTCTTCAAGTTCCGTCAGCAAGGGCTTACTCGACAAACTCATCAACCATTCAAGTTTCTTCTTGTCTTTTTTGTCTTCATGCCTCTGACATTCGAAAGCTAGATTTTCTTGCTCGAGACGAATGACTTCTCTTTTGATGTCTGCATTGTTGGTAATGCTCTCAATTAGATGAGAGACATTGCTATCGTTGTCGATCTTAGCTTTCATTTTTTTCTTAGATTTCTTCACCCATTTTGGACGAGTGTATGGTTATGCTTCAACGTTTCCCGTGTCCATTGGTGGTACCGAAGTGGTGTGTAGCAGTCTCTGGACTCCTACGTACGTGATCTTTTTCTAGAACTACCAGCTTCTGGACTATCAGCAATAATAATAGAAGTCCTGGGTTGTCTATGTTGAATGTTGCCTATGGAAGAAAACATGATGGGTTGTCATTTCGAGTACCTGCACAACATTACCCATGCATGAAAGAAGTAAAATTTGGAATTATGAGTGCACTCGTGGATGCAGTGTGCTTCTCGAATGACATCTTCGTCATTCATCCCGCTCCTCTTGCTTGCAACTGCCTCGTCGTAACAATCATTCAACTTCATAACAATTTCTCCAATTCTTCTCCACCTACCTTTTAAGGAATCTGTGTTCCTTTCTCCGATGTTTCGTTTCATTTGGGCTTCCAAGTCGCAAGCTTTCTTTATCTTACTCCATAGTTGTCCATTTTTTTGGTTGGTGCTTACGACAACGTAATTGCTAATGTTCATGAAGGAGGAGATTAAGGCTTCGTCTTCCTCAGTCGACCATTGTCTTGTTCTTTGACGAGGTTTAGTGTTGGCATGTTCTGGCGGTGGTGAATATCATTGAGATAGATTAGGCGGGCAAGGTTCTACTTCGTCGTCCTCATCCTCACTATCGTTTTCATTATCTTGTGTGACCTATGGATATGACGAAGGACCTTCATCACGAAGGAACTACGAGTACATCTCGTAGTTTTGTTGAGGATTTGTAGGAGGGAATAGTGGGAATGAATTCTGGTCTGGTTGATATTGGTATTCCGGGTACATGGTATATAGACTTTGGAACGAAGATGGTGCTCTAGTGGGAAATAAACATCGCTGATTTTTTGGTGGCTAGTGGCTGGTGTTTCGTGTCTGTCGTGGGTGGTTAGGGGAAGATATTTTTTGTTGAAGAAGGAAAGATGTGTTCTGCAATGAGTTAGAATGTGCTCATTATACAGCAACGACCAATGAGTTATGATTAAAAAAATCAAAAGCAATAAAACAAAAGGGTCAACTTTGTGTCACTAGGGTCAGCTTTGTGACTCTCAGGTCATCAGCTTTGTATCACATTGCACTACTTTCAAATTTCAAAAATTCAAAAATATTTAAGATTTAATAATATTTTTTCTGAGTTTTATTTACTACTTTATATTTTAATTATAAATAGTTATTGTAAATACAATAAGTTAATTATTTAGTTATTGTTGAAAATCGTAAATGAGAGAAAAAGAAATAATGTGGAAGGAAGAGAGTGCGACAAGTTTGTTGGTTTTTTTGCCTTAATCCGTATTTTGATGATTTAATCAATCTAATCTTAATCACAACCAAATATCGTGTAGCACACATAATTCATAGAAGATATATTGTATTGTGCTAACATCTACAGGTGATCAAGACTCAAAAAGAATGGAATGAAGTCAAGACATGTAATCAAAGTTATTTGAAGACATGTAATTTTACTTTATTTTTTGAGTCTTAGGAACTTGTGTAATCTTGAGCACTAAAATTCAAACTCTGACCGGAAAAGGTCCGATCGATCAAGAGTGGTTAAAATGGTGGATCACAACATTTTTCTCCATGACAGGCCGAAAAAAAATTGTATGATTTTTTTAAAAGGACTTGACTTGTTAGATATTATGAAGGTTCAATGAACACCATGCCGAATCAGTACCGGATCCTTCTTTCACGGAGGATCTCACCATTTTATATTTGGAAAGTTCACTCGAACGTGCGAGGTTCTCTCGTTTGCGCTTGTCTATTAAAGACTGAAGTTTTTCTTATATTGTTTATCTGCGCATGCACAAAGAAATTCCTGCACAATGCCAATCAATGTGCCAAACCTTTCGACATTCCGAAACAGGTGAAGAAGTTTCATCCAGACATAGCCGCAAAACCTTGCATTGGGATTTTCACTAGGTAAGCAGGAAAGGAGTTGCTAGTTTTCCATCTGATATAGCAGCAAAAGTTCATAATCCTCTAGAGATGTGATTCAACGGTCAACTTTTTCTCGAACGCACACACCTAGATACGGTCATACAAGAGTTAAAACTTACTCACATACACATTAGGTTCTTTGTAGAAGTCACACACAAAATTTCACATCAATTGGACTTCAATAGTGTAGGATTTCGTGTCCCGATGTATGTATATATTTTAAATTTTAATATAACATACAAGATCGATTTTCATATTTTCAGCAATTTTATGTACATCTATTTGTGTTTTATTCTAATAACATGCAACCTACATATATTAAAATAATCCACAAAGATAGAATCATACCTAAAGGTTCTTTAAAACCTTTTTGATGATCCAGAGTCGCGTTGCCCGCTGAATCGTCCACAGAATTGCCTCTGAGTGTTCACCAAACATTAAACAAAGTTAGAGAGAAAGGAGTTAGTCAATCAATCTCTAACAAGGTTTAGAATCCTAATTACTTCTCTTTAAACTTCTGAGAATCTTATCTCCAAAACTTAAATTTACTAAGAGATTTTCGTGGTGATTAGGGAGAGATTAATGAGAGAAACAATTTTGTATTAGTCTTAAAATAAGTAGGAATAGGTGCCCTTTTATAGGCTCCCAAAACATCATTATCAAGAGCTATTATTTAGTCATGATCCCTTATTTTTCTCTCCTAAAATTAATCTCTAAATTCTACATAATCACCCACAAAAAACATTTTAATTAAATCTGGAATTATTTCACTCATGATTTAATTAATCTCTTAATAATTCAGGCAGAATCGTTCTTCTTCGGTAGACCGAGAATTATTCGGTCAACCGAACCATTCGGTTATAACACGTGTTCGGTGCACCGTGAGCTAGACGGTCGACCGAATCCGTATGAGAAAATTTTCATGGAAGAATTCGGACGAACCACGTCTTGTAATCGGTCTACCGTTGACCCACCAAAATCGCTCCTGGGACATAGTCATCGGATGACCGGGTCACCTTCGGTCTACCGAAAATACTACTTCTCGGTTGACCGTGCACACTCGGTTAACCGAACCCGATTGTCCAGGCACTCCAGACAATTTCGGTCAACCAATTGCGAATACTCGTTCCCTATTCGGTTAACCGAACTGAAGATACCCCGGTCGACCGAACCATGAACAGTTCACCGTGTTTGACCCCGATTTTACCTTTGTCAAATTTTGGAATTATTTCTAACAAAATTTGATCTTTTGGGGTTTTTAGCAATTCACATCCTATATATATCATCATATGTAATATTAAATTATTACACCCCATAATATATACCTCATATGAATTTATTATGATTCTAATTATGTCAATTCTCATGACATATTGATTTTAATTAATTCACCACATGTGTCATATTTTCACATGAAACCTGACACATCATATGAACTTAAAATCAACCTCTTGTTTCCCAGTTTTGTGGTGTGACCTATAGGATGATCTAAGCCAAATTGGCAGCGATATTAAACACTTAATATCTCAAACTATAAGCGGTATCTAGCACACATTATAGTTACCCAATTAGCATAGATGTCTTTGTTCCACCTTAACCACAACACGATCCATTTAGTGATGTAAGTGCATCACTTGTGTCTGTCCCTTGCCTCATGATATTAAGAATATATACAAAGTAGAAATGTGTCACCTTTGTATTATATTCATTTCTTGATCTCTCTAAGCTAATTATAACTATGTGACTTAACTCAAGTCACATTGTGCACATTATAATTTTTCTTTATCAAGAGGCCCACTAATATCATCACTCAATTAAGAGGGGCAATGATAATCGTTTGACTAGCTATCTTTTCCAGCACAAGTCATGTTCAACCAACTATTGCCTTTATCATTATACTCATTGATAGCTATTGACAATAATCAAATTAAGCATTTCTTGAGTGAAAAGATATAAGTTTCATATCTTAGGATCTAAGACACAGTAAAACATTAATGACACGAAACACAATTCCATAATGTTTTACTTGTTAGGTATATTCAATATATAAAAGTAATCTCTTCCTCTTTTATATACTCGTGTCGTCAATTATTTGTAGAGCTACAACAATCGATGACCAACACGACAATCTTATCTCGGTAATTAATGTTCCATGTTAATTACCATGATTGTGAATAACTTTTGATTTATGTAAACCATTATCTTTTAGAGCTCTACGTTTAAGGACCAAGCGCATCTTCCTTAACACTTCCAAAAAACGAATATCATAATCAAGGAACAAAATGTTTGCACATCCAATTCATAATAATTGACATATAAAAGTAAAACTTTTATATCACATTCATTTCAATGATGCCCTACCACATCAGTCTGGAGGACCGACGTGGTAGTGTATGAAAAACAAAATTAAAAATCATAAACTAAACCTTCCACGTCGGTCGGCGTGAACGCCGACGTGGCATACTCTCTGCCACGTCGGTTTAGTAAAGTCTGACGTGCTAGGGGGATGTGGTAGTCCAACTTTCTAGCAGTGAGTATCATACCAAAGTTGTTATACTAATCGCTGAATTGAATGAGGATGATTGATATCTACATGAATTTCACGAAAACAAAATCAAACAACGCTATCCTATTTTCGGCTTTTCCGTAGATAAATAAATTTTCTGAAAATTTCAATTAAACCACCCTCTCAACCCCTCACTTACATTCCAAATTCTTGTTTCCAATAATTTTGAAGGTTAAATGTTGTTTTTAGGTATTATATACAAGGTTTCGCATAAAATTAAGTTAATTTAAAATATGAAGTGTTTTGTTCCACAAACTAAGATTAGCTTAACCATTCAAGTTAAGGTTCTTTCAACCAAAGGTGTCACATTGAATTAGAATATTATGTTTATGTTTCCATTTTAAATTCTCTCTCTTAAATCATCTCTCTCTTTCTCTTTGGTCCTGACTCTTAATATGTTTTTATTTGACCTTTTCAATTTAGCGGGTGTAAGTGGAGTAGGAAGTTCCGGAAAGTGATTTTCGGAGTCAACTGAAAAACAAATGAAAATAGAATTCAATAGAAAATAATTTTCATTTCACTTAATTTTGTTGTTTGTGCATGTTTGTTTGGACAAGTGGTTTTTTTTTGGGGAAGGGGATGTTGGATACTAAAAATGGAGGACTGAACTAAGAATTCTAGTGATTTCTCTGAGCAAACGTTAAATTGTCGACCGAACGACCTAACTTGTCATTCCAGTTACGAATTTCGGTTGACTGAAATGTGTTCGGTCGTCTGTTAAAATCATTTCGGTGGACCGAATGGTTGACGATCGATTGAAAAAAAATTGATTTGCATTGCTTTTTGACATAAAACGGTGAGAAAACTCAAAGAAAATTTTGTGTACACCACGGAATCCGACGAAAAGTGGACATGAAATTCCCAAAGTACAAAAACAACATTCTTTTTGGAGTCAACCGGAACCTACTTTCTTTTCCCTCGGATTTCCCCGGATTCCGGGTGCACACCCGTAGATGTACATCTATGACCCAAAGTAATATTATAACATGAAGTGAATAAATAAATATTTCAGCGAACAGCTATAGCCAGATATCAATATCTTTCTTTTATTGGATTTGATAGATCTGCTTTTCTTTATGATGTTTGTAAAATCCACCTACTTTTTTTCTTCCTTTCAAAGTATTATAATTTCACATAAGCATAAATTTGAACACAATACTCCATAAATTTTGAGGTAATTTAGGACTCAAGTAGTTGTACTTATCAATTGTTCGAAAAAAATGCCAACTCAGCTACTTAAAAGCTAATGTTACAATGTACAATGGCATATGACATAAAATTGAAAAATGTGAAATGGCAATAAACCAATACTACAAGAAAATTGTAAAACTCAAACGAATCTAAGGTTAAGTGCGTGAAAAAAAAACTATAATACCTTTGAATGAAGTCAAAGGTAAGAAAAATCAGAAACTTTTGACAAGCTTTATAGCAAATACTACTATTGATAATAAATATGACAGCACGACGTGTTAATTTTTTATCAATATTTTCGTCTGGTTTATAAACATATATATTTGCCAAACTTCTAACATTTGTTTGTTTTGTTAAAAGTTTCTATACTTTACACTATTTTCAAGTGAAGCTATGTATGAACGGTAATTTGAAATTTGTTTGCTAATGTTGATATTATACGACTATGTCATTCTCCTAAATATAATTTGCAAAGGCATTTTAATGTACTTGTTCTTTTAACATACCCAACGTGTGTGTGTATATATATATATATATATATATATATATATATATAATTTCATTATAAAGATTTTCTTTTACAAAAGTAGAAGAAGTGTCTGCTAATGAAAAATTGGTACACTCTTATAGTGATGGTTGATGGCACAAATTTTGTCAATATTTGACATTAGGTTAGGGCATATAGATAAGCAAGGAGATCCACTCACTCATAATGAAATGAACCACCAACTTAAGTAAATGCCTAAATAGACGAAAAGAAACCAAAGATAAAGTTACATATACCCCAAATCCAAGGTTGTAAGAGCCGAATGAAGTCATGTCTATAGGACCACCGCATGCACATCAAACTCGATTCTTTTGGGCATATGATTCGTTGTTATGGAGCTTTCTGAATCATGTACCGCATCAATGAATTTGGTGCAAAAGTAGAAGAATTCGATCAATAAACTTTTGAAAGTGACTACTGAATCGTTTTAGCTCAACTGGTCATACAAAAGTATCATCAATCTTATATTACAAAATCCAATTTAAAAAACGTAACCAAGATTTTCCTCGCCTTCTGTATCGCTCTCAAAATGCAAAATCGTAAGTGGACGATAAAGTGGTAATACCAGACAAAAGTCATATATTCCTAATTGTAACAACTATCAATGCACATTATAATCATGTTGTACAATCTTCATGTTAATTTTTAGGAATGGTTAAGAATCAATCTCTAATATGTAAAATATTTTTCAAGCAGATTAAGCAAAAATATTACAGGTTACATTGAAAACTTAATAGTTCGTAGCATGTTATTATAAATGAAATAGTGATAGAATAGTAGACAAAAAGTCCAATTAGTACGTAAGAGAACGGTCAACACCTGAACCCAAGAAGTGATCGAAAATAACAATAGACAAGACCAAAATATCTTACAATATATATATACAACAAAAGTGAGGGGTGGAAAAGCAAAAGAATGCAGGGGATAATAGATATGCATGAATTTTAAAAAAGAAGCGGTTCATGGACGGAAGAAGACCACGTGGCAGGTGGGCAGCCTCCAACACAGGAACTGTGGTTGGGAGAGAGGGTGGAGGGGTGGTGGAGTGATATTCCCACAGACCCTTTCTTTGTTGTTCTCTTGCATTCCCAAAGTCCAGCTCAAGTGGCACTCAGCAATCAGACGCAGAATCAGGTAACCTCAGCAACCCATGCTCTCTCCCTCACTTGTGTTTGTGTGTGCTTGAGAGCTAACTAAGTTTCATCAAAATTTCCACACCTCCAGGTATGGTGTGTGTGTGTGTTTTTCTTTTCTTTTCTTTGTTTGTTGGTTAATTGTTGTTAATTTGTGGAGTTCTATTTTGGGTATGTGTTTGGTTTTTTTTTAATTTGACTTGTATGTTTACCCTTTTGCATGAACTAATATTTTTTTCTAGTGCAAGTGGTTTTTGATAAAAAGAATGTTTCGTTTTGAAAGCACTATGTATTTTGATTACATTTCAATATGTAAGTCGGTAACTCATAAGTTAGAACGGTGGGATTTGATGTTTGGTCATGTTAATTTAAAACTAAAGATCTACCTTTTGATTTAATCCAGTTCGCTTGAGAACTCAGTTTGATCAAAAAATCACACTTGAAAGTTGTGCTCTTTTTTTTGGTTTGTCGGTCAATTGTTGTTATAATTTGTGTTCTATTTTGGGTATGAGTTGGATTTTTATTATGACTTGCATGTTGACCCTTTTTACACGAACAAGTTTTTTTCCTTCTAGTGCAATTGGTTTTTTGATAAAAAGAATGTTTTCTTAAAGCACTATGTATTTTGATTACATTTCAACATGTAACTTAGTTACTCATGAGTCAAAATGGTGGGATTTGATGTTTGATCATATTAATCTAAGACTAACGATCTACCAAAAAACCTAACGTAGTTCGCTCGAGAGCTCAATTTGATTAAAAAATTCACACCCGAAGGTTGTGTTTTTTTGGGTTTGTTGGTTAATTGTTCGTTAATTTTGGAGTTCTATTTTGGGTATGTGTTGGATTTTTTTATTTGACTTGCATGTTCACCCTTTTTGCATGAACAAATTACTTTTCCAGTGCAATTGTTTTTTTATAAAAAGAATTTTTTTTTGTGAAAGTACCATGTATTTTGATTACATTTCAATATGTAACTCAGTAACTCAAAAGTCAATGTTTTTTAATGATTTTAATGTAATATACATGCTTTGTTGGGGCATGACTTTTGGTGTTGGGTGGATCATGGATTTACCAATTCAGCTAGTCCAAGTTGGTAGGTGGAGAGATATTGATTGTCGATGTCTGTGGGTTTCTTTTAAATGTGGAGTTTTCGTAGTTTGTACGAATTTCTGTCTTTGTATGTGGAGCCTATTTTGTTTAAAAAAATTCCTGTAGTGGTTTTTCAATATGGGAATGTTTTGTATGGAAGATAAAGACACCTGTGTTGTTGGGATATGCTCTTTGGTCTTGAGTAGCCTAGTGATCGACCAATTCGGGTAGTGAGCTAGTCGTAGAGGTATTAGGATTTTTTCCTGATAATAATACCTCTTTAATTCGGGAGGTTTTGGTTGCTGATGTTTGTTTGTTGCCTTTGATGTGGATTGTTTGATGTATGTACAATTGTTGTCCTTGTATGCTATTTCATGTACTTTTCTCCTATTTCAAATCGGGGTTTTTCATATTTCAAGTTTGTTTACAATTGTGTGAATGATAGATTTTCAAAAAAAAAATGTGTGAACAGATGGAGAGGCATTTTGGATTGCCTAAAATCTTCCGATTGGGCTAGTCCAGGTAATAGATGGAGACTAGAGAGTTGTCGTTTTGTGATATTTATGTGATGGCTTTAGTGCGGATTGTTTGATACTTTAAGTTGTTGATCTTTGTACTTTATCCTAATTCATGCGCAATTATCTTCCTAATCCGAGTGGTTTTTTGATTTTTTTTTTGCTGAGGCACGATCTTTGGTCTTTGGTAGTCTGAGTGATCTACAAATTTGGCAGATAGAGAGGTATTAGTTTTCATACAATTCATGGATTGTTTGATGTTCATACAATTTGGGTCTGTGTATGTTGACCCTATTCATTTACAAAAAAATTCCCTCGTGCAAATGGTTTTTAATATTAAAGTGAGAGTGTAGTAGATAGGAAGGTTTGTGGGACAATTTTTCTATCTATTCTAACTAAATCTAGGATTCAATCTGATTCGAAAGGATAGTTTACTTATCCTTACTAGCTCCACAGGTTTATCAACTTTGTGTATCGCCTTTGGTCGACTTGTTAACATGTTTTATGTTCATGTGGTATTTGTTTGTTGAACCGTTTTATGTACAACTTTTGCCTGGTGTAAATGTTTTTGTTTGTATACTAAGTGTGTTTTGAGGTGGTCTTAATATTGGTATGTTCGGTTATATGTGGATTTTTTGCTTTTCCTTTTACCGTTTGATGTTGACCGATTTGTAATGTACAATTTTTTTCTTATTCCAAGTGGTTTTTGATGTTTTTGGAGTGTTTATGTAAAATAAGCTTTTTTTAAATTGTTGAGTGTTGTTTCTAGTGTGGATCGTTTTATGTTCGTTTGGTCTTTGTATGTTGAATGTTGTTGGGTATGGATTTATTTCAGGGATGTTTCTGTTTCATGATGTTCTAATATTTACTTTAATTGTGAAGGGTTTTTTTTTGAAAAATATGGGGTATTTTTGCCCTTGTAGTGGGAGTCTTATGACTTCAAAGCAATTGGGTGGGATCAATGGTCTAATTTGTGGTTTCTCTTGCATCTTATCCAACTAGCTTGACGGTCAAAAAGTTAAAGAATTTTGCATCTGAAATTCAGGAAAGAAACTTTGCTCTTTTCTGCACCAATCTTACAAAGTAAGAGAAAACGTCGTAATCTTCTGGCCACAAAGATGTTTATTTTTGTTGTTATAATGTCCCAATTCCTTGATATGGTTGAGTTAAGAATGAGTTGGAAAGTTACTATTGTCTACAATGAGAAGCACATAACCTGTTTGAAACATTGTTTCTTTAAAGAAGTTTCTTTAAGCTATCTAGGTTAATCTTCCACAATAGGCACTAGGAGTGGTAATTTGACCTAAAATATATGAAACCGAGCCAACACCAACCAGATTGAAATTTAGAATTTGCGTCTATTTTTTTCTTACCTAATAACTAACAAGGAAAAATGATATAGTTTAACTCGTAAACTTAGCTATTGGAAAATTCTCAAACCAGAATGCACCCGCCGTCACCCCATAGTGTTTATCATCAAATTTGCGAATGTCAGTCTCTGGTTTTGTATCATCTTTTTCATGCTGCAGCTGGTCTATTTCGTATCGTGACGTCGATTTTTCTTCACATTCTTTAGCAAAGTAAAACTTTGTTTAGATTTTCTAATTCTAGACTATCATGGAGTGAGCATCTCCCATTTATCCATGTGTTCTTCATTAGTATCTTATAGATTCTCGTGGGTGATAGCGAAATGAAAGACCAAAAGAAAAAACTTAGGATATAATTCTCTAGTTTTCATATCCCAAAGTCTTCAAGTTTCTATGCATGGAGGTATATGTTTGTCAACGTTTTCATAGTATTTTCTTTCAATGCCTTGTGATGGAATTGCCCTTCTTTGTTAATGTTTTCACCCCTCATGTTGCTTTCCTTCATTTTTTTTAAATTTCATCGACCTTATCAGAATTATATTTGGGATGTGACCCGCTTCACTTTGGTTCTATCTTATGCATTGGTTATTTCAATTAGTAAACTACTAACTATTATTTTTAATAAGACATTGTACTATATTCACTTTAAGCATTTCTCAAGTTGTTTTGCTTTGAAATTACTAATTGCCTTTACAGTTTGTCATGCAGGTGTGGTTTTTTGTGTTTATAAAGAATCACGAGAGTTACGATGAGCACGTTAAATTGTGTAATAGACAATATTAGTTTCCTCCCTAGGTGGTGCTCGAGACATACCCAATAAATACAAGTAGCCGATGCTAGAATTGGAGTATGCCGTGGCTACCGATCAATGTACCGCAAACAAATATTAGTAATAATAGAGGTGTAGGTTCAAATGCTGGTCCAAGCCGACAAGGTTTTTGTCACTGCTAGTCCCCTCTCTGAACTAGTGTGGTCGCCAAGGAAAGGGCTCGGTCTTAAATGCACGGACTCTAGTTCGGCGGCAAACCGCACTTCTCTTTGGTGGAGCACGGATTCGTTTAACGTTATATTTTCAGCACCAGTTTGCGACTCTATCAAGGGTGGTTGTGATGATGTAAATCTCGCTGAAGGGACTTTGAGCTCATTGCAGTTGGTGCCTAACTCGAGTGGCAAAAAAAACATGGATGCAACTTCACTTGGGCGAATGGTGTCGACTAGTCTAGCAATGACAAATAAGCACGGCTCGAGTAAGTCTAAAGTTCAGCTATCACAATCTTTGCCCCAAAATTGATTTGGTTTTTGTAATTAATCTTGTTTTCCTTCATTTGATTGTGAATTTTGGCGTCTCAGTATCTTGCCAAGAGTTGGGAATGCCTCAAGGAACCTCAGATGTTTTTCTAGACATTAATCATCCGGAAAACAATCAATTTGATAGTAAAGAGCTTGAGCCATCTGCATGTCGGAATAATCAAGCTGATGTTGATATGATGGACACCGATGCAAAAATTGTTAATAATTTCTCTAACTCAGGTGTGCTCTAGTTTCCCTTTATTTAGTGATGATGCCATTGAATATAAACATTGTGTGTGTGTGTGCTTTTTATCCTTCGAACAGAAGGCACTTGTGTCAACGCAGACAAAGTGGAACTCAATTGTGGGCAATCACGCACGAGAAATTTTCTTGAGCATTCACTTCATGCCCATGAGAAAGAAAATCAAAGTGCGCAATTACTGAAGTGTTCGACCGCACAAACAAGTACACTCAAGTGCTATGATTTGTCAGACAAATTGACTTCCGCACCAAAAGAGATGGATAACATAGATGTTCAAAGGACTTCTGCAGATGATATAGAAGATGATGCAAAGACAAAGGTATTAATCGTCGATCCATTCAATTAAGGAAGATCTTACTTTGTCACCTTCTGATATAAATTCTGCATTGGTTATCAGGAATTGTCCTTCTTTAAACAGTTTCTTACACATAGAATTGCCACTGCTGAAGTTGGAAGCTCGAGAGCTCATGAGCCCATTAAAGACAACATCCAAAACATATTCCCAAAAGAAAAGAATAACGG
Organism: Triglochin maritima; assembly: GCA_963682175.1. Taxonomy (NCBI): domain Eukaryota; kingdom Viridiplantae; phylum Streptophyta; class Magnoliopsida; order Alismatales; family Juncaginaceae; genus Triglochin; species Triglochin maritima. The sequence continues at coordinate 33,351,594 of OY821786.1, forward strand.
CATTGAGTCCTCTTCCAACAAAATCATGAAAGATCTAAATCAAAAAAGGGGGAAAGAAAAGATTATTAATGATGCAGAAAATGCAGCCATTTCAAAGAAGACAGACAGTAGCCATGAAAGCGTCGAAAGTAGTAACAGTAAAGAGTTTCCCTCCAAGAAAAGAGCATGGTGCAACGAATCGGTGGGCGACACATTGGAGAGCAAAAGGTTAAAGAAACAGAATAATGGAACTTCATACTCAAGTCCTTTCCTTGGTCATGATAGCTCCTTCATGAATTGGATCTCCAGCATGGCTAAAGGTTTTTCCACCTCCATTCCGACTGAAACTGCTACGACATTGGCTGTAAAACCTCCGGATAGCGCTCATGGTAATTCATGCCCTCACATGTCTCCTGACAAAAACAATGATACTGTTTTCAGAACTATGGGATTCCAGACTTTCATCCAGACTCTTGGTCGTCCTAGATCAGAAAAGAATCAGGCTTATGATCATGGATTTGATGGCGCTAAAGGTTCTCAGATAACAAACAAGTCCTCTGGGTCTTTTCTTAATCGTATGTTGAGCAACGGGTGTGAACCTAAAATGCAACAACCTGTTCCCATATCGAGTTTGAATGGTGGCCAATCGCGTCTCGGAGAATTTCCCGCAACTGCGACAAATTCTCCTTCAGCCGAACCACTACTGATTGGAAAGTTGCAGAACATTATTAGCGAAAAACATGTCGCAAACAATTGGGTCTCCTCGAGCACCTCTATGCACAATGCATCTGCGCCCATTGCAGATAAAGAGAATGCCATACAATTAAATCTTCCCAATAAATCTGCCAATGAATTAAGTAGCAGCAGTGGAAGTGAATTTCTTGGGAGCTTCTGGATCAGTCGACTTTGTCAGAAAGTGGGTCCAGCAGAACTCTCAGCTCCATGCAATCAGATTAGGAACCCAGAACATGATACTCAAGCTGCTAATTATGTAAATCTTCAGCAGACCCAGGGAGAAAGCAATAAATTCTTAGAAAACAAAGCCCATGACAATGTGAAGGAAGGCCCTAGTCCCACGGATTCTTCATCTTCGAAAAAATTGGCAGGCAATGAAAAGTTGGTGATGTTCAATCCTATACTGCCTTCACATAGATTTCAAAAATTGGAACCTATGGCTTCTATTTTCTCAAAGAGAATTGATGCTTTCAGACATGCCAAAACTCCACATGTTACGGATGATATCGTCTCGATGTCAACCTGTTTCTTTTGCGGGCAAAGTGGGCATAACTTGAAGACATGCTTAGAGATTAAGGGTTCTGAACTTGAGGGTCTTCAGAAATCAATAAACTCATATGATGGGACACAGAAGTCGGTATGCTTTTGCATCCGATGTTTTCAGCCGAGTCACTGGGCAGTTGCGTGTCCATTATTGGTGAGGAAGAGTCGACCAACTTGCGCTCATTTGGCTAGCACCTCTGATGCCATTCCCATCAATGGAGGTCTTGTTTCTAGTGATTGTGTTAGACATGAAACTCCTGAGAAAGGCTTCAATTTCGGATTTATGCAGAACATGAATACTGTTGCAGGGGATAACAGGCATTTCAATGCAGAGCAAACTGAGGAATGTTTTTCAAAAGGAAGTATTTTAAAAGGAAAACAGCTTGTAACTTGTTCCGAAGGTGTCAACTCATGTAAAAATAAAATTTCACTACAATGCAGCATAGAAAAGATGGATGTTTTTGGTGATCAGAAGCGACTCTTTGAAGTGATTAGAGGTCTTCGGTTATCGCGGTCGGAGCTAACCAGGTAACAGAAACACCCTTGTATGAAGAATATATGCCAAGGCCCAAGGGACTTTCCTGACTATATTTTCCCTAATTATAATTTGACTGATGAAACATTCTTTTTGTGTGTCAATTGGTTTTTTGGTTCATTTTAATTTAACTTACAACTATTGGCTACTGGATAGTAAATGTTTGTTTAGATTTTACTTGGTCTTGGTGGACTTCATCCATATACTTTTCATATTTTGTCCACAAATTGGTTTTACATATTTTCATTGATTAACTACAAGTTCAGTAACTAAATGGTCGTGTAAGTAGTAGTATATTTTGTTTATATTGGTCCTACATTGGACAATTTGATATATCCTTATAAGCTCTAAGATTTTATGTACCTCTGATGAACAACAACTGATATTGAGTTCAAAGTCTAGTAGTCTACGCTTCAGTATGGTACGGTCTGCTGACTACAAATGCATCCACTTACCTTTAACATGCATATGTTGTCATGTTGGGACTTATGGCTATGGGATTCCAAATGTGTGGGATGCATTTCATCTTAGTTTATAGCTAAGAGTCATACAAGTACCAATTAGTTATGGGATGGATGGTCATATTTAATATATTCAATTACCTTGTTTTGGGTATCTTTTTTTCCAAAACCAATCCAGGGATTAGAGTTTCAATTATTACAGCCAGCAAGACGACATGATATCTTTGTCAACTTTCTTGAATGAGATTCTCATACATATGCATTGAAAAAATCTTAAATGTTATAATTAGTTGGAATTAGTGTTTTTTTCTGGATAAAAGATAGTTCCCAACATAATTATTGGAATTTTCTTGCTTAATTGACTAAGCGATCATTGTTTACTACACTAATCTTCTCTTGTGGATGCTACAGAGAGTGGAAGTCATTAGGTTCATATTCAAGTTTCGAAGGGTTCTTTCTACGCGTAAGGCTCGGAAAATGCAAAAGAGGCGGCATCATGGGAAGTGGCTACCAGGTGGCCTGCATCTGTGGTAACATTACCACCTAGGAATTTCCCTTGCATTCATGTGCATAATGAAATTAAAGCATGCGCATTGCACAAACATTGGAAATGTAAAAAAAGGTAATCCTAAATTGGTCATCTATTTAATCTACCCTTTGTTTTACAGGGGAGGCATTAGAGAATTCAAAGGGAAGCTGTAAAAGTCTTATTGCTGTGAAGATAGGAGATCTCAAGTACTCAATTGATCCTCGATTTGTCTCCAATGAGGACTTTGAGGAGGTAAAATAACAACCTTATTTTCCTTTTCTGCACAGAATATATTATTGTTCTCTTCTTATTCTTTCATTATATCTCTGTTATCGCATCTGTTTGATATGTCATATACCTCTTAATTATCACTTTTCAGTACGTAGGTACAACGTGTGTTTTCCAAACCACTTAAAGTTAAACTTCGTCAGTGATCTTTGTTCATATTTTTGTGAGTTTTGCCTTCTTGATTTCAATTTCAGGCTGAAATAATAGGATGGCATACACAGCTGTCTCGGTTTAGGTTTAGGTTTAGGTTTATGTATATAGTCTGCTTAACATGAAATATATATTTCATGTTTTTCGTAAAGATTTTTACAATTACATACAAAGAATGCATTTGGCTGTAGTTGCTTCAAAAGTGGGGTCAATGTTGTCATATTTCTGAGTTACTTCCTAATGTCATGGTCTTCCTATGCATTAGTAGCCATGGATATCGAGAGAATTGAGCAAGAAATACGTTAGGCAGAAGACTTTAAGCTCCACGTTTTTTATTGGGAGCAAGAAATACGTCAAAATGTTTATTACGTGGTTAACCATTTAGTAGCTTGAAATGAATTTTTGATTTGCAACAATTAAATACATATCATCCTTACGTGTCTTATTTTGTATATTGATATGGACGTAAAATTGCCATAATTTAGCGTTTTGTGTAGGTTTTTTTGAAGGGATTGTCTTGACCATCTTGTGAATTGAGTGCAACATGGATTTAAGTTAGGAATTCATTCTAGGCTTGAATCATCTAATGCTTTGGTTCTGTCATTTCAGAATTAGTCTCATGTTCTTTTGGTTTCAATTGTTAATTTATCGTCAACACTCACTTCCAAGTCCTCCTCTGACCATGATTTCAATGGTTCTTTCTTCTAAGGATGAACTCAATGCGTGGTGGTCTACAATAATACAAGGTGGTGGAGAGTTGCCCAGAGGAGAAGAGCTCACAAGGAAACTACTAGAGAGGTCGAAATTTGGATTCTAGTTCATATTACAATTGCCGAAAATGATAGAGAAACCCTTTCGTGTACAATTAGCAACATCTTACGTCGTTTCATCTCCGCAACCAAAGGAAAAAGAACTTGAGGGTGGTGAAATAAACATGATATCAAAGTCCATATATAAAACTAGAGTTTAATCAGTTAGTTCTAGACTTTTATCTTTTAATTTCGACCACTACAAGTAAACATGTTTGAGCAGTTTAGGTGCATTTTCTTTCATGATGGATGTTAACGTCTTGTATAAATATCATAGCAGCTATATGGTACCTTTTTCTTAGATTCTGCACTAGAGGTTTGGGACCAAGTGGTCTCTTTCAAATATTCTTTGATATCTTCAGAATATATGTGTCAAAAAAGTCAGATGATAATAGTGGTATTTTCTGATTAGTGTGTATTTTTTGTTCTTTTAATATTTTTATACTGGTGTTGGGTTTTATCTCATTGATGTTTAAAACAGGGCAAGAGGCAAGCAAAGTAGAAGACTCATATAGTGGCATGGTTTTCTGCTTGAGAGAAATTTTAGCTTGCATTGCTTCAAAGGGTGGTTTTGTGTCACTTTGGTTGTTAAGACTTGTGCAATTACTTGGCATTAGGGTGTTTGGATTCAGATTCAGGATGAAGGTTTACTTTCGGACCATGATATTATTCATTGTTGGGAATTTGTTAGGAGATTCAATTCCTTCAAATTCCCATGGAGCAAATGAGAAATGCAAGGATTTGAGAAAGCAAGTACCACAGTAACCTCAACTCAAGCACCACACAAGAAGGGAAAAAAATTATACATCTGATTCCAGGTTAGTAACACAATTACACAAGAACTCAAAATCAAGCCCAAATCAGAAACAAGGAAACATAACTATTTTGCATCAGGCAACATCAGTTAATCATACCTAAGTAGTTAACTAGAATTTAAATTTTGGATCGGCCGGCGGTCTGCCGATCCCCAAACATCCGATCGGTGCAGCCATCTTCTTGGACTATGTTCGTTCGTTTAACTCCTTCGATCCGATTCACCCAAACACTGACTTTAATTAGTTAGGATCAATACGAAATCGAACAAAACAGTCCTAACTCTTAACCGCAACTTCTTGGAAAACTATACGGGATTTAGAGATGTGCATAATATGCACTACGTTGTGTTTCTATCTGGTTTGCATCACAATGATAGAATGAAGTTATATTTACCAAGGAATAATCATAGACCACCTGGATGTATGAGAGAATTAGTAATGCTTGAATCTCGTAAACATGGTTGGAATGACATTTTTTAAAACAAATCAACTACATGAAAGTCCATAACATAATAACATCTGGTTAAATTTGAAGCATCTTTGCACAACTTTGGTCAATCGCGATACTAACATATGGATCTGATCATCTAAATCTAAATCTGAAACTGAAACCTCACCTAACAAAATGAAGAGATCAGACTCCTCTTTTCTACGGTCCAACTTTTCCAAAAAAGGCAATCGCATTTCTGAACAATTTGTTTCACGAAACTACGCAAATAAGTTTGGAAAATCTCACGATATTGATTTCGTTTAACACTTGTTCTATTTTCACATAAATATCACAATATTTATTCTGAAAAAATATTATCAAAACCACCTGCAGAAATCTTCATTTTAATTAATCACACTCGGGGAAAAGTTGGGCGGATTTCTTACCTTATAATGTCAAGTCCTATAAACACCAACCGATATGCAGACGAAATTATGAAATACACATCACAAAACCTAATAACAAGTTTAAAATCAAACATTTCAAACAAATAAAAATAAATATTGACAAAACAAAAACTAAATCCCAAATAAATAATAGAAACTCAAACCACCATGTTTTATCAGATCCATCGGCTCAAAAAACCACAATTTAGAAAAATACAAAACAATTCCAAAATATTTTAAAATGTAGTGAAGAGAACTAAATTGCCAACACATACCATTCCTGCATTCTTTCTACATTAAACCTCACATGAACTAAAAACCACAAAGAAACAAAAAAAAGCAACAAGCCGAACAATGGTGTACACTAACATAACCTCCTCTAAAATTTCCCATCCTCAAGACCAACACCATCAGAGAATTTACACCATATCAAAGTCTAATTTATAAAAAAAACCCAAGACTAAACTTTTATTGCAACCACCGCCCTCTACTTCTTAGCCTTCCTCGCCGGTCCGGCCCTCCTCGCCGGCGCCTTTGCCGCCCTCTTTCCCTTCTTAACAACGGGTGTCTTTTTCACCACCTTCGGCGCCGCCACCTTCTTCGCGACCGCCTTCTTCGGGGTCTCCTTGGCAGCCGTCTTCGCCACCTTCGTCACCACTTTCTTAGGAGTCGCCTTCGCCGGCGCAGGCGCAGCCTTCCGCTTCGTACCTCGCGTCTTCTCAACAATTTTCGCCTTCGCCACCGGTTTCGCCTTCGCAGCAGGCTTCGCCGGCGCCTTCGCCTTAGCCGCCGGTTTGGTTACGGCTTTCGCTTTGGCTTTCGGCGGAGGTTTGGGTTTTCCGGCGGGTTTCTTCTTGGGAGTCGACACGGTGGAAGGCTTCTTCCCGGCGGGTTTGGATTTGGACTTGGGTTTGGGGTTGGGTTTGGAGCTGGTTTTGGTTTTGGTTTTGGTCGCCGGAGACGGTTTGGGTTTGACTGGTCCGGCGAGTTTAAAGGAGTTTTTGACCTTAACAAGTTTCCCGGCGGTAGTTAGTTTCTTAAGCTGGTGGAGGAGAAGCTTCCGGAAGTTTGCGGGGAGTTTCGGACCGTACTTGTCTTCCAGAGACTTCGCGATGGCGACCTGACTCGATCCCGTCCTCTCCTTCAAGCTCGAGATGGCCTCCGTTATCATCTAGGGTTTCAACAACCCACCAAAATCTCAGATCCGAATCCAAAACCGACCAAATGGGTCATCCCAGAATCGAATTTTGACAAGAAAAATATAATTACCTCGAGGTAAGGGGGGTGGGAGGAGGGTTTCCGAGGAGCCGCCGGTTTCTTGCGGGGTTTGGCGTCCTTGGATTTCTTAACGGTGGAGTCGGATTGGGGAGGGTTGTCGGTTGGCGGCGGGTTATCGGCCGGAGAAGGGTCGGCGGCGGGTGGGGAGATAGTGGTGTCTTCGGCTGGGGTCGACATGGTTGGTTGGTCTGAGAGGTCGCCGGAGAAGGGGAGAGTTGGAGGAGTGGAGTGATGGAGAAGGGGAGAGTTGAGAGGGGATTTTATATTGTTGGGAGGTGGAATGGAGGCTTGTGATTGGTCGAGAGGGGTGTCACACGGATCGGTGGCTTTGGTGGGTTTGAATGTGGGGCGTTGGATGGAGTGGGATGGACGGTGGAGATGGGGTGGGATTGGGGGGGTTTGGATAGGGATGGTGGGGAGGTGGGGGGAGGGGAGGATGGGAGGTGTGTTTTTGGTTCATGTTTAAGTGATTGTAAGTTTGGGTTGGGAGGTTGGATTTTCATGGGGTTTTGAGTGGGTTGTAGGGTTGGATCTTGGCTTTCTTGGGGGTTTTGTTTTGTTGGATTTGGAATTCTATGGAGGGAGATATTGCAGTTTGAAGATGGATTGGTTCGGTAGGGGGGTCGACCGGAGTTTGTTGTGGTCTTCGGGGCGGTGAGGGGAGCGTGTTGGATTTTCCCCGGAAGTTTTGAATACATTCTATAGAGCATTAACAAAGGAAGGTAATGGCTTTTGAATGGTTGGATTCTGATGAGAGACATGCCAGAATGGGATTCTGGAAGTTGCTCAAAGTAGTACACTTGATATCGTGTGTAATAGTTCATAATTGCAATGCATGTTATGATATAACGTATAAATCGTAACTAGACCATTTAGATAACCATCAAATAGATACCTAATAAGTCGTTAACGTTATCAAAGTACAGTTATTGAAATCAAATTCTTAACTTTTAAGAATTATCATATAATCGGCTCATGATTTACTGAGAATCTCTTACTCTTTAGAAGTGTTATTCAAGAAGCACTTGGTTTTCTTCAATAACGATTCTTTGTCGCTACCACATGATTATCGCATGTCATCTTATCATAATGTCGTCTTTTAACGACGTAAAATTGTGATTAAAACTGATTAACATGTTTTAAGGATATTAAGATAAAGATATATGCACAATATGCATCAGGGTGAGGATGTGAATGGATGCACACAGATTACACACCCTAAGCTTCCAATTTAAAAACATACCAAATCTATGGTTTGATAAGCTAAAGTTTATATTGGATTAGATGTATAAGAGAGATTCTTGAGGTATATGTAGAGCATGTGGTATCTACCCAAAGTCAATTAACAATACCAACAAAAGACAAGTTTTCTATATTCCATCTAATGGACATTGTAGAGTGGGTTCTTCTTGAGTGATCATGTCAAAAACACAAAACATTATAAAAAAATTGTATTTAGAGTATGGCTCTCTTTTTTCCCACAATTATTTGAAAAATAAAAATGTTTCTTTCCATTTTCACGCAAGATACGTATGTACACACAACACTGTAACAACGCAAATACCATAAGCACAAACTTAGTTGCTGAAGATGATCAAATCAAGCAGACCAACCCAAAAATTATTCAAGGAAATAGATAAACAACATTCTCAAAGAAGGATAATTACCTCTAATAGAAAACATAATAATTCACCTTAGTCATCATTTTTGATAAAAATGGCTTGGTAAGTTTCCTATTTGCATATGCTACTTGTGGTTGACACCATTTTGAGGATTTGTCACCAATAAAAGGGTATCAATTGACTTGGAACATGTTCTTCTTTCCACTTGTACATGTAATGTTTCAGATTGAGACGCTCTTGAACTACTAAAGATCTTAATGATAGGGCGATTTTATGAATATAAATTTAATTACTTTTGCTAAGCACTATGATGCAACGTACCCAGTCTTGTCAATAAGCACTATAATCATCACTACATGATTCAAACTTGCTCAAGAAATTAGCAACATGACAAGCTCAATTTGTCCAAAATACACATCTCTACATCCAAATATAGTTGAAATCCTATGGATCGCATTCAGTATCACTATCAATAACAACAGCAATAACAATATCGATCCATTATGAAATTTTAACAAATTAACCAATAAGGACAATTGACATTGAACATGATCAAAACTACATCAACGGATTCAGTATAGCATTAGCTTATCTCGAAGTGACAACAACAGTTGATGAGCACACAAGAAACAATAAGTTGTCCAAATTAAAGAAATCATGAAATTAACCTTCGTGTTACTAAATTATTGTCCCAAATCTTGACCATATTACTATTAATTAATCACAATTCAAGACGACATGAGAAGCTGTTCATCATATCTGATCGATCCAAAACATCAAGAATCATTTTAGTTCTAGACTTCCAGTTCAACATCCTCAGTATAATTCACTCAAATTAATATAAACTTTAAATTACACACATAATCAAAGGTGAAATTTTTGGCATGGTTTGATGTGATGGGATTTCATCCGATAAAGATTAGATCACAAATGGTAGTTGACCCATTTGATTCATTCCGTGTCATAAAGGGTTTGTGTTATCTAGTCTTCATGTTAAGAGAATAGTTAGTGGGTTAATGAAAAGGTCATGTGGGTTCATACACCCAACAACATGATTTAGGGGTCGTGGTGGCAACTTGTATGTTGAATCGATTACGTTCATGTTGCAAAAATCAAACGTTTCTTGCATATCCCTAACTATAATCGATCTAACATTGAATTCGTATAATCATTCTCTAACGTCTGTGTTTCCAACCAAGCTCCAATTGGAGCTCCTAAAGGGACAAATTTATCAAGCTACTCGATTAGTCTCTCTAATCCATGATACCTAATCAGTTTTTCTCTGATTGCAATGACTTTTATCATATATATATATATATATATATATATATATATATATATATATATATATATATATATCTTCACAATCTAATCAGAGAAACAATCACTTTATGTTGTAGTGTGGAATGGGTTGAAAACCTATATAGAGAGGGGAAGACAAAAGGTGGTGAATATGGTGGAAAAGGCTTGTGGGAATCAGTTTGGATTATTGCTGTAAATTGGTATTTTGATGATAACAACAAACATGTGTGACTAAGATATCAATTAAGTGTTTCAGAATCACATAGAGATCCAAATTCAGGCAATCAAATTAGGAAAGATTAATTGTTCGAAGACAACTTCAAGATTGATGGAATATCTCTTTTACAAGGATTTAAGATTTCAAAAACCTTATTATAACTTCATAATTTGTTTTGAATCTTTTCTAACTCATGACACACTATTTAAATACTTTTTTCTTTAATTTTTAACATAATTATAACACACACAAACAAAGAAAATCCTTTTTTGTGCTTCAAGATCATTTATCTTCTTCCATCCACTTCCTAACATACAACTTTTGCCACACAAGATGGGACAAACATTCTTGATCATTAAGTTATTGCTAATAAGGAAGTGCAAGGTGAATTTGTCTACTTTCGGGGAGTAAAGAATATTTACAAGAGGTGTTCGTCAAGTGCAGCTGTAATGAGTTGAGATCTTACCCAAAAATATAGTTTTGGGTATAAATCTCAAATAGAGGAATTAGGGACTAGATTAGGCCAAGGTTAAGTTGAACTAGTATAAATAATTCCATCATCTCTTTCATTGATTTGATTTTCGATTTCACATTATTTATTTTTTCATCGCTATAATTGCTTAATTATATTTCATCTCACTCTATTGACCTCCTCTTTAGTATCACGAGATTTGCGTTATAATTTGACAAACTTGTCCAGCAACTCACCAGACATTTTCAAAACATCACTTTACGCCGTCAAGCATGCTATAAATTGGTTAAGTATTAGCAATCTCTTTCATTGATTTGATTTTCGATTTCACATTATTTATTTATTTCATCGCTATAATTGCTTAATTATATTTCATTGGTAAGAACTCCTACATTCTAGATTAGTTGATTGCTCAAAGTGTGGTATGAATGGTAGATCGTTGTAATCTATTGCAAGTTCGACGTCAATGAAGATGCGACAAGGAACCACATGGCAACATAAGAAACCAAACTACAATGGCCCCTTGTCTCTCTGTAGCACCATCCCTGCTACAACTAACTAAACTAATTTACCGAGCAAATCAAGGGATTTATAGATGAGAGTTCATAGGGATGAAGTGATCATGACATAGACATGGCTCGATAGGTGAAGTAAAATAGACATAAAACTGTATTCTAAAACTGGGTGAAATAAGCATGGTAGATATCATATACTTGGCAAACAACCATCAAAATAAAAATAAAAACATTACTTTTACCCAACATACATCCCTATCTAAACGCAGTTACTGGTGCTACAAAGCAAAACATAATTCTGACACGTGAGATCAAACTCAAAAAACAACATATTATCAAACACTTGAAGATCATATACACTAATCAAATTAAATAAGAAATTACACCTAAATATGAAGATTTCGTCATGAAATTTACGCTTCACAGCATTTATCTTACCATCCTAAATCATTCTCCACTCCAAGGGAATGGATCTAGGTAAAACAAGCCTTAAATAGATTTAAGACAAACACCATAGAAAATATTCATCTAAGACAAACTAGCTTACTCTAATTTATAGAAGAAACTTATTTCTCTATATCTAATCACTTGTTAAGTATCAACAAAGAATGTACCATTTCTCTATGGAAGATACATATATCTTTTGGCACAAACCAAGTAACCATAAATCATAAGAACCAGTTAAATAAGATATTAATGCAACAAATTCAAATAAGTACAAGTAGAAAACTCGTAAGAAGAAATGCCAATCAACAAATATGAGTACCTGTAATCTAACAATACAACACAATAAGATTTCACCGACGTTAGTTATCCGTCGGTGTAGTGAACATCGACGGATATACCTACCACCAGTGTTGTTTGCATCGGTGTTTAGTTACACATTGTTTTGTCGGAGAGAAGAACACCGACGGATATCCGTCAGTGACAGACAAATGGATGTATCCGTCGGTGTAAGATACATTGACTAATAGTTCTTCTCCAATATCACTGATGGACGTGAGCTTACACAGACGGATAAGTATCACTGATGTAGGTTACCCGACAAAAGTCAAAACTTACACCGACGAATAGGGCTGTGCAACCGGTCCAACCCAAACCGAACCCGGACCGGAACCGGATCGAGTCCGGACCCCGGACCGAAGACCGGGCCGGTTGGGTCTGGTCCGGTCCGGGTTTTTTACCTTAAAATTAAAAAAAAATCAGACCGGTCTGGCCCGGACCGGACCGGTTGTTGCTCAGCACTACCGACGAATATGTACCATCAGTGTAAGTCCAATCAAGAACTATGAATAGTCTATTGGCTCTTTCTGGGATCTGATTTCTATGATCAAAAGAAGCAATATTTTTCATCAGTCATCCATAACACATTCATCCGCAAACATATAACCAGAAGAACTCATATATGCATTTATCTAAAAAGCATTCAATCAAAACAACAAATACATTCATTCAAACAACAAACTACATACAAAATGATGTAAGTATATTGAAATTAAGTTTTCAATTCACAAAGTAGCAAAACAAAGTTTGATAATGATAGTAGAAAAAATACACAAACATTATGATGTCAAACCTCTGGTGCTTGCTTAGCCGGATGGTTTGTGATCGTCATCTCGTTTTGAGGACAATAGTGGTGTGCAAATAGATGTGATATTAATATCATGTATGTTATAATACATTATATATTAACACGATACTTCATATATAACCTAGTAGATGTAATACACATTACTAAATTACGAATACCATACCTGATCGTTATAACCACCTTCGCCATCAAAAAGTCGATGGTCGACTACATGGTTGTGAACTTGCCTTTCACCTTCACTAGCTCGCTACTCACTCGCTATAGCTCCTGACTCTCTCAAACTCTTAGCTAACTTCCGATTTAGTGTTGAGTTTTGCTTGGGATGTCGTCCCGTGAAATCCGTACATGTCTGTGAGGGTGACAAGAATGGAGTACATCCTCACATGCTCGTGTTTGTCGCCCATAAAAGTCCCAACTGAATCGTCCGCGGCAACCACTTAAGTGATAGAGCCATGAGAGCTCATCGCACTCGGTCATTGTAGAGCTTCTAATCTTTCCCACAAGCAGAAAATATCATAAAATTGTTGTAAAGACCGACAAATCTATCTGTTGTTTGACGGTGACACATCTTTCAGTGTTGGTTTTTGTGCCAAAAAAATTATTTTTCCACCAACAATTTTTTCAGAAACATACACCGACGGAATTTATCCGTCGACGATTATAAATGTATACGTCAGTGAACGTTTCCACTAACAGATAAACGTGTCCGTTGGTGGATACATACGTACACCGACAGATATCTAGGTTGTACGGGTATCCATTTTTCATCCTGGTGAACCGAAAATGAATAGAGAGTGAGAAATAGTCAATGTAATCTGTTTTTCTAGTAGTGTAGGTAAATGATATGATCTTGGGTTAATTTGAAAACGAATCTCTTGATATTAATACATTACAAAGTATTCTTTTGGAGTGGACAATAGGCAAGAATGCAACCACAATACATGTTTGAAAGCAACCATGTGCCTTGGATAAGAAACAATACCTCCGAAAACAATAGAAACAAGTGCTGAAAAATATTTTAGCAGAAAATTGAGCAAGTCTCATTCATGCCAACTCAACAATTTGTTTGGCATATAACAAGTTTGCCTTTTGTGATGAACTACAAATTCTAGTGAGAAAATCCACAAATGCCAAAAATAAATGTCTTGAAATTCCAACAACTATTTGAAGATTAGAGTTGTATGTTTTAAAAATATATGTACTTTTGTTAATTATATCTCAATATATATATGTAGTCGTGGTTTGAGTTATTAAAATCTAGCAATAGTTAGCCATTCTGCATGAATACATAGATGAAATTTGGGTTACTATTTAGTATTTACCCATAAATCTATTAATTTGGGTACATAAAAATAATGCCCATGAATCTATTAATTTCTAAACAACGCGATCACACAAATCGACATGAAGCGAAGACGTGCTAAAATTCCATAAATAATGCAAACAAGTAATTTAAACATGATTTGACTCGGGCAAGATATGACACTCATAATAAGACTCAAATTTCCAAAACAACTCGACTTCCTCTTATTTATAACACGAGAAAAGATGTATAACATATAATGGATTTATTTTACAGTTATTACACGGTTTCTTTGATAGTGCAAGTGCAACTTGATCAACACGTTGTTGTTGTTAATTGACTATCAAATCAAGTTACATAAAACCGAGAAGTTCCAGGAATAATATTCATATGAATTTATGGTTGGCTACCACTAAAGGTATCCTAACAAAAATTGACAATAACTTCTCTACATCCCTGACGACAGAACTCAATTTCAATGTTTTGGTTCGAAGTGGAATTGAAACTTTAACGTGGAAGATTTAGAGAAAATTTGTTGGCTTGCATGCTAGTGTTTCGAATGACTATGCTGTGTATGCATAGAAGCGACGAAGAAAAAAGAAAAAAGAAAAGAGAGAAAGTACGAAGAAAAGAAGAAAAAGAAAGAGAACCAAAATAGTCTTCGTGTATAAATAATTTAGGATGTGTTCGGATGAAGTGTTTGCTTCTAACAAAACTCAATTTTTCTCGCTTTAACATCCAAACAACACTTGGTTTCTCCAAAATATGGTTGCTTGGGAAATCCAAATTCTCCATTTCATATTGGGAATGGAGAATCTTGATCGGTTAAAGAAATTTCTCCGGTTGTTCCTATACTAAAGTTGCAAATCCTTATTCTCTGACCTCTATTTTTTTGTTTTTACGTCAAATGACACTTTTGCCCCAGTCAATATATTTAGTTGCAGCTCGTGTCCTTGTTAAAGGTGATATACCCCAATCAAGAATCTACCAAAACATGTTTTACGAAAGGAAACAGATTCTAATAATTTGTGTCCTCCAAGCAACATATCCCAATACACCCTAAAAATAGAAGAAAGAAAAAGAAGTAATAACTATATTATATTATTACAGGAATTCTCAAGTGAGCCCAGGGCTTAATCAAACTAAATTAAGCCCCCACAATATCCACCACTCATTTCAAAATGTAAGGTAGATTAAGAAAAAAACGGTTATGCTAATGAATGGTGAGATTAACTGTAAATAAGATCCAATAGTGAGATTGTAGGGGGCTTAAACTAAATTTGATGAGCCATGGGCTCACTAGAGCTTGACCCTATATTATTATACCATATTACCAAAATACTCAAGAATGTTTCATCTTTTTATTTCATTTTGGTTTTTCTCCATGTTTAAAGAAAAAGTTTGAACTTACATTCAATTACAATATTTTCTTTTCATTTCTTTCTCATTTTTTCTCATTTTCTCTCCTAATTAATGTTTCTATATACTGAAAGAGAACTTCTTCTTTTTCTTCTCTTGTTAGGCTTTTATCCACACACAATTGGTGCCAAAGCATTTGATTTGATATAGTAGACTTACTTACCGGTTGATCATTGGTTAGCATGTTGTAAGCTTTCGATGGATTTTGTGACATGAGACATAATGCCATTACGATTTGACGAATGAGGACATTTGGGATGCCAATGGGTATCCGGAATCGGAACAGGTCAAACCGAACTAGATCCGGAACAGGTCAAACCAACCTAGGTTGAAAGGGAAATATATACGACATTTACCACTCCACCAACTCACTGGAGTTGTTGATTAATGTTCTGCTAAATAGATATTGCTTTGTCAACGATATTGAAGTGCGGAAAATTTAGTTCCACATCGGAAAAACCGGATTTCCCCCTCCCATTCCAACTTATATAACCTCACCATAGGCAAGTGAGTTGAACAATTCTTTTGGTATGAGTTTCTTGAGCAGATAAACAAAGAATCTGTTGAAAAATATAAGTTTTGTATTGGATCCGGTTTTGGATATCTATGATCCCATCGGATCCGATTTTGGGTACCCAAGTTGGGAACCAACCCGGATCCGGTTCGGTTTTCGGTACCCAAATAAAAAATGGATCCGAATCCGGTTCTCCCTCCCAGTACCTAACCAGAATCGATCTGTTGCCATCCTTAGAATTATCTAGATAAATTTAGAAATATCTTGAATAATGTAAAATAGAGTAATATCTTGAATAATGTAAAATAGAGTAGAATACTCTAGAATCACGGAGAATATTCTAAAGTATGAATAGTCTAGAATTATTTCAATTCTAGAATATTCCATTAAGTCCTATAAATATGGGATAAATCTCATTTGTAACGAATCGATCCTAGAGCCTCCATTCAAGTGTGTCCAAGTAGAAGAGTGGGTTAAGTGTTGTTCAAGTCCCATTCAAAGCCAGGTAAGTTCTTCTCTTTGAATCAAAGTGATTTTCTTATTTAAAGTCTTTTATCTTTCAAATCGCTTCCGCTTGTCCCAACAAAATTGGTATCAAAGTCACAATTTTTACCCTTAAGCCTTGGTCATATATCTATCCTCTCTCCCTCTTCAATTACCCCCGAAACCTTGTCCCCATCTTTGATAAAGAAAGCTAAGACTATTAGAGTCTTCAAATGAAAACGCTCTTTATCTCACAAGACTTGTGGGAATTAGTCAAAGAAGATTATGAGGAGCCACAACATGTTGCCACAATTATCAACTTGGAACTAAGCAAAGCAAAATGAACACAAGGAAAACAAGAAGGACACTAAGGCACTTATATTCATCCAACAAGAGGTAAGTAAACCTATCTTTCCTCATATCGTGGCAGCTAGGAAATCTAAAGAAGCTTGGGAGATATTGAAGAAGCAGTTTTGTAATGACCCTAACTTGTTTAAGGATTAATGGTGATTAGGTGGGCTAATGATGGTGTTTGCATGGGAGTTGGGGGAAGGAATAGGAGGAGTGTTGTTGGTGAGGTGTTGGGAGACGTGATGGTGATGGGAAGTAGGATGGTAGGGTGATGGTGGGAGTAGGGTGAGGTGGTGGGAGGCATGGGTTTATGGTGGCTTGACTTTGGTGGAGAAAACCCATCTCCCTCCTTTACTTCTCTCCCTCTCACGTCTCTTTCCTTCCTTCTTCTTATTGAACCCATTCTCCTCTCCATCCATATTTCTTCCTCTCCTTCAAGATCCTCGAACTCCGGTGGTGAGGGTTGCAAATCAAGGCGTGCGAGGCAAGGACGTGGTGGGAAGAAGACGCAAGGAGGAGGTGCGTGAGGTTGCAGTTCGGAGGCGTCGTTGGAGCTCCGGTGTTCTCCGGTGAAGTCGTCGTTCTTCGCGAAGAAGGTATGCCAAATTCTTGCATTAGAGGCCTTTTTGCTCACCCACGTTGGGGTGGAGTTGTGGTCGGTCGCGGGAGGTCGGAGACCTCGCCGGCGACGAGGAAATGATGTAAAATCCTTGGCTGGCGCAAGGCTGCTGTCGACCAACGGTCGACCGGTCCCTTCGGGCGGTCGACCGAATGTAGTGTATTTTGACTGCCTGATAGTTTTCGGTCGACCGGTTCCTTGTGGTCGGTCGACCGTAACTTAAGTGTACTGGTTTGTTTACGCTTGTTTGCGGTCGACCGTTATATGACTTAGAATGCTAGGATGTCTCTGGTAGTTTTCGGTCGACCGGGACCCCTGAGTCGGTCGATGGAATAGGCTTGTGTGATTTTGACCACACTCCAGATTTTGACCCCGTATCGGTCGACCGGTTTTAGTTCAACGGTCGACTGTTGGGACTTAAGTTTTGCGCAAAGAGTTCGACCGTTGCAGACTTTCGGTCGACAGATTCCCTTGAGGAAACGGTCGACCGGGTGCCTCTTTCGGTCGATCGTTTTTGCGCAGGACTGAATTCCTGGTTCCGTTTAGGATGTCAACTCTGTCCACAGAAACCCGTGTCCTCGCCTTGTGCGTGAGTCAGGAGGTGACGGTGGGCGCGTTACGCGTGCCTGCCCATGGACCGCCGTGTGGAAGAGTTTGGGTGTTCGGGACGCGTCACCTCCATGTATGGATCGTGACTAATATGATGGATTGATTTGACTCGTGTTAGAATAGCAGCCAGAGGGATTGCGGATCTCATTGCTTCAGCGGGCACACAATTGTTGTTGGGTGAAGTGACTACCGGCCTGGATGGCTACAGAGGCCCCTTCCCTGCTTTTATAGCGGCGGAGTTGGTGTCTGCACGTAGAGCTCGATGACCCCGCGGACTTCGGTTCGGATATGTCGATTTTCTGGCCTTGTGTGGCGGATATGTTCAACTGTCCTTGATGGCAGTGATTGCACGAGCCCGTGCGGCCTGTGTGGCGGCGGGAGGGCCCCTGTGCGGCATGTGTGGCGGCAGGGAGGATCACGCGTGGCCTGTGTGGTTGCGGCGATGGACTGTCGATGATGTGTTCCAGCAGGTAGCTCGATTGGGCACCTATCGAGTGAGATACCGTGCGGTCTGTTCGGCGCCGGTGATGGACCGACCTGAGCGACGGCTCCATTGGTGTCGTGGTGGATCACGATGTTTTCAGATCTGATTCTACATGCGCGGAAGTGCAAACGCCTCCTCACCGATCCCTTGGCTTGTGTAGTCGCGTGTGGGGATGTGTTGCGTATTGTCCGCTAGACCGTATGTGCCTACGGTAGGTCTCTACGGAGACCCGATGTTCGGCCCGTGTGGCGACGGGAGGGTCCTGTGCGGCCTGTGTGGCGGCAGTGAGGATCGTGCGAGGCCTGTGTGGCGGCAGTGAGGATCGTGCGAGGCCTGTGTGGCGACGACGATGTGGTGGACCATGCGGCATGTGTGGCGACGGCGTTGTTGCGGACCATTGGGCCTGTGTGCCTGCGGTGGCGGTGTAGACCGCGGGGCCTGTGTGGCAGCGGAAACGATTGCAGGACGGATATCCGGTTTTGCCCTTGTGGGAGTGTTGTTTACTGCTTTGTATTTCATGCCATGCTATACTAGTATGATAGGGCATATAGGTGAGCTTGTCATACGGGGTTTCCTTATGGAAACTCAGGCATTGTTGTTATGATTATTTTCAGGACCGCGTTAGGTTCCGGCGGGTGATGACCGAGGGAGATTGCACTTTGGGACTGGATCATGTTGTCTGCCTATTTTAAGTTGTCGTGATTACATGTATTATGTATTTTGTGTTATGATGTAATCACTCTTTTGACAAACTCTTATGTAATATGGTGCACCAGATATATTTGGATATTTCTTTGAGTAATGTCCCCACTCCTGATGGTTTTATACTTGTGGTTCCTTGAGTTTAAAAACTTTAAATTTTCCGCTGTTCGGAGATGTTACGAGTTTTAGGATCATAAAAAGGTAATCGTTGTCAAATTTCAATCCTTATGGATAGAATTTGATAATTCGTTGATGAATGATGGTGAACAAGTCCAAGGATTTTTTTCGAGGATCTCTACTATCATTAATCAAATCCGTAGTTATGGAGATACTATCACAGATCATAAAAAATATTGAGAGGATTTTAAGAAGTTTGCCTGCAAAATTTGATTATATAGTAGCAACTATAGAGGACTCCAAAGATTTATCAAAAGCGACTCTTCATGAGCTAATGAGTTCTCTTGCGGCACATGAACAGGTTCTCGAGCCAACTCTTAGAGCATGCATTCCAATCAAAAACTAGCTTTGGAGAAAGAAATGGAGATAATAAGCCTCAAGGAATGGGCCAACAAAGACAAGACAATGGGAGGTAAAATTTCAATGGACGAGGGAAAAGAAGGTCAGACACAACAACCAAAGATCCGATAAAGTAAACTCTGACTCACTATGTATTATTTGCAAAAGACAAATCATGAGAGTAAAGATTGCCGATTTAGATGCATAAGATGCAAAATCCCCAATCATTCTCAAAGAGATTGTTAGTTTCAAAAGAATGAGGTCAACTTCTCGGAAAAACAATGAAGTCAAGGATAACTCTTCGATTCATGAATAACTGTTCAACAAGAATCAAAGGACACTTGGTATATAAATAGTAGATGCAGCAACCACAAAGATTGCTTTGTGCAATTGGATGAAGGAGTAAAATCAGAAGTGAAACTTGGAGATGGATGCTGCAGAATATTGAAGGAAAATGAGTCATAGCCGTCAATACAAAAGAAGGTAACTCAAAACTCATCTCTGATGTGTTTTATGTTCCCAGCTTAGCTCACAATCTATTATGTGTGGGTCAGTTAATGCAAAAAGGATACTCAGTTAAATTTGATGATGATTGTTGCATTATTAAGGATAAGAAAAAACAATCAAACAGTGGTAAAAATTAAGATGACTCAGAGTAAGGTATTCCTTATTGTTATGTTAGTAAGAGAAAATTATGGTTTAAGTGTCGAGAAAATAGATGACTCCTTACTTTGACACCAAAGATATGGACCCTTAAATTTTATGAGTATAATACTTCTAAAAAAGAAGAATATTGTAGTAGGCCTCCCATATATAAAACAAAAGGATACGATATGTGAAGGGTGTATTTATGGAAAGTTCCCTAGACTACCTTTTACAAATACAATGGAGAGCAAGAGTCCCACTTGAGCTAGCACATATTGTTGCCTTTTTGCCTTAATCTATATTAATTTTGATGATTAATCAAACTAATCTTGATCAATCAACCTAATCAATCAAAGTGAGCAAACATGATTACATGCATTGCATACATATTTGTATATTTGCAATCATCTTAATATGTTGATCAAGATTATCAAAGAGAATGAGCATTGGAACAAAGACATCAAGACTCAAGACATGTAATCAAAGCTTTGGACTAAGACTTGTAATTTTCTATTTATTGAGTCCATAGGAAAATATATAAACTTGAGTAGTAGAATTGCCTTACACTATGATTCTGTCACAACCAAGTTCGGTCGACCGAATGGCAAACGGTCGACCGAACTGCCTTGGATTCATTTTGGAGTTTACTATCTAGAATTCTCCGAATGGTTGATCGAATGGGTAACGGTCGACCAAACTGCGTTTGACCAGTTTTGGATTTTACTCCAACGGTCATATTTGAATCTTGCCTCTTTTGGTCATCCGAATAGACAACGGTCGACCGAACTAGCATAAGTTTGAAAACAACTAATCTTTCCTCTCCACCTTAGAACGGTGCACCGAACTCTTTTCGGTAAACCGAAATCTCTATTGGTTGAAATTTGAGTCATATTCTGAAGCAACCAAACGATCATCCGAATGGTCTTCGGTCGACCGAACTAGCCCAGAATTCTGCCAGAGCTTCAAGCAAACTCTTGCTTCTCATTGGTTCATAACTCCACCAACTCCCCACTGGCTCTATTAGCTTTGAAGCCTATATCAGCCTCATTCAAGAGACACAAATAAGACCTCTACACTCTCAATTCATCTATACTCTTTGTACTCTCATTTCCCAAACTTTCAAAACTCCAAATACACTCAAAGCTTCATCTTCACCACTTGTATATCCATTCCATATCAATATCCAAGTGTGCTCAAGTATAGAGTGTTAGATTGTGATTCAACTTTCACATCAAAGAATCACCAAGTTGTAAAGCTTCGAGGAAGCTCCCTCTCGGGTTGTGAGAGGAGACACGAGCGAGGCGAGGATTGTTTGCGAGGCTTGGTGTTGTAAACAGGGTTGATCTCGGCCCAGAACGGAGATCGGTTAGTGGAACCGTAAGTGAGGCTCGGGGATCGAGCGAGGCTTGCGATGAGGATAAGGACCGGGTGCGGTGTTGTTTAATCGTTTTGAATTTAGACCGCAAGTGCATAACCCTCGGTGAAGACGGGGCAAGTACGGGTCGTCTGCAGGGAGGTGAGCATCCTCTGGTATGATCGAAATCAGATGGCGAAAAAAAGGGAGAAGAGTTGTAGATTATGCTAAGCTACACTACTCTAGACTAGTAAGTAACACATGCAAAAGGAAACAACAAACAATGGACTAAATCTAAACTAAGAAACTTGATAAGTAAGCTAGAAATCAGAGTTGAAAACCCCTAAGGGGTGGAGTGAGTGCACACATGCAAAGAGATGGTGAAGAATACATTCATTAAACACAAATGAATGTTGTATTTTCATGTATAGGAAGTGTCTAATGATTATGACAAAACCTATCAATCTCATTACTAACCTAGTTGACTAACATTAACATACACAAGTTGATTATTTGAGAACCTAAACAAGCATGGGAGATGTCTAAGAGTTATGACAAAAACTCATCAAGTTACAAGTTCTATCCTAAACAAGCAAGCATATATTTATGTTTATCAACACATTTCATACAAAACATTCATTTCCATTCACTTTTGCATGTATAAAACATCAACTCCACCCCCAAAGGGGATGGAACTACTCACTATCGATTAAACTAATTATTATCCTAAGAAAGGAAAATATATCAACTAAGTTACTAAGGTTAATGAAATGAAATTAAACTAAGTATGCAAGCAACATGAAACAAGCAACATAACAAAGAAACTTTTATTAAATTCAGACTCACAATACAAGTAACATCTTCCTACTTTAGTATTTGCTCCAAGACTCCACTTCAAGTTCCAAGACTCCACTTTTTGCTCCAAGACCACTTTTAGTTACAAGTTAGGAAGAATAGCCACTAAGTATGTAGTAGTTTTCAAGGGAAGGTGAGGAGTTCTATTTATAGTCATGGGAAAAGGTAATCAGGGACAATCCCCCGATGTGGGACTAATACAACACCAGAAATAGATAAAAACCACCCTAATACATGTTCTTCCCGTGTCTGATCCGGACCCGACCCTACCGCCAATCAGCGGTCTACAGAGTCCGGATCTGGTCTGGATTTTGGGTGGGCTTTGTTGGAGTGATTTCTTTATGTGTGATGCACCCAAGTCGGTTTGTGGAGTTTAGGCCCGAATCGAATTGGTAAAATACTCTTCATGATGGTGTGAAGTATTTCCATTTGTTTCTTGGTCCTTTGGGCTTACATTAAGGTCATTCTCTCTTGCATCTCAGTCCCCAAGTCTCACAACTCAGTCATTTTTCATGCTTTTAGGTCCTTTTATGCTTCTTCTCCTCAAACCTATTTATTCTTGAAACTCAAAGATAAAACTCATTACATAGCATTGTTTAGGTTCAAAATAATAGATATAAGACACAAATGAATGTATGAAATGATGTCAAGCAGGTACCGAACCTCTCTAACTCCGTTGTCGTCGATTTTGTGGTTTGCACGTTTTTTATCTTTTTATCTTTTACTTAGTATTTTGATTCTACATTTAATTCTTGAGGGCCATAGATCCTAACACATATTTGTAGCCTAACTCAAACTCCCTCTCTCAACAGCAAGAGATACTTTCTTCTATTCGTTGATGACTATAGTAGATTGATGTGGATTTACATTTTGGAGCAAAAGTCTGAACGTTTTAGGGTAAATTCATCTACTTTAGAGCCTTTGTCGAAAAAGCAAAGTGATAATAATCTAAAAGTACTAAGAACTTATCGAGGGGTAGACTTTATATCAAAGGAGTTTTTAGATTTTTGCAAGAACAGTGGGATGAAGAGAGAGTTGACACAAAGTATACTCCACAACAAAATGGTGTAGCTGAAAGAAGAAATCACACCATAGTGGAGATGGCTAGAAGTACGTTGAAAGCAAAGGACTTCCAAATTGGGCCGAAGCAGTTAATACAATAGTTTAGCTTCTTGATAGATCTCCAACTATGTCTATTAAGAACATGACTCGATATGCAACATGGTATAAAAAGACCAATGATTAATCATTTAAAGGTCTTTGGATGCATAGCTTATGGACATATTCATTCTCAAAGAAGAGAGAAATTCGATGAAAAGGGAGAAAATATATTCTAATTGGCTATAGTGAGGAATCCAAGGCCTACCGACTCTTCAATCCAAGTACAAAGAGCTTAGTTATTTAAGAGATGTCATTTTTTATGAACAAGCTTCCGGGAAATGGGAAGAAGAATTCGATGAGGCTCATAAGACCGTTGAAGTAGAAAAGGCACTAGTAATTGCATCTAAAGAATCATCTTTTAAAGGAACTCTAAGACTATTAGACTATGACGACCCTCCAAGAAAGGTACGCTCTCTTGACGAGATATATGAATCAACTAACTTTGCTTTAATTGCCAGTGAGCCTCAAAAGTATAAAGAAGTAATAAAAGAAGAAGCATGGATTAAAACCATGAATGAGGAGATCACAATGATTGAAAAGAATCAAACTTGGAAGTTTGTAGATCGTCCACCGAAAGAAAGAAATGATTGGTCTCAAGTGGATCTACAAGATGACGCACAAGGAAGATGGTTTGATCCATAGGTACAAGCTCGACTGGTAGCAAATGGATATTCTCAACAACCAGCTTTTCTCAATAGAGAGCTAGAAGAAGTATATGTAGAGCAACCTTAAGGTTATGTTGTGAAGGATAAACAAGACAAAGTCTAGAAGCGTAGGATCATATGGTCCCTAATTAATCTAATAAAATTCTTAATTCTCTACTTGATAATGCAACAGAAACTATAATTGAAAAACACAAGTAAAGATAGATGATTGATTCATTTTAAATACCGCAAGTGCGCGACGTCAGTGAAGTGGCAAATACAGGTCAAGTCCACAGGAGGTGAATCAACTCAGGTTTTTCAGAAATCAAGTGGAAAATAAGAGGAGAAGAAGTTTGATTACACTATACTAAGCTACACTAAACTAGCAATTAACAACAAGCAAGATGGAAGCACAAGACTAACATGAAACTAAACTAGCAACTAACAAACTAGAAAGATGAAATTCAGGAAGGAAAACCCCCTAAGGGGTGGTGTGTGTACACAAATAATAAGGTGGTGAAGAATGCATTCAATAAGGCACAAGTGTAGGTTGTGTTTTCATGCATAAGAAACACCTAATGGTTGCGGCAAAACCTATCATTCCAATCACTAACCTTGTTAATTAACATGAGCATAATTAAGTTGGTTATTAAGAACCTAAACAAGCATGAGAAGTACCTAATGGTTATGTAAAAACTCATCAAGTTGAGTATTCTCATTTAAACAAAGAAGCATACATTCATATTCATCACATATTGCAAAAGATAACATTCATCCCATTCTTCATTACATGTATAAACATCATCTCCACCCTTAAAGGGGGATGAAACTACTCACTACACATTAAGCTAAAATATATATTAAGAAATAAAGATATTTTAACGAGTTATACTATATTAGGAAAACAAAACTAAGCTAAACATGCAAGCATTAAAAGAGACAACATTAAACAAAACTAGGAAGAGTTATTTTATTTACATCACAAGTAGAATTCTTCTCCACTTGAGTTTTGCTCTAAGACTTACTCCAAGTAGAGAAAATGATCACCAAACAATGAGTAGTTTACAAAGGAGGAAGAAGACTTCTATTTATAGACATGAAAAAGGCAACTAGGGACAATCCCCCGGTGTGCGACTAATAAAATATTCCCAGAAAAGACATAAACACATAACCCATATCTGTGCGAAACCGGGTTGGATTCTGAGAAAAAGGGACCACTAATTAGCGGTCTTGTGCTGCCAATTAATGGTCATTTTTTGTTGGATCGGACCAATTTTCATATATCTTCTTTAGTGCTTCACTTCTTCACGTGGAGTGCACTCAGATTGGTTATTGGAGTCTAAGCCCGAATGTAATTGCCAAAATACTCCTTATGATGGTGTGAAGTTTCTCTGTTTGCTATTTTGTCCCTCCCAACTTACGTCCAGGTCATTCCCTCTTGCAGATGGGTCATTGTGTATGACCGAGAGGTCCATTTTGCTTCATTTAAGTCATTTCTTCTTATGTTTTAATCTTTTTCTTTTCCCTTCTATTCTTTATTACCTGATACCTGAAATATAACAACAAACACTCAAGTAGCACATTATTTGGGTAAAATTAAGGATATATATCATGAATATGATGCGTGATATGCTACTAATCAATAGACAAATCAAACCACAATGAACAAGGCGACTGTTATAGAAGTTCAGCACCCTACCAGGGTCTGACTTCCTCTCTTGCAAGCTCCGCTAGACTCCATGAGCTCCGCCTACATCTTCACTATCGACTCCCTGTTCCCGTCTGAGAGAGAATGCCTTTACAACACAAACTCGCAAACAATCCTCGTCGAGCTCGATTTCTTCCTCTCACAATCCGAGAGGGATGCTTTGGGCTTTCACCGAAACCATTAACTTTGACAACAACAAATTTGAGTGGATCAAACACTCTCTAACTTAAGCACACTTTGAGTAAGATATGAAATTGATCAAATGTGTGAAGTTTTGGCTCGAGTGTAGGACTGTGATTTTAGGAGTGGAGGATTTCTCTCTAGTGTAAGTGTGTGTTTGGTGTAGGAGAGTTGTCCTAAATCGGTCGACCGATACGCGATAAAAGGTCGATTGTTTTCTTAAGTATAAGGAAATGTTCGAGCCAACTTAAGTTATGGTCGAACCACTTGGGCTACAACTTAAGTCATTGGTCGAACCAAATGTGGGGGCGGTCGACCGATTAGAGGGTTTTGACTAAGTAAAAGATTAACGGTCGAATGCAAGAAAAATGCCCGTTTGACTGAAACTAACACACTTTTGGGAGACAAAAATGTCTTCATCCGGTCGACCGCCAATAAGGCATCGTTCGACCGGTAGCCAAATGTATTTAGGGATTTAGGTAGATTTATACAAATGTGACCGTTGTATAATACGACAAAAATAACAACCATATGAAAATGTGTAGAACAGTTGCCCGAAAATGTGAAATTGGTCGACCGATGGAGTTAGGTAAAAAATCACTATTTGTAAAATCGTTAACTGGTAGAAACAGTCGTACGGAAAACTCATTTTGGTCGACCGTTCTGCATAGAGAGACAGAAGTTTGGTTTAAGTGATTTTCTTACCTAAATTTGGGTGACCTATTGAAGTCTAATTGATCTGAAATTTTGTGTGTGACTTCTACAAGGAATCTAGTGTGTATGTTAATAGATTTTACTCTTGTATGCCCAAGTTCACATAAGTTCCTAAGACTCAAATAAAAGGTAAAATTAAATGTCTTCAAGTAGCTTGATTACATGTCTTGATTTCATTCAATTCTTCCTTGGGTCTTGATCACTTATATATGTTAGCACAATACAATATATGTTCTATGCATAATGTGTGTTATTGTATTAAGATTAAGTTAGTTAAATCATCAAAACACGGATTAATGCCAAAAAGCCACAATCTTCCTTTTTTTACGATGATAACCTATATTTTAATACTTGAAATTTAAAATTGTAAATTATGCATATATGATTCCCCCCTCTATGAATGTGCATAATTTTTGTTTAATTATTTCAAATTCAAGGTTTCCTCTCCCTCTTTGACATCAATCAAATTTTAAATAATGTGATCATGAGATGTTTAATGTAATGAATTTGCTTCCCCTTAAATTTGCAATTCATTACTTAATATTCAATAAACCTCCCCTATTAATATGAGTAGATATATCTGTAAAGACGTGTGAGAGAGAGAGAGAGAGAGAGAGAGAGTGTGTGGTATGGGGTGGGTGTATGAGGTATGGAGGGAGGTATGGTAGGGGTGTAGGGTTGGTGTGGGGTTTTGGTTTAAAAACACCCAACCCATCTCTTTTGCTTCTTTTCTCTCCATTCTCCTTCCACTCACCACCATCTCACCACCTTCCCTTGTTCCGGCGACCAGGAGGAGAAGATCTTCGGCGACGTGGTGGAGGCGAGCACGAGGGAGGAACGTGAGGAGGTCTTCGGAGGCGACGGGCGTGAGTGTTGCTCCGGCGGATTCGTCTCTCTCTCGAGGTATGCCAAGCATTAGTGTGTTTTGTGATTCTCCATGTTGGGGGAAGTTTGGGTCGGTCACGGGAGGTCGGAGACCTCGCCGGCGACAAGAAAACGGCGTAAAATCCTTGGCTGGTGCAAGGTTGCTGTCGACCAACGGTCGACCGGTGCTTTCGGGCGGTCGACCGGTGCTAGTGTAATTTGATGTTTTTGCCCAGAACCGGTCGGACGATGCTTTGGGGCGGTCGACCGGTTATGCCAAATTTCGTGGGTTCGTGTTTGATGTTGCCTGTTTCCGGTCGACCGAGCCTTGTGGTTCGACCGGAACTTAAGTTGTTGTTGTTTATTGATTGTTGGTTCGACCGATTAGTATATGCGTTCGACCGATTATATGACTTAGAATTACTAGGCTGACCCTGTAATGTTCGGTCGACCGGGACCCTTGAGTCGGTCGACCGATAGTTGAATTGATTTTGACTTAGTCAGACCTAGGATTTTGACCTGTCCGGTCGACCGGTTCTTCCCGCTGGTTCGACCGATTGGAGACGGAGTTTTGGGCACTTTGTTCGACCGTTTGGAGGAAATCCGTTCGACCGTTACTGTTGGTTTCGGTCGACCGGTTTGCCTGATTCGGTCGACCGATGGGGCACAGTACTGGTTTTCTTGTCCTAGTGAGATGTCAACTCTGTCCACGGAAACCCGTGTCCTCGCTTAGCGCGTGAGCCGGGAGGTGACGGTGGGTGCGTTCTGCGTGCCTGCCCAGGGACCGCCGTGTGGAAGAGTGTGGGCATCTGGGACGTGTCGTCTCCACAGATGGAGGGCGACGTAGCCTTGATGTTCTGACTCACAGTAGAGTAGCAGGCCTGAGGGATTGAGGATCCCGGTGCACGAGGTGTACGGCTCGTTGGAGCATGTTGACCCTGCGGGCTGGTTGAGCTCGGATCGCTCGTGTAGACGAGGCGATGATTGTTCCACCCGATGCTGTTCCGGGTGATGATTGTTCTGCCGATGCTGTTCCGGCGGAAGTGCCGTCCGACGACGTTTCCGGGCGATGGTGTCCCACCGATGCTGTTCCGGTGAGGGTATGGACTGCCGACGATCTTTTCCGGCAGGGTAGTCTGGACGGGCTCCTCCAGATGAGTGGACCGACCTGGGCGACGGCCCCGTTGGTGAGGTGTTGACCTCGAGATTTCAGCTGATTTCTACTTCGCGCAGGCGTGCGGACGCTCCTCACCGATCCCTTGACTAGAGTAGTCGCGTGTGGGGTTCGTTGCGTACCTTCTGCTAGACCGTATGTGCCTACGGTAGGTCTCAGAGTGGGACCCCTACAGTTTGCGGACAGAGGTCCTGTGGTTCCCCGTGGTGGGATTGTTTACCCCGTAGTGGGTCTGTTTACCCGTTGAGGGATTGTTTTATGTATCGCATTGATGCCATGCCATGATGACTAGTATGATAGGTTTCATTGATAGTCTTGCATGCATTTAGGGCTTGGTATACGGGGTTTCCTTTCAGGAAACTCAGGCATTGTTGTTGCACTTTTTATTTCAGGACCACAGTAGGTCCGGGTGGGTGGTGACCGAGGACGGAGCGCTTTGGAGTCGGATCCTCTTCGGCATTTGCGAGATTGTACGACTACTTGTATTTTCATTTCTTTCATCTGGATTGTAGTTGTACACCTTTTGTAAACTCCATGTATTTTGGGTGCACCCGGATTTATATATTTATTTATTAGTGACGTTCCCGCCTTGAGTTGTCAGTTTTATTCGTTATTTCGAAATTTTAAATCTTCCGCTGTTTCGGGACGTTACAACTTGGTATCAGAGCGGTCGATTCCTGTGTCTTCGTCTAAAGAACCACCCTTAGGAGTAGTGTTAGAGGCATGCATTACTTTCTGTAGCTCATGCATGCATTGTTGCTTATCTGTTGATTGTTGTGGTGGCAGATGCCTCCGAGGCGTGTGAGAGGTACGCCCCTGCCGCGTAGTTCCAGTGAGGGGACGGGAGGCGCGGCATGGGAGGAGGAGCGGCGTACGCTCTATGGCACTATGGACAGGCTGGGCGAGTTTCTGGAGCGCCAGGCTGCCCGAGCTGAGCAGGCAGGACCTGGTGCGGTGCACGACAGGTTCATGAGGCAGCATCCTCCGACTTTTGAGGGCGGAGTGGATCCTGAGCTGGCTGAGGACTGGATCTTCACGATTCAGAAGATCTTCCGTGCGATTGGATGTGCACCGGAGCTGCAGGTAGGTCTGGCTACCTACGTGCTGAGAGGTCAGGCGTCGAGTTGGTGGAGGAGTACATCTGCAGTTGTGTTCGCCGACCGAGATGATGTGACTTAGGAGGAGTTTCTGGAGGAGTTTAATCAGAAATACTTCCCGCCGCATGTCAGAGATGCGAAGAGAGAGGAGTTCCTGGCGTTGGAGCAGAGGGATATGACGTTAGCTGCCTACGTCGATCGGTACAACGCCCTGGAGCGCTACTGTCCAGAGATTTATGTTACTCAGGAGCAGAGAGCGAGGAAGTTTGTGAGGGGACTGAGGAAGCAGTTGAGGTCTCGTGTTCTCACCAGTATGCCGCGGACTCTGGCAGATGCAGTGGAGTGCGCGACGGTTCTTGATCGGGACTTTCAGGAGAACTACCAGGAGGCTAGGAGACCTCAGGGTAGTGCAGTGGGGCGTGCAGCTGGCCGTTCCGCAGTAGTGGCCGGCAAGAGGCCTCGGTCTGATGGGGGAGGAGCGCGTCGGCCCGGGATGTGCGGTTCTTGTGGTGGAGCTCATCCGGGGCAGGAGTGTCCCCGTCGTACTGGAGCGTGTCTGGGTTGCGGCCAGATGGGGCACTTCATTCGAGATTGTCCGCAGAGGCGGGGAGAGCCGAGTAGGAGGCCAGGACCGCCAGCAGCAGGCAGGAGCGGAGGCAGTCGCGTAGTTGCACCACCGGGACCGAGCAGAGTCGTCGGGCGGGTTTTCACCATCCAGGCTGAGGAGGCGAGGGACTCCAACACTGTGGTGGAAGGTACTCTTTCTGTTTCTGGTCGTGTTGCTAGAGTCCTTTTTGATTGCGGTGCCACTCACTCCTTCATTTCGGAGAAGTTTGCTGGCGAGTTGGGTCGGACCCCTGAGCTGCTGACTGTGTGTTTGGAAGTCAGTACGCCCATGGGTGAGGTGGGCACTGTGGGGAGCTTCCTCCCCGGCACCACAGTTGTTTCGGGAGACCAAGATTTTCCGGCAGATCTGGTCTTGCTACCGATGGAGGACTTCGACGTCATACTTGGGATGGATTGGCTGTCCCAGTACGATGTTCGGGTCTTTTGCCGCGAGAAGAAGATTCTGATTCCGAGGGAGGACCTGCCTGATGTTGTGATCAGAGGGCTGAGAGGCAGAGGTCGGATTATGGTCTCGGCAGTGAAGGCACAGAGATTGATCCAGCAGGGATGCAGAGCTTATGTGGCTACACTGGTAGTGTCAGATTCTGAGTCGAGGAGTCTGGAGGACATAGAAGTGGTACGGGATTTCGCAGATGTGTTTCCAGTGGATATCCCGGGGCTACCGCCACACCGAGAGATCGAGTTCGGCATCGACTTGGTGGAGGGTGCGACTCCGCAGTCTAAGGCTCCGTATAGGATGGCACCTGCAGAGTTGGCTGAGCTGAAGAAGCAGTTGCAGGAGTTGATGGATACTGGGTTCATCCGACCTAGCGTCTCGCCGTGGGGAGCGCCAGTCTTGTTCGTGAAGAAGAAGGATGGGTCGTTGCGGATGTGCATCGACTACAGGATGCTGAATAAGGTTACCGTTAGGAACCGGTATCCCTTACCCAGGATCGAGGACCTGTTTGATCAGTTACAGACGGCGAAGGTCTTCTCGAAGATTGATTTGAGATCGGGGTATCATCAGCTGAGGATCAAGGAGGCAGATGTTCAGAAGACAGCCTTCAGGACGCGGTACGGCCACTACGAGTTCTTGGTGATGCCATTTGGACTGACGAATGCACCTGCAGCATTCATGGACCTGATGAACAGAACGTTCAAGCCGTACCTTGACAGTTTTGTGATTGTGTTCGTCGACGACATCTTGGTGTACTCGTCGGACTGGGAGCAGCACCGAGAGCACTTGAGGATTGTGCTTGGCATCTTGAGGGATCAGCAGTTGTATGCCAAGTACAAGAAGTGCGAGTTTTGGTTGGATCAGGTGGCGTTCTTGGGACACATCGTGTCGAAGGACGGGATCTCAGTGGACCCAGCGAAGGTGGAGGCAGTGACGCAGTGGAAGGCTCCGACGAGCGTGACTGAGATCAGGAGTTTTCTGGGGTTAGCAGGCTACTACAGGCGATTCATTCAGGATTTCTCCCGACTTGCTTCTCCGCTCACGGCTTTGACGCGGAAGGGAGTTAGGTT
This sequence comes from Triglochin maritima, assembly GCA_963682175.1. Taxonomy (NCBI): domain Eukaryota; kingdom Viridiplantae; phylum Streptophyta; class Magnoliopsida; order Alismatales; family Juncaginaceae; genus Triglochin; species Triglochin maritima. The sequence continues at coordinate 33,383,840 of OY821786.1, forward strand.
TGCTTGGTCCCAGAAGTGCGAGGACAGTTTTCTTGAGTTGAAGCGACGGCTGACGACAGCACCGATCCTGACACTTCCGAGCGGCAGCGGAGGGTTTGTGATTTACAGTGATGCATCAGGGATTGGTTTGGGTTGCGTACTTATGCAGCACGGGAAGGTCGTGGCGTACGCTTTGAGACAGTTGAAGGATCATGAGAGGAACTACCCCACTCATGACTTGGAGTTGGCGGCGGTAGTTCATGCACTGAAGACTTGGCGGCATTATCTGTACGGGGAGCAGTTCGAGGTTTTCACCGATCACCAGAGCTTGAAGTACCTATTTTCGCAGAGGGAGCTGAATATGAGGCAGAGGAGGTGGCTCGAGTTCATTAAGGACTACGACTTCACCATATCCTATCATCCGGGGAAGGCCAATTCAGTTGCTGATGCACTGAGCAGGAGAGTTGAGGTGTCGGTAGCGAGCCTCTACGTTCAGGAGTGGAGATTGCTTGAGTCCCTGTCAGAGTGGAGGCCGTTTGCTGGGTCAGCAGAGGGGGCAGTGATTGCTGGTTTGAGAGTTGAGCCGCAGACTGTCTCGAGAGTTGTGCAGGCTCAGGGTACCGATGCAGAGTTGGCTGGTCTGGTGCAGTTGTCTGCTCAGGAGGGATCTGATTTCAGCATTGGAGCAGATGGTGGTCTGAGGTTCAGAAGCCGTATTTGGGTGCCGAGGGTGGATGAGCTGAGAGAGGAGATCATGGAGGAGGCACACCGAGCACGATATTCCATTCACCCGGGGAGCACGAAGATGTATAAGGACCTGCAGCGTAATTTCTGGTGGAAGGGGATGAAGCGAGACATAGCGGAGTTTGTGAGCAGATGCTTGGTCTGCCAGCAGGTGAAGATTGAGCATCAGCGACCAGCAGGACCGATGCAGTGTATCGAGCTTCCCGAGTGGAAGTGGGAGCACGTGACGATGGATTTTGTCACAGGATTGCCGAAGACGAGGAGATTCCACGACGCGATTTGGGTGATAGTCGATCGACTGACCAAGTCGGCGCATTTCTTAGCGATCAGGACCACGTTGCCCTTGGAGGGTCTGGCTCGGTTGTACGTGGAGGAGATAGTCAGGTTGCATGGGGTGCCAGTGAGCATCATCTCCGACCGAGATCCACGATTCACTTCCAGATTTTGGGGGAGTCTGCAGCAGGCGTTGGGGACGCGTCTGAGATTCAGTACAGCGTTCCATCCGCAGACCGATGGTCAGTCAGAGAGGACGATTCAGACCTTGGAGGATATGCTGAGAGCATGCACACTGGACTGGGCTGGACACTGGGATGAGCATCTACCTCTTATCGAGTTCGCCTACAACAACAGCTACCATGCTAGTATTGGGATGGCACCGTATGAGGCGTTGTACGGGAGGCCGTGCAGATCGCCGGTATGCTGGAGTGACGTGGGCGAGAGGCAGTTAGTGGGTCCAGAGCTTGTGCAGATGTACGCAGAGAAGGTTGACCTGATCAGGAGGAGGTTGGCTACAGCACAGAGCAGACAGAAGAGTTATGCTGACCGACGCAGACGGACTTTGAGCTTCGAGGTTGGAGATCACGTCTTCCTGAAGATTTCACCAGCTCGGGGAGTGATGAGGTTCGGGAAGAAGGGGAAGCTCAGTCCGAGGTATGTTGGACCTTTCGAGATCTTGGACCGAGTTGGTGAGGTCGCCTACCGGATTGCTTTGCCGCCGCAGTTTTCGGGTCTGCATAATGTCTTCCATGTGTCGATGCTGAGGAAGTATGTGACAGATCCGTCGCATGTCATTGAGATTGCAGTTCCAGAGATTCAGCAGGACTTGTCGCTCGAGGAGAGGCCGGTCGAGATTGTTGATCGCATGGATCATCAGCTCAGGAGGAGGACCATTCCGATGGTGAAGGTCCGGTGGCAGCATCATAGTGAGCGAGAGGCCACCTGGGAGATCGAGGAGGAAGTTCGGAAGCAGTATCCGGAGCTTTTCGGTGAGTTACCCTTCTGATTTCGGGGCGAAATCCTTTTAAGGAGGGTGGATTGTAAAGACGTGTGAGAGAGAGAGAGAGAGAGAGAGAGTGGTATGGGGTGGGTGTATGAGGTATGGAGGGAGGTATGGTAGGGGTGTAGGGTTGGTGTGGGGTTTTGGTTTAAAAACACCCAACCCATCTCTTTTGCTTCTTTTCTCTCCATTCTCCTTCCACTCACCACCATCTCACCACCTTCCCTTGTTCCGGCGACCAGGAGGAGAAGATCTTCGGCGACGTGGTGGAGGCGAGCACGAGGGAGGAACGTGAGGAGGTCTTCGGAGGCGACGGGCGTGAGTGTTGCTCCGGCGGATTCGTCTCTCTCTCGAGGTATGCCAAGCATTAGTGTGTTTTGTGATTCTCCATGTTGGGGGAAGTTTGGGTCGGTCACGGGAGGTCGGAGACCTCGCCGGCGACAAGAAAACGGCGTAAAATCCTTGGCTGGTGCAAGGTTGCTGTCGACCAACGGTCGACCGGTGCTTTCGGGCGGTCGACCAGTGCTAGTGTAATTTGATGTTTTTGCCCAGAACCGGTCGGACGATGCTTTGGGGCGGTCGACCGGTTATGCCAAATTTCGTGGGTTCGTGTTTGATGTTGCCTGTTTCCGGTCGACCGAGCCTTGTGGTTCGACCGGAACTTAAGTTGTTGTTGTTTATTGATTGTTGGTTCGACCGATTAGTATATGCGTTCGACCGATTATATGACTTAGAATTACTAGGCTGACCCTGTAATGTTCGGTCGACCGGGACCCTTGAGTCGGTCGACCGATAGTTGAATTGATTTTGACTTAGTCAGACCTAGGATTTTGACCTGTCCGGTCGACCGGTTCTTCCCGCTGGTTCGACCGATTGGAGACGGAGTTTTGGGCACTTTGTTCGACCGTTTGGAGGAAATCCGTTCGACCGTTACTGTTGGTTTCGGTCGACCGGTTTGCCTGATTCGGTCGACCGATGGGGCACAGTACTGGTTTTCTTGTCCTAGTGAGATGTCAACTCTGTCCACGGAAACCCGTGTCCTCGCTTAGCGCGTGAGCCGGGAGGTGACGGTGGGTGCGTTCTGCGTGCCTGCCCAGGGACCGCCGTGTGGAAGAGTGTGGGCATCTGGGACGTGTCGTCTCCACAGATGGAGGGCGACGTAGCCTTGATGTTCTGACTCACAGTAGAGTAGCAGGCCTGAGGGATTGAGGATCCCGGTGCACGAGGTGTACGGCTCGTTGGAGCATGTTGACCCTGCGGGCTGGTTGAGCTCGGATCGCTCGTGTAGACGAGGCGATGATTGTTCCACCCGATGCTGTTCCGGGTGATGATTGTTCTGCCGATGCTGTTCCGGCGGAAGTGCCGTCCGACGACGTTTCCGGGCGATGGTGTCCCACCGATGCTGTTCCGGTGAGGGTATGGACTGCCGACGATCTTTTCCGGCAGGGTAGTCTGGACGGGCTCCTCCAGATGAGTGGACCGACCTGGGCGACGGCCCCGTTGGTGAGGTGTTGACCTCGAGATTTCAGCTGATTTCTACTTCGCGCAGGCGTGCGGACGCTCCTCACCGATCCCTTGACTAGAGTAGTCGCGTGTGGGGTTCGTTGCGTACCTTCTGCTAGACCGTATGTGCCTACGGTAGGTCTCAGAGTGGGACCCCTACAGTTTGCGGACAGAGGTCCTGTGGTTCCCCGTGGTGGGATTGTTTACCCCGTAGTGGGTCTGTTTACCCGTTGAGGGATTGTTTTATGTATCGCATTGATGCCATGCCATGATGACTAGTATGATAGGTTTCATTGATAGTCTTGCATGCATTTAGGGCTTGGTATACGGGGTTTCCTTTCAGGAAACTCAGGCATTGTTGTTGCACTTTTTATTTCAGGACCACAGTAGGTCCGGGTGGGTGGTGACCGAGGACGGAGCGCTTTGGAGTCGGATCCTCTTCGGCATTTGCGAGATTGTACGACTACTTGTATTTTCATTTCTTTCATCTGGATTGTAGTTGTACACCTTTTGTAAACTCCATGTATTTTGGGTGCACCCGGATTTATATATTTATTTATTAGTGACGTTCCCGCCTTGAGTTGTCAGTTTTATTCGTTATTTCGAAATTTTAAATCTTCCGCTGTTTCGGGACGTTACAATATCAATTAGAATTAATTTTCATTTTTCTCCCCCTTAATGATGTACATCAAGCTCATCCTAATTGATCAATGAATGAAGTAAATGATATGACAGTTAAGCATTCAATTTCATATTGGAACCAAATCTATATGCTTTGGAGGATTAAAGATGTTACCCAACATGCATTCCTCATGGTTTTGGTTCCATCCTCTTTTCGATAGTGCAACTGGCTTGGAATTCGACTTTGCAAGTTTTGGCCGGTCACTACCGATCTCCAATTTTCTAAGTTCCTACAAGTGTAGATTTAGGTACACAAACAACTTTGGGTCCTTGAATATTAGTTTTAAGAACCCAAACCATTTTGGTCTTGGGAGCCCATACATTTGAGGAACTTTGATTAACAAAAAGTTGCTTTCCATTCAAAAGTAGTATAAGTGAATTTTTAGCATGAAAGGCATTATATCATATACCATGTTCATCTAAAGATTGTTTTTGACTACTTAAAATCATGTCAAGTATTTTTGTTATATTTGCGAACTTTTCTAGATGTTTTCTTAATTGAATATTACATACCTTAAAATATAGTTGTTCAACATTAATAGGTGTTGCTTTTAGACTAGAAATTTCTAATGTATTTGTTTCATGTCTAGAAAGCACCTCGTTCTTCTCATTCATGATAGTTTCAATTTGGCATTGGAGATCATTTATCATCTTTTTAGCATTTTTGTTCTTATCACAAATGATCTCATATTGTGAAACTAAATCATGAAATGTTTTTTGAAGTTTATCAATAGTATATGAATCATTTTTAGAGCATGAGCTTTTCACTAGAATATGATCTAGTTGAGCAAGAGTTAGATCTAGTAGAACAAGAGTTAGAGGCTACGTCACTTTGTTCATCTTCAATGGCGATGAAGCAAGTGTGAGCAACTTCTATTCTACTTTGTAGAGATGATGATGATGAAGAGTCATCTCAAGTTGCTTTGTGAGCTTCATCTTTCATTTCTCTTCTCTTGCTTTTTTCCTTTTCTCTCCTTCTCTCCATTCTCTCATTTCTCTTCTCTCATTTTCACACTTCTCCTTCTCATTTTCTATTTCATTCTTCTCACTTCTTCTTCCTTTTCTTTCTTTCATTTCTCCATTATCTTTCTTGAGAAGCTTGAAGAAGTCTTTGGAAAGGACCTCATTCTCCTCTCTTCTCCTTGGTTCATCGGATTTTACGTGCAAAGCCAATGTTGGGTTCTTCTTGGAGGCTTTTTTCTCCTTTCGATGACTCATTTGAAGTATATGCCAAATCTCATGTGCACTATCACAACCTCTAATCCGATTATACTCACCCTCATTTAAGCAACAATAAAGGATATTCATAATGCTAGAGTTCATCTCATATTCCTTCATTTTAGCTCTAGTTAAAGTGTCTAATTCTTCTACCTTAGGAGGTGTGTAGGGGTTTTGGAGAAACATTCAATACTTGAGGTCACTAGAAATTAAGAATATTTTCATTCTATTCTTCCAATAGTCATAATTTGACCCATTAAGTAAGGGATGCCTAGTTGTGCATAAACCCTCAACGTGATTATATGTAGATGTCATCCTAAACTACAATTAGGTAGATAAAATATAGCACCTGTGCTCTGATACCAAATGTAGGATTGTATGACCCATAATTAATCTAATCAAATTTTTAATTCTCTACTTGATAATGAAGTGGAAACTATAATTGAAAAACACAAGTAAAGATGGACAAAGCAAACCACAAATGGACAATGTGATTTTTATAGAGGTTTGACACCCTACCTGAGTCCTACTTCCTCTCTTGCAAGCTCCGCCTACGTTTTCACTATCCACTCACTGTTTCAGTCTGTGAGAGAACACCTTTACAACACAAACTCGTGAATAATCCTAGCCGAGCTCGATTTCTTCCTCACATAATCCGAGAGGGATGCTTCGAGGTTTCACCGAAACCTTTAACTTTGACAACAAATGTGAGTGGATCAAGCACTCTCTAACTTGAGCACACTTTGAGTAAGATATGAAATCGACCAAAGGTGTGAAGTTTTGGCTCTTGAGTGTAGGATTGCGATTTTAGGAGTGGAGGATTTCTCTCTAGTGTGTGTGTGTGTTTGGTGTAGGAGAGTTGTATAAGTAAGGTGTACGAACCTCTATTTATAAGCTCCTAAAGGTTTGTAGACATTGGGAATGATTTGGTTGAAGTTTGTGTAATATACAAAAAATAGAATTTTAAGTTCAGCAAATTTGTAATAAATCAGTCAACCGATACGGAATAAAAGGTCGACCATTTTCTTAAGTATAAGGAAACGTTTGAGCCAACTTAAGCTACGGTCGAATCGATTGGACTACAACTTAAGTCATTGGTCGAACCAAATGTGGGGGCGGTTGACCAATTAGAGGGTTTTGACCAAGTAAAAGATTAGTGGTCGAACACAAGAAAAAGGTTCGTTCGACCGAACATAATAGACACTTTTGGGAGACAAAAATGTCTTCATCCTGTCGATCACCAATAAGGCATCATTCGATCAGTGTTCAAATGTATTTAGGTAGATTTATACGAATATGACAATTGTATAATACACCAAAAATAATGGTCATATGAAAATGTGTAATTGGTCGACTAGTGGAGTTAGGTAAAACCATTAATTGGTTGAAACGATCGAACAAAAAACTAATTTTGGTCAACCGTTCTGCATAGACAAACAGAAGTTTGGTTTAAGTGATTTTTCTTACCTAAATTTGGGTGAACTATTGAAGTCCAATTGATCTGAAATTTTTTGTGACTTCTACAAGGAACCTAATGTGTATGTGAATAGATTGTAAATCTGGTATGCTCAAGTTCACATAAGTTCCTAAGATTCAAATAAAAGGTAAAATTACATGTCCAACTAGCTTGATTACATGTCTTGACTTCATTCCATTTTTTCTTTAAGTCTTGATCACCTATAGATGTTAGCACAATACAATATATGTTCTATGCATAATGTGTGCTACTGTATTAAGATTATGTTAGTTAAATCATCAAAATACAGATTAAGGTCAAAAAGCCAAGAGGAGCTTCACAAAGCTCTTTATGGATTGAAGCATGCACTAATAGTTTGGAATAACAAGATTGACAAGTACTTTCGAGATAACAAATTCCAGAAAAGTCCAAGTGAGCCATTACTCTACATCAAGAAAGAAGGTACACATGACTTTCTTATAGTCTGCCAACATGTCGACAATCATATCCATACAAGTACTTCTTTTAAGATGATAGAAGAATTTAAGAAGGTTACAATGACAAAATATGAGATGACTAATCTCGGGCTTATGAACTACTTCTAGGGAATCCAAGTAAGACAAAAGCCTGGAGAGATATTCATCTCAGAAGAAAAGTATTCGGAGGATATCTTGAGAAAGTTTAGCATGTCCAAGTGTAAGCCGATATCAACTTCCATGGCTTTTAATGCAAACCTTTCTTCAAATGATAAAGCTTAGAAAGTTGACCCACAATCATATCGAAGTTTAGTGGGATCATTAATCTATCTTACTAATACGAGGCCACACATTGTGCACTCTGTCAGCTATGTATCTAGGTTCATGAGCGATTACAAATTAAGAGAGGGTGTTGAAAATTATGTAAGTTGTAATCTCTAGAACTATCTAGAGAAATCTAGAAATATTTAGATAATTCTAGAAGTTTCTAGAATAATGTAGAATATAGTAGAACACTCCAGAATCATGGAGAATATTCTAGAGTATGAATAGTATATAATTATTTAAATTCTAGAATATTTCATTGAGTCCTATAAATAATGGATTGATTAGTAGCATATGATACATTGCATTCATGCTATATATTCTTTATTTTACCCTAATTTTGTGTTACTCGAGTGTTTGTTTGATGTGTTTCAGGTTTTAGGTAATAAAGAGAAGAAATGAACTAAAAAGGACCTAAATGCAAGAAGAAATGACCTTATTGAAGCATCTTAGACATATTTGTCATGATCAAGGATCCATCTGCAATTTAAGAGGATCCAAATGAAACCTGGAGGGACCTGAACGTAAGAAAAACATTTCTGGCACAAAAATCCTTTCATACTATGATCTTGAAAAGTATTTGGTAAATTAAGGTCAAATGGGCTCGAACCAACATACCTGGAGTGCACCCCACGTGTGAAATGGATAACATAAGCTGCTGAAGAAAATCGAGGCGGATCACACAAACAATCCACCAGTAACGGATTTTAATCCACCACTAGCGAATCAATTTGGTCCAAACGCACCCCAACTTCTCCTGTTTCTCGGACTTGTTTAATTGGGTGCACCAGACTATAGAGAAATCGATTACAACCGTTGGATTTCTCCCAGATTCATCTACACCCATCTTTCTACTATAAATAACAATGTTTCTCATACCTTTCTTCATCTTCTTCACTTCCACCATTAGAGTGGGTTAGGTTTTACCCAATTTGGCTGCAAATAGAGGAAGGTGGATAATGGTTGTAACCTCACATTTTCTTTAATCTAAGGTTGGATTCATGTTCCTTTTGTCATTACCTTTCTTTTTATCCAGTTAGTTTTTGATTTTCTGGTTAGTTTTTTAGTTAGAGTTTTATACCATATTTAGTCTTAATCTCTTCATTTTCATGTTTGTAGTGATGATTAGTGAGTAGATCCACCACATTTGGGGTGGAGGCAATGTAGTTGGTGGTGAAGTATATGATGGGGTCCTAAGTTTGTGTGATTTCCATGTGCTTAAAATGTTAGATATAAAACTTGTAGAATGTCAACCTTGTTTTAGATGAGATAATTGACACACTAGGTACTTATTTCATGCTAGATCTATGTTTGACATGTTGCTTGTGATGGGTTCTATTTGATGATGGAATTGACTTGAAATGAATGGTTACTTGATTTGGTTTATGTTGTCTGAATGAACTAAGGTTATGCTTAGGATTGACTGATGCTTTATGACCACACTAAGTTCTTATTGCATACTTGAGAATCCATAAAATTGATCTTAACTTCATGCTAACCTATCCTATTCTTGTATACCATGCAGGCCCGGCCCAATAGCAGGAGCAGGGTGAGCTCCTGCTCCGGGCCTCATTCCGGGCCTCACTTTGAGGGGGCCTCAAAAAAAAATGTACATGACCTTATTGGGTTGCAAAGAAAATTAGTGTTAACACATAAATAACACTTAAACATTGATAAATTTGTCTCAAATATTGCTAAGAGGACAAAAAAATTCAATTAATATTGCATTAAGTTAGTGAATTTTTTATTATTTAAACTAGGAGGATAATTTTTTTCAAATTTAGGAGTCTCGTTGTTGATTTTCGCACAGGGCCTCAAAAATTTCCGAGACGGCCCTGATACCATGTAATTGTATGTGTTTCACACTTAGATTCCACATTAGCATCTACTTGTAAACGCACACTCTTACACATATGCTTAATGGCTGGAAACCCTCATGCACACACACCTCACTATTGCACCTCCACTGCAAGGGGTTTAGTTAGATTATTTTCTTTTATCTTAGTTCTAGCGCGCTCTGGAGTTGCTTATTGGGGCCCGCCCGATTCGATCTACCAGTTATCTTAGCCTAAATCTCTTCATCTATTTCTCTTCCCATTCAAGTAAGGTGATAACAACAACATGCACAAGTCCTTGTGGTATGACTCGTACCTGTCGTGTCTTTACCGATGTCGTGCACTTATGGTAAATTAAAACGAACAATCAGGGATAGATCTTATTTGTAATGACTCGATCCAATAGTCTCTATCCAAGTAGAAGAGTGAGATAATTGTTGCGAGCCCATGCATGTGCATTTCTGGCTCTAGAGATGGCAAGTTCTTATTTGATGTCCATTGACATATGAAGATGGGAGCTCATTGTTGTACATAGTTTTTTAAAAAAAACTCCATGAGTGAGCATTGATTGTTGTGGGCCCCAACTCTTGTATATTTGGGCCCTATTTCTTTCACTTATTTGTATCCCTTCTTTAGCATCTCACAGGTTTTGAGAGAATTTGGGTTTGTGTCCATCAACATAACCATGAACTTCCCTTTGTACTTCACGTTGGTGAGATCTCTTCTTTTTCATGCATAAATCCATGTAGTATCTTGCTCACATTCATTGAGGACAATGCATGAAGTAGGTGTACATAGTTGAGTATTTTTTCCTTTGATTTTGTTTTCTTTTGTGTGTATTGATAGTGTCATGTTAGTGTGCTGCATTTTATATCGATATATCTGCTTGCCGTGATCCTTGGGTGACTTGTCTTCTTTTGCTTGCCTAGTGCTTTAAAATTTTCACATTTCTTTCAAAATCTTCATGTGTTTGCGAAAGAAAATATTTTGTGGGTTTTGCGTGTGTTTAGTATGTGCAAAACCGTTGAGAGGCAAAGTAAAAAGAAAGCTCCCAAAATTGTCTTGAACTTGATGCATTAGGATATTTGGTACAGTGGCTTTATGACTTATCTAATCGTTAGGATGCACCCCGGTTTTCCCTCGGGGGGCGAGTAATCTTAGGGTTTCAGTACTCAAACAATTAAATATGTCCACGTTGAACCTAGTGAGTCAATAATTCGTGTCTGTTAATTTAAGTAAGTTTGTTGTAGTCAAGGACCCTTTAAATCTTGTTGTGAGACATTAAGTATAGAGGTTTTGGTTCATGTGTAGATAAGAAATAAGTGAGTAGGTGTTCTCTCTTCTTGCACGAGTCCTATCACTCGGGAAATTAGGTCTGAGGGGACTTTGTGCATGGTGTTTTCGAGTCATCTGACTTGGGATGCACCGACCGAACTCCCGTTACATGGGTGGTAGGGATTGCCCTATGTGGAGATTTGGGGATAGGTGTACGTGATAGTGTAAGTCCTCATAGGCAATGATGCATGAAACCCGACTCTGGGAGAATGAAACTCCAACTAGTAAGAAAAAGAAAAGAAAAAAAGGTAAGAAAGGAAAAAAAGAAAAAAAGGTAATGCAAATAAGAACCTTAATGGACTTTACACTTTGTATCACTTGAGGATGTTTAAGTTGTCCATGTCTTTCACTTAAGTCCTTATTTAACTTGCACGAATGGTTCATTAGGCTAGGTGTATGGACTAATACCTATATAGAGTCGACCAGTAAGATTACTGCGTCTAATGATCGATAAAAATAAGTCCATCGAGTCGAGTGTCTAGATTGAATAATGCATATATGTTCGGATTTTGTGGGTATATCCGCTGAAAACCCTCAGGAGACAACACTCATCCTCCTTGGTGACAAGGAGGTTTAATGGCTTGTTGCACGTGCTAAGTGCAACCGTGATTCCTACGAAAGCGAGTTAAGATTTCTCTGTTTTTCGTATGCTTTTTCGTTTCTTTCATTTTCTCTTTCTTTCATTTGCTCGGGACTAACAAAAGATAGGTGTGGGGGTATTTTATTGACATCATATAATGCATATTTTTGTGTCTTATATTCATTATCTTTCACCTAAACATTGCTACGTAACGAGTTTAATGTTTAAGTTTTAGGAATAAGTAGGTTAGAGAATGAGAGACTATAAAATGACTTAAAAGCAAGAAAATGGACTAAGTTGCAAGACTTATGGACTAAGATGCAAGAGAGATACCCGAATGCAAAACCAAAGGATCAATGAGCAAATGAAGAAACTTCACACCATCATAAGAAGTATTTTGGCAATTGGATTCGGGTCGCAGCCTATACAACCGATTAGGATGCATCACACATGAAGAAAGTCATCCAGGAATGCCCACACAAAATCCAGACCGGATCCAAACCCTGTAGACCGCTGATTGGCGGTCTTGGTTGGTCCGGATCCGATGCGGTTTAGTCGGGTCATGTATAATTGTGTGTTATGGCTATTTTTGGTATTGTATTAGTCCCATACCGGGAGATTGTCCCCGATTGCCTTTTTCTTTGACTATAAATAGAACTCCTCCTCCTCCCTTGTATAAACACATGCTTGGTGGTCATACTCTTTATTTGAAGTGAGTCTTGAAGCAAAATCTCAAGTAGGGAGAGGCTACTTGTATTGTGAGTTTGAAATTAATAAAGTTTTCCTTTAGTTATGTTGCTTCTTTCTTAGTTTAATTTACTTTCATATGTCTTGCATGCTCCTTTAGTTTTATGTCCTTTCAATTATCTTCTTTAATATTTCTTGCTTGCTTAGTTTAATTTCCTTTCAGTAGAATGTTTCATTTTGTTAATGTAGGTTGTAGTGTAATGATTAGTGAGTAGTTTCATCCCCCCTTGGGGGGGGGGGGGTGGAGAAATATGTGATATGATTAAGTGATGTATTAGGTGTGTGTTATCTTAATCCTTTGAACTTTACATGATTTCCATAACCATCTAATGTGATTTCACTCTTGTCTTTGATATGCTAATGCTCTTAAATGAAACTTAACATATGCTTAGATTAGTGGACCTATTTATGGGGAATGATGAGGTGAGGATATGGATGGAATTGATAAAGGAAACATGACTTGTAGTTGCATGTACTCTTGTTTCCTTTACCTTGGTTAATGTCTTGTATGTTTTAATGATTGTGTAAATCTTATTTCATATGGAGGCATAGTGGGGTTTGGTTTTTATACGTGAGTTCATTTAGCTTCATTCCAATTATTGTCTTGTATGTTTTAATGATAATGTGTTATCTTATTTCATGTGGATGCAAAGTTGGATTTAGTTTTATGATTTTCATGCACTACATGTTGTGATGAGCATAATTGAACACACACACATACACATATCTTTATATTCACATTCTTTCTCTACCCCTATGGGGTTTAGTTTTATTGTGTATTTCAAATTCCTTTCGCATTGTAGTGTAGTTTAGATCATAACTCCTTTCTTTCCCACTCGCCTTCGAACAAACTAAAGTCGACACACCTTCCTGTGGATCGACCCGCATTTGCCACAGCTTCAACGCGGCCGTGCACTTGCGGTTAATTAAAACGTTCAATCATTTTTCAAGTCATATTCAAAGTCTTGTAAGTTCTTCCCTTTGTAATCAAAGTAATTTTCTTATTCAAAATCCTTTATCGCTTCTGCTTGCCTCAACATCAGTCTTATCTTCTGGTGTTGTTAAAAAGGTGAGGATTGTACTTAGTTGCAAACCAACTCTTATGTAGTACTACATCTATCCGTCCGCCTTACAATACTTTTGTCTTCTACTTCACCAATCAATTTCTGAATCTCGTGGATTGGAGTAGGTTTCCAGAAATTAGGTCTCTCGTGGTGCACATGAAGAAGAAGATTACTAAATACTATTTTTGGTGATGGTGGCATGATTTATCTCTTGAGTGACGTTTAGTACATGCTTAGATTAGTGTGCCTATTTTATGGGGAATGATGATGTGAGGATAAAGATGGAGTGGAAGAAGGAAACATGACATATGGGAGCATGTGCTCTTGTTGGCATCATCTTAATTAATGTCTTGTATGTTTTACTGATTGTGTAATTCTTATTTCACGTGGAGACATAGTGGGGTTTGGTCTTTATGCATGAGCTCATTTAACCTCATTTCAATTATTTTCTTGTATGTTTTAATAATAATGTTTTATCTTATTTCATGTGGAGGCAAAGTTCGATTTGGTTTTATGGATTTCATGTATTACATGTTGTGATGAGCACAATTGAACACACACATACACATATCTTCATTTCCACATTCTTTCTCTACCCCCTATGGGGTTTATTTTTACTGTTTGTTTTCTTATTTCATACGCATTGTAGTTTAATTCCGATCGCATTTCTCTCTATTCTTTTCCCACTCAAGTATGGTGAATTTCGACTCGCATGCGCTCCTTGTGGACTCGACCTGTACTTGCCACCGCTTCATTGCGATCGTGCACTAATAGTATTATAACTGAATCAATCATGACAAGAAAAAGATGTGACGGCTCCAACTCATTCTCTCTATGGAGAATGAGTTAGGTAACTACCACATATATTTTTCAATTTTATTATGTGACATGTCACCCACATGTGCCTCTTGACTACACGTGCCACCAACATAAGGGCATGTTAGTAACATGTCACATCTTTATGTCCTTGTATCTTAAGTGTGTGTGTGTATATAGACACTAATGGGGTTGTATGAGTTCCTATAGCCATTTTGGCCGTGCCACCACATTTTAGTCACTTTCGATTAGTATTTTGCTATGAAGATTTTTGGGTAATATATACCATAGATAAGAAACATATGGTAAAAATTTCATATGAAATAGATCATCGTAGACATTGATCCGAACACTTCGAAATTCAGTAAATTTCAACCGTTTAAATATGAGTATTTTAGATTAACAGTGAAATTAACTTCGATTGACCTAATGTTTTAACATGTTATAACTTAAGAGATAAAAATATATGTGATCTAGTTTGATTTACATATATATATATATATATATCATATATGTATATATATCATATATGTATAGGCCAATTGGGTTGAAGTTCTTGCAGATAACTTGACTGTGACACTCAAAATTAACACATTTTAAAGTTAATTTTTAATCAAATGTATTGTTATCTCTTAAGATATAACATGTTAAAATTTTAGGTCAATCGAAGTTAATTTCACCGTTGATCTAAAATGCTCATATTTGAACGACTGAAATTTATTGAATTTCGAAGTGATCAGATCAGGGTATACGATGATCCATTTGATCAAATTTTTATACCATATATTCCTTATATGTGGTATATACCACCCATAAATTTTCATAGAAAAAAACTAACCGGAAGTGACTGAAAATGCGGTGCTACAACCAAGATGGTTGTAGATCTCCTACATTTTTTTCTTCTATACATACATATATGTGTGTATGTATATGTACGTAGTGTGATGCCAACACAGCGAGTGAGGCAAAGAACCATTGGATAAAAATCCAATTAGATGTTAGATGACTGATGTTATTTGGTTCTTTAATGTAAAGGCTAGATTATAATTAGATTTGTTGCATGGAAATCAATTTTAGGATCGATTATAATGAACCTACATCTCCTAAAATCAAATCACAATCCATCTAGGTGTCATGATCAATTCATATCTAGTTAGGATTCAATCAAGATCAAATCACATCCAATTAAGATTTAAACATATCCAATTAATATTGAATAATATCCAATCATATCTAGTTAGAATCCAATTAAGATTCATTTAAGACCCAACAAGAATACATAGAGAATTAAGAAGATTGCAAATAATTTACCAATCAAAGCTCTGACGTGTCGACTGCTTTAGACAACTAGTCGACCATGCACTTTAGTTACAAGATTTTCAGGAGTCCAAAACTGGTTGACGCATTTTTGAAATGGGTTGAACAATTTAGGTCGCCAGACCATAAAATAGGTCGACTTATATTGTTTGAGAATTTCAAATTATTTCCAATTTCAGCTAGATTGCCCTGATTCTCTTCCATATTTAATTGGCCTCACCATTGTCTATAAATATGACCATAACCTTAGCTTTCAACACTCTCCACACTCGTTGCACACTTTTTCCTACAATCTTGAAAGGTCTCAATTCTCACTCTCTTAACCTCATTCCAAGCTTTTATTGTTCTCTCTAGATCGTAGCTACACACAAAAACACACATCTAGTTGATTAAGGAGATTGCTATTAGATGGTGCTTTGTGGAGACCTAACGACTTAAAGTTGTAAATGAACTTCTGAGTTGTGGAGTTGCCTTCAAGGTAAGGTGAAGGACGTCGATGAGGGTGTTCGTCGATCATGTGTACAAACGGCGGTAAACCTTGCCATGGTAAAAGGTTTTGGTGAAGGAAATCTCAAGTGAGACATTTTGAAACTGGAATAGGCCGCCGATTATGCAACTAAATTAACCAGTATAAATATAGTGTCTCCTCTCTTTCATGGTTTGTTTGTGCATTACTTTATTAAACCACTTGAGAAAACTAAAAACCTTGATTATTCTATTCACACCCCTCTATAGTACCCTAAAATCGTAACACATAGACCACTACCCGACACCAAATAAGTGTTAGCATGTTGCTCTTATAGGATACATGAATCATAAGTTAGTTCATGTCAACTATCTTCTTTACATCGAACATTGAATCTTATCTTGATTCCAAATCAAGTTGATTATTCGATTACGAACAAATTGCAATCCTGTACACATATCAAGTTCTACATACACCATACATGGATGTTTGTGTGATTGAGACGTTCTTTTAGCCAATATCAAGTTTTATGCTAGAATAAAAAACAATAATCCACTAACAATAAATGTGAATATAAATAATTCAACCATACATTAGGAAAGTCAACCATGTGAATACATCAAAGTCTGCATAAGCCTAATCACTTCACACAACAGGCAAGCGGATCCTTAGTCGTTGCATTGGTAAGCCAGTTAGCTACCATTTGGCTAGTAGTAACATGTTTCAATACAACTTCCATATTTTTTGTAATATTTCTTATAAATTTTATAAATTGTTTTTGGGTTTTCTTGAATATATGAACGAGAACACATGTCATGACCACTTTGTCTGGGTAAATTTTATCCTAAATCATGCGCAGGTGTCCCGAGGGATTTGCATTTTGCACATTCCAACATAGGATTATTTTGATTACGGGTTGGGGGAGCATCCTTCACAACCATTCATTTTGCATTTTCACATTTTTTTGCCTTTTCCAACACTTCTTTGAAAGCATGAGGGGACATTTCTTCAAGGTCGGTAGAGGGCGACCACGAGCCTCCATGATGCTTGATTCTAGTATCAGCTAGTTCTTTACCTCCACCCATCTGAACCAAAAATCATAGGTACTTTCTCCACTAGGTGACATATTAACATGCGTAAGAGTGGTTGTTTTTAGTAGAAACATGAGCAAAAATTGGAGTAATTTGGCTCACGTGGAGGGTAGAGCTAGCTAAGTATGATTTAAAACCATATTGATAAAAAAGGTTAGAGAAGGCACATTAACCCCTATGTTATGTGCAACACATGTCAAGCCCACAGAGCCCGACTCAAGTCAAGCATTTAGGAACATTGTGGGAAAGGTAGGATTAGCTTTTGATGGAATGGATGATGAGTACTTTGAGTGAAGAGGTTTTAAGATTGGCAATTGGTCTTGAAACCATTGATGGAGCATGGGAAGTATTTATAGTAAGTGGCCTTTGCTCAAGGATCTGAAGAGAAGAAGTTCGCTCTCATGTAACAAATTCAGATGTTGAGAAGGTAGGGACATGAGAAGCTGATTGAATACTTGAAGAAGTTCTAACAACTCAGTGATGAACTATATAGATATGATCGAAAGGCCAATGAAGGATTAAAGCAAAGTTTTTTGGCTTCTGAATTGCTTGGGATATGCATACAATTTTTCACTACTTCCTTGTTGAGGTATCCTCTACCACATTATGCAAAAGTTGTATCCTTGCTTCAAGGATTTGAAGTTAGAACACAACTTCAGCAAGCAGAGAATCAAGCTCAAACATGGTCCTGATGAGTTAGAGGAAAAGAAACAATAAAGTAAATTGGAAGAGACAAGGAAAATGAATGGAAATAATGGAAAGTCATATAAGAAAGCTTCTAATCCAAAGAAATGAAATTCTAGACCATTATGTCAATTATGAAACAAGGTTGGGCATGATGCACTCAACTATTATTTGGCATATATTTAATCATATATTTCAACCAAATGATGTTTCTCAAGCACTAGTAACTATGAATGGAAATAGAGGAGGAAATGGAGAATGGTTTCCACACACAAATGCCACAACAAGCATATGAAGTGAGGTAGTTATGTTTGTGAATCTCTCTCCTTGTTTTGGTAGTGAGCCAGTTAAGATTGATGAAAAAACTTTATTACCTATGACTCATTCTGGATCTCCATATGCTAATCATAATAAGGGCAAGTTTCTACTGAAGAATGTATTGTTTGTTCCTGATGTGAAGGGGAATTTATTATCTATTAGGCAGTTTGCAAGTGGTTTTCCTTGTGGTGTGAAGATCTTTGATACACCGGGAAACTAATCACCTCAAGACAAAGGAGTTGGCATGTACATTTAGAACAAGGTGGCATGACATGCATATTTTTCTTAAAGGAACAATAGTCTTTATTGAAATGCTGCATTAGAGGTGGAACATACAAGCGATAGAGATTTACGTACAAAATATAGTTTCATTACAACTGGTAGATGTTCGTTCCCCTGAAAAATCATGTACCGTGTGTGAGTTGTCAAGAGGGCAAAGCCAAGAGATCGTCTTTCCTACGCTTTGTAACGACATTTGATTTTTCTTTAATTGAAATTCACTATGATTTGTGGAGACCATCTCCTGTTAGATCCAATGGAAATCAATTGCATTATGTGTGTTTTGTGGATTACTACATAAGATATACTTGACTCTATCGGCTAAGACTGAAGTTAAGACTTTGAAAATACATAATGAGGAAATATGATGCTAGAACAAAGATATTCTAGAGTGATGGTGGGGGAGAGTTTAACTCCACTAAGTTTCTTAATCGCTTACAAATGAAGGAATCAAACATCAACAATCTTGCTCACATATTACAACAAAATGGATTGTCTAAACGAAGACATAGGATGAAGGCAAAATGGGGTTGATATTGATGTTTAACAGTTGGATACGTAAGAAGTATTTGATATATGCTTTTTCTACAAGTCTTTTCTTACTAAACAAGTTGCCTAATCAGTAAGGAGTGATTCCTTATCAAGCCTTACATCAGAGAGGTCTAGACTACTCATGCTTGAGGATCATTGGTTGTAGGTGCTTCCTTTATCTTGAAGATTATACTAAAGATAAGTTTAGCCAAAAGTCTCAACCATGTGTCTTCTTAGGATATAGTTCAGTTCACAAGGGTTATTTTGGTGAGGCTTGTATGCCAAGTCCCCATGCAATTCAAATAACACAATTTGTCTCTGATTCAGATCAAGCAATTGTAACTTTTATCAGCCTTAACACCATATATTCTGATTCATATCAAGCAAGTGTAACTTTTACTGACTTTTACCGACCTAATTAACATCATATCTTCTGATTCAGATCAAGCAAGCTTGATGCACACCCTTTTTGTGAGAGACCAAAAATTTGTTTATTAAATGCTTAGTGGCCCAATAGTATCTTTTCATCAGGTCCATATAATTCTCCACATCAAGTTGCACAACATATTCCAAGTGAAGACCACTTCTAAGGCGAAAGGAATAGAATGAGATTCTGAAAACTTGAAGGGAGCATTCTCAGAGGTCCCTTAGGTCAGAAGGACTTTTTATTGCATCATACTCAGAAGAAGTGGATCATGTTTTAGACCATACAATGGTACAGTAAAACAAACATACAAGAATGTACCACTGATGATTGATGAAAATGCTTCAACATAGAGAGTGAAATTACAACACGATGGTTCAAGAACTCATTCCATGGTCACCAGAATTAGGAAAAGAGTAATGAAACCAAATCCTAAGTATGCCTTAGTGCATATTCAGAACAACATTATAAAAGAACCTAAGAATGCTGAAGTAGCTTTGGAACATGATTCAAGAACTAAGGGCTCTGAAGGAGAACACCTGAGATCTTGTTCCTATAGGACCTTATAATTGAATGTGAGGCTCAACTGGGTCAAAACTAAAAGTTGATGATACACTGGAAAGGCTGAAGGCCAGGCTAGTTGCTCAGGAATTCAAACAAGTGGAACATTCGGATTATGGTGAACAATTCTCTCTAGTGGTGATGTCAAACTACCATAAGAGTTGTGTTGAGTATACCTACAGTTAAAGGGTGACAAATAAGATAATCAGATGTCAAAAATGCTTTTTTGCATGTGGATCTAAATGAGTCACTTTACAAATTAGTTAGCCATTAGGGTTTCAATCTACTTCCTATCCTTTATATGTTGGCAAACTTAAGAAGTCCTTTTATAGATTAAAATATACATAAAGGGCATGGTTTTAGAAGTGATTTCCTCTACACAAAATGGTTTATCAGCGGTCCATCCGATCCTTTTGTGTTTCTAAGTCACTCACCAAAGGGTATTCTTGTCTTACTACAACATGTAAATGACATTAGGAGCTCTATGATGACCATCTTTCATTTTTCATCATTTATCCAAGAGATCTTTTACGTGTTTTACGAAAGACCTTCTTAGGGATTGAAGCAACACATCAGAAAATGTTGCTTACACAAGGGAAGTACATTCTGACCATGTAACAAGATGGAACATGATAAGAGTCAAGACTATCAACTCTCAAATGCAAGTCACGTTGAATTTAATTATCAAGTATTGCTCTGCTGCAGCTAAACAACCATTCTCAAAAGTTAGTTAATGCAATATTCCAACTAAACCTGACTTTAGAAACAATCACTTATATTCTCTCACCATTTAAGCAATTTCTTTTATGATCGAGCCTTCTTAGAACTTAGAACTGGAAATCAATATATGTGAGGATTTATAGATGCGTTATACGGTATAATTTTGAAAAATTATCATCTGAAAACGCAATAAAGGTTCTAGTTTATCATTTAATCTACGCATGCATCACATATCTACTTAACTAAATGAGATTTGACATACTTTCGCGAAAATATGAATTCACGAAACCTCCACGATTTGCAAGCCTGAAAGGAATAAGGCCTCTACGTAGTCCACCGGGAGATTTAATTGAAAAATCGCAAATCTTTTTGCTAGAAAGTACTAAATCGATCTGTCGATTAAACCTAGAACGAAGTCATTCAATCAATATATTTAATTGGGTTCTCAACATATGAGAATTTGGAAAGATCAAAAAAAATCCACCATCAATTTTCTCCTCTTTAATATAAAAAAACTATACATTTTGTTCTACAAAGTGGGGTATTTATACTTGTATATGGTGGGAGATGAAAGTGGAAAGTGGGCCACCATGTTTTGAACATGGAGTGGGAAGTGGGGCGATTACTTTTGATAAAAAATCATCCACATTTGATTTGTGCACAATTAAAGTCATTGTATCTCAACTAGATTTGCCAAATGAGCTTATTTAATATATGTATGAACAACCATATATATATAAATAGTAAATCTCAATTCCCATTTAATTACCTTAATTAATTTAATTAGAAAATCTAATTAATTAATTATCGGTCTATATTTAATAATTCTAATTAATCATTCCCTTTTGGTGTGACCTTGTAGGATCTATGTTAACTGGCAATAGAATTAAATATATTTTATTTCTAAATCAAAATTATGTCTAGCAAATATTTTATGATTACCAGATTACCAAAGATGTATTGTAACGAAATTAACAACACACGATCATATTAATAATGTCATAATTAAATAACATTATTTGTATCTATCTATTGTCTCGTGATATTGTGAATAATATATATATTTTAGGTTAAGAAGTAACTCCTCTCTCTCTCCATTTTTGATTAATAATGTCATCTTTTTAGGAGTTTCTTCTGAACATGTAAGTTTAAGAAGAGGAGGTTAAGAACATTTCAAGCTGGATAGGAGATAAAGAACATTCCAAGCTGACCAAATTAATCATTTTGATTGATTTGGTTGGCCAAAGGTCATATCTATCCTTCTAAATAACTTTAAAATTTGAAGAATGGTTACTTGTTTTGATTTTCTCTTGAACAGGTGACGAAGAAGAGGGGATTAAAAACATTTCAAGCTGGATAGGGGAAACATCTACAAAATGGCCGGATGAGTAGGAGACGAAGACAAAGAGGACACAAATCAAGCACATAAAAGTTGCAAGAGAACAAGGGTCAACATTTCAGAACATGTTATACTACTTGGATCGTGGAAAACAGCTAAAGCACAACATTAAGGAGAGAATTATGTATACATATGTATATAGATATTAGGGATGTGAGATTAATTAGCCCATATTCCCTAGAAATCAGGTATTTTCCTGTTTGTGCAGGTTTTTACTGGATTTGAGCGGAATTTGGGTGATAGGCCTAATTTTCAATAAGCCCATCAAAGCCTTTTTGGGCCCGACGTATTAGGTAAGGGGCTAGACCCGATCTGTCTTGATGTAAAGTCCCCAAGGGAATTAACCCAATGTAAACTCACATTTTGTTTGGAAATAAAATGCAGGAGGGCTGAGATGGATAGGGAGGGTGAGCGGTGAGGCACAGGATGCCGATGAACTACTCATTCACCTGAAGTCAAAGTTCTTAATTGCAATTATTGAAAAAATGTGTCTTTCCCATGCATGTGATGTGCAAATGCATGAGTGTGTTTCTACAATCATTATTTACTAATTATTTATTATTATAACTTTATGGGAAAATTTTGCATTTTACCCGTTCTACAATCATTCTACGTACAAGAAAATGGTTTACAACAATCATTATCCTATCATTTTCCTACGAATCAGTCGCTTAGTTGATTAAGTTACCAAATCCATTCCTACCACTACTTACAACATCTGGACATAAATCAATGTTCATGCTCTACATCAGTGCTTACATTTGTTGGTAGAAAAATATTTGGATACCTAAAACATAAGACCATTAAGGCCACCTAAAAAACATTACCTTACGAAACCAATAACGGAATCACGGGAGAGTGAGCATTTTCCTAAAGCACCTTACGTCTTTGTGAATTTAAAATCATTATAATATTTAAAATCATTATACTGTCAGTAAATTCAATATTATAAGAAAATTATTTAGTAAATTTCTTCACAGGCAGAAGATTAACTTTGATTTTTGAAGCCAGCAGAATATCTTCTAGCTTAAAACTACCATTTTCATGACTGATATGAACCTGACCAGTATGAGTAATAGAACTAAGGTACCATCTCGTATGTTCCTTTATAAGGAGTGAGAGAAGAGAGAACCATGTTACGTGTCATGTGGACGGTTACTCTGGAGTACCTGTCAACCAACACTCCTAAGATTCATTTTCAGTCATGGCCGCTAGAGCTGTGAGAGTTCTCGAACGACAAGCTTGGTTAAATATATGTCAGCGCTTAAAGGCATCATGACCCAGCTCATTACAGATTTGACACTACTAGAAAAATAAGATACGCTGACGAATTTGTATCCGTCGGTGTAGGTCAACGTTAACCGACATATATATCTTACTGTCGGTGCCAACCTACACCGGCAGAAACAAAAACCAACACCGGTGGATACAATACGTTGCTTAATATTAGTATTCATCCATCCCTGCTGGGAAGATACAACACAATGAGTGTGTTGAAATCGAAGTACTTGCTCGAGGTTCGAATATCATGGCAAAGAAATATTCATGATATATCATCAATGTGTTTCAATTTCGCATAGAGAAACATGAGTCCAAAGGAAAAACTCAGAATTCTGGTGTGTTTGTGCGCAACAACATAAAGTTACTTAACAACACGAGATAACAATCCTATCTATGAACCCGTCGACTATCTGGTGTATTGCAAGACATAATTGAACTTCAATACTACGGTGATATGAAATATGTTTTGTTCAAGTGCAAGTGGTACGACGTTCTGGATCGAGACAATACCATTCAAAGTGATGAATATGGGTTTACGTTGGTGAATGCCAATAGATTTCTGAAACCAGAAGAACCATTTGTACTTGTATCCCAAGTAGAACAAGTATTTTATGTTGCAGAGCATAAAGAAAGACAAAGCGAAGACCAATGGTTGGTCATTGTGTGAATGTTGTCGAGATTTATATAGCATGGAGGATGAAGCATCCGAATTCCTTGTGTACGGGCGATGAAATATTGTACAAGATAGAGTCAAATTAGACGATATTAATTTGATTGATTTTGTTAGACCAGATTTAGAACCAGTGGTCGAGTAGTACACCCTAAGGGACACGCACAATTTGTAATGACAAACTCAATCTATGTATGAATGAATTTGTAGTTTATAAATTTTATTATGTAGTTAATGATAAATTAAATTACTTCATAATTCAGTTATGACGAGACGTCCTGTCTTCACCACCACACCATGTGGGAGACGGTGATAAGCGAAGACGTCGACGATGTGTGGCGGAGCATACCCCATAGATAGCCGATGTCGCAGCTGATACTGAGGAGGATCCTAGCCCTTCAGCCTCTGGTACAACGAGTACGAGTAGAGGTCGTGGATCCACACAACTTCTGGAGGATTGGAACTCTACAATTTAGAATGAGCCGAGTTCACACTGGAAGACGTACTGAAGGGAAAGAATGTCGAACGTTTCCAAAATTTTATCGGCACGATAGCCAGGAGGACACAAGTACTACCTCCTCGTTATTCGGATTGGAGATTGGTGCCAAAGAAAGACAAAGATGTGACATGGACACAATTGACGGTAATATTACATATGTTCTTAAGTTACATTAGTATTGATTTAAATTGTAAACTAATTTCAATTTATTTCACACATAAATTATGAAGTCTCTGAACTCCAAATGTAAGGAAAAAAAGTACCAGTTGTACCTTGACGTTGCGGATTTGGAGAGTAGAAAGGCTAGATTGACGGCTGGACTGCCACATCCGTGGTGGATTGGTCTACTCTGCTTGACTGCTGGTCCAACGAGGCGTTTAAGGTAATTTTGTTAAGTTTTTAGTTAAATTATTATTAATAACTAATAAACTAAGAATTTGGTTTATTGGTGATACAAAAGAAGAGTGAGGCTAACAAGAAAAAAGACAAATTTGGTAATACCACATCGGTGTGGTACCAAATCGGTGGTCCGACACATGGAGAAAATTGTGAGATATTTTTTTTAAATTCTTATAAGTTCATTATTTTTTGAAATTCTTATAGATTTAACGATATTGCAGATTGCAGAAAATCGGGACGCTCCTGAGCCTAGTTGTACATATATGTACATCTAGCTTCATGACTAGAGACTCCCTGAAGCCAATCTCTGTTATTGTAAGTTTAATATTATTATTAGTTTTCAATTACTTAATGTTGTTCGCTATATTCTTTGTGAATTTATAACATTTTCTTATTTTAAAAATAATTGGAAGCTTTGCGAGGAACGGGTGAGACGAGCTCTCAAGAGTCTATCAATATAGTGATTGACGCCTAGGACCCGGTCATGACTATTCTCAGTGACGGGCATGGACGTGTTAGGATATACTCGAGTCTTGTCACCCCGATTGACATATAAGGACAACGTGGGACGCCATCTCAAGCAGAGAGTAACACCATAGTGGAGGTTGAGAAAGATGAGCAGATGAAGATGATGGTAAGCGAGCTAGCGGATACAAAAAATGAGCTAACGTATATGACAAACGACCTTGAGAGGTATAAGTCTATGTTCGACCTCTTGATGGGGGGGGGGGGTGTTAATCCCGAGATATTGTATTTATAAATTAATAAATTATATTACATTTAATAATTTAGTTTATATGCAATATAATGTTCTAAGCGACTTAGTGTATAATGTTTTAATTGCGTATGATTTTTGCACGCCAAATCCACGGCCAAGTCGAGATAACAATGACGATCCATCGAGCGGAGCCGGTATAGGAGGTTTAGTAACTTAGTGTTTTATGTTTTGTCACTTGTTATTGTTAAAACTTAATTTTTACTTACTGAATTTAGATGTAATTACAACTTCTTTGTTTGAATTGTTTTTAGATAAATCAATATATATGATTTTTGTGTTTAGATATGTATGAATTATTGTTCAATGAGTTGAATGCGTATGAATGCTTATTGAATGATGATTGAATTGGATATATATTAATATTTTATAAATGAACAGGGAAACTCGGAATGCGAAAGAACAAACAAGCTTTTTGGGGTTCTGGAAAAGACATACACTAACAGATTATATCCGTCGGAGAAAGTATTGACGTTTGTAGATGTTCGTCGGTGTATGTAATATTTAGCTCTGACATAACATATCCGTTAGTGT
The DNA here is from genome assembly GCA_963682175.1 of Triglochin maritima. Classification (NCBI taxonomy): domain Eukaryota; kingdom Viridiplantae; phylum Streptophyta; class Magnoliopsida; order Alismatales; family Juncaginaceae; genus Triglochin; species Triglochin maritima. The sequence goes on from OY821786.1 coordinate 33,409,822, forward strand.
AGATTCTACGACTGTCAGAGAATGTTTTTGCCGGTGTAATCGACATCGACAGATAGGTCCGTCGATGTTACGACATTGGTGTTCTCTAATACGACGAAAGCAGGTGAATTGTTTTGATACCGCCGACGGGTTCTATCCGTTGGAACATCCGTCGGAGTAGACATACACGGACGAAACCGTATCCATCGGTGATGCCGTACACTGACGGATACATGTCGTCGGTAAAGCCCTTTATTGCTATAGTGTGACAAACCACAAATTGTTGCCTCTAGGTGTTGTCATTGGCTCTTGCAGAATTGAGGGAAGCTTGTTCCTCGGTGATGGAATCTTTACTCTGGGACTCAGAGGGAGGTTGTCCTTGGTTTGCGGGGGTGAATCCACGACCCTTAGAGGAGAAACCTCCACCATGTCTGGAGTTTCTTTGACCAAAAAAGGCCATTGGGAGAGGTTCCCATCAGGATAGTGAATCTTCATTCTCATCTCATAGTTCTAAAGCGGAGGCACAAGGCTTGCATTTGAAGGCACCAGTGGCTTGAGGTAGGTAGTTGTGAATAGATTTTGTAACATCCCCGAACAACGGAAAATTGAAACTTTTAAAATCAAGGGAAACACGTGGATAAAACCATCAAGAGTGGGGACATTACTGAAAGAAATACCCAAATACATAAGGTGCACCATATTACATAAGAGTTTGTCAAAAGAGTGATTACATCGGAATACAAAATACATAAAACATGCAATCACGACAACCTAAATAGGTAGACGACAGGATCCAGTCCCAAAGTGCAATCTCCCTCGGTCACCACTCGCCGGAACCTAACGCGGTCCTGAAAAAGATGCAACAACAATGCCTGAGTTTCCATAAGGAAACCCCGTATGACAAGCTCACCTATATGCCCTAACATACTAGTATAGCATGGCATGGAATACAAAGCAGTAAACATCCACAAGGGTAAAACCGGACATCCGTCCTGCAATCGTTCCCGCTGCCACACAGGCCCCGCGGTCTACAATCGCCACCGCTGCCACACAGGCCGCACGGTCCGCAACATCGCCGTCGCCACACAGGCCGCACGGTCCAACAACCACCGGTACCACACAGGCCACACGGTCTAACATCACCGCCGCTACACAGGCCGTACGGTCCAAACATCGGGTCCCCGTAGAGACCTACCGTAGGCATATACGGTCCAACGGACAGTACGCAACACATCCCCACACGCGACTACACAAGCCAAGGGATCGGTGAGGAGGCATTCACACTTCCGCGCAGGTAGAATCAGATCTGAAAACATCGTGGTCCACCACCACACCAACGGAGCCGTCACTCAGGTCGGTACATCAACCGGCGCCACACAGACCGCACGAGATATCACTCGATAGGTGCCCAGTCGAGCTACCTGCCGGAACACATCATCGGCAGTCATTCACCGCAACCACACAGGCCACGCACGATCCTTCCTGCCGCCACACAGGCCACACAGGGGCCCTACCGTCGCCACACAAGCCGCACGACACGTGCAATCACTGCCATCAAGGTCAGGCGAACATATCCGCCACACAAAGGCCAGACAATCGACAGATCCGAACCGAAGTCCGCAGGGTCAACGATCTCCACGTGCATTCACCAACTCCACCACTATAAAAGCAGGGCAGTGGCCTCCGTAGCCCCTCAGGCCGGTAGTCACTTCACCCAACGACAGTTGCGTGCCCGCTGAAGCAATGAGATCCGCAATCCCTCAGACTGCTACTCTAACGCGAGTCAAACGATCCACCAGATTTGTCACGATCCATACATGGAGGTGACGCGTTCTGGACACCCACACTCTTCCACACGGCGGTCCCTGGGCAGGCACGCGTAACGCGCCCACCGTCACCTCCCGGCTCACGCACAAGGCGAGGACACGGGTTTCCGTGGACAGAGTTGGCATCCTAAGCGGAACCAAGAATTCTGTCCTGTGCAAAACGATAGACCGAAAGAGACACTCGGTCGACCGTTTCCTCAAGGGAATTGATGCATTGCATACATTGCATCATATGTCTTTCATTTAGATTACTTTTATATCAATAAATGCTACTAAGGTATGTGTTTAGTCGTATTTACAGAATACAGGGACCTGGATTCAAATTACCCACATTCCGAGCATAAACGCGTGCAAAAGATTCATTTCTATCATAAAGACCGAATTCAAGTTTATCGGGTTTCAAATAGAAATGCATCCAAGCATAAAAGCATTCAAGGAGCTAATTACAAAAAGGTCAAGGACTTAATTGCAAAATGCCAAGGACCTAATTGCAAAATAAAAGGACCAAGTTATTGTGTGGAGAAAGTCAAAAGAAAAATCAAATATAAATCTCCAACAATGGAAGGAATTAATCCGGAGCTCAAAAGAATGGAAACAAATCATCCAGACGCGCAAATAAAGATCAAATCATGCCATAAACGCACCGCAGAAATCCGGACCCGATCCCATCAACCTGGGCGACGAATTAGCCGCACCTCCCATGCATTGTGCGGCGATTTCGCCGCACCAGAGGTGATCTGTGTGCCCGATTTTCGTCCAGTGTCGGGTCGACGCGTGTACTATCCTTTTATGTATTGGTATCCCCTGTATCAGCTATAAATAGCCCTGTAGGACGAATGTAACACATCTTTGAACCTTTGGTCTTGGATCATTAGTAATAAATTTCTGTTTTATTTTGTTTTGTTTCTCCTTTCTTTTAATGTCTCTAGGATCCTTTCTTCTTCCTCCCTCCATGAGTTTCTAACTCTTTCCAAAGGGTGGAGGTGATGGAATTAGGGTTAGAGAAGATGAATTGCATGTTATTATTTTAAGTTCATGATTAGTATATTTTGATTACTTGAGTTTATGTTAAGTCATTTATCTTGTAATGCTTCATAACTAACATGATTTACAATAAGTTTCAGTAATTCTCTGATCTAAACCTAAATCTAAACCTCCACCCAACGGAATTCACCATCTTTGTTCTTGTTTTAGTTTTATTTGTTCATGTTTCTTGCTTTAGATAATTAAAACCCAAAAATCTCAAAACCAACCTTATTATTGTTCTCTCTCTCTCTAATCGAAAATCCAAAAATAACAATATCTCTCCCTCCTTGTGTTCGACCCGTATTTGCCACGTCTTCATTGACACCGTGCACTTGCGGTATAAATAAAAATCACAACAGGAATCGGTCAACCGCTGTGACAACCCGTCGACCGCTTCCACAAGGGAAATCGGTCGACCGAAAGTGACAGCTCGGTCGACCGCTTCCACAAGGGAATCGGTCGACCGAAGCGTCTGCAACGGTCGAACTAGTTGCGCAACACATAAATCCAACGGTCTACCGAAGGTCTAAAACCGGTCGACCGAACGAGGTCAAAATCCGGAGTCTGGTCAACATCAAAATCGAATATATCGGTCGACCGAAACCTTACAGGGTCAACCTATTATTTTCTACGTCATCAACGGTCGACCGCAACCACACCGAGGGTCCGGTACACTTAAGTTCCGGTCGACCGAACGCAAGGACCTGGTCGACCGACAGACGTCTTCAACCTCGCGCCAGCCGAGGTTTGACGCCAAAACTCGTCGCCGACGAGGTCTCCGACCTCCTGTGACCTACCAAAACATCACCCCAACGTGGGTGATCACTAAGGCTTCTAATGCAAGAACTTGGCATACATTCTCTTGAAGAACGACGAAGACACCGGAGCTCACACGACGACACCTCGAGACCGCGACCTCACGCGCGTCCTCCTCGCACCACACCACGCCCAGCACGCTCGCCTTGGTCCGCAACCTGCACCACCGGAGCTCAAGGATCTTGAAGGAGAGGAAGAAATATGGGTGGAGAGAAGAATGGTTTGAAGAAGAAGGAAAGAAACGTGAGAGGGAGAGAAGTAAAGGAGAGAGAGAGAGAGAGAGAGAGAGAGAGAGATTGGTGTTTCTTCCTCACCAAAACCAACACCAACAACACCCTACCACCACAGCCACCCTATTCCACAACCCACACCTCCTTCACGTCATCCAACCCATCACCAACAACCCTCTCCTATTCCTCTTCAACTTCCCATGCAAACTTCCTCCATTAGCAACCTAATCACCATTAATCCATTAACCAAGATTAGGGTCTTTACATTGTACTCAAGATCAAGACCGTTCAACATCCAAAACACCTTTTTTTGGCCCATCACAGGATGCCCGATCGCCGCCAGCTCATTGCATTGGGTCTTGTAGTGCCGGAGGTGATCTTGAGGTCCTTGAAGTCCTTCCTCCGGAATATTTGGAGGTGTTGCATCAGGTAGAACTCTCATTCCTCTAGCATCAGGTCTTGAGTCTTGAGCTAGGGTGTGCTTGAGCGCCTCCCAGACCTCTCATTTCGAGAGGTTTCGAGTCGGACAACTACACTCAAGACCTCCTCACTCACTCAGAGTACTAATGATCCACACCTCAAGGAGGTGATAAGATATTTTTTAGAGCCGGTGTATCCAGAAAAAATACATATCAATAATACAAGCACAACATATGACATGAAAGTAGTGTAACAACAAAAAGTTAGAACCAAAAACATACCCCACGACACACAATTAATATTTATAATGAAACCTTTATGTTGACGTGGGAATGGGAAAAAAACATAATGCGAAAGTTACGGCGAAACATTACTTTAAAAGATGTGTATAAGCCTATTTGTCGGCTACAAGGACTGCTGGCCGCCTTGGTCCTAAAATGCCCGATAAGGCTATTTTTCGGGCATCTTCTGAATAGATATAAATATTGAATCTGATCAAATATGCCATTCAAAAATTAAATTGGGACGGAAATTTCTTACATGTTAAAATTTAAATTAGCATTGATCGATAACACCTTACTTGTTACAACTCAGAAAGAAAATAGATATAATCCATATCCAAGTATGTTAAAGCCAATTAGCCGCATGCAACATAATTGGTAAGTAGAAGTTAGTTTTCTGACAAAAACTAAAAAAACTAAGCAACGACACCTTGGGGTGAAAATTCACCTAAGATTTAGTTTCATTAAAAGCTGCAATTATATGTGTAGAATTTCCTTTCCATTGGAAATTAAATGAGAAAGTTGGTAGGAATGAAATATCGTTGTGCCCATGTCTTTAGAATATAATAATTAAAATCTGGCTGGCCGAACGATTTTTAAATTTTTGGTGGAGCTCCAATAAACTCTATGTTTTGAAAATTGAGGTGGGAAAATCTATATTTTGGGAATATTTATATGCATCCTCTCTTCTATATTAAGTTGTATTTAACAAAATTAGGGTTTGTCAAGGAAATGGACGATGAATACATGATCATGGTCTGCATGTAGACGAGAGAACTTAATTTAATTCTCTTTTAGTTTTCATACTCCTAAAGTATGTAATGTTTAATCTCTTACACAGCTACGTACTGCCAACCATGTACAACTTCATATGTATATTTTTTAATTTACAGTTATAGACTGATAACGGTACATTCAAACTTCATATGTATGTTTTTTAATTTACAGTTATAGACTGATAATGGTAAATTCAGATCTATATATGTTTGTAAGACGTGGTCACCACTACCTTATAATATCAGGTGTGAAGAATAAATTCAAAAACAATTTATTTGAATAGAGTAGTACTATATATTTCCAATATTTCAATTTAAAACCTTACATAAAGAGTTACTATTATGAAATACTAATACATCATTCTTTTCCTAACAATAATGCTTTTCCAAACAAGTGGTCTATAAATATCTCCCATCAATCCTAGTGTTTGCTCAATCTTGTGTTAGTTCAAAGTCATGGCAAGTCCCAAAACCACATTGCTTGCTTGCTTTCTTCTTTTGTTGTCCATCAACTTCTTTTCAATGGTGGCAACATTGGGTGATGATGCTGGTGCATTAGAAGGCGGTGATGGTGGACTTGGAGGCGCTGGCGGAGGAGCAATTGGTGCTAGTGCTGGTGCGGCGAGTCCGGCCGGTGTCGGTGATGCTGATGGAGCTGCTAGTGGACCAAGTGGTGTAGGTTGCAGACTTGGAGATAACGTTAATCTTTTCATTTACAGTGTTGGCTTATTGTCATTGGTCTTATTAGAGTTTTTTTGAAAAAGAATTGGTGATTATAACACTTATTTATGGGAACTTCAATGATTTACAACTGGTCAAACTAGTTTAATTCCAGTATTTGACCATGAGTTGTCATGTTTAGAGATTGAATTATTCACGTCTTTGGTCACATCCTTCATGATTTGATTTTGGTGTTACGCAATGTTTGTTATGGATATAGATGATCAAGTGTGTGCTATTGTTTTGAGTGCAAAATTTTCACATATGAAGGCATTTGAAGTATTAATTATACAGGAATAGATGGATTTGTGTGGAAGTATTGGTAGAACCGTAGAATGGTTCTCAATTTTTCATACTAGTTTAGGTGAATATTGAAAATTCTCTTATTTTTTAACCTAATATGTGTTCAATTTATTTAGGCACTATATAGAGTAAGCCAGTAATGGATTTTATCAACGGTTTGAATTGTCCAAATAAACACGTTTTGTAATATGTTTTTGACCTTTACACATTCATGATGGAATCATCAGTTCTAGTTTTGAACTATCGTAAAAAAAATCCAGCTCTTGCCCGAAAATTTCAAGTGAAGACTTGGCAGCTCAATTAGCTCAAGTAGTATAACGAGCTTGATCAAAACGATGATTGGTTGTTGTAGACATCTCATGTAGGATACAAGTCACAATCCAAAATATTTGAACAAAGTAAGTCGCAACTTATATCTCTTATAATATCCGTAGTCAACACACAACAGGACCCTCGTTGACCTAAACCATTCACACTAACCCAACCCCAAAACCATGTCCAAGCCAACCATAAGTGCGTTGAAAAATCCAATAAGATCTTGATCTAAACAACCCAAACTAATAATGTTTGCAAGAATATACTCTGTTAGTCTGTTGTTTGGATTCAACATGGATTTAATTCTATTCCAGTTTTTTTTATAGTATTGAATCAAGTGAAAAGATCAATTGTGTTGTGTTATGAGTTACACTTGTTATCACCAAGCCCTTAACAATTATCCAGTCAAGCACCTCGCCTCGCTCGTGGATCCATAAGTGATGAGCATGTTTATGTGAGGTGCACCTGTGGTCCATAGATGAGCTTGGGTTAAGATTTAACTTTCTAAAATTTTCCTTGGTACGAGGGGTTTTTATGCTGAAAAACCTTTTGCCGATTAGTCATCACTCTCTGCGTTGTGTTTAAGGACAACTCTCCTTTCGTGAAAAATAACAATAAAGAAACCCGAGTAACACTAACACATATAGGATAGAATAGAACCACTACACTACTACAGCGTGGATATTATGCATATATATGACGTGCTACTTGTCATTAAGCAACAAAATCAATCCATCCTTGCGGATTGAAGAGGCATGCACCCCCGTAAATGTGAAACCAAGCATACAAATCCTTGTGGATTGCAATTGACATTGTTCCTTCAGCAAGCTCACCATAGAAACCTTGCTATGATTTCTGTTTAAAAAAATGTCTCAAAAACAAGTCTGATTCGGTCGACCGCTCTTCAATCGGTCAACCGCTGAGAGCAAGTCAAAGTTGGGTAGAAAGCAGCAGGAACGGTTGACCGACCGCGTAGGTAAGGCAAAAGTTACTGATTTCAATTAGTTTTCTAACGTATGACCAACAACCTATACCAGTTGTACATCTGGAGATTAGAGCTTCGTAACTTCACAGACCCATGAAGACCGGTCGACTGTTATTAGGCCCGAGCAAAATTAGTTTCAGGGCACTTTGGGCATTCTTTTCTTTAGAAGCTTGCTCCTACATGTGAACAACATGTTAATTGCAGCCAAGGACAAGTCTAAAATTTCGAAGGTGAATAAGTTATTATCTGTTGAATTCGAGATGAAAGATCTCGCACTAGTGCAGAATGCACAATAGACGTCGGATATTGAAACATCCGACGTCTATAGGTCTAGACATCGGATATTCAAACTCTGACGTCTATAGGTTTGTATAAACATCAGTTTTTGTAGTATAACCGACGTCTATACCTCCTGAAATAAGAAAAATGTTTTTGTTTATTTTGTATAAGAATTAATGCAATTTTGTACTTCGTAGAAAGTAATGTGAATTATTTGGATTGATTTAAAAATAGTTACATAAATATAACTATCCCATGTGTGTTGATGCACATATGTGTGTTTATGGCCATATGTGTTGAAATTTTGTCCCACATTAGAAGTTTTTTTGTTGTTGGTGGAGTTGATGTACTCCACCACTCCTTTACTTCTAAATGGGAGTTGGGTACCAAACTACAAAAGACAAGTGAGATATATATATATCTAATGGTCAAAATTTGTAATGTTTATTATTATTATTATTATTATTATTTAATGGTATAAACGTCGGATTTATAGAGTAACTGGCGTCCATAGGTTGTAATGTATGTATAGACGTCGGTCACCCTATATAGCCGACATCTATAGTCGTAATAGTTTAGTCCCATATCGGTCAATTTTTTTTGTTAGTGTGGTTGATGTACTCCACCACTCATGTACAGGTGAATGAGAACGAGTTGGGGCACTTGGGCAACTTGGGTTTGATGTACGTGGTTATTGGTCAAAAGGTTGGCACTTGGGACACTTGGGCAACTCATGCTTGATTAATGTGCGGGTTGAATTCCTGCTATAGGTTGTAATTATTTTTTTATGTTATTTAAAAGTATAGTGTATAGATGTCGGCTATATACAACGGGGAAATATACGTCGGGTACTTGGACCGCCAAAATCCATCGTATATACCCTTGTATATCCAACGTATATGTACTTTTATGCATTAATGTCAGATTCGTACAGAAAATTCTTGGGATGTAGATTCGTAGAGAGCAAAAGTCAATGATGTTGTTCCAATCTCAGAAGAAAATTTTGCATTGCTTCGCCATAGAGGATGCCAAGTCTGAGAAGGTTCCTTTATCCAGTCACTTCAAACTCTCAACCGACTTATGTCCAGAATTTGAGAAGGAGAAACCTCATATATCACGAATTCCATACTCTAGTGCAGTCGGTCTTACGTATACCATGATTTGCACATGTACGAATATAACACAACTCGTTAGTGTTGTCAGTCGATATATGGCAAATCCAGGAAAGGAGCATGGCTGAGCGGTGAAGTGGATCTTGAGGTATCTTATTGGTTCAACTGAATTATTTTTGGAGTATGGAAGATTTGTAGATGATTTGATAGGGGTATGTTGATGCCAATTATGTGGATGGTTGTGACAAAGTAAGATTATGGACTAGGTATGTATTTATGGTTGGAAGCAGTGCAGTCAATTGGAAGGTTAATCTGTAGTACATAGTGGCTTTCGCTACTACGAATCCAGAGTAGGTGACAACGATCGAGGACATCAAAGAAGACAAGTATGGATCGGTCGACTGGTTGAGGAGTGGTTGACCGTTTAAGGAAGCTAAGGCTCGGGTAGAAGTAGCAAGAACAGTTGACCGTTTGGCCAGTACTGGTCGTCTGCTTAGCCAAGGCAAAGGTTACTGATTTCACTGCGTTTTTAACGTACGACCGGTGGCTTATACGATTGTACATTTGGAGATTAGAGCTTCACAGTTTCCTAGACCTAGAAGACCGATTGACCAGTGCTTTACCGGTCTACTGTTACTAAACTGAGCATAATTCATTTATGGGTACTTTGGGCATTCTTTCTTTAAGAGACTTCCCCTAAATGCCTCCTATAATTACTTTTATTGTGTTTAGAAACCTAAGAGTAGTCATTCTTGAGAGAAAAAGTGTCGTCATTCGAAGAGGTAAGTTTAATCACCACCAAAAAGCTTATTGCTTTAGGATTTGGGGGATAATCTTATTGTTGAAGGTTTCATCATCCAACCCCTGATCCACTTTTCGAGGTAGCCTTATCCGTTTTCATTCTATTTATAATCCAATCATTCACTATATTTAAGCTTGATCGTCTCCACCACCGTGGTTTTCCCGCAAGGGTTTCCACGTAAATCCTGTGTAGTGATTGCTCTTTGTGATTGATTGTTTGTGTTGCTTGTTAGGTGTTTGTGAAATTGGCTAGCTTGAGTTCGATTGGTATATTCGTTTTTTCTGCTACATGACAACTACCAACGATCCTATAAACTTCTCCTTCTTCCGATTGATAGGTTCAATCCATAAGGTTCAATGTACTTCTTGCAATGTCATCAAGTTACCATAAACATCGTTGCAATAAATTTCATTTTATCACTCAATTAGTAGGAACTCAGGCAGAGTGTACAAAAGGTAGGGAAATATTCAAAGAAATATGAGGATTTACGCTTACTAGGAATTCCTCGTTAAAGAGCAACAATTACGATGATCTATCCCACAATTTACCCACACCCCTCTACCAAGGTTATAAACTCATATAAGGCATGTGCAAGTGCAACCTCAATATCAAAGGACATTACAAACTTATTATTGCCTCAAACTTCCGTTGCCTAAGCTGCCTTGGTCCCTATAAAAAGCTGGTGATGAAGTCATTCATCTGTGAATCGAAAAAAGAATAATCAATCTATCAATCCTTGGTCTGTCTACCTAGACTTTGTAAGTTCATGTATTTAAGTAAAGATTAACCCATTTGTTGGGATTAAGGACCAGGATTCAGATAAGATCAAGAATGCAAGCTCGATCAAGGACCCAATGATGATCCGACCCATGATGATAATTGGACCATAAAGAAGGTCATACTCGAAATAAACGTCAAGAAGGTGTTGACACTGGTGACTTGGTCCATATAGATGAGAAACTTGTTTATGGCTAGCGTGCACCCAATTCACTCATCCTAAGAGAAATAGGTCCATAAAATCCGAGGCTAATCAATGGATAAGGTGCGATCGGACTCATGGTTGTTAATTGGTTACCCTTTGCTTTGGGTTCTCGCCGACTATTACCTTATTATTCAGGTTCGGATCTACCCATCAATGTAGACACGCGGATGTACAAGTGTGGATGTAACATTTATTCTTAAGTAAAGGAAAAATTCTAACCCTAATCTTGCTGCTACCTTTGTCTACGTCCTCTAACCTTCTTCTCTCTCCTAGATCCGAAACCTTTGGTCTCTTGTGGCAGATCCACCGTGTAAGGTAGGGCAGAGTAAAATCCGGACCGATCGTTTCGGGTTCGGTCCGAGAATATTTAGTCCGGCCTGGTCCGGTTTGGGTTTCGGTCCGACAAAACTTTAAAATTTCGGTCCGGTCCGGACCGGTCTTTTTTTTGTTTTTTATTTAAAAAATCGGTTTTTGACCGGACCGGACCGGACCGATTCGGTTCGGTCTTCGGTCCGCGGGCATCCGGTCCGGTCCGGTCTTCGGTCTGGACCTCGGATAAAAATCCGGCCCGGTCCAGACTGGATGCTCACCCCTAGTGTAAGGTGGATATGCTGAAGAGAATGTGTTCTAAAACTTTTACTTTTAAATGTCAATTATTATGAATTGAATGAGAAATCATTTTGTTCCTTGTTTATGTTATTCGTCTTTTAGAAGTGTTAAGGAAGATGCTCTTGGTCCTTAACCGTAGAGCTCTAAAAGATATTAGTTTACATAAAACAAAAGATATTCGCAATCATGGTAATTAACATGGGACATTAATTACCGAGTTAAGATTGTCGTGTTGGTCATAGATCATTGTAGCTCTACAAGTGAGTGACGACACGGGTATGCAAAAGAGGAAAATATTACTTTTGTATACTGAATAGACCTAATAAGTAAAATATTATAGAAATGTGTTTCTGTGTCATTAATATTTTACTGTGTCTTCGGTCCTTTGATATGAGACTTATATCTGATCGCTTAAGGAGTTCTTAATTAGACTAGTGTCTTGAGCTATCGATGAGTGTAGTGTAAAGACATTAGTTGGTTAAGCATAACTTTCGTTGGAGAAGATAGTTAGTCAAAAGATTATCATTGCCCCTCTTAATTGAGTGATGATATTAGTGGGCCCCTTGATAAAACCAAGTTATAATGTGCACAATGTGATTTGAGTTAAGTCACATATTTATAACTAGCTTAAAGAGATCAAGAAATGAATACTAATACAAAGATGACACAATACTACTATGTGTGTATTCTTAATATCATGAGGCAAGGGACGGACACAAGTGATGCACTCCATCACTAAATGGATCGGGTTTTGGTTCGAGTGGAATTAAGACATCTAACTAATTGGGAGCTATAATGTGTAGCTAGATACCGCTTATAGTTTGTGATATTAAGCTCTTAATATCACTGCCAACTTAGTCTAAATCCTCCCATATGTCACACCGCAAAAACTGGGAAACAAGAAGCTTGATTTTTGGTTCATATGATGAGTCAGGTTTCCTATAGAAAATATGACTCATGTGGTGAACGAGTAAAATCAATTATGTTGCATATAACATAATTAGAATCATGATAAATTCATATGAGATGGATATATTATGGGGTGCAATAATTTATTATTGCATAGGATAATATATTGCATAAGTTGTGAATTTGCTAAAACCCCAAAAGTTCAAATTTTGTTGGAAATAAATCCAAAATTTGAAAAAGGCAAAATCGGGTAGAAGTTCGGTAATCCGTTATGGTTCGGTCGACCGAAGGATCTATGGATCGGTCAACCGAACGTGGAACGGATAGTCGTAGCTGATTGACCGAACTTGACCAAAGTGCCTGGATCTTTGGTACGGTGTACCGAACCAGAAACGGTCGACCGAACAATGTCAAGTTCCGATATTTTCGGTTAACCGAATAGCACTCGGTCTTGGACGAGAATTAGTCCGATCGGTTAAGGAGAATTTTTCTCCTTAAGATTCGGTCATCCGTCGTGTACTCGGTTAAACAATCGTGACATATTCGGTTAACCGAGTGGGACTCGGTAAACCGAAGAACGATCGATTTTCTGCCTTTAATAATTAAGAGATTGATTTGATCAATGGTTGGATTAGCTCTAAACTTGGTCAAACGTTTTGTGGGTGCATATAATGCATTATGGAATTAGTTTGTGAGAGAAAATGTCAAGAATTCGTGGCTTAAGAATAGCCATGATTGAGAGTAAGATTGGAGCATATAAATAGGTCTTTATTCTCCTTAATTATGTTAGAAGTTTTGCTAAATATTTTCTCTCCAAAATTCACCGCAAAAATCCACGAAAATTCTCTTAGTTTTCTAAGTCTTTGAAGGAGAAATCTCAGAGGCTAAGGAAGGGGTTTGTAGCTAGATTCTAAGCTTGTTTGGAGATTGATTGGTTAGCTCCTTTCTCTCCAACCTTGTTTAGGGTTTCGGTGAACACTCGGAGGCATCCGGCGCAACGAGAAGCGACGATTGACTTCCTCAACGTCTCTGAAACGTCAAGAAGTTTTTGAGAACTTCTAGGTATGAATTTCAGAGTCCCTTTATGTTTGTTTTAATAAGTTTTTGAAACTAGTTGTTAAAACAAACCGATGCATGCATAAAATAAATCGAAGAAAATTGTAATATATCCTTATTATACATGAAAATTCGAAAAATATATATGTATAATTAAACATGAAATCCTACGTATGCAATCCAATATTTTTGGAAAAATAAAGACACAGTACTCGTAGTCAGTACAAGTATCTTAGCCTAGCTAATTTGAAATTTTGTTGTCATACAAAGTCTTCTCTTGATGACCCATAATTCCTTGTGATCCACTTTCACATTGGGACACGTGGATTATAGTTCTAAACTAACGGCCTTCACCGGATTTGTTTCATATTTCTTTGAACATAACCAAAGTGCATGTGGAGGTTCAAACTAGTGTGTTAATTGAATGAAATCACTTTATCTTTGAACCCGTACGATCATAAACTTATTTTTCCTGCAAAACCCGGAACAATGACAGGATTTCAAAACAAGGATGATGAAACTTATAAGGAAATAAAAAAAAAACATAAACTTAAAAATACTCTACTTTTTTTAGAGTACTTAATTTTGATTGGGTATTGCACCCCAAGATGGAAATTTAATTAAGTATTTTACTTATAAAGTTTTTCTTGGGATTTTTAACTACTTGGACTAATTAGATATATAAAATTTAAGTTCTGATTTCTCATGATGCGCTAATTCTACAAGAGACAATGTAATTGAATAACTGAAATTTTATTGCACGAACCATTTTTAAATTTGAAGTAGAGCTCTACTTAACTTTATATTTACGAATCGAGGTTCAAGTATGTAGATTTATTTTTTTAAATCACTGACGTCTAATAGCGACTGTGTAACATCCTCAAAACAGCAGAAAATTTAAAATTTTAAACACTCAATCAACAGAGGACATTACGCAATAAAAGAACACTGGTGCACCGACATATATCATATATATATATGTGAATATCAGAGTATACAAAAGTTGTGATTACATCAAAAGCATATACAAGGAACAGTAATCACACGACCTCAACTGAGAGAAAGCTGGATCCGGTAGCGGTGCTCCTCTCCTCGGTCACCACCCCCTAATGCCGATCACGGCCTGAAAGTAAACATGCAACAATGCCTGAGTTTCCAGAAGGAAACCCCGTATGCCAAACTCTAAATGTACGAAATAAAAGCATCCTAGCATGCAATTCTACTCAACAAGAAAAGCATCACAACACGCCCTGCACCAGGGCTCTCAACACCATCACAGGACACACCACCGGTACGGGGCTCCAGGTCTAATCTCAACCAACCGCCGCACCCACATAGTCACGGGGCTCCAGGTCTAATCTCAACCAACCGCCGCGACTCACACACGTCGCCAAGCTGGGCTCCAGGTCTAATCTCAACCAACCACAACTACCACGACACGACCAAGGGCTCCAGGTCTAATTTCAACCACCCAAACGTATAAGGGCTCCAGGTCTATTTTCAACCAACCCGAACGCACTACGGAGCTCCAGGTCTATTTTCAACCAACTCCGTACAGACTAGCTGGGCTCCAGGTCTAATTTCAACCAACCACAGCTCTCACACGGTTACGGGGCTCCAGGTCTAATTTCAACCAACCACCGCAACCCTCGTGCACCTCGCACACTTGCCGGAAGAACATCGGCACCACGACTCGCCCCACACGGGCAACCACGACCACAGCACCTCCATAGTGCAAAACAGGACACAAACGGTCGACCGAACCAAAAGTCCCGGTCGACCGAATCAAGCAAATACAGGGCAATCCACTTCGACCGGCACTCCATCGGTCGACCGATTCCCAACACCACACTCGTTCGGTCGATCCCAAATCAAGGGACGGTCGACCGTTTCGATGGTCAACTCCCGGTCCAACGAACAAAACGACCAATCGGTCGACCGACAAAAGGGGTCCCGGTCGACCGAAAGTCACCAGGGAACAAATCCCACAACACCACAACGAATTCGGTCGAACGCCGAGCACATCTCGGTCGACCGAATCTGTCCAGGGAAATAATCCCTCACTCGCGTCCTGAAACCGGTCGAACGCCGAGACCTCCTCGGTCGACCGATTTCAGCCAGAGTGTTCCCCACGCTCAGCGCACAAGTTCGGTCGACCGAACCCTCATTCGGTCGAACCGACCACAAGGTCCACTTAAGTCACGGTCGGACAAGATCAAAGGGCGGTCGACCGTTTATATAGTCTACGCCCCCCAACCGACTTAAGACAGTGCACACGGTCGACCGGCAAAGGGGACCCGGTCGACCGAAACTCTCCAGACTCGCCTCCTATGCACAATCGGTCGACCGCCCCACAGGCATCGTTCGACCGATTTGAGGCAGAGTCCGAATTCTCTTCACGAACGGTCGACCGTTTGCACCAACCGGTCGACCGATCAGACAGTGAAATCTGCTGCACATTTACTCGCGACGAGCCGAACGGCCTACCGTCGACTTCCAAATACTCACGGTGATTAAGTGAGCGAGCTTGACATACCTAAAGGTCTGAAGAGACCCTTGAAGAACCACGACGACGCCTCCACGAGCACGTCTCCCCAAAATGCGATCCGTCGACGAATCTCGCGTCCAACCGACGATCAATCGTCTCCTCGACGATCCACAACACCACACTACCTCCGGCAACCTCTACAAACCAACCACATCCACCAAACCCGAGTGAGGTCAAGAGAGAGAGAAACCAAACGAGCCGGAAACGAGCCGAGAGAGTAACACTCACCTCAAACCACCAACTCCCCGGACCCGATCTTCACCTTGCCGGAGATCTCCACTCGCCGGAACAGCACAGCAGAAGAGGGAGAGAGAACGCGTGAGTGAGAGAGGGAGAGCAACGAGAGAGAGAGAGAGAGGGAAATCCACCCAATATCTCCTCCTCCTCCTCTAATCTCAACCATCCAATCCTTCCACTCAATCTCCACCACACATCTCACCCCCTTCCATCTCAACCCTCCATCCTTCCATCTCCCATCTCAGCCATCCATCTCTAATCACCACCTAATCAACCACAAAGCACCATTAGGATTAGGATTAGACTAAAATCCTACAGACTGCAAGGCCAAATTAAACGTAAATGTAAAGCAGAAGCACAATTGCATGAGGCCCTACAAGGCTACGACTTAAATTTCTCCTCTCTGCTGTAATATGTTGTACATAAAGAAATCCAGGGTTTGTCCTGAAATGTTACATGAATGCACGATCGAGCACCACATATTGAAGTTGAAGAGAGAACTTTATTTAATTATCTTTTGCGTTCAAACTCCTACAGGGTTAATTTAATAATGTTATCTGTTATTGCTCACCATGTAGAAGAACTTCATGTACACCTTTTAATTTGAAGTTATAGGCTGATAATGGTAGTTCATAACTATGTTTGTTAGACGTGGTTACGACTACGTCAACAAATGATCATAGCAGGTGTTGGGTTAGTCCATTTAAAATTTTGATTTGAACAGATTACTGGTACTAGAGATGCTGAAAATATTTTATTGTTAAAACCTTGCATAAAGTGGGTTTTGTGAGATTTTAGTGCATCAATTCTTGTTACAAATTGTTATTCCTTTTCAAACAAGAAGTGTGTATAAGTATCACATACAAATTCTATTGTTTTGCCAATCTTGTATGTTTGTCCATAGGTGATGATGCTTGTGGAGGTGTTGGTGATGGCAGATTAGGTGGAAGTGTTGGTGGTGGTGGGGCTGCTCCGGTTGGTGCTGGTACTGATCTCTACTAATTTCAACGTCATAGAAGCATTTCATCACTAGGTTTGAATATTTTTTCGGCAAGTAGGATTTGATGTTTTCGAAAGAAAAAAATCAACCACAAAAGCAACGAATGACCTACAACTACAGGTCATACTAAGAAGAATATTTTAATTTTGAATTCGTAGCGGTAACATACAAAATATCTACAAACTTTAAAGGGAATTGTCAGACGTCGTTGAGTTTTACTAAAATCATCCGTTTCAATTACCATTTTACCTTTCACAATCCATTTAATACACATTTCGTCCAGTAAAATTTTAAAAAAAAATCGGAAAGTCTGGCTAGGACGCCTCCCATATTGGGGGGGGGGGGGGGGGGGGTTGCAGTCGTCTCAGGTTTTTTTATTTTTAAAATCTTGAATTTATACAGTGTGTTATTTCAGGTTCCGTTGCAAAATTTCGGTGGTGACGAGGTGGAAAAAAACACAAACGTAAATAAACAGATTAATATTCGGAGTACAATAATAGAGTGTCGAAACAAAAAATGTATGCAAAGCACGCGATCTCTGCTCGTTTTGCGGGGGGGGGGGGGGGGGGGGGGGGGGGGGGGTTGCCACCCTCACATTCCTATTCCGATTTTATTTTTCATGGTTTTTTGTATGGAAAGAATATATCCTATTGGGAACAGAAATAAGTAAAACAGAGATAATAACAAAATGATAATTGACACAGACGATTTAAGTAATTTGCGGACGACGTTTAACAGTCCAGAATTTAAAAGATAACAAAGTTGCAGAACTATTATCAATTCGAGTCCAAACGTCTAATATACACGTTGTCTTTTTCCTTAAGTACACTTCGAAATGATCATAATTAGTTCTTTGCCCCATGTTTCCACTAATACACTAACACACGTACACCCAAGTGATATTATCGACATAAAATATGTGTTATCCAAAGGTTTAGCACCTCCATTCAGCTCCCAATCCAAAAGCAGAGATAGCAATAGAAGCAAAACATGGAGGAGTGTTGCCACCTTTTCCTTGCTATTGATCTTCTCTTACTCCCACATAAAAATTGGTGACCTCAAGTAAATTAGGGATCAACTACGGCCAACTCGGAGACAACCTCCCAATCCCAACACAAACTCTTCCACTCCTCCATTCCATCAACGCAACCGGCGTGAAGCTCTACAACGCGAAGCCTGCCATCCTCTCCGCCACCAAAATTAGCTTGTATACTAATCGACATATATACCCCAATGTTATGCATGTTATTTGTATTAATAATAGGTACCTGGCACGCTGGTGATGCGGAGGCCACTCGTCATCGCTGAAACAGGATGGCCTAATGGGACGTGTGACGGGATTAGGACCGGGAGGCGGTGAGTGTGAGAAGGCGTGCGAGCTATATATGCTTTTCACGAGTATTGGCGGAGGTTCAGAGGGAGTAGAGTCAAGTCCTAGTTTGAGGGTGAAATTGTTTTCGACGCGATTATGCTGGCGCGAAATTATATTATGCAAGTCCACTTATAATGGTAAGTAGAAAGTTGCAACTTTAATACTATTGTTAAATTATATGTCGTATATTTTAGTGGGTATACATTTTATAGAAAATCTATGGGAAAAATAAATTGGTTTTGAATTCGAAATAGACTCAACCCATACCGAAATTAAAATAGTGATTCCGTTTGAATCTTTTAGTCTTTAACTTGAAATTTTAATTTGGATTCAATTTAGAATCTTAAAATTCAGCATAAAATCTGATCCCGAAGTATATTTGATACCAACAAACGTTTTCTCTTATTTTAGGGGGGAAAAAGGAAATCAGAATCTCATCCGAAAGAAGATGAAGTTGGAACTTACACATGCAAGTGCATTAAATCTAACCCTAAAATTAAATCACAAACTCTTCGAGGTGTGTCTGCAAAAAGGACCACACAAATCCTTAGATTGAAGTGGCCTAATGGGTCGCGCCCAGCTTTGTCACGCCCGGATAACGGGCCGGCCCGACACGGTGCTGACATGCCGGATCAGACCGGGCCGAGGGGCCCAGCTACCGTGTTGGCACGACAAGGCCAGCTGGTCTGCCCTGTGCTGTGTCCCGACCGACACCGTTACCCACCTCTAGTTTGATGTGGTGGCCAAGTAAACCATCAATTTAGACGTGGGTATCGGAAAGGGCTGGCCCATCCCAGGCCCGTCACCCTTGTCGCCCCGGAGCCACGGGTCGTGGCAGGCCTATGACAAACTAGGGTTGCCAATCGTGTCATGTCAAGTCGTATATATAGGCTCTAGGTGTTGCGCCGTATCTGACCAATTTAATAATCGTATTGCTAGACTTCTACCATATCCAATCCGTTTATAATCGTGTTGCCATATCCAACCCATTTATACACGATTATTAAACGAGTTAATTCGTGTACACGTTTAACACGACTACCGTTTACACCATTAAATAATAATCCATACACAATTAGTTCTGTTTATTACACGAATACCGAATTACATGATTGCACACGACCCGTTCATTATAATTTATAACTTATATATTACTTGTAGACTTGTCGGTATTAGTCGTGTATTAATCATGTAGTATTCGTAATCGTGTATCTAATTACCTGATTACTTATCGTGTTTTATCGTGTCTTAATCTTGTTAATCGTTTTTGCAGCAAAAATATATATCTAACTCATTTAATAATTGTGTTACCATATCCAACTCATTTATTAATCGTGTTCAAATTCTCAATCCATATCCGTTATGTTCGTGTCGTTTTCGTGTCGTGTACTCGTGTTTCATGTAAAATTGACAGCCATATGACTAATCGTGTCAGGCACGGTCCCAATGGTTATATGTCGTTGGCTGACGTCAACAATGACGTGAGCCGAAGCCAACAACTATATAGCCATTGGTTCTTTTTTAAAATGTTTTTAAAATTTCCAAAACATCACTACAAAAAACCTATACAACCTCATTTCCATTCATTTTCTTCTCTTCTAATTTTTTCCCCGAAACTTTTCAATTTTCATTAACTGCTCCGTAATTGTGTTCGAAGCCAGTCGACCGGTCGAGTTTGATCAAATGCCTAAAGCTACAAGTAGATTGCCTGATTCATCTGATTTCACGACAGGCCGCCGACACCAGTTTTCGTTTGCATTACTTTACTCTTTTATTTTATTTATTAGAATTAGTTTATTTTAGTTAAATTTAATTTAGTTCATTATCATGATTTTCTCATTGTTTAAAAAAAAGGATTTTCGTTTGCATATTTTTTAATTTCAATGGTATATGAACCCTCGATTAATTCATCACTAGGGGTAGGGTGCACACGGGTCGGGTTGAACCTGAAAACATTCCTGAACCAAACTGGTTAGGTCGGGTTGATAAATCTGAAAACTGATGGTCTCGGGTTGGGTTCGGGTTGAAGGGTCAGGTTGACTCAACCCAACCTTAACTTGATTTTTTAAATAAGTTAGACGTAAAATAATCTGGGTCATCCAAATCAAGTGTTTTGGCTTTTACGTATGAATTATGTATTGACATTCGGTTTATGTAATGTCAGAACTTAGAAAACATACATCTTTTTTCCTGTCTCAAATTATCTGAATTGGTTAATTTATTGGACAGGAAATTTGAGCTTGTAATTGCAATAAATTTGGGTCCAACCCAATCCGACCCAACCCAACCTGAAAATTTGGGCTCGACTTTGGTTGAACCTGAATCGGTTCGGGTTTGGTTTTTTCCAAACACATTTTTTGGGCTTGTGGGCCGCCGTGTGGTGCCGAGCCTAGGGCGCACCCAACGGACTGGGCTTTAGGCCCGACATGGCACGACCTGTTAAATATTTATTTTTTAATTTTTAAAATACCTCCAAAATAGTAAAATACCCCTAAAAATTTAAATAACTTTAAAAATACATAAAATATAAAATTACCAGACCCGACCCGCCATGGGGCTCAACCCGATACCTTGGTCTTTCGCCATATGTAAACTATATATATGTTGCACAACTTATTTCACATAGTAGCAATGAAACCGGTCATCTAACAAGACATGATGAAAAATATAAACGTAGAAATGTTGAATCATCTAGTTCACAACATACAATTTTAGATTTTAGTAGTAGAAATTAAAAAAACTAGGAAATACGATCCAATGAACTGTAGAGATGTAATTGCAATATATATATAATTAAAGATGAATTAACCTTAGAATAACATTTAGTTACCATAACCCACAATTTCAATAATTTTCCCGACTCACACTTATTAATGTTGCAAATAAAAAAATTGATACCGGAAAAATAGACTTAAGTAATACGTTTGCATCAATGAATTCTAAGATAGTATTAACTTGCACCGGTCCTGATCAATTCTCATATTGTTGCATAACTGCTTATTTTTTAATTAATAGATTTACATAACCAAATTATTATTTTAGTAAAATATATTTAGTATATATGAAGGGTTACAAAATATTAATCAAATAGGTACAAACATTGCTAGCTAGTTCATCATCATCCCAACGACACTTATTTGTGGATAAAGTTGAAAATGAATAGAACTTTCAATGAAATTGGTTAAACAGGAAAAAAATAAAATTAGTACAAAATGAAACACATAACGAATTAACTTGATATTTAAATAGTGAAATGTACTTAACTCTTGTAAAAGCACAATCTTTTGATGCTTTAGACTGATGAAATCTAACTCTGTTAAATTTTCAATAGTTTATTTATTAGCACGCGATTTACTAATCTTCTTCGTCAACTGTGGCATCTGAGTCTGCATTTAGCGCAAATAAACGAGTCTTGACTGACAAGATGCACAACACGTCCAACAAATCACTCGAGACAAAC
Organism: Triglochin maritima; assembly: GCA_963682175.1. Classification (NCBI taxonomy): domain Eukaryota; kingdom Viridiplantae; phylum Streptophyta; class Magnoliopsida; order Alismatales; family Juncaginaceae; genus Triglochin; species Triglochin maritima. Next base: position 33,431,865 of record OY821786.1, read on the forward strand.
ATTTGCCTGAAAGACTGGTTGGACGTGCCAGATAGAATGCAGAACTTGCAAATCAACGAGAGCACCGACGAAGATGGATGAACTATTTATAATTGTATGTAATTTGCAATTGTAATACTTAATACATTAGAAATTGTATGTAATTTGTAAACTTATTGTACTTACTTTATTGGTTTTGATTGGTAGACGGGATATTCGGTGAGGTAATGACGTCGATGAACTAATTATTTTGTTGAAATCTTAATTTGAATATCTTCGGTCATGGTTATGAGACGTTTCATGCAGATTATGGGACGTGCAAATTCCCTAGTTTTGTTGTGTGAGAGGAGAAATATGGAGGATTGACGGGGATTTTCTTGCCCATGCTGGGATTTCTATCTTTTCACGCCTTTCTCCCTAAATACGCTGTATTAGTGGAACGGTTAATTAATGAGTTTTTGTTATTGCTTGCGTTCACCTACGGAGTATTAAGATTGGATCTTTAGTATCGTATTTGGTAAATTGATACACATCGAAACAACTTGGAATTGCTTAACTAAACAACTGCGTTAGCATGGGTTCAACATCCTCGAAATTTATCCAACTCCATCATAACTATTATAAATTTTACATTCTAATGAAATATTATCTTCGATGATAAATAAACAAAGTAGAAATATCTTTTCGCTAACAATCCACCGAACTCTTTACGTCTCCTCCGTTAACAAATAAAGGCTTATGACGAAGATGAGATAGAAGAAGCTCAAAGATTAGTTGCAATATATCCAGGTTTAAGACCGAACGCAGTTCATAAAGTCAACCTCTTGAGGAGACTAGCATCAATCAGGCTTGTGAAAATACACTATCGTCTATTGAAGCAACCAATTGAACTTGCATGAGCGAATAAGACGCAGCTCACCTTTCAATATGCTCATTTCAATTGAACTCATACATTTGATTCTTGTTCGTATAAAGAAACCTGATTATGCATATTTGTACTGATTAAGGATCCAAACTTTAGGTTTTCGATTAGTTCTCGGGTTTCCTAAATATTGTCTCATAATGAGCATTGCCCATTCATTTTTGCCGCTAATAAAAATTCGAAGATTTTTATTCCTTTCTTCTATCCCGCTCCCTCTTATTTTTCCTCAAGATTCTTCGATTTATTTTAATACCCCTACACATAAGTGAAAGGAATGTGTTCTACAAGTTTATTTTTATATGTCAATTATTATGAATTAGATGTGCAAACATTTTGTTCCTTGATTAATGTATTCGTTTTTTAGAAGTATTAAGTAAGAGACTCTTGGTCCTTAAGTGTAGAGCTTTAAAAGATAATGGTTTACATAAATCAAAAGTTATTTACAATCATGATAATTGACATGGAAACCGAGATAAGATTGTCGTATTGGTTAAAGAGTATTGTAGCTTTACAAATATTTAACGGCACAATAATATAAAAGAGGAAAATGATTACTTTTATATATTGAATAAACCTAGTAAGTGAAACATTATGGAATTGTGTTAAGTATCATTAATGTTTCATTGTGTCTTGAATCCTTAGACATGAGACTTATATCTTTTCACATAAAAAGTGTTTAATTTGATTAATGTCAAAAGTTATCTTTGAGTATAGTGATAAAGACAATGGTTGGTTGAACATGACTTATGCTAGAAAAGATAATTAGTCAAAAGATGTCATTGTCATATTAGCTTGAGTGATGACATTAGTAGGCTCATTGATAAAGTAAAATTATAATGTACACAATATGACTTGTGTTAAGCTACATATTTATAATTAGCTTAAGAGATCAAGAAATGAGTATATAATACAAAGGTGATACATTTCTACTTTGTATAATACTCTTAATATCATGAGACAATGGATAGACACAAGTTGTGTTCTTACATCACTAAATGGATCGTGTTAAACATTGAAGACGACTAATCTGTAGGAAATCAAGAACCCGGAGGTTCCTAAAATCTCAGGAAGACTAGATGGGCAACGACATTCAGGCCGTAACGGTCATAAACGGTTTCCTCTCCTTAATGCGTCCGAAAATCCTAGGGGTCAACGTCTAATTGATTTTATTAAGGCTCTTTTATTAAGTGGTTTTTGAGCAAAGGAAATGGTGATGAAATCCCCCTCCTCATCTCCTATAGGTGACTGCCCCTAAGTGTTTTTCATACCTTAATCTAACAAACAACACACCAAACAAACACTCACCTCACTCTTGTTACAATGCAATTTCTACTAACTAATGCGTGCTTTCTAATGAATGATGAGTGAAAGGTATTACGTACCTTACGCCAGCAATCTACGACAGAAATCGTAAAATTATAATAAATACGATGAATGCAAATCCTATATGATGAATGACTTAGCAAATATTGTCTAATCTTTTGCTTTAGGTTATTAAACGCCAAGTTACTTAAGGGGGTCAATGAGTTATTATCATAATATTGAAAATTCAAAAAAGCAAGACAATAAACATTTTAAATATTAAAAGCAAGTATTAATAATAATTACTTGGATTGACAGAAAAATATTTTAAACACAAAATATCATGTTAAGCACAAAAAAGAGCATCTACCTCTGAATGAAGATCAAAATGAAAACATAATTTAAAGATATTTTGTGTTCAAATTTTCATACCCAATTCAAATTTGTCAATTCATACTTTCTATTTTCATACCCAATTTATCAAGAGCACCACATTCATATTGAATCAATTTGTCAATCCTTTGTTTTTTCTCCAAATTTTCATACCCAATTCATACTTTCTATGCTCATTTTTTCTTTCAAACCCAAAGCTAAATAAAAATGAGACAAATTAAATACCCAATCACCTAAAAGTTTTTGAACCAATACCCAAAATGATCGAGCGACAAACTTTACCGCTAAAATCATCCTCTCAATCATCTAACAATACATGCATCAGAGCTAACCATCCAAAAAGGATACATGCACTAGATCAGGGCTTCGAGACCATACTAAATTACCATCGTCATTTCTTATATATGCAACAAGTTAGTTACTACCATTAATCACTATCACTACCATACTACGAGGAACATTAATAGTATGAGCACGAACCAGAGGAGGAGGAGGTCGTGCGGTGACGACAGTCGTGGAGGAGGGTGCGGTGACGGTGGTCGCGGTGGGCTCCGGCGACGGTGCAGAGGGACGGAGAAGGGGAGGAGAGCACAATGGACGTCGCTGCGGTGGCGGAGACGGTGCAACTCGGTCGGAGATCGGTCGCGGAGGAGAGTTCGGTCGCGGGACGGCTAGGGTTTGGGTGAGTTTTCGTCTGAAATGAATGACAGAAAACACGTCTGTTCGTTTTCTTTAAGACCTATAGACGTCGTATGTTATACATGTCCGACGTCTATGTTGGTTTTTTGGCCTTAATCTATATTAATTTTGATGATTAATTAAACTAATCTTAATCAATCAACCTAATCAATCAAAGTGAGCAAACACGATTACATGCATTGCATATATGTTTGTTGATTGACATCATTTCATGCTTATATTTGTATATTATATCCATTATCTTTCACCTAAACAATGCTATGTTACGAGTTTTATGTTTAGTTTTCAGGAATAAATAGGTTTAAAGAGATGAAACATAAAATGACTCAAAAGCTGGGAAAAAGGACTGAACTGTGAGATCTGGGGACTAAGATGCAAGGGAGAAGGACCTGAACGCAAGACAGAAGGACCTAAGAGCAAAACAGAATACTCCACACCATCATGGGGAGTATTTTAGCAATTGGATTCGGGTTGGAGCTCCAATAAACAAAGTAGATGCATCCAAGACCACCAAATACACAGAGAAAAGCCCAGAACAAGCTTCAACTGGATCCGAACCTTTTTGACCGCCAATTGGCGGTCCAAGACCGCTAATTGGCGGTCCAATTTGGCCCAAATCCGCTAAAATTTCTCCAGCACATGTATTAGAGGATGTTTAGGCTAGGTTTGGTATCTGTTTAGTCCCACATCGGGGGATTGTCCCGGTTTGCCTTTTTTCCGTGGCTATAAATAGAACTCTTCACCTTCCATTTTAATCACTCCATATTTTAAGTGGCTATTCTTCCTACTAGAAGTGAGGCCTTGAAGCACACACTAAAGTAGGAGGATGCTACTTGAAATGTGAGTCATTTTATCAATAAAGTTTTGTGTTTCTTTCATTATTTGTTTATGCTTCTTTTATTGTTTGTGCATGTTTTAGTTTAATCGTCTTTTATTTCTAGCTTAGTTTTAATATGCTTTCTTTGCTTAGTAATTAGTGTAATGTTTAGTGAGTAGTTCCATCCCCTTTGGGGGGTGGAGTAGATGTACATACATGCATTAGAGAATGGGATGAATGCTTTATTTTTGATGTGTTGATAAAACATGAATGTATGCTTGCTTGTTTAGGATAGAATTTATAACTTGATGAGTTTTGCCAAAATGATTAGACACCTCTCATGCTTGTTTAGGTTCTGAAATAAACAACTTGCATATGTAAATGTTAATCAACTAAGTTGGTGAATAGATTGATAGATTTTGCCATAACATTTAGACACTTTCTATGCTTGATAAACACCACCTTCATGTGCTTAAAGAATGTATTCTACACTCACCTCTTTGCATGTGTGCACTCACTCCACCCCTTAGGGGTTTTCCCATTTCTGTATTCCAGAATTCTTCCTTTGTTCTTAGCTTAGTTATTATTTTATTGTTTGGTTCTTCCTTTTGCATTTCCTACTTCTTAGCGTAGTATAGAGTAGAGTAGCATAAACATCTTTCTCCCCTATTTTTGCCACTTGATTTCGTACAAGCAAGATGCTACTCACCTCCCTGAGGATGACCCGTACTTACCACCGCTTCATCGCGGCCGTGCACTTGCGGTTTAAATTTAAAACGTTCAACATTTGTATACTTGCAATCATCTTAATAGGTTGATCAAGACAATCAAGGAAATGAGCATTGGGACAAGGACATCAAGACTCAAGACTTGTAATCAAAGCTTTGGACCAAGACATGCAACATTTATATTTATTGAGTCCATAAGGTTTTATGTAAACTTGAGCACTAGGATTCTGTCCCGTCATTCCTCGGTAAACCGAACCTATTTCGGTTCACCGAACTCTATCTAGTTCGGTCCACCGAACACCTATCGGATAGCCGAATACTTCCCAACAGTGAAACTTATGTGTTCTTTGGAATTGCCCCTACGGAAGACCGAAACACCTTCGGTCGACCGAATAGCCCTCGATCGGTTTTGGACTTTGCTCCAATGGTCGCATTCAATTCAAGTCCCTAGAGCTCAATTAACTTACCCACTTCGGACGACCGCACACACTTCGGTCTACCGAATCCATATTGGCTTTATGAGCCCAACGACTATTTAAACATGACACTTGACCGTTAAACAATTTCCCATGCATTGTCAGCGGAATACTCGCGCTACTTCGGTCTACCAAAGTATACACGGTCAACCGAACTTGAGTAGATCAGAGCCCAATCAATTCTACTGTCCACCTTGGAACGGTGAACAGAATGGACTTCGGTGAACCGAATTTAATTAGGGCTAAATAGATAAAATCTACTGGAGGTTGGTGAACGGTGATCCGATACTTAATCGGTCAACCGAGTTCTTAGTTCAGACCAATGTTTCGGACTACCGTGTGGATAACGGTCGACCGAATCTGTCTCGATTTCTGGCCAAGCTTAAGTCACATCTTGCTTTCTCATTGGTCCATTCACCACCAACTCTCGAACGGATCTATAAGCTTTGAAGCCTATATAAACACCACTCTAGAGATACAAAACAAGAGACAACACCTTCTATTCATCAACTATCTTTGTGCTCTCAATTCCCAAACCTTCAAAGCTTATTCGTCAACACTCCAGCCTAAACTTCACCACTTGCATGTCCAATTCCATATCATATCCAAGTGTGCTCAAGTATAGAGTGTTAGTTAGAGTCTGATTCAACTTCCATATCAAAGAATCAAAGAGTTGTAAAAGCTTCGAGGAAGCTCCCTCTCGGGTTGTGAGAGGAGACACGAGCGAGGCGAGAATTGTTCGCGAGGCTCGGTGTTGTAAACGGCGTTGATCTCGGCCCGGAACGGAGATCGGTTAGTGGCACCGTAAGCGAGGCTCGGGGGATCGAGCGAGGCTTGCGAGGAGGACTAGGACCCAAGTGTGGGTGCCGAACTTCTCTAAACTCCGGTGTCGACGATTTTGTGGTTTGCATTGTGTCTTTCCTTAATCCTTTGCTTAGCATTTTAATTCCATATTTTTTGTAGCGATTAGAGGGCCATAGATCCTAACAGTCTATACCCCGACGTCTATATGCAGGGATTATAGACGTCGGATATTTATAACATCTGACGTCTATAGGTAGACGTCTATACCTTATAGACGTCGGCTGAACAAGGTATTCTAATATCCGACGTCTATTTGTCGACGTCTATATCCCATAGACGCCGGATAAACTCGGCAATACAATAGCCGACGTCTATATTACACATAGACGTCGGTCGTAGTAACAACCGATGTCTATGTTATGCTCTCCCTCCTAGACGTCGATTGTTATAAAGGACGACCTCTATTGGTCGACGAGTAAAGCCTATTCTGCACTAGTGATACAAAATTTGACAAAGGCAAAATAGGGTCAAAACGATAGACCGTTATCGGTTGACTGAAGGCTTTAAAACGGTTGATCGGACAAAGATTAGATGACGCACGGTTCGTCCGAAATTATCAAGAAGTATCTTGTTAATAGAAACGGTCGACCGGGCGAGGGACGCGATCGATCAAAATTATCAAGACGCGTCTTGATGGTTGAATGGTCGACCAGAGTCAAATATTTGTTCGACCGAAAATATCAGGGAATTTTCTTGATAAGTAATTGGTCGACCATTTGGCTCACGGTCCACCGAGAATGTTAGAAACACAACCGTTCGGTCGACTGATTGGAAATTCCGGTCAACCGTTTGACACGATTCTGCCTAGAATTATTAAGAGATTAGTGTTGATCATGGGTTGGATTTATTCCAATTATGGTCAAACGGTTTTGAGGGTGATTATGTGTTAGTTTGTGATTGGTTTAAGTGAGAGAAAAACAAGAGATCATGGGCTAATATGTAGCTCATGATGTGGGTGTTGGGAGAATCTATAAATATGTCTCCTCTCCCTACTTGTTTAAATTATCGCAAAAATTCTCTCTCCCTAACCTCTCCACTAATCCATCCAAATTTCTCTTAATTATTTCGACCTTTTGGAGATTAAATTCTCAGGGTGCTTTAGAGGGGTTATTAACTAGATTGTAAGCTTGATTTAGAGATTGAATAGGTCAGCTCATTTCTCTCTAATCTTGTTTAGAGTTTGGTGAACACTTGGAGGCAAATCGTCGGGCGATTAAACGAGTGACGCAACTCTAGATCTTCATAAAAGTTTTAAAGAACATTTGGGTATGATTTTCTTATATTTGTTTTAATATATATATATATGTGTGTGTGTGTGTAGTTTATATGATATTAGAATAAATATAGAACAATGTACATGAAATCATCGAAAATATGGAATTCGATCTTGTATGCATGTACAATTTTTTAAAATATATACACATATAATGACACGAAATCCTACAATAGGATCGTAACTCTAGTATGATATCAGAGTCTTCTTAGGAATGCAACCTCGTCTGTAAACGAAGTGAAACACTTGCCCTCTCTTAGTAGATCTCATGGTGTCTATGAAAGTCGAATGTCCAAATCGTTGTCCTTTCCCTTCCATGCTTAACATCGAAAGACTTGTCTTGGTGAAGCTCACAAGCACCACCTTCCTCTGTTGGGACAATGCAAGTCGTGGCCTTAATTGTCAAATCAGATGCCATGGCAAGCTTTCTTGATGGAAACATTGGTTTGCATGACAAGGTGATCAATGACGATGATCGTAGATATATATAACGCCAATTTATGATCTTTGGAAGCACTCGGTCACCCGAAGGTTTGATCATTTCCACTGTGAGGAAGTACTTAATGTGGTTGTCCAACCAGACACCTAAAACGAAATTTGGGAAACTTTATTCCTCGTTTGGACGAGACTTTAAGGAATAAGACTTTAAGATGCACAACTAAAGTGACCTTAATAGTTTGACTCGATGTTCAACTGGGACCAGTAAATATATTGAGATAGTCAAGACTAAAGATTGAATCTTACTAGTTTCATCATTATATTTAGGAGATTGAGATTTAAAATGAGATGCGACAGTAGAGTTATTAGAGTAGAGTAGATAAAATAAAATAAAAATCAGTGATTCGATCCAGGGTCACATCATGGTGACCACAAGAACCCAAACCAACCAGCGTTTATTCTGAATCTATTAATTAATTAAAATACATGTTTTTAAACATATACATCAAGTAAAATCACACCAGCATGTTAGGCAATTGTCGCATAGTGGCGAATCCACAACTACTATCCGTCGTTGCAGGTGTTCTAGCCTTCTACCTAGGAACCTACAACGTAAGTGTCGATGTTGTTGGTATTTCTAATAATTTTACATACAGTTGTCACGATTTTAGGAATGGATAAGTACTTTCGGTGAAAGCTGCAATACCTTTCATTTAGTTATTAGTCCCCCATTTCACAGACAATACAACGAAAAAGACAGTCAAATAATAGAATTCCACACGTTCAAAGCTATAAGGATATGTTTGGATGTGTCCCTCCTGCACGAAATTTGAAAGTTTGTGGAATTTTAAAATGCGTCATTTGTAGATTTCATGAGGATTTGCAAATTTCATCTATATATAAAAATCTAAAAACAAATTAAGTTCCACAATTTAAGGTAAAATTTAAAAATTTCCATTCTAATTTTCAACACCAAATTTCACCCCAAATCCTGACACCTTCTGTAATATCCGAAACAACGGAAATTTAAAAATCATTAATAAGACATCAGAGACCAATAATCAAAGACGGGATTGTTACTTCTCATCGTATATATAAGCGGTGCACCATATTACATCAGAGTTTGTCAAAATGATACATGATTACAACAGAACAACAAATGAGATAAAAGTAATCATGTCGACCTCAGTGGTCCGAAAGAGAGGATCCGATCCCAAAATGCGCGCACCGGCTGATCACCACCCTACTAGACCTACTCTGGTCCTGAAATAGATGCAACAACAATACCTGAGTTTCCATAAGGAAACCCCGTATGCCAAGCTCACCTATATAAATGCAGTAGTACAAATGACCCTATCATAGTAGTAGCATGTCATGTCATCAACAGTAAGGAAAACAGTTCCCCCGAAGGGTAACAATCATCATCGGGTCTCCCAAGGAGACCTACTGTAGGCACATACGGTCTAACGGAACAAGACGTGATACTCCCCACACGCGGCTACACTAATCATGGGGTTCGGCAAGGGGCATCCTCCAAGTCCGCGCCAGAAGAAACAGATATGTAACTTCGTGGTCGAAACCACACCAACGGAGCCGTCGCTCGGTTGGTCCATCAATCATCATCTCAGTAGGTGCCCATCTGAGGAAAATAGCCGGAACAACATCAGTCCATCAATCATCATCGCCGGAACAACATCGGCGGCATCACCGGAACAACATCGGTGGTCCATCAATACGTCCGGCACAACATCGAACGGGTCCGGACCAAAGTCTGTCAGGTCATCAGGCTTCACGAGCCGCAAACACCAACATCGCCGCATCAATTATGTTGTATATAACATAATTAGAATCATGATAAATTCATATGAGATGCATATATTATGGGGTGCAATAATTTATTATTGCATAGGATAATATATTGCATAAGTTGTGAATTTGCTAAAAACCCCAAAAGTTCAAATTTTGTTGGAAAAAATTCAAAATTTGAAAAGGCAAAATCGGGTAAAAGTTCGGTAATCCGTTATGGTTCGGTCGACCGAAGGATCTGTGGATCGGTCAACCGAACCTGGAACGGATAGTCATAGTTGATTGACCGAACTTGACCAAAGTGCCTGGAACTCTGGTACGGTGTACCGAACCAGGAACGGTCGACCGAAACATGTCAAATTCTGATATTTTCGGTTAACCGAATGGCACTCGGTTTTAGACGTGAATTCGTCCGATCGGCTAAGGAGAATTTTTCTCCTTAAGAATCAGTCATCTGTCTAATACTCGATTAAACAATCGAGACATATTCGGTTAACCGAGTGGGACTCGGTAGACCGAACCTCGATCGATTTTCTGCCTTTGATAATTAAGAGATTAATTTGATCAATGGGTGGATTGGCTCCAAACTTGGTCAAACGTTTTGTGGGTGCATATAATGCATTATGGAATTAGTTTGTGAGAGAAAATGTCAAGAATTCGTGGCTTAAGAATAGCCATGATTGAGAGTAAGATTGGAGCATATAAATAGGTCTTTATTCTCCTTAATTATGTTAGAAGTTTTGCTAAATATTTTCTCTCCAAAATTCACCGCAAAAATCCACGAAAATTCTCTTAGTTTTCTAAGTCTTTGGAAGGAGAAATCTCAGAGATTAAGGAAGGGGTTTGTAGCTAGATTCTAAGCTAGTTTGGAGATTGATTGACTAGCTCCTTTCTCTCCAACCTTGTGTAGGGTTTCGGTGAACACTCAGAGGCATCCGGCGCAACGAGAATTGACTTGAATATTCAATACGAGCGGCTTGAATATTTGATCTCGAAAGGTGATCCACACGTTCATCCCGACCAATTCAGCATATAGTGTGATTTTGTCATTCTAATATCACATTTTAAACTTAAACTATTTTCATTAAATGTAGAAAAATTCCATAACAAACAGTGTGAATTACAGTCGCAAGAAGATGAACCACAAGACATGATCGAAATCCTTTGCAAACAAGGCAAAATTTCAAGTAAGTTTTGAGGTTTTTTAGTTGTTTTAATTTTTGGTTTCTAATACATAATTAGACAAACATGTATTTTTCACGATCTTTGTTATTGCTGAAGGGAATGTGTTTTAAAAGTATTCTTTTATATGTCAATTATTATGAATTGAATGTGAAAGCATTTTGTTCCATAATTAATGTATTCGTCTTTTAGAAGTGTAAAGAAAGAGACTCTTGATCCTTAACTGTAGAGCTCTAAAACATAATGGTTTACATAAATCAAAAGTTATTCATAATCATGGTAATTGACATAAAACATTAATTACCAAGATAAGATTGTCGTGTTGGTTAAAGAGTATTGTAGCTCTGCAAATAATTAACGACACGAGTATATAAAAGATGAAATTTGTTACTTTTATATATTGAATAAACCTAGTAAGTGAAATATTATGAAATTGTGTTATGTGTCATTGATGGTTCACTGTGTCTTCAATCCTAAGTTATGAGACTTATATCTTTTCACATAGCAAATGTTTAATTTGATTATTGTCAAAAATTGTCATTGTGTATAGTGATAAAGGCAATAGTTGGTTAAACATGACTTATGTTGGAAAAAATAGCTCGTCAAAGTATTATCATTGCCCCTCTTTACTTAAGTGATGATATTAGTGGGCCCTTTGATAAAGTAAAATTATAATGTACACAATGTGACTTGTGTTAAGTTACATGTTTATAATTAGATTAAGAGATCAAGAAATTAATATATAATACAAAGGTGACACATTTTTACTTTGTATAATATTTAATATCATGAGACAAGGGATAAACACAAGTGATGTCCTTACATCACTAAATGAATTGTGTTTAGTTCGAGTGAACAAGGCATCTTTGCTAATTGGGTAACTATAATTTGTAGCTAGATACCGCTTATTGTTTATGATATTAAGTGTGTTGCAAATATAACTTAGATTCTCCTATAGGTCACACCACAAAATTGGGAAACAAGAAGCTTGATTTTGTATTCATATGATGTATTGAATTTCATGTGAAATAGCAAACACGTGGTGAAACAATAAAATCAATATGTCGTGAAAAATGACATAGTTAGAATCATAAATAAATGCATATGATATGTATATATTATAGGGTGTAATAGTTTGACATTACATATTATAATATGTTACATGATATATGAATTTATTAAAAAACCCCAAGGATCAAATTTCGTTGGATATAAATCTAAAATTTGACAAAAGAAAAATCGGGTCAAAATGGTAGACCGTTTTGAGATCCGTCGACCGGGTGATGTGGAACGGTCGACCGAACAAAGATCGGGTTACGCACGATTCAATCGAAAATTTCCAGGAAATAGTTTGGTGATATAACGGTAGACCGACGTAGGGAACGAAAATTATAAGGAGCAATTTTGATAAGGGAATGGTCGACCGGAGTGAGACGTGGTTTAACTGAAAAATTCCAGGGACTTTTCATTATGAATACTCAGTCGACCGTCTAGCTCACAGTCTGACCAAACTTGTCAGTCATAACAATTCGGTCGATCGAGTGGTGATTGCGGTCGACCGTGTGGCACGATTCTGCCTTGAATTATTCATAAATTATTGTTGATCATGGGCTGGATTTATTCCAATTATGATCAAACGTATTTGATGATGATTTTGTGTCAATTTATGATTGGTTTCAGAGAGAGAAAAACAAGAGATCATGGGTTAGTGGGTAGCCCATGATGTAGGTGTTGGGAGAGTCTATAAATAGGTCTTATCTTCTTACTTGTTTTAATTAATGCAAAAATATTCTCTCTTCCTAACCTCTCAACTAATCCATCAGAATTTCTCTTAATTATTTCGAGGTTTTGGACATTAAATTTTCAATGAGCTTTAGAGAGGTTATTAGCTTGATTCTAAGCTTGATTTAGAGATTGAATTGGCTAGTTCTTTTCTCTCTAATCTTGTTTAGAGTTTTGTGAACACTTAGAGGCGAATCGACGGGTGATTCAACACGCAACGCAACTCCAGATCTTCATAAAGGTTTTGGAGAACATTTGGGTATGATCATCTTCTATTTATTTTAATATACATAGATTACATGATATTAAAATAAATATAAAATAATGTACATGAAATCGTCGAAAATATGGAAATTGATCTTGTATGCATGTATAAAAATTTAAAATATATACATACACAAGGGCACGAAATCCAACAATTGCATCCTAATTAATTAACATTGTTTGATTTTTATTAAATAATTAGATGGATGAAAACCAAATCACTACATGATGCATTGCATACATTGCATCATATGTCTTTCATTTAGATTACTTTTATATCAATAAATGCTACTAAGGTATGTGTTTAGTCTTATTTACAGAATACAGGGACCTGAATGCAAATTACCCACATTCCGAGCATAAACGCGTGCAAAAGACTCATTTCTATCATAAAGACCAAGTTCAAGCTTATCGGGTTTTAAATGGAAATGTATCCAAGCATAAAAGCATTCAAGACCTAATCATAAAAATAACAAGGACTTGAGCACAAAAGTAGCCGGGGACTTAATTGCAAAAAGTCAAGGACCTAATTGCAAATCACGAGTAGCTTTTATTATTATGGAGAAAATCTAAAGAAAAATCAATGTGAATCTCCATATATATAAAGGAATTAATCCGGAGCTCAAAAGAATGGAAAGAATCAATCCAGACGCGCAAAGGAGGATCAAATCATACCATAAACATACAGGAAAAATCTGGATCGAATCCGAGCCAAAAAGGTGGTGATTCCGCCGCACCTCATGTGCAAATTGCGGCGATTTAGCCGCACAAAAGTCGATCCGTGTGCTCAAATTTTTACCAATGCTGTATTGACGCGTGTACGTTCCATTTATATATTGGGATCCCTTGTATCGGCTATAAATAGCCCCAAGAACGATGGTAGAAGGGTCCTTGGCCTTAGACCTAGTTTTTAGTTGTTTTATTTTCAGTTTTGTACTCTTCACTTTAGTAATAAAATTCTGTCTTTTATTTCTTGTTTTTACTTTTCTTTTGTAATGTCTCAAGGACCCCTTCTTCCTCCCTCTATGAGTTTCTAACTCCTTCCAAAAGGTGGAGGTGACGGATTTAGGGTGAAGAGAAGAGAATAAATGTTATTATTTTAAGTTCGTGATTAGTATATTTTGATTACTTGAGTTTATGTTAAATCATTTATCATGTAATGCTTCATAACTAACATGATTTATTATAAGTTTCTGAATTCTCTAATCTACACCCTAAATCTAAACCTCCACCCAACGGAATTCACTTCTTTGTTCTTGTTTTAGTTTTAATTGTTCTTATTTCTTGCTTTAGATAATTAAAAATCAAAAATCTCAAAACCAACTTATTTATTCTCTCCTTCTTTCCCCCAATCGAAATCACACTAATAACAAATCTCTCCCTCCTTGTGTTCGACCCGTATTTGTCACGTCTTCATTGACGCCGTGCACTTGCGGTATAAATTTAATTCTCATCACTACACCTCTTACCAAGATTGAGAAGACGGTTCTATGTTATACAATCAACCGAAAATGATAGGTTTTAACTTTTTAGTAGTTTAAATGAAATGTTACTTTGAACTTTAAAATATCTGAACTGCTATTCGTCGTCGTAAAACTATTAAATTGCCCGTACAGATTACCATTTTTCCCTTTTACCCTTTCTAGTTATATAATTCTTTATTTCACTCTTCTAACACCACTTTCTCTTCATATTACTCTTCTATTCACCAGATACAATGTCTCGGAGGTCAGGAAAAGAACTAGCGGACGCCCCGGATTACTCAAATTTGGTAATTTGCCTTGTTTATTTTAATTAAATTTTTAAATAATTTTTTTTTGAGTGGGGCGTCCGCGGGAGACACCCGACCCAACGAGAGGGCGGTCACCGGAACCGGCTCCCCCTTGGACACTGTAAGATAGATAAATAACAATTCATTAAAACAAAAAAATTAGGAGATAATATATTCAACCCCATCTAGATTACTGATATATATTAACTAACAACAAAGATATCGTCATACAAGATCTTGTGCCCGTGTTCACGGACGATCGAGACGAATTGGAAGACCGACCACGACCCCTGCTCCAGCTACTGCCAGACCGACCACGACCTCGCTCAGTATACTCGAAGGCACTCGGGTCCCGACGTGTCGACTTTCCCCTAGGTCGACCTCGCACCTTAATATTTTCTGCGGGTTCTCCATAGTTTGACCGATCAGGGTGTAATTGTTCGTATAAAATACGAGAGACACTACGAATTATTGCAGGGTCGCTCTCCGAAATCTCATCAACGAGCTTTCGAAAATGCTCGACGTCTTGTGTTGACTGATCCACAAACTCTGGCATCTGGACTCCTTCTCCAATGACAAGTGTTTTCCAGAATGGATGAATCTCCTCTAAATAAATTCCATCACCTTAAGCAAAACACTCGTACATGGTACATGCACAAGGAATCTCATGTGATGTCAGAAAAGCACACCCACAACGATATCCAACTTCATCACTTAAGTCATGGATTCTCTTAAACTCCTGAGTCAATAACGACAAGCAACGATGTGAAACTCGGCCATTTTTATGCTGAAACAAAGGACCTATGTAGTTTGCCAAAATTCGACGTCTCGAATCTTCAAAAAAGTTCCGAATATTCAACAAATAATTCTCTTAATCTTCAAAACGTCTCGAATATTCCAGCTGCATTTCAATAGTCGAGTTCATGCGGTTGAAAAGAGTGTCGAGAGCGGCAGTCGATGTCGTGATCCACTCTTTCAGAGCCGAATGTGCACTTTCCACCCTTCAGTTCGTAGTGTTGCCGAAATGAAGAGCTTTATTCGTCCAATTCAACACAAACTTTTCCTTATGCACCAACCACGTGTCTTCCACATACCCCGTCAGCACTGGCTAGGACTTGTAAGAATCTTTCAGATTACGAACTGCTCTATCATAATCTGTTTGTGAATCCAGACGCCTCAACCAAGGTGGAGGCGTCTTAGCCAGACGCCCAAGTCGGGAAAAAATCCACCCCCGTTACCTCGCCGGATCCAGGTGCTTCGCCAGACATTTTTGTAGGATTTCATTTTTAATTATACATATATATTTTTGAATTTTTATGTATAATAAGGATCAATTTTCAATTTTCTATAATTTATTTCATGCGTGCATCAATTTGTTTCAATATCTAGTTTCAAAACTTTATTAAAACAAATATGGGCTCCGAAATTCATACCTAGAAGTTCTCTAAAACTTCTTGAAGATTCGGAGACGTTGGGGATGCTCCTTTGGCCTTTTTGGGGCGCCGACGTTGAATCACTCCGTTGTCAAGGTCTTCCTTGTACTTGGGGCAATTTGGCCGGATGTGTCCTTTTTCACCGCAGTGAAAGCACTCCGTATTGGGAGTTGGAGATTTCTGAGATTTCCCCCTCGAGACACTTTTATGAGAACCTCCTACTCCCTTGCTCTTGATTGAACCACTTTTGGTAGATTTGCCCTTTCCTTTACCAATCTTTTGGCTCCTCCCATGGATGGCAAGGACTTGCTTGTCCCTACCCTTGCCCATGTCAACTTCAGCAGTTTTGAGAGCGTTGTGAAGCTCCTCAAGACTCACCCCTTTTTCACACACGTAATAGTGCATCACAAAGTCCTTAAAGTATGGGGCTAGAGAGCCAAGAATCATATCTTCAGCAATGTCCTCGGGCATTGGTGAAGAGAGCTTTGCCAACTTCTCAAGGTATCCTTGCATCGTGAGAAAATGCATAGATACCGATGTTCCCTCCGCCATATGGCACCTTGTGAGTGCGATGGTGGTCTTATAGCGCTCCTTTCGATCACTATCCATGAACATCTTGGATAAAGCCTCTATGGTCTTCTTGGGTTTTGAATCCAAGTATTTCGCCTGAAGCGAGTCACCCATGGATGCTAGCATAAGACCGTGAACTTGGTTCTCTTGGTCTTCCCACTTGGCTTTTGCCTCTTTCTCTTCATCGGTTAATCTCTCATTCCACTTTGGGATTGGACCTTCCAAAATGTGAGATAGTTTCTCAAACTTTAACACGATGTTGAGTTTGAGTTGCCAACTAATGAAGTTTGAGCCATCATTTGCTAAAGGGTGTTTTTCTATCATGGATCGTACGATAGGTTGGATGTTCGACATTTTTCTACAAAATAAATCATTCAGGTTTTAATGCCAATTTTATGTTTTAATACACATGCATACATATATCGAATATATAAATGTAAATGTTGCAAATAAAAATTTTGCCCATAAATGCAACAATCCAAGATCCCATCAATTGTAATATAGACTAGCTAAGGGCTATCAAATACATTACAATATCAAGGTAAGAAAACATTTTCTAATCACAACCTTTTTGAATTTTAGCAACATTTAGCATCTTCAAACTCATGTGACTCTTGTCGTTTTAATTATGAGTGAATACGACTTATCCTCGTAAGAAAAACTTTTTCCCAAAACCGAGCGAGGGCTCTAGGTAATGTTAAGAAAACTTATTTTCATTTGATACGAGATACGTTTATCCATTGTATTCACAACTAAACATACTTGGGGTTCACTAGGGTGAAACACACCTCATATATTTAATTGTGGCACAACAACAGACAACCATTATATCTCCCACTATTCCCAAAGATGGAGGGAACTATCTCCCGCTAAGGGCGAGCAGAGTATCTCTCGATCAATGGCTGCTAGTGGATGAAATAAGAAGGAAATTTATTCTTAATTTTTGTTTAGACAATTTAACATGTGATTTAGAATTTTAGGTTATCATGCATATTATTAATCATACACATCCTAACATTCAACACATTCATCACATGCATAGCAAGATAAAAACAGAAATTAAACATTCACACAATCCACGTCGTGTGAGTTTATATGTTCCCTTCGATCCTTGATCCTCGATCCCTGATCTTCGATCCTCGATCGATGCGCTACAGCGGTGACTTCCTCTTGCACCGAAAATGTAGATTTTACAGAAAATAAACATGCTCCTCACATTCGATAAAAACCGACTAGTGCAAGTCCTACGTAAAAACCTTTCATATGCAAATGCAACTATCTAAAAGACGGAAAGAGAGAAAATTTTGGCTTTTACATACATAAGCCCCTGTATAATAATGATTACATACATTCATAATTGCTGATTTGGAACATATAAACTCACAATCCTGCAAAGCAACTCAAGCATCCATGCACGCAATTGCTATAAACTACAGAATCTATTTTATCAATCATCTAGAATCCTAAACAATTCTTTGAAAAATATTTTGAAATCCATTAAAAACATTTTTCATTCATCCATAGTTCAAAAATTAATTTTGAACCGCTGTCCATCCAATTTCCAATGGAAAGATGAACTGCAGTTTTTCGGTTTTGTTGATTCTCTTACAAAATAATCGTTTTTAAATAAAACGAAATTATTGTAAGTTAGACTAATGTCTTAATCTTAATTCTAATAATTACATGGCATGTTTTAAAACTCTTAAAACATTCAGACGATTTATTTCAGAGAATTATATCAACAAAACATCCATACACCGAAAAACCGGTAAACCGAATTGTTTAAATCATAGATGACAAACTAAATTCGTTTACAGCCTTAAATCATAAGAAAATTGAACCCTAATGCTCTGATACCACTGTAGGATTTTATTAATAATTATACATATATATATATTCGAATTTTTATGTATAATAAGGATCAATTTTCAATTTTCTATAATTTATTTCATGCATGCATCAATTTGTTTCAATATCTAGTTTCAAAACTTTATTAAAACAAATATGGGCTCCGAAATTCATACCTAGAAGTTCTCTAAAACTTCTTGAAAATTCGGAGACGTTGGTGATGCTCCTCGCTGCTCCAGATGCCTCCGAGTATTCTCCAAACTCTAAACAAGACCGGAGAGAGGGAAACTAGTCTCTCAATCTCCGATAGGGTTTAGAATCCAATTAGTAACCCCTCTTTAATTCTCTTGAGAAAATGATCTCTTAAGAACTAAAACTAAACTTAAGAATTAAGGGATTTTCGTGGAGAATTATGGAGAGAGAATTTTTGCACATGAAATAATGAATTAGATTAATTGGGTAATGAAATAAGCTTGTATTTATAAGCTCTCTCCAAATTACCTATTCATGTGCAACCCCTTGCCCATGATCTCATGCAAATTTCCATCTAACCATCCATTATTTAATAATAAATAATATTAGCCACGAATTAAATCAATTATGGACTAATTCCATGCATGATCTAATTAATTCTTAAATTAATTCAGCACAAAACCGTCTGGACCGGTCTACCGTTTCAAGGTTCGGTCGACCGCTCGAACCTAGTTTCGGTCGACCGTTCTATAACTCGGTCTACCGTTCGTAACAGAACTATTCCATCGCAATGTTCGGTCGACCGACCGATCATATTCGGTCGACCGTTCGAACAGATGAAAATTCCGTGTTATCGGTCGAGACACGTACAGTCGACCGTGCCCTATCGGTCGACCGTTTACTGCTACCCGGTCGACCGTTTGAGCACTGTTCTGCAGACTTGTCAAATTTCGATTTAACCCCTACAAAATTTGACATTTCGGGATTAGTAGTAAATTCACAACTTATGTAACATATTATCCTATGTAATGATCAATCATTACACCCCATAATATTTACATCACATATGAATTTAATTTAGATTCTAATTATGTTATTAATCACAACATAATTTTGATTTTGCTTGTTCACCCCATGTGTCATATTTTCTACATGAAACCTGACATATCTTATGAACTCAAAATCCTCATTTCTTGTTTCCCAGTTTTGTGGTGTGACCTATGGGAGGATCTAAACTAAGTTGGCAGTGATATTAAGAGCTTAATATCACAAGCTATAAGCGGTATCTAGCTACACATTATAGCTCCCAATTAGTTAGATGTCTTAATTCCACTCGAACCAAAACCTGATCCAATTAGTGATGGAGTGCACCACTTGTGTCCGTCCCTTGCCTCATGATATTAAGAATACACACAAAGTAGTATTGTGTCATCTTTGTATTAGTATTCATTTCTTGATCTCTTTAAGCTAGTTATAAATATGTGACTTAACTCAAATCACATTGTGCACATTATAACTTTGCTTTATCAAGGGGCCCACTAATATCATCACTCAATTAAGAGGGGCAATGATAGGTCCACTAATATTATCATTTCCCATAAAATAGGTCCACTAATCAAAGCATAAGCTAAGCTTCATTCAAGAGCATTAGAATATCAAAGATAAGAGTGAAAACTCATTAGATGGTTATGGAAATCATATAAACCTCTTTATTCCTGAAAACTAAACATAAAACTCGTCACGTAGCATTGCTTAGGTGTAAGATAATGGATAGAAGATACAAATATGAGCATGAAATGATGTCAATCAATTTGTTAAGGGCAAAAAGGTAATTTTTGGGGCGATTTAAGTAGCTTTCCGACGACGAATAGTAGCCCCTTAAAATATTCCTAAGTCTTGGAACTCTTTTTAGGTTGAGATACAGGAATTGACACAGGAAAAATTGTCTCAAGAGCAAGGTGAGTGTTCTACGTTGAAAGGTCTTGAGGTGATTGAGAATGAGGTACTAGAAGAAGTCTTGGGGAAAGAGAAAATAGACCGTGTTCGTGATGCTCGTAGTGGAGCCTACAAGGCCAGCAAGACATCGAGTGGTCGACATAGTAGCGCTCACATCGGTCATATTTAGACAAATATTTCACAGTGTGTTTCAATTGTAAGTGTATATTTATTTTACAAGTTCATTATATGTAAACTAATATTAAAATACATTGAAGGAAGAACACAAGAAGTTAAAGACTCAAGTCGCTAAATTGATGGCGACTCAGTTTGGAAGAGATGAAGTATATTTATGATGAATTTGTAGTATGTTATTTTAATTTGCTAAAATAATATCTATGTTATGGATTTTTCAGGTAATCAAAATTTATTTTTCTACAGAGTGATGACATCAATACATCATCTCAGCACGAGGAAGAACCATTGACGGATCCGACTTCTTCTGAGCCATAGTTGGTATACGAATGTTGTTTTATATATAGTTCTATAACTTATGACTTATATATGAATTAGACTTAGACTTGATTTATGACTTCGACTTATAAAGTTATACATGATTGTATGACTTCGTTTGTGTTTCGTTTCGATTGTACGTGATTATATATTTGATTTCTTTCCGATTTGACAAATTATGTGATTGTATTTGAATGTGTTAATGTATGTGATTGTGAATGGAAGTGTTTCAAATGGATCATGTTTTGTTTTTATTGCAGCATCTTTAAACCCAATATGGGTTGAATTGCATATTTAAACAAAAAAGTTGTAGCAGATGCTATTATTGTCGACGGAATCTTCGTCGGCTAGGATCATGCCAACGACAACTTTTGCTGACAAATTTTTGTCGACAGAGATTCCGTTGGCATAAGTCACCTATTCCGTCGGGAATAGGTCCTGCCGACTGATTGATCATTTTATTTAAACCGCAAGTGCACAACCGCGATGAAACGGTGGCAAATACGGATCGTCCACTGGGAGGTGTGTCGACGCTTGGTTTGTGCGAAGGCGAGTGGTAAAAAAATGGAGAGAAATGTTGATTACACTAAACTACACTAAGATGCAAAAGGAAATGAAAGATAAAAAATAAAACTAAACCTCATAGGGGGTAGAGAAATAATGTGAATAGAAAGATGTGTGTGTGTGTGTTCAATTAAGTTCCTCACAACATGTAGTGCATGAAATCATAAAACTACATCCAACTTTGCATCCACATGAATTAAGATAAGACTACATCATTAAAACATACAATACAATAATTGGAATAAAGCTAAATGAACTCACGTATAAAGACTACACCCTACTATGCCTCCACATGAATTAAGATAAGACTACATCATTAAAACATACAAGACATTAACTAAGGTAAAGGCAACAAGAGTACATACACTACAAATTGTATTTCAAATATTATTTTCATCTATATCCTAACCTTATCATTCCGCATAAAATAGGTCCACTAATCAAAGCATAAGCTAAGCTTCATTCAAGAGCATTAGCATATCAAAGATAAGAGTGAAAATCCATTAGATGGTTATGGAAATCATATAAAGCTCAAGGGATTAAGATAACACACACTTAATACACTACATTATCATATCACATATTTCTCCACCCCCCAAGTGGGGATGAAACTACTCACTACTCATCACACTAACTATATTAACAAAATGAAGCATAATACTGAAATGAAATTACCCTAAGAAAGCAAGAAATATTAAAGAAGCTTAAAAAGAAAGGAAAGGAAAGACTAAACAAACATGCACAAATTAAAAGACAAGATTAAAAGAAACTAGAAGAATTATTTTATTAACAAATGACTCACATTGAAGGTAGCATTCTTCTCCACCTTGAGTTTTTGCTTTAAGGCTCACTCCTTAGTAGAGAGAATGTCACCAAGCAATGGGTGATTATAATGGAAGGTGAAGAGTTCTATTTATGCATGGAAAAAGCTAATCTGGGACAATCCCCCGATGTGGGACTAAACAAATACCAAACATAGACTAAGCATACACTAATACACGTGCTCCCAAAAGTTAAGCGGATCCAGAGCTATCTGGACCGCCAATTTGCGGTTCTAGACCGCCAATTGGCGGTCTATAAGCTCCAGATCCGGTTGAGTTTTGTTGTGGGTTTTGCTTGATCTATTACTTGGTCTTGGATGCATCTACTTTGTTTATTGGAGCTCCGACCCGAATCGAATTGCCAAAATACTCCTCATGATGGTGTGGAGTTTTCTGTTTTGCTCTTAAGTCCTTCTGTCTTACGTTCAGTTCCTTCTCCCTTGCATCTTAGTCCCCAGGTCTCACAATTAAGTCATTTTTCTTACTTTTGGGTCATTTCATTGCTCTTTTCTTCAAACCTCTTTATTTCTGAAATTCAAACATAAAACGCATCACGTAGCATTGCTTAGGTGTAAGATAATGGATATAAGATACAAATATAAGCATGAAATGATGTCAATCACCGACGAAATAGTCCGTTGGCAAAAGTCATTTTTGTAGTAGTGAATGGCCAGAGTTGCTCACAAATTCAAAACAAAAAATTATTTTGGTTGCCAAGTTCTTCGATGGTAATCCCATTGAACCGGCATGGCTCAAACTCCGCTTTAAGAACAACTTTGATCCAAACCACATCTTTTCATTATATCAAACTTTCATATACTTCTCTCCACAGAAGGGTATGGATATCAGAGGATGGAAATTTACTAAACGTGGAAATTACACACCAAACAATTCCTACAAATTCATAATGGAGGGGAGAACAAGGATACCCCTTAATTTAGCAAACTAATTCGAAGCTCATCTCTCCTCCAAAAATTCAAATATTTTCTTGGCTACTAATCGAAAACAAACTTCTAACAAGAGATAACTTAGATAAGGACATCAACATATATCTCGTTTGCCCATTGTGCAGTTTAGATCAGGAAACGATAAATCATGTTCTTTGATATAAGAATTTGCACAAACTATCTGGGATATTACCTCCACATTAGATATAAATGATCAAATATCATTAGACAAAACTCGACTAATTTCAAGAAATCGGTTCAAAATCAACTCGAAGTAGGAATAATAGTTTTTTTCATGGAACTGCAAACTATTTTAATTACTTACTAAATAATTGTTTCAATTTCTTGCAACAAACTCTTAGTATCAAGAAGGCAAGGATTATCATAATGGAAAGCTAGCACATATCTAAATTAAGCTGTCGATCCAATGCTGCGGAACCCCTCCAACTTCCCTACAACATCTGGGGTGTAACTACAAAGGCAAACATTTTGGCAGAGGAGTTCAGGATCAGAGGCACTAGGACGTCGAACTTCTTTTTTGGGTAATGGGTTTTCTTTGCTTCCTACCAGGATGTTTTAGCTTCTACTTATGCTGCTAAAAACTTGTTGTTATGCTTTTAATGGGGCTGATATGCTAATGTAGCTCCATAATGGGGACAAACTCTTTTTTTTGGCATTCTTGTTGTGGTTCATAACAGAGATTATCTAATTTGATCGTACCTACCAACTTTTAAAAAATATATTTGGACATACGTGTTAGCTGCAAATACAAATCCAAACCAATTCTTGGGATCTCATGTCATTGTCGTCCCTAAGGAAGTGAGGTAAAACTTGTTTTCTCCATCCGAGGTGGGATTCACACGTAAGGCAAGGGTAACTAACATGAACTCTAGGCGTTTCAATCGAGTTTAAAAAAAAATGTTATCTGAAGATCAAAATCTTTCTTTAGTTACCACCAAAGAAATTTCCGTATAGATTAATGTAAAACATCGTGTTCTCCGTCAATTAGGTTCTTCACTTGTGGAATCAACAAAAAAGACATGAGAAAGAACAATGAAAAATCTACACACACGCAACCAATTAACAACAATAAACGTTATGGTTAGTTGTCCACATCTCTTAATTACCAAAAGACAGTGTGGTCAAAACACTCACCTCATATCCGTGTTGATAGGTTTACGTATTGATTCGTGGACCAATTCAGACCTACCTATAATTATCCCTCCTAGAAAGACTAGTAGTTGGCTTTATATATAACTATATATCCCATAGCAAGTGCTAAACTAATCCATAACCTCTCATCCTCTGCTCTTCGTTGCAATGGCTACTACCAAGGCGTTAGTTCTTCTCTTTCTCGTTTTGATCTACTTGGCCTTGGTGTAACGTCCCCAAAACAGCGGAAAATTTAAACAATAATAAAGACCGTCAACGGTCAACACTGGGCACGTCACGAAACAACAAGACGAAATATATATATATAAAGATATAGATCCACGTGGAAGTCAAACTATACATATGAGTCAACTGTGATTACAACAAAAATGAATATACATGTAATCACTACCTCAACAAAAGATATATAAAAAGAAGAAAGGATTTGATCCCGGGGGCACCCTCCTCGGTCACCACCTCGACTCTAAATCTGCTCGCTACCTGAAATGCAAACAATTGAAACATGTCTGAGTTCCCTGCAGGAACCCCGTATGCCAAACCTCCTAAAATACAAAAAGGAATTAAAGACAATGCAATGCAATGCACATGATCATCCACCTCGGGCCCACAATAATGCCCCTCTCCGCCTCCGCAGTACTGAACCACTACTGCCACCACAAGGGTCAAGTCAGTCCACCGTTGCCTCACATGGGTCAGTCGGCACCATTGCTCCCCAAAAGTGCAGAAAGGAACTCTCGCACTACGCCGCCACCTGAGGAGCGAGTCAGCCCACCGAATACACAACTCGAGTCAGACGACAGCTGCTGCTCCCACAAGAGCCGCCAGACGCGCACCCTGCTGGAACATCCTCGGCCTACCGACAAACCCCAGCAAACAACCCAAGGTTTAGGGCACTCATCTCTCACACCCCGCTCGATATGAGAGGCCAACAATAATACACCATCGTCTAAGGTGAAATCCGTCGCTCTCTTGGCCGGTAATCGACCGTCGCCTAGGAGCCGGTAGTTGACCTATACTCAACGGATCGTTTGTGGATAAATCCACCAACCTGCGGCAGATCGGTCGTCCGCTACAAGCACACCGGTCGACCGGTCTTCCACACAGTACTCGGTACTGTACAAACAAGTGTATCGGTCGAACCACGCCAACCGAATTACCGACCAATCGGTTGAACAAAAGTCATCTAGCGGTCGACCGTTTAGATGGTCTACGCTATACAAATTTTATAATATATATATATCCGACCGGTCAAACCAAGGGGTCGTTCAACCGATAACAGGGATTTCAACATTTTGCCCAATTCATATTCGGTCGACCGGAACTAAAATACAGTTCGACCGAAACAACACAGGCACTCTACTGCTTAATTAAATGCTCAGTCGGTCAACCGAAAGTTAAAGAGCGGTCGACCGTTTTGATGGTCAAAGCTCCCAACCGACTTAGCATCGAATAGATCGGTCGAACAAGGTTAAGGGCGTTCGACCGTTTAATAAGTCAAAAACCCCAAACCGACCTATTCTCATTGTTTCGGTCGACCGGCTAAGTGGACCCGTTCGACCGATAACAACATCAACCCTTTTTCCCGCACAAATCTGGCATAACGGTCGACCGTCCATAGACATCGTTCGACCGTTCGCGGGTGCAAATTAATATAATAATAGGATTGGTCGACTGCCCACAGGCACCGATCGACCGATCGTCGTCTTCAACCTCTGAATAGGTTGCAATCCGACGGGGAATTCGACACCAACGTCGATCCCCAACACTCACAAATCTTAAGTGAGTTATATTGAAGACTTGGCATTCCTTTTTGGAGCTCGTGGATACCTCCCAAGCTTTGGCAAACTCCACCCAACTTCTTCCTCTTCTCCTCTTCTTCTTCTCCTCTTCTTCCCCTTCACTTCTTCTCCTCTCCAAAACTCCTTTCTCACTCTCTGTTTGTTCAACTGAAGAAAACGTTTTAGGTAAAATCTTATCTAACTATATATATTTACATTTTAACTTACCACCTCCACCTCCTCAAATCCTACACCAACACCTCATCTCCCAAATCTTATCCCCTCACATCTAAGTAGTATGCTTAATTAGGTTAATTAGGTTTAGTTTAGTTTAATTAAGGTGTTTAGGTTAAGGTTATTACAATCTACCCTTCTTAAAGGAATTTCGTCCGCGAAATTCGGAACAACAGACTTACCAGAATAACTCTGGATACTGCTTCCTGACATCCTCCTTGATCTCCCATGTAGCCTCTCTGACACTGTGATGTTGCCACCGGACCTTCACCATCGGAATCGCTCTCCTCCTGAGCTGATGTACCATCTGATCCACAATCTCAATTGGTCTCTCATCTAATAACAAATCATGCTGGATCTCTGGTACTGCTATCTCTATCACATGAGCTGGATCGGCCACGTACTTCCTCAGCATAGAAACATGGAAGACGTTGTGAAGTCCTGCGAACTGTGGCGGTAAACCAATCCTATATGCCACCTCTCCGACTCGATCCAATATCTCAAACGGTCCGACATACCTCGGACTCAGCTTCCCCATCTTCCCGAATCTCATCACCCCTCTGGAAGGTGAGATCTTCAGGATTACATGATCTCCTACATCAAAAGTCAGCTCACGCCTCCGCGTATCAGCATAACTCTTCTGCCTGCTCCACGCTGTAGCTAGTCGTCTCCGAATCACGTCGACCTTCTCTGAATATAACTGTATAATGTCAGGTCCAACTAGTTGTCTCTCGCCCATATCACTCCAGCATACCGGCGATCTACACGGCCTCCCATATAATGCCTCATATGGTGCCATCCCAATACTCGAGTGGTAGCTGTTGTTGTAGGCGAACTCTATCAGCGGCAAGTGCTCATCCCAATGCCCGGCCCAGTCAAGTGTACACGCTCTCGGCATGTCCTCCAATGTCTGTATCGTCCGCTCTGACTGGCCATCTATCTGTGGGTGGAAAGATGTGCTAAACTTCAGACGTGTCCCCAGTGCTCTGTGTAGACTCTCCCAAAATCGCGAAGTGAATCTGGGATCTCTATTTGAAATGATACTAACTGGTACACCATGAAGTCTGACAATCTCCTCAATATATAACTTCGCTAGACCATCCAGAGCAAGAGTGGTCTTAATAGCTAAGAAATGCGCCGACTTGGTCAGTCGATCGACTATAACCCAAATCGCATCGTGGAATCTCCGTGTCTTCGGTAGCCCCGTAACAAAATCCATCGTCACGTGCTCCCAATTCCACTCGGGCAACTCAATCCTCTGCATCTGCCCAGTTGGTCTCTGATGCTCAATCTTTACCTACTGACAGACCAAACACCACGACACAAAGTCTGCAACGTCCTTCTTCATCCCTCGCCACCAGAAGTTCCGCTGCAAATCCTTGTACATCTTAGTGCTTCCTGGATGAATGGAATATCGCGATCTATGTGCCTCCTCCATGATATCATGTCTCAGGTCCTCTGTCCTCGGCACCGAGATACGGTCTCTGAATCTCAGACCTCCATCCACTCCAACTCTGAAGTCTGACCAATCTCTAGCCGCTAACTGTAGTAAACTGCTCAACTCCTCATCTGTAGTCTGAGCATGAATCACTGTCGATACTGTCTGAGGCTCTACTCTCAACCCTGTAATCACTGCACCCTCGGAGCTATCTGCAAATGGTCTCCACTCTGCTAAAGACTCCAGCAGTCGCCACTCCTGAATGCATAGGCCTGCTACTGATACCTCCACCTTCCGGCTCAAAGCGTCTGCAACTGTGTTCGCCTTCCCCGGATGGTAAGAGATAGTGAAATCGTAGTCCTTAATGAACTCAAGCCATCTGCGCTGCCTCATGTTCTGCTCCTTCTGCGAGAACAGGTACTTCAGACTCTGATGATCTGTAAACACCTCGAACTGCTCGCCATAAAGGTAGTGTCTCAAGGGTCTTCAGTGCGTGAACCACTACTGCTAACTCCAAATCATGTGTCGGGTAATTCCTCTCATGGACCTTCAGCTGTCTGGATGCGTACGCGATCACCCTCCCGTGTTGTATAAGTACACATCCTAAGCCAATACCCGAAGCGTCGCTATAAATCACAAATCCACCTGTGCCACTCGGCAATGATAAAACTGGTGTTGTGGTCAACAATCTCTTCAGCTCCTGAAAGTTGTCCTCGCACTTCTGCGACCATACAAAAGTGACTCCCTTCTGCGTCAGAGCCGTCAGTGGTGCTGCCAATCTCGAGAAGTCTTTGATCAAGCGACGGTAATAACCCGTCAGTCCAACAAAGCTCCTAATCTCCGTCACGCTCGTAGTGGTCCTCCACTATGTCACTGCCTCTACCTTCGCCGGATCCACTGATATCCCCTCTGCCGATACAATGTGTCCAAGGAACGCCACTCTGTTCAGCCAAAACTCGCACTTAGAGAACTTAGCATATAACTGCTGAGCTCTCAAGATGCTGAGTACGATCCTCAAATGCTCTCTATGCTGCTCTACATCCAGTGAATAGATCAAAATGTCATCCACGAAGACAATCACAAATCTATCGATATACTGTCTGAATGTCCGGTTCATCAGATCCATGAACGCTGCCGGAGCATTCGTCAATCCAAAGGGCATCACCAAGAACTCGTAGTGTCCATATCTCGTCCTGAAAGCTGTCTTCTGGATGTCCTCATCTCGGATCCTCAACTGGTGATATCCTGAACGCAGGTCAATCTTCGAGAAAATCTTCGCTGACTGCAGCTGATCAAAGAGGTCCTCGATCCTAGGTAAGGGATACCTATTCTTCACCGTCACCTGGTTCAGCATCCTGTAGTCTATACACATCCTCAAAGATTCGTCCTTCTTCTTCACGAACAAAATTGGTGCACCCCAAGATGAGACACTCGGTCTGATAAATCCAGAGTCCATCAACTCCTGCATCTGCTTCTTCAACTCTGTCAACTCAGCAGGTGTCATCCGGTATGGAGCCTTTGACTGCGGTGTAGTGCCAGCTGCCAACTCGATACCGAACTCCAACTCTCGGTGCAGTGGTAAACCTGGAATCTCCGCTGGAAAAACATCCGCGAACTCCTGCACCACCTCAATATCCTCCAACCTCTGAGACTCTGCCTCCGCAACCACAAGCGTCGCTAAAAATGTTGTACAACCCTGCTGTAACAGCCTCTGAGCCCTCACAGCAGATACAATAACGCGACCTCCTCTGTTTCTGACCCTTCTGATCAGAATATCAGGCAAACCCTTCCTCGGGATCAAAATCCTCTTCTCACGGCACAAGACTCGAACATCATATTGGGACAGCCAATCCATCCCAAGTATGACATCAAAGTCCTCCATCGGTAGCAAGACCAGGTCTGCCGGAAACTCCTGATCTCCCGAAACAACCGTGGAGCCGGGGACAAATCTCCCCACAGTGCCCACCAGACCCAGGGGTGTGCTGACCTCCAAAGTGGCAGTCAACATCGCAAGGGTACAGCCCAACACTCCCGCAAATCGAGCTGAGATGAACGAGTGTGTCGCACCACAATCAAAAAGCGCCCTAGCTACTGAACCAGTGACAAGAAGCGTACCTTCCACTACAGCGCCTCCATCCCTAGCCTCCTCTGCCTGGATGGTGAAAACTCTGCCAGTGTGCTGCCCCTGCTGTGGCTTAAAAGGTGGTCTACCTCCGCCTCCACCTCAGCCTGGTGCTAGTAATCCCGGTGGTCTGCTCGGCCCAGCTCCTCGGCTCGGACAGCTCCTAATAAAGTGGCCCAGCTGGCCACAACCATGAAAAGCTCCGGTGGTGAAACACTGTCCGGAGTGAAACCTCCCACAAGTACCACATGGCTCAGGTCGTGGTACTGCAGCTCCTGCTCCTTCGAATCGGGACCTCTTGCCCGGATTCCCCCCAGTCTGACCTACCGGCCTCCCAGAGAACCTACCCGATGGCCTCCTCTCATCCTGGTAGTTCTCTCTGTAGTCACGATCAAGAACAGTGGCACTCTTCACGGCCTCGGCTAACGTGCTCGGCATACGCGTCAGCACCTTCGTCCTCAACTGCTTCTGGAGCCCCGGACGATCTTCCCAGCCCTCTGCTCCTGCGTGATTTACATCTCGGGACAGTAACGCTCAAGGGCGTTGAACTTCCCGATGTAGCCTGCCAGAGTCATATCTCCCTGCTGAAGACTCAGAAACTCCTCCCTCTTCGCATCCTGCACATGCTGCGGAAAATACTGCTCGTTGAACTCGCCAACGAACTCCTCCCAGGCTATATC
This sequence comes from Triglochin maritima, assembly GCA_963682175.1. NCBI lineage: Eukaryota > Viridiplantae > Streptophyta > Magnoliopsida > Alismatales > Juncaginaceae > Triglochin > Triglochin maritima. The sequence continues at coordinate 33,462,590 of OY821786.1, forward strand.
GTCTCTGTCCGCAAACACCACTGCAGATGTGGACCTCCACCAGTTGGACGCAGCACCGCCCAACACATAAGTGGCCAGACCCACCTTCGCCTCTGGAGGACAACCAATAGCACTGAAGATCTTCTGCATCGTGAAGATCCACTCCTCAGTTGCCTCTGTATCGTACTGCCCCAGAAAGGTAGGCGGATGCTGGCACATAAACCGGTCATGCATAGCGTCAGTCCCCGTCTGCCCAGTCTGTGTTGCTTGCTGCTGTAGCATCTCAGTCAGACGTCCGACCGTATCGAACAACGTCTGACGCTCCTCCTCCCAAGCCTCATCCCCCGCAGTCTCACTCTCACCGCGAGTATGAGCGACGACCTTCCCCCGTCTAGGAGGCATCTGCCAAAGGAAACAAGACAATCATCAATATAAAATATGCATGCATGATCCTCTAAGACCTACTTCCTAACTCAAAGGTGGTTTCTTTGGACAAGTACGCCGGAATCAACGCTCTGATACCAAATTGTAACGTCCCCAAAAACAGCGGAAAATTTAAACAATAATAAAGACTGTCAACGGTCAACACTAGGCACGTCACGAAACAACAAGACGAAATATATATATAAAGATATAGATCCACGTGGAAGTCAAACTATACATATGAGTCAACTGTGATTACAATAAAAATGAATATACATGTAATCACTACCTCAACAAAAGATATAAAAGGAAGACAGGATCTGATCCCGGGGGCACCCTCCTCGGTCACCACCTCGACTCTAAATCTGCTCGCTACCTGAAATGCACACAATTGAAACATGCCTGAGTTTCCTGCAGGAACCCCGTATGCCAAACCTCCTAAAATACAAAAAGGAATTAAAGACAATGCAATGCAATGCACATGATCATCCACCTCGGGCCCACAATAATGCCCCTCTCCGCCTCCGCGGTACTGAACCACTCCTGCCACCACAAGGGTCAAGTCAGTCCACCGCTGCCTCACATGGGTCAGTCGGCACCACTGCTCCCCAAAAGTGCAGAAAGGAACCCTGGCACTACGCCGCCACCCATGGAGCGAGTCAGCCCGCCGAATACACACCTCGGGTCAGACGACAGCCGCTGCTCCCCCCAAGAGCCGCCAGACGCGCACCCTGCCGGAACATCCTCGACCTACCGACAAACCCCAGCAAACAGCCCAAGGTTTAGGGCACTCATCTCTCACACCTCGCTCGATATGAGAGGCCAACAATAATACGCCCTCGTCAAAAGTGAAATTTGTCGCTCTCAAGGCCGGTAATCGACCGTCGCCTAGGAGCCGGTAGTCGACCTATACTCAACGGATCGCGTGCGGATAAATCCACCAACCTGCGGCAGATCGATCGTCCGCTACAAGCACACCGGTCGACCGGTCTTCCACACAGTACTCGGTACTGTACAAACAAGTATATCGGTCGAACCACGCCAACCGAATTACCGACCAATCGGTCGAACAAAAAGTCATCTAGCGGTCGACCGTTTGGATGGTCTACGTTATACCAATTTTATAATATATATATCCGACCGGTCGAATCAAGGGGTCGTTCAACTGATAACAGGGATTTCAGCATTTTGCCCAATTCATATTCGGTCGACCGGAACTGAAATACAGTTCGACCGAAACAACACAGGCACTCTACTGCTTAATTAAATGGTCAGTCGGTCGACCGAAAGTTAAAGAGCGGTCGACCATTTTGATGGTCAAAGCTCCCAACCGACTTAGCATCGAATAGATCGGTCGAACAAGGTTAAGGGCGTTCGACTGTTTAATAAGTCAAAAACCCCAAACCGACCTATTCTCATTGTTTCGGTCGACCGGCTAAGTGGACCCGTTCGATCGATAACAACATCAACCTTTTTTCCCGCACAAATCTGGCATAACGGTCGACCGTCCATAGACATCGTTCGACCGTTCGCGGGTGCAAATTAATATAATAATAGGATCGGTCGACTGCCCACAGGCACCGGTCGACCGACCGTCGTCTTCAACCTCTGAATAGGTTGCAATCCGACGGGGAATTCGACACCAACGTCGATCCCCAACACTCACAAATCTTAAGTGAGTTATATTGAAGACTTGGCATACCTTTTTGGAGCTCGTGGATACCTCCCAAGCTTTGGCAAACTCCACCCAACTTCTTCCTCTTCTCCTCTTCTTCTTCTCCTCTTCTTCCCCTTCACTTCTTCTCCTCTCCAAAACTCCTTTCTCACTCTCTGTTTGTTCAACTGAAGAAAACGTTTTAGGTAAAATCTTATCTAACTATATATATTTACATTTTAACTTACCACCTCCACCTCCTCAAATCCTACACCAACACCTCATCTCCCAAATCTTATCCCCTCACATCTAAGTAGTATGCTTAATTAGGTTAATTAGGTTTAGTTTAGTTTAATTAAGGTGTTTAGGTTAAGGTTATTACACTTTGTCTTTGAGGTAATCGAGGCCGAAGGAGGAGGCAGTGGCCGCGGCGTAGGGGGAGGAGGAAGTGGTGGTAGAACAAGAGTAGCTACTACCTTTCATGTTGTAGGTGGGAGTGCTGGTGCTAGAGCCAACAGAAACAACACAAGTGGAGTTGGTCGTCCAATTATTGGAGGCGATTTTCACGTATATGTAGTTGGTTCTTTGGTTTCTTTGATTTTTTCTTATCTCATGTAAACAAACTATGTATAGGTTTCATAAGAATTTGTACATTTCCAAATATATGATTTGTATTATTGATTTATTTGTGTACATGTTTTTTATAATAAAATGAAATTAGTATTTGCCTTTACTTGTTTGGGACTTTGGGTGTGATATCTTTGTAGCAGCTATTTTCTAACTAGTAGTCAGTAGATGGTCTAGTCGACCATTTATCAAAGATAAATATACGATTAAATTAGCGCACATCACATTATTCAATGTTATTTTGCCACTACTGATTGGAATATATTTGAAATACAAACATGGACTAGTTTAGTTGGGAGAAGTCTTGTTTTGAGACGGTGAATACAAGTGTTCGAATCATAGCAATCTCATTCACATGTTTGGATGTTATGATTCAAATCGAGGACGAGATAGAATAGATTAAAGGGAAAAAAAAGATGTCGGAAATCTCCTCATATTGTGATGCTATTGTCTCGTGTAAAAAAACAAAACCCAGATAAAGTGCCCATTGAATTCAACTACAAAAGCAATAATGATAGTTACGTAAAATGTAAAATTAATTATAATTAAGTAAAATTCAAAGTGCACAAATTAGTTCCAATTTTGCTAGCTAGTATTTTTTGCATTTTATCGTGACGTGTCAGGAATTAGTAGACATTTCAATGACCAGCAATAGAAGTAATCTACTGTAACCAAGAATCTTTTGTTTAATTAGGCATGCGTGTATAATATTATCAAAAATGCATAGAAACATGTGAGGATAAAAAATACAAAGGCAAAATTGAATGAAAAAATCATTAATCCATAACCAAATCCAGAAGCTCACCCATCCAGCTTCTTAAAATGTTACAAATTTGATGCATCAGACTTTATGCCGAGGTTAAGAAACTGAGAACGAGATCGGTATGGGTTGTTTGAATGTCATATTCTAATGACACAAATATAAGGCATCCATAAATCATAATCCAATCAATCAAAACAAACCTTACAGTGATGAAGTTTCCCAAAACTCATAAATCATAAATTGCCATATATAAGTTAGTATCATAACCTTAGTAACATAGATAAAGATGTAATAATCAAGTGGAATAATAAATTGGTCATAGTTAACCCAATTCAGTTGGATTATTTCACTTTTCTTATGTGATTGATCAATTCTTATTTCATTGGAAGTAACATAGCTATCTCTGGGTGTGAGTGGTATTTGAAGTTCACGAAAGTCTAGAACTTTAATTTCACAACTATTCTCGTTTTATTGAAGTAGAAACTCTAGAAGTCACTCTAAGTATATACTAAGTCATGAAACTTCTCAAAAAATCAAATTCCAAAGTTTTTCTAAAAGCTTTCAAGTTACCAATCATTCAGAAGTCATTTTACAAACTTAGTTCCCCATTTCAAGGGTGTAATTGATACTCAAGAAGTCCAGGGAAGTTCATAACTTGAGTTCCTGGAATTTAAGTTTCCGAAACCTTACTTCTAATTTTTTTTGTGATTGCTACAACGAGGGTTATAAGTTGAACTGGACGTTTGATTGATTGGTTAACAGGAATTGAGATATTCAAAAATCTAGTTATTATACCTAATGATTAAAATGAAGGCAAAATTAATACATTCATCAAACTTAGAAGTCATAAATAAATAATAAAAATTAATTAGTTGAATTTGACACTATTTGTATATTTAGAGTGCAAAATACTTAACGTCCACAAGAATGAGGGGAAAAACATATATTACAATTTATAATAAGAAAAAAAATTAAATAAATAAAAACATAATATAATAGTCAATAATCAAAAGGTAAAGAGAAGGATCACTATTTTAAGATAAATAAAAACATCAAGGTTACGAATAAATATCAAATAAAACATTTCATGACGTACTAATAAGACTCACTGCTATAATCCTTTACTAAATCGCAAAAAAAAATGATAGACATTCAATCAACATGAGCATCCTTATATTAATTAAGATTTGAGAAATACAAAAATCGGAATAAAACCTGGCAGCTAAGACCTAACTTCATGGGCTGAAACTTGTATTCCTTTGGTTTTGAACAAGAAATGTTGAAAGTCCCCATGTATATATCAAAACTTGACATCCAAAACTTCATGAATACCAATCATTCAGAAGTTCACTGCTTCACTTCCAGCCTAACTTTTGAGTACCAGTCACATCCTAAGTTTTTTTAAGTACCAAACCCACTTAAAAAAAGTAAACTTCGTCGAAAAACTACTTAAATCGCTCTACTGATTATCATTTTGTCTTTCACAATTCATTTAATACATATTTCGTCAAGTGTCTTAAAATCATGTTTTTGCCTGATTTTCCTCACATTCTCAGTACCAACACTACGAAAATGTCTAACAAAGTGCCTGGATCTGGTGAGGTAAGTGGGGGGCAAATTATTTTTAGTCTCGGGCGGCTGGTTAAGTCGTCACCCCCAAGGATCTCCTTGGAGGAGGCATCCCAGCCAGATGCCTCATCCTTGGGGGCGACGCCTCTCTAAGCTGTTGTGCCCAAGGTGGGGGCGTCCTGGCCAGCTAGTCACCCCATTTTTTTTAATTTTAAATTTATTTATGTTGTGTATTTTTAAATTATTTCAGGTTCCGTTGTAAGATTTCGGTGGTGATGGAGTAGATTACAATGAGTTTTTTGATAGTAAACAAGTATTTCAAACAATCGGGGACGCGTGTTAATGGGTGAAACAAGTTGACATCGAAGCCAAATTTTTTTGGTAATATCATCCTACAAAGCAAAAGAAGATAATCGGATGGATTGTTATATGAGATGCGATCGCAGAAATTAAATGAGTTCTTGTGATATGGATATTGCACTACGGAAGAAAACGAAAAGAAAGTGTTGCGATTGTCGTTTTCTGATAAAGGTAGTCAAGCGACGGGATTGTGATGGATAGACCGTACTTTCTAATAGTACTCATGGGCAGCACAACCACGGACTTGCAGTTTATCCAGAGGGTCACCAACAGATCAACGGTCTTAGTTCTGGGGTCAAAAAAATTGTTCGTGATATGACTGAGGCACAAACGAGACCACGTAACATCTTGTTTGCAGAAAAAGAGAAATTTCCGGATGATAATCTCAATCAGAGACACATGTATAGCTTCAGAGAGTACATGAGGATGACGAAATCTGAAGACAGGAATCCTGCTCAGCAGTTTCTGAATCAGGTGGTGCAGTATCAGTACTTACATTGGATTATGGCGGATAAAGAAACTAATGTCCTCACTCACGTATTTTTGGCACATCTAACGTCAGTTCAGTTGTTGCGCACATATCATTTCGTAATCTGCATGAATTCGACATACAAAACGAACAAGTACAAGATACTTTTGTTCGAGATGGTTGGGGTGACTCCAAGAAACATAACCTTCCTCGTCGGCTATGCAATTATGAAGGATGAGACCAAGTTTATTTACCGGTGGGTATTGGAGAAGTTGCGAGATCTGTTATTAGATACTATCAGCCCGACTGCAATAATAACGGACCGAAAATTAGGCCTGATGCGACCAGTAGGAGAGGTTTTTCCTGAGTCTGCTCATTTACTTTGCACCTGGCATATCAACAAAGACGTGTACAACTACGCATACCACGTATTCGGTAAGAACAAGAAGCTTGCAGACAATTTGAAGTGTGGAAAGTGGAGGAAAGTCGTGATTTCTGCTTCACGGACCGAGTACGATAGAGTCGTCCATAATCTGAAAGATATTTTTCAGTCTTGTCCAATTCTCACGGAGTATCTGGAAGACATGTGGTTAGTGCATAAAGAAAAGTTTGTGTTGAACTGGACGAATAAAGTCCTTCATTTCGGCAACACTACAAACTGTAGGGTGGAAAGCGCTCATTCGGCTCTGGAAGAGTGGATCACTACATCGACTGCAGCTCTGGACACTCTTTTCGACCGCGTGAACGCGACAATTGAAATACAACTGACAAATATTTGGAACTTTCTTGAAGAGTCGAGATGTCTAAATTTGACTAACTACATAGGTGCTTTGTATCAACGTATAAATGGTCGAGTTTCGCATCACTAATTGTCATTATTGAGTCGGAGTTGAAGAGAATGCAAGACTTAAGAAATCAAGTTGAATATCGTTGTGGGTGTGTTTTTCTGACATCACGTGGGATTCCTTGTGCTTGTACCATGCACGGTTGTATTGAGTCAGGTGATGGAATTTATTTAGAGCAGATTCATCCATTCTGGAAAACACTTGTCATTGGATAATGAGTCTAGATGTCAGAGTTTGTGGATCAGTCAGCACAAGACGTCGAGCATTTTTTGAAGCTCGTTGATGAGATTTTGGGGAGCAACCCTGCAGTAATTCGTAGTGCCTCTCATATTTTATATGCATAGTTACACCCCGACCAGTCGAACTATCAAGAACCCGCAGAAAATACTAAGGTATGAGGTCGACCAAGGAGAAAGTCGACACGTCGGGACCCGAGTGCCTTTGAGTATGCTGAGCAAGGTCGTGGTCGGTCTTCTAGTAGTGGGAGCAGGGTCGTGATTGGTCTTCGAATTCATCTCGATCGTCCATAACCACGGGTGCAGGATCTGGTATGACGACATCTTTGTTGTTACTATTATTACTTAGTTGTTTGTTGTTATTAATATATATATATATATATATATATATATATAACTTTGCTATTTTTCCATCGTATAGTGTCTGGATGGATTGATGTCGATAATTTATCTTATGTTGATAAACTGTCAGGAATCATTTTACCATTTCTAGGGAGGTGGAATGACGTATGTGATGATGACAACTATGGATTTCGATGTGTTGCCGATGTCTTCCATGGTGGTCATGGCAATTGGTTATATGCCAGTCGTATGTTTTCTAATGAGATAGGTGTGCATCCCACTTATGAGCATGTCTATTACGACTGTGTGGTACAAGCTCGTCAACGAATTGATTGGGGGACCTTGTGACGAGGATCACTATATGGAGGTTTGGGCCGACTTGTTCCCGATTGCCATTTTTTACAAGTGTGCAGTTATGTATTTCTCAGTGGGAATGGATGGTTCGTTGTAGCCGTATCTTATAGTGCTACCTTGGGAGAGTCTGTTTTCCATGACGAAGTCATGCAGAGAGTTGATCATTGCTCATTTAAGGAGTTACAAATATTTTATTCGCATGGAATTAGCTGAGGGATTCCCTGTACCTCCTATAGCGACCATATGGTTTCAAATGTGAGATGAGAGTGATGTTGGATGGGAGGAAGAGTACGTAAGTAGGAGAGCGTATTGGGACCGGTTACGTAGTACATTTTGATTGTAATTTGTAATGCATTGGTAATGTATAATATTTCGACGATTATATCGTGTATTTGTACTTATATCGTGTTGTTCTTTTATCGGATTTTAAATTTAATTTATGTTACATATACGAAACATGTCTATGATATGCTCGTGAGAAATAAGTACTAAACATACGACAGATAAACAAATAGGGAGAATATATGTTCGTCAGAAATAAATAATAAGAGTACAATAGTAAGCAAATATCAACAAATGTAGTAATAGTTCAACATATAATAAAATAAATATTGTGCAAGCCAACTACAACTCATCATCTGAATCCTGGTCCGAAATGCCTAACTGACTGTGCCACACCTCAATGAGGTCTCCCCAATCTGTATATGCAGCTCTCGTCTCCTCGTTCGGCATCTGGTCCCTGTATCACATGAACAACTGCGTAACCCGTATCGCCCTACTCATCCACTGTATTAAACATAAAAATTAGCGTCCATTAACAATTAAAACAAAATATACATTACAAATAAAAATTAAATTAGATAAACTTACTGCATCGCCACATGTCCTATCCAGTGGTCTCCCCGGTCTCGGGACGGTACCACGCACAATAACTGGATGTGAGCACCTACCGAACCACTCCAAATAATTTTCATCACAAGTGGAGGGGTCGCGGCTACGTCTCAGATCGTCCAGGAGAAATCAGCCTACTCTCGGAAATGTCCTCCAAACTGATTTCGCGTTCGAATCATTGTGCCTGACATTGTACATCGTCGCAATCGCAAACCGTACTGCATACTTTGGCGTCGGGATGTCAATCGAGATCACCTGAACGTACCTAACTGATGCAAAACGCGATCAGGCAAATAAGGCTTTGTGATATCCCGATAACGAATAACGCCTATAAATGTAGTCATCGACATAACTACAGCAGGCTTAGGACCATACAACAACCACTCCACCTAAACGTTTAGACGTTAATAATAATAAACTTAAAATTTAAATAAACGTGAATGATATATAATTTTATACCTACGATGCAACCATCTGATATAGTCGTCTATGAATGGAATGGAGTCGTCCCTCGCTCCTATCCTCGGTCCGGACAACCCACATACGCGAACGAGGATGACCCTCCTCAATGATCTATCGTTCCCGATGCGGGCGGAAAGGAGGAAAATACTCATATATCCAAGCCTGCAGCAGCGTAAGAAAACTCGTAATGCCAGAACAATCAGCATGGCTCGCTATCCTAAACTAGCGATACAAATATGTCAACGTCGCTGACCCCCATGAGTATTGACCAATGGTATCTGGGTCTCTCGCCTCCAATAAGTCGCGTGGTCTGACTCTGCAACCGCTCTTGCCGACAAACAAGACGCAGCCTAGCAGTAAGAAGTGGCAGGCAGTCATCTGCGTATCCTTAGTCTGTGGTGGTCCTTCCCGTCTGCAACAGTCGTCCACAACGTCGATGCTAACACCATCGACGCTGACCATGAGAAACTCTTATACATAAATCTTCAGCTCAGGCGTCGATGCCTCAGCACTAACAATATGACCCTCAACAGGAATGTGCAGAATCTAGAAGATGTCATGCAACATGACGTGGAATCTGGAAGACGTCGTCCGAAAGGCAAGTGGAAAGTGTTGGTGTCAAGCTGCCACCGCTCCACGAAAACCAAAATCAACGGCATGTCAAGGTAGGAGAACATGTTGTACGACAAGTGACATAATCCGCTATCAGTAATGGTTGTTGTCATATCATCACTCATAACTGAACACCAAACCTGCAATGTAGTACAGGTTATGTGCCAATTATGATACTTCAGAACCTTCTGATCCTTGCCCTCCTAAATCCGTCTGACGATGTGGTCTCCAAAACTCGGAATGACATTGACATCTAAAGGACCACCAGGTATCACTCCACTCACGATCCAAGAATCGTCGTCAACTATCTTCTTTTTCTGAGCTCGAGCGTCTGCAGTGCACGAACTCGAATCACCAGTCACAAATTGGTCACGTCGACCCTTCCGAATGACTCACTCAGCCGAAGAAGGACTACCACGTCGCCCCTGTCCTCCACCATATTGTTGTCTCGCCTTCTCCTGCAGCTCCAAGTCATACTGACCCCCATCGTCACTCTCGTCGTGACTCTCCACCTCATCTGAATCATCCTCGTCGTCGAAAGAATCCTCACTTATCTGACGATGACGTAAAATATCTTTCTCTCCCCTAATTGAAGCAGAAATATCTCGTGTATGTGGATGACGGGGACCTGACTCATCAGCTAAACTATATACAACGCGTAAGGGAACTGATTTCTCTTTTCCTCCACGGTAACCCGATGACTATTAATTCAATTTTAGAAATAAAAATTCGTTAATGGATTTAAATTACTTAATTTACAAATTGATCATGAAACTAATTATAATAATTAATCAATTTAACTAATCACTCAACTAATTTAACTAATTATTAACTTAATAATCAATTTATTTAGCAATTATCACAAATTATAATCAATTTAAATAATAATAAAAATTATTTATTAAAAAAAGGAGGGATGTCTTCCGGAGACACCCCTGCAAGGGAGGGGCGTCTAGCAGAGACGTTGCTTCCGAGGTGGGAGCGTCTCCTGCAGTCGCCCGTTGGGGGTCAACATTTTATTTAGCAATCGTCCTGCAGACGCCCCCTGTTGGGGTCGGACGCCCGACCCAAAAAATAATAATAACTAAACGAGACATTTTACCAGATTCAAGTACGCTGGGGCATCCGCTGGCTCATTTCCTGGCCTCCTAGACATTATTTTTGATTAGTATGAGAGTAATATGAAGAGAGGGTTGTGTTAGGAGCATGAAATGAAGAGTTATATAAGTAGAAAGGACAGAATAACAAAATGGTAATTCGCACAAACGATTTAAGTAGTTTTCCGACGATAAATAGCAATTCGGTAGAAAAACTATTAACTTTAAACCCACTCGTTTTAGTATTGGTAGTTTCGTAGTCAAACTCAAAAAAAAAGTCTCAATTCAACTAAATTCTCTCACGTAGTTAAGCATCAAAGACTGGATCCAGGCTATTTCAATAGAGGTTAAAAATTCAACCTCATTGGGTCAATTAAATTTGTGAATTTGCTTTGAGACTCGGTTTTAACTTTCAACCCCATGATTGTTTGAAAATTATGTTTGGCGGCTTGGGCAACCGTAGTTTGGATCTCCGATGCACTTGTTCCAAAATATTGGTGGATACTAGGAAACCTTATGTCATTAAAAAAATCAATCTTCAGGAATAATAACCTACACCTATTGTATATCTCTAGGCCGTAGAATAGAGTTCGACAGAGAATACACTTAATAATTAAAATTAGCTTACTAATTATAAGCCAAATGATAGATCACTTTTCAGTATTCACTAATCACTACTACTCATTTAATAGCACTACGAGCTTGAGTGTTGAGGTTGTATTTGGTAATTTAACCAGAAGAAAAACATTATTATTATAAACAAAATAGAGTCGAAACATCAAATCATCAAAATTTGAAAAGAAGCCAAAAGTTCCCGCAATTAACCCAAGACAGACCCGTCAACTCCCACCACGTGCAGTCGCCATCACAATCCGCACCGTACATCTCCCCTCTGGCCCAACGTGGACCTACGTGGGAAACGATAACCCGCGGGACACGGCACCGGATCCACGCGGAATAGGTCACCGTCGCGGTGACGGGACCACGGATGGAACCATGAAAAGGAACGGCTTGACTCGATCGGGTGGCTGGAGGCAACCCCGTGTCGTACTGGATCTGACAGGCGTGCGACACGTGGAGAGACTCTGGTGGGGCCACGGAGGACACGAGCGTGAGTTGGGTGGATACGGCGGGGAAAGAAGGTAAGGGTGTATTTCGGGTTCCCCCTTGTTGTTCTTTTTTTTGGGGATTAAAGATAGGTAGTTGTTGTTTTGTATTCAACATTTTATAATTGATATATCTTGGGTAACAGTTATTCAGGAATCATAATTAGATTATATGGCTTTATAGAATTGAATTGTGATTCACAAGAAGATTTTATAATTAATCGAAATTATCTACTTTACAAAAAAACCGAGAACAAAAAGAATTTTCTATATGTTTTTGTTAGGTAAGTCAGGTTGTCCAGTGTATATTATTCACAATTGAAGAGTTAAAAATGAACGATATGACAAAAAGACATTGCTACAACCCTCCAAAAGTAAACCATGCTTATGCTAATATGCACAAACTAACAAAACTTCTGACGCTCCAAAATCGCAAGACATAAGTCGCAGTTAGGACTCCCTCCTTGCAAAACAGGGAACAAGATAGGATGATCCAAATCTGCAATACATTCCACCCTCCCACATTTCTCTTAACCTCGAAGATGCATTCATTCCGCCCTCTCCATTACGTCGAACGTCGCAAAAAAAGTTGCCTGATAGCAAACAACCAAATCTCTTATCTGCAATGGTCATGTAGTAGGTGTTCAAGGTCACCCGTAGGCCTCCGAGTTTGTTGTAATGCAAAAGGAAGCGAGGATTGCAGACCACACCTTATGGAAAACGGGCACTAAAGAAATATATGGGAAATGGATTCATCCTCGATTTACATAAGGCGCACTCATTCTCCAAGTCCAGTAGTATGTCGCGACGTTGCAGGCGATCAACAGTAAGGGTTCAAAATAAATCTTCTAGTGTATAACTTTTAATATTTTGTTTTCCAAAATAATTTATGGTACTAGCTAAGATAAAGATGAGGTTACAAACTTAGGAAACATGTAGCAATAGTTCAAGAAATTTAGGTTTGAAAGGTTGAATTTCATAAGGATAATGAAAGGGTTAAATTTTAGAGGAGTATATAATAAAGGGACAAAATTCCTTTTTTTCTCATATCCCATGTGAAATTTCCCACTTCGCTCGAGAAACACACAAATATTATGATTCTTTCTTTCGACATAATACTAACTTTGCAATCACCAATGTAAATTAGGTAGGTTGTCTAAGAGAATTTTATGATGAGAAGGACTTCAGTATTTGTTACAAGAAAATAACAAAAAATAGAGATAACAAAGTAGAAAAGGTGGAAGTCTCGTATCTCATGTTTCTTATCCAATGATAACACAAACAAGCACATTTTATGAGTTAGTAGAGTAATTGAAATTATTTTCTTAGTGAAATTTGGTTTACAAATACAAACCCGTGTCAGTAATGTAATAGTTAATTAACTAATATTACTAATAATATATACATATACTTAATTGAATGGCTTTTTCGACCACCTTAACATTAGATTGTGGTATTGTAACGAAACCTAGTAGCCCACAATAATCAACTATTGAGTAGCTTGGGTTGTTTATTTGGAACCTAAACGTTGAGTCAAACTAGATTTTTTTTTTTTTTGAGATAAACTAAACCTAACAAACTGTGTTCCTTAAGTGATAATGCCAAATATTGACGAAAACATTTACACTACCATGTATCCAACACAAGTTCAATTGTTTGAGGAGGATGTACCTGTAAAATGGCCACGAATAAAACAACGGCCCCCGCTTTAAATAGAAAGCAAATAACGTCTGGACCACAATAACTACGCGGCTTTTCTGAAACACGAGGCAACACCACCCGACGAAATGACCAAACAACCCCTTCTCCACCTTCAAAAAGGTTGAAAAACCATCACAGTCGAGGGGTGTTTCAGTCAAACCACCCTGTCGGCGATTCCTTGACGATACGTGCACAGAACAAAAGCTGGATGGTGGGCCCGAAGCCGCCGCTTTCTGTCGCACGATTATAGTTAAATGACCGAACTACCCTTGAACTATCATTCAAGATTAGTGTCCGTCTCCGTAATATTGGGAAACAACAAGGGTAGTTTCGGAGCGCGTCGGCGGTTTTCTTGCTGTCGGATTCACCGACCATCGCCACGAACCGTAATCGTCGTTTGTGTTGGTGCCAAATTACTAATTACCCTCGACAGCATTACGTTTTAATAGTGAAAAGATTAGATTCTGATTGATATCTTTACGTGGTGTCATGAATCCATGTCAGATTTTATCGTGTCAAAATATGACGAAATTACCCTCCTTGGAAATCAGTTGTCATGTAGAGTAATGTAATTTTCTTGAAATCTGATGGCACACAAGTACCCTCATTAATAAAGCACAGTTTAGCTTCCACCTCTAACATAAACACTACCAAACAAAACACACCAGTACATATACTCTTCAAGCCCACAATTAACTTTGAACCTATTATTCTGATCCTTGTTTGCAACGATAGTTTATGATTTCATCACACTTGCTCCGTTTGAACAAACATATTCAGTTTCAAGTAAACAATTGTTGCTTTTAAAAGTAACAATAGTTAATGATTTCACGGTTGTCTTTCAACAAACATACGTTCAGCTTCGAGTAACATTTTTTTACACGTCCTTAACACACATCACAAACACAACAATGTGCATTTTAATTGATCTAAACTTAATCCGTTTATATTTAAAAACTAAGGTTACCACTTATGTATACATTTAAAAAATTACCACAAAAACGCAAAACTAAACCAAACTTGTCAAAACGCAGGACAAATTTTTCTTATCAAAATTACGCGATTTAATTCTCCAATATATACACGCACAACATCACCCCGTGATCACATACAAACCTCCCCAGAAAAGAGAAGAAAAAAACTCGGATCCGGTCACCGCCGGTGAGACTACCAATCTAAAACAAGGGAGGCGGCTGATTAAGATCAAACCCCAAAACCCTTTTCTTCTCCTTCCTATCCTCACCGCCGGTGACCCCATCCCAGGTCGCCAACGACAGCGTCACCCCGGCCGGAAAGAACGCACCTCCGACGGCCGGAAAGTTTGTCTTCGCCTTCGGACCTCGGAGGTTCCTCGCAGCCTCGTCGTAGGCCCGCGCGGCCTCCTCGGCGGTGTCGAAGGTGCCGAGCCACTTCCGGGTCTTCTTCCAAGGGTCGCGGATCTCTGCGGCGAAGCGGCCCCAGGGGCGCTTCCGGACGCCGCGGAAGTGGGGGGTTGGGGGAGGAGGTCGGGGAGGTGTTGTCGTCGGGTTTCGGAGGGCTTCGACCGCCATGGCTGGGGATGGGAAGGTGATGTTGGAGGTGGAGGTGGAGGTGGGATTTATAAAGAGGTGGTGTGGTCTTGGTTTAGTCCGACAGGATTTTCTTGGGGTGTTTTTTTTAGTCTTTTGGCGATTTTGCGTTTCGGTCCTTTGATGAGAGTGTATTGTTTTTGGATCTTTACGCTTCGGTTTTGAACACGGGTGCTTGTTTTGTGTGTTGTATGTTTAGGTTATGAAATTTACTTTCACGATCTTAGAGGATTTTTTTGGTGTCAAAGCGAAACTATCTTTAAAACCCCCAGAAAGATACATAATTTGAGTCATTATAACCAAATATCGTTATTCTTTTATGAACTTCTAGCGTTGTCATTATCATATTTGTTAAGCATATTTAAATGAAAGCTATATTTAACAGGCTATATGGGTCTAAGTAAATTCCAATTCATCAATCTTAAGTGATTCACAAGTTTCCAACTTGATAATACATTTGTGCATACGAAAATACCAAAACCATTTCGAAAGGATGTCAAACATCTGTTTCGTATCTTGTGTTTTATATGTCGGTGTATAGGATATCCACCAATTTACTGACAAATAGGCAATTTAACATACTACTTATTGTAATGTCTGCTTTTTTATCATTATTATACAAAAAATATTCTTAAAATAGTTTTTTGGTTCACGTACTCTATGATTTTGACATATCCATGCATGATTATGGACTTCACGGGAAGTCTTTTTGTTGGTTTAGGTATCACTGGATGGCATTAAAAGAGATAGTACTATAATACTAGACAATAACACAATTATGTATGTAGAATAAGATGGAACAAATAATATGCTCCAATTTTTGGCATATGTAAAGTTTAATCATTTTTTTTCACTTGCACAATTTAAAAGGTTTCAAGAATGGTAACAACAAGAATAAAAGGTACATGTCCGACGTACTTAAGTAGCATTCATAAAGGTTTTTCATTTGGATTTTGTGGTTGTGCTAAAGATGTAGACCTTTGGTGTTTCTAATATGAAAGTGTTTCATTGTTTTTTTAGATTCAATTCTATCCACAAACCATAAGGTCAAACAAATATATCAAAGTAATTGGTCTTTATATTTGGTTAATGATTTGATGAATTCATTAAGAAAATTTAGAAATTTTAAATCTTGTAAATATTTCATTCAAATTTCAAACACGTCATATATCTTAAGACTTGAATTCTATGAGCCCACATATCCCTACAATGAATTCTAGCAAACAAGTACCACCTTTACCTAAAACCCAACACAAGAGGGGCTGAGACGCAATTACGTGCAGCAAAATGCTGCTATAATGAGGCGCCGGTTGTGGGGGGGCCGACAGCAATAAAGTCTAAGCGTGGGGGTGGTGGTGCAATAAATGCCACGTCAGAGATGTGTGGACTTGAAGCTTTTCGTGGCGTAGATCACGGAACACGCGTCGCGATCGCGCGCCTTTGCGCCCACCTTATCCTCACCTCCCCCACCGCTGCGGTAACACACGCGCTCCCAAAAGCGGCGGGGACGGTGAGCTCACCGCTCCAGGAGCGTTACCTCTTTGAAAAGGTAGGACTTGGTTTTTGACCCTGACACGTTATCCGTTGTATGCTCTACATTGGGTAATTTACTTTGGCGGAAATTTACTTTGGGTCTACTTTTGGGAGAAAATCTAAAAAAAAAAATCCTTATAGTGGTAGGACTTTGACTAGGTTCGATAGTTCGACTCGAACTCAACTCGAAAAATGTTTGACTCTAATTTAACTTGAAAATAAAAAATCTTAATGAAAACAAAAAAATCTTCAAACTTGATTCGGTACACGAGCCGCTCGAACTCGAAAAAAACTGAAACGTGACTCGATAGTTCGTTCGATCTTTTAATTATTTTTTCGTATTTGGTAATAACATAAGATAATAATTATGATTCGAAAATTTGTTCGATTCGGCTCGTTTACACTCCTAATCGTGGGATATGAAGAAGGAAATTTTTTTCGTTATCATGGGATCAAACACATTGGTCGGTATTTGGTTACCTTCCATTTGAAATTGCAGTTAATTATCTCACAAAAATGGGATTGGAATAGGAGAAATCAGAATTTAAAACAAATGAGGTTTATTTGTGTCAAAAATCCCAAATTGGATTACGAAAAATTATAATTTATGAAATATTTTTTTCACTTGGAGAGATAATTAGGGTTGTGGAGAAACTTGCAAACGATGGGTATTTCAATATCTCACTCAAATGATGGAGGAACCAAATGATGTATGGAGTGATCAAATAAAGTTCCTTGAAGAAAATATAGATATGTTGTCTGTTAACATACAACGTTTTGAATTCCTAAATTTGTTAAAATACATCGTTTTTTAGACACAAATTATATTAAGTTTTTAATGATTTAAAGAGGTATTGTAGATAACTATTGATTTTTTGTCAAAATTTTCAAATCTGAATCGAATTAAATTCTTGGACACACAATAAGAGATAAGGTATCTTAGTATCTAAAGTCCAAATTATGGTCCCAAATGGACCCATGGGGTCCTCAGACAAACTCTCAAGAATGCAAAAATAAAACAAGAATAAATAACACCTCACATCAATTTCTCCTACTTGAACTTAATATGACCGAAATTTTGAATTTGGGTCAAGAGATTCAGACCAAATCTAATTATTTTGGTTTGGATTTGGCTGGGCATATTTTCGAACCCTGCCAATTTAATTGCTTGCCATATGATCGATATTATATTTCTATGATATTCACACTAAGCCAACATGTAATCTAAAAAAATTATAATTTCTATTAGTATTATAAGTCTTTAATTTATTTTAAATACATAGTTTCCATTTTAGGATTTCGCACTTACTCAACAAATAATGCTACTATATTCAAATTAAACTTAACAATAATTTAATATGTTGATTTGAATTTCTTTTACCGAAATTAATCTAATCTAAATTTGAAAAACATTAAAGGTGGAGAAACCCAAACCAAATGTCACCATTCGCGTGTATTTGCTATGACTTCAAATAAGAACAAGCAAACTCTTCGTTCCACATTTGGAGTACAATTTTTGACCATCACAACACGTTATCGCAAGATTCCCCACCAATAAAGAACATTCAGCATCGGACGGACAGGATTCTATCTCACAAAAGACTATGACTGGCCATGCACGTGGAGGCGGCCAACCTGCGCCGACAGTTCAAATCACCAGTGGAAAAGGACAACAAACGAAAAAAAATTATTTTACGCATCAATCCCTGCAAATGTTTGTATCTTAAGAAATAAATTTTCTTCTCTTATGAAATTGGCTCCCCTTGTATGTTTATTTAGTTTAAAATTCAGTTTTACTTTTTTCCCCGAATGGTGCAAACGAACCTTTGAAAATATTAAATAACAACTGATAAGTTAATTTCAAAAATTTCCCTTGAAAATGTATTTCTTCTATTACCGTTGGGTGATCAATGAATCATCACCGTACATAATCATAATAAGGATGACCCTCAACAAAGAGGACAAGATTGAAATTGCTTACGTCGTGGGAATTATACATATTTATGGCACATCTTACTCCCGATAGACATAATTTTTTATTCAACTCACCTAAAATTCAAAGAATATATATCATACGCTAAAACATTAAGCACAAGTTAAACTAGAGTAGATAAGAGCATATAATATGAACATTTTAAGGTTCCTCAATGCAAAATACCACGAAAATTGTGAAACGCAGTGGAGTTTCTTGCTGAAAGCAGAAAGCGATGGGACAGCCCACCACCGCCCACCACTCTACTTTAGAATATCAAATAATTTGAGATTACGTTAGTAGGTTTTAGTCTGTTTTAATGTTAGAATAGTGTTTCATCCCTCGTACCCACCATATATCTCAACATCTGCCGTCTCTGCTACCACACCTACTGTTCAAATCACATCCCAAGACCAACTCATCCAACTTAATTTTTTGTTAAACAATACAATAATGTAGCTTCTGATCACCATTAATTATGACCTGTGACACATTGACACAATGCTATTATATGGGTTATTTGCATTCTTGTTTGTCGAACCTCAATTCCGATGCCCTCTGAAATTTTTTCTTCCTAAGTACTTCTTGTGGGACAGTACGAGTAGAGCTTAATTAGTATAGTATCATGAAATTCGGTGAAAATCCAGAAGGATCTCCTGGACAGACCTAGAGGTACAAATCTTCTCTTTGAAGCTAACGCCAAAAAATCTAGCTCAATTTCAAACAGATCTACCAAATATTCCCAATATCATTATCAGTGCCTTTTGTTAGAGTTGTACTTAATTGCTACCGTTAAATTTGGTAGAAATCCAAAACTAGTCGTTGTTGAGGTTGAAATTCTTTTTGAGAGTTGACACGAAGAACATATGACTAGTCGTCTCAAATAAAATTTTGTACTATTAAAAAAATTGGCATTTACACATTAAATTTACAAATTGAGTAGCATTTCCGAAGAAAATTTGATTAACAAGAGTCTTAAATCTTAATATCAAATCAAATTATACAAGGGTATCAACCTAAATTTAAATCTCCTTTTAAGGAAAAGACTATCTAATTATCTTATAAAGTTAAAAGAATAGAATTCTAACCAAGACAACTCTTAAAATGAAAATCTGTTAACACAGATCAAACGTGTGTGCTGTGCCGTGATGTGATGGTTAGGCCGGGCCCGCTGGCCCAATTTTTATTTTTTGGTATTTTTGGTGTTTTTTTGTGATTTTTAAAGTGTTTTTAAAATAAATAAAAAATTTAGACGGCCAGGCGGACCGCCACGTCAACTCATGAACCCGCTTTGGCACATGTCCCTTAACGGGTCGGGCACCAAGGTCTAATGTGTGTTGGGTAGGATTTCAAGTTTAATTACACATATATATTTTCGGAATTTTATGCGTAATAAGGATCTATAGCAATTTTCAATACCTAGTTTTAAAACTTTTATTAAAACAAACATGAGACTCCGAAATTCATACCTAGAAGTTCTCTAAAACTTCTTGAAGATTCGGAGACGTTGATGATGCTTGTTGCTGCGCCGGATGCCTCCGAGATTTCACCAAACTCTAAACAAGATTGGAGAGAGAAGAGCTAGCCTCTCAATCTCCAACATGATTTAGAATCTACTTACTAACCCCTCTTTAGTTCCCTTGAGAAGAAGCTCTCCGAAAACTAAAACTAATCTTAAGAATTAAGGGAATTTCGTGGAGGATTATGGAGAGAGATTTTGCATGAGAAAAATAATGAATGAATTAATGAGGTAATGAGATAAACTTGTATTTATAAGTTCTCTCCAAATTACTTATTCATGTGCAACCTTTTGCCCATGATTTCATGCAAAATTCCATCTAACCATCCATTATTTACTAATAAATAATCTTAGTCACGAATTAAATCAATTATGGACCAATTCCATGCATGATCAAATTAATTCTTAAATTAATTCTGCATTAACCGTCTGGACCGGTCGACCGTTTAGAGGTTCGGTCGACCGCTCGAATCAAGGTTTCGGTCTACCGTCAAACAACTCGGTTGACCGTTCGTAACCGGAATTATTCTATCACAATGTTCGGTCGACCATTCGAACAGATGGAAAATTCCTTGTTATCAGTCGAGACATGTCCGGTCGATCGTGCCACATTCGACAAAATTTCGGTGCACAGTTTGTGCACAGTTTTGCAGTTGGTCAAATTTCGGTTAAACCCCTACAAAATTCGACATTTCGGGATTAGTAGTTAATTCACAACTTATGTAACATATTATCCTATGTAATGATAAATCAATACATCCCATAATACTTACATCACATGTGAATTTAATTTAGATTCTAATTATGTTATTAATCACAACATAATTTTGATTTTGCTTGTTCACCTCATGTGTCATATTTTCTACATGAAACCCGACACATCTTATGAACTCAAAATTTCCATTTCTTGTTTCCCAGTTTTGTGGTGTGACCTATGGGAGGATCTAAACTAAGTTGACAGTGATATTAAGAGCTTAATATCACAAGCTATAAGCGGTATCTAGTTACACATTATAACTCCCAATTAGTTAGATGTCTTAATTCCACTTGAACCAAAACCCGATCCATTTAGTGATGAAGTGCACCACTTGTGTCCGTCCCTTGCCTCATGATATTAAGAATACACACAAAGTAGTATTGTGTCATCTTTGTATTAGTATCCATTTCTTGATCTATTTAAACTAGTTATAAATATGTGACTCAACTCAAATCACATTGTGCACATTATAACTTTGCTTTATCAAGGGGGCCACTAATATCATCACTCAATTAAGAGGGGCAATGATAATCTTTTGACTAACTATCTTCTCCAACGAAAGTCATACTTAACCAACTAATGCCTTTACACTACACTCATCGATAGCTTAAGACACTAGTCTAATTAAGCAATTCTTAAGTGATCAGATATAAGTCTCATATCAAAGGACCGAAGACACAATAAAATATTAATGACACAGAAACACATTTCTATAATATTTTACTTATTAGGTCTATTCAGTATACAAAAGTAATATTTTCCTCTTTTGCATACCTGTGTCGTCACTCACTTGTAGAGCTACAATGATCTATGACCAACACGACAATCTTAACTCGGTAATTAATGTCCCATGTTAATTACCATGATTGCGAATATCTTTTGTTTTATGTAAACCAATATCTTTTAGAGCTCTACGGTTAAGGACCAAGAGTCTCTTCCTTAACACTTCTAAAAGACAGATAACGTAAACAAGGAACAAAATGATTTCTCATTCAATTCATAATAATAGACATTTAAAAGTAAAACTTTTAGAACACATTTCCTTCACGTTGTGTGGTAACTCAAAAAAAATGATTGACCACTTATTTTACAAATGTGACTATGTCACGATCTTCTGGGAAAAAAGAACATAGATCAACCGATAACTCTCTATGACAAACAACTTAGCCTTCAAGTAATATGTTGAAGATCAACTTGATTTAAGTAATAAGACCTAGATTAGTCTAATTAGTGTTTTCTTTGGGGAGTATGGTGCGAGAGGAATGAGGTTTTTTAAAAACTCAAGCCATTCCTTTGATTTTGTAAATAAAATTAGTTTCAAGTGGTGTCTTTTTTGGACATGCTCTTTGAAACGAGGAGACGAGCTTGAATATGATAAGATCAAGCATGCAAGAGCAAGCTTTCTGCCAAACCAAGTCCCCTTGGTGGCTAACATACTACTTGCAATGTCGGCAATGACCGTCATATCAAACTAGGTATCACCCCGAGCTGCAGCTGCCAACATGCACCATGGATAGACACACTGCTGGTGGACCTTTGGGCTTCGACTAACGAGTTATCAAAGATTTACCACCTTGCTGGGATAAAGGATGAGACCCGCAAGCTGGAGAAGAGGGAGACAACCCATTGAGAGGAGGTGGAGGAGGAAATCTTATACTTTTAAACTTACAGAACACTCAACTCGGATACCTCGGTGGACACGACCAAGACTTAAGCTTCATGCCTAACTTTCTTCTATTTGCTCACTATGTTTTGTTGCTTTATGCCTTGTAATTGGTAAAGAAAACAATTTTGTATAAATTTATGGGGGCGTGGATCTTGGCATCCTAACTCTATTTTTATTTAATGCAAGCACTAATTACTAAAAAAAATCCAGGTTGGATTCGGCAGTGATGACTTTCTTAAGTGCAACCTCTCGTTAGTAACTTTGACAAATCTTGACTGTTGATGTTTTGATTGAGCTCAGATGAACAACCGAGATTACCTATGTTTGACCCTTAGTGTCGTCTTAAGTTTGTCGTCTGTTTTGTCAAAACTATAGCTTTCAATTAATA
Source organism: Triglochin maritima (assembly GCA_963682175.1). Taxonomy (NCBI): domain Eukaryota; kingdom Viridiplantae; phylum Streptophyta; class Magnoliopsida; order Alismatales; family Juncaginaceae; genus Triglochin; species Triglochin maritima. The sequence continues at coordinate 33,485,483 of OY821786.1, forward strand.
TGAAAGTGCTTGTAATTTTATGAACATACCCCCAAGGAAGTTGTTTTTGGGTTAACACATGACAAATTTGGGATTGTGCAACTACGGCCTTCATGATGCTTATTCATGTCGAAATATATTTATGATTTAGTTATTTCTTTTCTAGTAAATTTTTCAATTTAATATGATAGGGCTCTTGTCTCGTAGCGTCTAAGAAAATGTAACATCCTCAAACAACGAGAAATTTAAAACTTTTATAACAAACAATCAATGAGATGATATCACACAAGATACAAGAAAAAACATGTGCACCAACATATATAATATATATACATATATCTGAGTATTTTTCAAAAATGTGATTACATCAAAATGTTATACAAAATATACATGTAATTACTTCGACCTCAAACTGAGAGAAAACAGGATCTGGTCGCAACGTGTCTCTCCTCGGTCCCCACCCCCTAACGCTGGTCACAACCAGAAAGGTAAACATGCAACAAACCTCTAGCATATATATGAAACTGATACAACCTAGCATTCAACTCCATCCACAAAGTAAAGCATAAATTGTGGCTGAGCTCCAGGTTTTTTCACCCAACCTGAACGCTCTAAGGGCTCCAGGGCTTTTTCACCAAACCCCTATCACGCGGTCCTTGCTCGGGCTTTAGGGTTTTTTCACCCATCCTGAACTCACTATTGGGCTCCATGTTTTTTCACCCAACTCGAACGCACTATGGGGCTCTAGGGCTTTTTCACCCAACCACCGCACAGACTGGCTAGGCTCTAAGGCTTTTTCACCCAACCGCAACTTCACACAAACAGTTACAGGGCTGCAGGGTTTTTTCACCCAACCACCTCATAGACTAGCTGGGCTATAAGGCTTTTTCACCCAACCACAACTTCACACAAACAGATACGGGGTTCCAAGGCTTTTTTCACCGAACCACTGCAACCCCCGTGCTCACCAAGCACACTTGCCGGAAGAACATCGGCACCATAACTCGCCTAACAAAGACGACCACACCAAACACACCTCACATGTGCAAAACGAAGCAATAACGGTCGACCGAACAAAGAGTCCCGCTCGACCGATTCTCTCCAAAACAGGCAAGTGCCTCGACCGACACTCCATCGGTCGAACACTTCCTACCGACAACACGACCAACTATCGAACATAAGTCACTGGCGGTCGACCGTTTAGAAGGTCTACGCCACAGCACCAACAACAGCACAACAATCGTTCAAACCAAAGTCAGGGACCGGTCGACTGTTAAGAAGGTCACCTCCCAAATTCAACAACAAAACGACCAAATGGTCGAACCAAACACCTCAGGCGGTCGACCACTAAAAGGGTCTACGCCACAACACCAACAATATGAATGTCCCAATGGTCAAACGGCAAAGGGGGTCTGATCGACCGAAAACTTCCAGGGACTTCAACATTATCACCAAGTCGCACCGATCGATCCACATCACACCGGTCGAACTAGGTTTAAGTCAGCATAAGTTATCGGTCGAACAAAATCAACAAGTAGTTAACCGTTTAGATGGTCTAGGCTCCAACCGACTTAGCTACATGTACGATCAGTCGAACAGGTCAACGGGCGGTCGACCGTTTAGATTGTCAACGCCTCCAACCGACCTACAACAGTGCATTTGGTTGAATGACAAAGGGAGCCCGGTCGACCGAACACTACCAGGGCTTGCCTCTAACGCATTACCGGTCGACCGCTCAGAGACATCGTTCCACCGACGTGAGGCAAAAAAACCCAAAATCTCACTTGAAACGGTCGACCGTTGCACTAGCCGGTCGACCATTCCAGCAAACAAATCTGCTGCACGATTACCTGCGACGAAACTTTCGGCCTACCATCGACTTCCCAATTACTCAGGCAATTGAGCTTTAACTACAAGTTCGACATACCGTGAAGGTTTGAAGAAACCTTCGAAGAACCTCAACGGCGCTACCACGAACATTTCTCTCCAAAACACGATCCTCCGACGAAGTTCTCCCTTGATCGACGATCACACCACCTCGTTTATCCACAACAACCTCTTGCCTTCGTTGATCACCACACCAACCACCAACAATTGACAGGGAGACGGATTTGAGAGAGAGAATCAAATGCAAGTGAGATAGGTTTAGCTTTTAAACCAAGTCACCTCCACCAACCAAACGCTCGTCGATCACCGCTTCTCGCCGGACATCGTCACTTCCCGCCAGAGCTACTGAGTTGAGAGAGAGAGAGAGACGAGTGAGTGAGAGAGATGTGAGAGAGAGGAACGAAATGAGAAGGAAATGGGTTAAAGTATATATAACCCCTCACCATAAACCCTCCACCAATCCTAAGCCTCCACCTCACCCCTCACCTCCAAACAAGCAATCAACTACCTAAACACCAATTAACACCTAATTAGGATTAGGATATCACGGAAAACGACGAGGAAATTTTCATAAAAATGGCACATTGCGTGGAATGGAACTATCCAAAGGTATATGTTCATAAAATGTCTGATATTGTGAACCAACTTGATTTTGACAAGTATCCAGAAATATAAATTTTGAAGTTAAAATAAAATATTTTACGTCTCACTCTATTGAGTCTATTCTACTAACGTCAGCATTAAAAGAATGAGGGCTAAGGTTGAAATATTCATGTGTGTGCAGCGTGTATGCGTGTGTCTGTTCCACGTGTGTGGGGTGCGTGTGCATGAGTGTGTGTGAATGTTTTCTAATAGTATTTGAGAGTGCTTTCAAAATTCTAGGGTCGTGACCTTCTAATCTCTAATTACTACTGCCCTTTGTTAGGGAATATTTTGCACAACTATATCAAATTAAGGTGTCGAGTTGAATGTCGTTACGTTTGAGGTTGCTTATGTAAGTGGAAGTCATAAGACGTGTGCCATTGTGCTTAAACATGATCATTCGTATACAATTGAGATCAGTTTATATTTAAATGTTACATGATGTCATTTCCTTCCCTGTGAATCTTGTGATTGTGCGCGCATTGAATAATGTGCGGTGGACATTCAAATGCCACACCTAGGAATGAGCATCGGTCCTGATCCAGACCGGATCAAACCCAGATGCTCTCCGGGTCCAGGTTGAAGACCGGACCGGTTGGTCTGGTTTAAAAATTCGAACCGAATTTTTGGGAGGAAATTGGGTTTTGAACCGGACTAAAACCCGAACCCGTCTTGGGGTCCGATCCGGTCTAAAAACTCATACCAGAATTTTGGGGGAAAATTGGGTTTTGGACCGGACCGAAACCCGAACCCATCCCGGGATCCGGACCGATCGGTCCAGTCCGGTCCAAAACACCAATCAGACCGGTTCATGCTCACACCAATAGCATCTCTCTATGACGTGGAGCAGAAAGAAAAAGTGGCCTGAAGAACAGAAGTTCTCTAACGTCTTACTTGTTGGATTTTCTTCACCACAAGATTATGTTTTTTTAAAGTTATCCATGTTTTTCTACAGTTTAGCCCCTTTATTTGTTACTAATATGTTACATATTTCCAATTCATTTTTCAGAATCATATATTTGGAACCGCAAGGGATTTTTGTTTGTTCATGATATAAAGGAGAACTTGCTTTCTAATTTACTATTGATTTTCCTGGTGATATTGAGTTCTGATCACTTGATGAATTTCGCATTAGAAACCGAAAATCAAGGTCACTAATCACTACAAGCAGAAGGAGAGGTAACATGTAAGTGGATAGCAGTTGAGCTTCTTCATCAAAGGATGGGTCATCCAGGAAAGAAGGTTCTGCAACACTTCCATAGTTTAAATCTTGTTCATGTTGTTTCCTTTCCACGTAAAACTAGCATAGGTGGTAGTTGTCAATTGGGAAAAGCTAAGAAATTGAAGTTTTTGCCTTCTGTATGTCTCTACTGAACCTTTTAATAAAATCTATTGTGATCTTTGTTGTTCATCTCCTGTGCAATCTTCTAATCATTACAAATTCTATGCATGCTTTGTTGGTGATAATACCAAGTATACATGGTTCTATCCTTTTAGAACTAAGTCAAATTTCTTTAGTTGTTTTCTTGCTTTTGAAAAGCTTGTGGAAAGACAATATGGGTGTTTTATTAAGGTGTTTCATGATGGTAGAGGTGCGTTTACATCTCACAAGTTTACTCAACACTTAATCTCTCAAGGTATTAAGATACAATAGTCATGTAACATCCTGAAACAACGGAAAATTATAAATTTAAACAATCAAGAGATTACTCAGATAAAATCATCAACGGGAATGTTACTCATATAAATCAACAGTCAGTGCACCAATAATACAACATAGTTTGTCAAAAGACGTGATGACAACAATACAATGAAAAGACAGGTAAAGCAATCACGACGACCTTGAAGAGTCCGATGAGGATCCTGGCCCCAAAATGTGTGCGCCCGCTGTCACCACCCGACAGAACCTATTGCGGTCTTGAAACATGAATCAAACAACGATTCATGAGTTTCCCATTAGGAAACCCCGTATGACAAGCTCACCTATATGTATGCAATAGTACGGTAAATGAAACTATCATACTAGTGACATGTCATATCACATCTGCAATGCATCAAATCGCTCCAAGGGTAAACGAGACCTTAGTCCAACAACAACCCTCAACAGGGTCCACAAGGACATTCGTCCAGCAACAACAACTGGTCTCCCTCGGAAACCTACCGTAGGCACATACGGTCTTACGGACAGCACGCGACGCGTCTCCTCACACGCGACTACACGAGCCTAAGGGATCGGTGAGGAGCGTCCGCACTTCCGTGCAAGGAACCATGTGGTCTACACCACCTTCGACGGAGTCGTAGCCCGGTCGGTCAACATCCCAGGATAGGTGCCCAATCGGGGATCATCGCTGGCACAACATCAACAGCATCGACGACACAACATCGGCGGTACAACATACGTCCGGCACAACATCGGACGGCACAACCACAAGCTGGAACATCGTCGGCACAATCATCACCGGCAAAAACCTCGGCGGCATCGCCGGCACAACCTCGGCGGTACAACATGTAGGATCGTGTGGGTTATGGGTCCACTAATCACTATTAATCTAATCACCTACTTGTTTAAGCAATCGATATGCGCAGCGGAAATTAAAAACAAAACAAGCAAGTGTAGGAAAGTAATGCAAACCACAAGAAGTCGGGGGATTTTATAGAGGTTCGGCACCCCACCCGGGTCCTAGTCCTCTCTTGTAGGCTCCGCTCGACTCCGCGAGCTCCGCCTACGTCTTCACTAACCACTCCCCGTTCCGGGCCGGGAGAGAACGCCTTTACACCACAAGCAACGCGAACAACCCTCGCTTGCTTGAATTCTTCCTCTCACAATCCGAGAGGGACACTTCGGGCTTTCACCGAAGTCCTTGCTTCTTTTGACAACACTTGTAACTGAGTGGGATTCACTCTCTAATTGAGCACACTTTGAGTAGGATGAGTATATGATCAAATGTGTGATGTTTAGGCTTATGGAGTGTAGAATTGGGAGCTTTGAGGATTGAGGTTTCTCTCTAATGTATTGAGACAATTGGAGTTGGAGAGTTGTGTTAACAACAAGTCTTGATCCTCTATTTATAAGCTCCTAAGGTATTCTAGCCGTTGGGGATAGATTTGATTGGGTTTTGTGCAAGATACACAAAGCAGAAAATCAGGCTGCAAATCTGTCCAGAACCGATCGACCGAAACGTGGAACGGTCGACTGAACGCTTGGGTTTGATATGAATACGGTCGACTGAAATATGAATAGATCGACCGAACACTTAAGTCTATTAAGAAAACGGTCGACCGAACAGGGTTACCGGTCGACCGAATAAGCGTTTCGGTAGAGGGAAAATTGGATCGGTCGAACAAAATCGTATCGACCGATAGCAGGGAATTTTTGACAAGGTTAAACGGTCGACCAAACTGGGCACATGGTTCGACCGTTTGGTTAAGTATATGGAGGTGTATATAGTTTTAATACGAATACGACCGTTGGGCATATACGACAAGAAAAACGGTCATATGAAAATCTGGAATCGGTCGACCGAAAATGTAGAACCGGTCGACCGGTAGAGTTCGGTAAAATCACTGTGGAGAGTCTGTTATAAACCGGTCGAACTGAGAACTGGTTCGGTCGACCGGTTCACACAGGAAATCTGGGTTTAAGTTTATAAGTGATTTCCGACTAAGGTTTGGGTGATCTAATGAAGTCCAAATAATGTGAAATTTCGTGTGTGACTTCTATAGGGAACTTATTGTGTATGTGATTGGTTTTTAACTCTTGTATGCTCAATTTACACATGTTCCTAAGACTCAAAATAAATCAAGATTACATGTCTTCGATTTAGCTTTAATTACATGTCTTGACGTCATTTCCTTTTTTCTTGAGTCTTGATCACCTGTAGAGGTTAGCACAATACAATGTATATGCAATGCAATATGTGTGCTACTCTACATCATCATAATTAAGATTAGGTTAATTAAATCATCAAAACATAGATTAAGGCCAAAAAGCCAACAATCTCCCCCTTTTTGATGATGGCAACCTATATCTTAATTCTATCTAAATACATGGAATTTGTATATGTAAACTATGCATATTAATGCTCCCCCTATGGATGTGCATAGTTTTTGTTCAATTTTATGCCAAATTCCAAGTTACCCCCTTAATTATCTCTCCCCCTTTGACATCCATAAAAAATAATAATTATTTAAGACTTTAAGCATAGAATTTGGATGTCTTGTAATGAAGTTGCTCCCCCTAAATTTTGCACTTCATTACTCTAATAAAAGATATAACATTTAAGCTCCCCCTATCAATAAGGCTAAATTGAAACAATGAGTATGATGAAATTTTAAGTTCAATTAAGTTTCTTCTTAAGCCTTATTCTAACATCCATTTAGAATTGACATTTAAAATCAATGGATGTGAAAAATGATTTGCAATGAATAGGGTATATGATTTGCAATGAATTGAATCTATATGATATGTCAATTAAGCATATGAAGCTAGATTAGAGCTAATTTAACATGAATTGTATAGATAGGAATTTTATACCAATGTTGAATTCGAATTTAGCTCCAATCTTATTTGGTGATGCAACCGGATTTGAATTTGACTCTTTAGCTCACCCGGTCACCACCAATCACCTCCTCAAGCTCCTACAAGAGTAGATTTAGGTACCCAAACAACTTTGGGTCCTTGAATGTTAGCTTTGGGAACCCAAACCATTTTGGTTTTGAGAGCCCACACACTTGAGGAACTATGGCTTACAACTAAGTGCTTTCCATTTAGAGTAGTGTGAGATACATGGTTTTTCAATTTTGCATTGTATCCTAACCCATGTTTTTGCAAAGATTGTCTTTGACTACCTAATAGCATGTTAAGCATCTTAGTTCCATGTGTGAATTTTTCTAGATCTTTTCTTAATTGCACATTGCAAGCTTGAAGATCTAATTGTTCACAATCTATAGGTGTTGCTTTTAATTTATCAAAATTTGATGCATAATTTTCTAGTTTAGCAACCACCTCATTCTTCTCATTCATGCATGTTTCAATTTGGCTTTGGAGATCTTTGATTAACTTTCTAGCATTCTTGTTTTTATCACAAATGATCTCATATTGTTTAACTAAGTCATGGAATGCATTTTGAAGCTCATCATGTGTATAATTTTCATTATTTGCACTAGAATTTGAGCTATCACTATAATAAGACTTAGTTGAGCATTAATTACTAGAACAAGAGTTAGAATCTACCTCACTTTGATCTTCAATAGCCATGAAGCATGAGTGAGCCACTTCTCTTCTACTTTGCAAGGAAGAAGACGATGATGATGGTGATGAAGAATCATCCCATGTAGCCTTGTGTGCTTCCTCCTTCCTTTCTCTTCTCTTGCTCTTCTCCTTTTCTTTTCTCCTCTCCATTCTCTCCTTTTTCTTCTCCCCTTCTCTTCTCTCATTTTCACTCTCCTCCCTCTCTTTTTCTTTTTCTCTTTTCTCATTTCTTCTACCTCTTCTTTCATTCTTTTCTCCCTTATCCCTCTTGAGGTATTTGAAGAAGTCTTGGTCAAGGACCTCAATGTCCTCTTCTTCCACCCTCCTTGGCTCATCAAAATTTGCATGTAATGCCACCACGGAGTTTTTCTTTGAAGCTTCCTTCTCTCTTTGATGACTCAATTGGAGCTCATAGGCCATGAGATTTCCAATGAGTTCCTCCATCTTCAATTTTGAAAGATCGTGCGATTCTTCGATTGCCACGACCTTGTCTTCCCAATCGTTGCTCAATGACCGGAGGAATTTTGGAGTCATCTCTCCTTCATTTATCCTTCTTCCAAGAATCAAAAGAGAGTTAGTGATATCGGTGAAGCGAGTGTTCATGTCGCTTATGTTCTCACCGATTTGCATAGAAAATATTTCATATTTATGGATGAGAAGACTAACCCTAGTTTCTTTAGTTTTACTATCACCCTCATGATGCATTTGTAACCTATGCCATATTTCATTTGCACTTTCACAACCCCTAATTCTATTGTATTCTCCCTCATTAAGGCCACAATAAAGAATGTTCATAATTTTCGAATTCATTTCAATTTCTTTCATTTGAGCCCTAGATAGAGAATCTAAATCATCTTCATTTGGGGGTATGTATGGATTTTGAATAAACTTACAATACTTAAGGTCATTTGATATTAAAAAGATTTTCATTCTATTTTTCCAATAATCATAATTTGACCCATTAAGCAAAGGAGGCCTTGTGGTGCATAAACCCTCTAAGTGATTAGATGTGCTAGCCATGCTAAAAATACGATTAAGTATAGAATTTAGCTAACAAGGCTCTGATACCAAATGTAGGATCGTGTGGGTTATGGGTCCACTAATCACTATTAATCTAATCACCTACTTGTTTAAGCAATCGATATGCGCAGCGGAAATTAAAAACAAAACAAGCAAGTGTAGGAAAGTAATGCAAACCACAAGAAGTCGGGGGATTTTATAGAGGTTCGGCACCCCACCCGGGTCCTAGTCCTCTCTTGTAGGCTCCGCTCGACTCCGCGAGCTCCGCCTACGTCTTCACTAACCACTCCCCGTTCCGGGCCGGGAGAGAACGCCTTTACACCACAAGCAACGCGAACAACCCTCGCTTGCTTGAATTCTTCCTCTCACAATCCGAGAGGGACACTTAGGGCTTTCACCGAAGTCCTTGCTTCTTTTGACAACATTTGTAACTGAGTGGGATTCACTCTCTAATTGAGCACACTTTGAGTAGGATGAGTATATGATCAAATGTGTGAAGTTTAGGCTTATGGAGTGTAGAATTGGGAGCTTTGAGGATTGATGTTTCTCTCTAATGTATTGGGACAATTGGAGTTGGAGAGTTGTGTTAACAACAAGTCTTGATCCTCTATTTATAAGCTCCTAAGGTATTCTAGCCGTTGGGGATAGATTTGATTGGGTTTTGTGCAAGATACACAAAGCAGAAAATCGGGCTGCAAATCTGTCTAGAACCGGTCGACCGAAACGTGGAACGGTCGACTGAACGCTTGGGTTTGATAAGAATACGGTCGACTGAAATATGAATAGATCGACCGAACACTTAAGTCTATTAAGAAAACGGACGACCGAACAGGGTTACCGGTCGACCGAATAAGCGTTTCGGTAGAGGGAAAATTGGATCGGTCGAACGAAATCGTATCGACCGATAATAGGGAATTTTTGACAAGGTTAAACGGTCGACCGAACTGGGCACATGGTTCGACCGTTTGGTTAAGTATATGGAGGTGTATATAGTTTTAATACGAATACGACCGTTGGGCATATACGACAAGAAAAACGGTCATATGAAAATCCGGAATCGGTCGACCGAAAATGTAGAACCGGTCGACCGGTAGAGTTAGGTAAAATCACTGTGGAGAGTCTGTTATAAACCGGTCGAACTGAGAACTGGTTCGGTCGACCGGTTCACACAGGAAATCTGGGTTTAAGTTTATAAGTGATTTCCGACTAAGGTTTGGGTGATCTAATGAAGTCCAAATAATGTGAAATTTCGTGTGTGACTTCTATAGGGAACCTATTGTGTATGTGATTGGTTTTTAACTCTTGTATGCTCAATTTACACATGTTCCTAAGACTCAAAATAAATCAAGATTACATGTCTTCGATTTAGCTTTAATTACATGTCTTGACTTCATTTCCTTCTTTCTCGAGTCTTGATCACCTGTAGAGGTTAGCACAATATAATGTATATGCAATGCAATATGTGTGCTACTCTACATCATCATAATTAAGATTAGGTTAATTAAATCATCAAAACATAGATTAAGGCCAAAAAGCCAACACAACATACGTCCGGTACAACATCGGACGGGTCCAGACCATAGTCTGCAGGGTCATCTTGCTCCACGATCCATGCGTCACACGCATTGGGATTTGTGATCCCTCAGGTCTGCTACTCATCAGAGAGTAAGGCAACAACACGTCTCACCACGTCTGATACGGAGGTGGCGCGACCCAAGTGTCCACACTCTTCCACACGGCGGTCCCTGGGCGGTACAAGCACGTACCCGCCATCACCTCCCGGCTCACGCTCTAAGCGAGGACACGGGTTTCCATGGACAGAGTTGATACGATCACAAGACCAGGAATTCGGTTCTGCACACAAACGGTCGACCGAAAAAGCCTAACCGGTCAATTGTCCCCAATAGGTTCGGTCGACCGAAAGTATACAACGGTCGAACTATTCTGCGCGTCACTTAAGTCGAAACGGTCGAACAGAAGTCTAAAACCGGTCGACCGAACACGAGGTCAAAATCCGGAGTTGGTCACAATCAACAAGACTATTCGGTTGACCGACTCAAGGGTCCCGGTCGACCGAAAACTACCAGGGTCATCTTAATAGTCTACGTCATATAACGGTCGAACGATATATCGAAAACGGTCGAACAACATGCAATATTATCAAGTACACTTAAGTTCCGGTCGACCCAAAAATAAGGAACGGTCGACCGAAATCCAACAGCAAGCCTCCAACTCACCAGCACATAAGCAACCGGTCGACCGCCACAATGGCATCTTTCGACCGGTGTTGGTTAAAGTTGGGCAAAAACACTAAATCGGTCGACCGCCCGAAGGCACCGGTCGACCGTTGGTCGACAGCAACCACGCACCAGTCGAGGGTTTTACACCGTTTCTCGTCGCCGGCGAGGTCTCCGACCTCGACCCAAACTTCCCACCAACGTGGGGAGCAACAAAACCACACTAGAAGCCGACAACCTCAAGATGAAGATGGAGAACGCCAGAGTTCGCTCAACGTCGCCCGTCGACATCCACCTCCAATCACGCGCGCCTCGCGTCCGTCTCCTCGACTCCACGCTCGCCTCCACATGCCGGAGTCTCCTCCACAAGCCCTGGACGTCGGAGAGAAGAAGAAGAATGAGAGAAATGGTGAGAGGAAGAGGTGAAGAAGTGAAGAAGAGAGGAAATGATGGTTTTCTCCTCAACCCAACGCACCAACAGTAACCGACCCCTACACCCATCATCGTCTCTGTTCACCCTCCCATTTCCCATGCAAAGCCACCACTAATCATGGGATTAGTCCACTAATCAAGGTTAGGGACCTAACAAGTCATGTTCTCATACCCCTCAGCGAAATGGAATTGCTGAGAGGAAGCACAAATCCATTACTGAGATTGGTAGAACTCTTATGCTTCATGCCTGCATTCCTAAGATGTTTTGGGTGAATGCATTTGCATTTGCAGTCTTTCTACTGAATCGACTTCCTCCCAGTGAAGGTCACATTCCTTATCATATGCTGCATGGCAAATATCCAGATCATAGTTGCTTAAGGGTATTTGGGTGTAGATGCATTAGATAAACTGAGTTTCAAATCTATGTTATGCGTGTTTGTAGGGTATAGTTCTATTAATAAAGGGTACTATTGCTTATATCTTCCTACTGGCAGAATTTTTATTTCTAGGCATGTTTCCTTTGATGAAACATGCCTACCTTATTCAAATCCGGGATCATTACATGCTACCTCTTCATCATCCACAGAAAATGCTATAGTCACATTCAGTGACTTTTGTAGTGGTGGTGTCTAAGGGGGGGTTTGTGCAGTCGGATTCTGAGGAAATCCAACGGAAACAGAATTTGGATTCCGGGTGACTCCGGAAAGGGGGTTGTTTGTGCACAGAGGGATGGATTCCGTCGGATTCTATGGTATGTATAAAATTTCTTTGAGTTTTCCGTCACTTTGAGGTTGGAAAGCCACGAAAATCGAATTTTTTCGGTCGACCGTCAACCATTCGGTTCACCGAAATCCATGTAAACGAACGACCGAACATATTTCGGTCCACCGAATTCGTAACTGGAATGACCCATTCGGACAACCGAACTTAGTTCGGTCTTCCGTTTACGTTCACTCTGAGAAGACTCATTTCGGTCGACCGAAACTAGTTTGGTCGTCTGTTTCCCTTATCCAAACTGTTGGAATTTTTACATTGTGCTAAGTTTTCAGGGAGTGCTGCCCCTTGCAACCCCCGCCACCTCACCAGCGATGTGGAACGTCACTCGCTCATCAGGGAGCGAGACCCCCGACCGACCCGTTGTAGTGGGCATAAGAAGTATGAGCAAACAACAGAACTTTCCATTCCCCAAATCACTTTCCGACACATGCACAAACAACAAAATTCATTCAAAGAGAAACTGATTTCTACTGAATTTTTTTTCCTTTGCTTTCTGGTTGACTCCGAAAATCAATTTCCATCACTTTCCACGCCACTAACACCCCCTAAGATGCAACAACCAACATATCTCATAAGGGGGAGACCGCGAGGGTTTAAGTAATCTCTGAGCATCTTCGGTGTTATGAAATAATTATATTAAGTGGATGATACACCTTATATTTGGTTTCTATGTTGTAATTTTTTTATTCAAGTATATTCATTTGTATTCAAGTGTATTGATGTGTATTAATTTCTCCTTTACCTTTTTGTAACATTTATGTCACCTTAAGCCTATAAATAAAAAGGCTATTGTAATGTTCAAGAGTCACAACAAAGAGATAAAATACAACTACTTCATTGTTCCACTAATTCCTTTCTTTTTTGCTTGTATTTCATAACAAATTGTAAATATAAAATTTATTAAAAAATAAACTTAAAAAATTAGAACTCGACAATACTAACACAGAGTTCAATGAATTGAACTTGGCGCTAACATTGTCGAGTTTTGTTCAATGAATTCGGTGGTAGCATTGTTGTGTTCTAGTCACTTGCTCCTGTTATGACTAGAGTTTCTAATGAACGTGACTTTGGCACTGTCGAGTTCTTAATGAACTCGACAATTCTAATGTCGAGTTTCCCAGAGCTAGAAGACAAAATTTTGCCTCTGCCATTTGTTGTGACATAGTGGAGGTAGGTATAGTTCCGTAAAGATTCTGTGAGGAGGTATATTCTGATAATATTTTTGATAATAATAATAATATTTCAAATCATTCACCAATAATTTATTGGTATCCAAAATACCAATATTATAGTCCCATGACTACTATATTGCCTATAGAAAATATTTTAGGAACTGTTCGGGTATTTGTCTATCGACACCTAAACGAGTTCATATATAAGCATTTTACAATCTCATTTCTGGATATGTATCATTAGGAATTAATAACATCAATAAACAACGTCGAAAGGGATATGTGTTTTCCTCCTAACATAGAACGACAACATCGCGTCCGACACACTTGAAGCTCAATAGTAGAAAAAGACCCACAAGGAATATCACTTAAACAAGAATTTGGTAGAATGCTACAATGACGAATATCCTATTGGTCGATAACCTCGTATTGAATGGACTAGTTCATATACAGAGGTCAGAGGGTGTAGGAGACCAAAAGGAAATTTTTGTTTTGTCTTAGATATAAATAAGCTCATACTCTAAACAACACAATAAATCACTTGACATTATTACATAATTATTCATTACACACTAAAAAACCAACAACCACAACATGATAATATTCCAGAAACAACCAATCAGATCAGATGCAGCTAGATTAGTTTACACGCGACTTCTGGATCCGATCCCATTCTGCCGTTTAGTGGGAATGTGAAGACCATAAAAGTTGGAGTCCGTTGGAATTGGTTTATAGAATTGCTTAATACAGGAGATCTGGGAGAATCGGTCGGCCAGTGCGGGACACTCGGTCGACCGAATAACTCCAGGAGCTACAGGGATTCGGATCAGATCAGGATCGGTCGACCGGTTCTGGAAACACGGTTGACCGAAAAACGTCAGGAGATTTAGAGCTCAGGATTGATTGAGATTCGGTCGACCGGTGCTGGGTACACAGTCGACCGAAAAGCGACAGTAGCTGCAAGATGAAAATTAGCATGCAGATCGGTAGATCGGTGTTGGACACGCGGTCGACCGAAAACGTACATGAGCTTCAGGCGCTGCACAGAAGAGCGGACGGTCGAACGGCTCGGGGTGAGCAGTCGACCGATTAATGGCAGTAACGCGAACTAACCGAAAACTGATCGACCGATGGAGAATTCCGGTCGACCGTTTTCCGACAGTTATGCACGATTTGAATGATTTACTGTACGGTTTTAGCCCATTATAAATATGATTTTTCCCCTAATTTTGTAACACAACATACAATACTTATTTCTTTGAGAGAGATTAGGCTAGAGAGAGATCTAGAGTGCTTTGGGAGGCATATTGCTTCCAATCGTTTGTAATCTCGGAGACTTCTCTTGTTGGAGAAGAGCTTCAAGGAAAGGAAACCCGCAGGAGACCCCCAAGGACGTAGGCATCTTGCCGAACCATGTAAAATCGCGTGTGTCGTGGTTTGCTTCAGGTGTGTTGTGTGATTGCTTGTTATTTCCATATTATTCGTGTTTACTTGTTGCATTGAGATTGGGAGAGGGTCCGAAGTTAATTTCCGCAATCAATATTCTATATTTGTGGTGCGTGTAATCCGTAGTCGTGTTAGTGCATATTAGATCCGCCTCCCAACAGAGTCATGGGTCGAAAAGTGCACAACGGATTAGCCTCCAACGCTGCAGCAAACCTTGGCCAAGCATTAACATACACAACCCAATACTCGTCCGCGTGGAGTTTAGGCATGATACAAAGAAACACGCATCCTAATCTACTCGACTCGTTTGGTATATGGAACATCTGCAACACCGGCTGACCGTAGCCGAAATCCATGTCACCATGAAAATGTCGGTGGGATGACACCAACATTGTCGGGCTACCAAGCCCAAGTGCAACTTTGAGTACCATGTTGTCCTTCTCGTGGCACTGCACCCAGTCGACTAGCTCCAGGAAGTGTTCCTTGTTGGCGACCTCTTGTACTATGGATCGCACCTTGGACGTGATCTCCAGCAGCGGAGCGTGTTTGAGGTGAAGTCTCGGCCTCTCCAATAGCATTCGACAATATGTTACCTAAGGCCTCCTGAGGAGGGAGTGGTCAGAATAATATAAATTTTATTGAAGTGTAGGTATTCAACTTAAAATCAATCGTGTCGTACAACTTAAAACTCTGAAGAAAATTCTCAAATTAACCAATGTGAGACTATTCTCTAACATCCCGCAAGAGCTCGAGTTGTCGTAAATCGACACGGTAGATGCGACTTACGAGAAACTCACCACTTAGAACATTGATCATACCTTATGGGGTGCACGGTGTGTACAACTTATCCATCAACGTCCCACACTTAAGCGGAGATTGGGGACGAAACACCGACCTGTCATGGACCGGTTTGACGTAGTTGGAGGGCAGTGATGATCTTCCTAATTCCGCCCAAAATGTTGTGAAAATGTTGAATCCATTGGTGTCCATGAGAAGATGACTGCTGTTAAAAACGAGCGTGAAGCCGCCGCAAGCAAAGATCAGAACTTGCATGCTCAATAAGAACCCGGCCGGGCTCGGCGGTTGTATGATCAATTCTATAGATTTGGTCACGTCGTGGAAGTCAAGGCTCGCCAGTGGGACGTCAGCTTTGGCTTCCACCACCTCCACCCCATCATTGTTGCATGTGACTTCGCGTCTTCCGGTGACGCGACCGGCCAAATGGAAGAAGTGGTTCAGAATCTCTGGGAGAGTGGCCTTGACGGTGGCGACGACGGAACCGAAGTCACCTTGGCGGTAGACGTAGAAGGCACATGCCGGAGTTGAGATGTGGATGAGGTCAAGGTTGGAGAGGGAAAATATATAAGGCTTTGTAGAGCTATTGGATGCCTTCACAATGCTTCTTTGAAGGATTCGTATCTTCGTATCCATCACAAATTTTACAAGCTTTGGTGCGGTTTGAGAACTTGGTTGAGCTTCGGTTCTAATCCTACACGGCTACTCCCTCTCCATAGCTAATTGATCCAATTATAACCCAAGGTCAACTCTCATGGAATCTTAATAATGCTTAATAAAGAAATTAATGTTTAAAAGAAACTCTAATGGAATATTATATATGATGTAAAAGCAAGGTCCACTTTGATAAAATATATGAATAAAATAGGGAATTTATGTGCACTTGGCCGCTTGGATTAAAGTAAAACGACCAAAAATTTGTCAAGTTTTGCTCAGCCCTCCTTTGTTTGTTAAAATTTAACTACGACAAGATAGCAACACAAAAATATTTTTTTTGTATTACTAAAAAAGTAAAAATTATGAAAATTTAGCCCCCTTTCTCCAAAAGATATTTTTTTTTCAATGAAAGGACACGAAGGAACGAGGAAAAGAGAGGAAGAGACGAGAACACAATGCCTATATCTAGATTTTTTCTGCCCTTTTATAATTTGCACTGGATTTTAACTATTTAATCATCGAAATTAGGAAAGTCGTGTGAGGAAAAGAATCATGATCCTTCAAATTATCTTTGCAACACATCTTCAATCACCTAATTTAGAGAAAGTCATAGCTCTATTAGTGAAAAGGTCGTTGCAGATCTGGTTTTGCAATTGACGGTTGATTGAATCATTGAATCGATAAGTTGGTTTTTTTTGTGATCAAAATTTTGAAATGTATTTAAGGTACGGAATCTTCCTTGTGGGATAGATCTCCAACAAATTTAGTAGTATTGGATTTGGAATATTGGATGTCATTCTTATGAATCAATAGAAGACTAGGTGTCTAATCCAAAACTTCTGAATCCGAACTTTACTAGTTGTGCTTAATAGATTTTGATTCAAATTTACAACTTTAAGTTGAAAACTTCTGGACAGGATCTGATGTCCGATTTGCAATCACCTGTGATTAGACTTGTCAATCAGGTCGTGTTCGTGTACTATTGTTTCAGACAATTCTGCAGTCGTGTCATGATTTTGTGTAATCGTGTATAGTACAACTTGAAAAAGATTCATCGTGTTTAGATTGAAAATAGTTAAGTCACATGTTATATTGATATTTTTCTTTCTAAATAACATTTTAATTGACTATTATCAAGTAAAAATAATTGATTATCTAACACATGATGCAGTTCGTGTCAGTTTTGTATAAAAAATAACTTATCGTGTAATTGTGTCGTGTTCGTGTCAAATCGTATACCAATTATTTTATATTTGTATCTTCACAAATCATCATAATAAAATATTTCAATCATACAAAGAATCATGTAAAGTTGTGTCGAAATCGTCACTCCAGAATTGGCAAACCTACCTGTGACTTTTAAGTGTTATACTCATGAAGGGTATATATAAAAGTCCATATAATTGAAAGGAATTTGGGAAATTTGAGCTTATTTGAAGGAAATCCATGAAAGTTTCATAAGACCATCATTAGAGGTCGGGCGGATTAACCAACCGCCCGACACATCACCAAAATGAAATCCGCCCCTCTCATGATTGAAGCCACGTAATCCGCCCGAGCGGATGAGTTGGATGAGTCGGTGGGGGGCACGTGCCCCCCCCCCCCCCCCCCCCCATTAGTTACCTTTTTTGTTTTTTATACGTTTTAATTTTAGAAAATGTTTTAAACATTATTTCAAATCATTTTTTAAAAAATAATTATGAAAATATGTTTTATATTTGTTTGTATTTTCTAGAATTTTTTTAACATTTTTTGTGTTTTGCCTAGAATTGATCCCGAAATGACGTGTAGGGGAGAGAATGTAGGTCGCTTGAGTTATTTCTGGGTGTGGTTAAGAAAATTTAGGGGAGTTGGTTTAAGCTGACGTGACAGAGAGAGAAGCTGACGTGGCTGAGAGAGAAAATCAGGTACCCAGGAACTTCCCGTGCGCTGTTAATGGTGGTCTAAGGGTGTGACTGGTTTGCAAAATAACCATAAGAAATGGGAGAAATGGACTTCCGAGGTGACTTTAAGTGATTGGTTTGTAGAAAAGTTTAAAGTTGTGGAATTGGAGTTTCATGAATTCTACTTCCAAACAACTAATTGTAACTAAGTTCCCAACTTCCATCCACTCTAAAACGAAAGAGGGTTTTCGCTTGGGTGCACTTCCAAAACCTTTTTATTTGGCTTTTGCACACGCCTAATTTTGTATTACCCCAGAACACTCACCAAACAACATATTTGTTGTGGTGCACATCCTGTAAACATTATTTCCCCTCAGTAAAATGTCGTAACAATAACCGTAACCCAATAATCCAAATTATTTGCTTAGCCTAACTAATCCAAATGACTCTGACCAAAACCCCTTAATCGAGCACAATTAAAACAACCCCCCCAAAACCGATTGGTCCCCAAATTGTTCACCCCCAATCCCCAAATCCCCAAATCAATTTCTCCCAAAATCCCCTAAAATCGGAGTGCTCTCGTCCCCTCCCTTCGTCATCTATACTAGGCGAGCCGCTCTCGGGCAATAGGCCGACCTCGTCGACGTTGTTTCACAATGGCATCACAATTAATCCCAACTGAAATTGAACAATCCAAACTCAGTCTATATAACGCATTTCCATCCTCTCCAAAAGCAAAACCAAGACACACACTAGCAGCAATGGCATCATCAACTCTTTCTTCCACCTCCACCATAACCTCATCTTCCCTCAAACCAATCCCCTCTTCCTCCACCATAACCCAATGTACCACCTATTGAACCCATTATAAACCCTACTCAACCCAACCATTGCGTCGCAAATATAGAAACTCAAGAAATTTGGGAAAATATGAACTTACCTCAGTCAACGACTAGCATACCCACTACAGGTATGCATTGTGGGGGAAGGGTAGACCACGACGACGACATTGATGGCATGGAGAGAGACCGCGACACTGGGATTGCCCGAGAGCTGCTCGCCCAGTAGGGATGACGAAGGGAGGGTAGGGCAACGCTCCGATTTTGGGGGGTTTGGGGAGAAATTGATTTGGGGAATTAGGGATTAAGAGTGAACGATTTGGGGACTTAGGGCTTGGGGCAAATCAGTTTTTTTTGGGGGGGGGGGGTGTTTTAATTGGGCTCAGTTAAGAGGTTTTGGTTAGAGTCATTTGGATTAGTTAGGCTAAGCAAAATATTTGGATTGTTGGGTTACATTTATTGTTACAGTGTTTTATGGAGGGGAAACGACGTTTACAGGATGTGCACCACAACAAATATGTCGTTTGGTGAGGGTTCTCGGACAATTAAAAATAAGGCGTGCGCAAAGACCAAATAAACAGGTTTTGGAAATGCACCCAAGCAAAACCCCCCTTTTTGTTTTTGATTTTCTTTTATATTTAGTTGTAAATAATTTATTATGCTGGAAATTTTGTTAATTACTTTAATAATGTTGATAAATGTGACTAATTTGATTACAAATTACATTTTCATAATTAATATTATTAAATTTGTTATTTTCTTTGGTTGAGTATTATATTTTGTTAGATTTCAAGACCTAAACACACAAAACACGGATTAGATGATGAAAAAATAACGAAACAAAAAACACACGAGTTTTACCCAGGTTCACCAAAAATGGGTACAGAATTACTAATAAATCCCAAAACCCAAAAAATACATTTTGCTTGGCTTCCGGCGAGACTCCCAACCAACTCGTCGGAGTGGGCATAAAGACTATGAGTCAGTCCCAATATTTTGTTAATTAATTTTATTATTTTAATTAAAAATTATTTTGAGTTATCCATAAATATTCACATTTAATTATAATAAGTTATGATAAATAAAATATATGATATAATTAATTGGATTTGTGAAAATTTAAAAATGAGGGAAAAATAAATGACGTGGAAGTGAGAAAGTTTTGACGTGACTAAGTTAATATTTATGGATGGATTGTCGTTGAAAGGTGGATGGTAGAAAAATATAGAAGAAAAAAATGTCATACTAACGTTACAAAGAGAAAGTGTGTCGATTTGACTAGGTTGACACATTTAGATAAATGTCATGGTTGAGGATGACCTAACACTGATAAAAGTGTTGTAGTCTAGGTAACAAAAAAATGGATTTGGAATGTCGTTAATAATCATCTCATATACAAAACAAGTTTTAAGTAATGAGAGGAAGATTAAATTTTAGTGATTTTATTGCAATACAATATAATACGTTAAATGAGTTAAGGATAAAAACAATATTTTGTGTTTTGATCTGCATTAATATGCATTTTTTTCATTTAAGTATATCTAAAAGTAGTATGTTATTGGCATTGTAAGTGTATCACACAAACTAAAGAAAGTGTATCTCCGAATTACGAAGAAACAAGTAAATTCAAAAATCACAAAGGTAAAAACCTAATATTGGAATCTTCGGAATGCATGTATGCAAAATGATCTTTTTATCTAAGATCATTCGTAACCATGACTCGGACGACCTGATCATGAGCGTTCTCTCTCTTCCACATCACATTTTCTTTCCCCTTAACCCACTTTCTTCTCTTTCCTACACTATTCACATCTTAACCACAACTCACCACAACCTCTCTTTCCTTCACATCATTTCGGGGTCAAACTTGGAAAAAATTAAAAAAATACTAAAAACTCTAAACAATTATAAAACGTATTTTCAAAAAAAATTCAAACAAAAAAGCAACCCGGACGACAACCTGGTGACCGGGGTCCTGGGGGTCCTGGGGGGCACGACCCCCCGTTACTGATGCTCTGACATCAAAATCAAAATCAATGGCAATTAAACGACAATGCAGGGAGGATTAAATGTTAAAAATCAGTGAAGGTTACGAATAAACAACACGTTTTATTATATAAAACCATTCCATTCCATGAATCATTTTGAAGTTTGTATTTATTGTTGTTTATCTTGAATATGTGATTAAAGTATTCGTGGAATAAAACAGACATTCGGTCGACCGGAAGGCATTCGGTCGACCGGATGTGTGTTCTGATTTGTCCAGCAACATTGCCTGTCGTGTTTCGGTCGACCGAGAGGAGTTGTTTGGTCGACCGGACACATGTGGGAGCTGGGCAAAAGTGCCTGTTGATTTTCGGTCGACCGGGCACACACGAGGAGCTGGGAAAATGTGCCTGTTGATTTTCGGTCGACCGGAACTTAAGTGTTCGGTAGACCGAGTATGCACTCGAGCAAACAAGAAAATTGTCTGTCCATTTTCGGTCGACCGCTACTTAAGGTCCGGTCGACCGATGGAACCTGGTTTGCGTTACGGTTAGAAGATCGGTCGACCGAAGCACCAGTTCGGTCGACCGTTTGACCCAGTCCAACCCACGATTTGCACATTTCTCCAGGCGATTTTGGTGCAACTTATACTTGTTTAGGCATACTATATAAAGGCAATTTTGCCCCCCTTTGTCATAGAGAACAATTAGATTAATTGTTATTGTCTACTTTGCATTCTTGAGAGAAAAGAGAGAGAGCATCATTGTTGATTCGGTGGGATCTAATTTAACCGGGTATTCTCGCCGGTTGTTCGTGTTCCCTGTAAGCCTCTCCTTGTAATTCGTTTCTCTATTGTAGATTTGGAGTTGTGTCGTCCGTGGTTTTTTCCGCATTGGGTTTCCACGTTAAATCTTGCGTGTTTTTCGTGATTTGGTGTTTTTGATTTGCAATCGTGGTTTCTTTCTCCATTGGATTTGTTATTTTCAATTCCGTTGCGTACTTGGAATTGGTTTTAATTCTAACAGTATCATTTAATGGACATGTATTGCAACAAGTAAACATATTTTCTTCTGCCTACTTCAATCCTTAATCCTCATTATACACAAGTATATATACAACAATACATACATATACATATTCTTTAAGCTCAAAAAGAATTTCCAATTAAACCAACAAAAATAAAAACATCATCAACAGAGCTATGCAAGTATTAAGATCTACAATTTTGGACTTGGCAGAAATACTATGTCCATTAGCCACACTAGTAGTAGTATTATTGTTAGTCGATCGACCGGAGCCCCTCCCTGCTAGACCACCTCCAATAATAGTACCAGTAGCAGCACCAGTACCACCGTTAACACCCCTATTTCTTCCCGTTACTTTTGTACCGCTACTACCTCGACTTCGACCCCCTGCTCCGCTGCTGCCTCGAGCACCAACACCACCACCTCCTCCTCCGCCGCCGCGACCATGGGCACAGGAAATAATGTTCACTAAGAACATTGCAAGAAGGAGAACAACCAGAGCTTTGCGAGTAGACATATTTGTGGAGTGATATGTAAGTAGCATGCAAAGCTATGGTACTCCCATGTTGTATTTAAACTAGCGGTTAAGCTAACGAAAAGTCTAAGACGACATTTCCTAGCACAAACAAAATTTAAGCACTTCACGCAAATTAGGGTCTGTCTAATGATTATGTGACACGCAATTGAGAAACATCAAAGTAATATACATGAATGAGTCAACACGGGAGTTGGAGAAGGTCAATATCTGTGGTTAATCTTTGGTACGGTAGTCAAAATTTTGATTTTGGAAAAACTAGATCAATTAGTTTCTAACACCATGCATTATATAATTAGAGACGTACGTATTTGTCTTCAGGTTTCTGTATACCTCTGTGCATCCCTTACTTACAAGTGATGAGTTAAAAAGCATCTTGAATGATGATTTATGTGATATATCTATGTTAGCAGTAATTACAACAATAATAAAGAATGCATTTAAACTGTGTGTTTAATATTAGAGAGATTTATTCTAAATGTTAGATTTCTTTAGAGTTTGACTTTTCTTGAGAATTTTTTTTGTTTTTGTTTTTGGCACACGTGTTGACTTTTCTTGAGTGGTTCGTTTGAGTTGCCCCAGTAAAAGGCAAGTTTCAATCTTTTAACCATAATCGACACATATCCTTCAATGTTGGCGGCGAAAAATATTGCCAAATAATGATGATTCATACTAAGTTATCCTATCTGCATTCCAATCTGATATTGTTGCAGATTGCAATATTTTGAAGGTCAATGGTCCCGTTATCGGAAGATCCTCGAAATGTCCTCGTATTAAAATACAAAATATTAAATTATCATTAGGAATTAGGTGTCGGGTGTTTAATAAGTCACGGGTCACACCCGGTGGGTAGGGTCGAGCAGGGTTCGGTTTCGGCAGGTCCAAGTTCTTGTCCCTCGGATTTTTTGGCCTATTTTTTCATATTGAAGATATTCATATAAAAATAACTTATAAATATCCAATTAAAAACACTATCAAATTCGGATTTAAACAAAAATAATCGATTTATCGATGTTATTGTCTCACCGACTACCATGTCTACACATCTTAACTGATAGTGAAATTTTATTAAATACAATAAATTTACAAATTCCAAAAATTTCTTATGTATTAAGTATTACAATTGCAAATTACAATTATATATAATTTATTCGTCTTCGTCGCTACTCTCGTGGATCTAAATGGTCTGCATTCTCTCTTCCACGTCCAACCAATCATTCAAGCAAACGTTTGTCTCAAGTAATCTGGCAGACGTGTTGTACCTTTGTCGGTCAATACCCATTTACCTGCGTTAAATCCATACTTAGATAACATTGTTGACGTCAGATGAGTTAGTAAATTGCGTACTAATAAATAAACTATTAAAAATCTAGCAGAATTAGAATTCCACCGGTCCAAAACATCATAAGATTTGCAATATGCACGAGTTAACTAGATATCAATATTTAAATATGCAGTTAATTCGTTATGTGTTCAACTTATACCAAACTTAATCTTTTTTCGTTTAACCAAATTCATTGAGAATTATCATCATCTCTATCTTCATCCACAAATAGGTGTTGTTGGGAAGATGATGAACTAGTAATGTTTCAACTCATTTGATTAACATTATGTAATCATTCATATAGACTAAAATATGTATCAGGGTGTGCTCTAATGTCTTTTAAGTAATTTTCACAACCTTTATAAACATGTTTTCAAAAATAATAAATTTAAATCTAAGATTCATAACAAAAGCTGAACAAAAAATTAATGGTGGAAGTTTTCAATATTTATTAAACTTAACCTCCATTACATTTATAGTTTCTAAAAACTATCATTACTCCTATATTTATTAAATACTTTAGTAATTGGAAGTAATTCAGATATAAATAAAGTTATCAGTTGTGTAATATATTTCACTTAATGTCTTAGTAAAGTTGAAACAAAGTTTCAAATAATCAAACATAATTCTACAATTATCCCAATCAAGATAATTAGTTAAAATGTTCATTTTGTTTTTCATTATGAAAAATTGTAATTAAAGAATTATAATGACAACATTTCATAAGTAGAGTTTCATCTACGAGGGACATCTAATTTAAATTTTCTAGATCTAACGTCATTACTAGAACACAATTCTCTAATTTTTTTATATTTATATGTTATATTACTACCTACGTAGGTGATAACATCTCTAACATTTTGTAAATAAGGTTTACTATTTCAAGTCCATCTTGTACGACTAAGTTTAAAACATAACAAACACATCTAATATTAAAAAGAATACTATTTAAAAGGAGGATTACATAATCTTACAAGTAATTCTACTGCTCTATAGTTATTAGTAACACTCTCAAAAGAAATTGCACAAATTTTATTTTTTATTTAATAAGCATGTAATACATTTCTTATCTGGTTATATATAATCATAATAGTGTGTAGGTGCAAAATCGGTGCATAAGATACAACTGCATTTATTTGTTGGAACGGTCCTCCTCATGAACCATTTGAATCGGTCTAGGGTTGTTACTTCCTAGAGGTGGTTGATAGGGCTGATATTGATTATTAGGTCTTGGATTCACCTCAGGTTGACTTGGAAACTGACTCTTTTCTCTTTCACCTACTATTTGTGCTAGTTGGCTGACTTGTGTTTCTAGCCTTTGGAAGGATTTGGTGGTTGTTTGCATAAAAGTTTTAACCAAATTTTCCAAGCTTGTCAACCTAACATCATAATCTCCATTGTTACTAAACCCAGATGATGTATTATTTTGGTTATACGGGTTTGGTTGTTGTCTAGGAGGTTGACATTGTTGGCTCCATGAAAGATTGGGATGATTACGCCAACCCGGGTTATAGGTTGATGCGTAAGGGTCATTTCTAGAATGGTTAAATGTGACATTAACTTGTTCCAAGTCCGCACAATCCTCCATTATATGACCTGTTTGACCACATCTAGAGCAAGGGATAGAAGATGCTTGATTCACTAGGGGTCGGGTTTTTACCTTTAGACTTTCCATTCTACGCATAAGGGTAGCTAGTTTTGCTTCAGCAGCCACAGTAGCATCTACAGCTAAGACACCTGGTTTTGGTTGACTTGCTATTCTAGATCCAATACTCGGGTTATTCGGTGCTCTAGCATTGTCCCATTGCATACTATTTTTGCTAAATCCTCAAGAAAAGTCCAAGCATCATTCTCATTTTTGGACATGAAGTTTCCTTGGCTTACAGATTCTACCATAATCCTAGATGTAGGTATTAATCCCTCATAAATAATTTGGCACAATTGCCATCTTGGAATTCCATGATGAGGGTATTAGGTCAACAGACTCTTAAATCTTTCTAAATAGGAATAGAACGGCTCGCTCTCAAATTGAACGAATGCAACAATTTCATTCCTGATCCAAATAGTCTTATGGTTGGGGAATTTTTTTTAAGAATACTTGAACAAACTCAGCCCAACTCCTAATATATCTTTCGGCTATAGACTATATAGTCATTTCTTAGTGTCGTCCTTCAGTGCTAGAGGCACGAATTTAAGACGCACTGCCTCCTCAGAGATATGCTGGTATTGCATAAGGGAGCAGATTTCCTCAAATTCTCTAAGGAAGAGATATGGGTCTTCCTTAGAGGTTAACTTGGGCAACATACTCATGTATTGTGCCTTCAGTTCGAAGTCGCGACCCGATATGATGGGCATAACGATGCATGATGGCTGAGCAGCCATCGTTGGGTAGCACCGATCCCTCAGAGTCATAGGTGGTGCAACAGGTGGGTCCACTACATTCTCACCCATTGGATCCGGGTGAGGTGGTGCAACAGGTGGATTGAGGCTAATCTCTAGACTGGAATCTAGATGAACTCGTGAGAGTCGATTGCTCAAGTACCGAACCCAAATCTGAGTGCACCGGTTTGAATCAATTTTTGAATTCAAATTCCAAATTTAAATTCCAAATTCAAATTCATGAATCAATTGATTTTTTCTTATAATTTTTTTTTTCAAAAATGGAAACAAATAATAGAAGGAAGAAAGATGATAAAGGAATCCTAATCTAGAGAATTGAGATGAGAAGAGAAAGAAGACTCAGATGAGAGGATTAACTTAACTCTAAAAGATAGATAAGAGGGTTGGTCAGAAGTTTCCTAAACAAGCACGGTTCAAACAATCCTAGACCTAATGTTGCTTAAATCTAGACGACTCCTAACTGGTTGAGTCGAATTTGTTCGCTTGATTCACCTCCCTCACTAATCAAACCAAATTGGTCAGGCAGTGTATAGCTAGTGGGGGCGCTTCCGACAGAGTCGGTGCCAATTAGACAACCACTTCGCTTGGAAGACTTACGTCAGCATAAAAATACTTTCTAGAGTCCGAGTCCTTAGGGGCCAATGTCTAATTGATTTTAATTTTAAGGCTTGGGTGACACTTTAGGATTGTGATTTGTGGGCCACGGAAGGGTGATGAAATCCCCACCGTATCTTTTCCTACGGAGTTGCCCTTAAGATAGTTTAACTTAAATCTAGCAAAGATAGTCAAACATTGGTCTTTAGTTGGGGGACAATTGCAAGGTTGTATGCAAACTAAATTATATGCTTAAATGCAATCGAATTTGCAAGAATTTGCAAGAATTTAGCAAGAATAGTGCAAACAAAACACTATATGGTGCATGCACTAAGTCTTTCTAATTTTGTCAATTTTTAGGTCAGAGTGGAATTATTGCCAATTATGGAATTTGAGCTTAACAAGTGCAGTTTTACAAAAAAGAAACTTTCCGAAAATAGAAATTACGAGGAAAAAGGCAACAAAGTTTACCTACGCACGCTTAGTCGGGTTCGCCGCCCACTCTCAAAAATTTCCAATTGCTCTACGCGTCCACCCAAAGATGGAGACGACCCCAGAAAAAATTGAAGCCCTGATGCTTCAGACGTGCGGCGGATCCGCCGCAGGTTGTGCTTTAGATGCGGCGATTTTGCCGCCCTTCTTGCTCCAACTGTGCCCGGATTTCGCCGCGCACTCCGCTGTCTCCTGAAACACAAACCCAAATTGTTAGATCGCGCACAAGATAAACAGAAAAGAATCGAAATCACTAAAAATAAACAAAATCTTCGTCGCCTCCCAGACAACGGCACCAAAAACTTGATGAGAATTTTATTTATACCGCAAGTGCACAGCGTCAATGAAGACGTGGCAAGTACGGGTCGAACACAAGGAGGGAGAGATATTGTTATTTTTGTGATTTTCGATTAAGGAAAGAAAGAGAGAGAAATAAGGTTGGTTTGAGATTTTGGATTTTTTATTTTCTAAAACAAGAACAACAAAAACAAACTAAGAATAAAGCAAATATGGATGAGAGTCCAGCGGGTGGAGGTTTAGATATCAGGTTTTGTTTAGAGAAATCTGAAACTTATAATAAATCACATTAGTTATAAAACATTAGATGATAAATGACTCAACATGAACTCAAGCAATCAAAATATACTAACACGAAATTAAAATAATAACATCATTCTTCTTCTCGTCACCCTAAATCCGTCACCCCCATCCTTTGGAGAGAGTTAGAAACTCATGGATGGAGGGAAGGAGAAGGGGTCCTAGAGAAACTACAAAAGAAAACTAAAAATAAAAAATAAACCAACAGAATTTTATTGCTAAAGAATGGAATAAAAACTAAATTTTTTCACAACATCGTTTTGGGGCTATTTATAGCCGATACAAGGGACCCCAAGTATAAAATAGGAAAGTACACGCGTCATGACACGACTGGACAAAATCCGGGGCCACGGATCGAAAGGGGTGCGGCAGATTCGCCGCAAGTTGCATGTAATGTACGGCGGAAACGCCGCAATTTTAGCTCTGATTGGATCCAGATTTTTCCTGTTTGTTTATGGTATGATTTAAATATCCTTTGCGCGTCTGGATTGATTTCTTTCCTTTCTTTTGAGCTAAGAATTTATTTTTTCATATATTTGGAGATCCAAATTGATTTTTCTTTAGAACTTCTCCAAAATAATATTTTGGTACTTGTAATTTGCAGTCAGGTCCTCGGCTTTTTGTAATTAAGTCCCTGACTACTTTTGTGCTTAGGTCCTTGGTCTTTTTGTAATTAGGTCTTTGAATGCTTTTATGCTTGGATGAACTTCAATTTGAACCCCGATAATCTTGAACTTGGTCTTTATGATATAAATGAGTCTCTTGCACGCGTTTATGCTCGGGATATGGGTAATTTGCATCCAGGTCCTTTTTTTTAAAATAAGACTAAACACATACCTTAGTAGCATTTATTGAAATAAAGTTAATCTAAATGAACGATATATGATGCAATGTATGCAATGCATCAAACATGTATTTAGATTGATAGGTTGTCATCATCAAAAAAGGAAGATTGTTGGCTTTTTGACTACAAATCGCTAATCTGTTTTCATGATTAGTAACATATCAATAAACACATGCAATTCTTTAATATCTATGCATTCATATATTGTATCTCTAATATTTCAGGAGACAAGTGTGGATCAAGACAAGAAATCAAGATTTCAAGTAGATAGGTTTTATATTTCTTGTTCTTAGGATTATCATGTAACTTGAGCATTTATATCTTTGATGTATTGAATTGCATAACCCTTAGGAAACCTATAGAAGTCTCACACTTTATTCTATATCCAACCGACTTCGTTAGTACATCGACAAAACATAGAAATTCCTTTAGAATAAGATTTCTGGTTCAATCTGGTCGACCGGTAAGACATCTAGTTCGACCCGAACTCAACAAACTTATTTCTTTCTTTTAAACGGTCGACCAGTCATACCTTTAGTTCGACTGATTCTATAATATATTTTCACTGTCTAAATCGGTCGATCGAATATCTTTTCCCGTTAGACCGTTTGAATATGTCAACCAATATAACCCAGTTCGACCGATACATTCTTGCTTCCTGTTATATCTTGACACGTATCCCGGTTAGAGTGATAACCGGTCGACCAAAACCTATATTTTGTTTGACAGTTTGCTTTCCGTATTTGTCTTTAATATGACCGTTATACTTGTCGTATTATACAACCGTCGTATACACATACTTTCACCTACCCCCTCTTTTGTATTTTGGGCACCAATCGAACAATGCCCCAACGACGGTCGCCCGATTGAAGAACATAACAAATTCCCAAACTTCTTGTTTTCGATCGATACACCCTTTGTTCAACCGACTACAACTTACCCCTACCAAATCTCCCTCAACGGTCGACTGATTGTTTATCTGGTTGGACCATTCACTTAAGTTCTAGCCTTGGAGGACCGACCAGTACGCACTTTATGTCGACCGTGTTCTTATTTACAAGAAATCGGTCGACCGTTTAGCCTGATCCGGTCGACCGATTATGTCCTGATTTGAGTTCTGAACTTCCTGGTTTTATGCTTTTCACTCAAATCACAATCACTTCAATCCGAACGACTATATTATGTTTGGAGCTTATAAATAGAGCTTAAACCAATCATACAAGGTTACCAATCCTTTCTCTAAGCTCACATACTCTTACTACTCTCAATTTGCTCTAAACATCTTTTGTGCTCACATCTTTCCATTTGAATCAATACATTGCTTCCATCATTCATTCAAGTGCTCAAGATTAGGTTACTCAAGCTTTCATTCAAAGCATTGTAATAGCTTCCGGAGTGAAGCTCTTCTCGGATTGTGAGAAGGTGGTCGCAGCTTGGCGAAGGTGTTCGCAAGCTTGAAGTGTAAAGACTTGATCTCGGCCCGGAACAAAGATTGGATTACTGGAGGACACGAAGTTGCTCGAGGAGAAGCAATTCGTAATAGAGGACTAGGATCCGGTGGTTGGATCCAAACCTCTATACATCCTTATTTTGGTTTGCTCCCTTAACTTTTACTTTTTAGTATTCTTGCTTAAAATTGCTCTATCATTTTAAAAGAACGTAATTAGTCTATTCACCCCCTAGACTAATGTTTGGGCTCGTTAGATCCTACACTTTAAACTTCATGCTTTAGAACAAACTCGGCCCATTTTCAAAAAAATCAGAGCAAATAGAGAAATAGTAGAGAACAGTTGAAGGAATTTGGTGTGCAGAAAATGAGAGGGGTTGAGAGGTATACATAGGATGAGAGAGGTGTATTTTCGTAATTAAAAAAATAAAATTTGCCCAACGGCTATAATAGCCTTATAGTCGTTGGGCTAACGGGTCCACCTGGCCCTGCGCGACACAGCCCAACCCAACCTGCTGGCACATCGAGCCGCCACAACCCAAATCCCAAATCTATTTAATATAGATGAAAATTATGCATTTCACACTCAACTTTTGTCTACCTTTATCTTCGAGAAATCAATACACAAATTCTAAACTAAGTTCAATTTTCATCTACACCAAAAATTTATTTTTTTAAAGAATAAACTACCGTTAAGTGATAATTTTTAACCAAAACTCAGTTGAAGCATTTTAGAGTTTTGGAGGGTTTTCCCCTCTCCTGATTGTGGAATTCTTGTTGTTTTGGATCTCGATTTGCTTCCGTCTTGATAAAATGGCAACTTTTAGTGACTCTTTGTACGCTTTTGCATAAACTCGTAACCAATTTTGGTCTCAACTAAGAATGGAATGAAGATTGTATACAGTAGTTATTACATTGCATTTTACTATAATGGTGAATCTTACAAATGTAAATTTAGAAAATGAAAATTTTAGTCAATGTAGGACACACTAGCTCCTCCAGGGGAGAGTATTTTTTGGACCGGACTGGACGGAATCTGACCGGTCTGGGTTCCGGTCCGGACCCTGGGATGGGTTTGTATTTTGGTCTGGTCTGAATCTTGTCCAAAACCTAAATTTTCACACAAAACCCCGGTTCGGTCTGGGTTTTTGGGCCGGACCTATCAGTCCGAGTTCGGTCCGATCCGGTCCGGTCCGATCTTCGGTTCGGATCCCGGAAATCATCCGGGTTCAAGACCCTGGAGAGCATCCGGTTCGGTCTGGTCCGGATCCGGACCGATGCTCAGCCCTAAGCTCCTCCAACCTCTCATTGTTGCTTATTTTTCTGGAAGCCAGAATTTGGGAAAGGTTACCTTAGACCACCATTAACAGCGCCCAGGAATTTCTCTCTCAGTCACGTCAGCTTCTATCTCTGCCACGTCAGCACAAAACAACCCCCTACAAATTCCTTAACCATTATCCAATACACCTAGTCACGCTACAGTATTTGTTGTTACGTCATTATTTTTATTCTTTTCTTTAAAAGTTTTTCAACAATCAACAAAATATATTAATAATCATTATTGTAATTATTTAATATCATTAATTCATTCATTTTTAATTAACATTTAATATATAAATAGGGAAATATTATTAAAATTTAGGAAACCACATTACATAGTACATTAAATGGAAATTTAAAAACTAAAACAAAAAATACATCATTAAATACTAAACTCAAATACTAAACTTAAAATACACCAAGATGCATTTCCTTCAAATCGTTGTCACATGTTAATATCAAATTGGCTTGAAGGTTCACATGTGTGGTGCGATCACGCAACCAATCTCTCCTTCTCAAGTACCTGGTAATATCCACTACACGTTCAGTGGAATACCGAACTGGATCGTTCACGGAATTTCCAGGTTGGTCCTCCATAAATTCATTCCAATCTCCAAAATTAGCGTAGGAATCGCGTTCATCCTCCACTATCATATCATGCATTACAATGCAAACTGTCATTATTTTGTTAAGCACAACATTACTCCATGCAAGAGATGACTTATTCACGATCGCAAACCGCGCTTGCAAGACTCCAAATGCACGTTCTACAACTTTGTGTGTTGCTTCTTGTCGTTCAGCAAATAACATGTCCTTCGGTGTTTGTGGATGAACGATTGACGGAATGAATGCCGCCATTTTGGATAAATATCATCCGTAAGATAGTATCACATATCATATCGAGAACCGTTTACCTCAAACGTCACAGGTGGAGCTCGTCCTTCCATTACGTCGTCAAAAACCGGAGATCGTTGCAGGACATTTAAGTCATTACATGAACCTGGTGTGCCAAAAAACGAGTGTCATATCCACAAGTCAGCCGACGCCACTGCCACGAGGACAAGAGTGGCAGTACCACTACGCCCTTGATATTGGCCCCTCCATGCAACCGGACAATTTCTTCACACCCAATGCATGCAATCGATACTTCTCATCATGTCTGAGAACCCACGCTGCTCACCAACGTGAAGTAGTCGTGCTAAATCACTTGCATTAGGTTTTCGGAGGTACTCACCGCCGAAGTTAATTACACCGTCGCAAAAAATTTCAAGTGCATTTCTTGTCGTAGATTCGCTTAGCCTTAAGTATTTGTCTGCCTCATCTGTCACAACACTGTACGCCAGCATACAAATCGATGTGGTACATTTTTACAGGCCAGAGATGCTCATCCTACCGTTTGCGGCTGGTGTACGTTGGAAGAAGATATCAGGCTCCTCAATGACACTCACAATGCGAAGAAAGTCATGCTTTTGCATCCTAAATCTTCTCCTGAAAATTTTGTCAGGATAAACATGGTCGTTAGAAAAATAATCGGCAATCACACGGTTGTAACCAAGCTTCCTATCTCAATCCGGGTTCAAAGTTCACCTTCTACGCCTCTTAGGACGTCGATCCACCACTTCGGAGACATACTCCGTTAAGCAGTTCAACACTTAGTCACAAGCTTCGTCATCGGATGTTGAAGATGATGAAGACTTTGAATTGGAAGACTTATTGGATGAAGACATTGTTCGTAGATGAATGAGTGAGATTTGGTGGAACCAACCAAGATGACTGCATTTATAGTTGTGAGAAATAACCTACAGTATGTGCGTGACTACACAAAACACAAGACGATGACAACGGTTCTTGGACTTCTCAAGCATCGAGGACCTATAGTGCGCGTGTGACTACACAAAACACAAGACGATGGCATCGGTTCTTGAACTTCTCAAGCATCGAGGACCTATAGTATGCGCGTGACTACACAAAACACAAGACGATGACATCGATTCTTGAACTTCTCAAGCATCGAGGACCTACAATGCGCGCGTGACTACACAAAACACAAGACGATGACATCTGTTCTTGGACTTCTCAAGCATCGAGGACCTACAGTGCGCGCGTGACTACACAAAACACAAGACGATGACATCCAATCTTGGGGTTCTCAAGCATCGAGGACCTACAGTATTTCATATCCGTATTTGTATTTTGTATCCGATGTTTATGAGTATTGTACTAGTCTTTCGTATTTCGTTTATGAATTTTTAAAATTTTAAATTTAATTATATCTGAATAAATCAAAAATAATAATTAATCATAAAATAATTTTACAATTAATTTTCAAAACCTAATTAATTAAATTACAATTTAACTAATCAATACATTAACCTAATTATATATAACTAATCCTTTTCTTTTAAACAAACAAACAAAACAAAAAATTTAACTAATCCGGGGGGGGGGGCACGTGCCCCCCAGGCGGTTCCGCCCGGGAACCACCCTCCGTTAAGGGAGGGCATTTCGGGCGCCCGAAAAATACCACCCGTTAAGGGTGGTCTCGGCTGAACTCAGTGTGAAGGGGGTCCCCTTCTAAAAAAATGTAACGTTGTCTGATTGTCAGCTGATAAGTGATATTGGGCTGAAGTGCCTCGTTGAAGGATGCGCCCGTCGTCGTTTCAAGATGTTGGGCACATGTGATTTATTTGTTCTAATACTTCAAAATCCTGATATATTTATCATAGTTCAAGAGTTGTTAATTTGTTCTTATGTTTTTCAACCTGTACGTAGGGAGATGAATTTTTTATGCAAATTGGTTTTCATTAAAATTGTTGGGTTGGTGATGATGTATGTATGTATGTATGTATAAGGTGGTTCCTGTTTTCGTGCTAATAGTTTCAACTTTCGATGACCTGGTGATTGGTTGCTGCGGCCATTTTGGGAAATGGTCGTAACTCAATATGTTTGGTCTGAGTGGTGAAGAATCCGTGAACAATGTCAGAAAATGGATTAGATTGTAATTGTTTCATTTTTGGTTCCTTGGGTTATTTGCTTTCGGTTAGGCTGTCAAATTCGTGTTTCGTGTCGGGTTTAACACAAACACATACAACACAAAACACGAATTTGACACATTTTTTTCCTCAACCCGAACACAAACACTAATTAAAATGAAATGGTCAACATGAACACGAACACAAAAATCTAATCTTAAACCCAAACACGAATAAGATAACCCAAACAAGACCCACGTTGAAACGATTTCATTTTTCGAATTAACCCGAATAACTCAAACGTGCTTGATTGACACGAATTAACCTGATTAACTCAAACACACTAGATAAACATGAACTGACACAAAATAAATTATAAACCTGCATCAATACTTCAACAGTCAACATCACAATTTGTTAAATATATCCATAATGATAATTTTCATAAAATTTATCAAAAATCCAAAAACATTAATTCATCACAATTCACAAGTCATAAAGAAAATAAAATTCATTAACTTCGAAAACCAATCATCATTAATTTGTTTTTTCCAAATAATGAACAATTAAATGTGACAATCAATTTATTCTATTTAAAATGAAAAAATGTGAATGTCCATGAACCTCCGTGAGAATTACTTCCTTCTTCAAATGAGTCATCAATTTCGTATAGCACCTTTTGGGTGAGTTTGACATTATCTTCATTTAAAAAGCCATTATCTTCGTAATTGCATTAGTCATTCAACATGATATATTAAATAATTTGGCAAATATTAATGTAAATTAACATGAATGAGAGTTGAAGTATATTGGGGTGACATTTATCTCCAAAATGATCTAGAACACGACCTCAAACACTAAAGGTAGCTTCAGAAGTAACAGTTGATACCGGAATTACAAGGTTACGACGAGTCATAATAGCAACAATTGAATAACTATTTTATCAGAAAGAACCCAAACAAAACACAATCAGCTCTGAATTCTGTTGTTTTTCCCCTCAAGCAGGTTCGCTTATTTCTCAACGGGCAAAAGCTTCCATAAAAATATGTAATTCGGGCACAATATGCCTATCGTGAGTCTTATGTCTTAAGTTGAATCATAAAATAGGGTATCATACACATACAAGTGCAAAATCTCCAGTAACAATAGCAATATTCTTGCTATTGAAAAGACAGTGAATGATGAAAGGCCACGACCAGTTTCGTTAGATACCGACAGCTGTTTCTGGAAGAATGTACTGCACAACAGCTATTCGCTTATAGATCTTTTGGTATCTTTATCCACCACAAGATGGATAATAGACACGTCTCCAAATTTACTAGGGCTCTAGTAAGTCATCTTCAGACTTCTCTGCGTTCCGGGAACAAAAGATCATTAGTGAATACAGAAGCCATTTTTCTATTAAATGGAAGAACACCAAATGGTAGGTGTTCGTATGGATATCACTAAAAAAGTATGTGTTTATTTCATGTTATCCTCCTCCAATGCCTATCTTCTATTGGTTTCTCTTTTATGGAATGTCTATTTTCTATTGGCTGTATTCATATTTCCTGATAAATATTGTCTAAACTACTAATGACAATTGATGCTCCTACGGTCTTCAGTCTTGACAATGACCAAATCTAGTTTAATGACCAGCCTATTGTGTTCTTGAGTCTTGACAATGCTTTTGAAGCTTTGTGCCTTTTATTTTACCAATAATATTTTTATAAATTGGTGGTTAGTTTGATTCTGAATTATTTTCAAATTTATTTTGAGGATTAATTTCAAATGTGGTTGGTATTTCTGTAAGTGAACAAATAAACTCTCATACTAGATTTGCCTGTGTTATTGACATCCGAAAACAAGTTGAGGAGATTTGGAGAATCCCAAAATAAAGAATCGAAAAATATAAATATCATCTAAACGAAATTGTATCCATGTATGTATCGAGCTTCTACTTAGTTTAGCATAAGATACTATAAGAAATTTGATCATACTTAAAAAAACAACATTGTATAACATCCTTTCTATCTTATTAAAAAAAAGCAAACATACATACATGGAAAAACCCTGAAACATTTATTTTTTTCCTCATGGAGAGGAAAAATTGACAAAGCTATAAAAATAAAACCAGTAAATCTAGAGGTCTTCCTTTGGCACTCTCTCTTTCTTGACTTGTTCTTTCGTTTCCTCGGACTTGTGTTTGGCCGCATCGTAGTTGGAGGGTAACGTCTCCTTGGCTGAGTCCAGCGTCTCACCAGACTTCGCCTTCGCCGCCTCGTACGGCTCCTCTGCTTCGTTAGCCGCCTTCTCCGCGGCGCTCGTCGCGGCATCCCTCCCTTTTTCTACGTAGCTCCCAGCGTCTTCATGGATGGTGGCAATGATTTTGAGTTAGAAAGCAATATTGCTGATTCCTTCAAATGATACATACACATGTGCCCCTTTTCTAATTAAGCAATTATTATAAACTATGTTCCATA
Source organism: Triglochin maritima (assembly GCA_963682175.1). Lineage (NCBI taxonomy): Eukaryota > Viridiplantae > Streptophyta > Magnoliopsida > Alismatales > Juncaginaceae > Triglochin > Triglochin maritima. The sequence goes on from OY821786.1 coordinate 33,522,498, forward strand.
ACTTCATGTCTAGATTTCTAAATCCACGAAACGATGTATCTATCTATGTCGCTGTAGACTTCAAAGAGGAACGTTTGAGATTGCAAATAGACCTGGAATTCGGACCGTATCGGACCGGAAAACTGGTCGTACCAAACACGACCTGTTTTAAAGAATATTAACAAAAGGTTACGACCCAGACCACACGGCACGACCCACGTACCCAGGGGTCCGGGCGCAGTCGCAATTTTAATTGCGAACACTTTTTTGGTTTGAATGTAATTAACATTAATGTAATGATGTCGTGACCTTTTCTGATAGAAGTAAGAAATGCTACTCTTTAACTATATTTCAGAATGCAAAACTCCTGAATAGCTTACCGGAGACAAGTTGTTGGACCTTCTCCGTACCCTTCTTGGTGGCATCCTTAGCCGCCTGCGTCGCGCTTTCGGCGCTATCTCCTCCGATATCGGCAGCCTTCTTACCTGCATCGGTCGTCTTATCGGAGACATAACCCGTGCCACCTTTTGCAGCATCTTTACCCTTCTTAGCCGTCTCGGCCGCCTTATCCGAGACGTAACCCGTAGCGTCGTTAGCCTTCTGGGTTGCCTCTTCACCGTACCGCCCAGCATCTACGAAACATATATAAGCGCAATTCAAATCCAAACGTAAAGCAAAACAACATAACAACAAAGATTTAACGTAATTCAGTAGTAACAGAAGTGAGTACTATATACTATATATATGGATATAAAACAAAATAACACAACTCCAAACGCCAACAAATTAACATGGAGAGAGACCACAACAAAGATTTATAACGAGGTTCGATCGTACAAGCACTCCGTCTCATCCTTCTAGTCTGGAGATAAAAGGGAGTCTACACACACACGCATATATATATATAGCAAAATAATACAACTCCAAAGACATGAGTGATTCGATAAATACAAAACATAGAACACAAGTACACGACTCCAAAGACAATTAAGTATAAGTGAGTTCTACAGATATATATAAAGCAAAAGAACACAACTCCAAAACACCTACAAAAACAAGACGAAAACAAAGCAAAACAACATAAGGTTTAACTAGGTTCGCCGTACCAGAACCGATGCGGTCGGTTTGATCCTTCGCTCTTTCGACCTTCTCATCTGGATGGCTCTTAAGCCCCAACCCACCAGAGATCTTGTCCTTGGCCCAAGTGCTCCAAGACCCACCTTCCTCCCCATCCTCTCTCTCTCCCTCCACCTTCTCTCTAATCACCTCCTCAGGGGAGTGGTGGTGGTGTTCTGTGCTTGTTACACCCCTACTCACCAACAAAACTGCCCACAACATCACCACCAACACACACGTCTTCTTGCTTCCGCAATCCATGTCTCCAACAAAAACAGAAGGTTGGTTGAGTTTGTGATTGTTGGATAAGGATTAATGGGGAACATTTGCATGGTGTTATATGGAGTTGGGGAGGGAACGTGGCGGTTTGAGAGTTGGTGTGGAAGTGTGATTCTGCCATGTGTGGGGTGGATGTGTAATGTAGTTCAGTTGCCACGTCTCCATAATATTAGTTGTGTCTTAAAAGATTAGTTATAAGCCTCGGTGGTGATTATGGTAATATAATAAGTTGAATGTAATTATCCACGTATGATCTAGAGGTTTCTTTCAAAAGATATTCTTGTCAAGATTTCTTTTGCTGAGATTATTTTGAGCTTTCTCATTTAAAACGTAAATGGATTAATTGATGGGGTTGTCAGAGCTTGTGTTTAGGGTTTAGAATTTGTTAAACGTTACATGACAATTAGCGGATATGAATTTTACACGAACCACGATAACACGACACGAAAACGACATGAAATTAGCGGATATGAATTTAAAATTTGAACACGATTAATAAATTGATTGGATACGGCAACACGATTATTAAATATGTTGGATATGGATTTCTGCTGCAAAAACGATTAACACGATTAAGATACGATAAAACACGATAAATAATTGGGTATTTAGGCACACGATTACGAATACGACACGATTAATACACGACTAATACCGATAAGTCTATAAGTAATATATAAGTTATAAATTATAATAAACAAATTCTAAGAACTGAATGTCATATTTATAATTTTACCAATTATATATATAAGTGGTTTGAAACTTTGAAGTGAACTCTGAACGAGTGGATAATCGTGTGTTAAACGTGTGTTAAATGGTGTAAACGGTAGCGGTGTTAAACGTGTACACAAAGTAACCCGTTTAGTAATCGGGTATAAACGGGTTGGATACGGCAACACGATTATAAATAGGTTGGATACGGTAGAAATTTAGCAACACAATTATTAAATGGGTCGGATACGGCGCAACACCTAGAACTTATATATAAGAGTTGACACGACACGATTAGCACACGACATGACACGATTGACAGTCCTACTTGTGTTTCAAGTTTGCGTGTTTTGGAGAGGGGTTTCAACTCACATTTATATCAGTTAATGACACTCTAACCCTCTAAGGATGGATATGAAGAAAAATTATCTCCAATTGTCTCACAATTGAAGCCCAAGATTAGGCACCCAACTATGGTTGGGCACAAATTAGATCGTTGTTATCAAATACTCTGGTGCCATTATTTTTCCTATTCGTCGTTGTGGTCCTACAATCTTATGACTCCATTAACTTATACCGTTAAGGAGCCATTATTTTTCTTTTTTATCCTCGTAACACGACTTAAAGCTGCAATTTTGACTCCAATTCTTTTATAACATATTATTAGAATGCATGTAAAAATCATTAAATTTGAAGTTCATTTTATATAAGATCAAGATCAATTGACGTAGAATTTATAATAAATCTGGTGCATTGATTTTTTTTTTTTATTATAAAACTATCATATAAAACGAATTTCAAATTTTATGATTTTCGACGTGCACATTATATAACGATGTTAAATGAGATCTATGGTTTGGATTCTTCATTCAGAGTTCAAAACTTTACTTATTAACAAGGGTAAATTATAACGCTTTTTATGAAATTCGAATTCCTCCTCGCCTCCTCATAGATATATAATATGTTATAAGAATTTGAACATTATGTGAATCCGAATCCAAAAAGAAATTCAAATTTGGATATGAAATTTGTAAGCTATAAAAAAATCAAATTCGAATTCGGTATGCTTATTTGAAAATCGAATTCAAACTCGGATACATACTATATATGATTCGAAAATATTCATTTGCATCCCTAGTAATGAGGTGTGTGGGTGAATGTCATGTACCAAAAATTCAAAGACATGTATAGAGTGTATGACATACAATTAGAAGCTAGTGTAGAATCTAAGTGTATGAGACACACAATTACATGGCAAACCATGAATATACATGTCTTACATAAAATTTAAGTTAATTTTAGATTCTCAAGAATACAATAAGTTCTTAGTGTGGTTATTAAAGCATCAATGAATCCTACATACAATATAAGTCATTCATGCAAACATGCACCAAACATGAATCCATGCACATTCACAAGCATACAAGCTCACAACATGTAACATATCAAACTTAGATCTAAGCATGTAATAAATACCTAGTGTGGTTGGCTATTAACTCGTCTACACTAAGTCTAAACATAATACATGTATAAATCTAGTATTAGGCACATGAAAATCCCAAATAAAAGTGCAAATAACCATCAACACACATACATCATCCTCCACTCCAAAACGGAGGAACAACTCTCTCCTCGTCGCAAAGAACAAGAAAAGAACACATCTAACAACAAACATGCACTAAAACACTAAGTTATAGTTCTTATTTATAGTGACAATTATATGTCTGTTTGAGATAAGTTATAAATTTTGAATCTCATTATCATATGCCCTTATTTATAGTGAAACAAGTTGGGAGAAAAACTAAAGCAATGAACATAAAAGTTACCTCAAATGAAAGCATGCAACACAATAAACATGAATCTAAACTTTGGCTAAGAAAGGCCAAAGTAATTACATGCTCCATCTGAAGGGAATGTGTTCTAAAAGTTTTACTTTTAAATGTCAATTATTATGAATTGAATGAGAAATCATTTTATTCCTTGTTTATGTTATTCGTCTTTTAGAAGTGTTAAGGAAGAGGCTTTTGGTCATTAACCGTAGAGCTCTAAAAGATATTGGTTTACATAAAACAAAAGATATTCGCAATCATGGTAATTAGCATGGGACATTGATTACCGAGTTAAGATTGTCGTGTTGGTCACAGATCATTGTAGCTCTACAAGTGAGTGACAACACGGGTAAGCAAAAGAGGAAAATATTACTTTTGTATACCGAATAAACCTAATAAGTAAAACATTATAGAATTGTATTTTCTGTGTCATTGATGTTTTACTGTGTCTTTGGTCCTTTGATATGAGACTTATATCCTATCACTTAAGAATTGCTTAATTAGACTAGTGTCTTGAGCTATCGATGAGTGAAGTGTAAAGGCATTAGTTGGTTAAGTATGACTTTCGTTGGAGAAGATAGCTAGTCAAAAGATTATCATTGTCCCTCTTAATTGAGTGATGATATTAGTGGACCCCTTGATAAAGCAAAGTTATAATGTGCACAATGTGATTTGAGTTAAGTCACATATTTGTAACTAGCTTAAAGAGATCACGAAATGAATACTAATACAAAGATGACACAATACTACTTTGTGTGTATTATTAATATCATGAGGCAAGGGACGGACACAAGTGGTGCACTCCATCACTAACTGGATCGGGTTTTGGTTCGAGTGGAATTAAGACATCTAACTAATTGGGAGCTATAATGTGTAGCTAGATATCGTTTATAGTTTGTCATATTAAGCTCTTAATATCACTGTCAATTCAGTTTAGATTCTCTCATAGGTCACACCACAAAACTGGGAAACAAGAAATGAGGATTTTGAGTTCATAAGGTGTGTCGGGTTTCATGTAGAAAATATGACACATGTGGTGAACAAGCAAAATCAAAATTATGTTGTGATTAATAACATAATTAGAATCTAAATTAAATTCATATGTGATGTAAATATTATAGGGTGTAATGATTAATCATTACATAGGATAATATGTTACATAAGTTGTGAAATTACTACTAATCCCGAAATGTCAAATTTTGTAGGGGTTAAACCGAAATTTGACAAGTCTGCAGCACTGTGCAAAAACGGTCGACCGGAATGATTGCACGGTCGACCGGATGTGTATCGATCGTAACAGGAATTTCGTCTGTTCGTTTTCGGTCGACCGAGTATAATCGGTAGGTCGATCGAACATCGCGATGAAATATTTTTGTTACGAACGGTCAACCGAGTTCATGAACGGTCGACCAAAACTCGTTCTAAACGGTCGACCGAACCTCGAAACGGTCGACCGGTTCAGACGGTTTTATGCAGAATTAATTTAAGAATTAATTAGATCATGCATGGAATTGGTCCATAAATGATTTAATTCGTGGCTGAAATTATTTGTTAGCAAATAATGGATGGTTAGATGGAAGTTTGCATGAAATCATGGGCAAGAGGTTGCACATGAATAAGTAATTTGGAGAGAACTTATAAATACAAGTTTATCTCATTACCTTATTAATTAATTTCATTATCTTCTTGTGCAAACTTCTCTCTCCATAATTCTCCACGAATTTTACCTTAATTCTTGAGTTTAGTTTTAGTTTTCAGAGATCTTCTTCTCAAGGGAACTAAAGAGGGGTTAGTAATTGGATTCTAAACAGTATTGGAGATTGAGAGGCTAGCTCTTCTCTCTCCGATCTTGTTTAGAGTTTGGTGAATACTCGGAGGCATCCGGCGCAGCGACAAGCATCCTCAACGTCTCCGGATCATCAAGAAGTTTTAGAGAACTTCTAGGTATGAATTTCGGAGTCCAATGTTTGTTTTAATAAAGTTTTGAAACCAGTTATTGAAACAAACCGTTGCATGCATGAAACAAATCATAGAAAATTATAATTGATCATTATTGTGCATAACAAAATTTGAAAATATATATGTACAATTAAACTTGAAATCCTACAGTGGTATCAGAGCGTTGGTTTCAATTTTCTAATGATTTGAAATTATAAACAAATTTAGTTTATCATCTAGGGTTCGAACAATTCGATTTTCCGGTTTTTTGGTCTTTAAATGTTTTGTTGTAATAATTCGTTTTGAATGTTTTAGATGGTTTAAAACATGTCATGTAATTATTAGAATTGTTATTTAGACATAAGTCTAACTTGCAATAATTTCGTTTTAAGCATAAACGATTGTTTTGTAAGAGAATCAACAAAACCGAAAAACTGCGGTTCGTCTTTCCTTTTATGAAATTGGATGGACAGCGGTTCAAAATTATTTTTTAACTTATGGATGGATGAAAAACCTTTTTAATGGATTTGAAAATGTTTTTCAAAGAATTGTTTGGTAGATGATTGATAAACTAGGTTGTATAATTTATAGCAATATTGCGTGCATGGATGCTCGAATTGTCTTTGCAGGAATTGTGAGTTTATATGTTCCAAATCAGCACCTATAAATATTTGTAATTATTATTATACAGGAGCTTATTTGTATGTAAAAGCCAAATTCTCTTTTTCTATCTTTAGATAATTGCATTGCATTTGAGAAGTTTTACATAGGACTTGCACTAGTCGGATTTTTTATCGAATGTGAGGAGCATGTTTATTTTCTGTAAAAACTACATCTCCGGTGCAAGAGGAAGTCGCCGCTGTAGCGCATCGATCGAGGATCAAGGATCAGGGATCGAGGATCAAAGGGAACATATAAACTCACACGATATGGATTGTGTGAATGGTTTAATTTCTGGTTTTTTTAATTTCTGCTATGCATGTGATGAATGTGTTGAATGTTAGGATGTGTATGAATGATAATATGCATGATAACCTAAAATTCTAAATCACATGTTAATATATGAAATTGTCCAACAAAATTAAGAGTAATTTTCCTTCTTATTTCATCCACTAGCAGCCATCGATCGAGGGATACTCTGCTCGCCCTTAGCGGGAGATAGCTCCCTATATCTTTGGGAATAGTGGGAGATATAATGGTTGAATATTGTTGTAACACAATTAAATATATGAGGTGTGTTTCACCCTAGTGAACCCCAAGTATGTTTAGTTGTGAATACAATGGATAAACGTATCTCGTATCAAATGAAAATAAGTTTTCTTAACATTACCTAGAGCCCTCGCTCGGTTTTGGGAAAACGTTTTTCTTACGAGGAAAGGTCATATTCCCTCATAATTAAAATGACAAGAATCACAAGATTTTGAAGATGCTAATGTTGCTAAAATTCAAAAAGATTGTGATTAGAAAATGTTTTTCTTACCTTGATATTGTAATGTATTAGATAGCCCTTAGCTAGTCTATATTTCAATTGATAGGATCTTGGATTGTTGCATTTATGGGCAAAAAATTTATTTTCAGCATTTACATTTGTATGTATGTATAATAAACATAAAAATTGGCATTAAAATCCTGTATGATTTATTTTGTAGAAAAATGTCGAACATCCAACCTATCGTACGATCCATGATAGAAAAACACCCTTTAGCAAATGATGGCTCAAACTTCATTAGTTGGCAACTCAACATCGTGTTAACGTTTGAGAAACTGTCTCACATTTTGGAAGGTCCAATCCCAAAATGGAATGAGAGATTAACCGATGAAGAGAAAGAGGCTAAAGCCAAGTGGGAAGACCAAGAGAACCAAGTTCACGGTCTTATGCTTGCATCCATGGGTGACTCGCTTCAAGCGAAATACTTGGATTCAAAACCCAAGAAGACCATGGAGGGTTTGTCTAAGATGTTCATGGATAGTGCCCGAAAGGAGCGCTATAAGACCACCATCGCACTCACAAGGTGCCATATGGCGGAGGGAACATCGGTATCCATGCATTTTCTCACGATGCAAGGGTACCTTAAGAAGTTGGCAAAACTCTCTTCACCAATGCCCGAGGACATTGCTGAAGATATGATTCTTGGATCTCTAGCTCCGTCCTTTAAGGACTTTGTGATGCACTATCACGTGCGTGAAAAAGGGGTGAGTCTTGAGGAGCTGCACAACGCTCTTAAAACTACTGAAGTTGACATGGGCAAGGGTAGGGACAAGCAAGTCCTTGCCGTCCATGGGAGGAGCCAAAAGATTGGTAAAGGAAAGGGCAAATCTACCAAAAGTGGTTCAATCAAGAGCAAGGGAGTAGGAGGTGCTCGTGCGAGTGCCTCAAGGGGGAAATCTCAGAAATCTCCAACTCCCAATACGGAGTGCTTTCACTGCGGCGAAAAAGGACACATCCGACCAAATTGCCCCAAGTACAAGGAAGACCTTGACAACGGAGTGATTGAACGTCGGCGCCCCAAAAAGGCCAAAGGTATATTTGTTATTGAAATAAATTTAACCACCTCTGTCCAGGATTGGGTAATTGATACCGGATCTTGTGCTCACATAGTTTATAATGTGCAGCTACTCATGGATAGGAAGGAACTCGTGAGGAACGAGGTAGAGTTGAAGGTCGGAAATGGTGCGAGCGTTTCTGCGGTTGCACATGGTTCTGTGGTGCTTCAATTATGTAGTGGTTTAAATTTATGTCTAAAGAATGTTTATTATGTGCCTTCGATTAGCAAGAACATTATTTCTGTATCATGTTTAGATATGGATAATTTTAATATAAATATTTCAAATTGTTGCCTGTCTATATCGAAGAATGGTGTTTTCTATGCAAATGCATTCATAAGGAATGGTCTCTATGTGCTTGAATTGATTAATAAACAAATCTTAAATATCAATAACAAAAAACTTAAGACTACTCACGAGAATGATACTCTTTTGTGGCACTATCGTCTTGGTCACATAAATGAAAGGCGCATCAAGAAATTGCAAGAAGCTAACCTTCTTGGTCTACTTGATTTTAAATCATTGGAGACGTACCAACCATGTTTAATGTGAAAAATGACCAAAAACCCTTTCAAGAAGAAAGGTCCAAGGGCGAGTGGCTTGTTGGATTTGATACATTCCGATGTATGTGGTCCAATGAGTACTAGTGCACGAGATGGTTTCAGGTACTTCATTACGTTCACGGATGATTATAGTCGTTATGATTATGTTTATCTAATGAAAAATAAAACTGAATCCTTTGACAAGTTCAAAGAATTCAAGAATGAAGTAGAGAACCAACTCGACAAGAAAATCAAGTCTCTACGAACGGATCGTGGAGGTGAGTTCTTAAGTGCCGAATTTGACTCATACCTAAAGGAGTTTGGTATTGTACCTCAACTCACCCCTCCCGGTACACCTCAGTGGAATGGGGTATCCGAAAGAAGGAATAGGACATTACTCGACATGGTTCGGTCAATGATGAGTCATGCGGAATTACATCTTTACTTTTGGAGTTATGCACTACAAACTGCGGCTTACACACTAAATAATGTTCCAACCAAATCCGTAGAGAAAACGCCTTACGAGCTATGGAATGGTAAGTCACCTAAGCTCAATTTTCTCAAGATTTGGGGTTGTAAGGCTTACGTCAAGAAATTGATGTCGACCAAACTTCAACCAAAAGCGGATAAGTGCTTCTTTATTGGTTATCCTCGTGAAACAAGAGGATACTACTTTTGGCATATCACGTCCAATCGAGTGATTGTAGAGAGGGATGCCACATTTCTGGAAAAGGAATTTCTGGAAAGAGTAAAAAGTAGTGGGAGTAGGGTTGTACTTGAGGAAACTCGAGATACTCTACAAGATCATGACATGAATGATGACATTCAAGATCATGAATGCCCAACCGAGATTCCTTTGGTTAGTGGGAGCATGAGTGAGAGACCCTCGCAAGAAATTGTGAGAGAATCTCAATCATCCCCACCTAGTGTACGTTCAAGAGTTGAACGTGAGCCCACTCCTAAAGAAATTGTGGAAGAAGGTTGAGAGACACGAGAAGAACCAAAAGAACTAAGAAGGTCAACGAGGGAAAGGAAGAAACTCGACTTGTATCTGGGACTTCATGAAATCATGGTACTTGATACCAATGATCCCTTGACCTTCCAAGAAGCAATGAAAGGGAAGACTCCAAACTATGGCTAAAGGCCATGGAATCCGAAATAGAATCCATGTATGATAATCAAGTGTGGAACTTGGTTGGCCTTCCTCAAGGGAAAAAGGTCATTCAAAATAAATGGGTTTTCAAGAGGAGATGGACATGGATGGAAACTTGACAACCTATAAAGCGAGGCTTGTAGCGAAGGGTTTCACTCAAGTTCAAGGAATTGACTATGAATAAACTTTTTCACTGGTTGCCATGTTCATGTCTATTCGGATAATGGTCGTTATTGCCGCATTTCATGATTATGAGATATGGCAAATGGATGTCAAAATGGTGTTACTTAATGGGAACTTGGAGGAGGATGTGTACATGGTACAACCTCAAGGTTTTGAAGATCCAAAGAATAACGATAAGGTATGCAGGTGTCAAAGATCCATTTATGGATTGAAGCAAGTATCAAGGAGTTGGAACAAACGCTTTGACGAGGAAGTGAAGAAGCTTCACTTCATTCAAAGTAAGGAAGAACCTTGTATATACAAGAAGGTTAGTGGGAGCCATGTAGTATTCCTAATCTTATATGTCGATGACATATTGCTAATGGGCAATCATATTCCTTTGCTTGAGCAAACGAGAAGTTCATTGAAATCTGCATTTTCAATGAAAGATATAGGTGAAGCTCAATACATCTTGGGAATCAAGATATATCGAGATAGATCTCGTAGACTCATTGGCCTAAGTCAACGTATATACATTGACAAGGTCTTGGAAAGGTTCAAGATGAACAACTCCAAAAAGGGCAGTGTGCCAATGAGTATGGGTGTGCAACTCAAGAAGTCTCAACGTGCGCAATCATGTAAGGACTTAGAGTACATGAAGGATGTCCCTTATGCTTCAGCAATTGGGTCGATCATGTACGCGATGACTTGCACAAGACCCGATGTCTCGTATGCTCTAAGCATGACAAGTCCTCACCAATCCAACGCAGGTCCTGAGCATTGGACTGCGGTCAAGAATATCCTGAAGTACCTTAACCGGACTAAGGATAAGATTCTTGTTTATGGAGGACAAAGGGAGTTGATAGCCGAGGGTTACTCGGATGCGAGTTTCATGAGTGATCCAGACGATAGAAGGTCGCAATCAGGATACGTCTTTCTTCTGAATGGTGGAGTTGTGAGTTGGCGTAGTTGGAAGCAAAGCACTACGGCCGACTCAACCACTACTTCCGAAGTAATGGCTGTCGCTGAAGCGAGCAAGGAAGGAGTGTGGATTAAGAAGTTCCTTGAAGAGCTTGGAGTAGTTCCCTCGAGCGAGGGACCAGTAGAGCTGTTTTGCGATAATAGTGCATCTATCTCGCAAATCAAGGATCCCAAATCACACCACAAAGTGAAGTACATGGATCATAAGTACTTCGTGACACGTGTACTCATCGACTAAGGCAAAATAAATCTTTTATGGGTGGATACCAACAACAACACAGCTGATCCATTCACAAAACCCTTATCCCAAGCCAAGGGCGAAATGCATTTCGAGTCCATGGGATTGAGGAACCATGTAGATTGGCTTGAAGATTGATATGTAATGGGGTTTACCCTAGTTATTATTGTTTTATACATTGAGTATGTATGTGAAAGAAAACTTTAATAACAAGTGGGAGATTGAAGGGAATGTGTTCTAAAAGTTTTACTTTTAAATGTCAATTATTATGAATTGAATGAGAAATCATTTTGTTCCTTGTTTATGTTATTCGTCTTTTAGAAGTGTTAAGGAAGATGCTCTTGGTCCTTAACCGTAGATCTCTAAAAGATATTGGTTTACATAAAACAAAAGATATTCGCAATCATGGTAATTAGCATGGGACATTGATTACCGAGTTAAGATTGTCGTGTTGGTCATAGATCATTGTAGCTCTACAAGTGAGTGACAACACGGGTAAGCAAAAGAGGAAAATATTACTTTTGTATACCGAATAGACCTAATAAGTAAAATATTATAGAAATGTGTTTCTGTGTCATTAATATTTTACTGTGTCCTTGGTCCTTTGATATGAGACTTATATCCTATCACTTAAGAATTGCTTAATTAGACTAGTGTCTTGAGCTATCGATAAGTGTAGTGTAAAGGCATTAGTTGGTTAAGTATGACTTTCGTTGAAGAATATAGCTAGTCAAAAGATTATCATTACCCCTCTTAATTGAGTGATGATATTAGTGGGTCCCTTGATAAAGCAAAGTTATAATGTGCACAATGTGATTTGAGTTAAGTCACATATTTATAACTAGCTTAAAGAGATCAAGAAGTGAATACTAATACAAAGATTACACAAGACTACTTTGTGTGTATTCTTAATATCATGAGGCAAGGGACGGACACAAGTGGTGCACTCCATCACTAAATGGATCAGATTTTGGTTCGAGTGGAATTAAGACATCTAACTAATTGGGAGCTATAATGTGTAGCTAGATACCGCTTATAGCTTGTGATATTAAGCTCTTAATATCACTGTCAATTTAGTTTAGATCCTCCCATAGGTCACACCACAAAACTGGGAAACAAAAATGGGGATTTTGAGTTCATAAGGTGTGTCGGGTTTCATGTAGAAAATATGACACATGTGGTGAAGAAGCAAAATCAAAATTATGTTGTAATTATTAAAATAATTAGAATCTAAATTAAATTCATATGTGATGTAAATATTATGGGGTGTAATGATCGTTACATAGGATAATATGTTACATAAGTTGTGAACTTACTACTAATCCCGAAATGTCAAATATTGTAGGGGTCAAACCGAAATTTGACAAGTCTGCAACACTGTGCAAAAACGGCCTACCGCTAAACGGTCGACCGAATGTTACACGGTCGACCGGAATGATTGCACGGTCGACCGGATGTGTATCGATCGTAACAGGAATTTCGTCTGTTCGTTTTCGGTCGACCGACTATAATCGGTCGGTCGACCGAACATCGCGATGAAATATTTTTGTTACGAACGGTCGACCGAAACTCGTTCTAAAGGGTCGACCGAACCTCGAAACGGTAATATAACGTTCATACTCTCTCTGTAGATTTTCGTGTCCCTATGTACGTATATATTTTAAAACATTTAATACAACATACAAGATCGATTTCATATTTTCAACAATTTCTCTGTACATTACTTTGTGTTTATTCTAATAACATGCAACCCTACATTTATTAAAATAAATCACAAAGGTAGAATCATACCTAAAGGTTCTCTAAAACCCTTTTGAAGATTCGGAGTCGCGATACCCGTTGAATCATCCACGGAATTGCCTCGGAGTGTTCACCAAACTCTAAACAAGATTAGAGAGAAATGAGCTAGCCAATCAATCTCTAATAAGGTTTAGAATCTAGCTATTAACCCATCTTTAAGCTCCTGAGATTCTTATCTCCAAAACTTAAACTTACTAAGAGATTTTCGTGGTGATTAGGGAGAGATTAATGAGAGAGAATTTTTGCATTAGTATTAAACAAGTAGAAGTAGGGGTCCTTTTATAGTCTCCCAAAACATCATTATCAAGAGCTATTTTTTAGCCATGATCTCTTGCTTATTCTCTCCTAGAATTAATCTCTAATTTCCACATAAGCACCCACAAAAATGTTTTAATTAAATCTGGAATTAATCCACCCATGATTTAATTAATCTCTTAATAATTCAAGCAGAATCGTTCTTATTCGGTGGACCGAGTATAACTCGGTCAACCGAACCATTCAGTTATAACACGTGTTCGGTGCAGCGTGAGCTAGACGGTCGACCGAATCCGTATGATAAAAATTCCCTGGAAGAATTCAGACGAACCACGTCTTTAACTCCGTGGAGCCGTGCATTATCGTGCATTGGGATCTGTGATCCCTCAGGTCTACTACTCTTGTAAGAGTAAGTAAAATCTCTAAGCTACGCCACTGTTTATAACACATAGGTGACACGTCCCAAGTATCCACACTCTTCCACTCGGCTGTCTCTGGGCAGGCACAATCGTCGTACCCACCGTCACCTCCCAGCTTGCACACTAGACGAGAACATGGGCTTCCGTAGTTAGAGTTGACACTCCACAAGGACTAATACTCAATCCTGGGCCCAAACGGTCAACCAAAAAAAGTCAAACCGGTCGAGTGCTCCCAAAGGATAGGGAAACGTTTGAACAGATGCCTACAGCGGTCGAACCCTGGGCTCAAGGATCAAGCCACAACTATCGAACTAAAGATCGATGGCAGTCGGTCGTTTAGATGGTCTAGGCCAGCCAGACTAAGACTAAATCATCAATGCAATGGTCAAACGGCTCAGGGGGCCCGTTCGACTGATTATATTAGGGTCTTTCCTACGTTCACATAATCACAACCGGTCGAACCAAAACCAAATGGTCGAACCCTAACAAGGTACACTTAAGCTACCGATCAGACAACAGTCTAGAGCGGTCGACCATTTAGATAGTCAATGCCCGGTCCATGTCCAAATTAGAAGGCAACGATCGAACGCAAGAAATGCTCGTTCGACCGAAAATATCAGAGACTTCTCCAACCCAACAAATATTCACAACTGATCGACCGCTGACGGGCATCGTTCGACCGGTGCTGGGTAAAGACGAAGAAATACACGACATCTGGTCGACCGCCCATAGGCTTTGGACGATTGTTAGCCGACAATTACCTGGCTTTGCCAGGCACTTCTTGCTGTCGCTCGTCGCCGGCGAGGTCTCCGACCTCTGATGACGGGCAAAACCTCACAAACACTCGTGTGAGCAAAAAAATCTAATGCATTGAACTTGGCATACATTCTTCTTCCGATTGTCGACGTTCATCGGAGCTCACTCGCAACCACCTCCGGTTCGCAACCTAGACGCCTGACTCTTTGTGCTAAGCTCCACGTGTCTCACGCCACTTGATCACCTTCAAGCTCACACCTTGTTTGTTGTCCACCTCGCTAGTAAGAGCTCCCTTCATCAGAACAAAAGTGAGAGGGGAGGACTGTGGTGAAGAAGAAGAAGAAGAAGGTTGTGAGGAAGAGAAGAAGAAAAGGAGAGGTGAGTGCTTTCTCTCTTAAAACACAAACCCCCACCAACCCATCAACCCCAACCATACCTCCTATCACCTCACGCACACCTCCACCATACCTCCATCACTTCCAAGTCAACTCGCACTTAATTTCCTTTAATTACCATTAGCATCCTTACTAGGGTTTAGGATTTAATATGAGGTTCTAGAAAAATGTATGTTCTGAAAATTTGGCCACAACCCATCTCACTTAGGGGCAAGTTGGGTAAATTTGAGCGGACAAAGTGACCTTAAAATCAAACGAAAGAACAAGGTTTTCTTCGGGCTTCCAAACCATGTTTTAAATACCGGATACATGATGTATAAATACCAAGAACAAAAACCTAATTTCTTTTCTGCCGCCGCAAGCCTTCTCCTTCTTATTTTCTTCCTCAAACCCTAACCCTAATCTCGAACACCTAAGACCACTTGTCTCAGTTCTTGCTAGGTTTCAAGTTCTTCGCACAGACATCACACGTATCAACAGACAATAATATCAATAATAAAAATGAATTGTACCTGAACTTTTCTACCCTCTGATAATCTGATTGTTTCCTTCAACGTATACAAAATGAGAAACCGACAAATACTTGGTTAGCAATGACTAATGAGGTGGATAGGTTAAGAATTGTGATGGCTGCTATCTTCTGAGAGACATGATAATGACAATATATAAGGAATTTTGTCATAGATGTTGTCTGTTTTGTCCTATTTACATCTTAAATTGAACATTTTTGCATTCACCAACAGATCAGTCCCAAACATGTTTGATATTTTGGTACAAAGAAAGATGGCTCGCAAAACAAGCACGTAAAGACTTTTGTTTTGACGTGATGTTGTGGTTTCAGTAACAACTTTTTTTGTAAATATTAGCTAATACAGTATTTGGTGGTGGTGTTAGTGACATTGTATTTCTTAATCGTAATATAAATTTAAACGTGTTATTTTATAATAAAAAATAGAAAATGCAAATGTCGCAATTGAATGTTGAGGAATACATAAATTTCTCTATTTGATAAAGTTGTATCATAACGAAGAAGATTGTAATAGGTATAACAAAAATAAATATCGTGCATGAGAATTTTTTGACGTTTTAATTAAATATCATAAACAAGAGGGGCCTATATAGCAAACACCCTAGATAGAAACGGCCAAAAGAAGTGGATAAGATCCATTGGTATTTTACGTAAATAATGTGTACGTTTTGTCTTTTTTAAGAGACCTAAATCTCAATTATTCTTATAATACTTTTTTCTTAGATGTGTAAAATAATATTTCACTTCATTTTCTTGATTGTTCTTCGGATTCGAATACATCATGTTCCTCATCTAAAACTATTGTTTCCCAAAATGATGGTCTTTAATTGCTACTTAAAGATTCTCTTGATGTTGCTACCATATCTTAACATGGACTCTAATAACCGACAATTATATTCACTAACCAATAGTTGCACCTGAGCAATAATTCAAAACCGGTACGTGGTGGAACTGATGGATGACAGATTTGACTAGAGTTATTCTATTATTAAAAGAAGTAAAAATGCAGTGCATTGTCAGTATACCTTCTATTATTAAGTTTAGGTATAGACACTAATAATTTTATTTTTATATCCTTCAAAACGCTAAACATCAGGAATACCATTATAACTTCGATATCCTTATATTTAATTAAAACATTCACTCACGACTTTAATTTTGACGCAACGTAGATTCCACTTCCAATGTTGATTTAGAGGTTTCATCACTTGAATACCATTAGGCCACCATTAACGGATCGTCCCGCCCGGACGAGCTCACGACGACCGGGTCGTTCCCGACCTGATCAGCGACTTGGTCGTTCAAAAGACCCGGTCACTGACCGGGTCGTGGAAGGGACGCACCGTGTTGGGTTTTTTGTTTTAATTTTTTGTTGTTGTGTATTAATTGGGTTTAAATGATTTGGGGGTATTATTTTATAAATAGTTGGGTATTCATTAAGATTTATTTAAAATAACTGGACTAATTTAAAAAAATTATGGGTTCCGATCAATTGTTAATATTTTTGAAATTAGATTTGAGTTAGATTAATAATAATAATAATTTGCTAATTAATATATATTTTGTTTGAATTATTAATATTTTCGATAAATATAATTGATTTTGGAATAGAATAAAAAGTAGTGGAAATAAAAGAAGATGTAGAGGAGAAAGATAAGTTGTGGTTAAAAGTTGAATAGCATTGTAAATAGAAAAAAATGTGTTGCAAAGAGAAAAAACCGACGTAGAAAAGAAAAAAAAAATTCATGACCAGGTGGCCTAGTCATGATTACGGATTGTCTTAACAATTCATCATTATTAGTATTAAAAGAAGAGTTCTTCGATTGTAAGTATGATTCCACCGTTAAAAGTTCACTTCAAAGTGAAGTATTGTGAAACATATATGGCAAACATCCTCAAAAGCAAAACAACATCATCACTATCAACTTAATCAAAAATATATCATGCATTTTGCTTAGAATCGTAAAGATCATCCTACTATTCCGGGTTACACTTAATTCTTTTTTAATATTAATTAACATGTAACGACAGAAGATCTGACCGAACTCTTAAAACAACTCATCTCTTTTTTTTGGGTGTATTTACTACGGGCAAAGTGTTCATAGTGATAAGCAACTATCAATTGCAATATCCATAGTGGGAAATTGGAATAAGCATATAGATAAGAATTGCTTTAGGATCAGTAATCGAACAATTGGAGGTTGAACTTGTGATGAGTGACACCAGGACATAGAATGGAATTCAGGGTTTTCTCGGACTTGATGTTGAGTGCATTAAGTATTTTCAAACCACTTGCCTACACAGAAGGTAATGGATATTTGGGGTTGATTGAGTCTTTGGGAAGCATGGAATAGTTTCTTCAGCACAAGTGAGGACATGAACGATAGTTTTACTTACAACAAGTTGAGAATGTTTGTGTAATTGCAATCCCACCCCAGACGCAAAGTGGGTTTTCAAACAAGATTTTTGAGTTTTGGTATTTGCATTTGTTGGAAAATTGGGGTTGTGATAATCCTGGACTCTTCTCAGATCGTGTACGAATCACTTTCCGAACAAGATTATTCGACCCTTTTACACTGCCCGGGTTGCACGAATATCTTGCTGGGATAATCCTGAGAAGGAACAATCTCGTTCAGGCAATATGAACTTCGATCAGAAAGGTAGAGAAGGAGTATGAGAATTTCGTATGTTTGTTTTGAGTACCGAATTTCTCTTATAAAGCAGAATGGTGGTTGGGCGGTTACACAAGCACCTTTTGGGTTGGTATTATCCAGCCAGGGGCTCTGCCCCTTGGACCCCGCAGGGGCTCCGCCCCTCGACCCCGCGAGGGGGCGCAGCCCCCTCGACCCCTGCTTCATATTTGTGGTCGATAAACTGTTAGCTCAACAAGCGTGCACTCCGCACTACCCAAACTCGTTTCCGAGCCTAACAATAAATCGCATCGGTCTCAAGTAAATCACATTACGACTAAAATGAATCGATGACACTAAAATCACCAACATATCCCCCCCCCCCCCATTTTAGTGTAATCCTTGATCTACTCAGTATATATATAGTAATAATATATACAAGTGTACAAACATTACGATCAAACAAATGCATAAATGAAAATGTCTTGCGATTGAATTTTCATTTTAGTATAATACACATTCCAAATACTCGAGAATCGGGGTGTCATAACGATTGAACCCTTCAACCCATTTGAATACCTGAAGATATCATACACAAATGTTTCTACAACACTCTACTATTCATACTTGACACTATACAAGCCATGTGTCCTTATCCATTCATAAGCATATAGGAAGCCAAGTCCAAGCTTCTTGAAGCGGCAAAACTCCATGCTCATATAGGTGGTCCTTTTAGTCTTGCACCTGCATTTGCAATTTGTCAAAAGAACCATTAAGAAGATATACTTCAACCTAACATCACTTGCAGGTCTGAGCACATACTTTGGGAAGTCATTTGTGCTCCAATCTCTAACTATGGTCTTTCCACATTGAATTCAGCTCCTAACGTTGTATTAGAAGGGAATTGGGTATACCACAGCTAGTAGATTTAGATGGACTTTAATCCCATCCCAATCACCGACTTAATTACTAAGTCTCTTCCTAACCCTTTCGTCAAGTGGTCAGCCAAGTTTTGTTGCGACCGAACAAACTCAATGGATATTACCCCATTCATGATTAGCTCCCTAATCATACTATGTCTAACACCCAAGTGTCTAGACTTGCCATTGTAGATTTGACTATAGGCTTTAGCCAAGGTGGCAGCACTATCACAACGGATAGAAATTGGTGATATTGGTTTAGACCATATCGGAATCTCATACACTAAGTTCCTTAGCCATTCTGCTTCTTTACCAGCGGCGGCTAATGCTACAAACTCAGATTCCATGGTGGAGCTAGTTATGCATGTTTGCTTCTTGGAAGCCCATGAAATGACACCTCCCCCAAGCAAGAAAACCCATCCACTTGTAGAAGATGAGTCTTCAACATTGTTTATCCAACTAGCGTCCGAATAACCCTCTAGCACCGAAGGAAATCTCATATATGATAAACCATACATCATAGTACCTTTTAAGTACTTGAATACCCTTGTTATAGCATGCCAATGATGTCTACTAGGGTTACTAGTGAATCTGCTTAACTTACCAACCGCATAAGCAATATCCGGTCTAGTGCTAGTCATAGCATACATTAAACAGTCTATGGCTTTTGAGTATTCAAGCTGATCCACAGGTTTCCCTGTATTAGGCATAAGCTTCTCTTCCATATCCATGGGAGTGCTAACCGGAGAACAACCTTCATGATTGAACTTCTTGAGTATCTTCTCAATGTAATGAGATTGTGTAATAACAATCCCATTGTTCTCCCTCTTGATCTTGATACCAAGAATTACATCCGATTGTCCCATATCCTTCATGGAGAACCTGGATGATAGAAAGATCTTGGTCTTATCAACCTGATTTTGGTCAGTACCAAAAATCAACATGTCATCTACATATAGACAAATGATTACACCTTTCCCAGATGCATCAAATTTGCTATATACACACTTGTCCGCTTGGTTCAGAATGAAACCACTAGACAAGATAACCTCATCAAATCTTTGATGCCATTGCTTCGGTGCTTGTTTCAGCCCATACAATGACTTAATCAACTTACACACTTTATGCTCATTACCGGGCAATACAAATCCTTCCGGTTGCTTCATGTACACTTCTTCTTCCAAATCACCATTAAGAAATGCTGTTTTGACATCCATTTGATGGATCACTAGATTGTGAATAGCCGCCAAGGCAATCAACAATCTAATAGTAGTGATACGAGCAACAGGAGCATAGGTATCAAAGTAATCGATCCCTTCCCTTTGTCTAAAGCCTTGGATAACCAATCGAGCCTTAAACTTGTCAATTGTACCATCGACTTTCATCTTCCTCTTGAAGATCCATTTGCAGCCCAGTGGCTTACAGCCTGGTGGTAGATCAGACAAGATCCAAGTATTATTTTCCATGATTGAGCCAATCTCATCATCGATCGCTTCTTTCCAAAAAGCAGAATCTCGAGATTTAATGGCCTCATCATATGTCCTTGGATCCTCCTCAATACTGTAACAGTAAGAGTATTGGGACTCTCCTTTTTCTTCTCCCCTTCTCTTCTCTCATTTTCACTCTCCTCCCTCTCTTTTTCTTTTTCTCTTTTCTCATTTCTTCTACCTCTTCTTTCATTCTTTTCTCCCTTATCCCTCTTGAGGTATTTGAAGAAGTCTTGGTCAAGGACCTCAATGTCCTCTTCTTCCACCCTCCTTGGCTCATCAAAATTTGCATGTAATGCCACCACGGAGTTTTTCTTTGAAGCTTCCTTCTCTCTTTGATGACTCAATTGGAGCTCATAGGCCATGAGATTTCCAATGAGTTCCTCCATCTTCAATTTTGAAAGATCGTGCGATTCTTCGATTGCCACGACCTTGTCTTCCCAATCGTTGCTCAATGACCGGAGGAATTTTGGAGTCATCTCTCCTTCATTTATCCTTCTTCCAAGAATCAAAAGAGAGTTAGTGATATCGGTGAAGCGAGTGTTCATGTCGCTTATGTTCTCACCGATTTGCATAGAAAATATTTCATATTTATGGATGAGAAGACTAACCCTAGTTTCTTTAGTTTTACTATCACCCTCATGATGCATTTGTAACCTATGCCATATTTCATTTGCACTTTCACAACCCCTAATTCTATTGTATTCTCCCTCATTAAGGCCACAATAAAGAATGTTCATAATTTTCGAATTCATTTCAATTTCTTTCATTTGAGCCCTAGATAGAGAATCTAAATCATCTTCATTTGGGGGTATGTATGGATTTTGAATAAACTTACAATACTTAAGGTCATTTGATATTAAAAAGATTTTCATTCTATTTTTCCAATAATCATAATTTGACCCATTAAGCAAAGGAGGCCTTGTGGTGCATAAACCCTCTAAGTGATTAGATGTGCTAGCCATGCTAAAAATACGATTAAGTATAGAATTTAGCTAACAAGGCTCTGATACCAAATGTAGGATCGTGTGGGTTATGGGTCCACTAATCACTATTAATCTAATCACCTACTTGTTTAAGCAATCGATATGCGCAGCGGAAATTAAAAACAAAACAAGCAAGTGTAGGAAAGTAATGCAAACCACAAGAAGTCGGGGGATTTTATAGAGGTTCGGCACCCCACCCGGGTCCTAGTCCTCTCTTGTAGGCTCCGCTCGACTCCGCGAGCTCCGCCTACGTCTTCACTAACCACTCCCCGTTCCGGGCCGGGAGAGAACGCCTTTACACCACAAGCAACGCGAACAACCCTCGCTTGCTTGAATTCTTCCTCTCACAATCCGAGAGGGACACTTAGGGCTTTCACCGAAGTCCTTGCTTCTTTTGACAACATTTGTAACTGAGTGGGATTCACTCTCTAATTGAGCACACTTTGAGTAGGATGAGTATATGATCAAATGTGTGAAGTTTAGGCTTATGGAGTGTAGAATTGGGAGCTTTGAGGATTGATGTTTCTCTCTAATGTATTGGGACAATTGGAGTTGGAGAGTTGTGTTAACAACAAGTCTTGATCCTCTATTTATAAGCTCCTAAGGTATTCTAGCCGTTGGGGATAGATTTGATTGGGTTTTGTGCAAGATACACAAAGCAGAAAATCGGGCTGCAAATCTGTCTAGAACCGGTCGACCGAAACGTGGAACGGTCGACTGAACGCTTGGGTTTGATAAGAATACGGTCGACTGAAATATGAATAGATCGACCGAACACTTAAGTCTATTAAGAAAACGGACGACCGAACAGGGTTACCGGTCGACCGAATAAGCGTTTCGGTAGAGGGAAAATTGGATCGGTCGAACGAAATCGTATCGACCGATAATAGGGAATTTTTGACAAGGTTAAACGGTCGACCGAACTGGGTACATGGTTCGACCGTTTGGTTAAGTATATGGAGGTGTATATAGTTTTAATACGAATACGACCGTTGGGCATATACGACAAGAAAAACGGTCATATGAAAATCCGGAATCGGTCGACCGAAAATGTAGAACCGGTCGACCGGTAGAGTTAGGTAAAATCACTGTGGAGAGTCTGTTATAAACCGGTCGAACTGAGAACTGGTTCGGTCGACCGGTTCACACAGGAAATCTGGGTTTAAGTTTATAAGTGATTTCCGACTAAGGTTTGGGTGATCTAATGAAGTCCAAATAATGTGAAATTTCGTGTGTGACTTCTATAGGGAACCTATTGTGTATGTGATTGGTTTTTAACTCTTGTATGCTCAATTTACACATGTTCCTAAGACTCAAAATAAATCAAGATTACATGTCTTCGATTTAGCTTTAATTACATGTCTTGACTTCATTTCCTTCTTTCTCGAGTCTTGATCACCTGTAGAGGTTAGCACAATATAATGTATATGCAATGCAATATGTGTGCTACTCTACATCATCATAATTAAGATTAGGTTAATTAAATCATCAAAACATAGATTAAGGCCAAAAAGCCAACACAACATACGTCCGGTACAACATCGGACGGGTCCAGACCATAGTCTGCAGGGTCATCTTGCTCCACGATCCATGCGTCACACGCATTGGGATTTGTGATCCCTCAGGTCTGCTACTCATCAGAGAGTAAGGCAACAACACGTCTCACCACGTCTGATACGGAGGTGGCGCGACCCAAGTGTCCACACTCTTCCACACGGCGGTCCCTGGGCGGTACAAGCACGTACCCGCCATCACCTCCCGGCTCACGCTCTAAGCGAGGACACGGGTTTCCATGGACAGAGTTGATACGATCACAAGACCAGGAATTCGGTTCTGCACACAAACGGTCGACCGAAAAAGCCTAACCGGTCGATTGTCCCCAATAGGTTCGGTCGACCGAAAGTATACAACGGTCGAACTATTCTGCGCGTCACTTAAGTCGAAACGGTCGAACAGAAGTCTAAAACCGGTCGACCGAACACGAGGTCAAAATCCGGAGTTGGTCACAATCAACAAGACTATTCGGTTGACCGACTCAAGGGTCCCGGTCGACCGAAAACTACCAGGGTCATCTTAATAGTCTACGTCATATAACGGTCGAACGATATATCGAAAACGGTCGAACAACATGCAATATTATCAAGTACACTTAAGTTCCGGTCGACCCAAAAATAAGGAACGGTCGACCGAAATCCAACAGCAAGCCTCCAACTCACCAGCACATAAGCAACCGGTCGACCGCCACAATGGCATCTTTCGACCGGTGTTGGTTAAAGTTGGGCAAAAACACTAAATCGGTCGACCGCCCGAAGGCACCGGTCGACCGTTGGTCGACAGCAACCACGCACCAGTCGAGGGTTTTACACCGTTTCTCGTCGCCGGCGAGGTCTCCGACCTCGACCCAAACTTCCCACCAACGTGGGGAGCAACAAAACCACACTAGAAGCCGACAACCTCAAGATGAAGATGGAGAACGCCAGAGTTCGCTCAACGTCGCCCGTCGACATCCACCTCCAATCACGCGCGCCTCGCGTCCGTCTCCTCGACTCCACGCTCGCCTCCACATGCCGGAGTCTCCTCCACAAGCCCTGGACGTCGGAGAGAAGAAGAAGAATGAGAGAAATGGTGAGAGGAAGAGGTGAAGAAGTGAAGAAGAGAGGAAATGATGGTTTTCTCCTCAACCCAACGCACCAACAGTAACCGACCCCTACACCCATCATCGTCTCTGTTCACCCTCCCATTTCCCATGCAAAGCCACCACTAATCATGGGATTAGTCCACTAATCAAGGTTAGGGACCTAACAAGTCATGTTCTCATACCCCTCAGCGAAATGGAATTGCTGAGAGGAAGCACAAATCCATTACTGAGATTGGTAGAACTCTTATGCTTCATGCCTGCATTCCTAAGATGTTTTGGGTGAATGCATTTGCATTTGCAGTCTTTCTACTGAATCGACTTCCTCCCAGTGAAGGTCACATTCCTTATCATATGCTGCATGGCAAATATCCAGATCATAGTTGCTTAAGGGTATTTGGGTGTAGATGCATTAGATAAACTGAGTTTCAAATCTATGTTATGCGTGTTTGTAGGGTATAGTTCTATTAATAAAGGGTACTATTGCTTATATCTTCCTACTGGCAGAATTTTTATTTCTAGGCATGTTTCCTTTGATGAAACATGCCTACCTTATTCAAATCCGGGATCATTACATGCTACCTCTTCATCATCCACAGAAAATGCTATAGTCACATTCAGTGACTTTTGTAGTGGTGGTGTCTAAGGGGGGGTTTGTGCAGTCGGATTCTGAGGAAATCCAACGGAAACAGAATTTGGATTCCGGGTGACTCCGGAAAGGGGGTTGTTTGTGCACAGAGGGATGGATTCCGTCGGATTCTATGGTATGTATAAAATTTCTTTGAGTTTTCCGTCACTTTGAGGTTGGAAAGCCACGAAAATCGAATTTTTTCGGTCGACCGTCAACCATTCGGTTCACCGAAATCCATGTAAACGAACGACCGAACATATTTCGGTCCACCGAATTCGTAACTGGAATGACCCATTCGGACAACCGAACTTAGTTCGGTCTTCCGTTTACGTTCACTCTGAGAAGACTCATTTCGGTCGACCGAAACTAGTTTGGTCGTCTGTTTCCCTTATCCAAACTGTTGGAATTTTTACATTGTGCTAAGTTTTCAGGGAGTGCTGCCCCTTGCAACCCCCGCCACCTCACCAGCGATGTGGAACGTCACTCGCTCATCAGGGAGCGAGACCCCCGACCGACCCGTTGTAGTGGGCATAAGAAGTATGAGCAAACAACAGAACTTTCCATTCCCCAAATCACTTTCCGACACATGCACAAACAACAAAATTCATTCAAAGAGAAACTGATTTCTACTGAATTTTTTTTTCCTTTGCTTTCTGGTTGACTCCGAAAATCAATTTCCATCACTTTCCACGCCACTAACACCCCCTAAGATGCAACAACCAACATATCTCATAAGGGGGAGACCGCGAGGGTTTAAGTAATCTCTGAGCATCTTCGGTGTTATGAAATAATTATATTAAGTGGATGATACACCTTATATTTGGTTTCTATGTTGTAATTTTTTTATTCAAGTATATTCATTTGTATTCAAGTGTATTGATGTGTATTAATTTCTCCTTTACCTTTTTGTAACATTTATGTCACCTTAAGCCTATAAATAAAAAGGCTATTGTAATGTTCAAGAGTCACAACAAAGAGATAAAATACAACTACTTCATTGTTCCACTAATTCCTTTCTTTTTTGCTTGTATTTCATAACAAATTGTAAATATAAAATTTATTAAAAAATAAACTTAAAAAATTAGAACTCGACAATACTAACACAGAGTTCAATGAATTGAACTTGGCGCTAACATTGTCGAGTTTTGTTCAATGAATTCGGTGGTAGCATTGTTGTGTTCTAGTCACTTGCTCCTGTTATGACTAGAGTTTCTAATGAACGTGACTTTGGCACTGTCGAGTTCTTAATGAACTCGACAATTCTAATGTCGAGTTTCCCAGAGCTAGAAGACAAAATTTTGCCTCTGCCATTTGTTGTGACATAGTGGAGGTAGGTATAGTTCCGTAAAGATTCTGTGAGGAGGTATATTCTGATAATATTTTTGATAATAATAATAATATTTCAAATCATTCACCAATAATTTATTGGTATCCAAAATACCAATATTATAGTCCCATGACTACTATATTGCCTATAGAAAATATTTTAGGAACTGTTCGGGTATTTGTCTATCGACACCTAAACGAGTTCATATATAAGCATTTTACAATCTCATTTCTGGATATGTATCATTAGGAATTAATAACATCAATAAACAACGTCGAAAGGGATATGTGTTTTCCTCCTAACATAGAACGACAACATCGCGTCCGACACACTTGAAGCTCAATAGTAGAAAAAGACCCACAAGGAATATCACTTAAACAAGAATTTGGTAGAATGCTACAATGACGAATATCCTATTGGTCGATAACCTCGTATTGAATGGACTAGTTCATATACAGAGGTCAGAGGGTGTAGGAGACCAAAAGGAAATTTTTGTTTTGTCTTAGATATAAATAAGCTCATACTCTAAACAACACAATAAATCACTTGACATTATTACATAATTATTCATTACACACTAAAAAACCAACAACCACAACATGATAATATTCCAGAAACAACCAATCAGATCAGATGCAGCTAGATTAGTTTACACGCGACTTCTGGATCCGATCCCATTCTGCCGTTTAGTGGGAATGTGAAGACCATAAAAGTTGGAGTCCGTTGGAATTGGTTTATAGAATTGCTTAATACAGGAGATCTGGGAGAATCGGTCGGCCAGTGCGGGACACTCGGTCGACCGAATAACTCCAGGAGCTACAGGGATTCGGATCAGATCAGGATCGGTCGACCGGTTCTGGAAACACGGTTGACCGAAAAACGTCAGGAGATTTAGAGCTCAGGATTGATTGAGATTCGGTCGACCGGTGCTGGGTACACAGTCGACCGAAAAGCGACAGTAGCTGCAAGATGAAAATTAGCATGCAGATCGGTAGATCGGTGTTGGACACGCGGTCGACCGAAAACGTACATGAGCTTCAGGCGCTGCACAGAAGAGCGGACGGTCGAACGGCTCGGGGTGAGCAGTCGACCGATTAATGGCAGTAACGCGAACTAACCGAAAACTGATCGACCGATGGAGAATTCCGGTCGACCGTTTTCCGACAGTTATGCACGATTTGAATGATTTACTGTACGGTTTTAGCCCATTATAAATATGATTTTTCCCCTAATTTTGTAACACAACATACAATACTTATTTCTTTGAGAGAGATTAGGCTAGAGAGAGATCTAGAGTGCTTTGGGAGGCATATTGCTTCCAATCGTTTGTAATCTCGGAGACTTCTCTTGTTGGAGAAGAGCTTCAAGGAAAGGAAACCCGCAGGAGACCCCCAAGGACGTAGGCATCTTGCCGAACCATGTAAAATCGCGTGTGTCGTGGTTTGCTTCAGGTGTGTTGTGTGATTGCTTGTTATTTCCATATTATTCGTGTTTACTTGTTGCATTGAGATTGGGAGAGGGTCCGAAGTTAATTTCCGCAATCAATATTCTATATTTGTGGTGCGTGTAATCCGTAGTCGTGTTAGTGCATATTAGATCCGCCTCCCAACAGAGTCATGGGTCGAAAAGTGCACAACGGATTAGCCTCCAACGCTGCAGCAAACCTTGGCCAAGCATTAACATACACAACCCAATACTCGTCCGCGTGGAGTTTAGGCATGATACAAAGAAACACGCATCCTAATCTACTCGACTCGTTTGGTATATGGAACATCTGCAACACCGGCTGACCGTAGCCGAAATCCATGTCACCATGAAAATGTCGGTGGGATGACACCAACATTGTCGGGCTACCAAGCCCAAGTGCAACTTTGAGTACCATGTTGTCCTTCTCGTGGCACTGCACCCAGTCGACTAGCTCCAGGAAGTGTTCCTTGTTGGCGACCTCTTGTACTATGGATCGCACCTTGGACGTGATCTCCAGCAGCGGAGCGTGTTTGAGGTGAAGTCTCGGCCTCTCCAATAGCATTCGACAATATGTTACCTAAGGCCTCCTGAGGAGGGAGTGGTCAGAATAATATAAATTTTATTGAAGTGTGGGTATTCAACTTAAAATCAATCGTGTCGTACAACTTAAAACTCTGAAGAAAATTCTCAAATTAACCAATGTGAGACTATTCTCTAACATCCCGCAAGAGCTCGAGTTGTCGTAAATCGACACGGTAGATGCGACTTACGAGAAACTCACCACTTAGAACATTGATCATACCTTATGGGGTGCACGGTGTGTACAACTTATCCATCAACGTCCCACACTTAAGCGGAGATTGGGGACGAAACACCGACCTGTCATGGACCGGTTTGACGTAGTTGGAGGGCAGTGATGATCTTCCTAATTCCGCCCAAAATGTTGTGAAAATGTTGAATCCATTGGTGTCCATGAGAAGATGACTGCTGTTAAAAACGAGCGTGAAGCCGCCGCAAGCAAAGATCAGAACTTGCATGCTCAATAAGAACCCGGCCGGGCTCGGCGGTTGTATGATCAATTCTATAGATTTGGTCACGTCGTGGAAGTCAAGGCTCGCCAGTGGGACGTCAGCTTTGGCTTCCACCACCTCCACCCCATCATTGTTGCATGTGACTTCGCGTCTTCCGGTGACGCGACCGGCCAAATGGAAGAAGTGGTTCAGAATCTCTGGGAGAGTGGCCTTGACGGTGGCGACGACGGAACCGAAGTCACCTTGGCGGTAGACGTAGAAGGCACATGCCGGAGTTGAGATGTGGATGAGGTCAAGGTTGGAGAGGGAAAATATATAAGGCTTTGTAGAGCTATTGGATGCCTTCACAATGCTTCTTTGAAGGATTCGTATCTTCGTATCCATCACAAATTTTACAAGCTTTGGTGCGGTTTGAGAACTTGGTTGAGCTTCGGTTCTAATCCTACACGGCTACTCCCTCTCCATAGCTAATTGATCCAATTATAACCCAAGGTCAACTCTCATGGAATCTTAATAATGCTTAATAAAGAAATTAATGTTTAAAAGAAACTCTAATGGAATATTATATATGATGTAAAAGCAAGGTCCACTTTGATAAAATATATGAATAAAATAGGGAATTTATGTGCACTTGGCCGCTTGGATTAAAGTAAAACGACCAAAAATTTGTCAAGTTTTGCTCAGCCCTCCTTTGTTTGTTAAAATTTAACTACGACAAGATAGCAACACAAAAATATTTTTTTTGTATTACTAAAAAAGTAAAAATTATGAAAATTTAGCCCCCTTTCTCCAAAAGATATTTTTTTTTCAATGAAAGGACACGAAGGAACGAGGAAAAGAGAGGAAGAGACGAGAACACAATGCCTATATCTAGATTTTTTCTGCCCTTTTATAATTTGCACTGGATTTTAACTATTTAATCATCGAAATTAGGAAAGTCGTGTGAGGAAAAGAATCATGATCCTTCAAATTATCTTTGCAACACATCTTCAATCACCTAATTTAGAGAAAGTCATAGCTCTATTAGTGAAAGGTCGTTGCAGATCTGGTTTTGCAATTGACGGTTGATTGAATCATTGAATCGATAAGTTGGTTTTTTTTGTGATCAAAATTTTGAAATGTATTTAAGGTACGGAATCTTCCTTGTGGGATAGATCTCCAACAAATTTAGTAGTATTGGATTTGGAATATTGGATGTCATTCTTATGAATCAATAGAAGACTAGGTGTCTAATCCAAAACTTCTGAATCCGAACTTTACTAGTTGTGCTTAATAGATTTTGATTCAAATTTACAACTTTAAGTTGAAAACTTCTGGACAGGATCTGATGTCCGATTTGCAATCACCTGTGATTAGACTTGTCAATCAGGTCGTGTTCGTGTACTATTGTTTCAGACAATTCTGCAGTCGTGTCATGATTTTGTGTAATCGTGTATAGTACAACTTGAAAAAGATTCATCGTGTTTAGATTGAAAATAGTTAAGTCACATGTTATATTGATATTTTTCTTTCTAAATAACATTTTAATTGACTATTATCAAGTAAAAATAATTGATTATCTAACACATGATGCAGTTCGTGTCAGTTTTGTATAAAAAATAACTTATCGTGTAATTGTGTCGTGTTCGTGTCAAATCGTATACCAATTATTTTATATTTGTATCTTCACAAATCATCATAATAAAATATTTCAATCATACAAAGAATCATGTAAAGTTGTGTCGAAATCGTCACTCCAGAATTGGCAAACCTACCTGTGACTTTTAAGTGTTATACTCATGAAGGGTATATATAAAAGTCCATATAATTGAAAGGAATTTGGGAAATTTGAGCTTATTTGAAGGAAATCCATGAAAGTTTCATAAGACCATCATTAGAGGTCGGGCGGATTAACCAACCGCCCGACACATCACCAAAATGAAATCCGCCCCTCTCATGATTGAAGCCACGTAATCCGCCCGAGCGGATGAGTTGGATGAGTCGGTGGGGGGCACGTGCCCCCCCCCCCCCCCATTAGTTACTTTTTTTGTTTTTTATACGTTTTAATTTTAGAAAATGTTTTAAACATTATTTCAAATCATTTTTTAAAAAATAATTATGAAAATATGTTTTATATTTGTTTGTATTTTCTAGAATTTTTTTAACATTTTTTGTGTTTTGCCTAGAATTGATCCCGAAATGACGTGTAGGGGAGAGAATGTAGGTCGCTTGAGTTATTTCTGGGTGTGGTTAAGAAAATTTAGGGGAGTTGGTTTAAGCTGACGTGACAGAGAGAGAAGCTGACGTGGCTGAGAGAGAAAATCAGGTACCCAGGAACTTCCCGTGCGCTGTTAATGGTGGTCTAAGGGTGTGACTGGTTTGCAAAATAACCATAAGAAATGGGAGAAATGGACTTCCGAGGTGACTTTAAGTGATTGGTTTGTAGAAAAGTTTAAAGTTGTGGAATTGGAGTTTCATGAATTCTACTTCCAAACAACTAATTGTAACTAAGTTCCCTACTTCCATCCACTCTAAAACGAAAGAGGGTTTTCGCTTGGGTGCACTTCCAAAACCTTTTTATTTGGCTTTTGCACACGCCTAATTTTGTATTACCCCAGAACACTCACCAAACAACATATTTGTTGTGGTGCACATCCTGTAAACATTATTTCCCCTCAGTAAAATGTCGTAACAATAACCGTAACCCAATAATCCAAATTATTTGCTTAGCCTAACTAATCCAAATGACTCTGACCAAAACCCCTTAATCGAGCACAATTAAAACAACC
Organism: Triglochin maritima; assembly: GCA_963682175.1. Taxonomy (NCBI): domain Eukaryota; kingdom Viridiplantae; phylum Streptophyta; class Magnoliopsida; order Alismatales; family Juncaginaceae; genus Triglochin; species Triglochin maritima. The sequence goes on from OY821786.1 coordinate 33,554,006, forward strand.
CCCCCAAAACCGATTGGTCCCCAAATTGTTCACCCCCAATCCCCAAATCCCCAAATCAATTTCTCCCAAAATCCCCTAAAATCGGAGTGCTCTCGTCCCCTCCCTTCGTCATCTATACTAGGCGAGCCGCTCTCGGGCAATAGGCCGACCTCGTCGACGTTGTTTCACAATGGCATCACAATTAATCCCAACTGAAATTGAACAATCCAAACTCAGTCTATATAACGCATTTCCATCCTCTCCAAAAGCAAAACCAAGACACACACTAGCAGCAATGGCATCATCAACTCTTTCTTCCACCTCCACCATAACCTCATCTTCCCTCAAACCAATCCCCTCTTCCTCCACCATAACCCAATGTACCACCTATTGAACCCATTATAAACCCTACTCAACCCAACCATTGCGTCGCAAATATAGAAACTCAAGAAATTTGGGAAAATATGAACTTACCTCAGTCAACGACTAGCATACCCACTACAGGTATGCATTGTGGGGGAAGGGTAGACCACGACGACGACATTGATGGCATGGAGAGAGACCGCGACACTGGGATTGCCCGAGAGCTGCTCGCCCAGTAGGGATGACGAAGGGAGGGTAGGGCAACGCTCCGATTTTGGGGGGTTTGGGGAGAAATTGATTTGGGGAATTAGGGATTAAGAGTGAACGATTTGGGGACTTAGGGCTTGGGGCAAATCAGTTTTTTTTGGGGGGGGGGGGGTGTTTTAATTGGGCTCAGTTAAGAGGTTTTGGTTAGAGTCATTTGGATTAGTTAGGCTAAGCAAAATATTTGGATTGTTGGGTTACATTTATTGTTACAGTGTTTTATGGAGGGGAAACGACGTTTACAGGATGTGCACCACAACAAATATGTCGTTTGGTGAGGGTTCTCGGACAATTAAAAATAAGGCGTGCGCAAAGACCAAATAAACAGGTTTTGGAAATGCACCCAAGCAAAACCCCCCTTTTTGTTTTTGATTTTCTTTTATATTTAGTTGTAAATAATTTATTATGCTGGAAATTTTGTTAATTACTTTAATAATGTTGATAAATGTGACTAATTTGATTACAAATTACATTTTCATAATTAATATTATTAAATTTGTTATTTTCTTTGGTTGAGTATTATATTTTGTTAGATTTCAAGACCTAAACACACAAAACACGGATTAGATGATGAAAAAATAACGAAACAAAAAACACACGAGTTTTACCCAGGTTCACCAAAAATGGGTACAGAATTACTAATAAATCCCAAAACCCAAAAAATACATTTTGCTTGGCTTCCGGCGAGACTCCCAACCAACTCGTCGGAGTGGGCATAAAGACTATGAGTCAGTCCCAATATTTTGTTAATTAATTTTATTATTTTAATTAAAAATTATTTTGAGTTATCCATAAATATTCACATTTAATTATAATAAGTTATGATAAATAAAATATATGATATAATTAATTGGATTTGTGAAAATTTAAAAATGAGGGAAAAATAAATGACGTGGAAGTGAGAAAGTTTTGACGTGACTAAGTTAATATTTATGGATGGATTGTCGTTGAAAGGTGGATGGTAGAAAAATATAGAAGAAAAAAATGTCATACTAACGTTACAAAGAGAAAGTGTGTCGATTTGACTAGGTTGACACATTTAGATAAATGTCATGGTTGAGGATGACCTAACACTGATAAAAGTGTTGTAGTCTAGGTAACAAAAAAAATGGATTTGGAATGTCGTTAATAATCATCTCATATACAAAACAAGTTTTAAGTAATGAGAGGAAGATTAAATTTTAGTGATTTTATTGCAATACAATATAATACGTTAAATGAGTTAAGGATAAAAACAATATTTTGTGTTTTGATCTGCATTAATATGCATTTTTTTCATTTAAGTATATCTAAAAGTAGTATGTTATTGGCATTGTAAGTGTATCACACAAACTAAAGAAAGTGTATCTCCGAATTACGAAGAAACAAGTAAATTCAAAAATCACAAAGGTAAAAACCTAATATTGGAATCTTCGGAATGCATGTATGCAAAATGATCTTTTTACCTAAGATCATTCGTAACCATGACTCGGACGACCTGATCATGAGCGTTCTCTCTCTTCCACATCACATTTTCTTTCCCCTTAACCCACTTTCTTCTCTTTCCTACACTATTCACATCTTAACCACAACTCACCACAACCTCTCTTTCCTTCACATCATTTCGGGGTCAAACTTGGAAAAAATTAAAAAAATACTAAAAACTCTAAACAATTATAAAACGTATTTTCAAAAAAAATTCAAACAAAAAAGCAACCCGGACGACAACCTGGTGACCGGGGTCCTGGGGGTCCTGGGGGGCACGACCCCCCGTTACTGATGCTCTGACATCAAAATCAAAATCAATGGCAATTAAACGACAATGCAGGGAGGATTAAATGTTAAAAATCAGTGAAGGTTACGAATAAACAACACGTTTTATTATATAAAACCATTCCATTCCATGAATCATTTTGAAGTTTGTATTTATTGTTGTTTATCTTGAATATGTGATTAAAGTATTCGTGGAATAAAACAGACATTCGGTCGACCGGAAGGCATTCGGTCGACCGGATGTGTGTTCTGATTTGTCCAGCAACATTGCCTGTCGTGTTTCGGTCGACCGAGAGGAGTTGTTTGGTCGACCGGACACATGTGGGAGCTGGGCAAAAGTGCCTGTTGATTTTCGGTCGACCGGGCACACACGAGGAGCTGGGAAAATGTGCCTGTTGATTTTCGGTCGACCGGAACTTAAGTGTTCGGTAGACCGAGTATGCACTCGAGCAAACAAGAAAATTGTCTGTCCATTTTCGGTCGACCGCTACTTAAGGTCCGGTCGACCGATGGAACCTGGTTTGCGTTACGGTTAGAAGATCGGTCGACCGAAGCACCAGTTCGGTCGACCGTTTGACCCAGTCCAACCCACGATTTGCACATTTCTCCAGGCGATTTTGGTGCAACTTATACTTGTTTAGGCATACTATATAAAGGCAATTTTGCCCCCCTTTGTCATAGAGAACAATTAGATTAATTGTTATTGTCTACTTTGCATTCTTGAGAGAAAAGAGAGAGAGCATCATTGTTGATTCGGTGGGATCTAATTTAACTGGGTATTCTCGCCGGTTGTTCGTGTTCCCTGTAAGCCTCTCCTTGTAATTCGTTTCTCTATTGTAGATTTGGAGTTGTGTCGTCCGTGGTTTTTTCCGCATTGGGTTTCCACGTTAAATCTTGCGTGTTTTTCGTGATTTGGTGTTTTTGATTTGCAATCGTGGTTTCTTTCTCCATTGGATTTGTTATTTTCAATTCCGTTGCGTACTTGGAATTGGTTTTAATTCTAACAGTATCATTTAATGGACATGTATTGCAACAAGTAAACATATTTTCTTCTGCCTACTTCAATCCTTAATCCTCATTATACACAAGTATATATACAACAATACATACATATACATATTCTTTAAGCTCAAAAAGAATTTCCAATTAAACCAACAAAAATAAAAACATCATCAACAGAGCTATGCAAGTATTAAGATCTACAATTTTGGACTTGGCAGAAATACTATGTCCATTAGCCACACTAGTAGTAGTATTATTGTTAGTCGATCGACCGGAGCCCCTCCCTGCTAGACCACCTCCAATAATAGTACCAGTAGCAGCACCAGTACCACCGTTAACACCCCTATTTCTTCCCGTTACTTTTGTACCGCTACTACCTCGACTTCGACCCCCTGCTCCGCTGCTGCCTCGAGCACCAACACCACCACCTCCTCCTCCGCCGCCGCGACCATGGGCACAGGAAATAATGTTCACTAAGAACATTGCAAGAAGGAGAACAACCAGAGCTTTGCGAGTAGACATATTTGTGGAGTGATATGTAAGTAGCATGCAAAGCTATGGTACTCCCATGTTGTATTTAAACTAGCGGTTAAGCTAACGAAAAGTCTAAGACGACATTTCCTAGCACAAACAAAATTTAAGCACTTCACGCAAATTAGGGTCTGTCTAATGATTATGTGACACGCAATTGAGAAACATCAAAGTAATATACATGAATGAGTCAACACGGGAGTTGGAGAAGGTCAATATCTGTGGTTAATCTTTGGTACGGTAGTCAAAATTTTGATTTTGGAAAAACTAGATCAATTAGTTTCTAACACCATGCATTATATAATTAGAGACGTACGTATTTGTCTTCAGGTTTCTGTATACCTCTGTGCATCCCTTACTTACAAGTGATGAGTTAAAAAGCATCTTGAATGATGATTTATGTGATATATCTATGTTAGCAGTAATTACAACAATAATAAAGAATGCATTTAAACTGTGTGTTTAATATTAGAGAGATTTATTCTAAATGTTAGATTTCTTTAGAGTTTGACTTTTCTTGAGAATTTTTTTTGTTTTTGTTTTTGGCACACGTGTTGACTTTTCTTGAGTGGTTCGTTTGAGTTGCCCCAGTAAAAGGCAAGTTTCAATCTTTTAACCATAATCGACACATATCCTTCAATGTTGGCGGCGAAAAATATTGCCAAATAATGATGATTCATACTAAGTTATCCTATCTGCATTCCAATCTGATATTGTTGCAGATTGCAATATTTTGAAGGTCAATGGTCCCGTTATCGGAAGATCCTCGAAATGTCCTCGTATTAAAATACAAAATATTAAATTATCATTAGGAATTAGGTGTCGGGTGTTTAATAAGTCACGGGTCACACCCGGTGGGTAGGGTCGAGCAGGGTTCGGTTTCGGCAGGTCCAAGTTCTTGTCCCTCGGATTTTTTGGCCTATTTTTTCATATTGAAGATATTCATATAAAAATAACTTATAAATATCCAATTAAAAACACTATCAAATTCGGATTTAAACAAAAATAATCGATTTATCGATGTTATTGTCTCACCGACTACCATGTCTACACATCTTAACTGATAGTGAAATTTTATTAAATACAATAAATTTACAAATTCCAAAAATTTCTTATGTATTAAGTATTACAATTGCAAATTACAATTATATATAATTTATTCGTCTTCGTCGCTACTCTCGTGGATCTAAATGGTCTGCATTCTCTCTTCCACGTCCAACCAATCATTCAAGCAAACGTTTGTCTCAAGTAATCTGGCAGACGTGTTGTACCTTTGTCGGTCAATACCCATTTACCTGCGTTAAATCCATACTTAGATAACATTGTTGACGTCAGATGAGTTAGTAAATTGCGTACTAATAAATAAACTATTAAAAATCTAGCAGAATTAGAATTCCACCGGTCCAAAACATCATAAGATTTGCAATATGCACGAGTTAACTAGATATCAATATTTAAATATGCAGTTAATTCGTTATGTGTTCAACTTATACCAAACTTAATCTTTTTTCGTTTAACCAAATTCATTGAGAATTATCATCATCTCTATCTTCATCCACAAATAGGTGTTGTTGGGAAGATGATGAACTAGTAATGTTTCAACTCATTTGATTAACATTATGTAATCATTCATATAGACTAAAATATGTATCAGGGTGTGCTCTAATGTCTTTTAAGTAATTTTCACAACCTTTATAAACATGTTTTCAAAAATAATAAATTTAAATCTAAGATTCATAACAAAAGCTGAACAAAAAATTAATGGTGGAAGTTTTCAATATTTATTAAACTTAACCTCCATTACATTTATAGTTTCTAAAAACTATCATTACTCCTATATTTATTAAATACTTTAGTAATTGGAAGTAATTCAGATATAAATAAAGTTATCAGTTGTGTAATATATTTCACTTAATGTCTTAGTAAAGTTGAAACAAAGTTTCAAATAATCAAACATAATTCTACAATTATCCCAATCAAGATAATTAGTTAAAATGTTCATTTTGTTTTTCATTATGAAAAATTGTAATTAAAGAATTATAATGACAACATTTCATAAGTAGAGTTTCATCTACGAGGGACATCTAATTTAAATTTTCTAGATCTAACGTCATTACTAGAACACAATTCTCTAAATTTTTTATATTTATATGTTATATTACTACCTACGTAGGTGATAACATCTCTAACATTTTGTAAATAAGGTTTACTATTTCAAGTCCATCTTGTACGACTAAGTTTAAAACATAACAAACACATCTAATATTAAAAAGAATACTATTTAAAAGGAGGATTACATAATCTTACAAGTAATTCTACTGCTCTATAGTTATTAGTAACACTCTCAAAAGAAATTGCACAAATTTTATTTTTTATTTAATAAGCATGTAATACATTTCTTATCTGGTTATATATAATCATAATAGTGTGTAGGTGCAAAATCGGTGCATAAGATACAACTGCATTTATTTGTTGGAACGGTCCTCCTCATGAACCATTTGAATCGGTCTAGGGTTGTTACTTCCTAGAGGTGGTTGATAGGGCTGATATTGATTATTAGGTCTTGGATTCACCTCAGGTTGACTTGGAAACTGACTCTTTTCTCTTTCACCTACTATTTGTGCTAGTTGGCTGACTTGTGTTTCTAGCCTTTGGAAGGATTTGGTGGTTGTTTGCATAAAAGTTTTAACCAAATTTTCCAAGCTTGTCAACCTAACATCATAATCTCCATTGTTACTAAACCCAGATGATGTATTATTTTGGTTATACGGGTTTGGTTGTTGTCTAGGAGGTTGACATTGTTGGCTCCATGAAAGATTGGGATGATTACGCCAACCCGGGTTATAGGTTGATGCGTAAGGGTCATTTCTAGAATGGTTAAATGTGACATTAACTTGTTCCAAGTCCGCACAATCCTCCATTATATGACCTGTTTGACCACATCTAGAGCAAGGGATAGAAGATGCTTGATTCACTAGGGGTCGGGTTTTTACCTTTAGACTTTCCATTCTACGCATAAGGGTAGCTAGTTTTGCTTCAGCAGCCACAGTAGCATCTACAGCTAAGACACCTGGTTTTGGTTGACTTGCTATTCTAGATCCAATACTCGGGTTATTCGGTGCTCTAGCATTGTCCCATTGCATACTATTTTTGCTAAATCCTCAAGAAAAGTCCAAGCATCATTCTCATTTTTGGACATGAAGTTTCCTTGGCTTACAGATTCTACCATAATCCTAGATGTAGGTATTAATCCCTCATAAATAATTTGGCACAATTGCCATCTTGGAATTCCATGATGAGGGTATTAGGTCAACAGACTCTTAAATCTTTCTAAATAAGAATAGAACGGCTCGCTCTCAAATTGAACGAATGCAACAATTTCATTCCTGATCCAAATAGTCTTATGGTTGGGGAATTTTTTTTAAGAATACTTGAACAAACTCAGCCCAACTCCTAATATATCTTTCGGCTATAGACTATATAGTCATTTCTTAGTGTCGTCCTTCAGTGCTAGAGGCACGAATTTAAGACGCACTGCCTCCTCAGAGATATGCTGGTATTGCATAAGGGAGCAGATTTCCTCAAATTCTCTAAGGAAGAGATATGGGTCTTCCTTAGAGGTTAACTTGGGCAACATACTCATGTATTGTGCCTTCAGTTCGAAGTCGCGACCCGATATGATGGGCATAACGATGCATGATGGCTGAGCAGCCATCGTTGGGTAGCACCGATCCCTCAGAGTCATAGGTGGTGCAACAGGTGGGTCCACTACATTCTCACCCATTGGATCCGGGTGAGGTGGTGCAACAGGTGGATTGAGGCTAATCTCTAGACTGGAATCTAGATGAACTCGTGAGAGTCGATTGCTCAAGTACCGAACCCAAATCTGAGTGCACCGGTTTGAATCAATTTTTGAATTCAAATTCCAAATTTAAATTCCAAATTCAAATTCATGAATCAATTGATTTTTTCTTATAATTTTTTTTTTCAAAAATGGAAACAAATAATAGAAGGAAGAAAGATGATAAAGGAATCCTAATCTAGAGAATTGAGATGAGAAGAGAAAGAAGACTCAGATGAGAGGATTAACTTAACTCTAAAAGATAGATAAGAGGGTTGGTCAGAAGTTTCCTAAACAAGCACGGTTCAAACAATCCTAGACCTAATGTTGCTTAAATCTAGACGACTCCTAACTGGTTGAGTCGAATTTGTTCGCTTGATTCACCTCCCTCACTAATCAAACCAAATTGGTCAGGCAGTGTATAGCTAGTGGGGGCGCTTCCGACAGAGTCGGTGCCAATTAGACAACCACTTCGCTTGGAAGACTTACGTCAGCATAAAAATACTTTCTAGAGTCCGAGTCCTTAGGGGCCAATGTCTAATTGATTTTAATTTTAAGGCTTGGGTGACACTTTAGGATTGTGATTTGTGGGCCACGGAAGGGTGATGAAATCCCCACCGTATCTTTTCCTACGGAGTTGCCCTTAAGATAGTTTAACTTAAATCTAGCAAAGATAGTCAAACATTGGTCTTTAGTTGGGGGACAATTGCAAGGTTGTATGCAAACTAAATTATATGCTTAAATGCAATCGAATTTGCAAGAATTTGCAAGAATTTAGCAAGAATAGTGCAAACAAAACACTATATGGTGCATGCACTAAGTCTTTCTAATTTTGTCAATTTTTAGGTCAGAGTGGAATTATTGCCAATTATGGAATTTGAGCTTAACAAGTGCAGTTTTACAAAAAAGAAACTTTCCGAAAATAGAAATTACGAGGAAAAAGGCAACAAAGTTTACCTACGCACGCTTAGTCGGGTTCGCCGCCCACTCTCAAAAATTTCCAATTGCTCTACGCGTCCACCCAAAGATGGAGACGACCCCAGAAAAAATTGAAGCCCTGATGCTTCAGACGTGCGGCGGATCCGCCGCAGGTTGTGCTTTAGATGCGGCGATTTTGCCGCCCTTCTTGCTCCAACTGTGCCCGGATTTCGCCGCGCACTCCGCTGTCTCCTGAAACACAAACCCAAATTGTTAGATCGCGCACAAGATAAACAGAAAAGAATCGAAATCACTAAAAATAAACAAAATCTTCGTCGCCTCCCAGACAACGGCACCAAAAACTTGATGAGAATTTTATTTATACCGCAAGTGCACAGCGTCAATGAAGACGTGGCAAGTACGGGTCGAACACAAGGAGGGAGAGATATTGTTATTTTTGTGATTTTCGATTAAGGAAAGAAAGAGAGAGAAATAAGGTTGGTTTGAGATTTTGGATTTTTTATTTTCTAAAACAAGAACAACAAAAACAAACTAAGAATAAAGCAAATATGGATGAGAGTCCAGCGGGTGGAGGTTTAGATATCAGGTTTTGTTTAGAGAAATCTGAAACTTATAATAAATCACATTAGTTATAAAACATTAGATGATAAATGACTCAACATGAACTCAAGCAATCAAAATATACTAACACGAAATTAAAATAATAACATCATTCTTCTTCTCGTCACCCTAAATCCGTCACCCCCATCCTTTGGAGAGAGTTAGAAACTCATGGATGGAGGGAAGGAGAAGGGGTCCTAGAGAAACTACAAAAGAAAACTAAAAATAAAAAATAAACCAACAGAATTTTATTGCTAAAGAATGGAATAAAAACTAAATTTTTTCACAACATCGTTTTGGGGCTATTTATAGCCGATACAAGGGACCCCAAGTATAAAATAGGAAAGTACACGCGTCATGACACGACTGGACAAAATCCGGGGCCACGGATCGAAAGGGGTGCGGCAGATTCGCCGCAAGTTGCATGTAATGTACGGCGGAAACGCCGCAATTTTAGCTCTGATTGGATCCAGATTTTTCCTGTTTGTTTATGGTATGATTTAAATATCCTTTGCGCGTCTGGATTGATTTCTTTCCTTTCTTTTGAGCTAAGAATTTATTTTTTCATATATTTGGAGATCCAAATTGATTTTTCTTTAGAACTTCTCCAAAATAATATTTTGGTACTTGTAATTTGCAGTCAGGTCCTCGGCTTTTTGTAATTAAGTCCCTGACTACTTTTGTGCTTAGGTCCTTGGTCTTTTTGTAATTAGGTCTTTGAATGCTTTTATGCTTGGATGAACTTCAATTTGAACCCCGATAATCTTGAACTTGGTCTTTATGATATAAATGAGTCTCTTGCACGCGTTTATGCTCGGGATATGGGTAATTTGCATCCAGGTCCTTTTTTTTAAAATAAGACTAAACACATACCTTAGTAGCATTTATTGAAATAAAGTTAATCTAAATGAACGATATATGATGCAATGTATGCAATGCATCAAACATGTATTTAGATTGATAGGTTGTCATCATCAAAAAAGGAAGATTGTTGGCTTTTTGACTACAAATCGCTAATCTGTTTTCATGATTAGTAACATATCAATAAACACATGCAATTCTTTAATATCTATGCATTCATATATTGTATCTCTAATATTTCAGGAGACAAGTGTGGATCAAGACAAGAAATCAAGATTTCAAGTAGATAGGTTTTATATTTCTTGTTCTTAGGATTATCATGTAACTTGAGCATTTATATCTTTGATGTATTGAATTGCATAACCCTTAGGAAACCTATAGAAGTCTCACACTTTATTCTATATCCAACCGACTTCGTTAGTACATCGACAAAACATAGAAATTCCTTTAGAATAAGATTTCTGGTTCAATCTGGTCGACCGGTAAGACATCTAGTTCGACCCGAACTCAACAAACTTATTTCTTTCTTTTAAACGGTCGACCAGTCATACCTTTAGTTCGACTGATTCTATAATATATTTTCACTGTCTAAATCGGTCGATCGAATATCTTTTCCCGTTAGACCGTTTGAATATGTCAACCAATATAACCCAGTTCGACCGATACATTCTTGCTTCCTGTTATATCTTGACACGTATCCCGGTTAGAGTGATAACCGGTCGACCAAAACCTATATTTTGTTTGACAGTTTGCTTTCCGTATTTGTCTTTAATATGACCGTTATACTTGTCGTATTATACAACCGTCGTATACACATACTTTCACCTAACCCCTCTTTTGTATTTTGGGCACCAATCGAACAATGCCCCAACGACGGTCGCCCGATTGAAGAACATAACAAATTCCCAAACTTCTTGTTTTCGATCGATACACCCTTTGTTCAACCGACTACAACTTACCCCTACCAAATCTCCCTCAACGGTCGACTGATTGTTTATCTGGTTGGACCATTCACTTAAGTTCTAGCCTTGGAGGACCGACCAGTACGCACTTTATGTCGACCGTGTTCTTATTTACAAGAAATCGGTCGACCGTTTAGCCTGATCCGGTCGACCGATTATGTCCTGATTTGAGTTCTGAACTTCCTGGTTTTATGCTTTTCACTCAAATCACAATCACTTCAATCCGAACGACTATATTATGTTTGGAGCTTATAAATAGAGCTTAAACCAATCATACAAGGTTACCAATCCTTTCTCTAAGCTCACATACTCTTACTACTCTCAATTTGCTCTAAACATCTTTTGTGCTCACATCTTTCCATTTGAATCAATACATTGCTTCCATCATTCATTCAAGTGCTCAAGATTAGGTTACTCAAGCTTTCATTCAAAGCATTGTAATAGCTTCCGGAGTGAAGCTCTTCTCGGATTGTGAGAAGGTGGTCGCAGCTTGGCGAAGGTGTTCGCAAGCTTGAAGTGTAAAGACTTGATCTCGGCCCGGAACAAAGATTGGATTACTGGAGGACACGAAGTTGCTCGAGGAGAAGCAATTCGTAATAGAGGACTAGGATCCGGTGGTTGGATCCAAACCTCTATACATCCTTATTTTGGTTTGCTCCCTTAACTTTTACTTTTTAGTATTCTTGCTTAAAATTGCTCTATCATTTTAAAAGAACGTAATTAGTCTATTCACCCCCTAGACTAATGTTTGGGCTCGTTAGATCCTACACTTTAAACTTCATGCTTTAGAACAAACTCGGCCCATTTTCAAAAAAATCAGAGCAAATAGAGAAATAGTAGAGAACAGTTGAAGGAATTTGGTGTGCAGAAAATGAGAGGGGTTGAGAGGTATACATAGGATGAGAGAGGTGTATTTTCGTAATTAAAAAAATAAAATTTGCCCAACGGCTATAATAGCCTTATAGTCGTTGGGCTAACGGGTCCACCTGGCCCTGCGCGACACAGCCCAACCCAACCTGCTGGCACATCGAGCCGCCACAACCCAAATCCCAAATCTATTTAATATAGATGAAAATTATGCATTTCACACTCAACTTTTGTCTACCTTTATCTTCGAGAAATCAATACACAAATTCTAAACTAAGTTCAATTTTCATCTACACCAAAAATTTATTTTTTTAAAGAATAAACTACCGTTAAGTGATAATTTTTAACCAAAACTCAGTTGAAGCATTTTAGAGTTTTGGAGGGTTTTCCCCTCTCCTGATTGTGGAATTCTTGTTGTTTTGGATCTCGATTTGCTTCCGTCTTGATAAAATGGCAACTTTTAGTGACTCTTTGTACGCTTTTGCATAAACTCGTAACCAATTTTGGTCTCAACTAAGAATGGAATGAAGATTGTATACAGTAGTTATTACATTGCATTTTACTATAATGGTGAATCTTACAAATGTAAATTTAGAAAATGAAAATTTTAGTCAATGTAGGACACACTAGCTCCTCCAGGGGAGAGTATTTTTTGGACCGGACTGGACGGAATCTGACCGGTCTGGGTTCCGGTCCGGACCCTGGGATGGGTTTGTATTTTGGTCTGGTCTGAATCTTGTCCAAAACCTAAATTTTCACACAAAACCCCGGTTCGGTCTGGGTTTTTGGGCCGGACCTATCAGTCCGAGTTCGGTCCGATCCGGTCCGGTCCGATCTTCGGTTCGGATCCCGGAAATCATCCGGGTTCAAGACCCTGGAGAGCATCCGGTTCGGTCTGGTCCGGATCCGGACCGATGCTCAGCCCTAAGCTCCTCCAACCTCTCATTGTTGCTTATTTTTCTGGAAGCCAGAATTTGGGAAAGGTTACCTTAGACCACCATTAACAGCGCCCAGGAATTTCTCTCTCAGTCACGTCAGCTTCTATCTCTGCCACGTCAGCACAAAACAACCCCCTACAAATTCCTTAACCATTATCCAATACACCTAGTCACGCTACAGTATTTGTTGTTACGTCATTATTTTTATTCTTTTCTTTAAAAGTTTTTCAACAATCAACAAAATATATTAATAATCATTATTGTAATTATTTAATATCATTAATTCATTCATTTTTAATTAACATTTAATATATAAATAGGGAAATATTATTAAAATTTAGGAAACCACATTACATAGTACATTAAATGGAAATTTAAAAACTAAAACAAAAAATACATCATTAAATACTAAACTCAAATACTAAACTTAAAATACACCAAGATGCATTTCCTTCAAATCGTTGTCACATGTTAATATCAAATTGGCTTGAAGGTTCACATGTGTGGTGCGATCACGCAACCAATCTCTCCTTCTCAAGTACCTGGTAATATCCACTACACGTTCAGTGGAATACCGAACTGGATCGTTCACGGAATTTCCAGGTTGGTCCTCCATAAATTCATTCCAATCTCCAAAATTAGCGTAGGAATCGCGTTCATCCTCCACTATCATATCATGCATTACAATGCAAACTGTCATTATTTTGTTAAGCACAACATTACTCCATGCAAGAGATGACTTATTCACGATCGCAAACCGCGCTTGCAAGACTCCAAATGCACGTTCTACAACTTTGTGTGTTGCTTCTTGTCGTTCAGCAAATAACATGTCCTTCGGTGTTTGTGGATGAACGATTGACGGAATGAATGCCGCCATTTTGGATAAATATCATCCGTAAGATAGTATCACATATCATATCGAGAACCGTTTACCTCAAACGTCACAGGTGGAGCTCGTCCTTCCATTACGTCGTCAAAAACCGGAGATCGTTGCAGGACATTTAAGTCATTACATGAACCTGGTGTGCCAAAAAACGAGTGTCATATCCACAAGTCAGTCGACGCCACTGCCACGAGGACAAGAGTGGCAGTACCACTACGCCCTTGATATTGGCCCCTCCATGCAACCGGACAATTTCTTCACACCCAATGCATGCAATCGATACTTCTCATCATGTCTGAGAACCCACGCTGCTCACCAACGTGAAGTAGTCGTGCTAAATCACTTGCATTAGGTTTTCGGAGGTACTCACCGCCGAAGTTAATTACACCGTCGCAAAAAATTTCAAGTGCATTTCTTGTCGTAGATTCGCTTAGCCTTAAGTATTTGTCTGCCTCATCTGTCACAACACTGTACGCCAGCATACAAATCGATGTGGTACATTTTTACAGGCCAGAGATGCTCATCCTACCGTTTGCGGCTGGTGTACGTTGGAAGAAGATATCAGGCTCCTCAATGACACTCACAATGCGAAGAAAGTCATGCTTTTGCATCCTAAATCTTCTCCTGAAAATTTTGTCAGGATAAACATGGTCGTTAGAAAAATAATCGGCAATCACACGGTTGTAACCAAGCTTCCTATCTCAATCCGGGTTCAAAGTTCACCTTCTACGCCTCTTAGGACGTCGATCCACCACTTCGGAGACATACTCCGTTAAGCAGTTCAACACTTAGTCACAAGCTTCGTCATCGGATGTTGAAGATGATGAAGACTTTGAATTGGAAGACTTATTGGATGAAGACATTGTTCGTAGATGAATGAGTGAGATTTGGTGGAACCAACCAAGATGACTGCATTTATAGTTGTGAGAAATAACCTACAGTATGTGCGTGACTACACAAAACACAAGACGATGACAACGGTTCTTGGACTTCTCAAGCATCGAGGACCTATAGTGCGCGTGTGACTACACAAAACACAAGACGATGGCATCGGTTCTTGAACTTCTCAAGCATCGAGGACCTATAGTATGCGCGTGACTACACAAAACACAAGACGATGACATCGATTCTTGAACTTCTCAAGCATCGAGGACCTACAATGCGCGCGTGACTACACAAAACACAAGACGATGACATCTGTTCTTGGACTTCTCAAGCATCGAGGACCTACAGTGCGCGCGTGACTACACAAAACACAAGACGATGACATCCAATCTTGGGGTTCTCAAGCATCGAGGACCTACAGTATTTCATATCCGTATTTGTATTTTGTATCCGATGTTTATGAGTATTGTACTAGTCTTTCGTATTTCGTTTATGAATTTTTAAAATTTTAAATTTAATTATATCTGAATAAATCAAAAATAATAATTAATCATAAAATAATTTTACAATTAATTTTCAAAACCTAATTAATTAAATTACAATTTAACTAATCAATACATTAACCTAATTATATATAACTAATCCTTTTCTTTTAAACAAACAAACAAAACAAAAAATTTAACTAATCCGGGGGGGGCACGTGCCCCCCAGGCGGTTCCGCCCGGGAACCACCCTCCGTTAAGGGAGGGCATTTCGGGCGCCCGAAAAATACCACCCGTTAAGGGTGGTCTCGGCTGAACTCAGTGTGAAGGGGGTCCCCTTCTAAAAAAATGTAACGTTGTCTGATTGTCAGCTGATAAGTGATATTGGGCTGAAGTGCCTCGTTGAAGGATGCGCCCGTCGTCGTTTCAAGATGTTGGGCACATGTGATTTATTTGTTCTAATACTTCAAAATCCTGATATATTTATCATAGTTCAAGAGTTGTTAATTTGTTCTTATGTTTTTCAACCTGTACGTAGGGAGATGAATTTTTTATGCAAATTGGTTTTCATTAAAATTGTTGGGTTGGTGATGATGTATGTATGTATGTATAAGGTGGTTCCTGTTTTCGTGCTAATAGTTTCAACTTTCGATGACCTGGTGATTGGTTGCTGCGGCCATTTTGGGAAATGGTCGTAACTCAATATGTTTGGTCTGAGTGGTGAAGAATCCGTGAACAATGTCAGAAAATGGATTAGATTGTAATTGTTTCATTTTTGGTTCCTTGGGTTATTTGCTTTCGGTTAGGCTGTCAAATTCGTGTTTCGTGTCGGGTTTAACACAAACACATACAACACAAAACACGAATTTGACACATTTTTTTCCTCAACCCGAACACAAACACTAATTAAAATGAAATGGTCAACATGAACACGAACACAAAAATCTAATCTTAAACCCAAACACGAATAAGATAACCCAAACAAGACCCACGTTGAAACGATTTCATTTTTCGAATTAACCCGAATAACTCAAACGTGCTTGATTGACACGAATTAACCTGATTAACTCAAACACACTAGATAAACATGAACTGACACAAAATAAATTATAAACCTGCATCAATACTTCAACAGTCAACATCACAATTTGTTAAATATATCCATAATGATAATTTTCATAAAATTTATCAAAAATCCAAAAACATTAATTCATCACAATTCACAAGTCATAAAGAAAATAAAATTCATTAACTTCGAAAACCAATCATCATTAATTTGTTTTTTCCAAATAATGAACAATTAAATGTGACAATCAATTTATTCTATTTAAAATGAAAAAATGTGAATGTCCATGAACCTCCGTGAGAATTACTTCCTTCTTCAAATGAGTCATCAATTTCGTATAGCACCTTTTGGGTGAGTTTGACATTATCTTCATTTAAAAAGCCATTATCTTCGTAATTGCATTAGTCATTCAACATGATATATTAAATAATTTGGCAAATATTAATGTAAATTAACATGAATGAGAGTTGAAGTATATTGGGGTGACATTTATCTCCAAAATGATCTAGAACACGACCTCAAACACTAAAGGTAGCTTCAGAAGTAACAGTTGATACCGGAATTACAAGGTTACGACGAGTCATAATAGCAACAATTGAATAACTATTTTATCAGAAAGAACCCAAACAAAACACAATCAGCTCTGAATTCTGTTGTTTTTCCCCTCAAGCAGGTTCGCTTATTTCTCAACGGGCAAAAGCTTCCATAAAAATATGTAATTCGGGCACAATATGCCTATCGTGAGTCTTATGTCTTAAGTTGAATCATAAAATAGGGTATCATACACATACAAGTGCAAAATCTCCAGTAACAATAGCAATATTCTTGCTATTGAAAAGACAGTGAATGATGAAAGGCCACGACCAGTTTCGTTAGATACCGACAGCTGTTTCTGGAAGAATGTACTGCACAACAGCTATTCGCTTATAGATCTTTTGGTATCTTTATCCACCACAAGATGGATAATAGACACGTCTCCAAATTTACTAGGGCTCTAGTAAGTCATCTTCAGACTTCTCTGCGTTCCGGGAACAAAAGATCATTAGTGAATACAGAAGCCATTTTTCTATTAAATGGAAGAACACCAAATGGTAGGTGTTCGTATGGATATCACTAAAAAAGTATGTGTTTATTTCATGTTATCCTCCTCCAATGCCTATCTTCTATTGGTTTCTCTTTTATGGAATGTCTATTTTCTATTGGCTGTATTCATATTTCCTGATAAATATTGTCTAAACTACTAATGACAATTGATGCTCCTACGGTCTTCAGTCTTGACAATGACCAAATCTAGTTTAATGACCAGCCTATTGTGTTCTTGAGTCTTGACAATGCTTTTGAAGCTTTGTGCCTTTTATTTTACCAATAATATTTTTATAAATTGGTGGTTAGTTTGATTCTGAATTATTTTCAAATTTATTTTGAGGATTAATTTCAAATGTGGTTGGTATTTCTGTAAGTGAACAAATAAACTCTCATACTAGATTTGCCTGTGTTATTGACATCCGAAAACAAGTTGAGGAGATTTGGAGAATCCCAAAATAAAGAATCGAAAAATATAAATATCATCTAAACGAAATTGTATCCATGTATGTATCGAGCTTCTACTTAGTTTAGCATAAGATACTATAAGAAATTTGATCATACTTAAAAAAACAACATTGTATAACATCCTTTCTATCTTATTAAAAAAAAGCAAACATACATACATGGAAAAACCCTGAAACATTTATTTTTTTCCTCATGGAGAGGAAAAATTGACAAAGCTATAAAAATAAAACCAGTAAATCTAGAGGTCTTCCTTTGGCACTCTCTCTTTCTTGACTTGTTCTTTCGTTTCCTCGGACTTGTGTTTGGCCGCATCGTAGTTGGAGGGTAACGTCTCCTTGGCTGAGTCCAGCGTCTCACCAGACTTCGCCTTCGCCGCCTCGTACGGCTCCTCTGCTTCGTTAGCCGCCTTCTCCGCGGCGCTCGTCGCGGCATCCCTCCCTTTTTCTACGTAGCTCCCAGCGTCTTCATGGATGGTGGCAATGATTTTGAGTTAGAAAGCAATATTGCTGATTCCTTCAAATGATACATACACATGTGCCCCTTTTCTAATTAAGCAATTATTATAAACTATGTTCCATAACTTCATGTCTAGATTTCTAAATCCACGAAACGATGTATCTATCTATGTCGCTGTAGACTTCAAAGAGGAACGTTTGAGATTGCAAATAGACCTGGAATTCGGACCGTATCGGACCGGAAAACTGGTCGTACCAAACACGACCTGTTTTAAAGAATATTAACAAAAGGTTACGACCCAGACCACACGGCACGACCCACGTACCCAGGGGTCCGGGCGCAGTCGCAATTTTAATTGCGAACACTTTTTTGGTTTGAATGTAATTAACATTAATGTAATGATGTCGTGACCTTTTCTGATAGAAGTAAGAAATGCTACTCTTTAACTATATTTCAGAATGCAAAACTCCTGAATAGCTTACCGGAGACAAGTTGTTGGACCTTCTCCGTACCCTTCTTGGTGGCATCCTTAGCCGCCTGCGTCGCGCTTTCGGCGCTATCTCCTCCGATATCGGCAGCCTTCTTACCTGCATCGGTCGTCTTATCGGAGACATAACCCGTGCCACCTTTTGCAGCATCTTTACCCTTCTTAGCCGTCTCGGCCGCCTTATCCGAGACGTAACCCGTAGCGTCGTTAGCCTTCTGGGTTGCCTCTTCACCGTACCGCCCAGCATCTACGAAACATATATAAGCGCAATTCAAATCCAAACGTAAAGCAAAACAACATAACAACAAAGATTTAACGTAATTCAGTAGTAACAGAAGTGAGTACTATATACTATATATATGGATATAAAACAAAATAACACAACTCCAAACGCCAACAAATTAACATGGAGAGAGACCACAACAAAGATTTATAACGAGGTTCGATCGTACAAGCACTCCGTCTCATCCTTCTAGTCTGGAGATAAAAGGGAGTCTACACACACACGCATATATATATATAGCAAAATAATACAACTCCAAAGACATGAGTGATTCGATAAATACAAAACATAGAACACAAGTACACGACTCCAAAGACAATTAAGTATAAGTGAGTTCTACAGATATATATAAAGCAAAAGAACACAACTCCAAAACACCTACAAAAACAAGACGAAAACAAAGCAAAACAACATAAGGTTTAACTAGGTTCGCCGTACCAGAACCGATGCGGTCGGTTTGATCCTTCGCTCTTTCGACCTTCTCATCTGGATGGCTCTTAAGCCCCAACCCACCAGAGATCTTGTCCTTGGCCCAAGTGCTCCAAGACCCACCTTCCTCCCCATCCTCTCTCTCTCCCTCCACCTTCTCTCTAATCACCTCCTCAGGGGAGTGGTGGTGGTGTTCTGTGCTTGTTACACCCCTACTCACCAACAAAACTGCCCACAACATCACCACCAACACACACGTCTTCTTGCTTCCGCAATCCATGTCTCCAACAAAAACAGAAGGTTGGTTGAGTTTGTGATTGTTGGATAAGGATTAATGGGGAACATTTGCATGGTGTTATATGGAGTTGGGGAGGGAACGTGGCGGTTTGAGAGTTGGTGTGGAAGTGTGATTCTGCCATGTGTGGGGTGGATGTGTAATGTAGTTCAGTTGCCACGTCTCCATAATATTAGTTGTGTCTTAAAAGATTAGTTATAAGCCTCGGTGGTGATTATGGTAATATAATAAGTTGAATGTAATTATCCACGTATGATCTAGAGGTTTCTTTCAAAAGATATTCTTGTCAAGATTTCTTTTGCTGAGATTATTTTGAGCTTTCTCATTTAAAACGTAAATGGATTAATTGATGGGGTTGTCAGAGCTTGTGTTTAGGGTTTAGAATTTGTTAAACGTTACATGACAATTAGCGGATATGAATTTTACACGAACCACGATAACACGACACGAAAACGACATGAAATTAGCGGATATGAATTTAAAATTTGAACACGATTAATAAATTGATTGGATACGGCAACACGATTATTAAATATGTTGGATATGGATTTCTGCTGCAAAAACGATTAACACGATTAAGATACGATAAAACACGATAAATAATTGGGTATTTAGGCACACGATTACGAATACGACACGATTAATACACGACTAATACCGATAAGTCTATAAGTAATATATAAGTTATAAATTATAATAAACAAATTCTAAGAACTGAATGTCATATTTATAATTTTACCAATTATATATATAAGTGGTTTGAAACTTTGAAGTGAACTCTGAACGAGTGGATAATCGTGTGTTAAACGTGTGTTAAATGGTGTAAACGGTAGCGGTGTTAAACGTGTACACAAAGTAACCCGTTTAGTAATCGGGTATAAACGGGTTGGATACGGCAACACGATTATAAATAGGTTGGATACGGTAGAAATTTAGCAACACAATTATTAAATGGGTCGGATACGGCGCAACACCTAGAACTTATATATAAGAGTTGACACGACACGATTAGCACACGACATGACACGATTGACAGTCCTACTTGTGTTTCAAGTTTGCGTGTTTTGGAGAGGGGTTTCAACTCACATTTATATCAGTTAATGACACTCTAACCCTCTAAGGATGGATATGAAGAAAAATTATCTCCAATTGTCTCACAATTGAAGCCCAAGATTAGGCACCCAACTATGGTTGGGCACAAATTAGATCGTTGTTATCAAATACTCTGGTGCCATTATTTTTCCTATTCGTCGTTGTGGTCCTACAATCTTATGACTCCATTAACTTATACCGTTAAGGAGCCATTATTTTTCTTTTTTATCCTCGTAACACGACTTAAAGCTGCAATTTTGACTCCAATTCTTTTATAACATATTATTAGAATGCATGTAAAAATCATTAAATTTGAAGTTCATTTTATATAAGATCAAGATCAATTGACGTAGAATTTATAATAAATCTGGTGCATTGATTTTTTTTTTTTATTATAAAACTATCATATAAAACGAATTTCAAATTTTATGATTTTCGACGTGCACATTATATAACGATGTTAAATGAGATCTATGGTTTGGATTCTTCATTCAGAGTTCAAAACTTTACTTATTAACAAGGGTAAATTATAACGCTTTTTATGAAATTCGAATTCCTCCTCGCCTCCTCATAGATATATAATATGTTATAAGAATTTGAACATTATGTGAATCCGAATCCAAAAAGAAATTCAAATTTGGATATGAAATTTGTAAGCTATAAAAAAATCAAATTCGAATTCGGTATGCTTATTTGAAAATCGAATTCAAACTCGGATACATACTATATATGATTCGAAAATATTCATTTGCATCCCTAGTAATGAGGTGTGTGGGTGAATGTCATGTACCAAAAATTCAAAGACATGTATAGAGTGTATGACATACAATTAGAAGCTAGTGTAGAATCTAAGTGTATGAGACACACAATTACATGGCAAACCATGAATATACATGTCTTACATAAAATTTAAGTTAATTTTAGATTCTCAAGAATACAATAAGTTCTTAGTGTGGTTATTAAAGCATCAATGAATCCTACATACAATATAAGTCATTCATGCAAACATGCACCAAACATGAATCCATGCACATTCACAAGCATACAAGCTCACAACATGTAACATATCAAACTTAGATCTAAGCATGTAATAAATACCTAGTGTGGTTGGCTATTAACTCGTCTACACTAAGTCTAAACATAATACATGTATAAATCTAGTATTAGGCACATGAAAATCCCAAATAAAAGTGCAAATAACCATCAACACACATACATCATCCTCCACTCCAAAACGGAGGAACAACTCTCTCCTCGTCGCAAAGAACAAGAAAAGAACACATCTAACAACAAACATGCACTAAAACACTAAGTTATAGTTCTTATTTATAGTGACAATTATATGTCTGTTTGAGATAAGTTATAAATTTTGAATCTCATTATCATATGCCCTTATTTATAGTGAAACAAGTTGGGAGAAAAACTAAAGCAATGAACATAAAAGTTACCTCAAATGAAAGCATGCAACACAATAAACATGAATCTAAACTTTGGCTAAGAAAGGCCAAAGTAATTACATGCTCCATCTGAAGGGAATGTGTTCTAAAAGTTTTACTTTTAAATGTCAATTATTATGAATTGAATGAGAAATCATTTTATTCCTTGTTTATGTTATTCGTCTTTTAGAAGTGTTAAGGAAGAGGCTTTTGGTCATTAACCGTAGAGCTCTAAAAGATATTGGTTTACATAAAACAAAAGATATTCGCAATCATGGTAATTAGCATGGGACATTGATTACCGAGTTAAGATTGTCGTGTTGGTCACAGATCATTGTAGCTCTACAAGTGAGTGACAACACGGGTAAGCAAAAGAGGAAAATATTACTTTTGTATACCGAATAAACCTAATAAGTAAAACATTATAGAATTGTATTTTCTGTGTCATTGATGTTTTACTGTGTCTTTGGTCCTTTGATATGAGACTTATATCCTATCACTTAAGAATTGCTTAATTAGACTAGTGTCTTGAGCTATCGATGAGTGAAGTGTAAAGGCATTAGTTGGTTAAGTATGACTTTCGTTGGAGAAGATAGCTAGTCAAAAGATTATCATTGTCCCTCTTAATTGAGTGATGATATTAGTGGACCCCTTGATAAAGCAAAGTTATAATGTGCACAATGTGATTTGAGTTAAGTCACATATTTGTAACTAGCTTAAAGAGATCACGAAATGAATACTAATACAAAGATGACACAATACTACTTTGTGTGTATTATTAATATCATGAGGCAAGGGACGGACACAAGTGGTGCACTCCATCACTAACTGGATCGGGTTTTGGTTCGAGTGGAATTAAGACATCTAACTAATTGGGAGCTATAATGTGTAGCTAGATATCGTTTATAGTTTGTCATATTAAGCTCTTAATATCACTGTCAATTCAGTTTAGATTCTCTCATAGGTCACACCACAAAACTGGGAAACAAGAAATGAGGATTTTGAGTTCATAAGGTGTGTCGGGTTTCATGTAGAAAATATGACACATGTGGTGAACAAGCAAAATCAAAATTATGTTGTGATTAATAACATAATTAGAATCTAAATTAAATTCATATGTGATGTAAATATTATAGGGTGTAATGATTAATCATTACATAGGATAATATGTTACATAAGTTGTGAAATTACTACTAATCCCGAAATGTCAAATTTTGTAGGGGTTAAACCGAAATTTGACAAGTCTGCAGCACTGTGCAAAAACGGTCGACCGGAATGATTGCACGGTCGACCGGATGTGTATCGATCGTAACAGGAATTTCGTCTGTTCGTTTTCGGTCGACCGAGTATAATCGGTAGGTCGATCGAACATCGCGATGAAATATTTTTGTTACGAACGGTCAACCGAGTTCATGAACGGTCGACCAAAACTCGTTCTAAACGGTCGACCGAACCTCGAAACGGTCGACCGGTTCAGACGGTTTTATGCAGAATTAATTTAAGAATTAATTAGATCATGCATGGAATTGGTCCATAAATGATTTAATTCGTGGCTGAAATTATTTGTTAGCAAATAATGGATGGTTAGATGGAAGTTTGCATGAAATCATGGGCAAGAGGTTGCACATGAATAAGTAATTTGGAGAGAACTTATAAATACAAGTTTATCTCATTACCTTATTAATTAATTTCATTATCTTCTTGTGCAAACTTCTCTCTCCATAATTCTCCACGAATTTTACCTTAATTCTTGAGTTTAGTTTTAGTTTTCAGAGATCTTCTTCTCAAGGGAACTAAAGAGGGGTTAGTAATTGGATTCTAAACAGTATTGGAGATTGAGAGGCTAGCTCTTCTCTCTCCGATCTTGTTTAGAGTTTGGTGAATACTCGGAGGCATCCGGCGCAGCGACAAGCATCCTCAACGTCTCCGGATCATCAAGAAGTTTTAGAGAACTTCTAGGTATGAATTTCGGAGTCCAATGTTTGTTTTAATAAAGTTTTGAAACCAGTTATTGAAACAAACCGTTGCATGCATGAAACAAATCATAGAAAATTATAATTGATCATTATTGTGCATAACAAAATTTGAAAATATATATGTACAATTAAACTTGAAATCCTACAGTGGTATCAGAGCGTTGGTTTCAATTTTCTAATGATTTGAAATTATAAACAAATTTAGTTTATCATCTAGGGTTCGAACAATTCGATTTTCCGGTTTTTTGGTCTTTAAATGTTTTGTTGTAATAATTCGTTTTGAATGTTTTAGATGGTTTAAAACATGTCATGTAATTATTAGAATTGTTATTTAGACATAAGTCTAACTTGCAATAATTTCGTTTTAAGCATAAACGATTGTTTTGTAAGAGAATCAACAAAACCGAAAAACTGCGGTTCGTCTTTCCTTTTATGAAATTGGATGGACAGCGGTTCAAAATTATTTTTTAACTTATGGATGGATGAAAAACCTTTTTAATGGATTTGAAAATGTTTTTCAAAGAATTGTTTGGTAGATGATTGATAAACTAGGTTGTATAATTTATAGCAATATTGCGTGCATGGATGCTCGAATTGTCTTTGCAGGAATTGTGAGTTTATATGTTCCAAATCAGCACCTATAAATATTTGTAATTATTATTATACAGGAGCTTATTTGTATGTAAAAGCCAAATTCTCTTTTTCTATCTTTAGATAATTGCATTGCATTTGAGAAGTTTTACATAGGACTTGCACTAGTCGGATTTTTTATCGAATGTGAGGAGCATGTTTATTTTCTGTAAAAACTACATCTCCGGTGCAAGAGGAAGTCGCCGCTGTAGCGCATCGATCGAGGATCAAGGATCAGGGATCGAGGATCAAAGGGAACATATAAACTCACACGATATGGATTGTGTGAATGGTTTAATTTCTGGTTTTTTTAATTTCTGCTATGCATGTGATGAATGTGTTGAATGTTAGGATGTGTATGAATGATAATATGCATGATAACCTAAAATTCTAAATCACATGTTAATATATGAAATTGTCCAACAAAATTAAGAGTAATTTTCCTTCTTATTTCATCCACTAGCAGCCATCGATCGAGGGATACTCTGCTCGCCCTTAGCGGGAGATAGCTCCCTATATCTTTGGGAATAGTGGGAGATATAATGGTTGAATATTGTTGTAACACAATTAAATATATGAGGTGTGTTTCACCCTAGTGAACCCCAAGTATGTTTAGTTGTGAATACAATGGATAAACGTATCTCGTATCAAATGAAAATAAGTTTTCTTAACATTACCTAGAGCCCTCGCTCGGTTTTGGGAAAACGTTTTTCTTACGAGGAAAGGTCATATTCCCTCATAATTAAAATGACAAGAATCACAAGATTTTGAAGATGCTAATGTTGCTAAAATTCAAAAAGATTGTGATTAGAAAATGTTTTTCTTACCTTGATATTGTAATGTATTAGATAGCCCTTAGCTAGTCTATATTTCAATTGATAGGATCTTGGATTGTTGCATTTATGGGCAAAAAATTTATTTTCAGCATTTACATTTGTATGTATGTATAATAAACATAAAAATTGGCATTAAAATCCTGTATGATTTATTTTGTAGAAAAATGTCGAACATCCAACCTATCGTACGATCCATGATAGAAAAACACCCTTTAGCAAATGATGGCTCAAACTTCATTAGTTGGCAACTCAACATCGTGTTAACGTTTGAGAAACTGTCTCACATTTTGGAAGGTCCAATCCCAAAATGGAATGAGAGATTAACCGATGAAGAGAAAGAGGCTAAAGCCAAGTGGGAAGACCAAGAGAACCAAGTTCACGGTCTTATGCTTGCATCCATGGGTGACTCGCTTCAAGCGAAATACTTGGATTCAAAACCCAAGAAGACCATGGAGGGTTTGTCTAAGATGTTCATGGATAGTGCCCGAAAGGAGCGCTATAAGACCACCATCGCACTCACAAGGTGCCATATGGCGGAGGGAACATCGGTATCCATGCATTTTCTCACGATGCAAGGGTACCTTAAGAAGTTGGCAAAACTCTCTTCACCAATGCCCGAGGACATTGCTGAAGATATGATTCTTGGATCTCTAGCTCCGTCCTTTAAGGACTTTGTGATGCACTATCACGTGCGTGAAAAAGGGGTGAGTCTTGAGGAGCTGCACAACGCTCTTAAAACTACTGAAGTTGACATGGGCAAGGGTAGGGACAAGCAAGTCCTTGCCGTCCATGGGAGGAGCCAAAAGATTGGTAAAGGAAAGGGCAAATCTACCAAAAGTGGTTCAATCAAGAGCAAGGGAGTAGGAGGTGCTCGTGCGAGTGCCTCAAGGGGGAAATCTCAGAAATCTCCAACTCCCAATACGGAGTGCTTTCACTGCGGCGAAAAAGGACACATCCGACCAAATTGCCCCAAGTACAAGGAAGACCTTGACAACGGAGTGATTGAACGTCGGCGCCCCAAAAAGGCCAAAGGTATATTTGTTATTGAAATAAATTTAACCACCTCTGTCCAGGATTGGGTAATTGATACCGGATCTTGTGCTCACATAGTTTATAATGTGCAGCTACTCATGGATAGGAAGGAACTCGTGAGGAACGAGGTAGAGTTGAAGGTCGGAAATGGTGCGAGCGTTTCTGCGGTTGCACATGGTTCTGTGGTGCTTCAATTATGTAGTGGTTTAAATTTATGTCTAAAGAATGTTTATTATGTGCCTTCGATTAGCAAGAACATTATTTCTGTATCATGTTTAGATATGGATAATTTTAATATAAATATTTCAAATTGTTGCCTGTCTATATCGAAGAATGGTGTTTTCTATGCAAATGCATTCATAAGGAATGGTCTCTATGTGCTTGAATTGATTAATAAACAAATCTTAAATATCAATAACAAAAAACTTAAGACTACTCACGAGAATGATACTCTTTTGTGGCACTATCGTCTTGGTCACATAAATGAAAGGCGCATCAAGAAATTGCAAGAAGCTAACCTTCTTGGTCTACTTGATTTTAAATCATTGGAGACGTACCAACCATGTTTAATGTGAAAAATGACCAAAAACCCTTTCAAGAAGAAAGGTCCAAGGGCGAGTGGCTTGTTGGATTTGATACATTCCGATGTATGTGGTCCAATGAGTACTAGTGCACGAGATGGTTTCAGGTACTTCATTACGTTCACGGATGATTATAGTCGTTATGATTATGTTTATCTAATGAAAAATAAAACTGAATCCTTTGACAAGTTCAAAGAATTCAAGAATGAAGTAGAGAACCAACTCGACAAGAAAATCAAGTCTCTACGAACGGATCGTGGAGGTGAGTTCTTAAGTGCCGAATTTGACTCATACCTAAAGGAGTTTGGTATTGTACCTCAACTCACCCCTCCCGGTACACCTCAGTGGAATGGGGTATCCGAAAGAAGGAATAGGACATTACTCGACATGGTTCGGTCAATGATGAGTCATGCGGAATTACATCTTTACTTTTGGAGTTATGCACTACAAACTGCGGCTTACACACTAAATAATGTTCCAACCAAATCCGTAGAGAAAACGCCTTACGAGCTATGGAATGGTAAGTCACCTAAGCTCAATTTTCTCAAGATTTGGGGTTGTAAGGCTTACGTCAAGAAATTGATGTCGACCAAACTTCAACCAAAAGCGGATAAGTGCTTCTTTATTGGTTATCCTCGTGAAACAAGAGGATACTACTTTTGGCATA
This sequence comes from Triglochin maritima, assembly GCA_963682175.1. Taxonomy (NCBI): domain Eukaryota; kingdom Viridiplantae; phylum Streptophyta; class Magnoliopsida; order Alismatales; family Juncaginaceae; genus Triglochin; species Triglochin maritima. Next base: position 33,581,972 of record OY821786.1, read on the forward strand.
TCACGTCCAATCGAGTGATTGTAGAGAGGGATGCCACATTTCTGGAAAAGGAATTTCTGGAAAGAGTAAAAAGTAGTGGGAGTAGGGTTGTACTTGAGGAAACTCGAGATACTCTACAAGATCATGACATGAATGATGACATTCAAGATCATGAATGCCCAACCGAGATTCCTTTGGTTAGTGGGAGCATGAGTGAGAGACCCTCGCAAGAAATTGTGAGAGAATCTCAATCATCCCCACCTAGTGTACGTTCAAGAGTTGAACGTGAGCCCACTCCTAAAGAAATTGTGGAAGAAGGTTGAGAGACACGAGAAGAACCAAAAGAACTAAGAAGGTCAACGAGGGAAAGGAAGAAACTCGACTTGTATCTGGGACTTCATGAAATCATGGTACTTGATACCAATGATCCCTTGACCTTCCAAGAAGCAATGAAAGGGAAGACTCCAAACTATGGCTAAAGGCCATGGAATCCGAAATAGAATCCATGTATGATAATCAAGTGTGGAACTTGGTTGGCCTTCCTCAAGGGAAAAAGGTCATTCAAAATAAATGGGTTTTCAAGAGGAGATGGACATGGATGGAAACTTGACAACCTATAAAGCGAGGCTTGTAGCGAAGGGTTTCACTCAAGTTCAAGGAATTGACTATGAATAAACTTTTTCACTGGTTGCCATGTTCATGTCTATTCGGATAATGGTCGTTATTGCCGCATTTCATGATTATGAGATATGGCAAATGGATGTCAAAATGGTGTTACTTAATGGGAACTTGGAGGAGGATGTGTACATGGTACAACCTCAAGGTTTTGAAGATCCAAAGAATAACGATAAGGTATGCAGGTGTCAAAGATCCATTTATGGATTGAAGCAAGTATCAAGGAGTTGGAACAAACGCTTTGACGAGGAAGTGAAGAAGCTTCACTTCATTCAAAGTAAGGAAGAACCTTGTATATACAAGAAGGTTAGTGGGAGCCATGTAGTATTCCTAATCTTATATGTCGATGACATATTGCTAATGGGCAATCATATTCCTTTGCTTGAGCAAACGAGAAGTTCATTGAAATCTGCATTTTCAATGAAAGATATAGGTGAAGCTCAATACATCTTGGGAATCAAGATATATCGAGATAGATCTCGTAGACTCATTGGCCTAAGTCAACGTATATACATTGACAAGGTCTTGGAAAGGTTCAAGATGAACAACTCCAAAAAGGGCAGTGTGCCAATGAGTATGGGTGTGCAACTCAAGAAGTCTCAACGTGCGCAATCATGTAAGGACTTAGAGTACATGAAGGATGTCCCTTATGCTTCAGCAATTGGGTCGATCATGTACGCGATGACTTGCACAAGACCCGATGTCTCGTATGCTCTAAGCATGACAAGTCCTCACCAATCCAACGCAGGTCCTGAGCATTGGACTGCGGTCAAGAATATCCTGAAGTACCTTAACCGGACTAAGGATAAGATTCTTGTTTATGGAGGACAAAGGGAGTTGATAGCCGAGGGTTACTCGGATGCGAGTTTCATGAGTGATCCAGACGATAGAAGGTCGCAATCAGGATACGTCTTTCTTCTGAATGGTGGAGTTGTGAGTTGGCGTAGTTGGAAGCAAAGCACTACGGCCGACTCAACCACTACTTCCGAAGTAATGGCTGTCGCTGAAGCGAGCAAGGAAGGAGTGTGGATTAAGAAGTTCCTTGAAGAGCTTGGAGTAGTTCCCTCGAGCGAGGGACCAGTAGAGCTGTTTTGCGATAATAGTGCATCTATCTCGCAAATCAAGGATCCCAAATCACACCACAAAGTGAAGTACATGGATCATAAGTACTTCGTGACACGTGTACTCATCGACTAAGGCAAAATAAATCTTTTATGGGTGGATACCAACAACAACACAGCTGATCCATTCACAAAACCCTTATCCCAAGCCAAGGGCGAAATGCATTTCGAGTCCATGGGATTGAGGAACCATGTAGATTGGCTTGAAGATTGATATGTAATGGGGTTTACCCTAGTTATTATTGTTTTATACATTGAGTATGTATGTGAAAGAAAACTTTAATAACAAGTGGGAGATTGAAGGGAATGTGTTCTAAAAGTTTTACTTTTAAATGTCAATTATTATGAATTGAATGAGAAATCATTTTGTTCCTTGTTTATGTTATTCGTCTTTTAGAAGTGTTAAGGAAGATGCTCTTGGTCCTTAACCGTAGATCTCTAAAAGATATTGGTTTACATAAAACAAAAGATATTCGCAATCATGGTAATTAGCATGGGACATTGATTACCGAGTTAAGATTGTCGTGTTGGTCATAGATCATTGTAGCTCTACAAGTGAGTGACAACACGGGTAAGCAAAAGAGGAAAATATTACTTTTGTATACCGAATAGACCTAATAAGTAAAATATTATAGAAATGTGTTTCTGTGTCATTAATATTTTACTGTGTCCTTGGTCCTTTGATATGAGACTTATATCCTATCACTTAAGAATTGCTTAATTAGACTAGTGTCTTGAGCTATCGATAAGTGTAGTGTAAAGGCATTAGTTGGTTAAGTATGACTTTCGTTGAAGAATATAGCTAGTCAAAAGATTATCATTACCCCTCTTAATTGAGTGATGATATTAGTGGGTCCCTTGATAAAGCAAAGTTATAATGTGCACAATGTGATTTGAGTTAAGTCACATATTTATAACTAGCTTAAAGAGATCAAGAAGTGAATACTAATACAAAGATTACACAAGACTACTTTGTGTGTATTCTTAATATCATGAGGCAAGGGACGGACACAAGTGGTGCACTCCATCACTAAATGGATCAGATTTTGGTTCGAGTGGAATTAAGACATCTAACTAATTGGGAGCTATAATGTGTAGCTAGATACCGCTTATAGCTTGTGATATTAAGCTCTTAATATCACTGTCAATTTAGTTTAGATCCTCCCATAGGTCACACCACAAAACTGGGAAACAAAAATGGGGATTTTGAGTTCATAAGGTGTGTCGGGTTTCATGTAGAAAATATGACACATGTGGTGAAGAAGCAAAATCAAAATTATGTTGTAATTATTAAAATAATTAGAATCTAAATTAAATTCATATGTGATGTAAATATTATGGGGTGTAATGATCGTTACATAGGATAATATGTTACATAAGTTGTGAACTTACTACTAATCCCGAAATGTCAAATATTGTAGGGGTCAAACCGAAATTTGACAAGTCTGCAACACTGTGCAAAAACGGCCTACCGCTAAACGGTCGACCGAATGTTACACGGTCGACCGGAATGATTGCACGGTCGACCGGATGTGTATCGATCGTAACAGGAATTTCGTCTGTTCGTTTTCGGTCGACCGACTATAATCGGTCGGTCGACCGAACATCGCGATGAAATATTTTTGTTACGAACGGTCGACCGAAACTCGTTCTAAAGGGTCGACCGAACCTCGAAACGGTAATATAACGTTCATACTCTCTCTGTAGATTTTCGTGTCCCTATGTACGTATATATTTTAAAACATTTAATACAACATACAAGATCGATTTCATATTTTCAACAATTTCTCTGTACATTACTTTGTGTTTATTCTAATAACATGCAACCCTACATTTATTAAAATAAATCACAAAGGTAGAATCATACCTAAAGGTTCTCTAAAACCCTTTTGAAGATTCGGAGTCGCGATACCCGTTGAATCATCCACGGAATTGCCTCGGAGTGTTCACCAAACTCTAAACAAGATTAGAGAGAAATGAGCTAGCCAATCAATCTCTAATAAGGTTTAGAATCTAGCTATTAACCCATCTTTAAGCTCCTGAGATTCTTATCTCCAAAACTTAAACTTACTAAGAGATTTTCGTGGTGATTAGGGAGAGATTAATGAGAGAGAATTTTTGCATTAGTATTAAACAAGTAGAAGTAGGGGTCCTTTTATAGTCTCCCAAAACATCATTATCAAGAGCTATTTTTTAGCCATGATCTCTTGCTTATTCTCTCCTAGAATTAATCTCTAATTTCCACATAAGCACCCACAAAAATGTTTTAATTAAATCTGGAATTAATCCACCCATGATTTAATTAATCTCTTAATAATTCAAGCAGAATCGTTCTTATTCGGTGGACCGAGTATAACTCGGTCAACCGAACCATTCAGTTATAACACGTGTTCGGTGCAGCGTGAGCTAGACGGTCGACCGAATCCGTATGATAAAAATTCCCTGGAAGAATTCAGACGAACCACGTCTTTAACTCCGTGGAGCCGTGCATTATCGTGCATTGGGATCTGTGATCCCTCAGGTCTACTACTCTTGTAAGAGTAAGTAAAATCTCTAAGCTACGCCACTGTTTATAACACATAGGTGACACGTCCCAAGTATCCACACTCTTCCACTCGGCTGTCTCTGGGCAGGCACAATCGTCGTACCCACCGTCACCTCCCAGCTTGCACACTAGACGAGAACATGGGCTTCCGTAGTTAGAGTTGACACTCCACAAGGACTAATACTCAATCCTGGGCCCAAACGGTCAACCAAAAAAAGTCAAACCGGTCGAGTGCTCCCAAAGGATAGGGAAACGTTTGAACAGATGCCTACAGCGGTCGAACCCTGGGCTCAAGGATCAAGCCACAACTATCGAACTAAAGATCGATGGCAGTCGGTCGTTTAGATGGTCTAGGCCAGCCAGACTAAGACTAAATCATCAATGCAATGGTCAAACGGCTCAGGGGGCCCGTTCGACTGATTATATTAGGGTCTTTCCTACGTTCACATAATCACAACCGGTCGAACCAAAACCAAATGGTCGAACCCTAACAAGGTACACTTAAGCTACCGATCAGACAACAGTCTAGAGCGGTCGACCATTTAGATAGTCAATGCCCGGTCCATGTCCAAATTAGAAGGCAACGATCGAACGCAAGAAATGCTCGTTCGACCGAAAATATCAGAGACTTCTCCAACCCAACAAATATTCACAACTGATCGACCGCTGACGGGCATCGTTCGACCGGTGCTGGGTAAAGACGAAGAAATACACGACATCTGGTCGACCGCCCATAGGCTTTGGACGATTGTTAGCCGACAATTACCTGGCTTTGCCAGGCACTTCTTGCTGTCGCTCGTCGCCGGCGAGGTCTCCGACCTCTGATGACGGGCAAAACCTCACAAACACTCGTGTGAGCAAAAAAATCTAATGCATTGAACTTGGCATACATTCTTCTTCCGATTGTCGACGTTCATCGGAGCTCACTCGCAACCACCTCCGGTTCGCAACCTAGACGCCTGACTCTTTGTGCTAAGCTCCACGTGTCTCACGCCACTTGATCACCTTCAAGCTCACACCTTGTTTGTTGTCCACCTCGCTAGTAAGAGCTCCCTTCATCAGAACAAAAGTGAGAGGGGAGGACTGTGGTGAAGAAGAAGAAGAAGAAGGTTGTGAGGAAGAGAAGAAGAAAAGGAGAGGTGAGTGCTTTCTCTCTTAAAACACAAACCCCCACCAACCCATCAACCCCAACCATACCTCCTATCACCTCACGCACACCTCCACCATACCTCCATCACTTCCAAGTCAACTCGCACTTAATTTCCTTTAATTACCATTAGCATCCTTACTAGGGTTTAGGATTTAATATGAGGTTCTAGAAAAATGTATGTTCTGAAAATTTGGCCACAACCCATCTCACTTAGGGGCAAGTTGGGTAAATTTGAGCGGACAAAGTGACCTTAAAATCAAACGAAAGAACAAGGTTTTCTTCGGGCTTCCAAACCATGTTTTAAATACCGGATACATGATGTATAAATACCAAGAACAAAAACCTAATTTCTTTTCTGCCGCCGCAAGCCTTCTCCTTCTTATTTTCTTCCTCAAACCCTAACCCTAATCTCGAACACCTAAGACCACTTGTCTCAGTTCTTGCTAGGTTTCAAGTTCTTCGCACAGACATCACACGTATCAACAGACAATAATATCAATAATAAAAATGAATTGTACCTGAACTTTTCTACCCTCTGATAATCTGATTGTTTCCTTCAACGTATACAAAATGAGAAACCGACAAATACTTGGTTAGCAATGACTAATGAGGTGGATAGGTTAAGAATTGTGATGGCTGCTATCTTCTGAGAGACATGATAATGACAATATATAAGGAATTTTGTCATAGATGTTGTCTGTTTTGTCCTATTTACATCTTAAATTGAACATTTTTGCATTCACCAACAGATCAGTCCCAAACATGTTTGATATTTTGGTACAAAGAAAGATGGCTCGCAAAACAAGCACGTAAAGACTTTTGTTTTGACGTGATGTTGTGGTTTCAGTAACAACTTTTTTTGTAAATATTAGCTAATACAGTATTTGGTGGTGGTGTTAGTGACATTGTATTTCTTAATCGTAATATAAATTTAAACGTGTTATTTTATAATAAAAAATAGAAAATGCAAATGTCGCAATTGAATGTTGAGGAATACATAAATTTCTCTATTTGATAAAGTTGTATCATAACGAAGAAGATTGTAATAGGTATAACAAAAATAAATATCGTGCATGAGAATTTTTTGACGTTTTAATTAAATATCATAAACAAGAGGGGCCTATATAGCAAACACCCTAGATAGAAACGGCCAAAAGAAGTGGATAAGATCCATTGGTATTTTACGTAAATAATGTGTACGTTTTGTCTTTTTTAAGAGACCTAAATCTCAATTATTCTTATAATACTTTTTTCTTAGATGTGTAAAATAATATTTCACTTCATTTTCTTGATTGTTCTTCGGATTCGAATACATCATGTTCCTCATCTAAAACTATTGTTTCCCAAAATGATGGTCTTTAATTGCTACTTAAAGATTCTCTTGATGTTGCTACCATATCTTAACATGGACTCTAATAACCGACAATTATATTCACTAACCAATAGTTGCACCTGAGCAATAATTCAAAACCGGTACGTGGTGGAACTGATGGATGACAGATTTGACTAGAGTTATTCTATTATTAAAAGAAGTAAAAATGCAGTGCATTGTCAGTATACCTTCTATTATTAAGTTTAGGTATAGACACTAATAATTTTATTTTTATATCCTTCAAAACGCTAAACATCAGGAATACCATTATAACTTCGATATCCTTATATTTAATTAAAACATTCACTCACGACTTTAATTTTGACGCAACGTAGATTCCACTTCCAATGTTGATTTAGAGGTTTCATCACTTGAATACCATTAGGCCACCATTAACGGATCGTCCCGCCCGGACGAGCTCACGACGACCGGGTCGTTCCCGACCTGATCAGCGACTTGGTCGTTCAAAAGACCCGGTCACTGACCGGGTCGTGGAAGGGACGCACCGTGTTGGGTTTTTTGTTTTAATTTTTTGTTGTTGTGTATTAATTGGGTTTAAATGATTTGGGGGTATTATTTTATAAATAGTTGGGTATTCATTAAGATTTATTTAAAATAACTGGACTAATTTAAAAAAATTATGGGTTCCGATCAATTGTTAATATTTTTGAAATTAGATTTGAGTTAGATTAATAATAATAATAATTTGCTAATTAATATATATTTTGTTTGAATTATTAATATTTTCGATAAATATAATTGATTTTGGAATAGAATAAAAAGTAGTGGAAATAAAAGAAGATGTAGAGGAGAAAGATAAGTTGTGGTTAAAAGTTGAATAGCATTGTAAATAGAAAAAAATGTGTTGCAAAGAGAAAAAACCGACGTAGAAAAGAAAAAAAAAATTCATGACCAGGTGGCCTAGTCATGATTACGGATTGTCTTAACAATTCATCATTATTAGTATTAAAAGAAGAGTTCTTCGATTGTAAGTATGATTCCACCGTTAAAAGTTCACTTCAAAGTGAAGTATTGTGAAACATATATGGCAAACATCCTCAAAAGCAAAACAACATCATCACTATCAACTTAATCAAAAATATATCATGCATTTTGCTTAGAATCGTAAAGATCATCCTACTATTCCGGGTTACACTTAATTCTTTTTTAATATTAATTAACATGTAACGACAGAAGATCTGACCGAACTCTTAAAACAACTCATCTCTTTTTTTTGGGTGTATTTACTACGGGCAAAGTGTTCATAGTGATAAGCAACTATCAATTGCAATATCCATAGTGGGAAATTGGAATAAGCATATAGATAAGAATTGCTTTAGGATCAGTAATCGAACAATTGGAGGTTGAACTTGTGATGAGTGACACCAGGACATAGAATGGAATTCAGGGTTTTCTCGGACTTGATGTTGAGTGCATTAAGTATTTTCAAACCACTTGCCTACACAGAAGGTAATGGATATTTGGGGTTGATTGAGTCTTTGGGAAGCATGGAATAGTTTCTTCAGCACAAGTGAGGACATGAACGATAGTTTTACTTACAACAAGTTGAGAATGTTTGTGTAATTGCAATCCCACCCCAGACGCAAAGTGGGTTTTCAAACAAGATTTTTGAGTTTTGGTATTTGCATTTGTTGGAAAATTGGGGTTGTGATAATCCTGGACTCTTCTCAGATCGTGTACGAATCACTTTCCGAACAAGATTATTCGACCCTTTTACACTGCCCGGGTTGCACGAATATCTTGCTGGGATAATCCTGAGAAGGAACAATCTCGTTCAGGCAATATGAACTTCGATCAGAAAGGTAGAGAAGGAGTATGAGAATTTCGTATGTTTGTTTTGAGTACCGAATTTCTCTTATAAAGCAGAATGGTGGTTGGGCGGTTACACAAGCACCTTTTGGGTTGGTATTATCCAGCCAGGGGCTCTGCCCCTTGGACCCCGCAGGGGCTCCGCCCCTCGACCCCGCGAGGGGGCGCAGCCCCCTCGACCCCTGCTTCATATTTGTGGTCGATAAACTGTTAGCTCAACAAGCGTGCACTCCGCACTACCCAAACTCGTTTCCGAGCCTAACAATAAATCGCATCGGTCTCAAGTAAATCACATTACGACTAAAATGAATCGATGACACTAAAATCACCAACATATCCCCCCCCCCCCCATTTTAGTGTAATCCTTGATCTACTCAGTATATATATAGTAATAATATATACAAGTGTACAAACATTACGATCAAACAAATGCATAAATGAAAATGTCTTGCGATTGAATTTTCATTTTAGTATAATACACATTCCAAATACTCGAGAATCGGGGTGTCATAACGATTGAACCCTTCAACCCATTTGAATACCTGAAGATATCATACACAAATGTTTCTACAACACTCTACTATTCATACTTGACACTATACAAGCCATGTGTCCTTATCCATTCATAAGCATATAGGAAGCCAAGTCCAAGCTTCTTGAAGCGGCAAAACTCCATGCTCATATAGGTGGTCCTTTTAGTCTTGCACCTGCATTTGCAATTTGTCAAAAGAACCATTAAGAAGATATACTTCAACCTAACATCACTTGCAGGTCTGAGCACATACTTTGGGAAGTCATTTGTGCTCCAATCTCTAACTATGGTCTTTCCACATTGAATTCAGCTCCTAACGTTGTATTAGAAGGGAATTGGGTATACCACAGCTAGTAGATTTAGATGGACTTTAATCCCATCCCAATCACCGACTTAATTACTAAGTCTCTTCCTAACCCTTTCGTCAAGTGGTCAGCCAAGTTTTGTTGCGACCGAACAAACTCAATGGATATTACCCCATTCATGATTAGCTCCCTAATCATACTATGTCTAACACCCAAGTGTCTAGACTTGCCATTGTAGATTTGACTATAGGCTTTAGCCAAGGTGGCAGCACTATCACAACGGATAGAAATTGGTGATATTGGTTTAGACCATATCGGAATCTCATACACTAAGTTCCTTAGCCATTCTGCTTCTTTACCAGCGGCGGCTAATGCTACAAACTCAGATTCCATGGTGGAGCTAGTTATGCATGTTTGCTTCTTGGAAGCCCATGAAATGACACCTCCCCCAAGCAAGAAAACCCATCCACTTGTAGAAGATGAGTCTTCAACATTGTTTATCCAACTAGCGTCCGAATAACCCTCTAGCACCGAAGGAAATCTCATATATGATAAACCATACATCATAGTACCTTTTAAGTACTTGAATACCCTTGTTATAGCATGCCAATGATGTCTACTAGGGTTACTAGTGAATCTGCTTAACTTACCAACCGCATAAGCAATATCCGGTCTAGTGCTAGTCATAGCATACATTAAACAGTCTATGGCTTTTGAGTATTCAAGCTGATCCACAGGTTTCCCTGTATTAGGCATAAGCTTCTCTTCCATATCCATGGGAGTGCTAACCGGAGAACAACCTTCATGATTGAACTTCTTGAGTATCTTCTCAATGTAATGAGATTGTGTAATAACAATCCCATTGTTCTCCCTCTTGATCTTGATACCAAGAATTACATCCGATTGTCCCATATCCTTCATGGAGAACCTGGATGATAGAAAGATCTTGGTCTTATCAACCTGATTTTGGTCAGTACCAAAAATCAACATGTCATCTACATATAGACAAATGATTACACCTTTCCCAGATGCATCAAATTTGCTATATACACACTTGTCCGCTTGGTTCAGAATGAAACCACTAGACAAGATAACCTCATCAAATCTTTGATGCCATTGCTTCGGTGCTTGTTTCAGCCCATACAATGACTTAATCAACTTACACACTTTATGCTCATTACCGGGCAATACAAATCCTTCCGGTTGCTTCATGTACACTTCTTCTTCCAAATCACCATTAAGAAATGCTGTTTTGACATCCATTTGATGGATCACTAGATTGTGAATAGCCGCCAAGGCAATCAACAATCTAATAGTAGTGATACGAGCAACAGGAGCATAGGTATCAAAGTAATCGATCCCTTCCCTTTGTCTAAAGCCTTGGATAACCAATCGAGCCTTAAACTTGTCAATTGTACCATCGACTTTCATCTTCCTCTTGAAGATCCATTTGCAGCCCAGTGGCTTACAGCCTGGTGGTAGATCAGACAAGATCCAAGTATTATTTTCCATGATTGAGCCAATCTCATCATCGATCGCTTCTTTCCAAAAAGCAGAATCTCGAGATTTAATGGCCTCATCATATGTCCTTGGATCCTCCTCAATACTGTAACAGTAAGAGTATTGGGACTCTCCTTTTTCTTCTCCCCTTCTCTTCTCTCATTTTCACTCTCCTCCCTCTCTTTTTCTTTTTCTCTTTTCTCATTTCTTCTACCTCTTCTTTCATTCTTTTCTCCCTTATCCCTCTTGAGGTATTTGAAGAAGTCTTGGTCAAGGACCTCAATGTCCTCTTCTTCCACCCTCCTTGGCTCATCAAAATTTGCATGTAATGCCACCACGGAGTTTTTCTTTGAAGCTTCCTTCTCTCTTTGATGACTCAATTGGAGCTCATAGGCCATGAGATTTCCAATGAGTTCCTCCATCTTCAATTTTGAAAGATCGTGCGATTCTTCGATTGCCACGACCTTGTCTTCCCAATCGTTGCTCAATGACCGGAGGAATTTTGGAGTCATCTCTCCTTCATTTATCCTTCTTCCAAGAATCAAAAGAGAGTTAGTGATATCGGTGAAGCGAGTGTTCATGTCGCTTATGTTCTCACCGATTTGCATAGAAAATATTTCATATTTATGGATGAGAAGACTAACCCTAGTTTCTTTAGTTTTACTATCACCCTCATGATGCATTTGTAACCTATGCCATATTTCATTTGCACTTTCACAACCCCTAATTCTATTGTATTCTCCCTCATTAAGGCCACAATAAAGAATGTTCATAATTTTCGAATTCATTTCAATTTCTTTCATTTGAGCCCTAGATAGAGAATCTAAATCATCTTCATTTGGGGGTATGTATGGATTTTGAATAAACTTACAATACTTAAGGTCATTTGATATTAAAAAGATTTTCATTCTATTTTTCCAATAATCATAATTTGACCCATTAAGCAAAGGAGGCCTTGTGGTGCATAAACCCTCTAAGTGATTAGATGTGCTAGCCATGCTAAAAATACGATTAAGTATAGAATTTAGCTAACAAGGCTCTGATACCAAATGTAGGATCGTGTGGGTTATGGGTCCACTAATCACTATTAATCTAATCACCTACTTGTTTAAGCAATCGATATGCGCAGCGGAAATTAAAAACAAAACAAGCAAGTGTAGGAAAGTAATGCAAACCACAAGAAGTCGGGGGATTTTATAGAGGTTCGGCACCCCACCCGGGTCCTAGTCCTCTCTTGTAGGCTCCGCTCGACTCCGCGAGCTCCGCCTACGTCTTCACTAACCACTCCCCGTTCCGGGCCGGGAGAGAACGCCTTTACACCACAAGCAACGCGAACAACCCTCGCTTGCTTGAATTCTTCCTCTCACAATCCGAGAGGGACACTTAGGGCTTTCACCGAAGTCCTTGCTTCTTTTGACAACATTTGTAACTGAGTGGGATTCACTCTCTAATTGAGCACACTTTGAGTAGGATGAGTATATGATCAAATGTGTGAAGTTTAGGCTTATGGAGTGTAGAATTGGGAGCTTTGAGGATTGATGTTTCTCTCTAATGTATTGGGACAATTGGAGTTGGAGAGTTGTGTTAACAACAAGTCTTGATCCTCTATTTATAAGCTCCTAAGGTATTCTAGCCGTTGGGGATAGATTTGATTGGGTTTTGTGCAAGATACACAAAGCAGAAAATCGGGCTGCAAATCTGTCTAGAACCGGTCGACCGAAACGTGGAACGGTCGACTGAACGCTTGGGTTTGATAAGAATACGGTCGACTGAAATATGAATAGATCGACCGAACACTTAAGTCTATTAAGAAAACGGACGACCGAACAGGGTTACCGGTCGACCGAATAAGCGTTTCGGTAGAGGGAAAATTGGATCGGTCGAACGAAATCGTATCGACCGATAATAGGGAATTTTTGACAAGGTTAAACGGTCGACCGAACTGGGTACATGGTTCGACCGTTTGGTTAAGTATATGGAGGTGTATATAGTTTTAATACGAATACGACCGTTGGGCATATACGACAAGAAAAACGGTCATATGAAAATCCGGAATCGGTCGACCGAAAATGTAGAACCGGTCGACCGGTAGAGTTAGGTAAAATCACTGTGGAGAGTCTGTTATAAACCGGTCGAACTGAGAACTGGTTCGGTCGACCGGTTCACACAGGAAATCTGGGTTTAAGTTTATAAGTGATTTCCGACTAAGGTTTGGGTGATCTAATGAAGTCCAAATAATGTGAAATTTCGTGTGTGACTTCTATAGGGAACCTATTGTGTATGTGATTGGTTTTTAACTCTTGTATGCTCAATTTACACATGTTCCTAAGACTCAAAATAAATCAAGATTACATGTCTTCGATTTAGCTTTAATTACATGTCTTGACTTCATTTCCTTCTTTCTCGAGTCTTGATCACCTGTAGAGGTTAGCACAATATAATGTATATGCAATGCAATATGTGTGCTACTCTACATCATCATAATTAAGATTAGGTTAATTAAATCATCAAAACATAGATTAAGGCCAAAAAGCCAACACAACATACGTCCGGTACAACATCGGACGGGTCCAGACCATAGTCTGCAGGGTCATCTTGCTCCACGATCCATGCGTCACACGCATTGGGATTTGTGATCCCTCAGGTCTGCTACTCATCAGAGAGTAAGGCAACAACACGTCTCACCACGTCTGATACGGAGGTGGCGCGACCCAAGTGTCCACACTCTTCCACACGGCGGTCCCTGGGCGGTACAAGCACGTACCCGCCATCACCTCCCGGCTCACGCTCTAAGCGAGGACACGGGTTTCCATGGACAGAGTTGATACGATCACAAGACCAGGAATTCGGTTCTGCACACAAACGGTCGACCGAAAAAGCCTAACCGGTCGATTGTCCCCAATAGGTTCGGTCGACCGAAAGTATACAACGGTCGAACTATTCTGCGCGTCACTTAAGTCGAAACGGTCGAACAGAAGTCTAAAACCGGTCGACCGAACACGAGGTCAAAATCCGGAGTTGGTCACAATCAACAAGACTATTCGGTTGACCGACTCAAGGGTCCCGGTCGACCGAAAACTACCAGGGTCATCTTAATAGTCTACGTCATATAACGGTCGAACGATATATCGAAAACGGTCGAACAACATGCAATATTATCAAGTACACTTAAGTTCCGGTCGACCCAAAAATAAGGAACGGTCGACCGAAATCCAACAGCAAGCCTCCAACTCACCAGCACATAAGCAACCGGTCGACCGCCACAATGGCATCTTTCGACCGGTGTTGGTTAAAGTTGGGCAAAAACACTAAATCGGTCGACCGCCCGAAGGCACCGGTCGACCGTTGGTCGACAGCAACCACGCACCAGTCGAGGGTTTTACACCGTTTCTCGTCGCCGGCGAGGTCTCCGACCTCGACCCAAACTTCCCACCAACGTGGGGAGCAACAAAACCACACTAGAAGCCGACAACCTCAAGATGAAGATGGAGAACGCCAGAGTTCGCTCAACGTCGCCCGTCGACATCCACCTCCAATCACGCGCGCCTCGCGTCCGTCTCCTCGACTCCACGCTCGCCTCCACATGCCGGAGTCTCCTCCACAAGCCCTGGACGTCGGAGAGAAGAAGAAGAATGAGAGAAATGGTGAGAGGAAGAGGTGAAGAAGTGAAGAAGAGAGGAAATGATGGTTTTCTCCTCAACCCAACGCACCAACAGTAACCGACCCCTACACCCATCATCGTCTCTGTTCACCCTCCCATTTCCCATGCAAAGCCACCACTAATCATGGGATTAGTCCACTAATCAAGGTTAGGGACCTAACAAGTCATGTTCTCATACCCCTCAGCGAAATGGAATTGCTGAGAGGAAGCACAAATCCATTACTGAGATTGGTAGAACTCTTATGCTTCATGCCTGCATTCCTAAGATGTTTTGGGTGAATGCATTTGCATTTGCAGTCTTTCTACTGAATCGACTTCCTCCCAGTGAAGGTCACATTCCTTATCATATGCTGCATGGCAAATATCCAGATCATAGTTGCTTAAGGGTATTTGGGTGTAGATGCATTAGATAAACTGAGTTTCAAATCTATGTTATGCGTGTTTGTAGGGTATAGTTCTATTAATAAAGGGTACTATTGCTTATATCTTCCTACTGGCAGAATTTTTATTTCTAGGCATGTTTCCTTTGATGAAACATGCCTACCTTATTCAAATCCGGGATCATTACATGCTACCTCTTCATCATCCACAGAAAATGCTATAGTCACATTCAGTGACTTTTGTAGTGGTGGTGTCTAAGGGGGGGTTTGTGCAGTCGGATTCTGAGGAAATCCAACGGAAACAGAATTTGGATTCCGGGTGACTCCGGAAAGGGGGTTGTTTGTGCACAGAGGGATGGATTCCGTCGGATTCTATGGTATGTATAAAATTTCTTTGAGTTTTCCGTCACTTTGAGGTTGGAAAGCCACGAAAATCGAATTTTTTCGGTCGACCGTCAACCATTCGGTTCACCGAAATCCATGTAAACGAACGACCGAACATATTTCGGTCCACCGAATTCGTAACTGGAATGACCCATTCGGACAACCGAACTTAGTTCGGTCTTCCGTTTACGTTCACTCTGAGAAGACTCATTTCGGTCGACCGAAACTAGTTTGGTCGTCTGTTTCCCTTATCCAAACTGTTGGAATTTTTACATTGTGCTAAGTTTTCAGGGAGTGCTGCCCCTTGCAACCCCCGCCACCTCACCAGCGATGTGGAACGTCACTCGCTCATCAGGGAGCGAGACCCCCGACCGACCCGTTGTAGTGGGCATAAGAAGTATGAGCAAACAACAGAACTTTCCATTCCCCAAATCACTTTCCGACACATGCACAAACAACAAAATTCATTCAAAGAGAAACTGATTTCTACTGAATTTTTTTTTCCTTTGCTTTCTGGTTGACTCCGAAAATCAATTTCCATCACTTTCCACGCCACTAACACCCCCTAAGATGCAACAACCAACATATCTCATAAGGGGGAGACCGCGAGGGTTTAAGTAATCTCTGAGCATCTTCGGTGTTATGAAATAATTATATTAAGTGGATGATACACCTTATATTTGGTTTCTATGTTGTAATTTTTTTATTCAAGTATATTCATTTGTATTCAAGTGTATTGATGTGTATTAATTTCTCCTTTACCTTTTTGTAACATTTATGTCACCTTAAGCCTATAAATAAAAAGGCTATTGTAATGTTCAAGAGTCACAACAAAGAGATAAAATACAACTACTTCATTGTTCCACTAATTCCTTTCTTTTTTGCTTGTATTTCATAACAAATTGTAAATATAAAATTTATTAAAAAATAAACTTAAAAAATTAGAACTCGACAATACTAACACAGAGTTCAATGAATTGAACTTGGCGCTAACATTGTCGAGTTTTGTTCAATGAATTCGGTGGTAGCATTGTTGTGTTCTAGTCACTTGCTCCTGTTATGACTAGAGTTTCTAATGAACGTGACTTTGGCACTGTCGAGTTCTTAATGAACTCGACAATTCTAATGTCGAGTTTCCCAGAGCTAGAAGACAAAATTTTGCCTCTGCCATTTGTTGTGACATAGTGGAGGTAGGTATAGTTCCGTAAAGATTCTGTGAGGAGGTATATTCTGATAATATTTTTGATAATAATAATAATATTTCAAATCATTCACCAATAATTTATTGGTATCCAAAATACCAATATTATAGTCCCATGACTACTATATTGCCTATAGAAAATATTTTAGGAACTGTTCGGGTATTTGTCTATCGACACCTAAACGAGTTCATATATAAGCATTTTACAATCTCATTTCTGGATATGTATCATTAGGAATTAATAACATCAATAAACAACGTCGAAAGGGATATGTGTTTTCCTCCTAACATAGAACGACAACATCGCGTCCGACACACTTGAAGCTCAATAGTAGAAAAAGACCCACAAGGAATATCACTTAAACAAGAATTTGGTAGAATGCTACAATGACGAATATCCTATTGGTCGATAACCTCGTATTGAATGGACTAGTTCATATACAGAGGTCAGAGGGTGTAGGAGACCAAAAGGAAATTTTTGTTTTGTCTTAGATATAAATAAGCTCATACTCTAAACAACACAATAAATCACTTGACATTATTACATAATTATTCATTACACACTAAAAAACCAACAACCACAACATGATAATATTCCAGAAACAACCAATCAGATCAGATGCAGCTAGATTAGTTTACACGCGACTTCTGGATCCGATCCCATTCTGCCGTTTAGTGGGAATGTGAAGACCATAAAAGTTGGAGTCCGTTGGAATTGGTTTATAGAATTGCTTAATACAGGAGATCTGGGAGAATCGGTCGGCCAGTGCGGGACACTCGGTCGACCGAATAACTCCAGGAGCTACAGGGATTCGGATCAGATCAGGATCGGTCGACCGGTTCTGGAAACACGGTTGACCGAAAAACGTCAGGAGATTTAGAGCTCAGGATTGATTGAGATTCGGTCGACCGGTGCTGGGTACACAGTCGACCGAAAAGCGACAGTAGCTGCAAGATGAAAATTAGCATGCAGATCGGTAGATCGGTGTTGGACACGCGGTCGACCGAAAACGTACATGAGCTTCAGGCGCTGCACAGAAGAGCGGACGGTCGAACGGCTCGGGGTGAGCAGTCGACCGATTAATGGCAGTAACGCGAACTAACCGAAAACTGATCGACCGATGGAGAATTCCGGTCGACCGTTTTCCGACAGTTATGCACGATTTGAATGATTTACTGTACGGTTTTAGCCCATTATAAATATGATTTTTCCCCTAATTTTGTAACACAACATACAATACTTATTTCTTTGAGAGAGATTAGGCTAGAGAGAGATCTAGAGTGCTTTGGGAGGCATATTGCTTCCAATCGTTTGTAATCTCGGAGACTTCTCTTGTTGGAGAAGAGCTTCAAGGAAAGGAAACCCGCAGGAGACCCCCAAGGACGTAGGCATCTTGCCGAACCATGTAAAATCGCGTGTGTCGTGGTTTGCTTCAGGTGTGTTGTGTGATTGCTTGTTATTTCCATATTATTCGTGTTTACTTGTTGCATTGAGATTGGGAGAGGGTCCGAAGTTAATTTCCGCAATCAATATTCTATATTTGTGGTGCGTGTAATCCGTAGTCGTGTTAGTGCATATTAGATCCGCCTCCCAACAGAGTCATGGGTCGAAAAGTGCACAACGGATTAGCCTCCAACGCTGCAGCAAACCTTGGCCAAGCATTAACATACACAACCCAATACTCGTCCGCGTGGAGTTTAGGCATGATACAAAGAAACACGCATCCTAATCTACTCGACTCGTTTGGTATATGGAACATCTGCAACACCGGCTGACCGTAGCCGAAATCCATGTCACCATGAAAATGTCGGTGGGATGACACCAACATTGTCGGGCTACCAAGCCCAAGTGCAACTTTGAGTACCATGTTGTCCTTCTCGTGGCACTGCACCCAGTCGACTAGCTCCAGGAAGTGTTCCTTGTTGGCGACCTCTTGTACTATGGATCGCACCTTGGACGTGATCTCCAGCAGCGGAGCGTGTTTGAGGTGAAGTCTCGGCCTCTCCAATAGCATTCGACAATATGTTACCTAAGGCCTCCTGAGGAGGGAGTGGTCAGAATAATATAAATTTTATTGAAGTGTGGGTATTCAACTTAAAATCAATCGTGTCGTACAACTTAAAACTCTGAAGAAAATTCTCAAATTAACCAATGTGAGACTATTCTCTAACATCCCGCAAGAGCTCGAGTTGTCGTAAATCGACACGGTAGATGCGACTTACGAGAAACTCACCACTTAGAACATTGATCATACCTTATGGGGTGCACGGTGTGTACAACTTATCCATCAACGTCCCACACTTAAGCGGAGATTGGGGACGAAACACCGACCTGTCATGGACCGGTTTGACGTAGTTGGAGGGCAGTGATGATCTTCCTAATTCCGCCCAAAATGTTGTGAAAATGTTGAATCCATTGGTGTCCATGAGAAGATGACTGCTGTTAAAAACGAGCGTGAAGCCGCCGCAAGCAAAGATCAGAACTTGCATGCTCAATAAGAACCCGGCCGGGCTCGGCGGTTGTATGATCAATTCTATAGATTTGGTCACGTCGTGGAAGTCAAGGCTCGCCAGTGGGACGTCAGCTTTGGCTTCCACCACCTCCACCCCATCATTGTTGCATGTGACTTCGCGTCTTCCGGTGACGCGACCGGCCAAATGGAAGAAGTGGTTCAGAATCTCTGGGAGAGTGGCCTTGACGGTGGCGACGACGGAACCGAAGTCACCTTGGCGGTAGACGTAGAAGGCACATGCCGGAGTTGAGATGTGGATGAGGTCAAGGTTGGAGAGGGAAAATATATAAGGCTTTGTAGAGCTATTGGATGCCTTCACAATGCTTCTTTGAAGGATTCGTATCTTCGTATCCATCACAAATTTTACAAGCTTTGGTGCGGTTTGAGAACTTGGTTGAGCTTCGGTTCTAATCCTACACGGCTACTCCCTCTCCATAGCTAATTGATCCAATTATAACCCAAGGTCAACTCTCATGGAATCTTAATAATGCTTAATAAAGAAATTAATGTTTAAAAGAAACTCTAATGGAATATTATATATGATGTAAAAGCAAGGTCCACTTTGATAAAATATATGAATAAAATAGGGAATTTATGTGCACTTGGCCGCTTGGATTAAAGTAAAACGACCAAAAATTTGTCAAGTTTTGCTCAGCCCTCCTTTGTTTGTTAAAATTTAACTACGACAAGATAGCAACACAAAAATATTTTTTTTGTATTACTAAAAAAGTAAAAATTATGAAAATTTAGCCCCCTTTCTCCAAAAGATATTTTTTTTTCAATGAAAGGACACGAAGGAACGAGGAAAAGAGAGGAAGAGACGAGAACACAATGCCTATATCTAGATTTTTTCTGCCCTTTTATAATTTGCACTGGATTTTAACTATTTAATCATCGAAATTAGGAAAGTCGTGTGAGGAAAAGAATCATGATCCTTCAAATTATCTTTGCAACACATCTTCAATCACCTAATTTAGAGAAAGTCATAGCTCTATTAGTGAAAGGTCGTTGCAGATCTGGTTTTGCAATTGACGGTTGATTGAATCATTGAATCGATAAGTTGGTTTTTTTTGTGATCAAAATTTTGAAATGTATTTAAGGTACGGAATCTTCCTTGTGGGATAGATCTCCAACAAATTTAGTAGTATTGGATTTGGAATATTGGATGTCATTCTTATGAATCAATAGAAGACTAGGTGTCTAATCCAAAACTTCTGAATCCGAACTTTACTAGTTGTGCTTAATAGATTTTGATTCAAATTTACAACTTTAAGTTGAAAACTTCTGGACAGGATCTGATGTCCGATTTGCAATCACCTGTGATTAGACTTGTCAATCAGGTCGTGTTCGTGTACTATTGTTTCAGACAATTCTGCAGTCGTGTCATGATTTTGTGTAATCGTGTATAGTACAACTTGAAAAAGATTCATCGTGTTTAGATTGAAAATAGTTAAGTCACATGTTATATTGATATTTTTCTTTCTAAATAACATTTTAATTGACTATTATCAAGTAAAAATAATTGATTATCTAACACATGATGCAGTTCGTGTCAGTTTTGTATAAAAAATAACTTATCGTGTAATTGTGTCGTGTTCGTGTCAAATCGTATACCAATTATTTTATATTTGTATCTTCACAAATCATCATAATAAAATATTTCAATCATACAAAGAATCATGTAAAGTTGTGTCGAAATCGTCACTCCAGAATTGGCAAACCTACCTGTGACTTTTAAGTGTTATACTCATGAAGGGTATATATAAAAGTCCATATAATTGAAAGGAATTTGGGAAATTTGAGCTTATTTGAAGGAAATCCATGAAAGTTTCATAAGACCATCATTAGAGGTCGGGCGGATTAACCAACCGCCCGACACATCACCAAAATGAAATCCGCCCCTCTCATGATTGAAGCCACGTAATCCGCCCGAGCGGATGAGTTGGATGAGTCGGTGGGGGGCACGTGCCCCCCCCCCCCCCCATTAGTTACTTTTTTTGTTTTTTATACGTTTTAATTTTAGAAAATGTTTTAAACATTATTTCAAATCATTTTTTAAAAAATAATTATGAAAATATGTTTTATATTTGTTTGTATTTTCTAGAATTTTTTTAACATTTTTTGTGTTTTGCCTAGAATTGATCCCGAAATGACGTGTAGGGGAGAGAATGTAGGTCGCTTGAGTTATTTCTGGGTGTGGTTAAGAAAATTTAGGGGAGTTGGTTTAAGCTGACGTGACAGAGAGAGAAGCTGACGTGGCTGAGAGAGAAAATCAGGTACCCAGGAACTTCCCGTGCGCTGTTAATGGTGGTCTAAGGGTGTGACTGGTTTGCAAAATAACCATAAGAAATGGGAGAAATGGACTTCCGAGGTGACTTTAAGTGATTGGTTTGTAGAAAAGTTTAAAGTTGTGGAATTGGAGTTTCATGAATTCTACTTCCAAACAACTAATTGTAACTAAGTTCCCTACTTCCATCCACTCTAAAACGAAAGAGGGTTTTCGCTTGGGTGCACTTCCAAAACCTTTTTATTTGGCTTTTGCACACGCCTAATTTTGTATTACCCCAGAACACTCACCAAACAACATATTTGTTGTGGTGCACATCCTGTAAACATTATTTCCCCTCAGTAAAATGTCGTAACAATAACCGTAACCCAATAATCCAAATTATTTGCTTAGCCTAACTAATCCAAATGACTCTGACCAAAACCCCTTAATCGAGCACAATTAAAACAACCCCCCCAAAACCGATTGGTCCCCAAATTGTTCACCCCCAATCCCCAAATCCCCAAATCAATTTCTCCCAAAATCCCCTAAAATCGGAGTGCTCTCGTCCCCTCCCTTCGTCATCTATACTAGGCGAGCCGCTCTCGGGCAATAGGCCGACCTCGTCGACGTTGTTTCACAATGGCATCACAATTAATCCCAACTGAAATTGAACAATCCAAACTCAGTCTATATAACGCATTTCCATCCTCTCCAAAAGCAAAACCAAGACACACACTAGCAGCAATGGCATCATCAACTCTTTCTTCCACCTCCACCATAACCTCATCTTCCCTCAAACCAATCCCCTCTTCCTCCACCATAACCCAATGTACCACCTATTGAACCCATTATAAACCCTACTCAACCCAACCATTGCGTCGCAAATATAGAAACTCAAGAAATTTGGGAAAATATGAACTTACCTCAGTCAACGACTAGCATACCCACTACAGGTATGCATTGTGGGGGAAGGGTAGACCACGACGACGACATTGATGGCATGGAGAGAGACCGCGACACTGGGATTGCCCGAGAGCTGCTCGCCCAGTAGGGATGACGAAGGGAGGGTAGGGCAACGCTCCGATTTTGGGGGGTTTGGGGAGAAATTGATTTGGGGAATTAGGGATTAAGAGTGAACGATTTGGGGACTTAGGGCTTGGGGCAAATCAGTTTTTTTTGGGGGGGGGGGGGTGTTTTAATTGGGCTCAGTTAAGAGGTTTTGGTTAGAGTCATTTGGATTAGTTAGGCTAAGCAAAATATTTGGATTGTTGGGTTACATTTATTGTTACAGTGTTTTATGGAGGGGAAACGACGTTTACAGGATGTGCACCACAACAAATATGTCGTTTGGTGAGGGTTCTCGGACAATTAAAAATAAGGCGTGCGCAAAGACCAAATAAACAGGTTTTGGAAATGCACCCAAGCAAAACCCCCCTTTTTGTTTTTGATTTTCTTTTATATTTAGTTGTAAATAATTTATTATGCTGGAAATTTTGTTAATTACTTTAATAATGTTGATAAATGTGACTAATTTGATTACAAATTACATTTTCATAATTAATATTATTAAATTTGTTATTTTCTTTGGTTGAGTATTATATTTTGTTAGATTTCAAGACCTAAACACACAAAACACGGATTAGATGATGAAAAAATAACGAAACAAAAAACACACGAGTTTTACCCAGGTTCACCAAAAATGGGTACAGAATTACTAATAAATCCCAAAACCCAAAAAATACATTTTGCTTGGCTTCCGGCGAGACTCCCAACCAACTCGTCGGAGTGGGCATAAAGACTATGAGTCAGTCCCAATATTTTGTTAATTAATTTTATTATTTTAATTAAAAATTATTTTGAGTTATCCATAAATATTCACATTTAATTATAATAAGTTATGATAAATAAAATATATGATATAATTAATTGGATTTGTGAAAATTTAAAAATGAGGGAAAAATAAATGACGTGGAAGTGAGAAAGTTTTGACGTGACTAAGTTAATATTTATGGATGGATTGTCGTTGAAAGGTGGATGGTAGAAAAATATAGAAGAAAAAAATGTCATACTAACGTTACAAAGAGAAAGTGTGTCGATTTGACTAGGTTGACACATTTAGATAAATGTCATGGTTGAGGATGACCTAACACTGATAAAAGTGTTGTAGTCTAGGTAACAAAAAAAATGGATTTGGAATGTCGTTAATAATCATCTCATATACAAAACAAGTTTTAAGTAATGAGAGGAAGATTAAATTTTAGTGATTTTATTGCAATACAATATAATACGTTAAATGAGTTAAGGATAAAAACAATATTTTGTGTTTTGATCTGCATTAATATGCATTTTTTTCATTTAAGTATATCTAAAAGTAGTATGTTATTGGCATTGTAAGTGTATCACACAAACTAAAGAAAGTGTATCTCCGAATTACGAAGAAACAAGTAAATTCAAAAATCACAAAGGTAAAAACCTAATATTGGAATCTTCGGAATGCATGTATGCAAAATGATCTTTTTACCTAAGATCATTCGTAACCATGACTCGGACGACCTGATCATGAGCGTTCTCTCTCTTCCACATCACATTTTCTTTCCCCTTAACCCACTTTCTTCTCTTTCCTACACTATTCACATCTTAACCACAACTCACCACAACCTCTCTTTCCTTCACATCATTTCGGGGTCAAACTTGGAAAAAATTAAAAAAATACTAAAAACTCTAAACAATTATAAAACGTATTTTCAAAAAAAATTCAAACAAAAAAGCAACCCGGACGACAACCTGGTGACCGGGGTCCTGGGGGTCCTGGGGGGCACGACCCCCCGTTACTGATGCTCTGACATCAAAATCAAAATCAATGGCAATTAAACGACAATGCAGGGAGGATTAAATGTTAAAAATCAGTGAAGGTTACGAATAAACAACACGTTTTATTATATAAAACCATTCCATTCCATGAATCATTTTGAAGTTTGTATTTATTGTTGTTTATCTTGAATATGTGATTAAAGTATTCGTGGAATAAAACAGACATTCGGTCGACCGGAAGGCATTCGGTCGACCGGATGTGTGTTCTGATTTGTCCAGCAACATTGCCTGTCGTGTTTCGGTCGACCGAGAGGAGTTGTTTGGTCGACCGGACACATGTGGGAGCTGGGCAAAAGTGCCTGTTGATTTTCGGTCGACCGGGCACACACGAGGAGCTGGGAAAATGTGCCTGTTGATTTTCGGTCGACCGGAACTTAAGTGTTCGGTAGACCGAGTATGCACTCGAGCAAACAAGAAAATTGTCTGTCCATTTTCGGTCGACCGCTACTTAAGGTCCGGTCGACCGATGGAACCTGGTTTGCGTTACGGTTAGAAGATCGGTCGACCGAAGCACCAGTTCGGTCGACCGTTTGACCCAGTCCAACCCACGATTTGCACATTTCTCCAGGCGATTTTGGTGCAACTTATACTTGTTTAGGCATACTATATAAAGGCAATTTTGCCCCCCTTTGTCATAGAGAACAATTAGATTAATTGTTATTGTCTACTTTGCATTCTTGAGAGAAAAGAGAGAGAGCATCATTGTTGATTCGGTGGGATCTAATTTAACTGGGTATTCTCGCCGGTTGTTCGTGTTCCCTGTAAGCCTCTCCTTGTAATTCGTTTCTCTATTGTAGATTTGGAGTTGTGTCGTCCGTGGTTTTTTCCGCATTGGGTTTCCACGTTAAATCTTGCGTGTTTTTCGTGATTTGGTGTTTTTGATTTGCAATCGTGGTTTCTTTCTCCATTGGATTTGTTATTTTCAATTCCGTTGCGTACTTGGAATTGGTTTTAATTCTAACAGTATCATTTAATGGACATGTATTGCAACAAGTAAACATATTTTCTTCTGCCTACTTCAATCCTTAATCCTCATTATACACAAGTATATATACAACAATACATACATATACATATTCTTTAAGCTCAAAAAGAATTTCCAATTAAACCAACAAAAATAAAAACATCATCAACAGAGCTATGCAAGTATTAAGATCTACAATTTTGGACTTGGCAGAAATACTATGTCCATTAGCCACACTAGTAGTAGTATTATTGTTAGTCGATCGACCGGAGCCCCTCCCTGCTAGACCACCTCCAATAATAGTACCAGTAGCAGCACCAGTACCACCGTTAACACCCCTATTTCTTCCCGTTACTTTTGTACCGCTACTACCTCGACTTCGACCCCCTGCTCCGCTGCTGCCTCGAGCACCAACACCACCACCTCCTCCTCCGCCGCCGCGACCATGGGCACAGGAAATAATGTTCACTAAGAACATTGCAAGAAGGAGAACAACCAGAGCTTTGCGAGTAGACATATTTGTGGAGTGATATGTAAGTAGCATGCAAAGCTATGGTACTCCCATGTTGTATTTAAACTAGCGGTTAAGCTAACGAAAAGTCTAAGACGACATTTCCTAGCACAAACAAAATTTAAGCACTTCACGCAAATTAGGGTCTGTCTAATGATTATGTGACACGCAATTGAGAAACATCAAAGTAATATACATGAATGAGTCAACACGGGAGTTGGAGAAGGTCAATATCTGTGGTTAATCTTTGGTACGGTAGTCAAAATTTTGATTTTGGAAAAACTAGATCAATTAGTTTCTAACACCATGCATTATATAATTAGAGACGTACGTATTTGTCTTCAGGTTTCTGTATACCTCTGTGCATCCCTTACTTACAAGTGATGAGTTAAAAAGCATCTTGAATGATGATTTATGTGATATATCTATGTTAGCAGTAATTACAACAATAATAAAGAATGCATTTAAACTGTGTGTTTAATATTAGAGAGATTTATTCTAAATGTTAGATTTCTTTAGAGTTTGACTTTTCTTGAGAATTTTTTTTGTTTTTGTTTTTGGCACACGTGTTGACTTTTCTTGAGTGGTTCGTTTGAGTTGCCCCAGTAAAAGGCAAGTTTCAATCTTTTAACCATAATCGACACATATCCTTCAATGTTGGCGGCGAAAAATATTGCCAAATAATGATGATTCATACTAAGTTATCCTATCTGCATTCCAATCTGATATTGTTGCAGATTGCAATATTTTGAAGGTCAATGGTCCCGTTATCGGAAGATCCTCGAAATGTCCTCGTATTAAAATACAAAATATTAAATTATCATTAGGAATTAGGTGTCGGGTGTTTAATAAGTCACGGGTCACACCCGGTGGGTAGGGTCGAGCAGGGTTCGGTTTCGGCAGGTCCAAGTTCTTGTCCCTCGGATTTTTTGGCCTATTTTTTCATATTGAAGATATTCATATAAAAATAACTTATAAATATCCAATTAAAAACACTATCAAATTCGGATTTAAACAAAAATAATCGATTTATCGATGTTATTGTCTCACCGACTACCATGTCTACACATCTTAACTGATAGTGAAATTTTATTAAATACAATAAATTTACAAATTCCAAAAATTTCTTATGTATTAAGTATTACAATTGCAAATTACAATTATATATAATTTATTCGTCTTCGTCGCTACTCTCGTGGATCTAAATGGTCTGCATTCTCTCTTCCACGTCCAACCAATCATTCAAGCAAACGTTTGTCTCAAGTAATCTGGCAGACGTGTTGTACCTTTGTCGGTCAATACCCATTTACCTGCGTTAAATCCATACTTAGATAACATTGTTGACGTCAGATGAGTTAGTAAATTGCGTACTAATAAATAAACTATTAAAAATCTAGCAGAATTAGAATTCCACCGGTCCAAAACATCATAAGATTTGCAATATGCACGAGTTAACTAGATATCAATATTTAAATATGCAGTTAATTCGTTATGTGTTCAACTTATACCAAACTTAATCTTTTTTCGTTTAACCAAATTCATTGAGAATTATCATCATCTCTATCTTCATCCACAAATAGGTGTTGTTGGGAAGATGATGAACTAGTAATGTTTCAACTCATTTGATTAACATTATGTAATCATTCATATAGACTAAAATATGTATCAGGGTGTGCTCTAATGTCTTTTAAGTAATTTTCACAACCTTTATAAACATGTTTTCAAAAATAATAAATTTAAATCTAAGATTCATAACAAAAGCTGAACAAAAAATTAATGGTGGAAGTTTTCAATATTTATTAAACTTAACCTCCATTACATTTATAGTTTCTAAAAACTATCATTACTCCTATATTTATTAAATACTTTAGTAATTGGAAGTAATTCAGATATAAATAAAGTTATCAGTTGTGTAATATATTTCACTTAATGTCTTAGTAAAGTTGAAACAAAGTTTCAAATAATCAAACATAATTCTACAATTATCCCAATCAAGATAATTAGTTAAAATGTTCATTTTGTTTTTCATTATGAAAAATTGTAATTAAAGAATTATAATGACAACATTTCATAAGTAGAGTTTCATCTACGAGGGACATCTAATTTAAATTTTCTAGATCTAACGTCATTACTAGAACACAATTCTCTAAATTTTTTATATTTATATGTTATATTACTACCTACGTAGGTGATAACATCTCTAACATTTTGTAAATAAGGTTTACTATTTCAAGTCCATCTTGTACGACTAAGTTTAAAACATAACAAACACATCTAATATTAAAAAGAATACTATTTAAAAGGAGGATTACATAATCTTACAAGTAATTCTACTGCTCTATAGTTATTAGTAACACTCTCAAAAGAAATTGCACAAATTTTATTTTTTATTTAATAAGCATGTAATACATTTCTTATCTGGTTATATATAATCATAATAGTGTGTAGGTGCAAAATCGGTGCATAAGATACAACTGCATTTATTTGTTGGAACGGTCCTCCTCATGAACCATTTGAATCGGTCTAGGGTTGTTACTTCCTAGAGGTGGTTGATAGGGCTGATATTGATTATTAGGTCTTGGATTCACCTCAGGTTGACTTGGAAACTGACTCTTTTCTCTTTCACCTACTATTTGTGCTAGTTGGCTGACTTGTGTTTCTAGCCTTTGGAAGGATTTGGTGGTTGTTTGCATAAAAGTTTTAACCAAATTTTCCAAGCTTGTCAACCTAACATCATAATCTCCATTGTTACTAAACCCAGATGATGTATTATTTTGGTTATACGGGTTTGGTTGTTGTCTAGGAGGTTGACATTGTTGGCTCCATGAAAGATTGGGATGATTACGCCAACCCGGGTTATAGGTTGATGCGTAAGGGTCATTTCTAGAATGGTTAAATGTGACATTAACTTGTTCCAAGTCCGCACAATCCTCCATTATATGACCTGTTTGACCACATCTAGAGCAAGGGATAGAAGATGCTTGATTCACTAGGGGTCGGGTTTTTACCTTTAGACTTTCCATTCTACGCATAAGGGTAGCTAGTTTTGCTTCAGCAGCCACAGTAGCATCTACAGCTAAGACACCTGGTTTTGGTTGACTTGCTATTCTAGATCCAATACTCGGGTTATTCGGTGCTCTAGCATTGTCCCATTGCATACTATTTTTGCTAAATCCTCAAGAAAAGTCCAAGCATCATTCTCATTTTTGGACATGAAGTTTCCTTGGCTTACAGATTCTACCATAATCCTAGATGTAGGTATTAATCCCTCATAAATAATTTGGCACAATTGCCATCTTGGAATTCCATGATGAGGGTATTAGGTCAACAGACTCTTAAATCTTTCTAAATAAGAATAGAACGGCTCGCTCTCAAATTGAACGAATGCAACAATTTCATTCCTGATCCAAATAGTCTTATGGTTGGGGAATTTTTTTTAAGAATACTTGAACAAACTCAGCCCAACTCCTAATATATCTTTCGGCTATAGACTATATAGTCATTTCTTAGTGTCGTCCTTCAGTGCTAGAGGCACGAATTTAAGACGCACTGCCTCCTCAGAGATATGCTGGTATTGCATAAGGGAGCAGATTTCCTCAAATTCTCTAAGGAAGAGATATGGGTCTTCCTTAGAGGTTAACTTGGGCAACATACTCATGTATTGTGCCTTCAGTTCGAAGTCGCGACCCGATATGATGGGCATAACGATGCATGATGGCTGAGCAGCCATCGTTGGGTAGCACCGATCCCTCAGAGTCATAGGTGGTGCAACAGGTGGGTCCACTACATTCTCACCCATTGGATCCGGGTGAGGTGGTGCAACAGGTGGATTGAGGCTAATCTCTAGACTGGAATCTAGATGAACTCGTGAGAGTCGATTGCTCAAGTACCGAACCCAAATCTGAGTGCACCGGTTTGAATCAATTTTTGAATTCAAATTCCAAATTTAAATTCCAAATTCAAATTCATGAATCAATTGATTTTTTCTTATAATTTTTTTTTTCAAAAATGGAAACAAATAATAGAAGGAAGAAAGATGATAAAGGAATCCTAATCTAGAGAATTGAGATGAGAAGAGAAAGAAGACTCAGATGAGAGGATTAACTTAACTCTAAAAGATAGATAAGAGGGTTGGTCAGAAGTTTCCTAAACAAGCACGGTTCAAACAATCCTAGACCTAATGTTGCTTAAATCTAGACGACTCCTAACTGGTTGAGTCGAATTTGTTCGCTTGATTCACCTCCCTCACTAATCAAACCAAATTGGTCAGGCAGTGTATAGCTAGTGGGGGCGCTTCCGACAGAGTCGGTGCCAATTAGACAACCACTTCGCTTGGAAGACTTACGTCAGCATAAAAATACTTTCTAGAGTCCGAGTCCTTAGGGGCCAATGTCTAATTGATTTTAATTTTAAGGCTTGGGTGACACTTTAGGATTGTGATTTGTGGGCCACGGAAGGGTGATGAAATCCCCACCGTATCTTTTCCTACGGAGTTGCCCTTAAGATAGTTTAACTTAAATCTAGCAAAGATAGTCAAACATTGGTCTTTAGTTGGGGGACAATTGCAAGGTTGTATGCAAACTAAATTATATGCTTAAATGCAATCGAATTTGCAAGAATTTGCAAGAATTTAGCAAGAATAGTGCAAACAAAACACTATATGGTGCATGCACTAAGTCTTTCTAATTTTGTCAATTTTTAGGTCAGAGTGGAATTATTGCCAATTATGGAATTTGAGCTTAACAAGTGCAGTTTTACAAAAAAGAAACTTTCCGAAAATAGAAATTACGAGGAAAAAGGCAACAAAGTTTACCTACGCACGCTTAGTCGGGTTCGCCGCCCACTCTCAAAAATTTCCAATTGCTCTACGCGTCCACCCAAAGATGGAGACGACCCCAGAAAAAATTGAAGCCCTGATGCTTCAGACGTGCGGCGGATCCGCCGCAGGTTGTGCTTTAGATGCGGCGATTTTGCCGCCCTTCTTGCTCCAACTGTGCCCGGATTTCGCCGCGCACTCCGCTGTCTCCTGAAACACAAACCCAAATTGTTAGATCGCGCACAAGATAAACAGAAAAGAATCGAAATCACTAAAAATAAACAAAATCTTCGTCGCCTCCCAGACAACGGCACCAAAAACTTGATGAGAATTTTATTTATACCGCAAGTGCACAGCGTCAATGAAGACGTGGCAAGTACGGGTCGAACACAAGGAGGGAGAGATATTGTTATTTTTGTGATTTTCGATTAAGGAAAGAAAGAGAGAGAAATAAGGTTGGTTTGAGATTTTGGATTTTTTATTTTCTAAAACAAGAACAACAAAAACAAACTAAGAATAAAGCAAATATGGATGAGAGTCCAGCGGGTGGAGGTTTAGATATCAGGTTTTGTTTAGAGAAATCTGAAACTTATAATAAATCACATTAGTTATAAAACATTAGATGATAAATGACTCAACATGAACTCAAGCAATCAAAATATACTAACACGAAATTAAAATAATAACATCATTCTTCTTCTCGTCACCCTAAATCCGTCACCCCCATCCTTTGGAGAGAGTTAGAAACTCATGGATGGAGGGAAGGAGAAGGGGTCCTAGAGAAACTACAAAAGAAAACTAAAAATAAAAAATAAACCAACAGAATTTTATTGCTAAAGAATGGAATAAAAACTAAATTTTTTCACAACATCGTTTTGGGGCTATTTATAGCCGATACAAGGGACCCCAAGTATAAAATAGGAAAGTACACGCGTCATGACACGACTGGACAAAATCCGGGGCCACGGATCGAAAGGGGTGCGGCAGATTCGCCGCAAGTTGCATGTAATGTACGGCGGAAACGCCGCAATTTTAGCTCTGATTGGATCCAGATTTTTCCTGTTTGTTTATGGTATGATTTAAATATCCTTTGCGCGTCTGGATTGATTTCTTTCCTTTCTTTTGAGCTAAGAATTTATTTTTTCATATATTTGGAGATCCAAATTGATTTTTCTTTAGAACTTCTCCAAAATAATATTTTGGTACTTGTAATTTGCAGTCAGGTCCTCGGCTTTTTGTAATTAAGTCCCTGACTACTTTTGTGCTTAGGTCCTTGGTCTTTTTGTAATTAGGTCTTTGAATGCTTTTATGCTTGGATGAACTTCAATTTGAACCCCGATAATCTTGAACTTGGTCTTTATGATATAAATGAGTCTCTTGCACGCGTTTATGCTCGGGATATGGGTAATTTGCATCCAGGTCCTTTTTTTTAAAATAAGACTAAACACATACCTTAGTAGCATTTATTGAAATAAAGTTAATCTAAATGAACGATATATGATGCAATGTATGCAATGCATCAAACATGTATTTAGATTGATAGGTTGTCATCATCAAAAAAGGAAGATTGTTGGCTTTTTGACTACAAATCGCTAATCTGTTTTCATGATTAGTAACATATCAATAAACACATGCAATTCTTTAATATCTATGCATTCATATATTGTATCTCTAATATTTCAGGAGACAAGTGTGGATCAAGACAAGAAATCAAGATTTCAAGTAGATAGGTTTTATATTTCTTGTTCTTAGGATTATCATGTAACTTGAGCATTTATATCTTTGATGTATTGAATTGCATAACCCTTAGGAAACCTATAGAAGTCTCACACTTTATTCTATATCCAACCGACTTCGTTAGTACATCGACAAAACATAGAAATTCCTTTAGAATAAGATTTCTGGTTCAATCTGGTCGACCGGTAAGACATCTAGTTCGACCCGAACTCAACAAACTTATTTCTTTCTTTTAAACGGTCGACCAGTCATACCTTTAGTTCGACTGATTCTATAATATATTTTCACTGTCTAAATCGGTCGATCGAATATCTTTTCCCGTTAGACCGTTTGAATATGTCAACCAATATAACCCAGTTCGACCGATACATTCTTGCTTCCTGTTATATCTTGACACGTATCCCGGTTAGAGTGATAACCGGTCGACCAAAACCTATATTTTGTTTGACAGTTTGCTTTCCGTATTTGTCTTTAATATGACCGTTATACTTGTCGTATTATACAACCGTCGTATACACATACTTTCACCTAACCCCTCTTTTGTATTTTGGGCACCAATCGAACAATGCCCCAACGACGGTCGCCCGATTGAAGAACATAACAAATTCCCAAACTTCTTGTTTTCGATCGATACACCCTTTGTTCAACCGACTACAACTTACCCCTACCAAATCTCCCTCAACGGTCGACTGATTGTTTATCTGGTTGGACCATTCACTTAAGTTCTAGCCTTGGAGGACCGACCAGTACGCACTTTATGTCGACCGTGTTCTTATTTACAAGAAATCGGTCGACCGTTTAGCCTGATCCGGTCGACCGATTATGTCCTGATTTGAGTTCTGAACTTCCTGGTTTTATGCTTTTCACTCAAATCACAATCACTTCAATCCGAACGACTATATTATGTTTGGAGCTTATAAATAGAGCTTAAACCAATCATACAAGGTTACCAATCCTTTCTCTAAGCTCACATACTCTTACTACTCTCAATTTGCTCTAAACATCTTTTGTGCTCACATCTTTCCATTTGAATCAATACATTGCTTCCATCATTCATTCAAGTGCTCAAGATTAGGTTACTCAAGCTTTCATTCAAAGCATTGTAATAGCTTCCGGAGTGAAGCTCTTCTCGGATTGTGAGAAGGTGGTCGCAGCTTGGCGAAGGTGTTCGCAAGCTTGAAGTGTAAAGACTTGATCTCGGCCCGGAACAAAGATTGGATTACTGGAGGACACGAAGTTGCTCGAGGAGAAGCAATTCGTAATAGAGGACTAGGATCCGGTGGTTGGATCCAAACCTCTATACATCCTTATTTTGGTTTGCTCCCTTAACTTTTACTTTTTAGTATTCTTGCTTAAAATTGCTCTATCATTTTAAAAGAACGTAATTAGTCTATTCACCCCCTAGACTAATGTTTGGGCTCGTTAGATCCTACACTTTAAACTTCATGCTTTAGAACAAACTCGGCCCATTTTCAAAAAAATCAGAGCAAATAGAGAAATAGTAGAGAACAGTTGAAGGAATTTGGTGTGCAGAAAATGAGAGGGGTTGAGAGGTATACATAGGATGAGAGAGGTGTATTTTCGTAATTAAAAAAATAAAATTTGCCCAACGGCTATAATAGCCTTATAGTCGTTGGGCTAACGGGTCCACCTGGCCCTGCGCGACACAGCCCAACCCAACCTGCTGGCACATCGAGCCGCCACAACCCAAATCCCAAATCTATTTAATATAGATGAAAATTATGCATTTCACACTCAACTTTTGTCTACCTTTATCTTCGAGAAATCAATACACAAATTCTAAACTAAGTTCAATTTTCATCTACACCAAAAATTTATTTTTTTAAAGAATAAACTACCGTTAAGTGATAATTTTTAACCAAAACTCAGTTGAAGCATTTTAGAGTTTTGGAGGGTTTTCCCCTCTCCTGATTGTGGAATTCTTGTTGTTTTGGATCTCGATTTGCTTCCGTCTTGATAAAATGGCAACTTTTAGTGACTCTTTGTACGCTTTTGCATAAACTCGTAACCAATTTTGGTCTCAACTAAGAATGGAATGAAGATTGTATACAGTAGTTATTACATTGCATTTTACTATAATGGTGAATCTTACAAATGTAAATTTAGAAAATGAAAATTTTAGTCAATGTAGGACACACTAGCTCCTCCAGGGGAGAGTATTTTTTGGACCGGACTGGACGGAATCTGACCGGTCTGGGTTCCGGTCCGGACCCTGGGATGGGTTTGTATTTTGGTCTGGTCTGAATCTTGTCCAAAACCTAAATTTTCACACAAAACCCCGGTTCGGTCTGGGTTTTTGGGCCGGACCTATCAGTCCGAGTTCGGTCCGATCCGGTCCGGTCCGATCTTCGGTTCGGATCCCGGAAATCATCCGGGTTCAAGACCCTGGAGAGCATCCGGTTCGGTCTGGTCCGGATCCGGACCGATGCTCAGCCCTAAGCTCCTCCAACCTCTCATTGTTGCTTATTTTTCTGGAAGCCAGAATTTGGGAAAGGTTACCTTAGACCACCATTAACAGCGCCCAGGAATTTCTCTCTCAGTCACGTCAGCTTCTATCTCTGCCACGTCAGCACAAAACAACCCCCTACAAATTCCTTAACCATTATCCAATACACCTAGTCACGCTACAGTATTTGTTGTTACGTCATTATTTTTATTCTTTTCTTTAAAAGTTTTTCAACAATCAACAAAATATATTAATAATCATTATTGTAATTATTTAATATCATTAATTCATTCATTTTTAATTAACATTTAATATATAAATAGGGAAATATTATTAAAATTTAGGAAACCACATTACATAGTACATTAAATGGAAATTTAAAAACTAAAACAAAAAATACATCATTAAATACTAAACTCAAATACTAAACTTAAAATACACCAAGATGCATTTCCTTCAAATCGTTGTCACATGTTAATATCAAATTGGCTTGAAGGTTCACATGTGTGGTGCGATCACGCAACCAATCTCTCCTTCTCAAGTACCTGGTAATATCCACTACACGTTCAGTGGAATACCGAACTGGATCGTTCACGGAATTTCCAGGTTGGTCCTCCATAAATTCATTCCAATCTCCAAAATTAGCGTAGGAATCGCGTTCATCCTCCACTATCATATCATGCATTACAATGCAAACTGTCATTATTTTGTTAAGCACAACATTACTCCATGCAAGAGATGACTTATTCACGATCGCAAACCGCGCTTGCAAGACTCCAAATGCACGTTCTACAACTTTGTGTGTTGCTTCTTGTCGTTCAGCAAATAACATGTCCTTCGGTGTTTGTGGATGAACGATTGACGGAATGAATGCCGCCATTTTGGATAAATATCATCCGTAAGATAGTATCACATATCATATCGAGAACCGTTTACCTCAAACGTCACAGGTGGAGCTCGTCCTTCCATTACGTCGTCAAAAACCGGAGATCGTTGCAGGACATTTAAGTCATTACATGAACCTGGTGTGCCAAAAAACGAGTGTCATATCCACAAGTCAGTCGACGCCACTGCCACGAGGACAAGAGTGGCAGTACCACTACGCCCTTGATATTGGCCCCTCCATGCAACCGGACAATTTCTTCACACCCAATGCATGCAATCGATACTTCTCATCATGTCTGAGAACCCACGCTGCTCACCAACGTGAAGTAGTCGTGCTAAATCACTTGCATTAGGTTTTCGGAGGTACTCACCGCCGAAGTTAATTACACCGTCGCAAAAAATTTCAAGTGCATTTCTTGTCGTAGATTCGCTTAGCCTTAAGTATTTGTCTGCCTCATCTGTCACAACACTGTACGCCAGCATACAAATCGATGTGGTACATTTTTACAGGCCAGAGATGCTCATCCTACCGTTTGCGGCTGGTGTACGTTGGAAGAAGATATCAGGCTCCTCAATGACACTCACAATGCGAAGAAAGTCATGCTTTTGCATCCTAAATCTTCTCCTGAAAATTTTGTCAGGATAAACATGGTCGTTAGAAAAATAATCGGCAATCACACGGTTGTAACCAAGCTTCCTATCTCAATCCGGGTTCAAAGTTCACCTTCTACGCCTCTTAGGACGTCGATCCACCACTTCGGAGACATACTCCGTTAAGCAGTTCAACACTTAGTCACAAGCTTCGTCATCGGATGTTGAAGATGATGAAGACTTTGAATTGGAAGACTTATTGGATGAAGACATTGTTCGTAGATGAATGAGTGAGATTTGGTGGAACCAACCAAGATGACTGCATTTATAGTTGTGAGAAATAACCTACAGTATGTGCGTGACTACACAAAACACAAGACGATGACAACGGTTCTTGGACTTCTCAAGCATCGAGGACCTATAGTGCGCGTGTGACTACACAAAACACAAGACGATGGCATCGGTTCTTGAACTTCTCAAGCATCGAGGACCTATAGTATGCGCGTGACTACACAAAACACAAGACGATGACATCGATTCTTGAACTTCTCAAGCATCGAGGACCTACAATGCGCGCGTGACTACACAAAACACAAGACGATGACATCTGTTCTTGGACTTCTCAAGCATCGAGGACCTACAGTGCGCGCGTGACTACACAAAACACAAGACGATGACATCCAATCTTGGGGTTCTCAAGCATCGAGGACCTACAGTATTTCATATCCGTATTTGTATTTTGTATCCGATGTTTATGAGTATTGTACTAGTCTTTCGTATTTCGTTTATGAATTTTTAAAATTTTAAATTTAATTATATCTGAATAAATCAAAAATAATAATTAATCATAAAATAATTTTACAATTAATTTTCAAAACCTAATTAATTAAATTACAATTTAACTAATCAATACATTAACCTAATTATATATAACTAATCCTTTTCTTTTAAACAAACAAACAAAACAAAAAATTTAACTAATCCGGGGGGGGCACGTGCCCCCCAGGCGGTTCCGCCCGGGAACCACCCTCCGTTAAGGGAGGGCATTTCGGGCGCCCGAAAAATACCACCCGTTAAGGGTGGTCTCGGCTGAACTCAGTGTGAAGGGGGTCCCCTTCTAAAAAAATGTAACGTTGTCTGATTGTCAGCTGATAAGTGATATTGGGCTGAAGTGCCTCGTTGAAGGATGCGCCCGTCGTCGTTTCAAGATGTTGGGCACATGTGATTTATTTGTTCTAATACTTCAAAATCCTGATATATTTATCATAGTTCAAGAGTTGTTAATTTGTTCTTATGTTTTTCAACCTGTACGTAGGGAGATGAATTTTTTATGCAAATTGGTTTTCATTAAAATTGTTGGGTTGGTGATGATGTATGTATGTATGTATAAGGTGGTTCCTGTTTTCGTGCTAATAGTTTCAACTTTCGATGACCTGGTGATTGGTTGCTGCGGCCATTTTGGGAAATGGTCGTAACTCAATATGTTTGGTCTGAGTGGTGAAGAATCCGTGAACAATGTCAGAAAATGGATTAGATTGTAATTGTTTCATTTTTGGTTCCTTGGGTTATTTGCTTTCGGTTAGGCTGTCAAATTCGTGTTTCGTGTCGGGTTTAACACAAACACATACAACACAAAACACGAATTTGACACATTTTTTTCCTCAACCCGAACACAAACACTAATTAAAATGAAATGGTCAACATGAACACGAACACAAAAATCTAATCTTAAACCCAAACACGAATAAGATAACCCAAACAAGACCCACGTTGAAACGATTTCATTTTTCGAATTAACCCGAATAACTCAAACGTGCTTGATTGACACGAATTAACCTGATTAACTCAAACACACTAGATAAACATGAACTGACACAAAATAAATTATAAACCTGCATCAATACTTCAACAGTCAACATCACAATTTGTTAAATATATCCATAATGATAATTTTCATAAAATTTATCAAAAATCCAAAAACATTAATTCATCACAATTCACAAGTCATAAAGAAAATAAAATTCATTAACTTCGAAAACCAATCATCATTAATTTGTTTTTTCCAAATAATGAACAATTAAATGTGACAATCAATTTATTCTATTTAAAATGAAAAAATGTGAATGTCCATGAACCTCCGTGAGAATTACTTCCTTCTTCAAATGAGTCATCAATTTCGTATAGCACCTTTTGGGTGAGTTTGACATTATCTTCATTTAAAAAGCCATTATCTTCGTAATTGCATTAGTCATTCAACATGATATATTAAATAATTTGGCAAATATTAATGTAAATTAACATGAATGAGAGTTGAAGTATATTGGGGTGACATTTATCTCCAAAATGATCTAGAACACGACCTCAAACACTAAAGGTAGCTTCAGAAGTAACAGTTGATACCGGAATTACAAGGTTACGACGAGTCATAATAGCAACAATTGAATAACTATTTTATCAGAAAGAACCCAAACAAAACACAATCAGCTCTGAATTCTGTTGTTTTTCCCCTCAAGCAGGTTCGCTTATTTCTCAACGGGCAAAAGCTTCCATAAAAATATGTAATTCGGGCACAATATGCCTATCGTGAGTCTTATGTCTTAAGTTGAATCATAAAATAGGGTATCATACACATACAAGTGCAAAATCTCCAGTAACAATAGCAATATTCTTGCTATTGAAAAGACAGTGAATGATGAAAGGCCACGACCAGTTTCGTTAGATACCGACAGCTGTTTCTGGAAGAATGTACTGCACAACAGCTATTCGCTTATAGATCTTTTGGTATCTTTATCCACCACAAGATGGATAATAGACACGTCTCCAAATTTACTAGGGCTCTAGTAAGTCATCTTCAGACTTCTCTGCGTTCCGGGAACAAAAGATCATTAGTGAATACAGAAGCCATTTTTCTATTAAATGGAAGAACACCAAATGGTAGGTGTTCGTATGGATATCACTAAAAAAGTATGTGTTTATTTCATGTTATCCTCCTCCAATGCCTATCTTCTATTGGTTTCTCTTTTATGGAATGTCTATTTTCTATTGGCTGTATTCATATTTCCTGATAAATATTGTCTAAACTACTAATGACAATTGATGCTCCTACGGTCTTCAGTCTTGACAATGACCAAATCTAGTTTAATGACCAGCCTATTGTGTTCTTGAGTCTTGACAATGCTTTTGAAGCTTTGTGCCTTTTATTTTACCAATAATATTTTTATAAATTGGTGGTTAGTTTGATTCTGAATTATTTTCAAATTTATTTTGAGGATTAATTTCAAATGTGGTTGGTATTTCTGTAAGTGAACAAATAAACTCTCATACTAGATTTGCCTGTGTTATTGACATCCGAAAACAAGTTGAGGAGATTTGGAGAATCCCAAAATAAAGAATCGAAAAATATAAATATCATCTAAACGAAATTGTATCCATGTATGTATCGAGCTTCTACTTAGTTTAGCATAAGATACTATAAGAAATTTGATCATACTTAAAAAAACAACATTGTATAACATCCTTTCTATCTTATTAAAAAAAAGCAAACATACATACATGGAAAAACCCTGAAACATTTATTTTTTTCCTCATGGAGAGGAAAAATTGACAAAGCTATAAAAATAAAACCAGTAAATCTAGAGGTCTTCCTTTGGCACTCTCTCTTTCTTGACTTGTTCTTTCGTTTCCTCGGACTTGTGTTTGGCCGCATCGTAGTTGGAGGGTAACGTCTCCTTGGCTGAGTCCAGCGTCTCACCAGACTTCGCCTTCGCCGCCTCGTACGGCTCCTCTGCTTCGTTAGCCGCCTTCTCCGCGGCGCTCGTCGCGGCATCCCTCCCTTTTTCTACGTAGCTCCCAGCGTCTTCATGGATGGTGGCAATGATTTTGAGTTAGAAAGCAATATTGCTGATTCCTTCAAATGATACATACACATGTGCCCCTTTTCTAATTAAGCAATTATTATAAACTATGTTCCATAACTTCATGTCTAGATTTCTAAATCCACGAAACGATGTATCTATCTATGTCGCTGTAGACTTCAAAGAGGAACGTTTGAGATTGCAAATAGACCTGGAATTCGGACCGTATCGGACCGGAAAACTGGTCGTACCAAACACGACCTGTTTTAAAGAATATTAACAAAAGGTTACGACCCAGACCACACGGCACGACCCACGTACCCAGGGGTCCGGGCGCAGTCGCAATTTTAATTGCGAACACTTTTTTGGTTTGAATGTAATTAACATTAATGTAATGATGTCGTGACCTTTTCTGATAGAAGTAAGAAATGCTACTCTTTAACTATATTTCAGAATGCAAAACTCCTGAATAGCTTACCGGAGACAAGTTGTTGGACCTTCTCCGTACCCTTCTTGGTGGCATCCTTAGCCGCCTGCGTCGCGCTTTCGGCGCTATCTCCTCCGATATCGGCAGCCTTCTTACCTGCATCGGTCGTCTTATCGGAGACATAACCCGTGCCACCTTTTGCAGCATCTTTACCCTTCTTAGCCGTCTCGGCCGCCTTATCCGAGACGTAACCCGTAGCGTCGTTAGCCTTCTGGGTTGCCTCTTCACCGTACCGCCCAGCATCTACGAAACATATATAAGCGCAATTCAAATCCAAACGTAAAGCAAAACAACATAACAACAAAGATTTAACGTAATTCAGTAGTAACAGAAGTGAGTACTATATACTATATATATGGATATAAAACAAAATAACACAACTCCAAACGCCAACAAATTAACATGGAGAGAGACCACAACAAAGATTTATAACGAGGTTCGATCGTACAAGCACTCCGTCTCATCCTTCTAGTCTGGAGATAAAAGGGAGTCTACACACACACGCATATATATATATAGCAAAATAATACAACTCCAAAGACATGAGTGATTCGATAAATACAAAACATAGAACACAAGTACACGACTCCAAAGACAATTAAGTATAAGTGAGTTCTACAGATATATATAAAGCAAAAGAACACAACTCCAAAACACCTACAAAAACAAGACGAAAACAAAGCAAAACAACATAAGGTTTAACTAGGTTCGCCGTACCAGAACCGATGCGGTCGGTTTGATCCTTCGCTCTTTCGACCTTCTCATCTGGATGGCTCTTAAGCCCCAACCCACCAGAGATCTTGTCCTTGGCCCAAGTGCTCCAAGACCCACCTTCCTCCCCATCCTCTCTCTCTCCCTCCACCTTCTCTCTAATCACCTCCTCAGGGGAGTGGTGGTGGTGTTCTGTGCTTGTTACACCCCTACTCACCAACAAAACTGCCCACAACATCACCACCAACACACACGTCTTCTTGCTTCCGCAATCCATGTCTCCAACAAAAACAGAAGGTTGGTTGAGTTTGTGATTGTTGGATAAGGATTAATGGGGAACATTTGCATGGTGTTATATGGAGTTGGGGAGGGAACGTGGCGGTTTGAGAGTTGGTGTGGAAGTGTGATTCTGCCATGTGTGGGGTGGATGTGTAATGTAGTTCAGTTGCCACGTCTCCATAATATTAGTTGTGTCTTAAAAGATTAGTTATAAGCCTCGGTGGTGATTATGGTAATATAATAAGTTGAATGTAATTATCCACGTATGATCTAGAGGTTTCTTTCAAAAGATATTCTTGTCAAGATTTCTTTTGCTGAGATTATTTTGAGCTTTCTCATTTAAAACGTAAATGGATTAATTGATGGGGTTGTCAGAGCTTGTGTTTAGGGTTTAGAATTTGTTAAACGTTACATGACAATTAGCGGATATGAATTTTACACGAACCACGATAACACGACACGAAAACGACATGAAATTAGCGGATATGAATTTAAAATTTGAACACGATTAATAAATTGATTGGATACGGCAACACGATTATTAAATATGTTGGATATGGATTTCTGCTGCAAAAACGATTAACACGATTAAGATACGATAAAACACGATAAATAATTGGGTATTTAGGCACACGATTACGAATACGACACGATTAATACACGACTAATACCGATAAGTCTATAAGTAATATATAAGTTATAAATTATAATAAACAAATTCTAAGAACTGAATGTCATATTTATAATTTTACCAATTATATATATAAGTGGTTTGAAACTTTGAAGTGAACTCTGAACGAGTGGATAATCGTGTGTTAAACGTGTGTTAAATGGTGTAAACGGTAGCGGTGTTAAACGTGTACACAAAGTAACCCGTTTAGTAATCGGGTATAAACGGGTTGGATACGGCAACACGATTATAAATAGGTTGGATACGGTAGAAATTTAGCAACACAATTATTAAATGGGTCGGATACGGCGCAACACCTAGAACTTATATATAAGAGTTGACACGACACGATTAGCACACGACATGACACGATTGACAGTCCTACTTGTGTTTCAAGTTTGCGTGTTTTGGAGAGGGGTTTCAACTCACATTTATATCAGTTAATGACACTCTAACCCTCTAAGGATGGATATGAAGAAAAATTATCTCCAATTGTCTCACAATTGAAGCCCAAGATTAGGCACCCAACTATGGTTGGGCACAAATTAGATCGTTGTTATCAAATACTCTGGTGCCATTATTTTTCCTATTCGTCGTTGTGGTCCTACAATCTTATGACTCCATTAACTTATACCGTTAAGGAGCCATTATTTTTCTTTTTTATCCTCGTAACACGACTTAAAGCTGCAATTTTGACTCCAATTCTTTTATAACATATTATTAGAATGCATGTAAAAATCATTAAATTTGAAGTTCATTTTATATAAGATCAAGATCAATTGACGTAGAATTTATAATAAATCTGGTGCATTGATTTTTTTTTTTTATTATAAAACTATCATATAAAACGAATTTCAAATTTTATGATTTTCGACGTGCACATTATATAACGATGTTAAATGAGATCTATGGTTTGGATTCTTCATTCAGAGTTCAAAACTTTACTTATTAACAAGGGTAAATTATAACGCTTTTTATGAAATTCGAATTCCTCCTCGCCTCCTCATAGATATATAATATGTTATAAGAATTTGAACATTATGTGAATCCGAATCCAAAAAGAAATTCAAATTTGGATATGAAATTTGTAAGCTATAAAAAAATCAAATTCGAATTCGGTATGCTTATTTGAAAATCGAATTCAAACTCGGATACATACTATATATGATTCGAAAATATTCATTTGCATCCCTAGTAATGAGGTGTGTGGGTGAATGTCATGTACCAAAAATTCAAAGACATGTATAGAGTGTATGACATACAATTAGAAGCTAGTGTAGAATCTAAGTGTATGAGACACACAATTACATGGCAAACCATGAATATACATGTCTTACATAAAATTTAAGTTAATTTTAGATTCTCAAGAATACAATAAGTTCTTAGTGTGGTTATTAAAGCATCAATGAATCCTACATACAATATAAGTCATTCATGCAAACATGCACCAAACATGAATCCATGCACATTCACAAGCATACAAGCTCACAACATGTAACATATCAAACTTAGATCTAAGCATGTAATAAATACCTAGTGTGGTTGGCTATTAACTCGTCTACACTAAGTCTAAACATAATACATGTATAAATCTAGTATTAGGCACATGAAAATCCCAAATAAAAGTGCAAATAACCATCAACACACATACATCATCCTCCACTCCAAAACGGAGGAACAACTCTCTCCTCGTCGCAAAGAACAAGAAAAGAACACATCTAACAACAAACATGCACTAAAACACTAAGTTATAGTTCTTATTTATAGTGACAATTATATGTCTGTTTGAGATAAGTTATAAATTTTGAATCTCATTATCATATGCCCTTATTTATAGTGAAACAAGTTGGGAGAAAAACTAAAGCAATGAACATAAAAGTTACCTCAAATGAAAGCATGCAACACAATAAACATGAATCTAAACTTTGGCTAAGAAAGGCCAAAGTAATTACATGCTCCATCTGAAGGGAATGTGTTCTAAAAGTTTTACTTTTAAATGTCAATTATTATGAATTGAATGAGAAATCATTTTATTCCTTGTTTATGTTATTCGTCTTTTAGAAGTGTTAAGGAAGAGGCTTTTGGTCATTAACCGTAGAGCTCTAAAAGATATTGGTTTACATAAAACAAAAGATATTCGCAATCATGGTAATTAGCATGGGACATTGATTACCGAGTTAAGATTGTCGTGTTGGTCACAGATCATTGTAGCTCTACAAGTGAGTGACAACACGGGTAAGCAAAAGAGGAAAATATTACTTTTGTATACCGAATAAACCTAATAAGTAAAACATTATAGAATTGTATTTTCTGTGTCATTGATGTTTTACTGTGTCTTTGGTCCTTTGATATGAGACTTATATCCTATCACTTAAGAATTGCTTAATTAGACTAGTGTCTTGAGCTATCGATGAGTGAAGTGTAAAGGCATTAGTTGGTTAAGTATGACTTTCGTTGGAGAAGATAGCTAGTCAAAAGATTATCATTGTCCCTCTTAATTGAGTGATGATATTAGTGGACCCCTTGATAAAGCAAAGTTATAATGTGCACAATGTGATTTGAGTTAAGTCACATATTTGTAACTAGCTTAAAGAGATCACGAAATGAATACTAATACAAAGATGACACAATACTACTTTGTGTGTATTATTAATATCATGAGGCAAGGGACGGACACAAGTGGTGCACTCCATCACTAACTGGATCGGGTTTTGGTTCGA
Organism: Triglochin maritima; assembly: GCA_963682175.1. NCBI lineage: Eukaryota > Viridiplantae > Streptophyta > Magnoliopsida > Alismatales > Juncaginaceae > Triglochin > Triglochin maritima. The sequence continues at coordinate 33,626,952 of OY821786.1, forward strand.
GTGGAATTAAGACATCTAACTAATTGGGAGCTATAATGTGTAGCTAGATATCGTTTATAGTTTGTCATATTAAGCTCTTAATATCACTGTCAATTCAGTTTAGATTCTCTCATAGGTCACACCACAAAACTGGGAAACAAGAAATGAGGATTTTGAGTTCATAAGGTGTGTCGGGTTTCATGTAGAAAATATGACACATGTGGTGAACAAGCAAAATCAAAATTATGTTGTGATTAATAACATAATTAGAATCTAAATTAAATTCATATGTGATGTAAATATTATAGGGTGTAATGATTAATCATTACATAGGATAATATGTTACATAAGTTGTGAAATTACTACTAATCCCGAAATGTCAAATTTTGTAGGGGTTAAACCGAAATTTGACAAGTCTGCAGCACTGTGCAAAAACGGTCGACCGGAATGATTGCACGGTCGACCGGATGTGTATCGATCGTAACAGGAATTTCGTCTGTTCGTTTTCGGTCGACCGAGTATAATCGGTAGGTCGATCGAACATCGCGATGAAATATTTTTGTTACGAACGGTCAACCGAGTTCATGAACGGTCGACCAAAACTCGTTCTAAACGGTCGACCGAACCTCGAAACGGTCGACCGGTTCAGACGGTTTTATGCAGAATTAATTTAAGAATTAATTAGATCATGCATGGAATTGGTCCATAAATGATTTAATTCGTGGCTGAAATTATTTGTTAGCAAATAATGGATGGTTAGATGGAAGTTTGCATGAAATCATGGGCAAGAGGTTGCACATGAATAAGTAATTTGGAGAGAACTTATAAATACAAGTTTATCTCATTACCTTATTAATTAATTTCATTATCTTCTTGTGCAAACTTCTCTCTCCATAATTCTCCACGAATTTTACCTTAATTCTTGAGTTTAGTTTTAGTTTTCAGAGATCTTCTTCTCAAGGGAACTAAAGAGGGGTTAGTAATTGGATTCTAAACAGTATTGGAGATTGAGAGGCTAGCTCTTCTCTCTCCGATCTTGTTTAGAGTTTGGTGAATACTCGGAGGCATCCGGCGCAGCGACAAGCATCCTCAACGTCTCCGGATCATCAAGAAGTTTTAGAGAACTTCTAGGTATGAATTTCGGAGTCCAATGTTTGTTTTAATAAAGTTTTGAAACCAGTTATTGAAACAAACCGTTGCATGCATGAAACAAATCATAGAAAATTATAATTGATCATTATTGTGCATAACAAAATTTGAAAATATATATGTACAATTAAACTTGAAATCCTACAGTGGTATCAGAGCGTTGGTTTCAATTTTCTAATGATTTGAAATTATAAACAAATTTAGTTTATCATCTAGGGTTCGAACAATTCGATTTTCCGGTTTTTTGGTCTTTAAATGTTTTGTTGTAATAATTCGTTTTGAATGTTTTAGATGGTTTAAAACATGTCATGTAATTATTAGAATTGTTATTTAGACATAAGTCTAACTTGCAATAATTTCGTTTTAAGCATAAACGATTGTTTTGTAAGAGAATCAACAAAACCGAAAAACTGCGGTTCGTCTTTCCTTTTATGAAATTGGATGGACAGCGGTTCAAAATTATTTTTTAACTTATGGATGGATGAAAAACCTTTTTAATGGATTTGAAAATGTTTTTCAAAGAATTGTTTGGTAGATGATTGATAAACTAGGTTGTATAATTTATAGCAATATTGCGTGCATGGATGCTCGAATTGTCTTTGCAGGAATTGTGAGTTTATATGTTCCAAATCAGCACCTATAAATATTTGTAATTATTATTATACAGGAGCTTATTTGTATGTAAAAGCCAAATTCTCTTTTTCTATCTTTAGATAATTGCATTGCATTTGAGAAGTTTTACATAGGACTTGCACTAGTCGGATTTTTTATCGAATGTGAGGAGCATGTTTATTTTCTGTAAAAACTACATCTCCGGTGCAAGAGGAAGTCGCCGCTGTAGCGCATCGATCGAGGATCAAGGATCAGGGATCGAGGATCAAAGGGAACATATAAACTCACACGATATGGATTGTGTGAATGGTTTAATTTCTGGTTTTTTTAATTTCTGCTATGCATGTGATGAATGTGTTGAATGTTAGGATGTGTATGAATGATAATATGCATGATAACCTAAAATTCTAAATCACATGTTAATATATGAAATTGTCCAACAAAATTAAGAGTAATTTTCCTTCTTATTTCATCCACTAGCAGCCATCGATCGAGGGATACTCTGCTCGCCCTTAGCGGGAGATAGCTCCCTATATCTTTGGGAATAGTGGGAGATATAATGGTTGAATATTGTTGTAACACAATTAAATATATGAGGTGTGTTTCACCCTAGTGAACCCCAAGTATGTTTAGTTGTGAATACAATGGATAAACGTATCTCGTATCAAATGAAAATAAGTTTTCTTAACATTACCTAGAGCCCTCGCTCGGTTTTGGGAAAACGTTTTTCTTACGAGGAAAGGTCATATTCCCTCATAATTAAAATGACAAGAATCACAAGATTTTGAAGATGCTAATGTTGCTAAAATTCAAAAAGATTGTGATTAGAAAATGTTTTTCTTACCTTGATATTGTAATGTATTAGATAGCCCTTAGCTAGTCTATATTTCAATTGATAGGATCTTGGATTGTTGCATTTATGGGCAAAAAATTTATTTTCAGCATTTACATTTGTATGTATGTATAATAAACATAAAAATTGGCATTAAAATCCTGTATGATTTATTTTGTAGAAAAATGTCGAACATCCAACCTATCGTACGATCCATGATAGAAAAACACCCTTTAGCAAATGATGGCTCAAACTTCATTAGTTGGCAACTCAACATCGTGTTAACGTTTGAGAAACTGTCTCACATTTTGGAAGGTCCAATCCCAAAATGGAATGAGAGATTAACCGATGAAGAGAAAGAGGCTAAAGCCAAGTGGGAAGACCAAGAGAACCAAGTTCACGGTCTTATGCTTGCATCCATGGGTGACTCGCTTCAAGCGAAATACTTGGATTCAAAACCCAAGAAGACCATGGAGGGTTTGTCTAAGATGTTCATGGATAGTGCCCGAAAGGAGCGCTATAAGACCACCATCGCACTCACAAGGTGCCATATGGCGGAGGGAACATCGGTATCCATGCATTTTCTCACGATGCAAGGGTACCTTAAGAAGTTGGCAAAACTCTCTTCACCAATGCCCGAGGACATTGCTGAAGATATGATTCTTGGATCTCTAGCTCCGTCCTTTAAGGACTTTGTGATGCACTATCACGTGCGTGAAAAAGGGGTGAGTCTTGAGGAGCTGCACAACGCTCTTAAAACTACTGAAGTTGACATGGACAAGGGTAGGGACAAGCAAGTCCTTGCCGTCCATGGGAGGAGCCAAAAGATTGGTAAAGGAAAGGGCAAATCTACCAAAAGTGGTTCAATCAAGAGCAAGGGAGTAGGAGGTGCTCGTGCGAGTGCCTCAAGGGGGAAATCTCAGAAATCTCCAACTCCCAATACGGAGTGCTTTCACTGCGGCGAAAAAGGACACATCCGACCAAATTGCCCCAAGTACAAGGAAGACCTTGACAACGGAGTGATTGAACGTCGGCGCCCCAAAAAGGCCAAAGGTATATTTGTTATTGAAATAAATTTAACCACCTCTGTCCAGGATTGGGTAATTGATACCGGATCTTGTGCTCACATAGTTTATAATGTGCAGCTACTCATGGATAGGAAGGAACTCGTGAGGAACGAGGTAGAGTTGAAGGTCGGAAATGGTGCGAGCGTTTCTGCGGTTGCACATGGTTCTGTGGTGCTTCAATTATGTAGTGGTTTAAATTTATGTCTAAAGAATGTTTATTATGTGCCTTCGATTAGCAAGAACATTATTTCTGTATCATGTTTAGATATGGATAATTTTAATATAAATATTTCAAATTGTTGCCTGTCTATATCGAAGAATGGTGTTTTCTATGCAAATGCATTCATAAGGAATGGTCTCTATGTGCTTGAATTGATTAATAAACAAATCTTAAATATCAATAACAAAAAACTTAAGACTACTCACGAGAATGATACTCTTTTGTGGCACTATCGTCTTGGTCACATAAATGAAAGGCGCATCAAGAAATTGCAAGAAGCTAACCTTCTTGGTCTACTTGATTTTAAATCATTGGAGACGTACCAACCATGTTTAATGTGAAAAATGACCAAAAACCCTTTCAAGAAGAAAGGTCCAAGGGCGAGTGGCTTGTTGGATTTGATACATTCCGATGTATGTGGTCCAATGAGTACTAGTGCACGAGATGGTTTCAGGTACTTCATTACGTTCACGGATGATTATAGTCGTTATGATTATGTTTATCTAATGAAAAATAAAACTGAATCCTTTGACAAGTTCAAAGAATTCAAGAATGAAGTAGAGAACCAACTCGACAAGAAAATCAAGTCTCTACGAACGGATCGTGGAGGTGAGTTCTTAAGTGCCGAATTTGACTCATACCTAAAGGAGTTTGGTATTGTACCTCAACTCACCCCTCCCGGTACACCTCAGTGGAATGGGGTATCCGAAAGAAGGAATAGGACATTACTCGACATGGTTCGGTCAATGATGAGTCATGCGGAATTACATCTTTACTTTTGGAGTTATGCACTACAAACTGCGGCTTACACACTAAATAATGTTCCAACCAAATCCGTAGAGAAAACGCCTTACGAGCTATGGAATGGTAAGTCACCTAAGCTCAATTTTCTCAAGATTTGGGGTTGTAAGGCTTACGTCAAGAAATTGATGTCGACCAAACTTCAACCAAAAGCGGATAAGTGCTTCTTTATTGGTTATCCTCGTGAAACAAGAGGATACTACTTTTGGCATATCACGTCCAATCGAGTGATTGTAGAGAGGGATGCCACATTTCTGGAAAAGGAATTTCTGGAAAGAGTAAAAAGTAGTGGGAGTAGGGTTGTACTTGAGGAAACTCGAGATACTCTACAAGATCATGACATGAATGATGACATTCAAGATCATGAATGCCCAACCGAGATTCCTTTGGTTAGTGGGAGCATGAGTGAGAGACCCTCGCAAGAAATTGTGAGAGAATCTCAATCATCCCCACCTAGTGTACGTTCAAGAGTTGAACGTGAGCCCACTCCTCAAGAAATTGTGGAAGAAGGTTGAGAGACACGAGAAGAACCAAAAGAACTAAGAAGGTCAACGAGGGAAAGGAAGAAACTCGACTTGTATCTGGGACTTCATGAAATCATGGTACTTGATACCAATGATCCCTTGACCTTCCAAGAAGCAATGAAAGGGAAGACTCCAAACTATGGCTAAAGGTCATGGAATCCGAAATAGAATCCATGTATGATAATCAAGTGTGGAACTTGGTTGGCCTTCCTCAAGGGAAAAAGGTCATTCAAAATAAATGGGTTTTCAAGAGGAGATGGACATGGATGGAAACTTGACAACCTATAAAGCGAGGCTTGTAGCGAAGGGTTTCACTCAAGTTCAAGGAATTGACTATGAATAAACTTTTTCACTGGTTGCCATGTTCATGTCTATTCGGATAATGGTCGTTATTGCCGCATTTCATGATTATGAGATATGGCAAATGGATGTCAAAATGGTGTTACTTAATGGGAACTTGGAGGAGGATGTGTACATGGTACAACCTCAAGGTTTTGAAGATCCAAAGAATAACGATAAGGTATGCAGGTGTCAAAGATCCATTTATGGATTGAAGCAAGTATCAAGGAGTTGGAACAAACGCTTTGACGAGGAAGTGAAGAAGCTTCACTTCATTCAAAGTAAGGAAGAACCTTGTATATACAAGAAGGTTAGTGGGAGCCATGTAGTATTCCTAATCTTATATGTCGATGACATATTGCTAATGGGCAATCATATTCCTTTGCTTGAGCAAACGAGAAGTTCATTGAAATCTGCATTTTCAATGAAAGATATAGGTGAAGCTCAATACATCTTGGGAATCAAGATATATCGAGATAGATCTCGTAGACTCATTGGCCTAAGTCAACGTATATACATTGACAAGGTCTTGGAAAGGTTCAAGATGAACAACTCCAAAAAGGGCAGTGTGCCAATGAGTATGGGTGTGCAACTCAAGAAGTCTCAACGTGCGCAATCATGTAAGGACTTAGAGTACATGAAGGATGTCCCTTATGCTTCAGCAATTGGGTCGATCATGTACGCGATGACTTGCACAAGACCCGATGTCTCGTATGCTCTAAGCATGACAAGTCCTCACCAATCCAACGCAGGTCCTGAGCATTGGACTGCGGTCAAGAATATCCTGAAGTACCTTAACCGGACTAAGGATAAGATTCTTGTTTATGGAGGACAAAGGGAGTTGATAGCCGAGGGTTACTCGGATGCGAGTTTCATGAGTGATCCAGACGATAGAAGGTCGCAATCAGGATACGTCTTTCTTCTGAATGGTGGAGTTGTGAGTTGGCGTAGTTGGAAGCAAAGCACTACGGCCGACTCAACCACTACTTCCGAAGTAATGGCTGTCGCTGAAGCGAGCAAGGAAGGAGTGTGGATTAAGAAGTTCCTTGAAGAGCTTGGAGTAGTTCCCTCGAGCGAGGGACCAGTAGAGCTATTTTGCGATAATAGTGCATCTATCTCGCAAATCAAGGATCCCAAATCACACCACAAAGTGAAGTACATGGATCATAAGTACTTCGTGACACGTGTACTCATCGACTAAGGCAAAATAAATCTTTTATGGGTGGATACCAACAACAACACAGCTGATCCATTCACAAAACCCTTATCCCAAGCCAAGGGCGAAATGCATTTCGAGTCCATGGGATTGAGGAACCATGTAGATTGGCTTGAAGATTGATATGTAATGGGGTTTACCCTAGTTATTATTGTTTTATACATTGAGTATGTATGTGAAAGAAAACTTTAATAACAAGTGGGAGATTGAAGGGAATGTGTTCTAAAAGTTTTACTTTTAAATGTCAATTATTATGAATTGAATGAGAAATCATTTTGTTCCTTGTTTATGTTATTCGTCTTTTAGAAGTGTTAAGGAAGATGCTCTTGGTCCTTAACCGTAGATCTCTAAAAGATATTGGTTTACATAAAACAAAAGATATTCGCAATCATGGTAATTAGCATGGGACATTGATTACCGAGTTAAGATTGTCGTGTTGGTCATAGATCATTGTAGCTCTACAAGTGAGTGACAACACGGGTAAGCAAAAGAGGAAAATATTACTTTTGTATACCGAATAGACCTAATAAGTAAAATATTATAGAAATGTGTTTCTGTGTCATTAATATTTTACTGTGTCCTTGGTCCTTTGATATGAGACTTATATCCTATCACTTAAGAATTGCTTAATTAGACTAGTGTCTTGAGCTATCGATAAGTGTAGTGTAAAGGCATTAGTTGGTTAAGTATGACTTTCGTTGAAGAATATAGCTAGTCAAAAGATTATCATTACCCCTCTTAATTGAGTGATGATATTAGTGGGTCCCTTGATAAAGCAAAGTTATAATGTGCACAATGTGATTTGAGTTAAGTCACATATTTATAACTAGCTTAAAGAGATCAAGAAGTGAATACTAATACAAAGATTACACAAGACTACTTTGTGTGTATTCTTAATATCATGAGGCAAGGGACGGACACAAGTGGTGCACTCCATCACTAAATGGATCAGATTTTGGTTCGAGTGGAATTAAGACATCTAACTAATTGGGAGCTATAATGTGTAGCTAGATACCGCTTATAGCTTGTGATATTAAGCTCTTAATATCACTGTCAATTTAGTTTAGATCCTCCCATAGGTCACACCACAAAACTGGGAAACAAAAATGGGGATTTTGAGTTCATAAGGTGTGTCGGGTTTCATGTAGAAAATATGACACATGTGGTGAAGAAGCAAAATCAAAATTATGTTGTAATTATTAAAATAATTAGAATCTAAATTAAATTCATATGTGATGTAAATATTATGGGGTGTAATGATCGTTACATAGGATAATATGTTACATAAGTTGTGAACTTACTACTAATCCCGAAATGTCAAATATTGTAGGGGTCAAACCGAAATTTGACAAGTCTGCAACACTGTGCAAAAACGGCCTACCGCTAAACGGTCGACCGAATGTTACACGGTCGACCGGAATGATTGCACGGTCGACCGGATGTGTATCGATCGTAACAGGAATTTCGTCTGTTCGTTTTCGGTCGACCGACTATAATCGGTCGGTCGACCGAACATCGCGATGAAATATTTTTGTTACGAACGGTCGACCGAAACTCGTTCTAAAGGGTCGACCGAACCTCGAAACGGTAATATAACGTTCATACTCTCTCTGTAGATTTTCGTGTCCCTATGTACGTATATATTTTAAAACATTTAATACAACATACAAGATCGATTTCATATTTTCAACAATTTCTCTGTACATTACTTTGTGTTTATTCTAATAACATGCAACCCTACATTTATTAAAATAAATCACAAAGGTAGAATCATACCTAAAGGTTCTCTAAAACCCTTTTGAAGATTCGGAGTCGCGATACCCGTTGAATCATCCACGGAATTGCCTCGGAGTGTTCACCAAACTCTAAACAAGATTAGAGAGAAATGAGCTAGCCAATCAATCTCTAATAAGGTTTAGAATCTAGCTATTAACCCATCTTTAAGCTCCTGAGATTCTTATCTCCAAAACTTAAACTTACTAAGAGATTTTCGTGGTGATTAGGGAGAGATTAATGAGAGAGAATTTTTGCATTAGTATTAAACAAGTAGAAGTAGGGGTCCTTTTATAGTCTCCCAAAACATCATTATCAAGAGCTATTTTTTAGCCATGATCTCTTGCTTATTCTCTCCTAGAATTAATCTCTAATTTCCACATAAGCACCCACAAAAATGTTTTAATTAAATCTGGAATTAATCCACCCATGATTTAATTAATCTCTTAATAATTCAAGCAGAATCGTTCTTATTCGGTGGACCGAGTATAACTCGGTCAACCGAACCATTCAGTTATAACACGTGTTCGGTGCAGCGTGAGCTAGACGGTCGACCGAATCCGTATGATAAAAATTCCCTGGAAGAATTCAGACGAACCACGTCTTTAACTCCGTGGAGCCGTGCATTATCGTGCATTGGGATCTGTGATCCCTCAGGTCTACTACTCTTGTAAGAGTAAGTAAAATCTCTAAGCTACGCCACTGTTTATAACACATAGGTGACACGTCCCAAGTATCCACACTCTTCCACTCGGCTGTCTCTGGGCAGGCACAATCGTCGTACCCACCGTCACCTCCCAGCTTGCACACTAGACGAGAACATGGGCTTCCGTAGTTAGAGTTGACACTCCACAAGGACTAATACTCAATCCTGGGCCCAAACGGTCAACCAAAAAAAGTCAAACCGGTCGAGTGCTCCCAAAGGATAGGGAAACGTTTGAACAGATGCCTACAGCGGTCGAACCCTGGGCTCAAGGATCAAGCCACAACTATCGAACTAAAGATCGATGGCAGTCGGTCGTTTAGATGGTCTAGGCCAGCCAGACTAAGACTAAATCATCAATGCAATGGTCAAACGGCTCAGGGGGCCCGTTCGACTGATTATATTAGGGTCTTTCCTACGTTCACATAATCACAACCGGTCGAACCAAAACCAAATGGTCGAACCCTAACAAGGTACACTTAAGCTACCGATCAGACAACAGTCTAGAGCGGTCGACCATTTAGATAGTCAATGCCCGGTCCATGTCCAAATTAGAAGGCAACGATCGAACGCAAGAAATGCTCGTTCGACCGAAAATATCAGAGACTTCTCCAACCCAACAAATATTCACAACTGATCGACCGCTGACGGGCATCGTTCGACCGGTGCTGGGTAAAGACGAAGAAATACACGACATCTGGTCGACCGCCCATAGGCTTTGGACGATTGTTAGCCGACAATTACCTGGCTTTGCCAGGCACTTCTTGCTGTCGCTCGTCGCCGGCGAGGTCTCCGACCTCTGATGACGGGCAAAACCTCACAAACACTCGTGTGAGCAAAAAAATCTAATGCATTGAACTTGGCATACATTCTTCTTCCGATTGTCGACGTTCATCGGAGCTCACTCGCAACCACCTCCGGTTCGCAACCTAGACGCCTGACTCTTTGTGCTAAGCTCCACGTGTCTCACGCCACTTGATCACCTTCAAGCTCACACCTTGTTTGTTGTCCACCTCGCTAGTAAGAGCTCCCTTCATCAGAACAAAAGTGAGAGGGGAGGACTGTGGTGAAGAAGAAGAAGAAGAAGGTTGTGAGGAAGAGAAGAAGAAAAGGAGAGGTGAGTGCTTTCTCTCTTAAAACACAAACCCCCACCAACCCATCAACCCCAACCATACCTCCTATCACCTCACGCACACCTCCACCATACCTCCATCACTTCCAAGTCAACTCGCACTTAATTTCCTTTAATTACCATTAGCATCCTTACTAGGGTTTAGGATTTAATATGAGGTTCTAGAAAAATGTATGTTCTGAAAATTTGGCCACAACCCATCTCACTTAGGGGCAAGTTGGGTAAATTTGAGCGGACAAAGTGACCTTAAAATCAAACGAAAGAACAAGGTTTTCTTCGGGCTTCCAAACCATGTTTTAAATACCGGATACATGATGTATAAATACCAAGAACAAAAACCTAATTTCTTTTCTGCCGCCGCAAGCCTTCTCCTTCTTATTTTCTTCCTCAAACCCTAACCCTAATCTCGAACACCTAAGACCACTTGTCTCAGTTCTTGCTAGGTTTCAAGTTCTTCGCACAGACATCACACGTATCAACAGACAATAATATCAATAATAAAAATGAATTGTACCTGAACTTTTCTACCCTCTGATAATCTGATTGTTTCCTTCAACGTATACAAAATGAGAAACCGACAAATACTTGGTTAGCAATGACTAATGAGGTGGATAGGTTAAGAATTGTGATGGCTGCTATCTTCTGAGAGACATGATAATGACAATATATAAGGAATTTTGTCATAGATGTTGTCTGTTTTGTCCTATTTACATCTTAAATTGAACATTTTTGCATTCACCAACAGATCAGTCCCAAACATGTTTGATATTTTGGTACAAAGAAAGATGGCTCGCAAAACAAGCACGTAAAGACTTTTGTTTTGACGTGATGTTGTGGTTTCAGTAACAACTTTTTTTGTAAATATTAGCTAATACAGTATTTGGTGGTGGTGTTAGTGACATTGTATTTCTTAATCGTAATATAAATTTAAACGTGTTATTTTATAATAAAAAATAGAAAATGCAAATGTCGCAATTGAATGTTGAGGAATACATAAATTTCTCTATTTGATAAAGTTGTATCATAACGAAGAAGATTGTAATAGGTATAACAAAAATAAATATCGTGCATGAGAATTTTTTGACGTTTTAATTAAATATCATAAACAAGAGGGGCCTATATAGCAAACACCCTAGATAGAAACGGCCAAAAGAAGTGGATAAGATCCATTGGTATTTTACGTAAATAATGTGTACGTTTTGTCTTTTTTAAGAGACCTAAATCTCAATTATTCTTATAATACTTTTTTCTTAGATGTGTAAAATAATATTTCACTTCATTTTCTTGATTGTTCTTCGGATTCGAATACATCATGTTCCTCATCTAAAACTATTGTTTCCCAAAATGATGGTCTTTAATTGCTACTTAAAGATTCTCTTGATGTTGCTACCATATCTTAACATGGACTCTAATAACCGACAATTATATTCACTAACCAATAGTTGCACCTGAGCAATAATTCAAAACCGGTACGTGGTGGAACTGATGGATGACAGATTTGACTAGAGTTATTCTATTATTAAAAGAAGTAAAAATGCAGTGCATTGTCAGTATACCTTCTATTATTAAGTTTAGGTATAGACACTAATAATTTTATTTTTATATCCTTCAAAACGCTAAACATCAGGAATACCATTATAACTTCGATATCCTTATATTTAATTAAAACATTCACTCACGACTTTAATTTTGACGCAACGTAGATTCCACTTCCAATGTTGATTTAGAGGTTTCATCACTTGAATACCATTAGGCCACCATTAACGGATCGTCCCGCCCGGACGAGCTCACGACGACCGGGTCGTTCCCGACCTGATCAGCGACTTGGTCGTTCAAAAGACCCGGTCACTGACCGGGTCGTGGAAGGGACGCACCGTGTTGGGTTTTTTGTTTTAATTTTTTGTTGTTGTGTATTAATTGGGTTTAAATGATTTGGGGGTATTATTTTATAAATAGTTGGGTATTCATTAAGATTTATTTAAAATAACTGGACTAACTTAAAAAAATTATGGGTTCCGATCAATTGTTAATATTTTTGAAATTAGATTTGAGTTAGATTAATAATAATAATAATTTGCTAATTAATATATATTTTGTTTGAATTATTAATATTTTCGATAAATATAATTGATTTTGGAATAGAATAAAAAGTAGTGGAAATAAAAGAAGATGTAGAGGAGAAAGATAAGTTGTGGTTAAAAGTTGAATAGCATTGTAAATAGAAAAAAATGTGTTGCAAAGAGAAAAAACCGACGTAGAAAAGAAAAAAAAAATTCATGACCAGGTGGCCTAGTCATGATTACGGATTGTCTTAACAATTCATCATTATTAGTATTAAAAGAAGAGTTCTTCGATTGTAAGTATGATTCCACCGTTAAAAGTTCACTTCAAAGTGAAGTATTGTGAAACATATATGGCAAACATCCTCAAAAGCAAAACAACATCATCACTATCAACTTAATCAAAAATATATCATGCATTTTGCTTAGAATCGTAAAGATCATCCTACTATTCCGGGTTACACTTAATTCTTTTTTAATATTAATTAACATGTAACGACAGAAGATCTGACCGAACTCTTAAAACAACTCATCTCTTTTTTTTGGGTGTATTTACTACGGGCAAAGTGTTCATAGTGATAAGCAACTATCAATTGCAATATCCATAGTGGGAAATTGGAATAAGCATATAGATAAGAATTGCTTTAGGATCAGTAATCGAACAATTGGAGGTTGAACTTGTGATGAGTGACACCAGGACATAGAATGGAATTCAGGGTTTTCTCGGACTTGATGTTGAGTGCATTAAGTATTTTCAAACCACTTGCCTACACAGAAGGTAATGGATATTTGGGGTTGATTGAGTCTTTGGGAAGCATGGAATAGTTTCTTCAGCACAAGTGAGGACATGAACGATAGTTTTACTTACAACAAGTTGAGAATGTTTGTGTAATTGCAATCCCACCCCAGACGCAAAGTGGGTTTTCAAACAAGATTTTTGAGTTTTGGTATTTGCATTTGTTGGAAAATTGGGGTTGTGATAATCCTGGACTCTTCTCAGATCGTGTACGAATCACTTTCCGAACAAGATTATTCGACCCTTTTACACTGCCCGGGTTGCACGAATATCTTGCTGGGATAATCCTGAGAAGGAACAATCTCGTTCAGGCAATATGAACTTCGATCAGAAAGGTAGAGAAGGAGTATGAGAATTTCGTATGTTTGTTTTGAGTACCGAATTTCTCTTATAAAGCAGAATGGTGGTTGGGCGGTTACACAAGCACCTTTTGGGTTGGTATTATCCAGCCAGGGGCTCTGCCCCTTGGACCCCGCAGGGGCTCCGCCCCTCGACCCCGCGAGGGGGCGCAGCCCCCTCGACCCCTGCTTCATATTTGTGGTCGATAAACTGTTAGCTCAACAAGCGTGCACTCCGCACTACCCAAACTCGTTTCCGAGCCTAACAATAAATCGCATCGGTCTCAAGTAAATCACATTACGACTAAAATGAATCGATGACACTAAAATCACCAACATATCCCCCCCCCCATTTTAGTGTAATCCTTGATCTACTCAGTATATATATAGTAATAATATATACAAGTGTACAAACATTACGATCAAACAAATGCATAAATGAAAATGTCTTGCGATTGAATTTTCATTTTAGTATAATACACATTCCAAATACTCGAGAATCGGGGTGTCATAACGATTGAACCCTTCAACCCATTTGAATACCTGAAGATATCATACACAAATGTTTCTACAACACTCTACTATTCATACTTGACACTATACAAGCCATGTGTCCTTATCCATTCATAAGCATATAGGAAGCCAAGTCCAAGCTTCTTGAAGCGGCAAAACTCCATGCTCATATAGGTGGTCCTTTTAGTCTTGCACCTGCATTTGCAATTTGTCAAAAGAACCATTAAGAAGATATACTTCAACCTAACATCACTTGCAGGTCTGAGCACATACTTTGGGAAGTCATTTGTGCTCCAATCTCTAACTATGGTCTTTCCACATTGAATTCAGCTCCTAACGTTGTATTAGAAGGGAATTGGGTATACCACAGCTAGTAGATTTAGATGGACTTTAATCCCATCCCAATCACCGACTTAATTACTAAGTCTCTTCCTAACCCTTTCGTCAAGTGGTCAGCCAAGTTTTGTTGCGACCGAACAAACTCAATGGATATTACCCCATTCATGATTAGCTCCCTAATCATACTATGTCTAACACCCAAGTGTCTAGACTTGCCATTGTAGATTTGACTATAGGCTTTAGCCAAGGTGGCAGCACTATCACAACGGATAGAAATTGGTGATATTGGTTTAGACCATATCGGAATCTCATACACTAAGTTCCTTAGCCATTCTGCTTCTTTACCAGCGGCGGCTAATGCTACAAACTCAGATTCCATGGTGGAGCTAGTTATGCATGTTTGCTTCTTGGAAGCCCATGAAATGACACCTCCCCCAAGCAAGAAAACCCATCCACTTGTAGAAGATGAGTCTTCAACATTGTTTATCCAACTAGCGTCCGAATAACCCTCTAGCACCGAAGGAAATCTCATATATGATAAACCATACATCATAGTACCTTTTAAGTACTTGAATACCCTTGTTATAGCATGCCAATGATGTCTACTAGGGTTACTAGTGAATCTGCTTAACTTACCAACCGCATAAGCAATATCCGGTCTAGTGCTAGTCATAGCATACATTAAACAGTCTATGGCTTTTGAGTATTCAAGCTGATCCACAGGTTTCCCTGTATTAGGCATAAGCTTCTCTTCCATATCCATGGGAGTGCTAACCGGAGAACAACCTTCATGATTGAACTTCTTGAGTATCTTCTCAATGTAATGAGATTGTGTAATAACAATCCCATTGTTCTCCCTCTTGATCTTGATACCAAGAATTACATCCGATTGTCCCATATCCTTCATGGAGAACCTGGATGATAGAAAGATCTTGGTCTTATCAACCTGATTTTGGTCAGTACCAAAAATCAACATGTCATCTACATATAGACAAATGATTACACCTTTCCCAGATGCATCAAATTTGCTATATACACACTTGTCCGCTTGGTTCAGAATGAAACCACTAGACAAGATAACCTCATCAAATCTTTGATGCCATTGCTTCGGTGCTTGTTTCAGCCCATACAATGACTTAATCAACTTACACACTTTATGCTCATTACCGGGCAATACAAATCCTTCCGGTTGCTTCATGTACACTTCTTCTTCCAAATCACCATTAAGAAATGCTGTTTTGACATCCATTTGATGGATCACTAGATTGTGAATAGCCGCCAAGGCAATCAACAATCTAATAGTAGTGATACGAGCAACAGGAGCATAGGTATCAAAGTAATCGATCCCTTCCCTTTGTCTAAAGCCTTGGATAACCAATCGAGCCTTAAACTTGTCAATTGTACCATCGACTTTCATCTTCCTCTTGAAGATCCATTTGCAGCCCAGTGGCTTACAGCCTGGTGGTAGATCAGACAAGATCCAAGTATTATTTTCCATGATTGAGCCAATCTCATCATCGATCGCTTCTTTCCAAAAAGCAGAATCTCGAGATTTAATGGCCTCATCATATGTCCTTGGATCCTCCTCAATACTGTAACAGTAAGAGTATTGGGACTCAATCTGATCTTTTGATCCCTCAACTAAGTATAGCTGAAAATCAGAACCATAAGATTTATGTTTCCTAGCTCTTTTGCCTTTACGGGGTTCAGGCGTCTCGCTTGGTGCATCATTTGAATGATCATCCCTTCGAGTTTCATCCGAACTCGGTATGGGATACTTTGGTCTAGGTATTGAAGAGAAACGTTTCTCATCAAAGATAGCATCTCTCGATTCTATAATTGTGTTAATAGAAACCGAGTCATTAGGTTCTATGACATAAAACCTATAAGCCTTGGAATGCTCAGCATATCCAACAAAGATGCAATCAATCCCCTTTTCACCCAAAGTTTTCCTTTTAGGGTCCGGGAGTCTTACCACGGCCCTACAACCCCAAACTTTCAAGAATGTCAAGTTAGGTCGTTTCTTATACCAAAGTTCATATGGGGTAGTCTTGTTCCTCTTGTTAGGAACCCTATTTAGCAAATAGCAAGCCGTTAGCATGGCTTCTCCCCAGAATCCCTCACTCAAACCAGAGTAAGACAACATGGCATTCACCATTTCCTTAAGAGCTCTATTTTTCCTTTCAGCCACACCATTCTGTTGTGGTGTATAAGGAGCCGTAGTCTCATGAATGATTCCTACGGACTGGAAAAATACCGGATCATAATATTCACCACCTCTATCCGTGCGTAAAGTCTTAATCAAGCCATTTTGTTGCAATTCAACCTCAGTTTTATAAATTCTGAATTTATCTAAGGCATCATCCTTTGTATGCAGCATATAAACATAGCAGAACCTAGATGCATCATCTATGAAAGTAATGACATACTTCTTGTTCCCTAATGATGGAGTAGCATGCAAATCACATAAATCACTATGAATTAATTCAAGTATAACAGATTTCCTCATTATACTCTTAAACGGTTGTCTAGTGATCTTAGTTAGCATGCAAGTATTACACTTTCCTAAATTCTTATCAAAAACAGGAATCAAATCATCTTTAGACATTTGAAGCATCCTTTTATAATGCACATGTCCTAGACGAGCATGCCATAAAGATGAATCAATCACATTCGAAGAAGCCATAAATACAGAACCAGAATCATGCGGAACTCCATTCAAATTCATCATAAACATCCCATTGTTATAATAACCAGACCCAATATACACACCACACTTTGACAAGATATACTTGTCAGATTCACAAACTTGCTTGTAACCAAGCTTATTTAAAACCGGGCCAGAAATAAGGTTCTTGCGCAACTTAGGCACAAATAAAACATTACACAAAGACATAGACTTTCCGGAACTAAATTCTAGCAGCACACTTCCTTTGCCTTCCACGGGAGCGTAGTGATCGTCTCCCATGTAAAGAACAGAACCGTCATCCACTGGTACAAGTGTCTTGAACCAGCAACGATCTTTACATACGTTTGTAGTGGCACCAGAATCAATCCACCATGCGATCGCATCATCCTGCACATAATATGCCTCAGAAATTAGTGAAACTGAATATTCAATCACATTATTCAAATCACGTTTTAGATTCTGACCTTGGTTTCGGGACTGGTCCGTAGACCCCTTTCCCGAACCACATGCGCTCGTGTTGTCGTGCTTCTTGCCAGATCGGCAATCCCTCTTGAAGTGGCCAGTTTTGCCACATTTCCAACACTCGAGTTTTGGTTTCTTGTTAGAACCGAAACTGCCCTTGTTGTGGTTGTTGAAAGCACGCTTCTTTCCTTTGCCCTTGTTAGAGTTCTTACCACCCTCTTCGATCATGTTCACCGAGGGTCCAGCAATATCTTTGCCCTTGCCCTTATCATCTTCCGAAGCCCTCAAAGACTCTTCAATGTGAAGATGACTTCCAAGTTGAACCAGAGATAGTTCCTCTTTCCCATGTTTCAGAGTATGTTTAAACTCTTTCCAGGATGGAGGCAACTTATCAATGACACTTGAAACAGAAATGGATTCATCCATCTTCAAACCGTGTTGTGCAAATTGACCGAGGATCCGGAGAATTTCATTAAATTGTTCCATGACAGACCGCGAATCAACCATCTTGTAGTTGTTGAAATCGCTAACCAGAAATTTCTTACTAGAAGAATCCTCTGCCATGTATTTGGATTCGAGAGAATCCCACAATTCCTTCGCAGATTCTATATTCTGATAAATATCGAACAAAGGATCAGACATATCGTTCAAGATGTGTCCTCTGCAGATATAGTCATCGTTCTCCCACTTGGATCTGCGCCTTATTGCTTCAACCGGTCCATCATCCTCGACTTCGGGCATCGGTGTAGACAGGACGTACACCACCTTCAAAGCCGTAAGCATGAAATGCATCTTCTTCTGCCAGCGACGGAAATCGTGGCCTTGGAACTTCTCAAGCTTTCCGAAATTAGTAGTCATCTCCTTGACAGTACTTCCTCCAGCCATTATCAACCAATAATCTTGTTCGTTTGTTGGAAATTGGGGTTGTGATAATCCTGGACTCTTCTCAGATCGTGTACGAATCACTTTCCGAACAAGATTATTCGACCCTTTTACACTGCCCGGGTTGCACGAATACCTTGCTGGGATAATCCTGAGAAGGAACAATCTCGTTCAGGCAATATGAACTTCGATCAGAAAGGTAGAGAAGGAGTATGAGAATTTCGTATGTTTGTTTTGAGTACCGAATTTCTCTTATAAAGCAGAATGGTGGTTGGGCGGTTACACAAGCACCTTTTGGGTTGGTATTATCCAGCCAGGGGCTCTGCCCCTTGGACCCCGCAGGGGCTCCGCCCCTCGACCCCGCGAGGGGGCGCAGCCCCCTCGACCCTTGCTTCATATTTGTTGTCGATAAACTGTTAGCTCAACAAGCGTGCACTCCGCACTACCCAAACTCGTTTCCGAGCCTAACAATAAATCGCATCGGTCTCAAGTAAATCACATTACGACTAAAATGAATCGATGACACTAAAATCACCAACAACATTTGGGATAAAAAAAATTATGATTATTGTGACAACAAGTGAGAAGTTAGGTAAGTGCGATATTGGGCGTCTTAGTCATTTATTTTTAGACCTGCATACGTTGCAACGACGAGAAAACCTAAGAAGTAGTCTAATGCTGGCGTTGATGACTTTACACATGACACATATAGGGTGTCAAATTGTGTCTCAAGCAACGTTTGGATGCATGCGCGTTTGCAAGGTAGGTAGTGAGATGCAATATCTTACCTATTGTCCTTCACTCCAATAGCGTGTGGCGTCTGAACATGACACAAACTACAAATGCAAAACTTCATCCATAAAAACACTATTTGTGTGGCTAAATTGTCGATACTTTTGCAAGTTCGTAGTTAATTACGTCTCGGTGAAAATGATGTTGGACTACTATAATTTATAACCGTAGTACATTTATCCCAAATGGAGTTGGGTGTTAGGAAATTCTGGATTATAAAAATAAACCCAAACTTCCAAATAACGCTTAACAAAACTTGCAAAGACGACAAACCTGCAAAAAACACCCAAGAAAAGGATAAGATCAGTTACCACTAACCAAACCTTTATCTAAAACCCAAAAATAAAATAAAAATAAAAATCCACCACCTTTTGTCCTTCTCCCACCTCTATACTTCTCTCTCCCCATCACTCTTCCAATTCCACCCATCATCTTCTCCGATCCGAAACCCCAAACCCTAAACCCTAACCATGCAAGGTCTGGTCTCGAACCTCCTCAAGCGCTCCGTCCTTACCCACGTCCGCGTCGCCGTCCGAGCCCCGCCGCTCCGGCGCGAGTCGACGACGACGGCACCGAGGCTGGAGGAGCACGGGTTCGAGAGCACCACCATCGCCGACGTGCTGACGGCGAAAGGGAAGGGGGCGGACGGATCCTGGCTCTGGTGCACGACTCAGGACTCCGTCTACGACGCCGTCAAATCGGTAAAAAGAGAAAAAAGAAGAAGAGATTTTTACTTGTTCTTTGGGGTTTTGAGTGGGTTAGGGTTTGATGGGGGTTTGGTGCGGTGCAGATGACGCAGAATAATGTCGGGGCGCTGGTGGTGGTGAAATCGGAGGAGGAGAAGGCGATTGCTGGGATCATCACGGAAAGAGGTTTTTGTTTTTTTTTTTGTGTGTAAAGTTTTTTTTTGAAGGTTTGGATGTGGTTATGAGTTGGTTAGTGGTGGATCAGGTTGTGAGTGAGTGGTGGATTTTGGGATTTCTCCTATTTTGTAGGGACTTTTTAGTATTTTGACCCGCAATTTTTTTTGTGTGAAGTTTGATATCTGTTTTTTTTGGATGTGGAGATCTGAAGTTTTTTTGTTTTTATTTTGAAGCTTTCCATGTATGTCAGGTGCCAGTTACCAACCTGATCCAGCACTACCAGAATGCCAGTTACCAACCTGATTTGGATTTGGATTTGGATTTGAAGGTTTGGATGTGGTGCTGAGTTGGTTATTGGTGGATCAGGTTGTGAGTGAGTAGTGGATTTTGGGATTTCTCCTATTTCGTAGGGAGTTTATAGTATTTTGACCCGCAGATATTTTTTTATATGAAATTTGACATTTAACTTTTTTTGGATGTGGGGAGCAGAAGTTTTTTGTTTTAATGTTGAAGGTTTGGATGTGGAGGTAAATGTGGGAGTGCTGGTAGGGGTTTTTTTGGGTTTGTTTTTTGGATTTGGAGATTAGAAGTTTTTTCTAAGGTTTGGATGTGGTGCTGAGTTTAGTGGTGGATCAGGTAGTGATCAAGTAGTGGATTTTGGGATTCGGCCTAGTTTGTAGGGACTTTTTAGTGTTTTGGCCTGCTGAATTTTTTGTGTGGATTTTGATATCTGATATTTTTTTCATGTAGCAATAATTGGATAGATATTTTTTGTGGGAATTTGTAAAGATGATCTTAAAAAATGGATGGAGAAATACTGTCAGGGATCATCTTCTACTGGAATAATTAGATAAAATTTCATATATTTATCTAGTCATTGGTATCAGGGAAAATCAATAGAGTTAAAACATATAAAGGGATTTAAAGTCCAAGGATGTTGAAATCCCAACGGTTCTTTAAAAGGTAGGTGAAATCTTAAATTTCGGTGTTGGCTTAGTTTCTGGATGCTAAAATGTTTTTATGATAATGATATAGATGGTCGGTTATGTTCAAATGTGGGTTGATTTGGTTGTTTTTGTGAAATACGAGTTATTTTTTGTTGCGAAGATCAAAAGTCTTTTGATGTTAGATGTGATGTTGAAATTGTGTTCTGCTTGCTTGGTTTGTAGATGTTGAAACATTTTTATATAAATATATAGATGTAGATTCTTGTAGTAAACAAATATTTATTGGATGTGGTTGCTTTTGTGAAAATAAGTTTTTTTGTTGTTACCAGGACTAAACTAAGACCACCGTTAACAACGCCCGGGCAGTTCCTGGGCGTCGGTTTTCTCTCTCAGCCACGTCAGTTTCTCTTTTTGCCACGTCAGTTCAAACCAACCCTTCTAAAATTTTCTTAACCACACTCAGAAACAACTTAAACGTCTTAAATTCTCTCCCCTCCACGTCATTTGTGGATCAATTCTACGTAAAACACACAAAAAATTCCAAAAATATAAACAAATAAAAAACATTTTTTCATTTTTTTTGAAAAACAATAAATAAAAAATAAAAAAACAATTTTTTTAAACCAATCCGGGAGTTACGTGGCGCCCTCCCGGGATGGCATTTCGGCGCCCGAAAAAGACACCCTAAAGCAACTCAATTCAATGACCTTGTGTTACTATTGGAGCAATTTGGTTATGTTACTATTATTGGCAGATGGTGTTGCTGTTGACCTGTTCAGTTAAGTTAATGTAGTGTTATGATGTACTTATGTGCCAAAAATATAAATCTTATGGGCTATGGGAAGGTTTCTTGTGTTTTAGGGTGGTTTCATTTGCCACGAATAATTTTTTATTTGTGCTTGTGGTGGTGAATATAAAGGTGTGCTAGCTTAGTTTGTTGACAGGGTTGTATTTTGGGTTCAGTTAGTCAGTATTTTGTTATGTTGAACAAGGCAGTTGCATTTCCCGAGAGAAAGTGCTTTTGTTCTTAAAATTGGGAGGTTTTTTATTTATGTGTATTGTAGTGAATCAGGACTCTGCTTGTTAGTCGGTTCTTAGGTTTTTTTTTGGGTTTAGTTGGTAGATATCTTTGGTTCCGAAAAAGATGCATTTCCAAGAATAACTAAATAGATAACAAAATATCAAACCTGGTGCACTCCGAAGTTTCTTTGCAATACCATCTCAAATATTAAATTTTGTTAGAGCCACAGACTAAATGTCTCCCCTTCTGAATACCATGGTTTTCAGAACCGGATCGGACGTCAAACCGGAATTCTCAAAGGTTCAGAGGTTCAACCGGGGTCGGTTGAACCGGTGACGTCATAAATAATTAAATATAATATATATTTTTATAAATTTCCAGAATAAAAGACATATAGGAAAATATAGGGAAAAATTAGGAAACACAAAATACAATTATAAAACATTAAAACATATATAGTTGAAAGTTGAAACTTCAGTTCAAACATAAATTTGGAAGGGTGCATGCAAAACACCCAATTAAATTTGGGCCCACCAAAGTTATGAGCCTAGATTTCAGACCTCGCTCCCACAAAACAGCAAACCCGGCCCAACACCCCTCCTCCCACTCGAGTCTCGATCCCAACTACCCCGAAACCTTCCTTAATCCCCAAAACGATGGCGCCGAGGAAGAAGAAGCCCAACGAGCCGGAGGCGGAGGGCATTTTCCACGGGATGGACGACCCTGATGACGCCGTCAAGGCCGCGGAGGCCCTCATCCACCGTTGGGACTCCTCGCCCTCTTTCTCGTCCTCCGATCGGATGCTGTTAGACGGCCACAACCGCTCCACCTAGGCTTGTGCATCCGGTCCGGACCGGACCAGATTTTTATCCGGCATCCAGACCGGAAACCGGACCGGACCGGTTGGATTCGGTCCGGTCCAGTCCAGGACTGGTTTTTAACCTTAAAAATTAAAACAAAATCAGACCGGACTGGAACTGGATTTTGTTGTTTGAGGGAATCTGTCCATTGCAGTTACGGTGAATTAAATTCTGTTTGTCATTCCATTTAGTGCTTCTGTTCTATTTGTTTGACGCAGTGATGATACTGTTAGGAGGTTTCTAGGCAAGCCAGAGTCTGACTTTTTAAATACATATAGATGTGATTTTCTGTTCTGTGTTGTTATGTCAATGAAGAATGTATCTGGAAATACTATTTTGGTTATGCTGAATGTATCTGTAAATACAATTTTACAGACTACCTGAGGAAGATCATCATTCAGGGCAGATCATCAAAATCAACTAAAGTTGGGGACATTATGACCGAAGAGGTTAGTAAATTAACATGGAACTAACGTAGACTTATGATCCAAGGTTACCGTTTTATATATTTTATATCGTTTCAGAACAAGCTCATTACTGTGACTCCAGACACAAAAGTTCTGCGTGCAATGCAACTGATGACTGGTATTTTTCATTTCTTCTGCTCATCTTTTTTGTCAATTCTGAAACCACATGCAACAAATATAATCCTTTGGTTATGTTTCGTAGATAACCGCATCAGACACATTCCTGTCATCAATGACAAGGGAATGTTAGGCATGGTCTCAATCGGTGATGTTGTTCGAGCTGTTGTCAATGAGCATCGTGAGGAGCTGAACCGCCTCAATGCCTATATACAGGGAGGATACTGAACACGTTGTGGTGACACTGCGATCCTGCTGATAAGTCTGGTGCTACTGAAGTTCAAGGTCTCGGTGTTGTGCTGAAAGTCTGGTGCTACTGAAAAGTGCTGAATGGTCAAAGTAATCAATCGTGTTAAGACTTGAGAGCAGTTGGGACTTTTCTGTATATAAGGTTTCCTTTTCCAGTGTGATGTTTCTGTTGCTAAGGAATTGAGAAACTCTTTGTGTGCCTTGGTTGTCATGGTGAATAAAACATGTGTTTACTCTTGCACCTTTTTAACTTTAGGAGTTCCTACTTATCTCCTTCCTCAAGTGTCTTGGTATTTTCGTTTGGTTGGAAAAACTATAGGGCAGGTGATGTTTTCGTTTTGTTGGAAAAGGTATAGATTTAGCTACTCGATTTTCAATTTGTGTAGGTGATGTATCAAATTTGTTTGGGAAAAAGTATGCAACATGTGATATTTTAGAAGTTGTGGGCCAATTAAATTTCAAAATTTTAGCTCGTTAAATACTTGTCTTTATTAACATGCTGGTTATAACTAAACGTAGAGATGTGCCATTTCATTGATGTGTTTGTTGGTTATAACTAACGGTAAAGATGTGCGATTTCGTTGAGGTGTTTAAGCGTAAATTAGAGCAAAAATAACATTGTCCGGTTACTCGGGCTATCTCTTTTTGCCACATCAGTTTTTTTCTCTGTCACACCAGTTCTCTCATTCCACCTAAAAAATCTCCTTAATCACGCCCAAACTACCCCAATCATTTTACATTCTCTCTCATCTACGTTATTTGAATATCAATCTTGAGTAAAATATAAACAAAATTCACAAAAAAATCTACAAAATCAAAACAAATAAAAAATATGTTTTCAGAAAAAAAATTGAAAAAAAATTAAATGAATTTATAAATATTTTAAACAAATAACAAAAAATTAAAAAAAAAATCGGGCCAATGAGGGGACACGTGCCCCCACCACTGGACGCTTGCCTGGGCGTTAGGCATCCCGGGTGGCCGTCTGCCCCGTTAACGGGAGATGTTCGGGCCCGGGTGCCCAAGCACCCACCCGAGCCCTTACATTGTGCCTTCCTCACCTCTGTGTTTCATTTTACCACTTGAACGTTTACCTTCCAGAGGTAATATTTTGTCTCCAACTATTTTATTCTTTTAAACACTTATGTTGACTTTGAACGTGGCTCATGAATAGTCAGTCATAATTTAACTTTAATATAAATATAAATGAAGCTTTCAAAAACATTCCACCATCTTTTGATGATCCAAATTTTACAAATTTATCTGTTCTTTCTATTTACAATTTACAACATTGTAATTATTAATTGGCTAAAATGGGGTTGTGGCTTTCAAACAGCTAACATGGCTGTTTCAGTGTGTGTCTTATACGTCATATGTGTCATTGAGAGCACCAGCAACAGCAACAGCAACAGCAAGGGGTGGAAAAAAGATTGCGACCAAGATAGTTGCATAAAATTAATTTTTTTTTCCATCCACATCACCCACGATCTCCAGCAGTTCGTGCGTGCAGACGCACCAAATGGAACTTGGACCGTGGAATGTGGGACTGTGGGGGATGTCTCTTCCCGGACCTCTTTTTCTGATTTTTTATTGACATAGGGTCCACTTGAAGAATTGTCAAAAGAGGAAACAAACGAGAGAAAATAAGATAGAGTAAAAAAAAAACGTTCATTTTCTTCTATAGAGACATCTTAAGAATATTTTTATCTTTCCATATTCTATAGACTCTTATTGCTACATAAATATTATAATTTCGAAATTTTAGATTTTTAATGAGTAACAACTTAACTCAAATAGGACGATTACCAAGTTTGAAACGACTACATTCTCGGCGTTCATTTTTTCAAATTTACATTTTCAAACGTTTGACTAACAATTATTTTTGAAAAATTAAAATGAAAAACATTAATAACAAAATTTGTTAATAATTCATAAATAAAATAGATACATAATGATATATCATTGTAAAACGTAAGAAACGAGTTTAAAGAAAACAAAATAGTTGATTTAACAGCAAAATATTTCTGTATAGTGTCATGATTGAGAAGATAAAAGAGAAAAATATCATGGTAATTTTGTGTGATGGAAAAACTAACTTGATAGACAGAGAACTAGGATGATATTTTTTAATCATGACCGCAAATGATGAAAATTCAATGGATTGGATTGGGTAATGATTTTAAGAAAGAAAAACAAAGTTTCCGCGTCCACTTCCGAGTTAATATGGATGAAAATTTTGCATTTCACCCTCAGTTTTTCTCCACCTTTATCTTCAAGAAGTTAATACACAAATTTTAAACTAAGCTCAACTTTTCATCTACACCAAAATTTTAATTTTTTTAAAGAATAAACTACTATTAAGTAATAATTTTTAACCAAAATATTAACAAAAAGTAATGTGATTCGGTACGATTTTTAACTTGAACCATCCAGTTCAGTTTAATTACGGGTTCTGAAATTCAACACAATCCAGTTCCAGTCTAAACCGGTTTCAAACCGTTGTACAACCCTATTTACAAGCTGTTGAACGTTTTATTTAAACCGCAAGTGCACGACCGCGATGAAGCGGTGGCAAGTACGGGTCGTCCTCAGGGAGGTGAGCAGCCTCTTGTTTATCAGAAATCAAGTGACAAAAATTTGGGGGAGAAAGATTGATTATGCTACTCTACACTAAACTACGCTAAGAAGTATGAGCCATCATTTGCTAAAGGGTGTTTTTCTATCATGGATCGTACGATAGGTTGGATGTTCGACATTTTTCTACAAAATAAATCATACAGGTTTTAATGCCAATTTTATGTTTTAATACACATGCATACATATATCGAATATAAATGTAAATGTTGCAAATAAAAATTTTGCCCATAAATGCAACAATCCAAGATCCCATCAATTGTAATATAGACTAGCTAAGGGCTATCAAATACATTACAATATCAAGGTAAGAAAAACATTTTCTAATCACAACCTTTTTGAATTTTAGCAACATTAGCATCTTCAAACTCTTGTGACTCTTGTCCTTTTAATTATGAGGGAATACAACCTATCCTCGTAAGAAAAACTTTTTCCCAAAACCGAGCGAGGGCTCTAGGTAATGTTAAGAAAACTTATTTTCATTTGATACGAGATACGTTTATCCATTGTATTCACAACTAAACATACTTGGGGTTCACTAGGGTGAAACACACCTCATATATTTAATTGTGGCACAACAATAGACAACCATTATATCTCCCACTATTCCCAAAGATGGAGGGAGATATCTCCCGCTAAGGGCGAGCAGAGTATCCCTCGATCAATGACTGCTAGTGGATGAAATAAGAAGGAAATTTATTCTTAATTTTTGTTGGACAATTTAACATGTGATTTAGAATTTTAGGTTATCATGCATATTATTAATAATACACATCCTAACATTCAACACATTCATCACATGCATAGCAAGATAAAAACAGAAATTAAACATTTACACAATCCACATCGTGTGAGTTTATATGTTCCCTTCGATCCTCGATCCTCGATCGATGCGCTACAGCGGCGACTTCCTCTTGCACCGGAGATGTAGATTTTACAGAAAATAAACATGCTCCTCACATTCGATAAAAAACGACTAGTGCAAGTCCTATGTAAAAACCTCTCATATGCAAATGCAACTATCTAAAAGACGGAAAGAGAGAGAATTTTGGCTTTTACATACATAAGCCCCTGTATAATAATGATTACATACATTCATAATTGCTGATTTGGAACATATAAACTCACAATTCCTGCAAAGACAACTCGAGCATCCATGCACGCAATATTGTTATAAACTATGCAATCTAGTTTATCAATCATCTAGAATCTCAAACAATTCTTTGAAAAACATTTTGAAATCCATTAAAAAACATTTTTCATCGATCCATAGTTCAAAAATAATTTTGAACCGCTGTCCATCCAATTTCCTAAAAGGAAAGACGAACCGCAGTTTTTCGGTTTTGTTGATTCTCTTACAAAATAATCGTTTATACTTAAAACGAAATTATTGCAAGTTAGACTTACGTCTAAATCATAATTCTAATAATTACATGGCATGTTTTAAACTACTTAAAACATTCAAAATGAATTATTACAAAGAATTATTTATACAAAATATTTAAAGACCGAAAAAACCGGTAAAACGAATTGTTTAAATCCTAAATGGTAAACTAAATTTGTTTACAACCTTAAATCATAAGAAAATTGAACCCTATGCTCTGATACCACTGTAGGATTTCATGTTTAATTATGCATGTATATTTTTCGAATTTTTATGCATAATAAGGATCAATTATAATTTTCTACGATTTATTTCATGCATGCATCGGTTTGTTTCAATAACTAGTTTCGAAAACTTATTAAAACAAACATGGGCTCCAAAATTCATACCTAGAAGTTCTCTAAAACTTCTTGATGATCCGGAGATGCTGAAGAAGACGATCGTCGCTTCCCGTTGCGCCGGATGCCTCCGAGTGTTCACCGAAACCCTAAACAAGGTTGGAGAGAAATGAGCTAGCCAATCAATCTCTAAACAAGCTTAGAATCTAGCTACAAACCCCTTCCTTAATCTCTGAGATTTCTCCTTCCAAAGACTTAGAAAACTAAGAGAATTTTCGTGGATTTTTGTGGTGAATTAGGAGAGAAAATATTTAGCAAACTTCTTCTAACATAATTAACTAGAATAAGGACCTATTTATAGGTTCCAATCTAATCATGACTATTCTTAAGCCACGAATTCTTGACTTTTTCTCTCACAAACTAATTCCATAATGCATTATATGCACCCACAAAACGTTTGACCAAGTTTAGAGCTAATCCAACCATTGATCAAATTAATCTCTTAATTATCAAAGGCAGAAAATCGATCGGGACTCGGTCTACCGAGACATACTCGGTAAACCGAATATGTCACGTTCGGATTTCCGTGCACTTGACGGATGACCGATTCTTAAGGAGAAAAATTCTTCTTAACCGTTTGGACGAATTCGCGTCTTAGACCGAGTGCCATTCGGTTAACCGAAAATATCGGAACTGGACATTGTTCGGTCGATCGTTTCTGGTTCGGTATACCGACCCAGAGTTCTAGGCACTTTGGTCAAGTTCGGTCAATCAACTTGATCATCCGTTCCACGTTCGGTTGACCGATCCACAGATCCTTCGGTCGACCGAACCTTAACGGATTACCGAACTTCTACCCGATTTTGCCTTTTTTAAATTTTGGATTTATTTCCAACAAAATTTGAACTTTAGGGGTTTCAGCAAATTCACAACTTATGCAATATATTATCCTATGCAATAATAAATTATTGCACCCCATAATATATGCATCTCATATGAATTTATCATGATACTAATTATGTTATATATAACATAATTGATTTTACTTATTCACCACATGTGTCATATTTTCTATAAGAAACCCGACACATCATATGAATCAAAATCAAGCTTCTTGTTTCCCGGTTTTTGCGGTGTGACCTATGGGAGGATCTAGACTAAGTTGGCAGTGATATTAAGAGCTTAATATCACAAGCTATAAGCGGTATGTAGCTACACATTATAGCTCCCAATTAGTTAGATGTCTTAATTCCACTCGAACCAAAACCCGATCCATTTAGTGATGGAGTGCACCACTTGTGTCCGTCCCTTGCCTCATGATATTAAGAATACACACAAAGTAGTATTGTGTCATCTTTGTATTAGTATTCATTTCTTGATCTCTTTAAGCTAGTTATAAATATGTGACTTTGAAGGGAATGTGTTCTAAAAGTTTTACTTTTAAATGTCAACTATTATGAATTGAATGAGAAATCATTTTGTTCCTTGTTTATGTTATTCGTCTTTTAGAAGTGTTAAGGAAGAAGCTCTTGGTCCTTAACCGTAGAGCTCTAAAAGATATTGGTTTGCATAAAACAAAAGATATTCGCAATCATGGTAATAAACATGGGACATTTATTACCGAGTTAAGATTGTCATGTTGGTCATAGATCATTGTAGCTCTACAAGTGAGTGACAACACGGGTACGCAAAAGAGGAAAATATTACTTTTGTATACTGAATTGACCTAATAAGTAAAATATTATAGAAATGTGTTTCTGTGTCATTAATATTTTACTGTGTCATTGGTCCTTTGATATGAGACTTATATCCGATCACTTAAGAAATACTTGATTAGACTAGTGTCTTGAGCTATCGATAAGTGTAGTGTAAAGACAATGGTTGGTTAAGTATGGCTTTTGTTGGAGAAGATAATTAGTCAAAAGATTATCATTGCCCCTCTTAATTGAGTAATGATATTAATGGGCCTTTGATAAAGCAAAGTTATAATGTGCACAATGTGATTTGAGTTAAGTCACATATTTATAACTAGCTTAAAGAGATCAAGAAATGAATACTAATACAAAGATGACACAATACTACTTTGTGTGTATTCTTAATATCATGAGGCAAGGGACGAACACAAGTGGTGCACTCCATCACTAATTGGATCGGGTTTTGGTTCGAGCTGAATTAAGACATCTAGCTAATTGGGAACTATAATGTGTAGCTAGATACCGCTTATAGTTTGTGATGTTAAGCTATTAATATCATTGTCAATTTAGCTTAGATCCTCCCATAGGTCACACCATAAAACTGGGAAACAAGAAGGTGATTTTATGTTCATATGATGTATCGAGTTTCGTATACATGTGGTGAATCGATAAAATCATTATGTCATGAAAATGACATATTTAGAATCATGAATTTATATATGAGATGTAAATATATCATGGGGTGTGATTGTTTGATATTACATATGATGATATATTGCATAGGATATATAAATTAGCTATAACCCCAAAGATCGAATTTTGTTGGGAATTAATCCAAAATTCGATAAGGCAAATTAATTAATTAAATTTGCTAAAACCCCAAATACGAATTTTGTTGGGAATTAAACCAAAATACGATAAAGGCAAATTAATTAAATTTCCTAAAACAAAAAAAAACGAATTTTGTTGGGAATTAATCCAAAATTCGATAAATGCAAATTAATTAAGGAATTATCGATCATGGTTTTGACTTGGTCAATTATGATTATATTTGGATGCGGATTAATAAATTTAATATTGGGAATTGGTCTTAAGAGAGAAAAACAAGGAAGAATGGGTCAATGCATGGCCTATGATGTGGAAATTAAAGGAGCCTATAAATAGGCCTAATTTCCTTCATTAAAAATAAGTGTATGCAAAATTCTCTCTCTCTAACCACCCCAATTAATCCATCCGAAATTCCTTAGTTAATTTGAGTTTTTGGAGAGTAAAATCTCAGGAAAGAAAAAGGGGGTTATTAGCTAGATTCTAAACCCGTTTGGAGATTGATTGGCTAGCTCATTTCTCTCCAACCTTGTTTAGAGTTTGGTGAACACTCGGAGGCAATCCACCGGGCGATTCGAATGGCAACACGACTCCGGATCTTCAAGAGTTTTTAGAGAACCTCTAGGTATGATTCTCTTTGCAATTGTTTGTTTGTTCTAATGCATGTTAAATAATTAGGACAAACAAATGCATGTCTATATGAAAATCGAAGAAAATATGAATGTTTCGATCTTGTATGTTTATAAAATTTCGAAAAATATATACATATAATAGGGCACGAAATCCTACAGACTTAACTCAAATCACATTGTGCACATTATAACTTTGTTTTATCAAAGGACCCACTAATATCATCACTCAATTAAGAGGGGGCAATGATAGTCTTTTGACTAACTATCTTCTCCAACAAAAGTTGTACTTAACCAACCAATGCCTTTACACTACACTTTTTGATAACTCAAGACACTAATCTAATTAAGCATTCCTTAAGTGATTGGATATAAGTTTCATATCAAAGGACCGAAGACACTGTAAAATATTAATGACACAGAAACACATTTCTATAATATTTTACTTATTAGGTCTATTCAGTATACAAAAGTAATATTTTCCTCTTTTGCATACCCGTGTCGTCACTCACTTGTAGAGCTACAATGATCTTTGACCAACACGAAAATCTTAACTCGGTAATTAATGTCCCATGTTAATTACCATGATTGCGAATATCTTTTGTTTTATGTAAACCAATATCTTTTAGAGCTCTACGGTTAAGGACCAAGAGCATCTTCCTTAACACTTCTAAAACACGAATAACATAAACAAGGAACAAAATGATTTCTCATTCAATTCATAATAATTGACATTTAAAAGTAAAACTTTTAGAACACATTCCCTTCAGGGTCGACTCTATATATGTAATCGGTCCACACACCTAGCCTAATGAGTTATTCGTGAAAGTTAGTTAAGGACTTAAGTGAAAGACATGGGCAACCTTAACTTCTGAATGTGATACAATGTGTAAAGTCCATTTTGTTTCTTATTTGACTCTTTTTTTCTTTTTTTTCTTTTTCTTTGGAGCATTTTATTGGTTGGTGTTTGATTCTCCCAGGGTCATGTTTCATGCATCATTGCCTATGAGGACTTACACTATCACGTACACCTTCCCCCAAATCTCCACATAGGGCGATCCCTACCACCCGTGTAACGGGAGTTCGGTCGGTGCATCCCAAGTCAGATGACTCGAAAGCACCAGGCACAAAGGCCCATCAGACCTACTTTCCCGAGTGATATGAGCCGTGCAAGAAGAGAGAACACCACTTATTCATTTATCTACATAGGAACCAAAACCCCTACACTTAAGTTTCACAAAAAGAGATTAAGGGCCTTTGACTACGACAAACTTCTTTATACTAACAAACACGAATTATTTTACTCACTAGGTTCAGGGTGTACTTCTTTAAATGTTTGAGTGCTGAAACCCTATGATTACACGCCCCCGAGGGAAACCGGGGTGCATCCTAACGACTCGATAAGACCTAAAGCCAGTAAACTAGAAATCCTAATGCATCAAGTTCAAGACAATTTTGGGAGCTTTCTTTTTACTTTGCCTCTCAACGGTTTTGCACATGCTAAACACACGCAAAACCTACAAAAACATTTTCTTTCG
The DNA here is from genome assembly GCA_963682175.1 of Triglochin maritima. NCBI lineage: Eukaryota > Viridiplantae > Streptophyta > Magnoliopsida > Alismatales > Juncaginaceae > Triglochin > Triglochin maritima. Next base: position 33,659,736 of record OY821786.1, read on the forward strand.
CAAACACATGAAGATTTTGAAAGAAATGTGAAAATTTTAAAGCACTAGGCAAGCAAAAGAAGACAAGTCACCGAAGGATCATGGCAAACAGATATATCGATATTAAATGCGGCACACTAACATGACCCTAACAATGCACACAAAAGAAAAAAAAATCAAATGAAAAGACTCGACTATGTACATACGTAAAACACCCCCCACACCTACTACATGCATTGTCCTCAATGAATGTGAACAAGATACTACATGGATATATGCATGAAAAAGGAAAGATCACAACAACATGAAGTACAAAGGGACGTTCAGGGTCATGTTGATGGACACAAACCCAAATTCCCTCAAAACCTGTGAGAAGCTGAAGAAGGGAGATAAATACGTGAAGAGATTGTGCCCAAGTACACAAGGGTTGGGGCTCACAACAATCGATGCTCACTGAAGGAGTCTTTTATTACACACTTTTTTTTCTTTTTTTCCTTCTTTTTTTCGATTTTTTACATGATATGTACAACAACAATGATATTCTCATAATCATTTGGTCAAGGAACATCAAATGAGAACATCAAGTCATGAGGACCAAAGACTTCTCGAGATGGGCAAACTCCACTGGTACTCTGAGGTGTCATGAGGGGTGAAAGGTCAAAGCTGAAAGACTTGAACCCCTCATGATATTGGTTGGGTGTGGGCAACAAAGAATGAAGTTGTGTTACCTCACTAGGGTTTAATTGCTCATCGAAGAAAACCCTCCAACCAATAGGTGGGTGCATCAGAATGAGTTCCTCAGGCTCATTCGATGGATGCAGCAGACTTGCATCACTAAGAATGGGGCTTCTCCCCAAGTCATCCAACAAGGACCTCCCACCATCATTTAGATCATCAAGCATAAGCTCGGTCATAGGTGGGTCCTTGTTAGAGTCAATATGAAGCTCAAATGACTCAATGGCCATGGGACATGAGGTAGAGACACCTTTTGGTATAGGCATATGATGAGGTGTCTCACTCTCACTAGTACTCTCAACTGAATCATGCAACGAACACTCCCTTTGGACATTCATGTTCGAGGCCAGCTCACTCTATTGCATTGCGAAGACAGGCAATGAGTTTTCGCTGGGCCCACGAACATTCTCAACGGGTTGCATTGGGGTTAGGGGTGTTCGTTGATTTTGTGGTGCTTTCTCCAATTGGCGGATGTGATTTAGATTTAACGGTTCATCCATGGGTTCTTGTTGCCTACCAGAGTTGAACACATGAAACTCGGCACTCATGTTACCGAATGAGAGCTTCATAAGACCATTTCTACAATTAATCAAGGCATTGGAGGTGGCCAGAAATGGTCTACCCAAAATCAAAGGTATTTGAGAGTGGGTGTTCGCAACAGGATTGGTATCGAGGACAACAAAATTGACTGGAAATATAAAATCTCCAACTTTGATAAGCACGTCCTCGATAATCCCCATGGGAATACGAATGGATCTATCCGCCAATTGGAGGGTGATCTTAGTTGGTTTCAATTCTCCCAAGTGTAACTGTTGATAAACAGAGAATGGGAGGAGGTTGACCGCTGATCCTAAATCATGCAAAACATTGCTCATTCTAGTGTCCCCTATCGTACACTGAATAGTAGGACACCCAGGGTCCTTGTATTTTGTGTACGTGGGATTGGACAAAAGTGAGCTGATATTTGCAGCCAAGAATGCTTTCTGAGGAGCATTGGTCTTCCTCTTGGTTGTGCAGAGATCCTTCAACACTTTGGCATATTGAGGTATTTGTTGGATGACATCCAACAAGGGGATGTTAACCTTTACTTGCTTAAATACCTCTAATATCTTATCCATGGTGTCACTCTGCTTTTTGGTTAACCTACTTGGATAGGGAGCTTTTGGCAGGTAGGTTTTCTGCGGTGCCTGAGAAGAAAACCTTGGTGTATTACCCTCACCCTTAGCTTCTTCTTCACCACCATTCCCACTAAGGGGCTGCATAGATGGTGGTTGTTGTGACAAGGAAATGTGATTGTCAACCTATTTTCCATTCCTTAAGGTCACAATGGAATTGACATGGTGAACAGGTTTCTCCACATGGTTCACTTGCCTCCCCTGTGGTACCACATTCTCATTTTGCATGTGTTGTTGTTGGTACAGACGGGGGTTAGCCTCAGGCTGGCTAGGAAAAGACCCTCTCTCTCTCTTTTATGTACAGACTGAGCCAATTGGCCTATCTAAAGCTCTAGAGATTTGATGGTCTGCTGATTTGAAGTGAGAACTTGACTCGTAGTTGACATAAAATTTTCATTAAGTTTTCAAGTCCACGAGTCAAGGTCTCAAGAGAATTGAATCGGGTTTCCATATTATTGGAATTTGGGAAACCCGATTGATTGGTGGTTTGCGTTTGGGCTGGCTGATAGGAATGTGCATGCATGGGAGGTTGGTGTGATTGGTAATGTGGTCTAGAGGAGTTTGAAGGACCACCCGGGGCATTAGTTTGGTTCTATGAAAAATTGGGGTGGTTCCTCCATCCAGGATTATAAGATGATGAGTATGGGTCATTCCTGGCTCTATCATAGATTGCGTTGACACGCTCCATCTCAGGAGGAATGGACTCACACTCGCTTTCTACATGACCTATCCTACCACATGAATGACAGGGAACTGGACCAGATGTGGACATGTGAGGTGCACTTTGTTGGTTTTGGAGCTCAATCGAATCCATACGGCGCATTAAGGCCGCCATGCGCGCCTCGGTGGCCGTAGTGGTATCGACAACAAATGCGGCACCCGATCTAGTCGAGTTTGCATTCGCGATCCTCGCTCCTATGCTAGATGATGCAGGTGGTTCCCTCACACTCTCTCATTGCATGGTTTACTCAGCAAGGTCTTCTAGGAAAGCCCATGCCTCCCTTTCATCCTTTCCCAAGAACTTTCCTTGACACATGGACTCAAGGAGCGTTCTTGACGGGATGTGAAGACCTTCGTAAACAATCTGACAAATGCGCCACAACTCGATGCCATGGTGAGGGCATGAGGATAGTAGCTCCTTGAACCTCTCTAAGTATGCATGGAATGGTTCGGTCTCATGTTGATTGAACGAATTGATTTCGTTCCTCAATTTTTGAGTCCGATGATTTGGGAAGTACTTCTTGAGGAATGCAGATTGAAACTCATCCCAAGTCCTAAAGGCATTTGCCTGGTTGATGTACAACCACTTCTTGGCGTCATCCTTCAGCGCAAAGGGGACAAACCTAAGATGGATGGAGTCTGTGCTAAGTTGTTGCAGCTTGAACATAGCACAGACCTCCTCAAATTCCCTGAGAATGATATATGGGTCACCTTTCCCAGTGAAGTGAGGGAGCATGGAAATAAACTGAGGCTTAACCTCAAAATGGTTCCCATTAGCCTATGGTAATACGATGCGTGAGGGTAGAGCTGTACGGCTCGGGTAGCATCGATCGCGTAGAGGTATGGGACCAACAACTGGAAGCACTGGTGGAGCAGGTGGGTCCAGCAATTGCTCCTCCTCACGGAAATTAGCAGTCATTGAACCCAGACTGCGTGCGACACGAGATGAGGAAGGTGTCGAGAAATCGATGACCGAAGCCGAATTGACAACGCTCCTCGTCAAACGACCCCTCTCGTCTCGTGTCCACGAAAGCATACACAAAGGTGCACGCACACAAACCAAAACCTTTCTTTTTTTCTTTTTTTTCTTTTTCAAAGAATGTGCGTAGAGGAGAAGACGGGGGAACACAAGAGAGAAAGAATGACTTAGGAGAGAATGGAAGAAGTCCTTATGCTACGACGGATGTGTACAGGTAGAAGCACACAAGCAAACAAGGCTCAAGCAATCCTAAGGTCGCTATAGGTCCTTACAGCTAGACGACGCCTAACTGCGAGGTCACACAGCCTCAACACGCCTCACCTCCCTACGACGAGGACCACAAAGCCCAGCAAGGGAGCCAAGATCCGGGGATCTCGTCTCTCCTACTATCGACAAAGTGGGCAACGCCGATCAGGTCATGACGGTCGGGACCGGATCACTCTCCTAATGCGTCTGAATTCCTTAAGGTCAATGTCTACTTGATTTTAAAATTAGGCTCTTGATTAGTGTGGTTTTTGGGGCAAATGAAAGGGTGATGAAATCCCTCACCTTATCTTTTATGGGACAGCCCCTCCTTAGTAGCGTTTTGGAGTCCTAATCTAGTAATCAACTCTCCAAACAAACGCTCAACTCACACTTGTTTCAATGCACTTACTACTAACGAATGCATGTTCATACTAAATGCATGAATGAGAGTAGAAGGTGCGTACCTCACGCCAGCTCTCAGCAACAGAAAATAAAGCTAAGATAAAAGACAATCTAAATGTCTAAGTCACATACATGATGCATGACCTAAACAAAAAAAAGTCTAATCTTTTGCTTTGAGTTTTAGGGTCCAAGTTGCTTAAAGGAGGTTTGATTATGGATCTGGGAACAAACTATAAGTCAAAACATGCCAAATCAAGTCCCAGATCACTACATCAATTATGTAAACACGCCACAGAAATAAGAGAGTAAAATGAGCTCACCAGACCGCTGATTGGCGGTCTGAAGTGCCCAGAATGCCTCCAAATTTCTCCAGGTGTTCCTCGTGGCGACTCCAAGTCTCCTGAAACAAAGAAAAACTACAAAACACAAATTAAATCCACTCGAATCGTCCAAATAAGAGTCTGGACTGGCACCTCCCCGACAACGGCGCCAAAAACTTGTTGAACGTTTTATTTAAACCGCAAGTGCACGACCGCGATGAAGCGGTGGCAAGTACGGGTCGTCCTCATGGAGGTGAGCAGCCTCTTGTTTATCAGAAATCAAGTGGCAAAAATTTGGGGGAGAAAGATTGATTATGCTATTCTACACTAAACTACGCTAAGAAGTATGAAATACGAACGAAAGAAACAAACAATGAAATGACAACTAAGCTAAGAACAAAAGAAGAATGCTGGAATACAGATATGGCAAAACCCCTAAGGAGTGGAGTGAGTGCACACAAGCAAAGAGGTGGGTGTTGAACACATTCTTTAAGCACAAATTAAGGTGGTGTTATCATGCATAGGAAGTGTCTAAATGTTGTGGCAAAAGCTATCAATCTATTCACCAACTTAGTTGATTAACATTTACATATGCAAGATGTTTATTTCAGAACCTAAACAAGCATGAAAGGTGTCTAATCATTTTGGCAAAACTCATCAAGTTATAAATTCTATCCTAAACAAGCAAGCATACATCCATGTTTTATCAACACATTGTAAATAAAGCATTCATTTCATTCTCTAATGCATGTATGAACATCTACTCCACCCCCAAAAGGGGATGGAACTACTCACTAAACATTACACTAATTATTAAACTAAACAAAGAAAGCATATTAACTAAGCTAATAAAACTAATGAAATGAGATTAAGCAAAGCAAACCAAGAAACATAAAACAAACAACATAATAAAGAAAACTTGTATTAAAATAACTCACATTAAAAGTAGCATCCTCCTACTTTAGTGTGTGTTTCACGGCCTCACTTCTAGTAGGAAGAATAACCACTTAAAATATGGAGTGATTACAATGGAAGGTGAAGAGTTCTATTTATAGCCATGGAAAAAGGCAAACCGGGATAATTCCCCGATGTGGGACTAAACAAATACCAAAAATAGCCTAAAAATCCTCTAATACATGTGCTGGAGAAATTTTAGCGGATTTGGGCCAAAATGGACCGCCAATTAGCGGTCTTCGACCGCCAATTGGCGGTCTATATGGTTCAGATCCTGCTCATTTTTGTTGTGAGCTTTTCTTGGTATATTTGCTGGTCTTGGATGCATTCACTTGGTTTGTTTGAGCTCCGACCCGAATCGAATTGCTAAAATACTCCCCATGATGGTGTGGAGTATTCTGTTTCGCTATTAGGTCCTTCTGTCTTACATTCAGGTCATTCTTCCTTGCATCTTAGTCCTCAGATCTCACAATTCAGTCCTTTTTCCCAGCTTTTGGGTTCTTTTATGCTTCATCTCTTCAAACCTATTTATTCCTGAAAACTAAACATAAAACTCGTAACATAACATTGTTTAGGTAAAAGATAATGGATATAAGATACAAATATAAGCATGAAATGATGTCAATCACAAGCCACACCACTTAGACAACAAAAACAACATTCAATGGGCATTTTTGACGGCTACAATGGTAGTAAGGTGTGGTTTAAATCTTATTTGCTGATTTTTGAATAATTTTCTGAATACAGATAATTTAAATAAATTCCCAATTCAAACTTTAATCTGAATGTTTTCGATGTGCAAGTCACAAAAGTTTTTTTATGACCTAGAATTCCTCGACACTAACTCCCATTTTGGACAGGTGGATTGCGAGCAAAATTTTGAACAAGCATTAAATGTAATCTGACAATTTTTTTTCCTTTCCGTACCCAATTCTGAAAATCGAGAACCTTCTTCTAATTTGGTTATATACTAATGTGTTAGCGTTTTAGAGAATTTCCAATTCAAATTATAGAAATTATTCTTATGACTAAGTTTTCGTCGCTACTTTGTAGCACATGTTATGAAGACAGAAAAATTTAATTAAGCATGTAATAAGGTGTATTTATGTAGCATATAACTTGGTTCGTGCCACTGTTGGAAAAAAAGACTATCACGTCGGATATTAATGAGGTATAAGGTCGGGTTGCCACCTCCTTTAACCGACGTGGTAAGTAGGAGACGCTATATAGGGGTACTCTGTCACGTCGGTTGTCACAACCGATGTGATATTGTCTCTATGACATTGGTCGTGGTTTAAACCATAACCGACGTGGTAGACACACGTGGTAGTATTAAAAAAGAATTTTAATTGGACCCTACCACGTCGGACATACACGAACACACGAACACCAACGTGGTAGGGTTATGAATTATTTAAAAAAGAAAGAAAAGAAACACCCTACGGCGTCGGTTTGTGTGGAGAACCGACCTGCTAGAGTGTCTACAACGTCGGCTGATGTTGCAGGGTGTTTCTTTTCATTTTTATTTTTTTGAGGCATGTAATTCAGACTTAAACCCTGTAATTCATATTCAATCTAGTAATTCACAACAATGCAATTCATATTCAATCCAACAATTCATAACAAAGAATCACAACATTCATATCTATCAAATGCACAAATTCATATCTAGTCCATATGTCACATACAAATGCACCTAATTCATATCACAAGTGTAGATTATATTAATTGGAGCCAAAGAAACAACATGCACCATTCATGTTAGTGAAATCCAATCACATAAGGAAGAAAGGGTGCACAACAATCAGCGTTCTACTAGCATGCATTCAAAGTCACATGTAATGTAAGATTTTGGTGTAAAAATTAAAATTTTAGAGTAACCCCAATTCTCATTCGATACACCAAACAAAAAAAAGGTAAACCCAAGAAGCATTTTTCTCACCTGACACTAATTTCTCTTCTTATTAGATCAACCCAACAAGAGAGTGGCCAAAAATCGTGTAAAAGAGAGACCTTGTTCGAGTTGGTGTGAGCCTAAAGAGGAGAGATTGGAGTTTGGTCTGCGGCGACGCTGCGAGCAAGGGGATGTGGCGTGCTTGGCGTGTTGAGGTTGGTTCGTCTTGGCTGTAGGGTGAGGGTGTTCGACGTGGCGAGAGTGGGTTGGATCGGAGATGGTGCAGGATCGGATATAGCATATCCGACGTGATATTAACCTCTACCACGTTGAATATGTTATATGCGACGTGGTTGACCCCTTATAAATTTATGGTTTTTTTAATTTTTTTAAAATTTTAAATCGGTACCACGTCGGATATTAGCCAACTCTGACGTGATAGTGGGGGCATATTTCAGTTATAGCTCTATCTAGGACTGCACATGGGTCGGGTTGGGTCGGGTTTGTGCTCAACCCGATTGTGAAAAACTTAAACCGATTCGGGTTCAACCTGAAAGGATTGTGTTCTAAAAGTTTTACTTTTATATGTCAATTACAATGAATTGGATGTGCAAACATTTTGTTCCTTGATTATGGTATTCGTCTTTGGAAGTGTTAAGGAAGAGGCGCTTGGTCATTAACCATAGAGCTCTAAAAGATAATGGTTTACATAAATCAAAAGTTATTCACAATCATGGTAATTAACATGGAACATTAATCACCAAGATAAGATTGTCGTGTTGGTCTTCGATTGTTGTAGCTCTACAAATAATTGACGACACGAGTATATAAAAGAGGAAAAAAATTACTTTTATTTATTGAATAGACCTAGCAAGTAAAACATTATGAAATTACGTTTTGTGTCATTAATGTTTTACTGTGTCTTGGATCCTAATATATGAGACTTATATCTTTTCACATAATGAATATTCAATTTGATTATTGTCAAAAGTTATCAAAGAGTATAGTGATAAATGCAATAGTTGGTTGAACATGACTTGTGCTCGAAAAAATATGACTAGTCAAAAGATTATAATTGCTTCTCTTAATTGAGTGATGATATTAGTGGGCCCTTGATAAAGTAAAATTATAATGTACACAATGTGATTTGAGTTAAGTTACATATTTATAATTAGCTTAAAGAGATCAAGAAATAAATATAATACAAATGTGACACATTTATACTTTGTATATATTCTTAATATCATGAGGCAAGAGACGGACACAAGTGGTGCACTTACATCACTAAATGGATCGTGTTTGGTTCGAATGGAATAAGACATCTATGCTAATTGGGTAACTATAATGTGTAGTTAGATATCGCTTATAGTTTGAGATATTAAGTGTTCAATATCACTGTCATTTTAGCTTAGATCCTCATATAGGTCACACCATAAGATTGGGAAATAAGAAGTTTGATTTTGAGTTCATATGATGTGTCTGGTTTCATGTGAAAATGGACACATGTAGTGAATTAATAAAATCAATATGTCACGAAAATTAACATAATTAGAATCATGAATAAATTCATATAAGATGTATATATTATGGGGTGTAATAATTTAATATTACATAGGATAATATATTAGATGAGATATGAATTTGCTAAAAACCTCAAAGATCAAATTTTGTTGGATATAAACCAAAATTTGGTAAAAGGCAAAAAACGGTTAATACGGTTTTTGACCGAATTAATAAGGAATTAATATTAATCATGTATTGGAATTATTTCAATTATGGTTAAATGTGGATGTGGATGATTATGTGTGAAATTGTGATTGATTTTTGGGAGAGAAAAACAAGAGATCATGTGTTAGTGGTTAGCCCATGATGTGGGTGTTGAGAGACCCTATAAATAAGTATTCTCTCCCTCCTTGTTTTAAAATAAATGCAAAAACTTCTCTCTCCCTAACCACCCTATTAATCCATCCGAAAATTTCTTAATTATTTCAAGCTCTAGGAGATTAAATTCTCAGGGATTATAAATGGGTTATTAGCTAGATTCTAACCTTGATTTAAAGATTGAATTGACTAGCTTCTTTTCTCTTTAATCTTGTTTAGAGTTTGGTGAACACTTGGAAGTGAGTCGGCGGACGATTCGACGAGCGGCGCAACTCTCAGTCTTCATAAATGTTTTAGAGAACCTTTGGTATGATCCTCTTATATTTGTTTTAACATATATTGATTATATGATATTAAAATAAAATATAAACCGATGTACATGAAATTGTTGAAAATATGGAATCGTTCATGTATGCATGTATTAAAATATTAAAATACACATACATAAGGACACGAAATCCTACACAACCCAACCCAACCTGAAATTTTGTTTGGGTTGGATCGGGTTGGAGCCGAATTTATTGCAATAATATTTCATGTCTAGTAAATTAACCAATTGACCTCAAAAATTAACCAATTCAAATTACTTGAGATAAGAAAATAGATCATGTTTTCTAAGTTCTAACATTACATAATACAAGTTGATGCATGTTTTATGACCTCTAACATCACATAATACAAAACACAAGATAAAAACATAATTTATATAACCGGAGCAAGCATCTCCACGATGTCTTTATCCTATAAAAGCCAAGTTTAATAAAACTAAAGAATTAATCTCAACGAGATATTGTTTACGATCAACTCAAATCTCACAAAAGCTCCAAAAAAAACCAATTGCACTAACAATAAAAGCAAAAACATTAAAAAAAAAAGAAAAACATATCAAAACCTCAACAAAAAACAAATCCACCTCCGATCAGCTCAAGTCTCACATAACCTCCAACAAAAAACAAATGCACTAAAAATAACAGAAAAAACGTTATAAACAAGGAAGAAAAACTTATCAAAACCTCAACAAACAACAAATCCAACTCCGATCAACTCAAATGTCACAAAAACCAAAATGCGATGACAATAACAGCAAAAGGATTAGCATTAAAATAAAATAAAACCTATCAAAACAAGAAAAAACAACAAATCCAACTCCGATCAACTCAAATCTTAGAAAACGCACCAACAATAATAGCAAAAACATTAAAAGGTAAGAAAACGAATCAGAACCACGACAAAAAACAAAGGATATTTTTTCAAAATAATCACCAAAAAAAGAAATAATACGCACTTGGGAAGCTTAATTGACAAAGTATACACATTATCGATTTCATTAACTAAAAACGACATTGTATGTGTCATTTTTACCCTTATGGAAAATGACATCGGTTTTACCTTGGACAAGTTTTTCTTGATTTCGAGATGTCATTTTTAGTTAAGACACGTTGAACTAGCGACGGGTCGGTCGAGAGTCTTGCTAGTTCAACAATGTATTTTTGGGTTTGAGATTTTGGAGCGAAACATTCGACCAACTCATCGCTAGTTCAACATGTCTTAGCTGAAAATGACATCTCGAAATCAAGAAAGCTAAAATAATAATAATGAAAACCAACTTGAACTCCTCAAAATGTTCTACTTGGATATAATAATTTGAGTTGATTCATACAATTGTGATGACTTGGTGTATGTTAGCTAACTTGGTCACTAACCAAATGAGAGTGAGATGAGATTCCGTTTCCATTCCCATAACCATAACAAAATACATTAGTAACTTCAAATGCACCCACGCGCCTCCTGACCCGGTCTGAGGCGTGTCTAGGAATTTAGGGAAAATTATAGGCTCTAGCCTCTAGGTGATAAAATATATTTTTGGTGCTCGAAATAGTCATGTTGCCTTCAATTCAAATTAATACATCGACTGATGACTTACCCATTTTCTCGGGAAACGAGACCCTCGACCGACCCATCACTAGTTCAACATATTATCTTGTAGGCTACTAGTTCAGACTCCAGATTAATGTAGTTGTCTTCCGGAGTAATACGCGCTCTCTTCCACTTCCTTCTCTAGATATCGGAGATGGAATGGACAAATTACTTGTCTACTCTTCACTCATACCTGTTTCCAAAGCTTCTTCTTTTTTTGGAATTTTTCCCCTTCATCATATCTTCCTCACGTGTGTGGTAACTGCCTCTGGACAATCTATGTTTAAACTTGTTAACATATTATCATTTCTTGTTCAGCTCTCGTATTTCCTGAAAAAGAATATAATTGATTAATTTTCAAAATAAACATAATAAATTCTACATATTAAAAATGAGTATATATAAAGTACCATAAATTCTGGAGAAAGTCTGGTTCTTTTGAACTCAGCCCATGACATCCGCGAAATGAAATTGTAAATAGCACAAGGGTCACGATCCTTATATTCCCCAAAGATAAACATATACATGAGCTTTGTTTTAAAGTCTTTCCATCGGTTACCAATATACGAAATCCACTTCTTCAACGCTTTAGTGGATTGAAAAATGAATTTAACCTACAACCAAAAAAATATAAATTAGAATCAATAATTGGGGAAATTATAAATAAAACTAATAAACAAAGATATACCGTTACTGTAAGTTTTCGTGTCCCTATGTATGTATATATTTTAAAAAATTTAATACAACATACAAGATCGATTTCATATTTTCATTGATTTCACAGCTGATCCATTCAATAAACCCTCATACCAAGCCAAAAGGCGAAATGCATTTCGAGTCCATGGGTCTGAGGAACCATGTGGATCAGTTACATCCTCCCAAATTTGTTCTTTTAGAGAAGAATCAACTTGTGACCACTTTTCGATACATATAAACCTTGGTTCTAGCGACCATACCCAAATAACTAGGCCAAAAAATATTATTCTCTCCGATCGGCTCTAAGAGAGAATCAAAGTCCAAAGGCAATGAACCTTCACGTTTTATTTTTGTTGAAACTCTAACATAAGAGTTGCTTCACGTGGAGTAACCGACGTCGGGTCTTCATCCAGTTTGGGGGCGGTTCTTCTTGTTGGGAGTCATTAACCTGAAAGAAGACAAAAAAGTCACGACAAAACAATCAGAAATGGACTACGACAACAAGTGTAAATCATTTCCACTATTACACATTAAAAATGCAAAAATGAAGACCAGCTCAAATGGAGATAAAATTCTAGCAATTCAGGTCCAAATTCAGCACCAATGTTAGCACAAAAATCAGCCAATCTCAGCCCCAATTCAGACCAGTATTAAAGATTAGATTTCAGCATAACTAAGTTCAGAACTCAGCCCAAGGTTCAGCTCAAATGTGGGGATCAAATTCAGAAAATGCAGCACAAGACAATAAATATTCAGTAAGAATTAAGGATCAATTGCAGCAAAATCAGCCAAGAATCACAGATGTATGTAGGATTAAAATGCAACAAAATCAACACAAAAATGCAAATCAAAATTTGACACTAAAATGCAGCACAAGAGAAGGCACAATAATTCAAAATTAAATCAAGCATATACCAACTTAAGTGGAGATTATAAAATAGCAATTCAAGTCAAAAATGAAAATCTACAAAAGATTTCTAATGGACGATGAACTACCTGAAGGTCGGAAGGGGAGGTCGCTCGAGCAAGGGGGTTGCTGGAAGGGGAGGTCGCACGAGCAAGTGGAGAGGAATGCTTTGGTCGAGGAGAGGGAGGGGTTGCGTCTATTGGAGTTTTGTTGGGTTTATGAACACCCTTCCACGTCGGATAAATTCAACACCGACGTGGAAGATACCCTACCACGTCGGAATAATTCAACACTGATGCGGTATGGAAGGGTCCATTTTTAAAAGAATTTGAAAAATAAACCTTTCCACATCGGATTACATAATGGCCGACGTGGAAGACTCCCTACCACGTTGGATTCCAAATTCGACGTAGTAGGGTATAAAAAATGGACCCTACCACGTCGGATTATGTAAACATCGACGTGGAATACCCCCTACCACGTCGATTTCAGAATCCGATGTGGTAGGATATATGTTTTTTGACACGTCCACATCAGTTTGGTAATATCCGACATTGTAAAAGGTATGTCACGTCAGTTTGGTAATATCTGATGTGTTATAGGCGACGTGGTAGACCGACTTTCCAACAGTATGCACAGTAACATGGAGCATGGGGGTTTATTAGCCATCCTTATTTTATTTTTAATTTCTTGTAGGGTTTGAAAACCTTAATTGCAAAATAAACCCCACAAAAAGGTCATTCACAACAACAAACACAATGGTTGTGGTGCCCTCACCTAGGGGTGCACATGGGTCGGGTTGGGTCAGGTTTGGGCTAGAACCCGACCCAACCCGAAAAATTCGGCTTCGGAAAAAACCCAACCCGAACCCGAACCGGCTCGGGTTCAACCCAACCCGACCCAAAATTTTCAGGTTGGGTTGGACCCAAATTTCCTATTTTGGTTCTCAAACAAACAATTTAATGCACATTCTTTGTCGTGATTTCCCAAGATACAAAAAATCACCCATATGGAACTCAACAATTAAATAAAAAACAACAATTAGATGAACATGGAATGCCTCCGGAGAAGAATTTAGAAACCAAGCTCGCTGAAGAAATGAACAGAAATGCTCAATGCAAGGACATCATGTATAGAAGAAGAAGACGTTGAATCCAGCAGAGATCTTATATAATGAGGGGTTCTTGACCTCTTACATCTAGCCATAACTCGAGGATCACCACTCAGTGGAAAGAAATCCTCCTGATTTGATAAAATTGCAAAAGTTAACATTGGTGGGCAAACAAACATGGTGACCAAATTCCTACAAAATAACATAAAATTAAGAAAATGGTGACCAAACATGGTGGCCAAACGAACATGGTGACCGAAACTTCCATAAATAGATAAGAAATGACAAATGCAAAGGTGGAATCAAACATGCCTGAAGCCTCCTTGCCATGGCAAGGAATGGTTGAACTTGAACATCTCCTTGTGTGCCAGCAAGAGTGGAGCCGCTTGGAGAGGGGGCAAGGCCGCGAGGAGTGGAGGGATCGACCGCGAGGAGAGGGGGCGAGACCACGACTCCGCGAGCACGAGGAGAGGGCTGAGGGGACAAGCCGTGGGGAGTGGGGAGGGTCGAGGGGGTTGAGGTGTGGAGGTGAGTAGAGTGGAGGTTGTGAAGTGTGGAGTTTGTTTTAGAAATTTAGGGTTAGCCGAAAATGGACAATCCAGATAATTCTGGGAAAATATATTAGAAAATATTCGGTTTCGGGTTGGGTTGGTCAACCCGACCCCTGAACCCGACCCCAAAAAAATCGGGTTTCAAGTTTTTCCAACCCAACTTGAACCCCTTTCCAACCCGACCCAATTTGATCCAACTAGTAGGGTTCGGGTTGGTTTTTGAGTTCAACCTGACCCATGTGCACCCCTACCCTCACTGCTTCATTGCATCATTATTAATCAGTGAGTGTGATTGTGTGAGTTGCTTCTGATTTCACGTTCGATATAAATAACACAAAATTTCCACAAATAATTGATGAATACTTGCTGAATCCTTTACGAATTACCAATAAGAAATTATTCAAAATTTCCACTTTAAAATTTTCATTTGGAGATTTCAAATTATTCATAAGAATAACTCGATAATTAAATTTTCCGTGTAAATTCCAAGGTCATCGACTCCTCGTAATTATTTCACATGAATAAGTGACCAATATCTTCCCCCTCGGATCTAAGTTTAGTAAGTGAGTATTGCATGACGTACTATTAGAGGACAAGCTTTGGTCCCTAATTTCAGTAGGGAGTGGAATTATGGAGCAACAAATATGGTCCGCTATCACTAGTCAAAGGATTCAAAGAATGGTCACTAACCTTAAGCATCATTCCTTTTCCATTAAAAGCCTTCAATCTTGGTCGTGCTAGTTTTAGCAAAAACGCTTCCATCAATAGGACTTGACACCAATGAAGCCACTTGTACCACGATTGCAAGTGCAAATCAAGAGTAAGAGAAACTCATATTCGTTTCTAATTAAATCTTCTACTCATTCACTCTCGATGTAAATTTCACAAACTTGGCTTCTTAACAACCAAGAAAAGAAAAACTTTGATCTTAGTCATCATAAATCCATTGAAGTCTTGATATTGTAAAACAACAAGACTTAGTTGTTTAAATCTGTTATAATATGTTAAGTCCTGGAGTTGAGCTCATTCCTAAGAGAGAGAGAGATTTGATCGTATTCTTTCTCTCAAATTCTTTCATGGTATCAGAGCTTCTAAGATTTCTCTCAAACCACTCAACCGCAATCATATGAGTTGTTAACGCAAGTGAGGTTTCTGCAAAAGGGAGACAAATATTAAGATAATAATCTCAGAAGGTTCAAATCGATATGTGATCAGTTGAAGGCTATAGGGAAAATTGTGTTTGATGAAGGCAAGGTGTTTGCTATTTTGACTAGCTTGGGAATTGACTATAAATCGTTCACCACTGATATGTTAAAGGCCCCCATTCCCAAGTACAAGGATCTGATCCTTCTCCTGAGAAGCGAAGAGATAAGAAATGAGAATAAGGAGTTGTTAAACACAACCATGACTTTCTATAGTGAAAGGAACAAGAACTCTGGGATGCACAAGGGAAGATAGAATCAGAACTTCACTTCTCAGGGAAGGGGATTCACACCAAGAAACACAAGCAAGCCCGATCAAAAATCAGAGTTGAAGGCAAATCCAAATCTAGTCAGATGCCTACTATTGTGGTGTGTCAGATATGTCACAAGAGAGATCGTGAAGCTCTCAAATGTTGTCATGGATACAACAATAACTACGAGTCAACAGAAATTCCAAAGGTGTTAGTTAATCTGGTTGTGAGTGGGATCAACTTACTGAATGACATGTTGACTCTGGAGCTACTGATCACATCACCAATGATGCAAGTATACTCAGAAATCTTCTTCCTTATAATGGTGCTGAGTTTATCATGGTTGGAAATGGTGAATACCTATCAATCTCTGATATTGGAGATGGGTTCATCATTGGAACACATCCTATTCCCTTGATAAATGTATTGTTGATACAACAAATGAATAGGAACTTGCTATCTGTTTCTCATCTAACCAAAACCTTTCCTTGCTACTTTATTCCCTTTATCATTTCAACATCCTGGAACTGAAGAGTAACAAGCTTCTGGCATCAGGAAGTAGGGAAGGTAACTTGTATGTCTTGGCCGGATCAAGGTCAACATGTAATAACCTAAACTAAACATCTTAATTAACTAAACCTAAACCTAATTACCCTAATTAATTATGCATGGAGAGCAGGAGGTGTTGGAAGGAGAGGGAGAGAGAGTTGGTTGGTTATGATTGGAGGGATTTTAGGTGATTGTTAATTGGATTTAAGAGAGGTGAGTTTGCCTATTTAAAGGGCACTTGAGATCAAGTTGACGTTTTGCTTCATTGTTGGATTATCCAGAGAGTGAGAGAGAGGCTTTCGGAGAAGAAGAAGGAGGAGAGAAGAAGTAAAGAAGAAGAAGAAAGGAAGAAAAGGAGAAGAAGGTGAAGTGTTGAGTTGAAGTAGCCAAAGCTTGGGAGGCTTCTTCAACCGTCAAAAAGGTATGCCAAATCTTCAATATAACTCACTTGTGCCTTGTGAGTGTTGGGGATCGACGTTGGTGTCGAATTCCCCGTCGGAATTCAACCAATTCAGAGGTTGAAGACGACGATCGGTCGACCGGTGCCTGTGGGCAGTCGACCGATCCTATTATTATATTGTTATTTACCCGCGAACGGTCGAACGATGTCGTTAGACGGTCGACCGTTATGCCAGATTTGTGCGGGAAAAAGGGGATTTACTATTATCGGTCGAACGGGACCACTTAGCCGGTCGACCGAATAACGATGAGAATGGGTCGGTTGGGGATTTTGACTTATTAAACGGTCGAACGTCCTTACCTTGTTCGACCGATCCATTCGATGCTAAGTCGGTTGGGAGCTTTGACCATCAAAACGGTCGACCGCTCTTTAACTCTCGGTCGACCGACTGAGCATTTAATTAAGCGGTAGAGTGCTTGTGTTGATTCGGTCGAACTGTATTTCAGTTCCGGTCGACCGAACGAGACTTGGGCAAAATATTGAAAGTCCTGTTATCGGTCGAACGGCCCCTTGGTTCGACCGGTCGGATATATATATTATATAAAATTGTATAGCGTAGACCTTCCAAACGGTCGACCGCTAGATGACTTTTGTTCGACCGATTGGTCGGTAATTCGGTTGGCGTGGTTCGACCGGTAGATTTGTTTGTACAGTACTGTGTACTGTGTGGGGGACCGGTCGACCGGTGTGCTTGTAGCGGTCGACCGATCTACCGCAGGTTGGTGGATTTATCCACACGCGATCCGTCGATGTCAGGTCGACTACCGGCTCCGAGGCGACGGTTGATTACCGGCTTTGAGAGCTACGGATTTCACCTTCGACGAAGGCGTATTATTGTTGTACCTTTTTCCTCTCTTACCGAGCGGGGTGTGAGGGATGTGTACCGTAAACCTTGGGCAGTTTGCGAGGGTTTAGCGGTAGGCCGAGGATGTTCCGGCAGGGTGCGCGCTAGGCGACTCTTGGGGGAGCAGTGGCTGTCGTCTGACCCGAGTTGTGTATTCGGCGGGCTGACTCGCTCCTTGGGTGCGGCGTGTACCAGGGGTTCCTTCCTGCACGATTTGGGGAGCAGTGGTGTCGACTGACCCTTGTGAGGCAGCGGTGGACTGACTTGACCCTAGTGGCAGGAGTGGTTCAGTGCCGCGGAGGCGGTGAGGGCATTATTGTGGGCCCGAGGCGGATGATCATGTGCATAGCATTGCATTGTATTTAATTCCTTTTTATATTTTAGGAGGTTTGGTATACGGGGTTCCTTCAGGGAACTCAGGCATGTTTGTTGTTTGCATTTCAGGTAGCGAGCAGGGTTAGAGTTTGAGGTGGTAACCGAGGACGGTGCCCCCGAGATCAGATCCTGTAGTTGTCAGTCTCTTTCTTTTGAGGTGATTACATATTGTATAGCTTTTGTCGTAATCACAGTCAGTCTGTATATTTGACTTCCACGTGGATCATATTTATATTATATATGTTGGTTTGTTTCCCGTGACGTGCCCAGTGTTGACCGTTGACGGTCTTTATTATTGTTTAAATTTTCCGCTGTTTTCGGGTACGTTACAATTTGGTATCAGAGCGTTGATCTCGGCGTACTTGTCCAAAGAAACCACCTTTGAGTTAGGAGTAGGTCTAGAGGATCATGCATGCACAGATTATATTGATATTGTCTTGTTTCCTTTGGCAGATGCCTCCTAGACGGGGGAAGGCGGTTGCCCATACTCGCGGTGAGAGTGAGACTGCGAGGGATGAGGCTTGGGAGGATGAGCGTCGGACGTTGTTCGATACGGTCGGACGTCTGACAGAGATGCTACAGTAGCAGACGGCACAGACTGGGCAGACGGGGACTGGTGCTATGCATGACCGGTTTATGCGCCAGCATCCGCCTACCTTTCTGGGGCAGTATGACGCAGAGTCTGCGGAGGAGTGGATCTTCACGATGCAGAAGATCTTCAGTGCTATTGGTTGTCCTCCAGAGGCGAGAGTGGGCCTGGCTACTTATGTTTTGGGCGGTGCTGCGTCCAACTGGTGGAGGTCCACATCTGCAGTGGTGTTTGCGGACAGAGATGATATAGCCTGGGAGGAGTTCGTTGGCGAGTTCAACGAGCAGTATTTTCCGCAGCATGTCCAGGATCAGAAGAGGGAGGAGTTTCTGAGTCTTCAGCAGGGAGACATGACCCTAGCAGGCTACATCGGGAAGTTCAACGCCCTTGAGCGTTACTGTCCCGAGATGTATGTTACACAGGAGCAGAGGGCAGGGAAGTTCGTCCGAGGGCTCCGGAAGCAGTTGAGGACGAAGGTGCTGACGCACATGCCTAGCACGTTGGCCGATGCAGTGAAGAGTGCCTCTGTTCTTGATCGTGACTACAGAGAGAACTACCAGGATGAGAGGAGGCCATCGGGTAGATTCTCTGGGCGGCCAGGAGGTCAGACTGGAGGGAATCCGGGCAAGAGGCCCCGATACGAGGGAGCAGGAGTTGCAGTACCACGACCAGAGCCTTGTGGTACTTGTGGGAGGTTTCACTCCGGGCCGTGCTTCACCCCCGGAGCATGTCATGGGTGTGGCCAGCTGGGTCACTTTATCAGGAGCTGTCCGAGCCGAGGAGCTGGGCCGAGCAGACCACCGGGTTTACCCGCACCAGGCAGAGGAGGAGGCGGAGGTAGACCACCTTTCAGACCCCAGCAGGGGCAGCGCACTGGCAGAGTTTTCACCATCCAGGCAGAGGAGGCTCGGGATGGAGGCGCTGTCGTGGAAGGTACACTTCTTGTCGCAGGTTCAGTAGCTAGGGTGTTATTTGATTGTGGCGCGACACACTCGTTCATCTCAGAGCGATTTGCGGGAGTGTTGGGCTGTACCCTTGCGATGTTGACTGCCACTTTGGAGGTCAGCACACCCCTGGGTCTGGTGGGCACTGTGGGGAGATTTGTCCCCGGCGCCACGGTTGTTTCGGGAGATCAGGAGTTTCCGGCAGACCTGGTCTTGTTACCGATGGAGGACTTTGATGTCATACTTGGGATGGATTGGCTGTCCCAATATGATGTTCGAGTCTTGTGCCGTGAGAAGAAGATTTTGATCCCGAGGAAGGGTTTGCCTGATATTCTGATTAGAGGGATCAGAAGCAGAGGGGGTCGCATTATTGTATCTGCTGTAAGAGCTCAGAGACTGTTACAGCAGGGATGTGCAGCATTTCTGGCGACACTTGTGGTTGCGGAGGCAGAGTCCCAGAGGCTAGAGGACATTGAGGTAGTGCAGGAGTTCGCGGATGTTTTTCCAGCGGAGATTCCAGGTTTACCACCACACCGAGAGTTGGAGTTCGGCATTGAGTTGGTAGCCGGCACTACACCACAGTCGAAGGCTCCATACCGGATGGCACCTGCTGAGTTGACAGAGTTGAAGAAGCAGTTGCAGGAGTTGATGGACTCTGGATTTATCAGACCGAGCGTCTCGCCTTGGGGTGCACCAGTTTTGTTTGTGAAGAAGAAGGACGGATCCTTGAGGATGTGCATAGACTACAGGATGTTGAACCAGGTGACGGTGAAGAATAGGTATCCCTTACCTAGGATTGAGGACCTCTTTGACCAGCTGCAGTCAGCGAAGGTTTTCTCGAAGATTGACCTGCGTTCAGGATATCACCAGTTGAGGATCCGAGATGAGGACATCCAGAAGACAGCCTTCAGGACGAGATATGGACACTATGAGTTCTTGGTGATGCCATTTGGATTGACGAATGCTCCGGCAGCGTTCATGGATCTGATGCACCGGACATTCAGTCAGTACATTGATATATTTGTGATTGTCTTCGTGGATGACATCTTGATCTATTCACCAGATGTGGAGCAGCACAGAGAGCATCTGAGGATTGTACTCAGCATCTTGAGGGCTCAGCAGTTATATGCTAAGTTCTCAAAGTGCGAGTTTTGGTTGGACAGAGTGGCATTCCTCGGACACATTGTATCGGCAGAGGGGATATCAGTGGATCCGGCGAAGGTAGAGGCTGTGACACAGTGGAGGACCCCTACGAGCGTGACAGAGATTAGGAGCTTTGTTGGACTGGCGGGCTATTACCGTCGTTTCATCAAAGACTTCTCGAGATTGGCAGCACCACTGACGGCTCTGACGCAGAAGGGAGTCACTTTTGTTTGGTCGCAGAAGTGCGAGGACAGCTTTCAGGAGCTGAAGAGACTGTTGACCACAGCACCAGTTTTATCATTGCCGAGTGGCACGGGTGGATTCGTGATTTATAGCGACGCTTCAGGTGTTGGCTTAGGATGTGTACTTATGCAGCACGGGAGGGTGATCGCGTACGCATCCAGACAGCTGAAGGTCCATGAGAGGAATTACCCGACACATAATTTGGAGTTAGCAGCAGTGGTTCATGCACTGAAGACCTGGAGACACTATCTTTATGGCGAGCAGTTCGAGGTGTTTACAGATCATCAGAGTCTGAAGTACCTGTTCTCGCAGAAGGAGCTGAACATGAGGCAGCGCAGATGGCTTGAGTTCATTAAGGACTATGACTTCACTATCTCTTACCATCCGGGGAAGGCGAACACAGTTGCAGACGCTTTGAGCCGGAAGGTGGAGGTATCAGTAGCAGGCCTATGCATTCAGGAGTGGCGACTGATGGAGTCTCTAGCAGAGTGGAGGCCATTTGCTGATAGCTCTGAGGGCGCAGTGATTGCCGGATTGAGAGTAGAGCCTCAGACAGTATCAGCAGTGATTCATGCTCAGACTACAGATGAGGAGTTGAGCAGTTTGTTACAGTTAGCTGCCAGAGATGGGTCAGACTTCAGAGTTGGAGTGGATGGAGGTCTGAGATTCAGAGACCGTATCTGGGTGCCGAAGACAGAGGACCTGAGACATGATATCATGGAGGAGGCACACAGATCGAGATATTCCATCCATCCAGGGAGCACCAAGATGTACAAAGATCTGCAGAGGAACTTCTGGTGGCGAGGTATGAAGAAGGACGTTGCAGACTTCGTGTCGAGGTGTTTGGTCTGTCAGCAGGTGAAGATCGAGCACCAGAGACCAGCAGGGCAGATGCAGAGGATTGAGTTGCCCGAGTGGAAGTGGGAGCACGTGACGATGGATTTTGTTACGGGGCTACCGAAGACACGGAGATTCCACGATGCGATTTGGGTTATAGTCGATCGACTGACCAAGTCGGCGCATTTCTTAGCTATTAAGACCACTCTTGCTCTGGAGGGTCTAGCTAAGTTATATATTGAGGAGATTGTCAGACTTCATGGCGTACCAGTCAGTATCATTTCAGACAGAGATCCCAGATTCACTTCGAGATTTTGGGAGAGTCTACACAGAGCACTGGGGACACGTCTGAAGTTTAGCACAGCTTTCCACCCACAGACAGATGGCCAGTCAGAGCGGACGATACAGACATTGGAGGACATGCTGAGAGCGTGTACACTTGACTGGGCCGGGCATTGGGATGAGCATTTGCCGTTGATCGAGTTCGCCTACAACAACAGCTACCACTCGAGTATTGGAATGGCACCCTATGAGGCATTATACGGGAGACCGTGTAGATCGCCGGTATGCTGGAGTGATGTGGGCGAGAGACAGCTAGTTGGACCTGACATTATCCAGTTGTATTCAGAGAAGGTCGACGTGATTCGGAGACGACTAGCTACGGCGCAGAGTAGGCAGAAGAGTTATGCTGATACGCGGAGGCGTGAGCTGACCTTTGAGGTAGGAGATCATGTCTTCCTGAAGATCTCGCCTTCCAGAGGAGTGATGAGATTCGGGAAGAAGGGGAAGCTGAGTCCGAGATATGTTGGACCGTTTGAGATATTGGATCGGGTTGGTACGGTGGCGTATAGGATTGCACTACCACCACAGTTCGCAGGACTTCACAACGTCTTCCATGTTTCTATGTTGAGGAAGTACGTGGCCGATCCAGCTCATGTGATTGAGATATCAGTACCGGAGATCCAGCAGGATTTGTCGTTAGATGAGAGACCAGTTGAGATTGTGGATCAGATGGTACATCAGCTCAGGAGGAGAGCGATTCCGATGGTGAAGGTCAGGTGGCAGCATCACACTGACAGAGAGGCTACCTGGGAGATTGAGGAGGATGTCAGGAGACAGTATCCAGAGTTATTCCGGTAAGTCAGTATTTCGAATTTCGCGGGCGAAATTCTTTTAAGGAGGGTAGATTGTAATAACCTAAACTAAACATCTTAATTAACTAAACCTAAACCTAATTACCCTAATTAATTATGCATGGAGAGCAGGAGGTGTTGGAAGGAGAGGGAGAGAGAGTTGGTTGGTTATGATTGGAGGGATTTTAGGTGATTGTTAATTGGATTTAAGAGAGGTGAGTTTGCCTATTTAAAGGGCACTTGAGATCAAGTTGACGTTTTGCTTCATTGTTGGATTATCCAGAGAGTGAGAGAGAGGCTTTCGGAGAAGAAGAAGGAGGAGAGAAGAAGTAAAGAAGAAGAAGAAAGGAAGAAAAGGAGAAGAAGGTGAAGTGTTGAGTTGAAGTAGCCAAAGCTTGGGAGGCTTCTTCAACCGTCAAAAAGGTATGCCAAATCTTCAATATAACTCACTTGTGCCTTGTGAGTGTTGGGGATCGACGTTGGTGTCGAATTCCCCGTCGGAATTCAACCAATTCAGAGGTTGAAGACGACGATCGGTCGACCGGTGCCTGTGGGCAGTCGACTGATCCTATTATTATATTGTTATTTACCCGCGAACGGTCGAACGATGTCGTTAGACGGTCGACCGTTATGCCAGATTTGTGCGGGAAAAAGGGGATTTACTGTTATCGGTCGAACGGGACCACTTAGCCGGTCGACCGAATAACGATGAGAATGGGTCGGTTGGGGATTTTGACTTATTAAACGGTCGAACGTCCTTACCTTGTTCGACCGATCCATTCGATGCTAAGTCGGTTGGGAGCTTTGACCATCAAAACGGTCGACCGCTCTTTAACTCTCGGTCGACCGACTGAGCATTTAATTAAGCGGTAGAGTGCTTGTGTTGATTCGGTCGAACTGTATTTCAGTTCCGGTCGACCGAACGAGACTTGGGCAAAATATTGAAAGTCCTGTTATCGGTCGAACGGCCCCTTGGTTCGACCGGTCGGATATATATATTATATAAAATTGTATAGCGTAGACCTTCCAAACGGTCGACCGCTAGATGACTTTTGTTCGACCGATTGGTCGGTAATTCGGTTGGCGTGGTTCGACCGGTAGATTTGTTTGTACAGTACTGTGTACTGTGTGGGGGACCGGTCGACCGGTGTGCTTGTAGCGGTCGACCGATCTACCGCAGGTTGGTGGATTTATCCACACGCGATCCGTCGATGTCAGGTCGACTACCGGCTCCGAGGCGACGGTTGATTACCGGCTTTGAGAGCTACGGATTTCACCTTCGACGAAGGCGTATTATTGTTGTACCTTTTTCCTCTCTTACCGAGCGGGGTGTGAGGGATGTGTACCGTAAACCTTGGGCAGTTTGCGAGGGTTTAGCGGTAGGCCGAGGATGTTCCGGCAGGGTGCGCGCTAGGCGACTCTTGGGGGAGCAGTGGCTGTCGTCTGACCCGAGTTGTGTATTCGGCGGGCTGACTCGCTCCTTGGGTGCGGCGTGTACCAGGGGTTCCTTCCTGCACGATTTGGGGAGCAGTGGTGTCGACTGACCCTTGTGAGGCAGCGGTGGACTGACTTGACCCTAGTGGCAGGAGTGGTTCAGTGCCGCGGAGGCGGTGAGGGCATTATTGTGGGCCCGAGGCGGATGATCATGTGCATAGCATTGCATTGTATTTAATTCCTTTTTATATTTTAGGAGGTTTGGTATACGGGGTTCCTTCAGGGAACTCAGGCATGTTTGTTGTTTGCATTTCAGGTAGCGAGCAGGGTTAGAGTTTGAGGTGGTAACCGAGGACGGTGCCCCCGAGATCAGATCCTGTAGTTGTCAGTCTCTTTCTTTTGAGGTGATTACATATTGTATAGCTTTTGTCGTAATCACAGTCAGTCTGTATATTTGACTTCCACGTGGATCATATTTATATTATATATGTTGGTTTGTTTCCCGTGACGTGCCCAGTGTTGACCGTTGACGGTCTTTATTATTGTTTAAATTTTCCGCTGTTTTCGGGTACGTTACACAACATGTTGCAAATTTCTCCACCAAGATTGTTGTGTTCCAGGGGAGATCTGCTACAAACGTCTAGGACATTGATTGATCGTTTTATATTTAACCGCAAGTGCACGGCCGCATTGAAGCGGTGGCAAATACGGGTCGTCCACTGGGAGGTGTGTCGACACTTGGTTTATTCGAAGGCGAGAGGTAAAAAGAAGGGAGAAAGATGTATTACACTAATCTAAACTACAAAGCTGAAATGAAATGCAAAGGAAATGAAGATAAGCAATAAAACTAAACCCCAAAGGGGGTAGAGAAATAATGTGAACATAAAGAAGTGTGTGTGTGTTCATTAAGCTCCTCACAACATGTAGTACATGAAATCATAAAACTACATCCAACTTTGCCTCTACATGAATTAAGATAAGACTACATCATTAAAACATACAAGACAATAATTGGAATGAAGCTACATGAACTCAAGTATAAAGACTAGACCCTACTATGCCTCCACATGAATTAAGATTTCACTACATCATTAAAACATACAAGACATTAGCTAAGGTAAAGGCAACAAGAGCACATACACTACAAATTGTGTTTCCAACATTAACTTCATCCATATCCTAACCTTATCATTCCCCATAAAATAGGTCCACTAATCAAAGCATAAGCTAAGCTTCATTCAAGAGCATTAGCCTATCAAAGATAAGAGTGGAGACCCATTAGATGGTTATGGAAATCATATAAAGCTCAAGGGATAAAAATAACACACACTTAATACACTACATGATTATATCACATATTTCTCCACCCCCCCAAATGGGGATGGAACTACTCACTACTCATTACACTACTGATTAGACTAAGCAAAGAAAGCATAATACTGAAATGAAAGTTAACTAAGAAGGCAAGAAGCATTAAAGAAACATAAAAGGAAAGGAAAGACTAAACAAACATGCACAAATTAAAAGACAAGATTTAAAGAAACTAGAAGAATTATTTTATTAACAAAATGACTCACATTGAAGGTAGCATTCTTCTCCACCTTGAGTTTTTGCTTCAAGGCTCACTCCTTAGTAGAGAGAATGCCACCAAGCAATGGGTAATTACAATGGAAGGTGAAGAGTTCTATTTATAAGCATGGAAAAAGCTAATCCGGGACAATCCCCCGATGTGGGACTAAACCAATACCACAAATACACTAAGAATACACTAATACACGTGCTACAGAAAATTGGACGGATCCTGGGCTAAATGGACCGCCAATTAGCGGTTCCAGACCGCCAATTGGCGGCCTATAAAGCTTGGATCCGTCTGGTTTTCTTTGTGGGCTTTTCTTGAAGTGTTTCTTGGTCTTAGATGCATCTGGTTGGTTTAGTGGAGCTCCGACCCGAATCGAATTGACAAAATACTCCTCATGATGGTGAGGAGTTTCCTGTTTTGCTCTTAGGTCCTTCTGTCTTACGATCAGGTCCTTCCCCCTTGCATCTTGGTCCCCAGGTCTCACAATTAGGTCCTTTTTTCCTGCTTTTGGGTCCTTTCAAGGCTCTTCTCTTCAAACCTCTTTATTTCTGAAAACTAAACATAAAACTCGTCACATAGCATTGCTTAGGTGTAAGAAAATGGATATAAGGTACAAATATAAGCATGAAATGATGTCAATCAAATACCCCCACACCTAAGTTTTTGCTAGTCTCGAGCAAAACAAAGAAAGGAAAAAGCATACGAAAAAAAAACAAGAAATCCTAACTCACTTTCGTAGGAATCACGGTTGCACTTAGCACGTGCAACAAGCCGTTAAACCTCCTTGTTGCCAAGGAGGAGGAGTGGTGTCTCCTGAGGGTTTTCAGCGGATATACCCACAAAATCCGAACAAGATGCATTAATCAATCTAGCT
This sequence comes from Triglochin maritima, assembly GCA_963682175.1. NCBI lineage: Eukaryota > Viridiplantae > Streptophyta > Magnoliopsida > Alismatales > Juncaginaceae > Triglochin > Triglochin maritima. Next base: position 33,686,660 of record OY821786.1, read on the forward strand.
ACACGACTCGTTGGACTTATTTTGACGATCATGGAATGCGGTAATACTACGGGTCGACTCTATATATGTAATCAGTCCACACACCTAGCCTAATGAGTTATTCGTGAGAGTTAACTAAGGAATTAAGTGAAAGACATGGGCAACCTTAACTTCTGAATGTGAAACAAAGTGTAAAGTCCATTTTGGTTCTTATTTTCTTTTCTTTTCTTTTTTTTCTTTTTCTGTTCTTTTTTTTCTTTTTCTTTGGAGCATTTATTGGTTGGTGTTTGATTCTCCCAGGGTCAGGTTTCGTGCATCATTGCCTATGAGGGCTTACACTATCACGTACACCTTCCCCCAAATCTCCACATAGGGCGATCCCTACCACCCGTGTAACGGGAGTTCGGTCGGTGCATCCCAAGTCAGATGACTCGAAAGCACCAGGCACAAAGTCCCCTCAGACCTACTTTCCCGAGTGATAGGAGCCGTGCGAGAAGAGAGAACACCACTTATTTATTCATTTATCTACATGGGAACCAAAACCCCTACACTTAAGTTTCACAAAAAGATATTAAGGGCCCTTGACTACAACAAACTTCCTTAAGTTAACAGACACGAATTATTGAGTCACTAGGTTCAGGGTGGACTTCATTAAATGTTTGAGCACTGAAACCCTATGATTACTCACCCCCAAGGGAAAACTGGGGTGCATCCTAACGACTCGATAAATCCTAAAGCCACGTACTAGATATCCTAATGCATCAAGTTCAAGACAATTTTGGGAGCTTTCTTTTTACTTTGCCTCTCAACGGTTTTGCACATGCTAAACACACGCAAAACCCACAAAACATTTTCTTTCGAAAACACATGAAGATTTTGAAAGAAATGTGAAAATTTTGAAGCACTAGGCAAGCAAAAGAAGACAAGTCACCCAAGGATCATGGCAAGCAGATATATCGATATTAAATGCAGCACACTAACATGACCCTAACAATGCAAACAAAAGAAAACAAAATCAAAGGAAAAAGACTCAACTATGTACACACGTAAAACACCCCCCACACCTACTTCATGCATTGTCCTCAATGAATGCAAGCAAGATACTACATGGATTTATGCATGAAAAAGGAGAGATCTCACCAACGTGAAGTACACAAGGAAGTTCATGGCTATGTTGATGGACACAACCCAACTTCCCTCAAAACCTGTGAGATGCTAAAGAAGGGATACAAATACGTGAAAGAAATGGGGCCCAAATACACAAGGGTTGGGGCTCACAACAATCGATGCTCACTGAAGGAGTCTTTTATTGAACTCTTTTTTTCTTTTTTCTTCTTTTTTCTTTTTTTTTCTTTTTTTTCTTTTTTTTATATAACTATGTACAAACATAAATTCCCATCTTCATTTGTCAAAAGACATCAAATGGGAACCTCAAGAGTGGGTCAATGCACTTGGAAAGGGAACATGACACCACGCGGGGCCAGAATACTCATGTGTGGGCCCCCTTCACAAAGAGCACCGGATGAAATGAGAGGTTCGTGAATTGGACGCAAAGGCGTCTCATTCAAAGGATCAAACTGAAAGAGCTTGAACCTCTCAAGAGTTTGGGAAATGAGGGGCAACGGAAGAAGAGTTTCTCCCGTTGCGCTGCTGAAGTTATGATCGTCAATCCAAACTCTCCAACCAACAGGCTGGTGGGTCGGAACGAGGTCAAGCACCTCGTTATGCATGTCCAACTCACCAGGGGAACAGGAAGTGGGTCTCATACCCAAGGTATCCTCCAAGGAACTCCTAATACCCTCATGAGCAATGTGGTTGTTTGATGTTCCATCATTTCCAAGATGATCAGGAACAATAGTGAGAGGCAAACTCTCATCAGGTTGTTTGAAGTTGAGGGTACTAGGGAGCTCTTGCTCCACCAGAGGTGAGTCCTTAGGAGGTACAACAATAAGATCATGTGGCTCAAGGGCCACGGGACAAAAAGGTAAGGCACAATCCTGTGCCGACTCATAATAGAACTGGTCCAAGTTATTCTCAGTTTGAATCGAATCCTCCACTAAGTGATCGTGAATTGAAACCCCAAGTCCCTCAGACTGACTAGGAGTTTGACTTTGAAAGGTTGTGCTTTGAATTTGTGGATGTGGTGGTGGTTCGATATCAAAAGAAGAATCCTCATGTTGACAAGAAAGGTTACTTTCCTCACATTCACGTAATTTCTGCGACATTTGACTCACTTGCAGTGTCATATTTTGTATGGACTGTTGAGTGGTTTCCATGAACGTAAGGAAAGTTTGTTTCAAGGAATCAGGTATGCGGTCAACGATGAGGTCCAAGTCAGAGCTTGGGAAATTTTGTGGTTGGGTATTGATGGGCTGAGAATGAGTCCAATGATTTGGAGTGGGGTGCTGGTAGAATTCTGGGTATTCGGGAGGAGGATACGGGGGTGAAAATGAGGTATAAGAATTTGGATAAGATTTGTCTCCCCATGAATCCATCACTCTCGGGTTGTACGCGGATGCGTAATGGTCATAATGAGCATTTTGGGAAAATGTGTGCTCATACTCAGGCTCAGGGGGAACATAAGGACATTCCCCGATAACATGACCACTCAACCCACAACAGTCGCACGGTACGGCTACTGGAGCCACCGGGGCACTCATGTCGTCTGCCATACGCATGAAAGAGGCCAAAGTTTGTTGTAATGTCTCAGTTTGTTGACCAGCATATGATCCGGCATAACTAGATTGTGGTCTAGCAGTCGGTGCCTCTCTCATGTTACCCCAATATGAAGACTGCTCAGTCACAAAATTGCGATCATCCCAACCATACGGGGTGTTAGTCTGAGCCACCCCAGGTTGCATGGGTCCGGAGTACCAGGGAGAATCGTCCTGGTCCCAACAATGATATGGATGGTCGCCCATGTAACCATCCATCACAAGAAAAACTCTCGAGTCGATCACTCTCACCACCACGAGGCTAAGCTCGCAAAAAGTGCTCGACTCGACCCTAAAACGCTAACAGAGAGTGTAAAGGGGAGGAGACTATAACGTAGAAGAAGGTGAGAAGAAGATGACTCAGAGGAGAAGGGAAGAATCCCTAGAGCTAGCGAGGGTACAGGGTGAAGGTAGAAGCCTAACTAGCAAGCAAGGCTCAAACAATGTAAGGCAATGGGTCCTTAGGCTAGACGACGCCTAACTTCGAGGTCACTAGCCTCGACACGCCTCACCTCCCTACAACGAGGACCACAATGCCCAGCAAGTGATACCAGATCCGGAGATCCAGTACCTCCTACTATCGACAAGGTAGGCAACGCCGATCAGGTCATGACGGTCTCAACTAGATTACTCTCCTAGTGCGCTCGCAATCCTAGGGCCAATGTCTACTTGCTTTTAGTTAAGGCTTTACTTGAGTGTGCTTTTTGGGGCTAAGGGAGGGGTGATGAAATCCCCCACCTTATCTTTGAAGTCTATAGGTGATGCCCCTTAAAGATGTTTTGAAATCTTAGGCTAGCAAGCAACTCACCAAACAAGCACTCACCTCACTCTTGTTTCGATGCAAACCTTACTCACTAATGAATGTCCTAATGCGTGAATGAGTGATAAGGAATGCGTACCTCGCTCCAGCAATCAACGACAAAATGTAAAGCAAAGAAAAGAAAGATGCATGCAAGGTCTACATATGATGCATGACCTAGATGGCAAGAAGTCTAATCTTTTGCTTTGAGTTTTATGGTCCAAGTTGATTAAAGGGGATTGAAATTAAATCTGGGAGCAAACTAAAGATCACAACATGCAAAATTGGGCTCCCAGATAACTAAAGTGAACAACATAACAACTGGAACAAATTTGAGAGCAATTGAGGCTCACCAGGCCGCCAATTGGCGGTCCCAGACCGCTGATTGGCGGTCACTTTGGGGTCTTTTGCTCTCCAATTACTCCAGTCACTTCCCCTTGATCCTCAGGTTCCCTGCCACTAAGAAAAACTGAAAACAAAAAATTAAAAACCCCTCGAATCGTCCAAACCAAGGTCTGGACAGAGCACCTCCCCGGCAACGGCGCCAAAAACTTGATTGATCGTTTTATATTTAACCGCAAGTGCACGGCCGCATTGAAGCGGTGGCAAATACGGGTCGTCCACTGGGAGGTGTGTCGACACTTGGTTTATTCGAAGGCGAGAGGTAAAAAGAAGGGAGAAAGATGTATTACACTAATCTAAACTACAAAGCTGAAATGAAATGCAAAGGAAATGAAGATAAGCAATAAAACTAAACCCCAAAGGGGGTAGAGAAATAATGTGAACATAAAGAAGTGTGTGTGTGTTCATTAAGCTCCTCACAACATGTAGTACATGAAATCATAAAACTACATCCAACTTTGCCTCTACATGAATTAAGATAAGACTACATCATTAAAACATACAAGACAATAATTGGAATGAAGCTACATGAACTCAAGTATAAAGACTAGACCCTACTATGCCTCCACATGAATTAAGATTTCACTACATCATTAAAACATACAAGACATTAGCTAAGGTAAAGGCAACAAGAGCACATACACTACAAATTGTGTTTCCAACATTAACTTCATCCATATCCTAACCTTATCATTCCCCATAAAATAGGTCCACTAATCAAAGCATAAGCTAAGCTTCATTCAAGAGCATTAGCCTATCAAAGATAAGAGTGGAGACCCATTAGATGGTTATGGAAATCATATAAAGCTCAAGGGATAAAAATAACACACACTTAATACACTACATGATTATATCACATATTTCTCCACCCCCCCAAATGGGGATGGAACTACTCACTACTCATTACACTACTGATTAGACTAAGCAAAGAAAGCATAATACTGAAATGAAAGTTAACTAAGAAGGCAAGAAGCATTAAAGAAACATAAAAGGAAAGGAAAGACTAAACAAACATGCACAAATTAAAAGACAAGATTTAAAGAAACTAGAAGAATTATTTTATTAACAAAATGACTCACATTGAAGGTAGCATTCTTCTCCACCTTGAGTTTTTGCTTCAAGGCTCACTCCTTAGTAGAGAGAATGCCACCAAGCAATGGGTAATTACAATGGAAGGTGAAGAGTTCTATTTATAAGCATGGAAAAAGCTAATCCGGGACAATCCCCCGATGTGGGACTAAACCAATACCACAAATACACTAAGAATACACTAATACACGTGCTACAGAAAATTGGACGGATCCTGGGCTAAATGGACCGCCAATTAGCGGTTCCAGACCGCCAATTGGCGGCCTATAAAGCTTGGATCCGTCTGGTTTTCTTTGTGGGCTTTTCTTGAAGTGTTTCTTGGTCTTAGATGCATCTGGTTGGTTTAGTGGAGCTCCGACCCGAATCGAATTGACAAAATACTCCTCATGATGGTGAGGAGTTTCCTGTTTTGCTCTTAGGTCCTTCTGTCTTACGATCAGGTCCTTCCCCCTTGCATCTTGGTCCCCAGGTCTCACAATTAGGTCCTTTTTTCCTGCTTTTGGGTCCTTTCAAGGCTCTTCTCTTCAAACCTCTTTATTTCTGAAAACTAAACATAAAACTCGTCACATAGCATTGCTTAGGTGTAAGAAAATGGATATAAGGTACAAATATAAGCATGAAATGATGTCAATCAGACATCCTCAACTTAGTGTAACTCAGAACTCATTACAATTAGTAATGATAGTAGTAAACAAATTTTTGATTTCTACAAATATTGTCAAATGAGTAAAAGTAATTATTCAGCAAACAAGATTGATCCTAGATCCTTACCTTGTGTGTTCCTTGGTTATAGTGATCAACACAAATGATATAGATGTCTTTACTACTCTTCAAAAAGAGCATACATCTCTAAGCATGTGGTATTCAATGAAACTCTCTTTCCCTTTGCTGATGTTATTCCTCCAACTCTAGCTATGGGAGAACTTACCACATACAGTGAATGGATTAATACTGATTTTGCAAAACAAATTTGTCACAAGCAGCAAGTAGTGGTGCCTGATTCAGATGCAAGAGCAATTTTTTAGACTATTTACTGGTGAGTTCATGACTACAGATTCATCTCCTGCTCAACTTCAGGTTACTGGTCAGATGAATGACCATGATGATGCTATAGTTGAAGATCACGCTCATCCTAATCAAGACCATCCTGATCATCTGGTTGATGAACCTCCACCTCCTGAAGTGGTTGATTTCATAGACACATCTCACTCCATGATAACAAGGAGCAAAGATGGAATTCGCAAACCTAATCCAAGGTATGCTCTGCTGACTATGTCAATTCCTTCAGTTCTAAAGTCTATTAAGTTTGTACTCAAGCATGATGGTTGGAAGGATGCATGTTAGAAGAAGTGCAGGGTTGAAACAAAATAATACATGGGAGTTTGTTCCTAGAGAGTCTAACTACAATGTGTGGGATGCAAATGGATCTACAAACCTAAGGTGGGACCATATGGCTCACTTGATTGATTGAAAGCTAGATTGGTTGGCAAGGGATTTAGACAAGGAGTGAATTTTCTTGAGACATTCAGTCTAGTGGTGAAATCAACATCGATTCGTCTCATACATACCATTGCTACTGTTAAGAAGTGTGAGATCAGATAATTTGATGTCAGAAACGCTTTCCTGCATCGGACATTGGAGAAACAGTTTATATGGAGCAACCTCCAGGCATTGTAGATGAGGACTTGCCTCAACATATATGTAAATTGAAGAAAGCAATCTATGGCCTAAAGCAAGCTTCTAGGGCCTACTTTAACAAGCTCAATGAGTTTTTGATTGCCTTTGGTTTTGTATGCAATGTTTATGATCTCTTTTCCTCTGGCATCACAATGGTGAATCATTATTCTCTTGATGTATGTGTATGACCTAGTGCTCACTGGTACAAACAGTAATCTCATGTAGTTATTTACAGATGATCTGGCAACCAACTTTGCTATGAGAGATCTTGGCAACCTGCATCATTTCTTAAGTATAGAGGTTATCCATACTCCTTATGGTTTGTTTCTGAGTCAATCAAAATAAATACATGAAATCCTACACAAAGCATCCATGGAAACCTGCAGACCAGTGTCTACCTCAATTTCCACCGTGTTTAAATCATTTATCACAAACAAACCTCTCTCAGATCCTCTGAGTTATGGAGTCTTGATTGGTTCTCTCCAATACTTGACACTAACCAGGCCATACATAACCTATTGTTGTAAATGTTGCTTGTCAGCAGATGGCTAATCCAACTGAAAATGCAATGGGATACTGTAAAAGGATCCTCAAATATCTTCATGACACTAATCAGCTTGGTTTGCGCATTCTAGCCAACAACAACCTTGAGTTGTATGACTAAAGTGATGCAGATTGGGGAGGGTGTCAAGCTAAGAGAAGATCAACCACTGGCTACTGCACGGCCATTGGTGCCAATTGCATCTCATGGAGGACTAAGAAACAAACAATTGTGGTCATGTCAAGAGCCAAGGCTGAATACAGGGCACTTGCTGCTACAACCTCAAACTAATCTAGTTTACATTCTTACTTAAGGAACTTCACATCACTCGATATTCTCCCACCAATCTCTACTGTGATAACACAGTGCCTTGCACATAAATGTTAATCGTTCCATGGTCGCATGAAGCATGTGGAATTGGATTTCCACTTTGTACGACAGAAAGTTGCAGTTGGTAACATTATTACAAATTATGTTCCATCTGCTGCCCAAGTAGTTGATGTCTTTACAAAGCCATTGTCCAGGCAGGTGTTGAAGAGTTCAGTTCCAAACCAAACACAAGTTTGAGGGGGGATGTAAAACAACAAGACTTAGTTGTTTAAATCTATTATACTAGGTTAAGTCCTAGAGTTGAGCCCATTGGACCTGAGATCTGTAAGCCGATATGATGCTAGCGTGAGGGAGTGGATTTATAACAAACTCTCTCTAACAGACTCACATATAAATACATTCCTCTCCTGTCTCTCATTCTCAAGAGAGAATGATTCGTTCATCATCTTTTCCTCTCAAATTCTTTCAGATATTTGAATGTCATTGAGCATTTGATTAAATTCATCCAAATAATTCAAGGTATCTCCCCAAATATCTACAAGAATAAGATCCTAGATCACAAAATCAGAATCTCAAATGCTGATGTAGTTTGATTTTATTTCACGAAACGTCACCTTTTGATTTATTTATTTTTAAATTCCATTCGTGGAATCTTTGTTCATCATTTGATTGATTTTTTTCCCACGAAATTAAGGTGGGAAAAAGGCATTAGACAGAAATTCGTGGGGTCTTGTTGGGAGTCAATTACAAGAAAAGTTGCTTTTGCATGAATTGTGATACGACTTCTCCCTGAGAAATAGGTCGGGTGGAGTTGTGATTTTGCTTTAAATTTTTTTATAAAAAGTTGTTTATTCTTCTTACCGCAATTGTAGAATTATTATGCATGCTAAATTTGTGATTTACAAAATAATGTTGCCGTGGATTCTATTCAAATTCAATTTTTTTTATGGCCTGAGGTCTTAGTGTTGTTATGATTCTGACCATTTTAAATTTTTAGAAGTTAGTTTTGAGTTTTAAGTTTTTTGCAACAAATGTTTTTTATTTATTTTTTGTCGTGTTACTATTATGTTGGGGGTATTTTAGTATAATATGTGATTTGATTTATTTATTTATTTAAATTTTTTTGATGAGTATATTTGATTCATGAAATTTGTCTCTACTTTATTTTGGGGAAGCTCACTGGTAGAAGTCAAATTTTATTTACTTCAAATTTATCTGGAAAAAAGGGAAAATTTTCAATTGTTTTAAGAGGCATGTTCTTATTCTTACCATACCGATACTGTATGTATTTCTATTTCAATCAGATTTTGACAAAGCCACTTTCAAAGAAGCATATCCAAACTGTACCCATAGTTTCTTAATTCTTATGCTGAGAGGATATACTAGGGTTGGGTGAGAAATAGAAATACATACAGTATCGGTATGGTAAGAATAAGAACATGCCTCTTGATCTTAATTTTCTAAATTTTTAATCATAAATCCCTATTTTAATTGATTAATTTATTAAATTAAGAATCCCAATTCAAAGTGGTTATAGATCTAAGTAGAGAGATGTGGAGTTTGGATATTTCTTCAAATTTAAGCAGAATTCTCCGTTGGCTGGAGGACATTGCAGTATTCCACAATCAATTATGAAATTATTTTGTTGTGCTATCTTCTAACCACTACAAAATTATTTTCTAAAAAAATGATGCCTAATATTTTTACCAGATAGAATTCCAAAGTAGAAACAAAAAGATGAAAAAAATCACTTGTTTATCCATTTTCTTATCGATTTGGGCACCCATTAATCTTACTCCCGTAGTCGTATACCCGTTCTACACGCTCCGTACGCACTATAATTAGCATTATGGGTCACTTGAGAGTTGAGACGTATATAGGTTATTACTAGTAGGCGCATACCAAACCTCGTTATCCGTTTAGGAGGCAAGCGTAGATATGACTAATATTTGTGAGTTGTGACTTTACCCTTGTATAGCATATGGAGCAAATGGAAACATATCATCATTCTAATTCACAATTGAAGTAGATATCCTAGCTGAATATATCATTTTCATGAATACAACGTTTATAAGGTTGGTCAAAAGATTGGGATTTGTTAGACCCTGAATTTTATATTAAAGCTAAAAACTTAATAAACGGGTAAAATACAGATGATAATTTAAACAAAATCAGAAATTGCATATATAACAAAATCTTAGACATTGCTTCCGAAACCTGAAGACATTAGTAATACAGAAGACGTGTTTCATGAAAATGTTCTTACAGTTCCTAAACCTTCACTTCTTTTTCTTCTTTAGCAATGTTTTCCGCTTTGCTATTTGGTCAGTATCCCCTCCCCAACCCCAATCTCTGCAAACGAACGTGTCAAAACCATCTCCGAAAGCCAACTAATGGTCGTGACCGACTCTTGACAATATCTAAGTGTGGGCAGATTGGGATGCTTGTAGCCTCGCATGGTTGTGTTCACCTTCATATGTTACAATGAGCATCGAAGGATCCTCCAGGCATCGCTCGACGTGCTTCCTAGCAGGACAGCCTCTCATACTGCTGCATTTGTAATATCCCCTGCAGGATTTTGATCCATGTTCAGATCAATTTCAGCTTTTTATGTTTATCTTATAATGTTTTATCCCTTTTGCAGAAGAAAACATGACAAAAATATGCTACTCAATTATGACACATCTCAAGACAACAGCATGTGATTTTACAGAACATATATGTGATAATGAAGACTAAAAAACTGGTTCTTAACTTTATCAATAATAGGGCAAATGGCAATTCAAACTGATGATTGAGGACAGCTTAGACACTACCAAATAATCAAACGAGCAAAAATAAAAGGTTGTTTTATTTAACTCCTTAAATATAACAATGGAGTTGGTGTATGGTTTTGAATATACAAGTAGGGACAACAACATCTGGACATGACTTCAAACTATGGCATTCAAAAGCTTCTAGAACTGAATTAGATTGTCAAGCTCTGTCAAAGACTATAATATGATTGTACAGTATATGTTTTCATGGTTGTGGATCAATGGTCATATAGATCAACAGCCATAAATTATTTGAAAATTCCAAAGGGAGAACATAGGAAAAATATATATAACATAATTAGTCCAAAATTGTAGACTTTGCTCTCTTATTGCCCAAGATATGGAAAACACAAACATCATTAATAAATAATAGTGCATGAAAGAACAAGAAAGTTGGTACAATGTTCTATATTGTAACATAAATTAACTCGAGTATGAAAATGCCACAATATAGACCAGTCACATCAGCTATGGATTAGGCAGACTACTTCATCCAGTTGTATGGTTTTGAATATATAAGTAGGGACAACAACATCTGGACATGACTTCAAACTATGGCATTCAAAAGCTTCTAGAACTGACTTAGATTGTCAAGCTCTGTCAAAGACTATAATATGATTGTACAGTACATGTTTTCATGGTTGTGGATCAATGGTCATAGATCAACAGCCATAAATTATTTGAAAATTCCAAAGGGAGAACATAGGAAAAATATATATAACATAATATCACCTTCAACATGCATGAAAGCACTATCCAAAATATAATATAAAAGAACTTAAATTTAAAAAAAACGAAATGATATTTTCTGGGCCAAACGACCAAATGATAAGATCCTCAATTTCAATGCATGTTGAACTGATATTTTACTAATATTAGTAAAATTGAGGATCTTATATAAGAAGACCTTGTGATGACCCATTTCAATCGAGTTTTTAGTTTTTACCTAATATTTTATTGGATATGCATCTAAACTTCTATTTCTGGAAAATTCTTTTGTTTCTTAGAAAATATTGATGTACTAATAATAGCACTTTACTTTCCAAGAAAATTCAATACCAAAATTACATAACATTATTTGAAGCATTATACCTAGGATGTGGAGACCCTTTGATCGGCTTCTGTCCATATTTCCTCCACGAGTACTCATCTGGTGGGATATCGGCAAGTTTATTGCTGATAGCGGGAACCTTAATTGATCTCTTCACCCTTAGCTTCCTGCTTATGACACAAAGAATCACAACATTTTTATTAATTTCCTATCAGCAACACAGTCCCAAAAAAACAGCTTCGGTAACAAACCTCCTCTTCGAACAATGACACCTCCCACTGGTTGCGCACTTCCCATTCCCATCCTCCCCTCTACCCGAGCACCTTCTCTTGGACGGCGGCTGCCCGCTCAACCTATCCGACGATTGTGGCATTCCGATCAAGTGGAATGGCTTTCCATCCATGCTTGCAACACTACCATCCATGCTGAGAGACGACAAAAAGGATCGAGTGGACGACATGGTCGGCGTGCAACTCGAGCTCTCGAACTTAAGGTTTATACTGCTATTGTTCCTCCTATACATGTCGTGGAACTTCATTTGCTGCTGAAGCTGAAGTCTCTGGTTGTTCTGGAACTGGAAGTGATTGCCCGGCGTTTGAACCCGCGACGATTCCACTTCCAACATCGGATTCTCCATGAAAATTTTCGGGGGGAGATGGTGGGGGGTTTTGGGGGTGGAATCCAACAAATTTGCTGATGGGCTCAACAAGAGGGACTTGGGCAGTAGAAGCTGAAGTGTTTCTGAGGTCTCTACTTTACAAGCCACTGAGCTCTCCAAGAACATGTTCTGGTGTTGGGGGTTTGGGACCCTTCTTTGCCTTCTAACTCTCCCATGACCTAAACCACTTCTACCAAGCAAAGACACCACCTTTTTGAACTTCACCACTGCCTCTGCGGCTTCTGACTGGAGATTTGTGGAATGTTTTGGGTCTTGTGGGTGAGACAAGAGGTTTAGGACTCTGTGGCAGCATTCCACTGCAGCTCTGTTGGCTTCCTCCACTTTATCCATTTTTGGACCAAAGATTTCGAAACCCTAAAACCCTAGATCAACACAACCCCATCCAAGATGGACAAAACGGTCTGCCCAAGATGGGATTTTGATGGCAAAATCACAACTAAAAGCACACCAACATGTCCAAAACCAACAAAAAAAACTATCTTTTTGAACTAAAAAAACAAGAAAAGGAAGATCTCTAGTGACCCAAAACACAAATCGAAGGTGAAAACCGAAAAAAAAATTACCCAAGTGAGATTCAAGGAAGATTTCACGACCCAAAACAACCCATTCCAAGATTAACCCCGGAAGCACACGATTTTCACAAAAAGCTCTTTTTCCCCGAAAAAAACATGTCCTGGCGAAGAAACCAAAGGAGGAAGTGGAGATGAAGAAACCCACCTCAATTAGAGGAGAGAGAGGTGAGAAGGAACCCTAGATTTACCCTTCCATCCATCCCATTCCTGCTGCTGTTGCAGCTGTGGAGATTGAAAGGTGTGAAAGGAAGACAAAGCAAGAAGGAAACCAAACCACTGTCTTCTTTTCATTATGTTTTTTATTATTAACTCATCACTTGTTAATTATTAAAGTTTGATATTTTGGGATTAAAATATTACCCACAAAGACGGTTGAGGTAAGCCATGGAGTCTCGGAGACCAGAGAGAACAAACAATAATTAGCTCTATTATTAACATTAATTTATTAGTGTAGTTTAAGTCTTAACTTCAGAGGTAGCCATGAAGACCAAAAAGGCTTAGACAACAATGAACAAACTATAATTAGTTCTATTATTATTAATAATATGTTGCTCCGTTTCTGATAATATAGGTAAAATTTTCTAAGTGAGCCCCCGTGAAGTGGAAAGGAAACAAAGATTAATTTGATAAGTGGGTAATGAAACTAGAAACAAAAAATTGGGTTTAAAACGCTAAGTGGGTTATCATTATTCAATATTAGACTATAAAACAATTCTATTTTTGAGTTTGTAAAATAACCTGGAAAGACCACACAGAAAATTCACAAAAAACAAATAAAACCAAAAGGTAAATTAACTTCTGCTGTTATTATTAACATATTTATGTTTTAGTATTATTTGGTTATAATATTACCTTCAGGGACCACAAGGGAAATGGAGTTTTTTTTTAAAGTTAGGCAAAATGGAGAGTTGGAGACCACTCAGGCTAGAGGGAAGAAATTAATTGCTTAGTTATATGAATTAAATAAAATAATGTGGTGAATCAGCATTAGATTCTACTGCACAATGTGGATCACATAAGAGGGTTTGATTGAGGGAGAGTAAAGGTAGTGTTTGCCTCAATGATTACTTCTCATTAGAAAAATAATTTGTAGGAATATTTCAAATTTTAGTAGATTGTGGAGCTCTATGATCTTCACTGCTATGGTGTAGTGTTAATGATGGGTTGTAATTTGGGACTTTGGATCTTTTCGCTTTATTTTTGTTCTTCTTGGAAGTAAGAATTGAAGAATATAACTTGTTTCTTTTTAGGATTATTCTATCGATGTGGTAAAATTGTTGGGAGTCTCTTAAACTACGCTTTAATAAATTTACTTCACTCTTTTCAAGTTTCAATTTGAAAAGACATCACTTTGTCATTTTGAATTTTGTAGAGAATATCTACTTTTTCTGGTTTTTTCTGTAATCAGTATGTTATTTGCGAACAAAAATAACATCTTATTTTTGGATGGTATAATTGCCCTTCTAAAGATGAATTTTCTTTTACTTGCGATCCAGTGACCAATTAAAAATCATAAGCATTCCAAATTACACACTTACAAATTGAGATGCACTTCCTCTTTCCTTTTTATGTCTAAGCTTGATTTGAAGATACATTCGTAAACAAAAAATGGCATAACAAAAATATATTTAGCGAAATCATTCCTCACTTGAAAAATGAAAATCAATAGCATGTACATGCGTATGTATAAATGTGTGTGTTGTATAAATTTGCAAAAGAGCAAGAGAAAGCGGAACATAAATGCAAACTTTGTTAGCTTCAGACAAATTAGTTACTTAAAAGTATCTTAATGTAGATTACATCGTCCAATCCTAGTAAATTAGTAATTAGTAGCAGGTTTCAATCCTCCCTACAACTACAAAACTAGAGGGGTTGGAATGCAAAAGATTGGAATCTTTTGACTTGTTGTCCAAAACGACAAAACGGAAGTACCTACACCTGAAAGCCGGAAAATATGGTTTGATGTGGACCCACTTTCTGACGACCTCACCTCGTTATCCTCCACTTCTTTCTCTCTCCTCTCTCCTCTCTCTCTCTCTCTCTAACTTTCGTCAAACGACCTGTCAGATTGTCTCGTGGGGTCCACGTCCCTATTTTTTTTTATCAAACCACGACGAGAAATAATGGAAGTAGACGTATAATCACGAGGGATTTCTTTATTTTGTTTTGTTTTGTTTATACTTTCTAGAATATTTTAGAGGTGATACTAATTACATTGAGTTCTAACCGGAATCAATAAGAAGAAATATATATATATATTACCTGAAATTTGTGTCCAATAATTTCTAGTAACAATCATTATCCAAATAAATAATAACATCAAAACGTAAGACTGTAATCAAATGGTCACATAGAGCTAATTCGGTCACTTGTTGACTTTTGAGACAAAACCAACTCAATCTTGTCAATACGAAACGTGAATTTGGAGAAAACAAAGCATATTCTTGTGAAAAGAATGCTTAACAAATTAAGTCATTGCCAGTTTACTCAGTTACATGTTGTAATATAATTAAAATGTATAAAATACTTTAAAAAAAGGATGATTCTTGAAAAAAATGCCATTGCATGGTTGTTGGACTTCCAAGGATACGAGAATGGTGTTACAAATAAGCAAGACATGATACATCTCAAAAGAACCCAAAACAATGTATATTATATCAAAATGCAGATGTATGTTTTTGTATAATAATAATAATGTCTTATCCCGATTTGTGCGTTTATCTCACGTCTCGTGAAGTGGGTCTTGGGTTTGTATTTCGGCCTTCCTTGTGTATTCTAATTAAGCATCTTTTGCATACAATTAAAAAAACTTGTAGTGTTTCTCAAGTATGGTATTTGAAGTTTCATTTGATAATCATGTTAAAGAAGGAAGCACAATTTCAAACTTCACTTTCTTTATTTGAGTGTTTTCAAGTTGAATCTAGCTTTTTCTAAATTATTCAATAACTATTCGAAAGCATTCTGATTTCCAACTCACTCTTATTCCACTGTAAGCAAGAAATGTTTAGTTTCTCGCTTAGATTGATAATCAAAATTGTTTAAAACCCAATAAAATTTCAACTCAAAGAAGATTTTTTTTGAAAGATCTCAGGTCTTTATATTATTCATTAATATGTAGCAAAAATTCATGGCTGGTGGTATGTAAAGTACATACGATTAGCCAAATCAACCACCTCATAAACGCTTTACAACTCGGCTAACATTTGTTCCTAATCATGTATTGGTAGGAATAAGGGTTAATAAAAGAAGATTAGATTAAGTAGTGTTAAGTTCCATACATCTGAAAATTTACATCAAATCTAAAACCATTTGAGATTCTATTTGGAATTTTTATTATCATAAAGATAGTAATCTCTGTGATATTTTCCTTTTTCTCACACTTTTGCAGCTTGTTTTTACAACAGGTAACCGTTGGTCGTAGAACGAATAGTAAATAGACACGTGTCAAAACAGTAAACTAGTACAGCTTTTTTGGGCCCACCAGTATATCTTTGACTCAGTGGAAACGACAGGGACAACAGCCTCAATTATTTCAAGTGGGGTTTTGCACTTTGACCTTAAATATTACTTCAATACTCCTTTTCCCCAGGGTAGGCCACTAAGATCATATATATTAATACAAGTACATAGGTGTAGATGTAACTGGGGTAGGTATTATCTTTCTATTCGTCTATTTAATAAGTAGGTATGAGTATAATTTATATATACTCGTTCATCACCCGTATCTTTGACTCAGTGGAAACGACAGGTATGAGTATAATTTGTCTTTTTATGTACAAAAATTATACTCGCTCATCACCCGTATCTGTTTTACCCGTTTAATAAATGGGTGGGTACGGATATATCTCTACCCATACTCGTTTACAAATTTACTCATTTAATTATTTAAGTAGTATATAAATTAATATATAATATATAGTTAAAATAATAAAAATATAATTAGACGTTTAAATAGATTTATTAAACAGGTACGAGTGGGTACCCGTTTATTAAACGAGTTTGGGGCGGGTACACGCTTAATAGACGAGTATGAGGTGGGTACGTGCTTAATAAACGAGTGTGGAGTGGTTACGGGTACAACAACATTTAAACATGTATATACATGTACATGTTTAGTTAGACAGGTATAGATACGGGTATGACCATACTCGCCCCGTTTACACTCATTGGTGTAGGTTTGTCAACGTGATGTATGTTATATATTACATTGAGATTTTGTAATAGACAAATATTAGAAAACATTGATATTTTCATATTAACGATGTTGTGTAGATTGTGTTTTGTCTCTTGTATTTTTTGTGTCTAATCGTGTAATTTATTTCATGTAATTTTATGATAAATAACCATAAGCAACCACATAATTTTTTATGCTAACGCGTATCGTTAATGTTATCGTGTCATGTAAGAAATTGACAGACTTGCATAGGTGAAGGTAGCAGTCGATATCTTTGGATTTTGGGGGGTTTTTTCTTGGTCAGTGAAGATTATTATGAATTTTGTCTTCTTAAATTTTCAATCCCTTTTTATTTCGATTATCTTGTATTTGCCTGAATGTAAATAGTAATACGTGTAGACGAGATTTTATCCAATTAGTTAAATTTAAAAGATTATTTACGTGAATCTTACTTGCCCACTTACAAGTAAAATAACAAATCAGACTTCAAATCAAACCCTATACCAAAAATAGCCAATTGCAATACAAGTTTTGAATCGTCCTTACAAATCATGATTCTTCTTACTCGAATTCGTGGTACCATCCTGGAATTCGATTCTCCCGTTTTTAGTTCAGGTGGACGTTAATAAACATAACCTTCAGAAAGAGTGCAAAATGTATAAACAAAAAACAAACATGTAGTCAAATACTATATCAGTAGAGATTTTGAACTTTTATCAAAAGAGTAATCATATTTTCACGCATCTTACTTATTGAATGCTGATACGATGTTCAGCTTCATCAGCAAGTCGTAAGTAATCCCAAACGAGACAAAAAGAAGTGGATAAAATAATGGAAAGCATTAGCTACTAATTGCTTTGGTGAAACCTAGAAAGCAAAGAACTTTGCTTTTGGATTTCAAAACGATCGACATCTTCTTTAGAAGTTTGGTCTTGTGAGGGATGATTTTTGGAAGAATGCTTTCCAAAAGGCTAAAAATTCTTAAAACAAGTTTCAAACAATAGGTTGAAATGTGATATTTTTGAGTCAAAATTCAAACTAGCTTAAACTGCATGCCATGCCTACTTTTTCCTTTTTTTCTTTTTAATTATCTCATTCGATGTTTTTGGAAAAGAAAAGGAGGTTCAATTAGAGTTGTTAACGGAACATGTCGTGTTGATCCTAGAATATAACTACAAATTAAACAACACATTAACAACTCGTTTGTTGCTATTAGTCACCCATAAACAAATTCTACTTGTTTAATTTTTCTTCTTCTACAATACTCTTCCCCTATTATGAATATATTAGAATACTAAATGTGTACACTATAAATAAACTAAAAGTGTCTTTCTAGACCTCGGAATTACCAACTAATGTTCCTCAAGCACATAATCACACTTGTTTACTAATGTGATGATTTGATAATATGTTTAGGGCATTTAATTTATTTAGGATAATCTCAAATATAAAATAGATAATAAGAGAGCTAACTTAAGAATTTAAGGCACTTACTTCGGCCTTGTGTAAATTAGAAAGGGGGCAACCAAGGAATTTTTTGTTTCATTGAAGCTTTCACTTTAGCATATCTTTTACTAAAAAAAACATATGCTCACTTTAGATTACATAAAGTGTTGGGTATCGTGAAATTTGATAATTTATTTATTAGAAAAAAATAGGTAAAAAGAGAGGTAAACTACCTCAAACAAATTTAGGAAGCGTTAAAAGCAACTTTAGGGACGAACACCGGGTGGGGTCTGGGGAGACGCATATTGGATTAGATGGTCAACTAACCTCCTCGATTTTGAGAAATTACCTAGGTTTATAAGGACTCCTGGTATTTTAATCTTTGGATTTTTGTCATTTGACCTCTTTGGTTTTTTATCACCATGGTTTTGACCCTCTTGGTTTTTTATTTGCTTAGGATTACGATCCCATGAATTTTTGTCACCATGAGATTTTGACTTTATCAAAAATAATAATTCAAAACTTATAAAATTTTGACCCCCCCCCCCGTCCTTGACTAGAAATCTTAATGCCACAATTATAATATGAGATTTTCGAGGCTATCCATAACCAGTTTATTACATGTGAGAGGCTTACAATTATAATATGAGATTTTAGAGAAAAATAGTGAGAATAAGAGGCTCGCGTTTTGAATTATTCTGTAATACTTTTTTTTCCTTTTTTCATTAAATGATGGTAAGGTATATGCATATTTTTGGTGCCAGGTGCATTTTGAAAAATGTAGTTATGAATCATGATGCAATCAAAGAAAGTTTTTTTGAGTGGAGAAAATAGTAAGGTTATTGTGGAATGGTTGGGAGGATGCAAGACATAGTTGTCTATATGATTGTAGCCAAACTGTAATATCCGTAAACCCATTTAGGGTGCTAATTAGTGGTTAAGTGGAGAGATTGGTTTGCATAGGGAAGGGAAGTGGAGGCGTGCACTGTAGCTGAGGTGTAGGGGTGGTGAGGTGATGAGTGAGTTGGGTTTTGAGAAGGAAAATCTCCCCCCCCCCTCTCTCTCTCTCACTCGCTTCCTTTCTTGTCCGGCGAGCAACAGAGGAGGAAGCTCCGGCGAAGGTGGACGAGCTCCGTGTGGCGGAGGCGCGGTTGTGAGGTGCGTTGGAGCGGAGGTTGTTGTCGCGGATCGACGTCGAACGAATCTCCGGCGTGCTCCGTCTTTCT
The DNA here is from genome assembly GCA_963682175.1 of Triglochin maritima. Lineage (NCBI taxonomy): Eukaryota > Viridiplantae > Streptophyta > Magnoliopsida > Alismatales > Juncaginaceae > Triglochin > Triglochin maritima. The sequence continues at coordinate 33,706,155 of OY821786.1, forward strand.
TTGAGGTATGTCGGCTTCTTAGTGTGGTTTGTTGTTCACCCTCATGTGAGGGACATTGTGGTCGGTCGCGGGAGGTCGGAGACCTCGCCGGCGACGAGAAAGGAAGTGAGTAGTGCATTATGCTGGTGGGTTGGGATTGCCTGGTTGTTTTCGGTCGACCGGTTCCTTGGGTTCGTTCGACCGGAACTTAAGTGTACTGATTTATATTGCATGCTTGTTCGACCGATGCTTTGTATGTGTTCGACCGTTATGACTTAGAACTTCTAGGATGCCCTGGTAGTTTTCGGTCGACCGGGACCCCTGAGTCGGTCGACCGGTAGTATTGATTGATTTTGACCAGACTCCTGATTTTGACCACGTATCGGTCGACCGGTTTTAGACTCTTGTTCGACCGTTGGGACTTAAGTTTTGCGCAGAGAGTTCAATCGTTGCAGACTTTCGGTCGACCGAACATTCTTGGGAACAGTCGACTGGGTTGCCTCTTTCGGTCGACAATTTGTGCACAAAACTGAATTCCCGGTCCTTTTTGGATACCAACTCTTGTCCTCGCCTAGTGCGTGAGCCGGGAGGTGATGGTGGGCGCGTTATGCGTGCCTGCCCAGGGACCGCCGGGTGGAAGAGTGTGGTTGTTCGGGACGTGTCACCTCCATGTATGGACAGTAACTTGATGTGATGGATTGATGGACTCATCGTAGTATAGCAGGCCTGAGGGATCGCGGATCCCAATGTATTGTTGTGCGAACACTCAACTGTCGTTGGGTGAGGTGACTACCGGCCTGAGTGGCTACGGAGGTCGCTGCCCTGCTTTTATAGCGGTGAGGTTGGTGTTTGCGGTTCGTGGAGCCTGATGACTGTAGGATTTCGTGTCCCTATGTATGTATATATTTTAAATTTTTTAATACAACATACAAGATCGTTTTCATATTTTCAACAATTTCTATGTACATTACTTTGTGTTTATTCTAATATCATGCAACCCTACATTTAATAAAATAAACCACAAAAGTAGAATCATACCTAAAGGTTCTCTAAAACCTTTTTGAAGATCCGAAGTCGCGTTGCCCGTTGAATCGTCCACGGATTTGCCTCCGAGTGTTCACCAAACTCTAAACAAGATTAGAGAGAAAGGAGCTAGTCAATCAATCTCTAATAAGGCTTAGAATCTAGCTAATAACCCATCTTTGAACTCCTGAGATTTCTATCTCCTAAACTCAAAATTACTAAGAGAATTTCGTGGTGATTAGAAGAGAGATTAATGAGAGAAATAGTTTTTGCATTAGTAATAAACAAGTAGGAGGAGGTGTCCTTTTATAGGCTACCAAAACATCATTATCAAGAGCTATTCTTTAACCATGATCCCTTGTTTATTCTCTCCTAAAATTAATCTCTAATTTCCACATAAGCACCCTAAAAACTTTTTAATTAAATCTGGAATTAATCCACCCATGATTTAATTAATCTCTTAATAATTCAAGCAAAAATAGCATTGTTCGGTTGGCCGATAATTTTTCTCGGTTATAACACGTGTTCGGTGGACCGTGAGCTAGACGGTCGACCGAATTTACAACAGAAAACATTCTTTAGAAAAATTCGGACCATCCGCGTCTTGCTCGGTCGACCGTTGACACACCAAAATTTCTCCTGGCGAACATTCATCGGACGACCGTGTCACCTTCGGTCTACCGAAAATATCCCAAGATATTTTCTCTCCATTGACCGTTCACGCTCGGTTGACCGAACCAAATTGTCCAGGTACTCCAGACAATTTCTGTCAACCAACTGTGTTTACCCGTTCCCCATTCGGTTGACCGTTCCGAAGACACTCCGGTCGACCGAACCCTAAACAGTTCACCGTGTTTGACCCCGATTTTGCCTTTGTCAAATTTTGGATTTATTTCTAACAAAATTTAATCTTTTGGGTTTTTTAGCAAATTCATATCTTGTGTAATATTTTATCCTATGTAATATTAAATTATTACACCCCATAATATATACACCTCATATGAATTTATTACGATTATAATTATGTCAATTCTCATGACATATTGATTTTATTGATTCACCACATGTGTCCATTTTTCACATGAAACCCGACACATCATATGAACTCAAAATCAAGCCACTTGTTTCCCAGCTTTGTGGTGTGACCTAGAGGAGGATCTAAGCCAAATTGACAGCGATATTAAACACTTAATATCTCAAACTATAAGCGATATCTAGAGACACATTATAGTTACCCAATTAGCATAGATGTCTTTGTTCCACCCGAACCAAAACACAATCCATTTAGTGATGTAAGTGCATCACTTGTGTCCGTCCCTTGCCACATGATATTAAGAATATATACAAAGTAGAAATGTGTCATATTTGTATTATATTCATTTCTTGATCTCTCTAAGCTAATTATAACTATGTAACTTAACTCAAGTTACATTGTGCACATTATAATTTTGCTTTATCAAGGGACCCACTAATATCATCACTCAATTAAGAAGGGCAATGATAATCGTTTGACTAGCTATCTTTTCCAGCACAAGTCATGCTCAACCAACTATTGTCTTTATCACTACACTCATTGATAGTTTTTGACAATAATCAAATTAAGCACTTCTTGAGTGAAAAGATATAAGTCTCATATCTTAGGATCTAAGACACAGTAAAAACATTAATGACACGAAACACAATTCTATAATGTTTTACTTGTTAGGTCTATTCAATATATAAAAGTAATTTTTTCCTCTTTTATATACTCGTGTCGTCAATTATTTGTAGAACTACAACAATCGATGACCAACACGACAATCTTATCTCGGTGATTAATGTTCAATGTTAATTACCATGATTGTGAATAACTTTTGATTTATGTAAATCATTATCTTTTAGAGCTCTACAGTTAAGGACCAAGTGCATCTTCCTTAACACTTCCAAAAGACGAATACCATAATCAAGGAATAAAATGTTTGCACACCCAATTCATAATAATTGACATATAAAAGTAAAACTTTTAGAACACATTCCTTTCAATGACATGGCAGACTTCCGTCTAGACCGGTCCGATGTTGTGTCAGACGTATGATGGACCACCGATGATGTGCTGGTGATGTCGTCGATGTTGTTCTAGTGATGATGGGCCGATGTTGTTCGGGCTATGATGATTGATGGGTTGATGTTGTTCCGACTATGTTTTCCTCAGTTGGGCATCTACTGAGATGATGATTGATGGACCGACCGAGCGACGGTTCCGTTGGGGTGGTTTTGACCACGAAGTTACAAATCTGTTTCTTATGGCGCGGACTTGGCGGATGCTCCTTGCCGAACCCCATGATTAGTATAGCCGCGTGTGGGGAGAGTCACGTCATGTTTCGCTAGACCGTATGTGCCTACGGTAGGTCTCCTTGGGAGACCCGATGATGATTGTTGGACTGATGTCCTGTGTTACCTTTTGGGGGAACTATTTTCCTTACTGTTGATGGCATGACATACTACTAGTATGATAAGTCCATTTGTACTACTGCATGCATATAGGTGAGCTTGGCATACGGGGTTTCCTTATGGAAACTCAGACATTGTTGTTGCACGTTTTATTTCAGTAAGTCCAGTTGGCTGGTGATCAGCGGGCGCGCGCATCTTGGGATCAGATCCTCTCACTCGGACCACTGAGGTCGACATGATTACTTGTATCTCCTTTTGTTGTTTCTGATGTAATCATGTAGCTTTTGACAAACTCTAATGTAATATGGAGCACCACTTAAATGTTTTATGAGAATTAACAGTCTCGTCTTTTGATTATTGGTCTCTGATGTCTTGATGATAAATTTTAAATTTCCACTGTATCGGGATGTTACACAAACCATACCTAAAAGATGAGAATAAAGGAAGAGAAAAGGTTGTTGGGTTATTTGAAATTGGTGGGATGGGCATGATCATTGACATATCCATGTTTCACAGCAAGAACTCGTGAAAGAAAATTTTCTTTATAAGTAATTATTACTAAAAGTTGTTGTGCTATTTGGAGGATGATTGGTCTATGAGATCATCTTCAATTATGACATTTTCATAAATGTTAACTTGTCAAATTAACATTTTTTTCTTCCGCAATGATTTTTTATATTTCTTAACAATATTTTCTTCTTAACTGTAACCCACCAATAAGTATCAACTTGTCAATCAACACTTTCTTTCTTCCACGTCATTTGTTTTTCTCATTTATAATTTTCAACAATAATCAAATAATTACAATTTCTTTTTCCCTCAATTATTTTACCCTCAATTACAATTTTCCACAAATAATCAAATTAATTACCAAAAAATAAATTTTAATTAAAATTGTGTAAGTATAACATAATTAAACTAAATTTAATTAAAGTAATTAACAATATAAATTTAATTAAAGTAATTAACAAAATCATTTTATTTAAAAATACTTATTAATTTACAAATTAAAAATAATTTAAAACAAAATAAATCCACCAATAGGTGGAGACCAAATGCCACGACCAAGCGGGGGTGCCTGGTCGGGGTACCCCATTGAGGGTTTACCAAAAATGTCATCGCTGAGGGTGCCCTTAAGGAAAAAATGTTGTGGTTCTACACTTGCAACCGTAATCTTTTTTATACCTTAAAACAAGATGAAGTTTATATTTAAGCTTGATCTTTTCGGGGGACTTGGGGGTAATTGGTGTTCAGGGTAGATAAGTGAAAATTATTATACACTCTTATAAAGACAAACAACCCCTTAAGTTTCCTCTGTATTTGCATTATATGTTGATGATTAGTGACCACAACACCGAGGTTAGGGATGAAAAGAAAGTAATTAATAATTAGGATTATCTCAGTGTCATACTCTCATGCGCATGTTTGGGATTTAAAATGTGAGTGAAGTAAAGTAAATTAAATAAATAAATGATATTTAATTGGCAACTCAAATTGGATCTTCTTTGGCACACTTAGAGCATCGTTAACCCCAACCCAAAATCCCCCTTCCAGTTCAGTTTCTCTCTCCGTCATGTTAACGAAAAACACTATGCAACTCACTACTCAACCCAACCTATTTTTCACTTTTTAACTCCAACCTCATTTTCAACTCTCTCTCTCATCCACAAATTATTAAATAAATTATTTCTTCAGTAACTTAATCTAATTAAATTACGTTAATTGTCAAATAATTTTGAAAAATTAGATTTAATAATAGTCACTCCAACGGGTCGGTCGGGGGTCTCTCTTAGTAATTCTCTGCCGATTTTTTGGGTTACTAATGCGTTTTGGGGTGAAACTGGGTAAATTCATGTGTTCGATTTTGTTAGGTAATTTTCTTTAATTATATACATTTACAATTTTCTTACTAATTTTCTTTAATTACTTAAATTTATTTTTACTAATTTTCATTAATTATTTCAGAAATTAATTCTAATTATATAAAAAACATATACATATCAATTAAATATTATTTAACAAATAAAAAACTAATTTTTAATCTTTATTTAAAAAAAAACAAAAAAAATTGGGCCAACCCAGGTCGGGTCCCCGACCCAAGTCGCGGCCCGACCTGGGTCGGCCCCCCATTAAGGATGGTCTTAGGGCCCAGTCATTGTGTTATTTAGATATGAAATTCTTTGAATCTTTATTCAAGTATAGAGAGTTTCCGTCGACAAAAACGTTTTTACATACGGTCAAATCTATTAGTGTCTTAATTTCTATGACCTTATGATCCTTTCGTTGGGATAAAAAATAGTAGAATGAGAAACCTGAGTAGTAGCTTCAATTCTAACATGCAGGTAAGGGTGACAATTGAGTCATGACATGACAACCTGACACGAGTCCGACACACAAAAAATGTGGGTTTGGATTTGACATGATTGGGTTTGAGACGTAATCTGTTTGACACAATTGACCCGAGATGTATTTGTATTTACAATATTACATAGTTATAAAATTAACAATAATCTCCACACTTTCTATTTTTTTACGTCACAATATTTTAATTAGCAACCAATTAACAAAACATTTATGGTAGTTTTTATAATCTCCTTCAAATCAAATTATAATTGTTCTTGAATTTTTGCCATAAATAACGGTTATATGGGTAAATATGACTCGTATAAGAACACAACTCATTTAACAAACGGGTTAGATGAGTTGTGTCGGGTTGACACGATTTTAGTTGGGTCGGGTTTGGGTTTCCCTCTTCAACCCGAATAATAAACGGGTTGCGTTAAAGTTGTTCAAATCGGATCGGGTTGTAAATAAGTTTGACACGAACACGACACGGTAACTCATATTGTTGAGAATACTAGTAGAGTCACCTTCACCACTGATTTATGGACACCCGAGCACCAAACTCGTGGATATTGTTGTGTTACATGTCATTATATTGATGATAAATGGGTATTGCACAAGCAAATCATTGCCTTTCAGGACATTAACACACCACACACTAGTGATGTCTTAGCTGATTGGCTTAAAAATCGCATCATGGATTGGAACTTGGATAAAAAGATGTTTAACATTGTTGTGGATAATGCTAGTAATAATGAACCAATGGTGAACACTATCAAGACATGGTTGAATGGAAAGAACGCACTTCCTCTCAAGGGTGAGTTATTTCATACTCGTTGCACCGCTCACATCCTTAATTTGATTGTGAAGAATGGGTTGCAAGTTATTAGTCCTTTGTTGGAGAAGATTCGTAAAAGTGTGAAGTATGTTAATTCTTCTGTACATAGGGCTAATAAGTTTAGGGTTGCATTGAGTCAAACTCGGTTGACTGGGAATAAGGGTGTGTCTTATGATGTTGATACTAGATGGAACTCAACTTATCTGATGCTTGATAGTGCTTTGGATGTCCGGGATGCATTTGACCGTTTAGCAGAATTGGATGATCAATATAAGTTGTTGCCAACACCAGAGGAGTGGGAGATGGGTAGAAATATACGAGATTGTTTGAAGGTTTTTATGATATCACAGTTCATCTTTCTGGTAGTAAATATCCCACTGCTAATTTCTACTTCAATGATGTTTGTCACATCCATTACATGTTGATTACATGGCATAAGAGTCCTATTGAGTACATTCGATCAATGGCAACTATGATGCAAATGAAGTTTGATAAATATTGGGATTCTTGCAGTTTGGTATTGTCTTTTGGTTCAGTGCTTGACCCACGTTACAAAATGGTGTTTGTTCAGTATGCAAATCGTCACTTATATGATTCTTGTGCTGATGAAAAAATTGATAAGATACGAGATAAGCTTACTGAGTTGTTCACAGAGTATTTGGATGCTCCTAGTAGTTCACAATGTGATGGTAGTAATCCTTCTGTAGAAGAAATGACTTATGATCCTAACCAACCATTCAGAGGAGGATTTATGGGATATGCTAGTAGTAACACTCACTTTGTATCAAGTGCAACAAAATCTGAACTTGAGATGTATTTGGAGGAGCCTTTAGTCCGGTCAACAAATAATGAGTTGTCATTTGATATATTGAATTGGTGGAGTCAGCATGAAGCTAGGTTTCCAACACTTGCAAAAATGGCTCGTGATATTTTGGCAATCCCGGTATCAACAGTTGCTTCAGAATCTGCATTCAGTTGTGCTCGTAGAGTCATTGATGACACTCGTTCTCAGTTAGGAAGAGATGCTGTAGAGGCATTGGTTTCTACAAAGGATTGGTTTCCACATTTAATCATGAGTATGTATTATTACTTAGTTGATGTTACTTTTAAATTTCTATGATTTAATTTTGTTGTGATAATGAACTTATCTGTGTTGTTTAGATTCAAGTGAACCTGAAAAGGATCAAGAGTTAGAAAGTTAGATTTCTAAATTTCAAAAGAAGACCATGGTTTACCTTGAAAGGTAGTTTGAGAATTTGTTTTTTATTTATTGAATACTTAGTAACAATATATTCATATAATAAATTGTCATTTTTCATACCTTTTCTCTCTTTACATGTAGGTAGGTATCAAATGTGACTTGTATGCTACCATGGAGATGATGTTTTATGTTGGAATAATTACTTTGCTAGTTTGTTTGTTGCTTAATTGTTTGTTATGTGGTTCTTGTGTGTTTTCATATGTTGTTTCTTGTTTGTAACTTTGTATTGTTCTAATGTTCGTAATTTATGCTTTTATGACTTTGTAACTTGTATGTATTGTTGTTGAATTATGGAATTGAAGAAAACTTCAGGTTTTGATTATTATTAATATCTTAAAGTAGGAAATCGGATACGGATTTTCAAATCCGGATGTTTTCATCCGGATGTTCGGATACAGATTTTTAAATCCGGATGTTATTGTTCGGATACGGATAATATCCGTATTCGATCCGGATCCGTCGAATATTGATTCAGATGTACTTAAAAAGATCCGGTCGGATACGGATCCGGATACGGATGTTAAAAAATTTCTCGGATTCGGATACGGATGTTGACAGATTCGGTCCGTATTTGATCCGTTGACACCCCTATTGTCACCCATACAGACACGGTAAAGTGATCTCACTTATTCAATTCCCTTAAACATGCTCTAAAACACATAACTTTCCATGTTCAACTAATTAAATATGTTGATTATCATCACAACCCTAACAAACCACTAATCTCGATTACTGATCACTTGCCTACCAACTGGACTAGCATATCTGATTTTGTAATTCCGCTTTCCTTCTTATTAACAAAAATCCAATTTAGTAAAAGAAATGCAATAATTACAAATGACTACTTTTCAAATGACTACTCAATAATTAGATAAGTTTTTCCAATAAAAGTCAAAACAATGTTTCCACTTAAACAGACATACATAATACACACATATATATATACACACACACTCTCATAACGGAGACTCGCTGTTTAAGGACGTGAGATGTTTTCACTTTTAGTGGGAACAAAACCTGAGAATTAGCCAATGAATATCATTAGTAGTCAACTAAAAAGTTTATGTAGGTAAATAAAATATTTTACTCGGAACCAAACAATGTGAAAAGATTAAAAGAATTGAGATACAAAGATAATCTTTATCTTTCTAACGAAGTCGTCAACTCGGGTCGCGACAAACTTCATCCAAATTCTGAGAAACATCATAACTTCTATTTGAATATTTTATCAATCTTTCAACATTATTATTTAGTACTATTTATCAATCTTTCGTTTAATCTTACTCTTTAATAATAAACTTGCATTATGAATAAAAAAGTTTTGAGTATTATGGTCCTTTCAAGTCAATGGGTTGGAAGTACATATATCTATTCACAGGTCATCCATGAATGACGCCTCTACAAAATTAAGGGTGTTTCTAGTTTTGACTTCCATGTGATACAAAAATTTTAGTTATCAAACACATCTTAGAAACTTCAATTCTAAGTTTTTTTAACAAATTACTTAATTTACAAATTGGTCAAGAAACTAATAATAATAATTAATCAATTTAACTAATCAATAATCAATTTAATTAACGATTAGAACTAATGATAATCAATTTAACTAACAATTACAATCAATTTAACTAATATAGCAATTAATCAATTTAACTAATCACTCAATCAATTTAACTAATTATTAACTTAATAATCAATTTAACTAACAATTATAACTAATTATAATTTAACTAATAATAATAATTATTTATTAAAAAGGGAGGGGCGTCTCCCCCGGACGCCCACCTGTTGGGGTCAGGCGTCCACGGGAGCCCCCCCCCCCCCCCCCCAAAACGGGTGAGCGCTCGCGGGAGCCGCCCCCGACTCTAAAAATAATTAATTTTTTAACTAAATGAGACATTTTACCAGATTCGAGTACGTCGGGGCGTCCGCTGGTTCCTTTCCTGGCATCCGAGACAATTTTTTTGATGAGTATGAGAGTAATATAAAGAGAGAGTGATGTTAAGAGAGTGAACTGAAGAGTTATATAAGTAGAAAGAACATAAGGGCAAAACGGTAATTCACACAGACGATTTAAGTAGTTTTCCGACGATAAATAGCAATTTAGGAAAAAAATTGAGGTACAAAGATAATACTTTATCTTTCTAACGAAGTCGTCATCTCGGGTCGCGACAAACTTCATCCAAATTATGAGAAACATCATAACTTCTATTTGAATCTTTTATCAATCTTTCAACATTATTATTTAGTACTATTTATCAATCTTTCGTTTAATCTTACTCTTTAATAATAAACTTGCATTATGAATAAAAAAGTTTTGAGTATTATGGTCCCTGCAAGTCAATGGGTTGGAAGTACATATATCTGTTCACAGGTCATCCATGAATGACGCCTCTACAAAATTAAGGGTGTTTCTAGTTTTGACTTCCACGTGATACAAAATTTTTAGTTATCAAACACATCTTAGAAACTTCAATTCTAAGTTTTTTTTAACAAATTACTTAATTTACAAATTGATCAATCAATGAAACTAATAATAATAATTAATCAATTTAACTAATCAATAATCAATTTAATTAACGATTAGAACTAATGATAATCAATTTAACTAACAATTAGAACTAATTATAATCAATTTTGTTGTGAAACATTATGGATGCTTCACATTCTCCTCCCACAACTTCATCAACATCTCACATTCTCATTACTCTTGTAACATACATCATTTCATTTGCCTCTTATAGCCTATAAGTAGGAGACCATTGTAATACTACAAATATTCTCCCAAAATCTTTATCTTTTTTGTTTTATGTATATTTATTTTATAACACGTTATCAACAAGAATTGACTCTTGCATGATTTCCTTCAGAAGCACGAGTTTCTCCCGATTGGTATTGTAGAAACCATCCAAAGGTAATTTGCCTACAACCAATGTTTGAATCAAGTCCGAATAACTTGGGAAGTTTCCGTTTCATTTCCTGACCATATTATTTTGCCTCACCATGCTAGATTGGTGGATTAATATAGTTTATCTTGATTATAACTAGCATGTGTATCTAGTATTGTTTTCTTCCTATGGTTTCTATGTTGACTATGTAATAGTTTGAGTTTTATTATGGTTGTGCATATCCTTTCTTTTTAGCTATGAGGTCTAGAGAATATTATTTAGTCCTTACATATATGTTACTTCTAGATTGAGAAGTTGATATTCTTCTCTCTACCTCGGCTCCTTCCATTAAAGAGTATTAAATCTTGTGATTCTTTTATCGATGCTATGGTGTTCATACTTTATTCTTCTCTAGTTATATTGTGAATAAACAATGTGAATACGATAGAATATCATGTTAACTTAAATCCATACTTTTATTTTCAATGTTTTGTTTCTGTTCATGTAGGAGGTAATAGAGATTTATTTCTCATTTGTTTGTAGTCTTTAATAAGACCTGTCATCCATGCATAATGATTATAATTTCTTGCTCAAATACATAAGAGAAAATATTATGAGTTCTTAATTAATATGTGATGAAAGAAAGCAATAAGAGGTTTGCAATATTATAGAACAATAATTAAGCATGTGTGATACATTAGAGCATGCTCATTTACAAAAGTTGTATAAGCTTTGAACTTGAATATTAATGTTGTATACAATGGAGTTGTTACATACATTATATATAATATGGAATGCATTGATAATTATTTGAGGCTTATTTGGAAGCAAATGCTTGTTTTCATAATTCTATAAATCTTCTTAAATTAAAGATTTAATGCGAAGGTTCAATTGACATTTATTGATTTATATTATTCATAAAATGTGTAACTATCAAAATATGTATGTATACAGTTATTTTACTTACATCTTGAATTTGTATTTGTTCATCATGAGGTAATTAATTACTCACATGGTACATAGAATATATCATTTTAATTTTGTATATATATATATAATAAATGAGACTACATGTATACAATATATATATGTTGCTATGTTGCTTTTGGAATTGCTATTATGCATTTTTGTTTATCATATGATTCATGTACATTATAATATATTCCATTTTGAGATGTTTTAGTATGCACCGATAAGCAATACATGTATATGAGTTTAAAAAAACGAGGTAATAAGTTGCATGTACCAATTATGCTTTAATGCCACAATGTGATTGTTACTTGTTGTTACGAGTATTCATTTCGTGAGCACATAATATCCATCTTGATAGATGTATATATATTGTACAATGTGCTACGTTATAGTGAAATTTGAATCACCATGTTACAAAGTGATCAATGTTATTGAAAATGATATGCATTTGCCCAGAAAACGAATATCTTAATATTCATAAATTACTACTATACCAAGATTTAGAGATTATTCATTTAAAGAGGGTTATGAAATTTTATGATAATCTCTGAAGGTTTCGTATGACCATCTAAACGACGTGCAAATAACTAATTGAGTAAAAATGCACGTTGATCTCTAAATCAAACCCTATGACCAGAATGAGAGATCAACGTATGTTGAAATTCTGGATAGTGGTCGGGCATGTGTTGGTGGATGAAAACCTAGATTTAGAAAATACTTGTTTAAGATTTAAATTAAGAAACGTATATAATCCAAGCAATTGGCTTTGGTTCAAGAACATTGCGGAAATAATATGGGGATTAACAAGGATGCAGATAAAAATCGAAAGATCTACTGTGGGCTGTGTTATAAAATGAAAGATCCAAAAAATAGTTGAAGTTATTGTCTGAGTTTAAATGTGAAGAGAGATCAACACAAAGACCAACAACCTTTGCATTAGCTTGTCTTAAATAAGGGCGCTTTCATTTTGTTTATTAGAATTTTCATTGTAATTTTCGATTTCTTTTTCACAAACACCAAATATCAAGTTTTGGACAAAAACTACGTTTAGGTGTTTGGTGAGATTTAAATGTAACTTTTCAAGTGTCCCAAATGGACCATTTGAATGAGTTGTTATGTAGATTTTGATTAGAGAAAATTCTATTTGGACTTTCGAATAAAACCTAAATTAGAAGTCAATTTTTTTTCTTCAAAAGAAACACGATTTCCATTTGTTTTATGTAATTTCGGTTAGGGAAGGATACTCGAGATAAAGAGCACTTATATAAGGAAATTCAAAAGTATCAGGGGTGCGAATAAGTGAACTACAACAAAGAATTTAAAAAATAGGGTTGTTCCACACCCGATCTCAAGTAAAACAAGGAACATATCCTTTTATTTAAGTTTTTATTGTCGGTGACCATGCATTAATTATATTTATATAAACATCTATCGTAAATAGAAGGAAAACATACGTCTCCTTGGTCTTATAACTCTTTTTGACCAGTGTTCGATTCACTGTTACGAACCTTTTTTATTTTCGACAAGATGAAAATGCTAACCAAACTCAAACCCTTGACCATATATGAAGAAAATGTCCAGGTTACCAGGGGCCTAAGGTGACAATGACACTTTTTTTTCTAAATATTTATGTATATAAATTAAGATTCTTTCTTGTTTCGTACTTGAATCATTGTTTGAGGTACTAATTCAATTTCTTTACTACAAGTAACATGAAATTAGTTAAAAGAAAACTACAAAAAAAGGACTTGCGGTTAATTTTAAATTTGAAAAAACATCAATTTTGTCAATGGTTCTCATCCTGTGTATATTTTTTGAATCTACTGGTATGGTGTCAAATTATGTTGAGCCGCAATATCTCATGATTTGCACTCATCATTCTTTTTAAAGTAACTACATTTTACACGTACGTATGTATCGCTTATTGAAATAAGTATCAGTCAAGTATGGACAAAAACAATACTAGCAGATCCCCAACTCACCATGTGAGGATGTTGAGACAAATAAAGACCGATGGTCACCACACGGCTTAATTTACGTAGCCCGTTTGTGGTCTGGAGTTTTGAGCATTGAATGCAATTGTAAAAGTGTCAATTGTTTTGTAAATAGAATAAAATATGATTGGACAAGGAATTTGAATTTGAGAGTGATTGCAATTTGAAAAGGACTGCTAATTTTAAGCATACTCCAAAACGACAAAAGAAATCCACCATAGTCCAACCAAGAAAATTGCAACTTGGAAAGTGATCGTTGAATAAATATATACGACAGATCCCCAACGATCATTGCTCGAGTTAAAGTGATACCCAATCTCTTAAAGAGTCCATTTTAAGTAGAATATGGCAAAAACAACACTAACTAACGATAAGTGACATCCATCATTTTCTTATTTCAACTAAACCCATCCCTATCCATATCTAATGGCGGCTATCATTGATTTTCTGCGCTGTCATGCTACTGCAATGGCAAATGACCAACAAGTTAATCACTAATGCCAAGTCAAAATGTCTAATCATTAGAGCAAAGGTTTAGATGAGGGCAACATAAGCCAGATTAATAGCCATTAATGAGAAAACTTATGTTTGAAGAAAAAAAATACAGAATTACTGTTTCAGTCAGTGTGTAATGATGTCATTCTAATATCATCAGACATCAGGTCTGACAAGAAATAAGATGAGCCCAGTATCTTGAGTTAGAATTGTCAAAAAAGAATCTTTTTCACCACCCAAAACAAATAATTCAAGCCATTACCAATCTAAAATTTCTCAAGCAAACAACGAAAAAAGAAGGATTCAGTTCTCCATTTCCACATAGAATTAGCCTCCATGCAATTCTATTGCCTCCTTCCTCTCCCTTTTTTAGATGGTTGCTGCTCCACTTGCTCTTTACCTGCTGCTTGTGTTATCTCAGCTGCAAAAGAGATGGGAAATATTACGACCACTAAAGATACGATTGGAAAAGCTGATTCTATAATTTCTACTAGAATCTAGAAAAGCGGCTCCACCTCGGATAGTAATGCGAACCCGGACCACAGATTATGGATAAACAACAATTAGCAAGGCAAGAGGATACGATACCATTAGGTCCGCGTGCCATCAGCGTGAAGAAGATATTATTTAGTTTCTCCATCTTTTTTGCATCCTGCGCTTGGTCTGTCTTGAATTTCAAGCACTACAAAACCAATTGATTGGGTAAGCCATAAAGTAAAAGATGAAATATGAACAATTATTAAAGCACAAATCCCTTCACATTTCTTCCACAATAACGGCCGCAATTAACCTTGCATAGTGGCCAAGACGATCAGGTGGGGTTAAAATATAATGAAACAACAGATACTTCAAAATTCAAATATGCAGATTACATGGTGGTGCAAAAAGGGTTAGATGAGGTTATTGTCACCATTGAGCCATTAACAGATGCCAATTATTCACTGGAATAAAATAGTCAAATGGTGTGGTTTATACAATGGGAAATTGGGAACCACTCATATCCCTTTACAAACAGGACAGTTCACAACCTCACAAACATATAAGAGCAATAGCAACGGGGTCGTCCCACCCGACGACCCGGTCGTCGTCACGTTTTTTAAAGTTTTTTTTATTTTTATTTTTAAAAATTAGTTTTAATCTTTTTTCTTTTTTTAAAAAATATGTTTTTTTTTAGATTTTTTTTCAAGATCAAACTCGAAATGATGTGGAAGAGAGATATGAATTGTGGTGGATTGTAGTTAAGAGGTGAATAGTGTAGGAAAAAGAAGAAAGTAGGTTAGAGAGAGAGAAAACTGTTGTAGAAGAGAGAAAACTAATTTGAAAGATAGAGAGGAGAGATAAAACTCATAATCAGGTCGTCCGGGTCATGGTTACGGATAATCTAACTATTCCCTTCCTAAACCCCTGTAGCTGTGCCTTCTCAAAACAAAGCCCACAATCACATTTTGAAATTTTACAAATAATATGTAAGATAACTCCAACATGTTTGTGGCCCATGACTCAGTTTCCACTGTGCCAACAGAGGTATAAAACTTTCATTACCTTACTACAAACAAACATAGCCTTACTCTTTATAATACTACAAAAAAATCTAAAAGAGAGGTTAATGAACTTCTTGTTCAAAAGACATTTAGATTTCATCATGCAGTGGCGTGGATGTATGAAACATATTAACAATGTGCCCTGAAATGCTTGGTATAACTAGCAGAAAAAAATATGCTGGATAGACTAAACAGCATACAAGAATATGCACGATAGAGTGATCATATAACTGAGCAAAAAAAATGAACCCAAGGGCATGATCGGCAAGCCCTCTATTCGTCGGTACTGAAAAAAAGCACTAGTTGCATCACACAGAAAGGTTTGTATCATACAGTTTCACTTGATGTAGCAACTACTGTTTCACTAAAAAAGATACCATCTTCCTATTTGAATTATGGGGAGGTTTCAAAACAAGGAAAAAGTAAAATCTGGGTATCTCTAGATATCTGTAAATACTACCTCTTCGAAAGTAAATTTGTCCACGAACCCTGAACTACAAAGACATGACCAGGAATGGAGAGAACATTTGAAACATCTAAACTACTACTAACAGAGTTTTAGAATAAAAAAAGGATTAGGTCCAATACAACAGTCTTTGGACCTAAGACCCTTCAACCTTTGGTTCTCGATCCACGTACAGCTCCAAACCGAGGCACAGCCCTGCCCATATGCAATTATTGTGGAAGATTTCTGGTAATGCTTATTTCGTACAGCTTGTTTATAATGACTTTTAAGATCTGTGGTTCTTGAATTGGAATGATGTACAACAATGATCACGGATTTGATCTCTCATGATTCCTGTTTTACAGTTTTTTGTCTCATAGGATTGGTGGCTTGTTGTAATTTTGAACTTTTAAGAACAAAAAAAAATTAAGTAAAATTTGTAGTATATTATGCCACATAAATGGTACGATGTTGAGAAGCGGGCAAGTACTCATATAAGCAGTTTAACGAAAAACCTCCAGACATGATTCACACTAAAGGTCATATTCAAACATTTTTCACTGAAAATAGAAAATCAGCCCTTGCAGCATAGACATCTAAAGATAAGAAAAACATTTTGCTCTTAGTTGCTATCGGTGTTATTGCAAAATATCCATATAAAATCAAGAAAAAATGGGACAAAAGCAAGATCTGAGCTGTAAATGTTGTAAAAAAGAAAGTGTTTTTGTCCAAGAATATTATCACTAGTTATAGGTTTATTTTTATTAGGTTGATTGCGTACATTCTTCTGAATGGTTTCTGCAATTAACCATGGGATAACAAACTCTACCAACTTATTACTGTTGCTTGGTTCTCCCACTTCACTCTATTTCAAACTTGCAGGGACACTTATAGTGGTCAAAATCTGAGTTTTGTTTTTGCAAACCGAAAGAGAGGTCGGGCCTCCAGATTGCATTAACTAATTAGAGAAATGCTGCATATGCATAAAACATGGAAAACATACAAGTGAAGGGAATGCTTCACTCTATGAACTTCTGATCCTTATAATGGAGTTTCATAATATAAGGTGGTCATCTACCGGCGTACCAAACCTTGAAGAATACAAAACGTCAATACAAACTTGTCTATCTTGTTAAGGAAAAAAGGGAAATACACAAAGCAGGGCTCTAAGGAACACCTACCATATATCCACGTGAAACTTTCATTACTAACCCTTTAGAAGGGCAAAAGAGGTTGAAGATAACTCTAAATATATAGGCAATATCCTCGCATATGTGACAGATTAGAATAACTTTTCTAGATCTTTCGATCTTTACCACAATGAAGTCTAAACTTTTGTTCATTGCCTTGATAAATACCTATCACCTTTCAAAGCAAATTTATCAGCCACCACCGATGCAAAGTGATAAGTTTTGCAATGACAAAGCATTATCATGTCAACAATCAAGAAATTCAACAAAGATATACTACAAAACAACCCAGTGTGTTATGACTTAATGATTAATTCAAAGAAATAAGCATAACAATTAAAAGGCTTCACACAAACTGAAAATATAATTACAGTTTTAAGTAGTTAGTTAAGAATATTGAATTGTTTAATGTTTCACAACTCACCAGTAATTAGTGATTATTCTTGGTAGCTCAGTAGAGATGAATCTACTTAGGAAAGTATTGTCAGTGCATTTACATTGAAAATAAAATTCTTCTGTGGAGACACTGCAGTTTTCAAACTGTGCAATCTACACACTTAATTTCCTATCTACAATGAGTTTCGGAACCAATGTTCAGACTTTAGTACAGTGCTAGTGCCAAAAAAAACTCACCAAACACACACAAACATCACATGCAAACTGAACCAAATCCACTATAACAACACATCCAAATCAACCAAATCAAACAAGAACAGAACACCAAAACAATCCAACAAGCCTACACCAAGAAATACATATACAAACCGAATCTACCATTCACCCTCCAAAAAAACTGCATCAATCGTCCAATACCATCACAAACCGGATCAAACTGTAAACTGAAGACAAACTATGCCTCTAAAATTCATATTAAAAACAACCCTGGAATTTCACACTTGAAACAGACAGATTCACAAAATGCCAGATTCTAACAGAACTGATTCCACAGAATAAACCCAACCAAAAGCCAAAATATCCAAAGTCATCATGAACACAATTATACCTCGAGAATTCACATTTTAAACAACCTTAGTGTTTCACACTTCAAACAGAGAAAATGGTAAAAGGATAAACCCACCATATCAGCACCGAAACCACAAATTAACTGAAGCAATCCAACCACAAATCAAATTGGACCCTAAGTCAACATCATTATCCAAAAAGGCAAAAGGCAATCATCCCTCAACAATTCATAAATAAACATCCACAGAATTTCACGCTTCAAACAGACTAAGATCTAAAAGGGCAGAATCAACCCCAAAGCACAAATTTATGGAACCAGAACCCTAAATAACCAAAGCACAAATTTATGGAACCAAACCCCCACCTAAAAAACCACAACCAAAAATCTAAAAAACAAAACAAGAAGGGCTTGTGTGGATAGCCTCAAATACCATGGTTTTTTAGGGAAACTGCAATATTAAAAAAAATGTAGTTTTCAATCCTACAAGAGTGTTTGGATCACCCACCCTGAGTAATACATTATAATACGTTTTAGGGAAACTGCAATATTAAAAAAAATGTAGTTTTCAATCCTACAAGAGTGTTTGGATCCTACAAGTCTGCATTTTTTGCTGAAAATGCATTTTTTTTAAAATTTGTCTCGAATATGTTGTCTCTTATTTTCTTTTTGTTTCTCACGAAACTTTTGATTTACGAATAATACGTTTTTAGCCAAACACATTGGGTGTGTTTGGATGACAAAAATCCGATCAAATTTCTCAAAAAAAAATGATTTTTTGAAGTGATATATTTTTGCCCCTGTTAGAACCAATATTTAAAGACTTTCCTGCTTGGAAGAAGATTTAAGAAGGAAAAAACAGACTTTTCTCATGAAAAGTAAAAAAAAACGTGATAGACAAGTTTTCGACTCGTCCAAGTTTGGGGACAAGAAACCAATTTTTCACTTTAGGTAACATCATGTCTTTTAAGCTGGAAAAACTCTTAGGGTGTGTTTGGATACCAATAAATTGGGTCAAACTTATCCAATAAACTCGTCATTCACTCTCCTCCATCCAAACACTCTAAATGTTATGTTTGGATGTCCAAACTCATACATGCTTTAACCCATAAACTGGAAAAGCTCCAGTAGTTTTTCCAGTTAATTACTCTAGATACATTTTTACCCTCATAGTTGTCATTATTTACAACTCTTTTATATTTGGAATAAGATTTGAGAAGGGTAAACAGTCTTTTCCTATAAAAGTAAAAAAACAGGATGCGAAGACAAGTTTTTTGCCATTGTTTTTAAACTTCGGACAAGAAACCAGATTTTTTGCTTTATGTCACATCATGTTTTTATAAAAAACAAAGAGTTTATTTGTCATAGAAACTAAGAAATTTTTAGCTTAATAGAGATGATTTGATATAAAGTGAAAAACTTGTTTCTTGTCCCCAAGAACAAAGACAATAGCAAAAAATGTAGCTCATACCCAGTTTTTTGACATTTTATGGGAAGGGTCAGTTTTACCCTCACATTTTCTTCCAAGTAGAAAAGTAACGTAAATATTCATCTCCAACAAGGGCAAAAATGTATCACTTCAGAAAAGTTGGAGAAACTCATTTTTTGAGCTTCTGAGTTTTTTTTAGAAAACTCTCATCCTTGTGGGGAGTGTTTGGATACACGAGAAAGAAAAGTCAATTTTTGTTAGAAATTTGATCAGTTTTTGGTCATCCAAACCCACCCTTAGTTTCTAGGACATTCAAACACACGTGGTATGGTTATGTATTTTCAAAACACATTATTTGAATTGATGCCAAGTTGAAAAATGCATTTTTTTAAAATAAATATTTGGAACCTTTAGTTGGCCCTAAGCAACCCTAGACTTTCTCAAGCAAGCATAAGAACTCATACCACACACTACCTTACTTAATTCTTCCAAAAACAAAGCCCAGCCAAAACTCCTAGAATCAAACTTCAAAAGGAAAACATGTTATACCTCGAGACTTCACATCCCAAACAACACTGGAATTTCACACATTATAAAAAGGACAAAACCAAAGCCATTGAAACCCCTAAAAATCTAATCCTTAACCCCAAAAACCCTAAAATTCGATCGTTTAACTCAACTCAAACCCTAAATCCATTGTTCAACCCCCCAAAAAACCCAACAAAACCACCCAAAACTCAACACCACAATCCCAAACAAAAAAAAACTAAACCCTCCCCCCCCCTCCCCCCCCCCCCCCCCCCCCCCCCCACACACACACACATAAAAACCCAATTTTCAACCCAAAACCCAACATTACAATCCCAACTAAATAAACCCTCAAAATCCAATCCTCAATCCCATAAAACCCAATCAAACCCTAAAGTTTAATCGTTAAACCCAACCCAAAACCCTAAAAATCCAATATTCAACAATACCTCTTTATTGTCGGTGACCTTGAGCACGAGCTTCCCATCGCAGTGTCTATACTTGGTCACATACCGGCACTTCAAATCCACCAAACCTCACGTATCAGAAACCAACAGAGACTAATCCAAAAGAAAAAGTTCGGATTAGGGTTAGGGTTTACCGAGTGGGGGTCGGCCCGGAAGAGCTGCACCGATCTGTCGACGAACTCATCCCACGACTCCACGTACACCATCGTCGTCGAGATCTCGATGACGAAACGAAACGAAACGAAACTCTCTTTGGCTTCGGATGGACGGTTTATATATTATTATATTAGACAAGCTCGTTTGGGTTGGGTTGCAAACGGAACCATTTTATATGTTTCTGTTTAGGATTATTAATTCCAGTTCGAAATTGAAATTCAATTCAAATTTGACCGGATCGAGTCGGTTTAACTTGGGAACAAAATAGTTAAGTGAAAAATTAAAAAATTATTTAACTCGAACTCACAATACTAGCTCGACTAGATAACTCGATTCGAGTTTTTTATTGTTAAATTTATATTTGTTTTTTAATATTTAGTAATAATATATAATAGTATGCAAGACTCGAAATTTAAACTCGACTCGATTCGTTTACCCTAATGTTTGTGTTAGGAAAAGTGTACTCGACTAATGATTAATTGTTGATGTAAAATGACGACGTTGTTATCTATTTTCTTGCGTGGCAATGGAAAATTTCTAATTGTGGACAACAAATGGATATTAGTTTCATATTTTTAGCACTGTTATTTTATATTTGTTACCATGTTTAAATTGTTTTGATATTTAGTTATATTCTAGAAGTGAAAATGCCTTTAATTCGGACAACTTTTTATTTTTACTCTTGCCTTGTATGCAGGAAAAGTTATTTGTGCAAGAGATTATGGGATTACAGGCTTGTGTTCTAACATTTGTACAAGGAACATTGCAAAGAAAACCTCTAAAGTCATGCCGGGTTTGCCATAATTAAGGGTGAATTAAGGAACATTCCAACCCATGATAACATTGGTCACAGTGATCCGGACGACCTGATCATGAGCGTTCTCTTTTAATTTTCTTTCTTTTTCACATCTGTGTTTCTCTCTTCCTAATTCACTTTCTTTTCTTTACTATACTGTTCATATTTTAACCACAACCCACCACAACCTATCTTTCTTCTCCACGTCATTTGGAAAAAATTAAAAAAATCTAAAAAATCAAAACAATTATAAAACGTATTTTCAAAAAAAATTAAAAAAAGATTCAAACAAAAAATTAAAAAAATCAAAACGAAAAAATCAGACGACCAGGTCGTCTCCCCTGTTAATACCATAAATAACCATGCCCGGACTACCCCACCCGCCCTGCTCTCTCTGTCACGTTAGCTTCTCTCTCTGACAAGTCAGCTCACCTTATCCACCCAAAAAATCCCCTTAACCACACCTAGGCTACCCTCATTCACCCTACATTTTCTAAACTCAACGTCATTTTGAGATCAATCATGGGTAAAAAATCATAAAAAATCTACAAAATCAAAACAAATAAAAAACATATTTTCAGAAAAAAACAAATCTAGAAAAATAATTTAAAACGAATTTAAATTGAATTTATAAATATTTTCAACAAATACAAAAAAAAACCAAAAACAAAAATTTCAGACCAGCAGGGGACATGTGCCCCCCACCCAATAGGATGCCTGTGCGTAAATTCAAGAGCTCCGGTGCCCGAATGGACACCCGGGTGGGTGCCTCGGCACCCGTTAACACAGCCCTAAGGGTCGTGGGGCACGACCCGTTAATGTTGCTCTCTCTCTCACTCACTAGTTTCAACCAATCTTATCACCTCCGACGAATACTACATTTTTGCATAAACATTATCATTTCAATTGTAAAAACATTGTGTCTAATACTCTATACTACCTTAATACATCCATAACCTCAACCTAATAATATTGTACGAAGAAAACAATATTGTCCAGTTGGTTGACATCTAATTAAAAAATAGAAATCAAAGTTGAAACCCAACAATCACCAATTGCATATAATGTTATGCTAGATTAGAATGTACAAAAAAAAGTACGTAGATATATTTTTTCGGCACAAAATTGTCCAACTGGTTCTTGGAATCTTGCATGGTCAACGAAATTACCACAAAGCATCAACAATTTCCTAACTAAAGCAACGATCAAATTAAAAATTAAGCACAAGAACACACGTACACATTCTAAAGACATGCAATTAATATATTCCCCTCCTGACGTAGGCATACATGTATTGTATATATTGGATTGTGATTTTTTGTTTGTTTTTGTCTTGATTGATTCTGTATCTGCATGCATGCACTTAATTAAGAAACCAAATCAACACATGACAAACTAATTTATCCAGTAGTGTTAATATATATACCAAAGTTACTTTAATTTTGTTCGTACAAAACACAAGGTTACACTCTCGATCTTAGCATGCCTCCAACGGTCGGAGAGCAGGAGCTTGGAGGTGGCTATATATGGCGCTTAGTAGCCCTTGTAGATTGGTGGTGGTGGTGACGAGTAGTCAAATCCTGTGATGGGTGGGAGGACGAAGACCGGTGGTGGTGATTGCACTGGCGAGGGTGGTGGAGGTGACAACATGGGCTTTGATGGTGGTGGTGGAGAATGGACTGGAGGAGGTGGTGGAGAATGGACTGGAGGAGGCGGTGAGTGGACAGGTGGTGGTGGAGGTGATTGCACGGGTGGGGGTGGTGGAGAATGGACTGGAGGAGGTGGTGGAGAATGGACTGGAGGAGGCGGTGAGTGGACAGGTGG
The DNA here is from genome assembly GCA_963682175.1 of Triglochin maritima. Taxonomy (NCBI): domain Eukaryota; kingdom Viridiplantae; phylum Streptophyta; class Magnoliopsida; order Alismatales; family Juncaginaceae; genus Triglochin; species Triglochin maritima. The sequence goes on from OY821786.1 coordinate 33,729,715, forward strand.
TGGTGGAGGTGATTGCACGGGTGGGCGTGGTGGATAGTGGACTGGAGGTGGTGGCGGCGGCGAGTAGACAGGTGGAGGTGGAGAATGGGTTGGAGGTGGTGGTGGTGGCGGAGAGGTCACTGGAGGAGGTGGTGAATAGATTAATGGAGGTGGTGGTGAGTGGACCGGAGGTGGTGGTGAGAGGACCGGTGGTGGTGGTGGTGACTGGACAGGAGGTGGTGGTGGTGGCGGAGAGGTCACTGGAGGAGGTGGTGAATAGATTAATGGAGGTGGTGGTGACTGGACCGGAGGTGGTGGTGAGAGGACCGGTGGTGGTGGTGGTGACTGGACCGGAGGTGGTGGTGGTGGCGGAGAGGTCACTGGAGGAGGTGGTGAATAGATTAATGGAGGTGGTGGTGACTGGACCGGAGGTGGTGGTGGTGGCGGAGAGGTTACTGGAGGAGGTGGAGACCGTGCCGGATAAATAGGACTTGACCCACTTTGTGGTGGTGGTGGCGGAGGAGGAGGAGGAGACTTCACAGGAGTCAATGGACTCGACCCACTTTGTGGTGGAGATCTCACCGGAGTTACTGGGCTCGACCCACTTTTTGGCGAAGATTTTCCACACTTTGATTTCCCACAGTCAACATGTTTGTTGACCACCGGAGCACACTCCTTAGAACTCTTTTGTTTTGGCCTTCCTAGAATGCAATTACTAACATCTTCGAGGATCAGGTGAGACGATCTCGGTTTTCGGCAAGCTGATCCTTCATCACCCTTGATGTAGTTGAACGAGAAGTTGAAATTGGCCAACCTCGGCAGCTCACACACCTCAGCTGGAATAAATCCAGTGAGCTTGTTATTCGACACGTCAATCTCCTCTACCGATTTCAACCCCTGGAGTGTCTTTGGCAGCTCCCCAACAAGCGAATTAGAGCTCACATCCACCACATTGGCATTCGAAAGCGAGCCAATTTCAATTGGTAGACAACCTGAGATGTTATTATTCAAAACGACCAACTCCGCCAAAGTGTCACCCATGTTCCCAATGCTCGAGGGAATGCACCCGCTCAACTTGTTGTTGGCGAGCACCAATACAGAGACGGTTGAGTTCCCCATAGTCTCAGGTATTGAACCGACAAACCGATTGTCATTTAGGAAGAGAGCGTCGAGGTTTTTTTCGAATATTTCTGATGGAATCGGACCCTCAAATTCATTGTAACGAATATCAAGATATCGTAGGACTGGCATTCCAATAACTGGACCTGGAAATGGCCCTACAAAGCGGTTGTTACTAACATCAAGCTCGTGGAGGAGTGTTAGCCTTGACATGGTTTTGGGAATGATCCCACAAAATCTATTGGAGTTAATGTGGAAGAGAGCGATGTCGGTGAGTAGGCCGAGTTCCGCTGGGAGGTACCCAGCGATATCAGCCCCATTAAGATCAACGCCTGCTACAACATCCAATGATGGCTCATCGAGCGCCTTAGCGCAGAAAACGCCATTGTAGGAGCAAACGTCAGGGCCAACCCAGTTGCTAGTGAAGTTGGAGGGATCAGAGAAGATGGCGCGCTTCAATGCTTGTAAGGCAATGTAGGCGTGTCGAAGTCGTTGGCTTTTGAATTTAACCTTGATTTGAATGTCGAACTCGAAGTCGTCTGGTAGCTCACGTAATGTGAGAAGTTGGCGACGAGCGATGGAGGCAGCGTCCACGTCTGTCGCCAAAGTTAGGGTGGATGAAATGACGACAAACAAAAGAAGTGTTTTCATGAGGAGAAGAAGGGTCGGGCGGGCACCTGAGAACTTGGGCCACGCCATGCCGTGGACAGGCCCAAGGTGGTGGTGACGGTGGGAGGAGAAGATGTTGATTTTTAGAGGGGGAGGGATTCGTGATTGGTGGATTGGGACAATGGATTGAACACCTCTTGTTTTTAGAGAGGTAATCGTTATTTTAGTTGGGATTTTGGATGGTAATTATGTTAGGTGTTGGAAATTTTAAGTTGTGCTATGTTTGGAGAGGTTTGACTTAGTCAAAGGTGAAATTTTTAGTTTTTCGGTTGTTGTAAAAATAGAAATATTTTGGAAGAGAATAAGAGATTTTGGTGGACTGGATTCTCGATGGTGGGATTTAGGAAGAGGTTAAATTTAGGGGAGGGAGATGTTTCGGTGTTCAAGGATGAGTTGTAGAAGTTGTTTACACAATGACGTGTAATTTTGTTGATTGAGGAAAAGATCGTCCGTTTTTTAAGTTACGAACCAATTATTATGTTGATAAATTTGTTTCTATTTTTTGTATAAGTTTTGGTGCACATTTTATGATGAAAGAGCAAAAGCATACCTTTAAAACCTAAAAGGCCGAAATAAATCTTCAACTAGACAACAAAAATATAATAATAAATAATTTTTCCCTAATAGCCCTATTTAAGGTTACATGTGAATAGATAACCAGGCATACGTTTAATTGCTACACTATTAAATTTTCTCACGAAGCTGACCTCATTTAGCCCTATTTAAGGTTGCAACCGCAAATGACCAAAAAATTATAACTATCATCATAATTCATAAGACTAAATCTTCTAATTTTATCCAAATCCCCACCACCTCGTCTCGGACTGCAAGGACAAGTGCATGTGGAAAAAAAAAATCTCCTCTTTCTACCTACAAAAGGTCACGAAAAGCAACATTTTCCAACTTTCCTGTGTTCTCCAAAAATTCAAAGCACATATTAGATCCAGAACAAATCAAGCGTCTGATGAAATTGGAAAATTTCCAAAAGAAAAAAAAACCATCACTAAATTTTGATGGCTTCCAATCCATCATCTAATTATTGGTATATTTTTAGAGTTTTAGATATCCTAATCCAATCTCATTCAACCAAGTAATAAATACAAGTACCATACTAACGTCTGTCATTCCATTTCCTTTTCGCATTCCTTGAATTTTACCAATATTACCTGATCATGGACATTTCACAACCGGAACCTTAACTTGATACATGAAGCATCAAAGAAAGATAGCCCGAGATAATATACATTTTAAATTAATGAAATAAATGGTTATGGAGTAAACAGAAAAATATTTACATCTAAGAAGCTCATCTGGTTACGCTGTTTTCAAAATGTCGAATCACCCTATCTGAGGGCATCGCACACAGCTTTTCATTAGTTCCCTTCCAGAACATCACTGGCATTCACCCATACTTCACAATTCTGATCAAGGGGTAAGGCTGAAAGCCAAACTTATAGCTCATTCCCCAATCGATTGCAAGTCTGATACAGGCGACACTGGAGATGGTGAATTTCTTTCCGACGAGAACTCATGATTGTACCAGTTTAATACTGAATGAAGACTACCACCTGAGTTTTGTTCATCTTCTTCATCATCGCTGTTGTCATCACCATTTTCGTAGGTTTCAAGGTAGGCCTCATCATCATCATCGTCATTGTCATCCTAAAGCATTGTTAATTTAGTATCAGCAATACACTCACAGGTAAGCGATCAAAAATAGTACTTAAATAGCAACTGTATCATGATAGCTTAGGTGCAAGAGCACCATTTAGTAATTAAAATCTGGTAGTAAGATAGTTAATGTCAGTAGTGCCTTCACAGGTAAGACTTAAGGGTACCTCTGCATCTTCATCTACCGACAAATACGACGAATCTAGTTTAGCATACAACTCCTCATCACCATGTTCTTTAACGGTTTCCATTTGATCCTGCACAACAAATAACAATGCTAAGATGTAAAGATCAATACGACGAGGATAGTAACTTTTCTATGCATAAAAAAGACAATAAAAGTGGCCAATCTATGTTAATTTAATTTCCATCGTAAAGCTAAAACTGAAAGAGGATGATAAATGGAACTCTTACAAGTTCTGATCTCAGCTGCTCCACTCTTTTGTGCATATTAGAGATGTGTTGGTTAAGAGCCTGTTTCCAGATATTAGAATTAAAAAATGATGAGAAAGTTAACATATAACAGGGATTATTACTCCATCGGTAAATCAAAGCAAGGCACAATGGATCGATGTATATTTTCTCTATTCTATAATTATTGATCAATATTCAACTAGTTTATATCAGAATATGATTGTAGAATTTTCATAATTCAAGGTCAGAAGACTAGCATATCTGCTGTTTGGGATTCTGATTGATCTAATCATGAGATAAAAGCCTGAAACATACCTCCCGCCGTTGGAGCTCAATAGATCGTGCTAAAGCTTTTCTTTTTGTCAATAAATTTTTAGGCCTGAGGGTAGAGGGACGCTGATAATCTCTTCCACGATACACAATCACAGCAAACCCTTTGGAAACTTTGTCCACAGAAACCAGAATCCCACCACTCTCTGCTTCTAGTGACAATGCAACACCCTTGACCTGTGCAAAATTCTTGGCCTTCACAAGGATCTTAACCAACTCTCTATATTTCCAGTGCAAGTGCATGTTTTCCACAGTCCCATCGAAAACCCCACGCCTCCCTGTATGTAGTTCTAGCACATCAGAGAAGCATAGCCAAGAAATTGACAAAATGATGTACTGTAAGTGTTTTGAAGGCCAAATTTGAGGATCCTATATAGATCCTTCACAGCAATAACCCCCATTTGACATGATGAAGTTAAACCATATCATTAAATCAATTTCAAAGAGGAAGAAAAGTAGCAAACCAATCAACAAATTGCTGTGAAGCATAACCAAAAACCATCATAATATTAATATCTGAGTAAACAGAAAAAGAAGGATTTGTATTTTCCTTTAGTATATCATGTTAAGGAAGATAAGAGAAACCAATGTTTGTGCATACCAAGCAGTAAGAAGGCCTTCATCTTCAAACCAAGCTTACGGAACATGTAACGTTCTTCATCACTGAGACTTTCTGGATCTGGCTTTTGTTCTGCAGGCTTCAAGAATTCCTCTACTTTACCCAAAGCCTTTTCAGCTTTTGCCAATCTTTTATCTGCCTGATAAATAGATATAGTTAAGGTTAATACCATCATCGCCTTCTAGCACTAAAATCTTGATAACTTCGAGAAAGGCCAGAAAAAAAAATCACACTAACGACAACACTAGGTCATTGCTTCTATTTGCAGGATATCAATTAGAGCAGCACCCAACTCGAGAACTGGAAGGGAGACCAATGCTTTTGCGAGTCATAATGTGAAACCATTAACTGGTTTTAAGGAGTAAGCATTGAGCCATTGATAACATCAAACATCATGGTTTTCTTCTTAACATGCAATCTTTTATTCCAAAACAGAAAATCAACGGCTTCAAAGACATGCTTACTATTAGCACGTACAGAGTCTTTGCCTGAAATACCTTTCAACATGCTAGATGGTAGATAACAAAATAATTTCTAAGTTCCATTACTTTGTCGACAATAACAATAAATAATAATATTATTATTATTTTAAGCCTAGCCTACCCCAACTAGTTTGGGATTAAAGGCTTTGTTGTTGTATTATTTTAAGCCTAATGCTGATGCAAATTTATTTATCATCTCATCTGAGTGAGGTTATACAACAACGAGCATGAGAACCTCAAGCAAACTAACATTAGTTGATGTGGCACACACTCATTGCAGCAGACAGAAAAGCTTAATATGACAATTTCCCAAGGGAGAAAAATGGTCAAGGGTCACTTATGTTGCAACTTATGATACCCATATATCTGAGAACATATACAAGTAGAAAATATGCGGCTTGAAGTTCCAGACCTACACATGGCAAAGTTAATAAGCAAATACTAAAGCATGTTGTATAAATTATTCCTCTGCCCAACCACCCCAGGAAACAGAGGGAAGCGTGCATCAGAGTTTTAGTATGGTACATTAACACATCTGTCAGTCATAAATTCAACTAATATCATTATAGTAGATGATAAGATATGAAGAGGGACAAATACAGAAGAACTCGTATCAAATTTTAATAATAATTATTAAGTAATGGATATTGTTTCAAAAAATGATGAAAAAGAGTACTCATCAAGCTCAAGAAACTCACAAGAAGAAGCTTTCTCTCGAGCTTCCTGACAAGATCAGCATGTCTTGCAACATCAGCTGCTCGTGCCATTTTATCTTTATAATCATGATCCAACTGCTTTCCCCATCTAGCATTTGCTTCTTGTGTTTCAGTAAGAGTACCGGTAGTGCTGGACTCCTTAGGAGTCACCATATTAGAGAAAACTGAAAGTGAAGCCTTCACTCTGGCTTGCTCCTCTTCATCTTGGAGCTCTCTTGCCAGTCTCTCTCTCTCCAGTAAAGCCTCTGTGAGTTCTGGTGCTAAAAAATCTTTCCCTCTGTAGAAAACAATGAAATCCTTGTTTCTACAGAGAAGTGTGCCCCCTGTCAACCTCTGCAGATGGCAGACACGTTTGATGTCAATTGACCATTGACAGAGAAACAGCTGAGAACTTCTAAACAAGTTTTGATGAAGGCAACTTTGTTCCAGAACCCGAACCCCAATAAAAAATCGATCTAAACTACCTGCACTCTATTACATTAACCATTACGACCTAGATCTAATAATTGGAATTTCTGAAAACACATACGAAGAAATATATATATATATATATATATATATATATATATATATATATATATATATATATATATATATATATAATGGCTTGCAGCACCCGAAACAATATTCAAAGCAAAACTCCATACAGAAAACAAATAGCATAAACTATTCAAACTTGTGAGTGTCGACTTTCATGGAAACATGAATCTTGAACTAAGTTCACAAAGTTCACTTACAAAAACAACCATCCAAGATTTCCTAAACATGAAGAATCCAGAATACGAAATGAACATATCAATTAGACTGCAACAACAACAGACCCGGTGGCTGGTATTTAGCCTATTTGTTGTAAGTCAAGCACTGAAGCACTTGTTTTCCTGTTTCTATAAACATTATTTCCCTACTTTTTTTGTTACAATTTATACTTAAAAAAATTAAAATGCAACAATTATAGATGCAGGTACAACAAGAGAATGCAGAAAATAGCAGGGCATGGTATAAAATAAGATGCTCTGGGTCTCTTTGCAGAAAGTACAACATGAACGTACTTTGATTTCTTCCGCCATTCGCTCACTAGTGGTGAGTTGTACTCCACGCTTGAGAGCAATTTTCGCAATGGAACTTCTTTCCCAAAGTTTAACCATTGCCGCAGCCAGACCTTGGTGTTGCCTACTTCTTCCTTGAAATCAGAGGGGGAAAAGAAACATATCAATCATCAACTCAGGCAGCTAAGAGAGAGCGTGCACACAAAACAATATAGTACCCAAGGCAAAATGAGGTGGAAGAGTCCTAGCAAGCCTTCTCAGAGCCGTCTGATCTTTCATGCCAAGGTGGGGCCTCACTCCATATGGAAGAATTCTGAAAGGTGGTTTGTAATTGGGAATGTGTGTTGGAAGTAAATCAGCATCAACTGGCAACGGATCACAACCAGCCCAATCAGTAAACCTAGGACCCAGACCATCTAACAGACAGTCCATTTCATGTTCATACTTGACCTCCACAGTTGCTTTAGTGTTTTCAATATTCTCGGCATTGGCCGCAACACCTTCAACATCATTTTCATTGTGATATTCTACAGGAGAGCTGATTGAGTTATGACTATATCTATCAAGAGAGCCAACTCCAGTAGAATGGCTACTCTGCTTTTTAACTGGTGTAGGCACCTCATAGGTAACACCCCTGTATAAAGAAATTGAACTCCCTGACCGCCATATCACCAAGCCTCCCGTTTTTCGCTGAAGGCAACAATTACACATTATAATCAGACTTTTAGGTTCTAATTAGGTAGAAGTTTATGCACAAACACCCAAGATTACATAATCATGTTGTTATGCATACATTCTGAATTATATATTTATATCATGAGGAGGGATCAACTATTCTTGAATTATGTTAACGCAAATTTACCTTTGTCAATAACCTAAAATTTAAGCCCTGGATGAAAATTCTAAACCACGGATCTTGATCTATGACTAATACTATTTGTGTACGTCAAAAATCAATTTTTTTTGGAGTCGTTTTATAAAAGATCAAGAAACCAAAGTTTTTAACGAATGTGATGTGCAATGTTCAGGGATCGCCCAGTAGTGGGTGATATTTTTTTATATTATTTAATTATTATTTTTGTTTTAATTAAAAAATAGGGAAAAATTAGAAAAATTAGAAAAAATATATATAGAAAAAACCTTATATGTATGTTTGGCCTTAAAAAACACTTAAATAGAATTAGAAGAGATGAAGGGGCGTTTAAAAAAAGAAAAAACCCGGAGGGCCAAGATTTCATCTCACCAAACACAACCCCTATATATAACTCATATCCTCAAACCTTAACCCTAACCCCAAAACAAAAGTGACGGCTACCCTCTCTAATCTCTCCCCCAAACTCTAATCCAGCCCTCACCCTCTCTAATCTCTCCCCTAAACCCTAACGCAGCCGACAGGAGGAGAAAGGAGGTAAGAAGGGCTGCACCACAACCTTTGCCGACAGGAGGAGAAAGGAGGAGAAGAAGGGCTGCAACACACGGTCGCCTAGGCAACAGCACAAACCGCACACCCTTGTGTGCGGTGTGCAGGTGGTCGCATAGGCGACCACCTGAAGGGGCGGTCGCCAATTCGCCTAGGCGACCGCCCACATGAACGTTGGTGATGTGTTCATCTTTGCATCTTTTGATCTCTAATATGAAATGACACTCAATTTTTTTTTTTGATTTTTAAACCATATAGATCAACATCTACGGCTTGAATTTTCAATTTTAAGTTATTAACAAAGGTAAATTTGTGTCAATAGACTTCAGGAGTAGGAGATCCCTCCTCTTATATCATATAATATTTAAAATTACAAATCCTAGTGATTTTGAAGTAAATCATGCTATATCTAAGAGATTGGTAGTCATTTGTAATTCAACAATAAATAACAAGTAAAATGTAACAGGCAATAGCAATAACAACCGTGACCTCTAACATGTAATCAGCATTCTTTACGTTCCCAATAAAGTGAAAGATTACTATTTTTTGTCTTTTGAGTTATAATAGACTAAACTAAAAATGACAATTAAACCATGTGCATTCCTTATTTATTGTCTTACAGCATTTAGCGTTCCTACTCTATATTGAATCAAGGATCAACCAGGAATAGAATTTCTGTCATCACAGGGGTAGATTACTCAATCTGACCACCTTACCCCACCCAAGGTGGGAGGCTGGGAGCCTCTTTTGCGGCTTTAGGGTGTTATTAACAATTTAGGCTATTATTATTACTTGATGCTTCTAAATTGGGTCATGTAGCTTATGTTTCGGAAATGATAGAACGGTCGTGCAACTTGTCACGCAAATAGGGTCATCATTTCACGCATAATTTACACAATCTCACTACAGCAAACCCAGTTGACCAAAATATCAGTAAAAGAAGATAGTAATAATATGTAATGATATTACCATGTAAATAAACATCCTAAACACCTACTTCCAATTTCCCCTTAAAACCAGCAAGCATCCTGTCAAGATGCTAAAACTGTGGTGAACAAGTATTCATGTCAAATAGCATGTAGACCATTATACATTCATGATCATAAGTCACTATTAAAACAAACTCATATCGGCAAATGGTTCATTAAAATTCGAAGATACCACTCGAAATTTGGTTCCATCAATGCAATCCAACATCAATCTCAAAAGAGACTCCTACATTAAGCATAGTAATGGGGTCAGATGTACGCAACCATAACCCTATCACCTTGTGACAGAGAGGTTGCTTCGGATTAACTCGTGATAGGATGTCTAGACAACTTTCTACTAATCCACAATATATAAAACTCGATCCGACGCCGAGGGAAAAACAAAAAAACAAAAAGACATGGTTTCGAGAAACACAACCTCCAGAATCTCGTGCATCCGCTTCATGTTAAGCGCAGGAGGCCCCTCGCACTTCAACCTAACAACCTCCTCCGTCCGCCACTTCTCGTGGATCTTATCGACAACTTCCTTTGTGACTCCGCCGCCCCCGATCTTAGTCTTGGATTTCAACCGCATCGCCAAATGCCTCAATCTCCTCAGCTCCGTCTCGGGGATGGTCAGCTCGGCCACCGACGTCCTCCTCTCCTTCCTTCTCTCCACCGTCCTCTCCTCCTCCCACGGGAACCTCACCTCCCCAATTCCACCCCTTCCGTTCGGCAAGTCTCCGTCCTCGGAGTAGAAGACGTCCTCCACCGACCCCTTTTCGGGTAAAGACAGGGTCTTTACGGGGTCGGGGTCGTCGACGTAGCCGAATTTCTTGAGCTTCTCGACGATCCTGTCCATGGTGCTGAAGGTGTAGTCGTCGTCGTCGGAGGGGGTGTGGGGATTGTAGTCGAGGAGGGATTTGGGGGTTTTGGGGAGGATTGGGGGTTTCCAGTGGTCGAGGAAGCGGAAGTAGGGACGGGAGAGGGAGAGGAAGGGGAAGGGGTGGGGATGGAGGCGGGAGAGGGAGAAGGAGGTGAACGCCATGGATGGGTGGATGGATGGATAGTGGAGATGAGAATGTCAATTGTGGGTTTGGGGATGTTTGAACGTTTCGCGTCACGGACGCTGCTAACCCAGTCAGCAGAATGACTGATGTGGGCAATCCAGTCAGCAGACGCGGCTGAGTTCGCTCTCTTCCCAGAAACAATTTGTTTGTTTAGTTTATTCCTCGTTTCGTACAAATTTCGCCATCCCTCGCCATCCCTCATTAATGCGTCTCAAATCACTCCATTCTTTCATCATGTTGGCGTTCCTACACTCAACATTCGTCCTCCTATTTCTTCCATTCTCTTTATTAAATTCATTTTTTTCCGGACACACACATCAGTCATTTTCTTTAGTTTCTGGACAAGCACGTAACTTATTCCGGACACAGTTACTATTTATTCCGGACAGTTGGAATACTTATTCCGGACAGACGGAACACTTATTCCGGACAGACGAACTACTTACTCCTGATTTTTTGTTGCTGTTGTTTTATTTTCCCGATGCGTCCACCATCGCATTTAATGCTTTTCAAATCAGCACGTCCTCCGTCTTCTTTCTTATTGTTTGGCACGTCACGAAGATACAAATATGAGTGTCTAGGTTATTCCGATCCTACGAACCATTCCTTCTTCTCTCCTTCCTCCATTTTTGTTGTACTGTAATGGCACTCGTAAATGTGTCCTCACAGCCGGCTCATGCCTCCAACGTCCCTCAAGTGATGATGAATTTTCCTTCCTTCGAAGAAGCCAAAACATTTTACGTTTCATACGCCGATTCCTGTGGTTTTGGTGTGAAGATAAGGCAATCTCATTACGGTCATGGTGTTGTAATACGGGCCACTCTTACTTGCTCAAAGGAAGGTAATGCTCCCGGAAACCAAGGTGAAGGTAGATCGAAACATAGGTTATCCGGTAGGGTCGAATGCACTGCTCGGATTAGGGTCTCCGGTAATCCATCCAGAGGCTACGTAATTAACTACGTAGATCTCGAACATAATCACGCCATGCTGTCGGAAGACCAGATGCGCTTCCTCCGACAAAAACGATCCGTCCCGGAGTCCGCCAGAGCACGCATTTCGTGCAATGATGCTGCCGGTATATCTGCCGCCAAGACCATGCAATCTTTTGTGGTCGAAGCTGGAGGTCACGATAAATTGTCTTTCAACGAGCGGGACCTAAGGTTATTTATTCTCCACTTAACCTGGTTGAAGTTACGCATTTAGCTTTGTCATAAAAATTATGTTTCGCAGGAATGTTGTGAACGAGGTTAGAAACCTCAAAATGGGACCAGGAGATGCGCAAACTATCCAAGATTATTTCATCAGGATGCAGAAGAATGATTCCCGCTTCTTTTACGTAATGGATATGGACGACGAAGGCAGACTACGAAATGTGTTCTGGGTCGACAGTCGTTCTCGAGCTGCTTACTCTTACTTTGGAGATGCAATATGTTTCGACACAACATACATAACAAACAAGTATGACATGCCTTTTGCCCCATTTGTGGGGGTAAATCACCACTACCAGTCCGTCCTACTCGGTTGCGCACTCCTCTCTTCCGAGACGACACAAAATTACATTTGGTTGTTCCAAACATGGTTGACGTGCATGAACGGTACGTGTTTTATTTTGTCCGGCTTTGTCCATTTTACGTTGTGTGCCTGTCCGGTTACTCCCTTACATCTGTCCGGTTTACGTCTTTTGCTCGTCCGGTTTATCCTTTACGTCTGTCCGGTTTACGTATTTTGCTCGTCCGGTTTATCCCTTACGTCTGTCCTGTTTACGTCTTTTGCTCGTCCGGTTTATCCCTTACGTATGTCCGGTTTACGTCTTTTGCTCGTCCGTTTTATCCCTTACGTCTGTCCGGTTTACGTATTTTGCTCGTCCGGTTTATCCCTTACGTCTGTCCGGTTTACGTTTTTTGCGCGTCCGGTTTATCCCTTACGTATGTCCGGTTTACCCTTGACGCCTGTCCGGTTTACGTCTTTTGCTCGTCCGGTTTATCCCTTACGTCTGTCCGGTTTACGTCTTTTGCTCGTCTGGTTTACCATTGACGTCTGTCCGGTTTACGTTATTTCTGTCCGGATTAACATATGTTTTTATCTTGATCGCGTTGTGTGCAGATACAAGCCCCCCGGCGATCATAACAGACCAATGTGGCGCCATAGCTTCGGCTGTGAGGACTGTGTTCCCTGAATCGCGGCACAGATTTTGTATATGGCACATAATGAATAAGGCCCCTGTGAAGCTGCCCAAGAAGTACCGGGAGCATACGTTGTTTGACCTCAACAACTGTGTATTCGATTCCAAGACTCCGGCAGAATTCGAGCGGAATTGGCAGGGATTTCTAGATGATTTCGAGTTGCACAACAATAATTGGCTCCGATCCATTTATGCAATTCGAGAGCACTGGGTACCTGCATTTTCGCGGGATTGTTTTTCCGCCGGAATGGCATCAACCCAGAGAAGTGAGGGTATGAACACCTTCTTCGATAAGTACCTCACATCAAGGACGACACTTAAGCAGTTCGTTCAACAATACGAACTCGCACTACGCCACAAGTATGAGAAGGAAGCTCAGTCTGATTTCGATTGTCAGCATAAGGCTCCGCAATTGATTTCGAAATATCCATTCGAGAGGCAATTGAGCGAGTTGTATACGGTGGGTGTCTTCAAGAAGGTGCAGTTAGAAATTGGGAAGATGATGTACTGCGACATCAAGGATGAGTTCAACGAGGACGACACATTGCACTTCAACGTGACCGAACATGTATTGACACATATCCTCTCATTGTCGAAACGGTTCACAGTGCAAATTATCGATGAGAAGTGGGTATGCGATTGCAGGATGTTTTATCACGTCGGTATCCTATGTTGTCACGTTTATGTTGTTATTGCCCGAATACGTCCAAACGCGTTGCTCCCCGAGTCTTACATCGTCCACCGATGGAGGAAGGATATCCGAAGGAGCTATGGAGTCAAGTTTCCTCTTCAAAGCGGCATAACGGGGAACGATGCGCTTCGTCGCCACGACGACATAATGGGTCGTGCGCTTTGGATCGCCAAGGCCGCTTTCGACTCAAACGACAGATATCTTCAGGCGGTAGAGGCACTTGAGTTGCTTAAGGAACGTATGCAACGACCTGATCCTGTGTTCACTGGTACATCCGTTCTCAATCCGGATAAGACAATACGGAAAGGCAGACCGCCGAGCAAACGACGGATTTCTTTGTCTGAGAAAATAATTAAAAGTAACGTTAAGAAAATCAACAGGAAGAAGGCTCTACCCCCGTTACACCCTGCAGCACCCAAACCGGGGGATCACGATTTCGATGACTGGGACATGAATTTGCATTACGAGGGAGTTCCTCCTTGATTATTGTATTTGTCCTTGGTTGGAATTATTCCTATGTAATTTTGTTGGAAGTCATTGTAATTTTGTTGAAAGTCATTGTATGTAATTTTGTTGAAAGTCATTGTATTATTGCATAAGATTCAACCCTTTCTTTGCTTGATCGTTTGTGAATTAATTTCTCATGGCGACAAATATATTAAGTAATTTTGGTTTGTTGTATGTCTGTCCTGATTACGTTATATGTCTGTCGGTTTATTTTTTATTTAAGTCCGGATTAAGTGACCAGTATGTCCGGAATACGTAATTAGGCCGTCCGGATTACATTGTTTGTCTGTCCGGATTACGTTATATGTCCGTCCGGAATAAGTTTTATTTATGTCCTGATTAAGTTACCAGTATGTCCTGTTTATGTTTTATTTATGTCCTGATTAAGTTACCAGTATGTCCGGAATACGTACTTAGGCTGTCCGGATTACATTGTTTGTCTGTCCGGATTACGTTATATGTCCGTCCGGAATAAGTTGTATTTATGTCCGGATTAAGTTACCAGTATGTCCGGATTACGTAACATCAATGTCCGGATTACGTTTTATTTATGTCCTGATTAAGTGACCAGTATGTCCGGAATACGTAATTAGGCAGTCCGGATTACATTGTTTGTCTCTCCGGATTACGTTATATGTCCGTCCGGAATAAGTTTTATTTATGTCCGGATTAAGTTACCAGTATGTCCTGTTTATGTTTTATTTATGTCCTGATTAAGTTACCAGTATGTCCGGAATACGTAATTAGGCTGTCCGGATTACATTGTTTGTCTGTCCGGATTACGTTATATGTCCGTCCGGATTACGTTATATGTCCGTCCGGATTACGTATCATGTATGTCCGGAAAAAAGAAAATCATTTATATATAAAAAACCAACACCAAATGTCATTGTATTGATAAATCATTCAAATAGTCTATGTAATTTTAACATGTATACATGTATAACTTTGGGAAAAAAAATTTGAAACATTTTCAGGGCGTTTATTGTTGATCGCACATCCCAGAGTCTTCGAGTAAGAAATTGGCCAAATCGCCTCTAAAACGGTGAAGAACCTTGCTCTGCTTCGGCTTCGTCGGATCAGCATTCTCCATCAAACGCTTGATCCAGTACAAAACGTATGGCCCGCAGTCGTTACTCCCCGCTAGCTGTCGTTGGCTACCCTTCCTGTCAACTCTCAGTGGCCATTCGACCGCCAAAAACCCTCGCCAGAATCCCGCTATCTTAGACGCGGTGCATTCATGAGTTCCGACTAAACGGTTAGGATTTTCACCTCTTTTAAGCGTGCGGGAGATGCTGTTGTACTGAATGAACTCTGATCGAGGTCCGTGGGCAACGAACAGAGTCCAGTGGCCGGACAAACAGCATGGCTGTGCGATGACGACTTCCTCCACATTAAGTCCTTCAATTTTTGGGAGTAAATAATCTTTCTTTATATCTTCTCCCTGTCCCTCCACAATCATTTCCGATTCGAAGGTTGATAAGCAGACCACCTTTTTTTGCCCTCCTCTTCTGACGAGTACCTCAATTAGGCCGTCAAGAGTTTCGTTGGTGATTTCTGTGCCTCGCGAAATTATTTCCTTGAGATCACCCGTGCTGATAATGCTGAGAACCCCCCTTCAGATAATATCTTTTGCTTCTCGCTCGGGAGCCGTTGCATTCAATAAACGATGTACCTCATCATTGGTCAGCATTCTCAAGGCGGTCTCATCCACATCTGGCCTCGTGGACGAAACATGGGCGGCCAGTTCATCTTTCGCTGTTTCTTCACTGGCTTCTTCGGGCCCTTTTGTTTTTGTGGTGGCTTCTTCGGCCTCCTTTATTTCTTCTTGTTTTTCTGCGGCAATCTTCTGTGCCTCATCTTGGCCAGATTTGCTTTGCGCTTCGTCTATGTGTTCTGTGCGCAAGCGTGGTTTAATGGTCCGTATTTTTTGAGGGTGCAAAAGTGGAAGCGCAACCCCAGCCTTCCTCTTTCTTTCCTCCTGTCTCCTCATAACTTCCTCCTTCCTTTCTTCCTCCTTCCTCTTCTCTCCCTCTTCCTCCCTCCGCTTTTTTCTCTCTTCCTCCGTCCTCTTCTCTCCCTCTTCCTCCTTCCTCTTGTTCCTGTCTTCCTCCTCCCTCTTCTTCCTCTCTTCCTCCCTCCGCCTTTTTCTCTCTTCCTCCTTCCTCGTCTTCCTCTCTTCCTCCTCCCTCTTATTCCTCTCATCCTCCTCCTCCCTCCTCTTTTTTCTCTCTTCCTCCTTCCTCTTCCTCCTCCCTCTTATTCCTCTCATCCTCCTCCCTCCTCTTCTTCTCATCCTCCTCCTCCCTTCTCTTCCTCTCTTCCTCCTCCCTCCTCTTCCTCTCTTCCTCCTCCCTCTTATGCTTCTCATCCTCCTCCCTCTTCTTCTTCTCATCCTCCTCCCTCTTATTCCTCTCATTCTCCTCCCTCTTCTTCTTCTCTTCCTCCTCCCTCTTCTCCCTCTCTTCCTTGTTCCTCTTCTTCCTTTCTTCCTCCTCTCTCTTCTCCCTCTCTTCCTCCTCTCTCTTCTCCCTCTCCTCCGCCTCCCTCTTACTTCTCTCTTCCTCCTCCCTCTTTTCCCTCTCCTCCGCCTCCCTCTTATTTCTCTCTTCCTCCTCCCTCTCTTCCCTCTCCTCCGCCTCCCTCTTATTTCTCTCTTCCTCCTCCCTCTTTTCCCTCTCTTCCTCCTCCCCACGGACTCTCAGCTCACGACACTCTTCTTGAGAGATCCGGAGTTCTTCCTCCAGGTTGTTAATTTTAACGGTCGCCTCCCTAAGTGCTGCTTCGGCTCGCAGCCATTTCGTCTTCACCTCACTAAGTTCCAACTCTTGTAGCAGTGGGTCACATGGAATGCTGCATTCACTGAGTTGTATCCTTGGTAGAGTGGATGTTGAAGGTGTTTCCTTCGAGGCGACCGTTGCTTCTGCAGGAGTTGAAGGTGTTTCCTTCGCTGCGGGAGTTGCTGCTGCAGGAGGAAATTGATCCTCTGACAACAGTGAATGCTCCCGTGCACTGAGTTTTGGGGTGCCCTTCAACTCAAATTGGCCCGAGTATATCCGGGACAAGTTGATGCCTCGATCTTCCCATTTTATAAGGATTTGGCGTCTGCTAAACATTTCGGTCCAACACTTGAACCGTGGAAATGCTGACCGGGGATCCCCCAATTTGAACTTCTCGCAAAGCCACACCTGAAAACAGGAATGAGTTAAAAAACAGAAACATAACTTCCCCAGGACAGTCTCATAACGTTAATCAGAAAGACCAAACACTAATTCCGGACAGACACAACTCTTATTCTGGACAGACACAACTCTTATTCCGGACAGACGCAGACGTATTCCGGACATACAAATTACTTATTCCGGACAGACACAAGACGTATTCCGGACAGACAAGACACTCATTCCGGACACATACAGGACTATTCCGGACTGGCAACACACTTATTCCGGACAGGCAACACACTTATTCCGGACAGAGACAACACTCATTCCGGACAACCTCAAGACACTTATTCCGGACAGAGACAACACTATTGAGGACAGACACAAAACTTATCCCGGACAGACACAAGACTTATTCCGGACAGAGACAACACTATTCAGGACAGACACAAGACTTATCGCGGACAGACACAAGACGTATTCCGGACAGACAAGACAATCATTCCGGACACATACATGACTATTCCGGACAGGCAACACACTTATTCCGGACATAAACCAACACACTTACTCCGGACTGACACAACACTCATTCCGGACAACCACAAGACACTTATTCCGGACAACCTCAAGACACTTATTCCGGACAGAGACAACACTATTCAGGACAGACACAAGACGTATTCCGGACAGACACAAGACGTATTCCGGACAGGCAAGACAATCATTCCGGACACATATAGGACTATTCCGGACAGGCAACACACTTATTCCGGACATAAACCAACACTACTCCGGACTGACACAACACTCATTCCGGACCAAGATGCTTACTTGTAATACGGCAACGCAACCAGACACGTAGCCCTGCTTCATAGAGAAGTTCGCTGACGATCTCCTCCTCGAGAGGTCCCGTTGGGCTTCCTCCAGGCCTTCAACCAAGAAAGTGTGAACCGCATTTGCCCACGCATATCTCTTGAGGCGCTTGAGGTTCTTAAGGTGTTTCGTGTACCACGCTTTAGTTCGCAGTGATCCATCGAAGAACAAAAAATGATTGAAAATCATAGAAATAAGGAGTCGGACGTGCTCCTCCTCCTCGCCCATCTTGCTCGTGGCGGTAAGATGACCCAGTAGCTGGGTGTTGTCGAGGTTAACCCCGTCACGTTTCTCTACGTACATGGCATCCATATCCACTCTCTGCCCATGTACTCTTAGTCCAAGTAGAAGGGCGACGTCTTCTACCGTAAATGGGACCACCCCAGTGGCTATTCTCAGACCGACTTCATGGGCGTCGAAGTGTTCGACGAACCAACCCAGTATCTCGTTGTCAGTTGTGACGTGAGGAAAGCTGAGGAAGTGACCGAAAGGCGTCCGTTGGAAGACATTTTTCTCCTCCTCCTTCATCCGGTCGAACTGCTTGTGAAGGGCCGCGAAACCGCACTTGGTTTCGCGGAAGTAGTACGTGCTTCCCTTAAACCACACAAAAAATTGTTAGAGGCCAATAATGAACCTTAAAATGAACCAGAAAGAACATGGTTGACAAAACACCTGCGCGGCTACAATTTCAGGAGCAATGGAGGTTTCAGGTAGAGAAGGATCCATTTTCGCCTTGTCTTGGTTTTCGTTACTGGAATGGAAAGGTTTTGGAGCAATGAAGGTTTTGGATGAGCGTATGGAAAGGAACTCCGGGTGAAATGGGGAAAGTTACTTGAATGCTGTACCGCCGCTACTGATGTACGTGAAGTCGAACCGTCTAATCGTGATTTAGGGAAATGAACCGTCGCACGGAAATGAACCGTCGCACCCAACAAATCGTGATTTAGGGAAATGAACCGTCGCACCCAACAATTCGTAATTTACATTTCCCCGCGCAGAAGTTTTGGTTGACTGGACGCTGAACTGGCAGCTGACGTGTTATTCCACGTAGGACGCGTCACGGACGCTCGCGTCCGTATATAACTACTCTTTTAAGAATTACTCAGACTTGCGATTCCAAATTGTCGACTAATGAGTAGTATAGTTTTTGTTTCTGGTAGGAGGTTTCTTCCTCGGATTTTTCCTTTCGAAACATGTAGGTGCAGGCCTCACAGACGTGTCAATCATTTTTAAACATTAGGTATTTCATCACTTCTTCTGATGGTACATTTTTATACTTACGGTTGACTTTTTTTAAACACCATATTTGTCATTTTTACGGGTGTCTGTGACATCCGCGTCCACTAAACATTTTCTTTTCTTTTGCAGTGCAAACGACAATACGATTTAAACACGATTCCAGCTAAAATATATGTTATGTAAATGATTATTAGGCATTGAAATGGAATAACAACGTAAGTGTAGTATTGGTGTTGCAACTTGCAAGCGAACATGACTACCTCGCTTTGCGAGTGAGTCGTGGTTTCAAAGAGGGTGACTCGACACTGAGTATTGTTTGTGTACATTTTGAGTCCAATTGGAGTTTGATCCTAAGAATTGAGGGAATAATCCACTCCCTCGAATTAGTTGTGTTGCATCTAGAGGTAGGACTGAGAAAAACCGGTTCGAATAGAAATTTTGGTCCAAGGTTTTTCTCAAATTGGAGTTCGATCGTAAGAATTGAGGGAATAATCCACTCTCTCGGTCCAAGGTTTTCCACAAATTCGGGTTCAGTCGAATCCGGACCGAATATATAAATATATTTTTTATTTAATATTTTTACATTTGGTTAAGATGTATAGCATAAATTGCTTAAATTTCAACTGATCTACAAGTTAATATACGTATTAACACCATTTAGTACAATAGCTTACCATAATTTTCATTATTCAAACAAAAAACACACTAAATAAAGTGTTTTTAGTAAATAAAATTTATTAAAAGTAACTTTGAGTTCGAATCGGTCCCGTCTGGTCTCCGGACCGAACCCGAGCAATTCGATCCGGTCTTCGATCCCTGGGATTCCCGGATTTGGATTTCGGTCCAGTCTCGCTCGATCCACCTAGACCAATGTTCAGCCCTACCAAGAGATGTAAGTTTTGTCTTCTTTTGTTTGTGCAAGCGATACAAAATAGTAGTACGATTTAAACACAATTTGACCTGAGATATTTGTAAATGAATATTCATTGGATTGGAGTAACCGATACAAAATGGTAGTACGATTTAAACACGGTCTGACTTGAGATAACCTTTTGTAGATGACTAGGCATTGAAGTGGAGTAAGCGATACAAAACGGTAGTATGATTTAAACATGATCCGAATTGAAATATGTTTTTCTAGATGACTAAGCATTGGTGATTCGAGACTCAACTTTAAAAATCAGACTGAACAAACACCTCAACCCGATTTTACTAGGAACCGATATGTTTTTGGAGGTATAAGGATGGGATTGGATTGGTTCAGTTCAAATTTGAGGGTTTATGTTGGCTTTTTGGCCTTAATCCTTGTTTTGATGATTTAATCAACATAATCTTAATCATAAGTAATGTAGAGTAACACACATATTGCATTGCATATATATTGCATGTGCTAACCTCTACAGGTGATCAAGACTCATGGAAGGAAGGAAATCAAGTCAAGATTTGTAATAAAGCTATATGAAGATTTGTAATCTTGATTTTATTTTGAGTCTTAGGAACATGTGTAAATTGAGCATACAAGAGCTAAAAACTTATCACATTCACACTAGGTTCCCTGTAGGAGTCACACACAAAATCTCATATCATTTGGACTCCATTAGATCACCCAAACCTTAGTTGGAAATCACTTTAAACCTAAACCCAGTATTCCTGTGTGAACCGGTCGACCGAACCAGTTCTCAGTTCGACCGGTTTATAACAGACTCTCCACAGTGATTTTTTCGAACTCTACCGGTCGACTGGTTCTATCGTTTCGGTCGACCGATCCCGATTTTTTATATGGTCGTTTTCTTTGTCGTATTCCTATAACAGTCGTATTCGTATAAAACAAACTTAACCCCAAAATACATTCGGTAACCGGTCGAACGACGACCTTGTTTCGGTCGACCGGTTGAACACTTATTCTGTCCCTGCTATCGGTCGACACACTCTTCGTTCGACCGATCCAACTTTATCTCAACCGAATCCCCTTAACGGTCGACTGCCCCATATTTTGGTTCGACCGTTCACTTAAGTAAAGTTGAGTTCTAGCCCGTTTGTCGGACCGATTATTTATTTTGTTCGACCGTTCTCTTTGAAATCAAGTTAACGGTCGACCGGTTTATTAGTTTCGGTCGACCGGTTCTGGACAGATTTGCAGCCCGATTTTCTGCTTTGTGTATCTTACACAAAATCCAACCAAATCTATCCCCAACGGCTAGAATACCTTAGGAGCTTATAAATAGAGGATCAAGACCTGTTGTTAACATAACTCTCCAACTCTAATTGTCCCAATACATTAGAGAGAAACCTCAATCCTCAAAGCTCCCATTTCTACACTCCATAAGCCTAAACTACACACACTTGTTCAATCACTCATCCTACTCAAAGTGTGCTCAATTAGAGAGTGAATCTCACTCAGTTACATTTGTTGTCAAGAGAGCAAGGGTCTTGGTGAAAGCCCAAGACACAAGTATAGACTTCAGTGAGAGCCCGAAGTAATCCTTCTCGGATTGTGAGAAGAGGATTCCAAGCTCGGCGAGGGTTGTTCGCGAGTTTAACGGTTGTAAGGCGTTGTCTCCCGGCCCGGAGCGGGGAGCGGATAGTGAAGTCGTAGGCGGAGCTCGCGGAGTCGAGCGGAGCTTGGAAGAGAGGACTAGGACCCGGGTGGGGTGCCGAACCTCTATAAAATCCCCCGTGTCATTGCGGTTTGCATTATCTTCCTCTACTCACTTGTTTAGTTTTAATTTCCGCTGCATTTCTTTGATTGTCTAAGCAAGTAGGTAATTAGCATTAAATTGTTAATTAGAGTTTGTGGACTCATAACCCACACAATCCAACAGTTTATTGAGCCAAAATAGAAATAATTTTTGGTGAAAATATTCTAATCAAACCCATGTTGGGGGAATTATCAGCTAGCTTGGTTTGAGACACCACACAAAACTTATATAAGCAACACATTGAGTGCATGATTCGCACCCCAAGAGGAGGTTGCGGCAAAAAGTGCGGCACAAATATATAGTTGGTGGAGATAATGCAAGGTTGTGTGTTAAGGTTTACAGAAAGAGTAATAGAGTAGTTAGTTGTTGGATGGGTGAGCGATCGTGAGAAGATGACTTTAACCGATGCAAATTTTCTCTTTATCAATAAAATCTAAAGTTTGTGTATTTCACATGCTGTGGGTTTTCCCCAAATTGTGAGGATCTTTTGCGTATATATGTCTCCTCTTGTGGTTTTGTTTCTTCTCGTGTGTTGTCATTGTCGATACTATTACGCTATGAGTGATCGAGGTGGACGTTGAATACCTAACATTACAAAAGTAACTTATTATTGGCGCAAAAGCAAAGAATCCACCAAGAAAACTAGTTTTCTAACTTATTATATCTCGAAATTAATCAAAGAGATATTCATATAACTTTATTAACAAATATTCATAAAGGCTAGTACATCCAAATAAGAAAATGTTTTTCAATTGTAAGCTATGAAGACAAAAAAAGTATATATTTAGAAAATATACACCCAAATATTCATTAAAACTAATCTTGACGCCAAAGTGGTATTATACCTAGAAACTCTTCGTAAAACTGTGGGTGAATTTTCTAATTATTTTAAAATAAAAGAAATCAAGCTAACAATCATATAATGCACGTGCAGAACTGCAAATATGTGCACATGTGGTTAAACAAACGAACATGCGTACGAACATAACCGCTTTTGTACTTCGCCTAACCGTTTGTACTCATTTTTGTGTACATTTGTTTTTTGTTTTTTTTTGAGAATTTTCCAATAATGCATTAATAAAATTTTCACCTAAGACGCAAGTTGGGTCGATTCCAACTTTCTTCCATAATGTTTCCTTCGTGAGAATCTTATTCTCACATAGAAGCCATAGCCAGGTCCGCACTTTTGGTGGGCATATTGTTTTCCATATCAAACGCATTGCTTTGTATTTCTCACATGTTCCTACGAAGATGTTATATAAGCTCCAGGTTGAGAAGACTCCTTTCTTGGAGGGTACCCATTGTCTCCTATCACGTTCTAATGAAGATGCAATGGAGATAAGGATAGAGTAAATTCTGCATAGTTGATCTTCCAGTGGTCCATTGAAGTATTTTTTTAAGCCATGACTGACTGAGGGGATCACCCCTTACGAAAGACGTTATAGTGATCCATGGTTGCTTTGCTGAGTATATCATTTCAAGCAGTTGCTAAAGGTTCTTCTAGCAACCATTTGTCATACCATAGCATCGTATTCTCCTCATTCTCCACTATCACTTTACTAAAATTACAAAGTAAAAGAATAAGATTAATGAGACCCTTGAGGATCGACGAGCATTTGTTCCTTTCCTTAGGGAAGATTCCAAGTCGTGAGGTATTATGATGGTATTTGTTGCCTATGATATCTTGACAAAGACTTTTTGACCCTGTCAACTTGTGCCACAATTCCTTTGCACGAAGGCTGAGACTATGGGCTTCCAAGCCGAGTATCCCTATACCTCCATTCTTTTTGGGCTTACATACTTTACTCCATTTCACTAGGTTTTTCACCTTTGAAGTTTAGCAAATTGTTCCATAAAAAATTCCACCTTATTTTGTATATTTCTTCAATCACTCCTTTAGGCAGTTGAAGACAACTCATGTTGTATGTTGTTGTATGTGTTATGAGTATGATGACATTTATCATCGTACTTCTTCCTGCGATAGATATATTTTTTGTCTTCCAACTGCCCACCTTTTGTTTCATTTTAGTGAGGATGGGCTCCGACAGCTTGTTCGGTCCCTTCCTGGGTTGAAGAGGAACTCCCAGATACTTGAATGGCATGCGTTCCTCTTGGCAACCTAATATACATTGTAGCTCTTTCGTACGGTGTCCGGGGAGGTATATGCCACAAATACTTGATTTTTCGAAGTTTATTTTAAACCCCGATATTGCTTCGAAGATGACTAATATCTTTTTCATATTGATGCTATTTTCTTGTTTTGGGCTAAGGAACACAATTGTATCATCTGCAAATTGGAGATTCAAGACTTTGAAGTTTTAGGACTCAATTTTTAAGCATTTTACGAGGCCATTTTGCATCCCTAGTCGAACACATGTTGCTCAAATAGTTTGCTACTATGATGAAAAGGTGTGGGGACAAATGGTCTCCTTGTCTTAGTCTGTTTTGACTATTGAAGTAACATTCTGGTGTTCTGTTGACTAAAATCGAGGCTTTGGATGTTGTGATACATGTTTCTATCTCTTGACACCATAATAGGGGAAAGCCCAAAGATTTAATATTTCATAATAGGAAGTCTCAAGAAATTTTGTCAAAGACTTTTTCAAAGTCTAGTTTGAGAACTATCCCTGGGTTTTTTTCATTATGCGTGTCATGTACCATTTCATGGGCCGATACTAATGTATCTATTATTTGTCGTCCTTTCATAAAAGTTGTCTGAGTAGGGAGGATAACATATGCAAGTGCTAATGATAGCATATTCGCGAGAGCTTTTGCCCCGATCTTGTAGGTGCTTGTTAAAAGTGACATAGGACTCATGTCCTTAACACTTTCAATTGCTTTTTTCTTTGGTATCAATGCAATGAAGCACTGGTTAAACTGTTTAAATTCATGATTCGTCAATTGTCTATTATGAAATTTTTGAAAAAGTGCATGTATTTGCTTTTGGAGGTTATACCAGAACTTTTGTAAGAACCCCAAGTTAAACCCATCTGGCCCAGGTGATTTTCCCAGTTTAAGGATGAAAATTGTGTCTTTAATCTCCTTAGCGGAGAAAGGCTTTATCGTATCTGCCGACTCCTCAATTTTGTTTTCATTATATGAGCCCAATCTATATGTACTTTGAATGTACGACCACTATTAAAGATATTTATAAAGTGTCTCACTATTTCTCCTTTTATACATTGCTTTGTGTTGCATATTTGGCCGTTAATGTTGAGTGAGTTTATTGTACTTTGCCAATGTCTACCGTTTGCCATGCTATGAATTTTTTGTGTGTTTTGATGCCCTTCCTTCAACCATTGGATTCGGGATCGGTCTCTAATAATTTTCTTGTTCGCTGAGTTGCATTGCATAGTCTTTTCTCAAAATGTTCATTGATATCTCTCACCATTACTAAGACCTTCTTGTTGGTCTTTTTATCTAGAGTTAAGATATCTTTTCCAATTTGCACTAATTACGCTTGCGGAAAATCCAATAGACTACTCTTGAGGTGCACCTTGATGCCTTTTTTTTATCTTCTCTCAACACTTTATACAAGATATTCGAGTTATGATGGTTTAGCATTTTTTTGATTATCTCCTTAAGCTTTGGGTTTGTGAGTCATCGGTCTTTAAACTTAAATGTATGATTGCCTTCTTGCACATTTTTTGTGTCAAGAACCAATGGCACATGGTCTGATTGTGCAAGAAATACCCGCACAATTTACATAAGGAAAGTTTTCTTCCCAATCCATCAAAACTATGAACCGATCCAAGTGTGCCCACGTTAGAGAGGATTGCATATCTGTCCATGTGAAGGCCATATTGGATGGTCTTATATCTATGAGAGCATGTGTTTTTATGAATTCTAAGAATAAATATATTGAGCTTAGGGAGCGAGTGTTTTGACTCATTCGTTCTAACCGATCTCAAGTAAGATTAAAATCTCCTCTTATGACCCACCCCATTCCTTGTGGGGGCACTTCATTTTCTAGTTTTCTTAGGAACTCTTGCTTTTGGTGGCTTTGACAAGGACCATACCAATGTGCAGGTAGGAGATCGCCTAGGCGGTAGGCGACCACTCGGTGTCGTGGTCTCCTGTGCGACCACCACCTTTAGCCCAGTTGAGCTGGGCAAAATAGGCGATCACCTAGGCGTTAGCCGTTGGAGAGAATTCTCCAACGACTATTTTATTTTATTTTTTATTTTTTTTTAAATTACAGAACTGTCATTACTCCCAAATCCTATATACCCCCCAAACATCTTCATTCTTCACACCTCTCTCATTCTCTTCTTCTTCCTCCTTCTATTCTAATCTTCTAATTTCGAAATCATCAAGTTTTCACGATTAAGTCTCTGGTCCGATACTTGTTTTGAAGTTGGAAAGTGAAGTCTCTGATCCAGTTCTTCATTCTCCAACCACCAAAATCAAGTGCATTCTTTCTAACTTCTTTTTAGAATTAATATTTCATATTAGTCTAATTTTTTTTATTAGTCTTGTCTTAAGATATGGCCTACATCCCGACACCAGTCTACCCATGTATCACGAGAGTTACAATGACCTAAGACCTACGTGTACAAATGGCCCATGTTGGAATGCTGCCCATTACATTAGTGTTAATGATAAAAACTACATTGTCTGTGAGTTATGTGGTAAGGAAACTAGGGGTGGTATAGCCCATCACAAACAACATCTTGCACACACACCCGGTAGCAATGCTAGAGCGTGCAAAAAAGTTCCTGACTTTGTTAAACAAGAAATAACTACATACATGATTAGAAATAGTAGGACATTACAAAACGAAAATATATGTCTTGATAATTATGTAGACATAGAAAACATAGAATTTGATTTGGAAATCAGGTCGGGTTCCGGTTCTGCTCGGACCCCAACCTCCCATCCTCGCTTCGTTCCTACTCGAAAGAGACAAAACAACGTTTGTAGGGTCCATTTTGCGGACGTGGTTTCCGCCCCCCAATAAACAACTATTGAAAGAACCTTTAAAAAGGAAGATAGGAAAACAATTAATCAAAAATGGGGTAGGTTTTTCTATAGATGTGGTATATCATTCAACGCTGTAAGGACGCGATATCCGCTACTTCTACTCATGGACCCGGACTTAAACTCATGACTTATCATGAAGTTAGTGAATCATGCCTTAAACAGGAAATTGACTACACTAGAGGTATCCTAGAGTCATATAGACCAGATTGGGTTACGTACGGTTGCACATTGGTGATAGATGCCTGGACCGATAGGTCTGGTAGGAATATAATCAATTTTCTAGTAAATTGTCCAACATGTACCAGGTTCCTAAGGTCTGTGGATGCTTCCGGTGACTCTCACACCGTAGACTACTTATATAAGTTGATGGACAAGGTAGTTGGCGAGATTGGCGAAGAACACATTGTCCAAGTGGTGACCAACAACGCTGTCGCGTAAGTACATGCCGGTAGGATGTTGAAGCAAACAAGAAGGAGATTGTTTTGGACTCTTTGTGCAGCGCATTGCATCGATTTCATCTTGGAGGATATTGACAAGTTGTTTTTGAAGACTACTGCTTTAACTCGTAGGATTGTGCGACACTTCAACAACCATGCCTTGTTGTCGAGGATGTGAACTGCCATTGAAGGGAACTTGCTATGCCCTGCTGTCACAAGATTTGCCACCGCCTTTCTAACTTTGCAAAGGTTGTTTATGAAGAAAGACAGACTCCGAGCCTTTGTTGTTTCCCCGGAGTACAACAATCCTAATGCAAGTTGGATGAAGAACAAGAAAACGAAGCAGATCTCTACTGAAGCTGCCGAGACCATTCTACAAAGTGATTTCTGGACCAACGTTGTGAAGGAACTAAAGGCCTCACAACCTATGGTTCAAGTTCTTAGACTTGTTGACGATGATGAGAAACCACTGATGGGATATCTACACAACGGAATTGAGAAAGCCAAAGAACAAATCATGAGGAACTTTAAAGGAAACCCGAGGTTGTACAAGCAAGTCATCGACCTCATCGACACCAGGTGGAGTTCAGGGAAGATGATGTCTTCACCGCTATACTCAGCTGGTTTCTTACTCAACCCCGGTACCTTCTTCTTTATCCCACCTCAAGATCAAAATGCCACTTTCAATGAGCATATGCCTGGATTACATGGGCCGATGCCGAGGAAGCAACTTTAGGACATTCTTCTTCACGGAGATGCTTTCGTCGATCCACGTCCATAGCATCTGACGAGCCATTATTTGGTGTTGGAATGGATGATGACATCGTTCACATTAGTTTTGGACATCCAGGTGAATCGAGTTCTCAACTACCGATGGACATCGATGAGCAATATGTCCAATCTGACGATGAAGAAACTGAAGAAGATGATGTCTACGTCAACAATCCGAATGCGAACCACTCCAACAACTCTAATGGTGGTGCTCATATTGGTGGAGGATTTGATATGGTTCCCAGTTGGACATTAGATCAATGTGTCCAATAGAATTAGTTAGTTGGCTTGTAATTCTAATCTCTCTCTTACCTGCTATTGTATGAACTCTGAGTTAGTTAACTACCTTTGTAATCATACTACTAAGCAATAAACTGTATACCTAAGTGTTTAGGTGGGTAGAGGGGGTGCCTAGTGAGACCTTGATCGAGGAACTATGTGTCTCTTTTAACGCTAAATATGTATGGTATTTTTAGATAATATTTGTGCATTTTTCCTATTTTCCCCATTTTTCCTGATTTTAAACTATTTTATCATATTTAAATGATTTAAAAATAAAAAATTGGTCACCCAGAGCTGGGTGACCGTACAATCGCCTAGGCGTCGGGACGTGCCAGTCGCCTAGGCGATCGTGAACATTGGACCATACACCCCTGCTATTTCCAGGAAAAACCATTCGTCTCAAGATCTCTGTTTATTTGGTGACTGATCCTTTGGTGCTCGTGGTTTGCCCATCCCATTAGTTGTCCATCTGAGGCACCTAATGTCAGCTGAGCTACCCACTCGTTAATGAACAATCCCCTCATACTCTGAAGGTGACGATCATATATGGTGGCTAGCTTTGTTTCTTGGATGATTATGACATCGGGTTTAATGGTTCTAATCACACTTCTTACAGCTCAACGTTTTTCTCTACTACCCAAACCCCTTACATTCCACAATATTATCTTTATTAAAAAACTAATAAGTGTTCAAGATTATTCATCTTGCCCTCCTATGTGAAGTTGATTCATCAAGGCCACAAGTCCTCCAGGTTCATCTAAATCAATAGCCAAAAGTTGCTGACTCGGTCGCAAAAAAATGAGAAAGTTGTTTGCATGAGCATCTTACACAAGGACAATACCTAGACTCTCACAAAATATGGTGAATTCTCTAAAATTTCCCCATTGAAAGAGGTCCATGGGTCGGTCACTTTGACCTAAAGTACTTTGAGTTTCATTACTGTGATTACTCACGCCATCTAAGTTGCCATGAGACTCATATGAGCCTTTTGTAATCCTATAATGTATTTGTTCACTACTTACATTACATGAAGCTTCTATTGCATGGCATCTCGATTGTTGAGCTATATCCAAAACATGCGTATTAAAGAGGTTCTCAGAATGTGGGGGGGGGGGATACCTTGATGGTGAGCCATTTTCACGCCCAAAGTTGTTACTTCCAGTAGTTGGAAGTTTGCTTTGCTTCTCCAGGGCCTCTTCCCGTGCATTTTCCAAGCCCTCAAGTCTAGGGTATTCCAAGTGAGATTCTTGGGTGCATATCACGTCTATCGGTACGGCCTGCCACTTTGAAGCGACGATCCACCCTTCTTCTTTGTTGCACCTTCCCAGGTACCTTGATCCTATTTTCTAAAACTTAAGTCTTCCTCATCACTCCATTTCTTGCTTGGTGTCAAATTTACCTTGACCAATTCCAGTAAGCTCCCCATATTGGGGTTTCCTCCCTTCTTTGGAGTTTGGGATGGCAGTAGGTCCCCTAAAACCAAGCTTATTTTTCTAATGCCAGTTGTGTTGCCTTTTGCTCCAACATCTCCTCTTGAGTCTCTCTCATTGGCTTTTTCCCGATTTTCTCTTTCCCTTTCGTCGAGGCATGTATTACGTGTTCACCAGCTTGGTGATACTGACTCCCTTGACCTTCCTCTTGCATGCTCTTCAGTAAGGCATTCGAGCCCCTAGATTGTGAGTATGTACCAGCTCCATACTGGTCGACAGAGGTGCTATCACCTTTTGCTCTCCATGTCGCTCGACTTCCTTCTCAACTAAGCATGTCCTCATTCTAGCTTTCTTGCTTCCTCATAAAAATTCCATTGAATTTTTTCCTCCTTTCCTCGAGACCAGTGAGTTGAAGCTCCCCGACCATTGCTTAAAGTTTGGGTTCAGGGGTCCTTTATTGCTTTCTGGGCATTCTTCTGGAGCAAAGGTTATGTCATATAGCTCACTGAATTTAGATGCAATGTCATAAAAGAACTCTGGCTCCCAGATACCCGTATTGCTTGGTTTGTGCAAAGAATCCACTCCTCGAGTCCAAATCGCCAATCTATAAGTTGTTCCTCTTTTAGTAGTCAACATAGTGTCCTTGAGCTGGAGTGTAGTTGCCTCTGAGTGACACGAGAACACAAAGATGTGCACTGAAAGGCTTCAGACGTTCCATCCCGTGTGTCTCAGACAGTGGAGACGAAGTACAACCTCAATATCTGATTCTATGACTATGTCACATTTGAGCTTAGTCACCACGCACTTCTTCAACTCCTACAGATTGGTAATACACCACCAACAACTTAATGGTAGGCATGTATTGCCTCATGTTTGGTTGCTCTGGAGAGCTGTGACCAGAACAATGTGTGTGGCAATGGAATTGGGTTCGAGATTGTTTTGATGAGTCTCTTAATGGGCATTCACTAAGTTTGTGTCCTGAAAGTGAACACATGTAACACACCAATTTAGTGTTTGAACCTTTGGGTTTTCCAGTGCCTTGTCCTTTGTTCCCCCTTTTCTCCCACCTTCTGACGTACTATCATATCTATGTTTAGTGAAACCAAACATTTGTGTTCTATAAACGACCTTCTGTTTCGAGAAAGGTAGTGGCATAGTCCGTGCTGATGTTGCCACTACCTCTACGTACGACCTAGCTTTAGGTTGGCCTAAACAGAAGATTTACGTATCTATTTGTAAAAGGTTTATCGTTGAAGCCATTTTAAACATTTGGTCTTATCAACCTTCTATTTGATAGCCCTACGAATTGACGTACTATCAAAATGACTAAGTACCTATGTAGCTTTTGTGGTTGCCACGTCTGGTATTAGTTTTTTTGAAATGATCAGTTTCCTTAACACCAAGAAAGTAAGATCATGTGGTCTGCCCAGCAAATGTTTCTGGTGCCCAACAATTCTTTATGTGAACGGAACCCTAAGGTTCGAATCCTTAGAATGGTAATGTGTTCCACCTTGAGCTTCAAATTTGAAATATCTTTTTAATCATTCCAAATCTATTTTTAATAGTATATGTAGCTTTTTCTTATAGTTTTTGAGAATGTCTTTTCTTATGATTATGTTTTGATATTCCACGTCAGTCTTAAGTTCACCGTTACTAGTGTCGATCAGCCCTTTCTTTGGCCAAGTTATGACTCGTGATTGAGATGGACAAGTCAAGGTTTGTGTTGGAGGAGTCTTTCTTCTTTTGAGTTTTTAACTCTTCCACGATCATTTTGATCTTTCTGTGCAAGGAATGTGAGATTTGGTACCCTCCCTCGTGATCGTTTTGACCATTTCACCATTTTGGTGAAAAGCAAGTAGTGTAGCGTTCAGAAGCTCTCCTCGTCGAAGTGACTTGCGTCTGGAGAGACAAGGCTCACCACCCACATGTGCAGAAAGTAATAGCTCCGTGGCTACCCAAGAGGATGGTCTAGGGGTGTAAGGAGGTTCCAGCGAGGAGGCTTTGACTAAAGGCTAAAACGTTTATAGTTTTGTGAGAGAGAAAGAGAGAGAGGAATAGTGATCCGTGTTTTAAGAAAAAAATATGTCAATTTGTTAGAGGTTAGTTGATATATACCACCAGTTGTTCCGCGTATATATCACAACAAACTAAAGTAACTTCTTATCTTATATATATTTAAAATTACTTGTGTTACTTCTCCGTTATAAGAATTGTTTAACAAAAATGATCTTGAAGCACATCGTATCCAAATAATATTATATATATGAGCCTCGATAGTCCACTATAGAGTTTTAGATTCGAAGCAAAACTACCAAGAAGTTAGTCTTCTCCAATGGCGAGTAGCAGTTGAAGTAACGCTTAGTCTGATGTAGACGTAGTGATTGTCATTTACTTTGGAGGGATGAAGACTAGTGATTGCATTTGCAAGGTTGATGACCGCATGACGGTGTTGGATTATTAAGTTTGGGTTAGGCTCATGAACAACTTAATTGAGAAAATCCAATATTGAGTTGAAGATGAGATTTATTGAGCAATGTGCTCACCTTTATTTTAGTCCCACATTGGAGAACTTGGAAAGTTTAGTCCCATGACCCTTTGTAGGTAGAAAGGGAGGAGTAGATGATTGACATCATTTCATGCTTATATTTGTATCTTATATCCATTATCTTTCACCTAAACAATGCTATGTGACGAGTTTTATGTTTGAATTTCAGAAATAAATAGGTTTGAAGAGATGAAGCATAAAAGGACCCCAAAGCAGGGAAACAGGACTGAATTGTGAGACATGGGACTAAGATGCAAGGGAGAAGGACCTGAACGTAAGATCGAAGGACCAAAGAGCAAAACAGAAAATTCCACACCATCATGAGGAGTATTTTGGCAATTCTATTCGGGTCGGAGCTCCAACAAGTGAAGTAGATGCATCAAAGACCAACAAAGACATCAAGAAAAGCCCAGAATAAAATACAGCGTGATCCGGACCATATAGACCGTCAATTGGCAGTCCAAGACCGCTAATTGGTGGTCTGTTTTGGCCCAAATCCGTTAAGATTTTGGTGGGTTGCGTATTAGTGTGTATTTAGTCCATTTCTGGTATTTGTTTAGTCCCACATCGGGGGATTGTCCTGGATTGCCTTTTTCTATGACTATAAATAGAATTCTACACCTTCTATTGTAATCACTTCACATTTTGAGTGGCTATTCTTCCTACTAGAAGTGAGGCATTGAAGCACACACTAAAGTAGGAGGATGCTACTTGAATGGTGAGTCATTTTAATAAAAGTTTCTTTATTATGTTGTTTGTTTCATGTTGCTTGTTTTACTTTGTTTAATTTCATTTCATTAGATTTAGTAGCTTAGTTAATATGCTTTCCTTGCTTAGTTTAATCATTAGTCTAATGTGTAGTGAGTAGTTTCATCCCCTTTGGGGGGTGGAGTAGATGTTCATACATGCAAATGAGAATGGAATGAATGCTTTATTTACAATGTATTGATAAAACATGAATTAATGCTTGCTTGTTTAGGATAGAATTTATAACTTGATGAGTTTTGCCAAAATGATTAGACACCTCTCATGCTTGTGTAGGTTCTGAAATAAACAACTTGTATATGTAAATGTTAATCAACTAGGTTGGTGAATGGATTGATAGGTTTTGCCGTAACATTTACACACTTCCTATGCATGATAACACCACCTTTATTTGTGCTTAAAGAATGTGTCAAACACCCACCTCTTTGCATGTGTGCACTCACTTCACCCCTTAGGGGTTTTCTATTTCTGAATTCCAGCACTTATTTAGTTCTTAGTTTAGTTTGGTAGTTCATCGTTTATTGCTTTCGTTCGCATTTCGTACTTCGTAGTGTAGTGTAGCGTAGAGTAGGATAATCAAACTATCTTCTCCATTTTTCGCCACTTGATTTCTGATAAACAAGAAGGTGCTCACCTTCCTGTGGACGACTCGTATTTGCCACGTCGTCATCGATGTCGTGCACTTGCGGTTTAATATAAAACGTTCAACAGTAGAGAATTCTCTACGCACGCACCGGTCTGGGCTGGGTCGGGCGAGGCGGCAAGGAATTTGGGGGAAATTAGAGGTTTTAGCCTCAAGGTGATACTTATATCTTTTTGGTCCTCGAGTTAATTTCTTGTTGCATTTAAGTCCTTGACAGTTACAAATATATATATAAATCACGCTCAGTTTCCCCCATGACACACACGTTTTTAATCTCCGTGAACTTTTGTCCTCCGAACTCCAACGTCTCCGACAATCGATTCTTGCAAGGTTTTGATATGCTTTCGAGGTTCGTCGACTTCTGTGTGCGGTCGTTCGACAAAGGAACCATTCTATTCTGGGAGAAAAGCACCAGACCCATCGCACTGGTACGTAGGATCTATATTTTCGCTGAGGCAAGTTGGAATTCGACGGCTCAGTTGGGAAGGTCTTTTCCTCTGATCACTACTCTTTTGTTGTTTTTGGTTTCCTAAACATGTTCTGGTATGTTGGCTTTGTTTGGATTCTGTCATATAATTTATCCGACATGCATAACCTACTGTATTACATGATAATATTTGTAATTGTTGCAACTATCTTAGAGAAAATATTTGCCATGTCGACTAACCAATTGTTTGCACCAAAAGTGGACATGTCAGGCATGTTAGAAAAATTTTCTGGACAATTTCAAATGTTGCCAGAAATGATGTTATGCAGTTCTTGGCGATGGAGCAATTGTGTATCATGATTATCGACGTGCAAGTGAAGTAAGTGTTTTTTTGTGTATATGATGAAATGTATTGAATAATTTTATCGTAATTATAATATAATATATATTTTACTCTTGTAGACACCTTTATTATGCTAGAAGGTTAGTCGTTCCCGATGATCAAGTATTTGGATTTGTGAGTCCATTTTCTTTTATATACGGGAATGACGTTAATTTGGGTGAGCTTGGGCTTCTCATGAAAGAACAAGGCAAAAAATATTATTTGCTCCATTATCATGGAAGGTAAATTTGTTAATTCAATGTAATTGGAATTTGATTTTGTAATAAACTTCTAATTATATATAAACAAAGCTCATTAGTTGTTTGTCGTTCTATGCCCCGAAACTAATTCGGCATATTGGTTTGATCATTTGGGGTCGACTAAACCAAGGGAATCCATAAACAAACTTGTAAATCTATAAGTTCGTTTTAATCATCATATTTGTAATTAGTATTATCGACTTCGTATTCAATAACTTGTGCTACTTAGGACAATAAGGGTTTACAAAGTGTTAGGTGGAATAAGAAAAACAAAAAATACAGGAGTAACATGGCATGGAATGGGAGTAACTACTTTCTCCAATTTTTGTTAATTATGTTAAGTAATGGTACATATTATATTTAGCAAATTTATATCTTTGTAGTACCGCAAGCAGACTGGTAATACGGAATGTGGTTACTATGTTATGAGATACATGAAGGAAATCATCGAAATCGCACTTCAAAACGTAGCCCTATATGAGGTAATATATATCATTTTCAGTTGTATAATTATAGTTTCATTATTTAGATATTAATATTTTGTACTTGTATTTTTATAGGTCTTCCAAAAGAATAGTGATCCCTACTCGCAAAAGGAGCTCAATGATACTCGCGAGTGATGAGCTTGCTATTTTATTACTAACATGTTAATGAACTAACATGTTGTTATATCATGAACTCTTTCTAATTAAACATGCAATGTTATTTAACATATTTCTTTGTATTACCAACATACATTTGTTCTTTAAGATAATCAAATATCTTTGTGAATGGATGTCAAATGTTTGTGTATGTATGCTTGTGGATGAATGATTGTGTTTGTGTATGCTCATTGGATGAATGTGTATTTGTGGATGAATGTGTTGTGTGGGATGAATACTTGTGGATGAATAATTATGCAAGAAATTAAGATTGTTCCATTTAGTATTTTTTAATCTGATAAGGGTATAGACATCCGTTATTAGACAAATGTGACGCGTATTCCTTAATTCGAAGGATATAGACGTTAGTTGTAACGTACCACTGACATTTAATGTTCAGGACTAGACGTCAGTCGCATTTTACGACCGACGTCTATTTGTTAAGACTAGACATCAGTTGGGAGCTTATGACCGACATCTATTTGTTAGGAATAGACGTCGACCTTTGAATGACCGACATCTAGGTATATACGACACATAGATGGACATCAGGTGAGGGAAGTCATATATCCGACATATAGAAGCCGTATATCGACATATATTCCCTTTTCTGCACTAGTGTTGGAAAAAAAGTATGAAAATCTGGTTGACCACTATTAGTTTGGTTGATCTAATTGAAAAGGCTTTCCTATATTCAGAAATTGAAAATCCCGAAATCAAAGCAGAACAAACGTTGTGGATTGAGAGGGACAAATTGGGTCAAGGTTGCATTTTGTTGGCTTTATCCAACGTTCTCTTCGATGTATATAGTTCGTCCTCCTCTGCCTCTATTTTTGCTAAGGATTTGTGGGATGACCTTGACAAAAAGTATAATACTGATGACTTAGGTCATGAAAAGTATAATGTTGGAAAGTTCTTGAAGTTTCAAATATTGGAGAGCAAGTCGGTTACTGAACAAGCCCACCACTTCATGAATCTAATTCACGGTTTAAAAGAGACGGACATGAAACTTCCCAAGAAGTTTCTGGTGATGTCCATCATCGAGAAGTTCCCTCGGTCCTGGGAGGAAAATTGACTATGGATGACTGATGCATTGCATACATTGCATCATATGTCTTTCATTTAGATTAACTCTATATCAATAAATGCTACTAAGGTATGTGTTTAGTCTTATTTACAGAATACAGGGACCTGAATGCAAATTACCCATATCCTGAGCATAAACACGTGCAAACGACTCATTTCTATCATAAAGACCAAGTCAAGATTATCGAGATTCAAATGGAAGTTCATCCAAGCATAAAAGCATGCAAAGACCTAATTACAAAAAGGTCAAGGACTTAAGCACAAAAGTAGCCAGGGACTTAACTGCAAAGCCGAGGACCCAACTGCAAATTACGAGTACCAAAAGATTATTTTGGAGAAGTTCTAAAGAAAAATCAATTTGGATCTCCAAATATATGAAGAAATTAACTTGGATCTCCAAAGATATGCAATAATTAATCCGGATGCGCAAATGAGCTTATGACCGACATCTATTTGTTAGGAATAGACGTCGACCTTTGAATGACCGACATCTAGGTATATACGACACATAGATGGACATCAGGTGAGGGAAGTCATATATCCGACATATAGAAGCCGTATATCGACATATATTCCCTTTTCTGCACTAGTGTTGGAAAAAAAGTATGAAAATCTGGTTGACCACTATTAGTTTGGTTGATCTAATTGAAAAGGCTTTCCTATATTCAGAAATTGAAAATCCCGAAATCAAAGCAGAACAAACGTTGTGGATTGAGAGGGACAAATTGGGTCAAGGTTGCATTTTGTTGGCTTTATCCAACGTTCTCTTCGATGTATATAGTTCGTCCTCCTCTGCCTCTATTTTTGCTAAGGATTTGTGGGATGACCTTGACAAAAAGTATAATACTGAGGACTTAGGTCATGAAAAGTATAATGTTGGAAAGTTCTTGAAGTTTCAAATATTGGAGAGCAAGTCGGTTACTGAACAAGCCCACCACTTCATGAATCTAATTCACGGTTTAAAAGAGACGGACATGAAACTTCCCAAGAAGTTTCTGGTGATGTCCATCATCGAGAAGTTCCCTCGGTCCTGGGAGGAAAATTGACTATGGATGACTGATGCATTGCATACATTGCATCATATGTCTTTCATTTAGATTAACTCTATATCAATAAATGCTACTAAGGTATGTGTTTAGTCTTATTTACAGAATACAGGGACCTGAATGCAAATTACCCATATCCTGAGCATAAACACGTGCAAACGACTCATTTCTATCATAAAGACCAAGTCAAGATTATCGAGATTCAAATGGAAGTTCATCCAAGCATAAAAGCATGCAAAGACCTAATTACAAAAAGGTCAAGGACTTAAGCACAAAAGTAGCCAGGGACTTAACTGCAAAGCCGAGGACCCAACTGCAAATTACGAGTACCAAAAGATTATTTTGGAGAAGTTCTAAAGAAAAATCAATTTGGATCTCCAAATATATGAAGAAATTAACTTGGATCTCCAAAGATATGCAATAATTAATCCGGATGCGCAAATGAGCTTATGACCGACATCTATTTGTTAGGAATAGACGTCGACCTTTGAATGACCGACATCTAGGTATATACGACACATAGATGGACATCAGGTGAGGGAAGTCATATATCCGACATATAGAAGCCGTATATCGACATATATTCCCTTTTCTGCACTAGTGTTGGAAAAAAAGTATGAAAATCTGGTTGACCACTATTAGTTTGGTTGATCTAATTGAAAAGGCTTTCCTATATTCAGAAATTGAAAATCCCGAAATCAAAGCAGAACAAACGTTGTGGATTGAGAGGGACAAATTGGGTCAAGGTTGCATTTTGTTGGCTTTATCCAACGTTCTCTTCGATGTATATAGTTCGTCCTCCTCTGCCTCTATTTTTGCTAAGGATTTGTGGGATGACCTTGACAAAAAGTATAATACTGAGGACTTAGGTCATGAAAAGTATAATGTTGGAAAGTTCTTGAAGTTTCAAATATTGGAGAGCAAGTCGGTTACTGAACAAGCCCACCACTTCATGAATCTAATTCACGGTTTAAAAGAGACGGACATGAAACTTCCCAAGAAGTTTCTGGTGATGTCCATCATCGAGAAGTTCCCTCGGTCCTGGGAGGAAAATTGACTATGGATGACTGATGCATTGCATACATTGCATCATATGTCTTTCATTTAGATTAACTCTATATCAATAAATGCTACTAAGGTATGTGTTTAGTCTTATTTACAGAATACAGGGACCTGAATGCAAATTACCCATATCCTGAGCATAAACACGTGCAAACGACTCATTTCTATCATAAAGACCAAGTCAAGATTATCGAGATTCAAATGGAAGTTCATCCAAGCATAAAAGCATGCAAAGACCTAATTACAAAAAGGTCAAGGACTTAAGCACAAAAGTAGCCAGGGACTTAACTGCAAAGCCGAGGACCCAACTGCAAATTACGAGTACCAAAAGATTATTTTGGAGAAGTTCTAAAGAAAAATCAATTTGGATCTCCAAATATATGAAGAAATTAACTTGGATCTCCAAAGATATGCAATAATTAATCCGGATGCGCAAATGAGCTTATGACCGACATCTATTTGTTAGGAATAGACGTCGACCTTTGAATGACCGACATCTAGGTATATACGACACATAGATGGACATCAGGTGAGGGAAGTCATATATCCGACATATAGAAGCCGTATATCGACATATATTCCCTTTTCTGCACTAGTGTTGGAAAAAAAGTATGAAAATCTGGTTGACCACTATTAGTTTGGTTGATCTAATTGAAAAGGCTTTCCTATATTCAGAAATTGAAAATCCCGAAATCAAAGCAGAACAAACGTTGTGGATTGAGAGGGACAAATTGGGTCAAGGTTGCATTTTGTTGGCTTTATCCAACGTTCTCTTCGATGTATATAGTTCGTCCTCCTCTGCCTCTATTTTTGCTAAGGATTTGTGGGATGACCTTGACAAAAAGTATAATACTGAGGACTTAGGTCATGAAAAGTATAATGTTGGAAAGTTCTTGAAGTTTCAAATATTGGAGAGCAAGTCGGTTACTGAACAAGCCCACCACTTCATGAATCTAATTCACGGTTTAAAAGAGACGGACATGAAACTTCCCAAGAAGTTTCTGGTGATGTCCATCATCGAGAAGTTCCCTCGGTCCTGGGAGGAAAATTGACTATGGATGACTGATGCATTGCATACATTGCATCATATGTCTTTCATTTAGATTAACTCTATATCAATAAATGCTACTAAGGTATGTGTTTAGTCTTATTTACAGAATACAGGGACCTGAATGCAAATTACCCATATCCTGAGCATAAACACGTGCAAACGACTCATTTCTATCATAAAGACCAAGTCAAGATTATCGAGATTCAAATGGAAGTTCATCCAAGCATAAAAGCATGCAAAGACCTAATTACAAAAAGGTCAAGGACTTAAGCACAAAAGTAGCCAGGGACTTAACTGCAAAGCCGAGGACCCAACTGCAAATTACGAGTACCAAAAGATTATTTTGGAGAAGTTCTAAAGAAAAATCAATTTGGATCTCCAAATATATGAAGAAATTAACTTGGATCTCCAAAGATATGCAATAATTAATCCGGATGCGCAAATGAGCTTATGACCGACATCTATTTGTTAGGAATAGACGTCGACCTTTGAATGACCGACATCTAGGTATATACGACACATAGATGGACATCAGGTGAGGGAAGTCATATATCCGACATATAGAAGCCGTATATCGACATATATTCCCTTTTCTGCACTAGTGTTGGAAAAAAAGTATGAAAATCTGGTTGACCACTATTAGTTTGGTTGATCTAATTGAAAAGGCTTTCCTATATTCAGAAATTGAAAATCCCGAAATCAAAGCAGAACAAACGTTGTGGATTGAGAGGGACAAATTGGGTCAAGGTTGCATTTTGTTGGCTTTATCCAACGTTCTCTTCGATGTATATAGTTCGTCCTCCTCTGCCTCTATTTTTGCTAAGGATTTGTGGGATGACCTTGACAAAAAGTATAATACTGAGGACTTAGGTCATGAAAAGTATAATGTTGGAAAGTTCTTGAAGTTTCAAATATTGGAGAGCAAGTCGGTTACTGAACAAGCCCACCACTTCATGAATCTAATTCACGGTTTAAAAGAGACGGACATGAAACTTCCCAAGAAGTTTCTGGTGATGTCCATCATCGAGAAGTTCCCTCGGTCCTGGGAGGAAAATTGACTATGGATGACTGATGCATTGCATACATTGCATCATATGTCTTTCATTTAGATTAACTCTATATCAATAAATGCTACTAAGGTATGTGTTTAGTCTTATTTACAGAATACAGGGACCTGAATGCAAATTACCCATATCCTGAGCATAAACACGTGCAAACGACTCATTTCTATCATAAAGACCAAGTCAAGATTATCGAGATTCAAATGGAAGTTCATCCAAGCATAAAAGCATGCAAAGACCTAATTACAAAAAGGTCAAGGACTTAAGCACAAAAGTAGCCAGGGACTTAACTGCAAAGCCGAGGACCCAACTGCAAATTACGAGTACCAAAAGATTATTTTGGAGAAGTTCTAAAGAAAAATCAATTTGGATCTCCAAATATATGAAGAAATTAACTTGGATCTCCAAAGATATGCAATAATTAATCCGGATGCGCAAATGACAACTAAAACATACCATAAAGACACGAGAAAAATTCGGGTCGATTCTGAGCCAAAAAGGTGGCGATTCCGCCGCACCTCATGTAGAAATTGTGGCGATTACGCCGCACAAAAGTTGATCCGTGTGCTCAAATTTTTACCAATGTTGTATTGACGCGTGTACTTTCCGTTTATATATTGGGATCCCTTGTATCGGCTATAAATAGCCCCGAAACGATGTTGTAAAGAGTCTTGGTTTTTGTTCCAAATTTTAGTAATAAAATTCTGTTCTTTTAATTCTTGTTTTAGTTTTCTTTTTTTTAGTTTCTCTAGGACCCCTTCTCCTTCCCTCCATCCATGAGTTTCTAACTCTCTCCAAATGGTGGGGTGACGGATTTAGGGTGATGAGAAGAAAAATAAAGTTATTATTTTAATTTCGTGTTAGTATATTTTGATTACTTGAGTTTATGTTGAGTCATTTATCATGTAATGCTTTATATAACTAATGTGATTTATTATAAGTTTCAGAATTCTCTAATCAAAACCCGACATCTAAACCTCCACCCGCTGGACTCCCATTCATAGTTGTTTTCTTTTTAATCTGTTTTTGTTGTTCTTGTTTTAGATAATTAAAAACCAAAAATCTCAAACCAACCTCATTATTGTTCTCTCTTTCTCTCCTTAATCGAAAACCACAAAAATAACAATATCCCTCCCTCCTTGTGTTCGACCCGTACTTGTCACCGCTTCATCGCGGTCGTGCACTTGCGGTATAAATAAAATTCTCATCATGTTTTTGGCGCCGTTGTCGGGGAGGCGACGTAGATTTTGTTTATTGTTGTGTTCTCGATTCTATTCTGTTTATCTTGTGCGCGATCTAAGTATTTGGATTTGTGTTTCAGGAGACAACTGAGTGCGCGGGGAAATCTGAACACAGCTGGAGCAAGCAGGGTGGCGAAATCGCCGCATAACAAGCACAAGTTGTGGCGGATCCGCCGCACAACAGAGGCTTTTGGGCTTCAAATTTCTCTGGGGTTAGCGCCATCTCTGGGTGGACGCGTGGGGCTACTGAAATTTTGAGAGCGGGCGGTGAACCCGACTGAGCATTGCATGAGTAACCTTTGTTGCCTCTTTCCTCGTAATTTCTAGTTTCGGAAAATTTCCTTTTGTAGAACTGCACGTGTTAAGCTTAAATTCCATAATTGACAATAATTCAACTCTGACCTAAAAATTGGCAAAACTAGAAGAACTTAGTGCATGCATCATATAATATTTTGTTTGCATTATTCTTGCTAAATTCTTGCAAATTAATTCTTGTTGAAGAGTGCTGGAGGCAAGGTACGTATCACGGTTTTTATTGATTGCATTTAAGCATATAATCTAATTTGCATACAACCTTGCAATTGCCCCCCACTAAAGACCATTGTTTGACTATCTTTGCTAGATTTAAGTTAAACTATCTTAAGGGCAACTCCGTAGGAAAAGATACGGTGGGGATTTCATCACCTTTCCGTGGCCCACAAATCACAATCTTAAAGTGTCACCCAAGCTTTAAGATTAAAATCAATTAGACATTGGCCCCTAAGGACTCAGACTCAATTAAGGAGGAGATTGGTTTGACTTGCTATGACTTGAAGCTGATCGAATTTAATTTGGTGTCTAGAAAGTGTTTTTGTGTTGACGTAAGTCTTCCAAGCGAAGTGGTTGTCTAATTGGCACCGACTCTGTCGGAAGTGCCCCTACTAGCTATACACTGCCTAGCCAAGTTGGTTTGATTAGTGAGGGAGGTGAATCAAGCAAATCAATTCGACTCAACCAGTTAGGAGTCGTCTAGATTTAAGCGACACTAGGTCTACGATTGTTTGAACCGTGCTTGTTCAGGAAACTTCTGACCAACCCTCTTTTCTATCTTTAGAGTTAAGTTTCCCTTCTCATCTGAGTCTTCTTTCTCTTCTCACCTCAATTCTCTAGATTAGGATTCCTTTCTCATCTTTCCCCATTCTATTGTTTGTTTCCATTTTTGAAAAAAATTTAATTTTTTTTATCAATTGATTCTTGAATTTGAATTGGGAATTTAAATTTCGAATTTGAATTCAAAAATTGATTCAAACCTGTGCACTCAGATTTGGGTTCGGGACTTGAGTAATCGACTCTCACGAGTTTATCTAGATTCCAGTCTGGAGCTTAGTCCCACCAATCCACCTGTTGCACCACCTCACCCGGATCCAATGGGTGAGAATGTTGTGAACCCGCCCATAACTCTGAGGGATCGATACTACCCAACGATGGCTGCTTAGCCATCGTGCATCGTTATGCCCACCATACAGGGTCACGACTTCGAACTTAAGGCACAATACATGAGTATGTTGCCTAAGTTCACCTCTAGGGAAGACCAATATCTCTTCCTTAGAGAATTTGAGGAAATCTGCTCTCTTATGCAATACCAGCATATCTCTGAGGAGGCAGTGCGTCTGAAATTTGTGCCTCTAGCACTGAAGGACGACGCTAAGAAATGGCCATATAGTCTAGCCGAAAAATCCATTAAAAGTTGGGCTGAGTTTGTTCAAGTATTCCTAAAAAAATATTTCCCCAACCATAAGACTATGAGGATTAGGAATGAAATTGTTGCATTCGTTCAATCTGAGAGCGAGCCGTTCTATTCCTATCTAGAAAGATTTAAAAGTGTGCTGACCCAATGCCCTCATCACGGAATTCCAAGATGACAACTGTGCCAAATTATTTATGAGGGATTGACACCCACATCTAGGGTTATGGTAGAATCCGTAAGCCAAGGGAATTTCATGTCAAAAAATGAAAATGATGCCTAGACTTTTCTTGAAGATTTAGCTGAAAACAGTATGCAATGGGACAATGCTAGAGCACCGCTTAACCCGAGTATTGGATCTAGAATAGCAAGTCAACCCAAACCAGGAGTCTTAGCTGGGTTGGCGTAATAATTCCAATTTCTCATCAAGCCAACAAGGTCAACCTCCTAGACAACAACCAAACCCGTATAACCAAAATAATACATCATCTGAGTTTAGTAACAATGGAGATTATGACGTTAGGTTGACAAGCTTGGAAAATTTGATGAAGACTTTTATACAAACAACCAACCAGTCCTTCCAAAGGCTAGAGACACAAGTCAGCCAACTCGCACAAATTGTAGGTGCAAGAGAAAAGGGTCAGTTTCCAAGTCAACCTGAGGTGAATCCTAGATCTAATAATCAATATCAGCCCTATCAACC
Organism: Triglochin maritima; assembly: GCA_963682175.1. NCBI lineage: Eukaryota > Viridiplantae > Streptophyta > Magnoliopsida > Alismatales > Juncaginaceae > Triglochin > Triglochin maritima. The sequence goes on from OY821786.1 coordinate 33,774,115, forward strand.
ACCTCTAGGAAGTAACAACTCGAGACCAGTTCAAATGGTTAATGAGGAAGGACCGTTCCAACAAATAAATGCAGTAGTATCATTACGGTCCGGAAGATAAGTTGATAACAAGGTGGTAAATCCTAGAATGTCTAATCAATCTAGCCATCAAGCAACCACATATAACCTAACCATTGAACCTGACGTCCAATCTGAAACGCCCAACCCACCTACTCAACCTGAACCCATAGCTCAACCTGAGCGAGTCTATGTTCCTAAAGCTCCATTCCCCAATAGACTTAAGAAGAACTCAAGTGCACAAATGGACAAAATCCTGGAAGTATTTAAGCAAGTTAAGGTGAATATTCCACTCCTGGATATGATTCAACAAATAGTTGCTTATGCTAAATTCTTAAAAGATATGTGCACTAAAAAGAGAAAAACAAACGTACCAAAGAAGGCTTTCTTAACTGCAAACATAAGCTCTATTCTGTCCAACTCATCTCCTATAAAATATAAGGACCTTGGGTGTCCCACAATTTCATGTCCAATAGGAGATACTTTTATCAACAAAGCCCTTCTAGACCTTGGTGCTAGTGTTAACCTACTCCCGTTCTCTGTCTACGAGCAACTCAACCTTGGTCCACTAAAACCCTCTAAGACAACTCTTCAATTTGCTGACTGCTCTATTAAGAAACCAAGAGGTGTAGTCGAGGACGTGTTGATCAAGGTGGGTGACTTCATTTACCCAGTGGATTTTGTCGTACTAGATACTGCACATGTTGTAAATCCTAATAGACAAATCCCTGTAATACTAGGCAGACCCTTTTTAGCCACTTCTGAAGCATTGATAAACTGTCAAAATGGGCTCATGCAATTATCTTTTGGGAACTTAAAAGCTGAATTTAATATCTTTCATGTTGATAGTGAGCCAGAAATAATATGCAATCAAAGTGATGTTGTGATGAGAGCACGTATCTATAAGATTTCTGAATCAAATAAATCATCACAAAATCAAAAAGAAAGTGCGAAAAAGGGGAGTAAGTCATCTACCCAACCACCATCACTCGAACAAACAAGAGAATCAATACATGTGAGAGGTGTGGAACCTTTACCTCAGGGCAACATGGGGAACAATTCAACTGGATACATGCACCAACATGGTGACATTCAATCCAGTTCTGATTATGATTGACTTTGAACAAATTTCATCCCTCCACCGCAGTTCACCCAGGTAATAAGTGCATTTGCTTTATATTTGCATACATTGAGGACAATGCATGATATAGGTGTGGGGGTGTTTATCTATATATCTATATATTCTATTAGTTTTGTTCTTTAAAAAAAATTCAATATTGCATGACATAGCTTAAGATTGAACTGCCAAAACCCGTGTACAAATTGCATTGAGCTTTTGTTCCATATTATATAGTTCTGCTTGTAGAAATTATGACATAAATCTAAGTTTCAAAGAAATAACTCATTACCCTTTAAGACATGTATGCACTTAAATTGGATGAATCAAATCTTTGAAGTGGTTGATAAAAAGCAGAGGTTGAGGAAAATATACCGGGAAGTGTGGACTTCTAATAGCAATTAAGCCTTGAGGAAAATAAAAGTAAAAATAATAATAAAGGAATCAAGTGAGGAAAGCACATTTTGCAAAATGATTACAAAAACCCAAGCCTTTGAGTCACTGGTCCGTAGGGGTATCTTGAAACCCGGTAACTTGAGTATGCCAACTCGGGATTATCGACCAAACTCGTTACACGAATGCAAAAATGGTAAAAGTGTCAGAAAAAGCAAATGTGTTGAATCACGGGAAAAAAATATACTTTAAGATACTCAAGGCCCAAAGTTAAAAGAATGATCCATGCCATGGTTGATCTGAATGATACTTCACCACAAGAGGAGGCGTGTAAAATAATTTAAGTGATTCTTGAATAAGGAATTGGAATCACACTCTAACTAACACTCTACACTTGAGGACACTTGGATATTGATATGGAGTTGGATATCCAAGTGGTGAAGTTTAGGCTTGAGTGTTGTGGATTGAGAGCTTGAAGATGGAGTGAATTTGGCTTTGAGTATTGGATAGATAAGAAGTGTTCAAGATGTCCAAAACAACCAAATGAGGTCATATTTATAAGTCTTCAAGCTCAACTAGCCGTTTGGGAGTTGGTGGGGAAATGTACCAATAGGAATGCAAGATGTGACTTAAGCTCGGACGGAAATCGTGGCATATTCGATCGACCGTTGTTCAAACGGTAGTCCGAAGAATTGGTCTGAATGAAGAACTCGGTTGACCGAATGTATCGGATCACCGTTCACCAACCTTCAGTAGCTTTTATCTATTTATCCCTAATTAAGTTCGATTAACTGAAGTCCATTCGGTTCACCGTTCCAAGGTGGACAGTAAAATTGATTGGGCTATGATCATGTCAAGTTCGGTTGACCATGTATACTTCGGTAGACCGAAGTAGCGTGGGTTTTGCGCTGACATTGAGTGGGAAGTTGGTTTTTCGTTAACGGTCAAGTGTCACGTGTAAAATAGTCGTTGGGCTCCTAAAGCCAATAAGGAATCGGTTGACCGATAGCCATTTGGTCGTCCAAACTGGGATAAGTCAATTGGGCTCTAGGGACTTAATTCAAAAGCGACCGTTGGAGCAAAGTCTAAAACCGGTCCAGGGCTGTTCGGTAGACCGAAGGGTAGTTTGGTCTTCCGTTGGGGCAATTCCAGAGAACACCTAAGTTCTACTGGTGGGAAGTATTCGGGTATCCGATAGGTTTTCGGTGGACCGAAGTAGATAAGATTCGGTTGACCGAAATAGGTTCGGTTTACCGATGAAATGACGGGACAGAATCCTAGTGCTCAAGTTTACATAAAACCTTATGGACTTAATAAATATAAAGTTACATGTCTTGGTCCAAAACTTTGATTACAAGTCTTGAGTCTTGATGTGTTTGTCCCAAGGCTCATTTCCTTGATTGTCTTGATCAACATATTAAGATGATTGAAAGTATACAAATATATATATATATATATATATATAGATAGAGAGAGAGAGAGAGAGAGAGAGAGTAAGGATAGAATGAGCCCTGGGCTCAATTTGTTTAAATGAGCCCCTCAAGATCTAACCATTCATCTTAATCTGAATGGTTGTGAGTGTTTTACTTTAAGTGAGGGTAATAAAGTAAATCTGGTGGTCTTCTCAAACACTTTAATCCACGTTGCCAAAAAGAAACCCAATATTCTTCTTCTATTTTCGTCATCTCTTTCTCCTCATCCTCCAAACCGTAATTGTCATTCACTACCACGGATTCTGCAATACATCTTGTTTTTGTTTGGTTAGTTTTTGCAAGTGATTTTGTTTTTGTTCTGTTTTTTGATCTTGATTTTGGTTCTGAGTGGTTTTAGTTTTCTGCAGCGAATTTCGTTTTTGCTTGGCTTTTTGATGCTGAGATCGTTTTTGTTTTGTTGTTTGCTGGTAATTACGGTTTTGTTTGGTTTTAGGTTTTGTTGTTGATTTCGATTTTGCTAGGTTTTTGTTGCTTATTTCGTTTTTGTTTGGTTTTTTGCTCGTGATTTCTGTTTTGTTTTTTTAGTTTTTTGCTGCTGATTCGATTTTACTTGGTTTTTGGCTGCTGATTTTCGTTTTTATTTTGTGGATCTTTAATCTTGTGGTTTATTTGGGATCTATATATATATTTTGGTAGAACATTGGGGTTATATTACGACTTGTGTGTTTGGAATTCATTTCGATTTGTATTTGTTTAATAAAATCGATTAATTGGGTATTGGATGTGCTTACTTTTGAAAGTGGTTTTTCATTTTGAAAATTTTGATATTAACATATTAAGTAAAATCGAAAATAATTTTAGGTTTGTAACCAGAAAATCGTATTGGTAGCCGCAATATAAATATGAGTACTGTAATATAATATTGAAAACTGTAATATTGATGTTTCGAACCGTAATATAAAATTGATACCTGTAATATTGACCGTTTTAGTTGTAACTAGAATATCTCTTTTGTAGTCGTAATATAGTGAAGTAATGTAATATTATTATATCGTTTCCAAAACAATAATATTGTACACCTAATGGTGCACCATTTGGGATCTTGCAGAGTTACAACTGAAGATACAAATAAATGGCAGGAATGACTTGGAAGGAAGATTAATATTCTTTGGCAAGATATACATGCAAATAATCTCGTACAGGAATATACATCATTTTTTAAAGTTTTGATATACATACTCTAGTAAAAATAATATGTTTTGTTGAAACATTATATATAATCTTTTTTTTGTTGAATATTTTTGGTTTTGTACCAAGCAATGGTGAATGAGTACAGGTTATCTAACTTTTTTACTATATCTAATAGCTGTAATAGTACGGTGCTAACTGTAATATCAAGGGGTTGTTAGTAATATTATTTTTCAAAACGTAAAATTAAAATAGTATTACATTAACCATATGGAGTATCAAGATGTAATAATAATTTGCTAGACGTATGACACAATTATTTTAGTCCTTCACAATTAAGAAAATGGATGCCTAATAATGTGTATATTGTAATTTGGTTCTTCATATAATTTTAGGTTTAGAAACGTTTCAAAAAATGATCTAGAATTACGACATGTGTTATGTAACTTGTGTATGTAACTTGTACAATATATGTATTAGCTGTAATATTACAGAACATTCTATATTCTCTTATTTTTTATTAATATGTTAGGTTTTGTTCAACGCAATGGTTAATGAGTACCGACTATGTACCTTGTTTGTCTGTATATTGTAGCCGTAATTTGATGGTAACAACTGTAATATTGGGATGCTGCTGTAATATAACTTTACAAACCGTAATATTAAAATAGTATTACCTTAACCATACGCATTATCAAGATGTAATATTAATTTGCGAGATGTAAGATACAATAGTTCTGCCCAATTTAAAATATGGATGTCTAATAATGTGTAAAATGTAATGTGGATCTTAAGATAATTTGAGGTTTACAAACATTTTAAAAAGAAGTAATGGAGAAGTACAACATGTGTTATGTAACTTGTATGAATAGAGTATATCTATTAGCTTTAATATTAAGGAAAATTCTATATACTCTTACTTTGTTGAATATGTTAACTTTTATTCAACGCAACGGTGAATGAGAACATGTTATGTCCCTGTTTGACTGAAACTATTAACTGTAATATTATGGTAAGAACTGTAATATCGACAAGCTGCTGTAATATTATTAGTCCAAACGTAATATTAGAAGGGTATTACACTAATCATAAGTAATATCAGGATATAATATTAATTTGCTAGACATATGTAAAAATAACTGTAAATATTCATTCATAAATACAGCAGTTGCACGCAATTGTAATGTTGTATAATTCAAAAAGTTGGTAAAATCCCAACATAAATTTCCTCTAATCTATTCGGAACATGTTCCACGAAGTATCATAGCAACGTATTCAGCACGAATCCGAGCCATATCATCTTCTCCAAAATTAAATATATCTTTTCCTTCAGAGAGATATTCTACAAAATTCGAATCAAGAGTAAAAGAAGGATTTAAATACATGAGTCAACTTTTAAGAAAGAAATCAAATGGCTAAAAAGGAATGATATGCAACCTCATCTAGCTTGATGTAACCAAACGATAGGATCACTTTCATCAATCATTCGCTGCAAAAGTTTTTCTACTGCAATTCCTTTTTTCCCCAAAGTGCAACCATCCCCATTCTTGAGCCAATTCATTTAGATAAGTATCATTATGAAGAGGTTCGGTCCAAAGGGGACCCAATACTTCCAAATTTCAATGAATGAGAGACTTAAGGAGAGAACAAAGTAAATATACAAAATAAATATCATCAAATAGTATATGTGCAGAATCCTTATCACATCTAAATTCAATCTTCACAAAATCTCTCATTTCAAACCTCATCCAAAACTAATCCATAGAATCCAACAAAAGTTGAAAGTCTTCCTTGATGTCATGACAGATATTCCAAGAACACTATTCACAACTTCAAGTTTCTGCAAACTTTTTAGAATGCAAAGATATGCTACAAACAACACATCAATCCAACAAAAATGACACACAATTAAATCACACTCTACAAGTAGTAGTTGTATATCCTTTTTAAACATGATTAAGCAAATTTATCAACGAAGAACCTTCTTAGGAACAATTTCGGTGGCACGATATTTGACTGTTGTCACAAACCACAAAATATGTGAACTTTGAATCAGTTGGGATTATCACAACATCATGCAACAGATCATGACAAACGACATCCCTCAAGTATCAGAAAGTATGCCAATTCGATTGTCGTCGTCTCCCCTCCTCCTCCGTCGACCTCGTCTACCCTCTCCTCCGTTGCAAAACCTCATGAACCGACGATGACTCCACCATCACCCACAACCCGCAATGCAGCAGGATTGGGATGGTGTCATCTCCCCCAACGACGACGAAAACGCCGGTGAAGGTGGCAAGAATGGGTTTAGTTTGAGAGGTGTAGAAACGCAGGATGGGGGAAGAAGATAGGGTGAAATGGCAGTAATTAATATTTCCAATTTTACCCCGTTTGTGAATAAAATAAACAGATCTAACACCCACCTTTGGATTTGATTTGGATGGTGGATGTCTAGGGGGCTCACTTAAGATTAATTGAGCCCTGGGCTCATTCTATAATTTCTGTATATATATATATATATGCAATGCATGTAATCGTGTTTGCTCACTTTGATTGATTAGGTTGATTGATTAAGATTAGTTTAGTTAATCATAAAAATTAATATAGATTAAGGCCAAAAAGCCAACACCAAATACATATCAGGTTTCTTCCTTTCCCTCGTTGACCTTCTAAGTTCTTTTGGTTCTACGTGTACTTCTTGAACTTCTTTCACAATTTCTTGTGGAATTGGTTCGTGTTCGATTCTCGAACGTACACTAGGTATGGAAGATTGAGTTTATCTCACAATTGCTTGCGAGGGTCCATCACGCACGCTCCCACTAACCAAAAGAGCCTCGGTTGGGCCTTCATGATCTTGAATGTCACCATTCATATCATGATCTTGTAGAATATCTTGAGTCTCCTCAAGCACAACTCTAATCCCACTACTTTTTATTCTTTCCAGAAATTCATTTTCTAGAAATACGACATCCCTCTTTACAATCACTCGATTAGATGTTATATGCCAAAAGTAGTATCCTCTTGTCTCACGAGGATAACCTATAAAGAAGCACTTATTCGCTTTTGGTTGAAGTTTAGTCGACATCAATCTCTTGACGTAGGCCTCACAACCCCAAATCTTGAGAAAATTGAGTTTAGGTGTTTTACCACTCCATAGCTCATAAGGTATTTTCTCTACGGATTTGGATGGAACATTATTTAGGGTGTGAGCCGCAGCTTCTAGTGCATAACTCCAAAAGTAAAACGACAATTCAACTTGACTCATCATTGATCGAACCGTGTCGAGTAATGTCATATTCCTTCTTTCGGATACCCCATTCCACTTGGGTGTACCAGGAGGGCTGAGTTGTGGTACAATACCACACTCCTTTAGGAATGAGTCAAATTCGGTACTTAAGTACTCACCTCCACGATCCGTTCGTAGAGACTTGATTTTCTTGTTGAGTTGGTTCTCTACTTCATTCTTGAATTCCTTGAACTTGTCGAAGGTTTCACTTTTGTTTCTCATTATATAAATATAGTCATAACGACTATAGTCATCCGTAAATGTAATGAAGTACATAAAACCGTCTCTTGCACTAGTACTCATCGGACCACATACATCGGAATGTATCAAATCCAACAACTCATTCACTCTCGGTCCTTTCTTCTTGAAAGGTCTCTTGGTTATTTTGCCCATTAGGCAAGGTTCGCACGTCTCCAATGATTTAAAATCAAGTTGACCAAGAAGGTTAGCTTCTTGCGATTTCTTGATGCATTTTTCATTTATGTGACCTAGACGATAGTGCCACAAGAGTGTATCATTCACATGAGTAGTTTTAAGCCTTTTGTTATTGATATTTACGATTTGTTTATTGATTGATCATTTTATTTAAACCGCAAGTGCACGGCCGCGTTGAAGCGGTGGCAAATACGGGTCGTCCAAAGGGAGGTGTGTCGACGTTTGGTTTGTGCGAAGGCAAGTGGTAAAGAAAGGAGAGAAAAATGGATTACACTACACTACACTAATCTAAACTAGCAAAGCTGAAATGAAATCACCAAACAAACTAAGCTAAACAACTAATGAAGAAGATAAAAACTCAGGAATGAAAACCTCTAAGGGGTGGAGTGTGTGTGTGTGCACATGAAATAAGTGTGGTGGTGAATGCATACAAGAATCTCAAGTTAGTTAGTGTTTGTTAATGCATAAGAGGTACATAATGACAAAACCTATCATTTACAACACTAACTTAGGCGATTAATATGAGCAATGCAAGGTTGTTATTAAGAACATAACAAGCATGGAGTGTACCTAACTATGGCAGAAACCATCAAGTAAAGTTCTTATTAATTCAAGCAAGCATACTAATATCTCTCACACACATTTATATCAAGCATTCATACCACCTACATAACATGTCCACACAAGACTCACCCCTTTCTCACGCACATGATAGTGCATAATGAAGTCATTGTAAGACGGGACTAGAGAGCCAAAAATCAAATCTTCCGCAATGTCATCGGGCATCGGGGAAGACATCTTCGACAACTTCTCAAGGTATCCCTGCATCGTGATAAAATGCATGGATACCGATATTCCCTCCGCCATGTGGCACCTTGTGAGTGCGATGGTGGTCTTATAGCGCTCTTTTCTAGCACTATCAATGAACATATTTGTTAAAGCTTCCATGGACTTCTTGGGTTTTAAATCCAAGTATTTCGTTGAAGCGAGTCACCCATGGAGGCCAACATTAGACCGTGAACTTGGTTCTCTTGGTCTTCCCACTTGGCTTTTGCCTCTCTCTCGCTATCGGTTGCCTTCTCATTTAATTTTGGGATTTCACCATCCAAAATATGAGATAGTTTCTCAAACTTCAACACGATGTTGAGCTTGAGTTGCCAGCTTATGAAGTTTGAGTCATCATTTGTCAAAGAATGTTTTTCAATCATAGATCGCACAATAGGTTGAATATTCGACATTTCTACAAAATAAATTATATGGGATTTAATGTCAATTTTATGTTTTAAAAAACAATACCGCAAATAAAATTTTGTCCATAAATGCAGCAATCCAAGATCCTATCAATTATAATATAAACTAGCTAAGGGCTATCAGATATACTATAAAATCAAGGTAAGAAAATATTATCTAATCACAACCATTTCGAAATATCGCAACATTTGCATTTTCAAACTCTTATGACTTGTCATTTTAATTAAGAGGGACTTTGACCAATCCTTGTAAGAAAAACTCTTTTTCTCAAAACCGAGCTAGGGCTCCGGGTCTTGTTAAGAAAACTTATTTCATTTGATATAAGATACGTTTATCCATTGTATTCACAAACAAATATACTCGGTGTCCACTAAGGGTGAATCCCACCTCGTACATCTATTCATGGCACAACAATAGACAACCTTATATCTCCCACTATTCCCAAAGATGGAGGAAGCTATCTCCCGCTAAGGGCGAACAGAATATCCCTCGATCGATGGCTGCTAGTGGATGAAATAAGAAAGAAAAATACTCTTAATTTTTGGTTGGACAATTTAAACATTTATATGTGATTTTAGAATTTAGGTGATCATGCATATTTATCATCTATACACATCCTAACATTAATCCATACAATGACATACATGTCAAGCACACAAACATAAATATATCCATTCACACACACATTGATGTGAGTTTATATGTTCCCACGTCCTTGACTTTTGCGCATTCTCCGCGACTTCCTCTTGCACCATGGATGTTGATATTGCAAAAATATAAACCTGCATATCTCAATTTCGAAAATTGTCTAGTGCAAGTCTTATGTAAAAACTCTCTCATATGCATACATATACATAGAAAGAGAAATTTGACTTTTACATATACATAAGCCCATGTGATTGAATAATAATAACATACACATTCATTCACACATGACTTCATCGGAACATACAAACTCACATATCCATGCATTAAAGAACTCGAGCAACGCATGTACATATACTATAAATTACTCGATTTAGTTTATCATGCATCTCTAAATCAAACAATTCTAAAACCATTTGAAATCTATTAAAAATGATTTTATGCATCCATAATTCAGAACACAAAATATTTGAACTGTTGTTTATCCAATTTCCAAAAATAATTTTTTTAAGGAACGATATACATATGCATTTTTCGTTTTGTCGATTCCTTATAAAATAATCATTTGATTAAAAACGAAACTTTTATATATTAGACATAAGTCTAAATTTTAATTCTCTCGGTTGACCGATTAAGCCGATTGACCGAACCCAATTACTCAGGCACTCCAGATAATTTCGGTCAATCATTTGCTTTATCCGACCCTTGTTCGGTTGACTGTTCCTTAAGACACCTCGGTCGACCAAACCCAAAATGGTTTACCGTTTTGATCCTGATTTTGCCTTTGTCAAATTTTGGATTTATTTCCAACAAAATTTCCCAATTTTGTGGTGTGATGTATAGGAGGATCTAAGCTAGATTGACAACGATATTAAACACTTAATATGTCAAACTATAAGCGGTATCTAGCTACACATTATAGTTACCCAATTAACATAGATGTCTTTGTTCCACTCGAAGTAAACAAGATCCATTTAGTGATGTAAGTGCACCACTTGTGTCCGTCCATTGCCTCATGATATTAAGAATATATACAAAGTAGAAATGTGTCACCTTTGTAGTATATTCATTTCTTGATCTCTTTAAGCTAATTATAACTATGTAACTTAACTCAAGTTACAGTGTGCACATTATAATTTTGCTCTATCAAGGGGTGCACTAATATCATCACTCAATTAAGAGGGCAATGATAATCGTTTGACTAGTTATATTTTCCAACACAAGTCATGTTCAACCAACTATTGCATTTATCACTATAGTCATTGATCGTTTTTTCACAATAATCAAATCAAGCACTTCTTGAGTGAAAAGATATAAGTCTCATATCTTAGGATCCAAAACACAGTAAAACATTAATGACACGAAACACAATTCCATAATGTTTTACTTGTCAGGTCTATTCAATATATAAAAGTAATCTTTTCCTCTTTTATATACTCGTGTCGTCAATTATTTGTAGAGCTACAACAATCGATGACCAACACGACAATCTTATCTCGGTGATTAATGTTCCATGTTAATTACCATAATTGTGAATAACTTTTGATTTATGTAAACCATAATCTTTTAGAGAACTTTATGGTTAAGGACCAAACGCCTCTTCCTTAACACTTCCAAAAGACGAATACCATAATCAATGAACAAAATGTTTGCACATCCAATTCATAATAATTGACATATAAAAGTAAAACTTTTAAAACACATTCCTTTCAGTATTTCCCATGAAATTTGGAGTTCCTCAAGTTTCCTTTTGGATTGATCCATCTACGTCTGGTTTCATCCACGACCATGTGGAAAGGATGACAAACGTGGGGGCAGATCGATCCATTACCGAATCTGAGTTTTCTCAAACTCAAGTTGAAATTGAACCTAGAAGAAGTAAACGATCTAGAATTGCCAATGATTTGGGAAGTGATTACATCACATACCATATCGAGAGCAATCCAACTACTTTCAAGAATGTTATGGCTTCATCCGAAGAAAAGCATTGAAAAGATGCAGTTAAGATCGAAATTGACTCTATTGTCTCAAATGGGACATGAGAGTTTTTTAAACAATCGGTTTTAAATGGATATTTAAAAAGAAATTAAAACCAGATAGTTCCATTAATAAGTATAAAGCCGGATTAGTTGCCCAAGGGTTTATACAAAAAGAAAGAATAGACTATTTTGATACATATTCTCCAGTGTCTCGAATGACTACTATCCGAGTGCTCTTAGCATTAGCGTCCATAAATGATTTTACAATCCATCAAATGGATGTAAAAGCTACTTTTCTTCATGGTGATCTTGAAGAAGAAATTTAGATGGACCAGCTTGAAGGATTTGTAGCTGTTGAAAGCGAGAAGAAATTTGTAAACTTGTTAAGTATCTTTATGGAGTAAACAAGCCCCAAAATCTTGGCATGAGAAATTAGACAAAATTATAATATCATTTGGATTCCAGGTTATTGATTCTGACAAGTGTGTCTATTGCAAAGTTCAAGATGATGCATGCATTGCATTGTGTTTGTCGATGACATATTACTGTTTGACTCAAACCTTAATATAATACATGAAACAAAGTCCTTCTTGTATACTAAGTTTGAGATGAATGATATGGGTGTTGCAAATGTGATCTTGGGTATCAAACTGACTAGGTTAGTTGAGAGTATTTCCATATCTCAATCTCACTATGTTGAGAAGGTTCTTGAGAGATTTGGCTATACAAATTATAGATCTGTGAAAACACCATATGATTTTTCAAAACCTTTGTACAAGAACAATAGGGTTGTTCCAGTTTCACAATTGAGATATTCTCAGATTACAAGTAGGTTGATCTATCTTGTAAACTGCACACGACCAGATATTTCATTCTCGGTGAACAAATTTAGTAGATACACAAGCTGTCATAATCGTATTCATTGGGAGGCTTTAGACAGAGTACTAGATCAATTGAAGGGTACTTCTACCATTGGGTTGTATTACAGGAAATTCCCAATTGTACTCGTGGGGCACAATGATGCAAGCTGGATAGACAAAAACTCTGGGTGTATTGGTGTTACAAGGTATGTATTTACTCTGGGTGGAGGTGCAATCTCCTGGAGGTCTACAAAGCATACCATACTATCTCGATCTACGTTCGAGGTTGAACTTTGTGCTTTGGATACAAGTGGAATGGACCCTGATTGGTTGAAAGGACTCATTTTTGAATTTCCAGTGACTAGCAAACCAGTTCTTGCAATATCTATGCATTGTGATAGTATAACTACTATTGCAAAGCTTACAAAACTCAAAGTATAATAACAAACAAAGGAGACACATACAAGTCAGACTGAAGTCTGTAAGGGAATTGGTCTAAAAAAAGGTGATAGTTGTTGTTTTTGTTGGTACCAAAGACAATATAGATGATCCTAACACCAAAGGACTTGATCTAGCTCAAGCTCTGAAATCCAAGTTGGAGATGAGACTGAGACCCAATTCATGGTTCATCTAGAATGGCAACCCAACCAATCGAGTGGTGATCCCATGAAGTTGGTTCGATGTGGTAATAACAAGTTCTTGAGTGAGTTGAGTGCAACCAATTGGTGATATATACATGGTAGGTTATATATTGTATTTGTGTCAATACCCCCAAAGAATGGATATGTTCCTGAAACTGCAAGTTTAGTAAGAGTATAGACTCTGAATGGGTTCAAGTCTTTAAGACAAGATGTTAGCAATGCAACTTTTGAGGAGCCCAACTATGTGAATGCAATTGTGTGGCCGTAATTAGAGGAATGTGGGTCATTCATTGAAAGCATTCATGAAACAGGATTCAGATGCATGACTGTAAAGCATCAACCTTGTAGATTGCGGTATAACCTGCTTAGTGTTGTTCTCAATGAACATCTCCACATAAAAGGTTCAAGTTCAAGACTTCATTTCACTTAGTTCCTGTGGGGGTAAAGTTGAAAGACTCATGTAGTGGTTTAAATCCAAAAGGTATCATTACTGAAAGCACTAGGCTGCAAGATTTGGTCGCTCGATCAATAATGGATTTGTGAGGAATTGTTGGATTATTAAGTTTGGGTTAGGCCCACGAACAACTCAATTGAGAAAATCCAATATTGAGTTGAAGATGAGAATTATTTAACCATGTGTCGAGTGCTCACCTTTTCTTTTACTCCCACATTGGGGAACTTGGAAAGTTGGAGAATGTTGTTAAACATTCTCTTCCCATGACCCTTTGTAGGTAGAAAGAGTGGAGTAAAGAATTTTCCACACTTTAGCCTCAAGGTGATAGTTATATTTTTGGGTCCTCGAATTAATTGCTTATTGCATTTTAGTCCTTGACGACTACAAATATATATAAATCACATTCAGTTTCCCTATGACACACATGTTTTTAATATCTCTCTCTCAACGAAAAAATCGTCTCTCTCAGGCAATTTTTGGTCCTCCAAATTCCAGCGTTCTCTGGCGATCGATTCTTGAGAGATTTTGATATGCTTTCGAGGTTTGTTGGTTCCAGTGTGCGCCCATTCAACGAATGAACCATTCTATCATGGGAGAAAAGTGTCAGACCATCACACTGATATGTGGGAATGATATTTTCTCTGAGGCAAGCCAGAATTCGACGACTCGGTTGAAGGTATTCCTGATCACTACTCTTTTGTTGTTTTTGGTTTTGAAACACTACATGCTTCCGGTGTGATGCACTATATGATTCTGGTGAACCAATCGACGGGAGTAGAAGGTGAGAAGTCCGACTCATCTCTGTTGAAGAAGCTGAAGACAACCGGAATCGAGAACATCGTTGTGTTCTACTGTGGGAAGATGGACAAAAGTGGAGTTTCGAATGGCACTACTGGAAAAAGGTATAACGTCAGATATTAAGGGGTACAACATTTGGTTGACCAGCTTAGTTGACCGATGTGGTAGGTGGGAGACGTTATACGGGGGTACTTTTTCACGTCGGTCTAAAATCCGACGTGGTAGTAGGGGTCTACCATGTCGGTTTCATAGAAAACCGACGTCGTAGACCCCTTAATAAAACTTTTTTTGATTTTTTGGTTTTTATAGCCTACTATGTCGGTTTTCTAGAAAACCAACATTGTAGGGGGTCTACCACAACGGTTTTATGGAAAACCGACGTAGTAGGGTATTTTTTTATTTTTTATTTTTAAATTTAACGTCTGTAATTCACACTCAGTCCCTGCAATATTCATATTCAATTCAGCAACTTTCAAATTCACATATATTTATTGCAGCATTCATTCAAACAATACACAAAGATATTCATCTTATAAGGCAACAAATATAAAAAACTTCTTATATATTGATCAGTTTTTTAAGTCAATCTACAAAAATGAATGAATATTTTCTTTCCCTCATGAGATCAACCACGCTGATCCACAACTTGTATACTACCATGACACTGCAAGAAAAGTAATAAAAGGAGGAATGTGAGAGAATATTTGTGGTGTACTCGGGGTCCTTGGATTCCCATCACGTGATCTCCATAAACAAACATTTCAATCCATGTCTTCTCCAACCACACCACTACCTCTGCTCCTTGAGGATAAATGCATTCCGATAACCATTTGAGGAGCAAATTGCTGAATCAAATATTGACATCAATGAACTTACATTTGAGGAGTCAACCATGAATTGTGGTGGAATGGAAACCTCCTCAAATTCTTGTTTTAGAACACGATCTTCCTTCTCACCAAGTTGAACGCGCAAGACAGGAAATTAGTTCCTCCAAGATCTATGCATAAACACTAGATCAAACACCAACCATCGTAACTAATCACACAAACTAAAAACATCAAAATTTATTCCAAATGGAAATCCACCCCAAAAAACCAGAATCGAACCCCCACCTGGATGTATGGATTCGACTCCGTTGGATTGGTTTTTATGGTCTCCATTTTCTCGACTCCAGCTCGGTCGGTTGCTGTAGAAGGGATGGTGGGGTCGAGGTTTGGAGGGGGAGTGTATTCGGAAGAGGGTTTGGGTGGAACGTTGAGGTCGGGGTTTGGAGGCGGAGTGGATTCCGACGAGGGTTTGGGTGGGACGTTGGAGTCGTGGAGAATGTGAGATCACGAGGTCGGAAGCGGATAGGAAGTGGAGAGGAAATGGATCTCTCACCCATCTCTACTTTTAGATGGGAAGGTCGATGTGGTTGGGGAGAGGTAGGCGGCTAGGGTTTATGTTTGTTGATTTCCGGATTGACGGGATTTCAATTTGGTTTACGTGGTTATACCAAACAAAAAATTCAACCCCTCCACGTCGGACTACTTAAAGGCCGACGTGGAATACCGCCTACCACGTCTGATTAATTAAAATCCGACGTGGTAGACCACTCCAGTCCAGATTCAGTCCAGTGTCCAAAAAATCGGGTCCATGTGGTAGGGTTTTAATTTTAAAAAATATTAAAAAGATACCCTACCACGTCGGATTTCCTAAAACCGACGTGGTAGGGTTTTAATTTAAAAAAATTAAAAAGACACCATACCACGTCGATTTTCCAAAAACTGACATGATATGGTTTTAATTTTAAAATAAATAAATTAATTAAAAAGAGTTGTTTTCAAACAAAATGTAAATGGAAAAGCTAAGAATCTTTTCATGGGAAGAAAGTTCTTATAAGAAGTAATTTCTTTTTATAAATATCAAACAAACTAGTTTTTTTGTCTCATTGTTTTTCTAATAACATAAGAAACTTCTTTACATCCATATATGACAGATAGTAAACCAAGACTAACAAAAAAATGGTGCCTTAAGCTTTTAATCAAATGTAGTTGTTGAAGACAGATTCTGATTTGATACAGCTGAGTTGAAGATATCAACACTATGTACACAGATTATAAAACTATAACTTATAAAGTAGATAATCTATTACGTCCTCAAAAGCACAAATGCTATATCTACATGGGATTTTCCAAACTTTACTTCAACTAAGAATTAGTGATACGTTAGTGGATAGCAAAAGTAAAGACAAATTCTCTGGATTCAACTCCTTCTGAGTTCTGACCTTTTGCAACTGTTGTGGATTTGAAGTATTTTTGTAACAATTAAACGAAAAGGTACGTCAACAAAAAGATAGAAAAACAACTTCGGTCCCATGAAGATCATGACACACCACTAAGACGTCAAACTAAGTCCCCATTCGTCAGACATGTTCTATGTATACGTCTCTTAAGCTCTTGTAGTAATACACATTAATCCATCACATGATCAAATCACATTCTTCTCCACCCCATGGGGATGGACTACTCTTTACTCATCTCTACACTAAAGAAAACATAAAAATAAATGAACCCATAATGGAAATGACTAAAAACAAGATTAAACAAACCACATCAAAGAAATTACATCAAAGGAAAGACAAGTATTTAATTTGTCCCTCAAATCTCTAATTACAAAGCCACTTTGTTGATACCCAACTTTACATCACTCATACTAGCGGGTTGAAGAATTGACAGAGTCGTCGACAATGAGGACTATCTTTACGCTTCATTTACCAATCTCTCTATCGATGACAACACCCTAGTGAGAAAGAAGAAAGACAGTATCAACACCATATACCTCAATGCTCGCGACACCGCCTCTTCAAACATATCAACCACTATCGAGAAGTAACACACCTACGCCGCCTAGACTACTAGTACAGAAAAGGGAATATACGTTGGATATTGGGGGTATATACGTCGGCTATACGGCTCCCTTGACCCAACCTCTATCTATGTGTCGTATATACCTAGACGCCGGTTGCCTAATATCTGACGTCTATACTTAAAAGAATAGACGTCAGCTTTTTTATATCCGCCGTCTATACTTAGGGAATAGACGTTGGTTATTAATAAGGTCGACATCTATACTTAAATAGTTACAATCGATGCATATTCCTTTACCAGATTAAAATGAATAAATACAAAGCAATCATAGTTTCCTACATAAAAAACACATTCAACCTGCACAAGAAATTCATCCACAAATACATACAAGATGCACAAGAAATTCATCCACAAACACAAATACAAATGCATACAAGCATACAAAGACAATAATTCAACCACAAGCATATACATACACAAACACTTAACATTAATTCACAAAGATGTTTGATTATATATTAAAGATCACATTGTATGTTGGTAATACAAGTAAACATGTTAAATAGATTTGCATGTTTAATACCTCTTAGTTCATTAACATGTTTATGATAAAATAGCGAGCCCTTTGATCGCAAGTATCATCGAGCTCTTATTGCTAGTAGGGATCATTATTCATTTGGAAGACCTATAAAAAAAGAAGTAAAAAATATTATATCTAAATAATGAAACTATAATTATACAACTGGATAGCGATCTATATTACCTCAGATAGGGATACGTTTTGAGATGCAATTTCGAGGATTTCGTCCATGTATCTCATCATGTAGTAACCACATTTCGTATTTCCAGTCTGATTGTGGTACTACAAAAATAGAAATTCGCTAAATATATGTCGTATTACTTAACTTATTTAACAAAAAATGGGAGAAAGAACTTACTCTTCATGGATTCTCTTGGTTTAATCGACCCCTACGCTGAATTAGTTTCGGGGCATAGAACTGTAAGCATCCAATGACCTCTGTTTATATATATAATTAGACGTTTATTACAAAATAAAATTCCACTTACTTTGAATTAACAAATTTACCTCTCCTAATAAGGGTGGAGATTATATCTTTTGTGTTGTTCGTTCATGAGAGTCTCCAACTGACCCGATTTATCGTCATTCCCGGATATATAGGTAGATGGATTGACAAATCCAAATAGTTGATCATCGGGAAAGGCTGACCTTCTGTCATCATAAAGGCATCTAAAAGAGTAAAAATTAAATTATGTTATTATTAGGATAAAATTATTTGAAGTATTTCATCTTACACCGAAGAAAATACTTACTTCACTTGCACGTCGATAATCATTATGCACAATTAATCCATCGCCATGAAATGCATATCATCCTCTTGACGACATATAAAGTTGAAGGCAATCCTTTAATCCCCTCCTCCAAATCCCAAGAAATTAAGGATTGTAATTCCCTACCTATCATTATTTGATACAATATTTTGCACCTACTTGGTAGCAAATTAATGTTGATCGGAGGTTAGTTGTTTGACCGTTTGCTCCGGGGTCTTGAAACCTTACAAAATAAAGTCTCTGGACGGTCGACTATTTAGAAGGTCTACGCCACAAAATAATATTAAATAACACATCCCCAACGGTCGAACAACAATGGGCTTCCGGTCGACCGAAAAACATCAGGAACTTCAACATTCTTCTAAGTCATCGTCGGTCGACCGAAATATGAATCGGTCGAACCCTACTTAAGTCATCTTAAGTCATCGGTCGAATGGGATCTCAGGGCGGTCGACTGTTTTGAAGTCTACACCCCCAACCGACTTAAAATAGTACATCCGATCGGACTGGTCAAAGCGGTGGTCAACCGTTTAGATGGTCAACGCCCCCAACCGACATACTACAGTGCGTTCGGTTGAATGGCAAAGGGGACCCGGTCGACCGAAAGAACCCAAGGTCTTCATCTTCACGCTCAAAATGTACAACCGGTAGACCACCCCAAGGTAACGTTCGACCGGTGTGAGAGATAACTCCCAAAATTACACTACAACCGGTTGACTGAAATCAAGCACCGGTCGACCGAATAGAGCAGAAATTCTACTGCACTATTCCGACGAGTCATTTAGCCTACCATCGAACACGGAAACACTCACACAAGCTTAGGTGAGCGTAAAATCAAGACTTGGCATACCTTGAAAGGTTGAAAAAGCTTCAGAAGAACAACGACGATTGATTCCACGTCAAAGAGCTTCTCCGGCGAAACGACGATCTTGACTCCAACAGAAACCGCTCCTTCTGACGTCTCCTCCTTCTCCTCTCTATCCTCCTTCCCAGCAAGAAACCTTCTCTTCCCAACACAAAAACACTTCTTCTCCCTTGCAAACCTTTTCCTCTTTACATCTCTTCAATTCATTTTCTCTCTTCCTTTCTCAGCAAAAGCAAAAACCCTCACTCTCACACCAACCCTTCCTTTTATAGCACATCCAACCATCACCACAACCGTACACCTCACCCTCTCCATCCACCTCAACCTTCCACCTAAGTCTTCAAAGCCGAATTGATAACCTTAACTTAATTAATTTAATTATTAAAGTTGGGTTCTCACAATCTACCCTCCTTAAAGGAATTTCGCCCTCGAAATTAAAAGCAACCAGCTACCACAAAGCTCCAATTCTTTCCAAACATTCTCAACATCACACCAGCAACAACCCAAAATCTAAAGCATACCTCTCCTCAGGTGTTGCCGTCCCTTGCTTCCTCAGTCTAAAAAGAGTAGACTCGTCCAGTTGGCCTTCCCTACTCCGACCTAGCAATAGGTCGACTAACTATGCCTTTGCCTCTGATGGTCCAAGTCTCCTGCTCGGCTCTCCCTGACGGTTCGGGGATTCCCGAACGAAGTGTCCAAGCTGACCGCAACCCAAACAAGTCCCCGAGTGGAAGAAGCACGGTCGTCCTGGGTGGATCCTGCTACAATTCATGCACACCTCAGGTCGGTGAGAGTTGCTCCCCTCAGGCTGTCGAGTGTCACCCTCCTCAATCTTGGGCCTCTTGCCCTGATTTCGCCCAGCACTGACCTCCTCTCGACCTCTGGTCTTCCCCTGGGTCTTCCCGGCCTCCACGTAGTTCTGGAAATCTTGATTTATAAGGGTCGCAAACTTCACTACATTTGCCAGGGTCTGCGGCATACTGTAAGTCACACCCGTACGAAGCTGCTTCCTAAGCCCTCGTATGAACTTCCTCACCCGCTGCACTGGAGTCACACAGATCTCAGGACAATAACGCTCCAGAGCATTGAACTTGCGCGTGTAAACTGCCAGTGACATCTACCCCTGCTCAAGGCTCATAAACTCCTCTCGCTTCCCATCCCTGACATGCTCCGGGAAATACTGCTCGTTGAACTCTCCGAGGAAGTCCTCACAGTTGACGTCTTCTCTTCCCGCAAAGACCACTGCAGACGTGGTCCTCCACCAACTGTACGCATCACCGCCCAAGACATAAGTAGTCAGACCCACCATCCTCTTTGGAGGAACTCTTATCGCCCGAAAGATCTTCTGGATCTTGAAGACCCAATCCTCAGCAACCTCTGAGTCACCTATGCCATCAAAAGTAGGCAGATGTTGGCGCATAAACCGATCGTGCACTGCCCTTACCTCTGTTGACTCCTCTCGGCCAGACTGACGCTCCAGAAGCACGCCTAATCTCTCAACCGTCTGGTAGAGCATTCGTCGCTACTCCGCCAAATCCATGTATCTCATCACGTAGTAACCACATTCCGTATTTCCAACATGCTTCCGGTACTACAAACATAAAAATTCGTTAAATATATGTTCCTAACTTAATTAACAAAAATGGGAGAGAACATACTCTCATGTCATGTTATTCCTGCTTTTGTGGTTGTTCTCTTGCCACCTAACGCTCTGTAAACCTTAATTGCCCTGAGTAGCACAAGTTAAACCTTCATTCAATAATACTAATAAATATCCATGAATTATAAATACGATGACTAAAATGAACATACAGATTTAGAAGTTTCTTTATTGAGTCTATTGGTTTGTTCGACCCCAACGGATCAAACCAATATACTGAATTAGTCGTGGGGCATACAACGACAAGCATCAACTGAGCCTTGTTATATATATAATTAGAAGCTTATTACAAAATAAAATTCCACTTTGAATTACAAAGTTTACCTCTCATGATAAGAGAGCAGATAATATCTTTTGTCTTCTTCTTTCATGAGAGTCCCAAGCTGACCTGATTTATCGTCATTCCCGTATATATATGTAGATGGACTGATAAATCCAAATACTTGACCATTGGGAAAGACTAACCTTCTGGCATCATAAAGATGTCTACAAGAGTAAAAATTACACTTTATTACAGTTTCGATAAAATTATTCAATACATTTCATTTTATACCAAAGAAAACACTTACTTCACTTGCACGTCGATAATCATGATACACAATGAATCCATCGCCAAGAACCGCATGATATCCTCTTTGGTGACGTACAAAGTCGGAGGTCATATGTTTACATTTTCCACATGACAAAATTGGCTTCTTGGTTAAAGAATAAATAGCTAAAGGCTAGTCCTTAATACAAGTTATCTGTGGACTTAGTCTTCCTAAAAGAAGTTATTACTATATATAGTATTTTCCATCAAAATAACAATCTTAGTCTTCTTAAATATATATAATAAGGTCGATTGAGGTGAGTGAGTTTATTAATCATTTCCTTGTGTACGTAATTTCCGGAGCAAGCTACCAACAAACTCCATTGACAACGATTATTGACAAATGCACAACTAAGTGGACACAAACATACAATTTATTGCTTATATATTTATATTTCTTCCAAACATTACAATGCATCAGTTTTCAACACACAACGGAAAAATTACTAACAACAATTAAAACTAAGAGACAAAATGAGTGGATTCACGAACCAGCAAACATGCGTCCTCCTTCTTCTCGAACGCGCGTCCTCCCTCGAATCTGCCAAATATAGATAGATCTAAACCACACTTGACTGGTAATTGATTAATCAGACAACACATAAACCACATACAACAACAACAAACTATGCATTTAATCACAAACTAAATGATTTTCAACCAACACAAGACCACAAACAAATCATAAATAACCAACACCAAATCCGACATGCCAAAAAAAATTAATTTCACATAATTAACAGTCAAATGCATCACAAATCTCCACCAACTATCAACAAATAAACAATTCAAACAGCACAAACCCTACCGAATCCAACCGAATTCGTTCCAAACACAATCAAAAAGCTGAAGAATACGTTATCCACATTTCAACTCAACTAAAAAATCCAAAGACGGATCAAGAGCGAACATCGAAATTGGGGAAGGGTGCACCTACCCGTCGATTGGCGTTGGATCCGAACGAGAGGAGAAGTTTACCAACCTAATACTTGATTCCTCAGACAGACAAGACAGATGACACATAACTCCACCTAAATTTCGAAACTAGACCAACCAAAACTAAACGAAACTCTTACGGTGGTTAGGGGTGTGGAGGAAGACGGAGGAGGGGGTCGCTGCAATGGTTGAGGAGAGAACAGAGGACGGAGGAGAGGGTCAGAGAACGGGAGGAGAGATTGGGACGTCGCTGCGGTGCTAGAGATTGCTGCAGATCGGTCGGAGATCGGTCGCGGAACGACTAGAGTTTGGTTGGGTTTTTGTCTGGATGAATGACAGAAAATGTAACTGTTCGATTTCTTTAAGACCTATAGACGTCGGACGTTATGTACAGCCGACGTCTATACTTCGACGTCTATAAGCATGAGGGTATAAACGTCGGTTGTATATAACGTCTGACGTCTATAGGGTATAGATGTCAGATTCAATGGGTATTCCCACAATCAACGTCTATATTACCCCATAGACGTAGGCCGTTAGAATGACCGACGTCTATTCTATCTTCACCCAAATATACGTCGACCGTTAGAACAATCAACGTCTATTGGGCGACGAGTAAAGACTATTCTGCATTGGTGTTGACTCTCACATTAGAGGAATCACCAACAACTTGTATATAGTTAAACCCTAAAAAATCAGAAGAAAAAAAGAGTAGTTGTAGACGACTTGCCTGGCTCCCAATCAAGGAAACCACCCAACGAGATGAGCCCCGAGTTGCTCAAAATCCTCGAGGAGCAGGGAAAATGGTTTATTAAGAGAATCCATGGGAATTATTAACATATTGTAATTACTATATTTAATTAATTGTTATTCTTATTGTGATTACTATATTTAATTAATTAACTCAAAAATAATTATTATCATATTAATTTTTGTTTAAAGAAAATTACATATTTAATTTAAATTATTGACAATTAATTTAAACAATAGTACTTTTAAAAAAAATTAAATTATATTTTTAAATTAAACTAAAATACATATTAAATTAACAATAACTATTTAAATTAATTAACTATTAACATTAATAATAATAATTAATATTACAATATTTAAAAAAAACCAATGGGGGGGAGGGGGCACGTGCCCCCACCCGGGTGAATTCCCGCCCAAAAATGTTCCCAGGCAAGAGCACCCAGGCTACCGCCCGGAGACGCCCCCACTAAGAGACGGGGGGCACACGTTAATGGTGCCTTAAAGCAAAATGATGTGGTGTTTGCGCAAAGTCATGTCAATATGGCGGGTGTCAACAAAAGGATAACCGCACACCACATCTTTACTATCCCGGGGTTCAGATTTGTACGCCAAAATTTAAGATAACATCAATGTAGGATTTCTTCCCTATGTATTATGTATATTTTTGAATTTTTATCAACATACTTTCATGATCGATTTCATATTCGATTTCATATTTTAAATAATTTTAATGTACAAAACTTATACTATGCATTTGAAATCATACTACTTGTTTCCCAGTTTTGAAAGGAATGTGTTCTAAAAATTTCACTTTTATATGTCAATTATTATGAATTGAATGTGCAAATTTGGTCGAATTATCCATGGACTTTTTGTCTTACACATTCGGTCGACCATCTACCTCACGGTCTGACCGAACCTGTAAAATCATAACTGATTGATCGACCGTTTGGTAATTTTGGTCGACCGTTCAGAACGATTTTGCCTTGAATTTTTAAGAGAATAATGTAGATTTTTTGTTGTATTTTTTCGAAGGAATAGCTTATTACATTCGAAGTAATACGCTATAGTACCTAATTTGTTGTATTTTTCGAAGGAATTGCTAAATTCATAGATGACTTTTAACAATATGAAAGTGGTTACACACGGATGATGAATGTTACTAGTGCAATGTGATATGATGATATTTGTGAAGAACTTTGTCGAGTTTGTGATTTTCCAAAATAAGTTTTTGATCCGACGTTAACACGCAAGCCACCACCGTATGAAAAGTATAACTACACTAATTCGTTTGATGATGAGAGCAAGGAAACTATATTATCTTCATTTAATACCAAAACGATCGTTGTATAATTTGTTCAGAAACAACCCAAATATTATCATTTCATGCACTCAAGTCGTTTGACTGGGGATTATCAAGCGATGCTACTGATATGTAGCCAATATGAAGCAAGTCCATCGTCCGCAATTTCTGAACAACCAATACAACAATACATCGTCCGTAGTTTCTCACTATGTGTTTGAAAATCCAAACATAATAAACTCTTAACAAAATCCTGTGGGATCGTGTGGGTTATGGGTCCACTAATCACTTTTAATCTAATCACCTAATTACCTACTTGTTTAGACAATCGAGTAAATGCAGCGGAAATTAAACAAACAAGCAAGTAATGGAAAATAATGCAAACCACAAATCGACTCGGCGTTTTTATAGAGGTTCGGCACCCCACCCGGGTCCTAGTCCTCTCTTGCAAGCTCCGCAAGGATCACCGAGCTCCGCCTACGACTTCACTATCTGCTCCCCGTTCCGGGCCGGGAGACAACGCCTTATAACCACAAGCAACGCGAACAACCCTCGCTTGCTTGAATTCTTCCTCTCACAATCCGAGAGGGGCACTTCGGGCTTTCACCGAAGTCCTTGCTTCCTTTTACAACAATTGTAACCTTGAGTGGAACAACACTCTCTAAACTTTGAGCACACTTGAGTAGGATGAAGAAATGATCACTAAGTGTGGAAGGTTTGTAGCTTTGAGTGTTTGGGATTCTCTCTAAAGTTTGGGACAAGTTTTTTAGTGGGAGAGTTGTGTTAAAATGTGTTTTACAACTCCTTATATAGGCATTAGAGAGAATAGATCCGTTGGGACAAGATTTGATTGGATTTTGTGCAAAGCACACAAAGCAGAAAATTCGGGCTGCAAATCTGTCCAGAAACGGTCGACCGAAAAGTGGAACGGTCGACCGAAATCATATCCACCGATAGCAGGGAATTCTTGACAAGGTTAAACGGTCGACCGAACTTGGCACATGGTTCGACCGTTTGGTTAAGTATATGGAGGTGTATATAGTTTTAATACGAATACGACCGTTGGGCATATACGACAAGAATAACGGTCGGAACAGTAAGTTCAAGCGGTCGACCGAAAGATATGGTGCGGTCGACCGAAACTAGACAGGGAAACACAAACTGGATTACTTGATCATCCGGTCGACCGAACGGCATGTTGCGGTCGACCGAATGTGGGCAGACAATTAGGGTTCAGATTTAGTGTTTTCCGATCTAAGTTTGGGTGATCTATTGAAGTCCAAATAATGTGAAATTTCGTGTGTGACTTCTATAGGGAACCTATTGTGTGATTAAGTTGATTTTAGCTCAAGTATGCTCAATTACACTTTGTTCCTAAGACTCAAAAGAAATCAAGATTACATGTCTTCGATATAGCTTTAATTACATGTCTTGACTTCATTTCCATCTTTCTTGAGTCTTGATCACCTGTAGAGGTTAGCACAATACAATATATATGCAATGCATAGTGTGTGCTACTCTAATTAAGATTAGGTTGATTAAATCATCAAAACATAAGATTAAGGCCAAAAAGCCAACAATCTCCCCCTTTTTGATGATGGCAACCGATATCTTAATACTTGAAAGTTGTATATGTAAACTATGCATATAGATGCTCCCCCTATGGATGTGCATAGTTTTTGTTCCATTTTTATCAAGTTTTTCAAGTTACCCCCTTAATTATCTCTCCCCCTTTGACATCCATCAAAAACAACAATTAATTAAGATATTAAGCATAGAATTTGGATGTCTTGTAATGAAGTTGCTCCCCCTAAATTTTGCACTTCATTACTCTAATAAAAGGTATATCATTTTAGCTCCCCCTATCAATAAGGCTAAATGGAAACAATGAGTATGATTCAATTTAAGTTCAATATAGTTTCGAGTTAAGCCTTATTCTAACATCCATTTACAACATGACATTTAAAAAACAATGGATGTGATAAATGATTTGCAATGAATAAGGTTAATGATTTTCAATGAATTGAACTATATGATATGTCAATTAA
This sequence comes from Triglochin maritima, assembly GCA_963682175.1. Lineage (NCBI taxonomy): Eukaryota > Viridiplantae > Streptophyta > Magnoliopsida > Alismatales > Juncaginaceae > Triglochin > Triglochin maritima. The sequence goes on from OY821786.1 coordinate 33,801,005, forward strand.
GCATATGAAACTAGATTAGAGCTAATTTAACATGAATTGTATAGATAGGAATTTTATACCAATGTTGAATTCGAATTTAGCTCCAATCTTATTTGGTGATGCAACCGGATTTGAATTTGACTCTTGAGCTCACCCGGTCACCACCAATCTCCTCCTCAAGCTCCTACAAGAGTATATTTAGATACCAAAACAACTTTGGGTCCTTGAATGTTAGCTTTGGGAATCTAAACCATTTTGGTTTTGGGAGCCCACACACTTGAAGAACTATGTTTAATGAACATATGCTTGCCATTTAGTGTAGTGTGAGATACATGCTTTTTCAATTTAGAGTTGTATCCTAAACCATGTTTTTACAAAGATTGTCTTTGACTACCTAATAACATGTTAAGCATATGAGTTCCATTTGTGAATCTTTCTAAATCTTTTCTTAATTGCAAATTACAAGCTTGAAGATTTAGTTGATCACAATCTATAGGTGTTGCTCTTAATTTATCAAAATTTGATGCATTCTTTTCAAATTTAGCAATCACCTCATTCTTCTCATTCATGCATATTTCAATTTGGCTTTGGAGATCTTTGATTAACTTTCTAGCATTCTTTTTTTTATCACAAATGATCTCATATTGTTTAACTAAGTCATGGAATGCATTTTGAAGCTCATCATGTGTATAAGTTTCTTCATTAACACTAGAATGTGAGCTATCACTATAATAAGACTTAGTTGAGCATGAATTATTAGAGCAAGAGTTAGATTCTACCTCACTTCCTTCATCTTGAATTGCCATGTAGCACATGTGTGCATATTCTTTTGTTGATGAAGGTGTGGTTGATTTGGATGACGATGAAGACGAAGAATCGTCCCATGTAGCCTTGTGAGCTTCCAATCTCTTCTCTTTTCTCTTACTCTTCTCCTTTTCTCTTCTTCTCTCCCTCCTCTCATTTTTCTTCTCCTTCTCTTTTCTCTCATTTCCACTCTCTTCCTTCTCCTTCTTTTCTCTCTTTTCACTCCTTCTACCTCTTCTTTCATTCTTTTCTTTTTTATCCTTCTTGAGGTATTTAAAGAAGTCTTTGGCTAGGACTTCAATGTCCTCATCTTCTATACTCCTCCTTGGTTCATCTAAATTTGCATGTAATGCCAAGGTGGATGTTTTCTTGGTGGCTTCTTTCTCCTTCCGATGATTGATTTGAAGTTCATAAGCCATCAAGTTTCCAATGAGCTCCTCCATCTTTAATTTTGAGAGATCATGCGCCTCTTCAATTGCGACGACTTTATCTTCCCAATCGATGTTAAGTGACCGGAGGAACTTCCTTGTCATCTCTCCTTCATTGATTTTTCTTCCAAGAACCAAAAGAGAGTTAGTGATATCGGTGAAGCGAGTGTTTATTTCACTTATGTTCTCACCGATTTGCATAGAAAAAATCTCATATTTATGCATGAGGAGACTAATGCGTGTTTCCTTAGTTTTACTATCCCCCTCATGGTGCATTTGAAGTCTATGTCATATCTCATGTGCACTTTCACATCCCCTAATCCTATTATATTCACCCTCATTAAGGCCACAATACAAGATGTTCATAATTTTCGAATTCATTTTGATTTCTTTCATTTTTGGTCTTGTAAGTGAATCTAATTCATCTTCTTTAGGGGGTGTGTATGGATTTTGGAGAAACATCCAATACTTAAGGTCATTTGATATTAAAAAGATTTTCATCCTATTTTTCCAATAATCATAGTTTGACCCATTAAGCAACGGAGTTCTAGTGGTGCATAATCCCTCTACATGATTAGATGTGCTAGCCATGCTAAAAATACGATTAAGTATAGAATTTAGCTAACAAGGCTCTGATACCAAATGTGGGATCATGTGGGTTATGGGTCCACTAATCACTTTTAATCTAATCACCTAATTACCTACTTGTTTAGACAATCGAGTAAATGCAGCGGAAATTAAACAAACAAGCAAGTAAAGGAAAATAATGCAAACCACAAATCGACTCGGCGTTTTTATAGAGGTTCGGCACCCCACCCGGGTCCTAGTCCTCTCTTGCAAGCTCCGCTCGGATCACCGAGCTCCGCCTACGACTTCACTATCCGCTCCCCGTTCCGGGCCGGGAGACAACGCCTTACAACCACAGGCAACGCGAACAACCCTCGCTTGCTTGAATTCTTCCTCTCACAATCCGAGAGGGGCACTTCGGGCTTTCACCGAAGTCCTTGCTTCCTTTTACAACAATTGTAACCTTGAGTGGAACAACACTCTCTAAACTTTGAGCACACTTGAGTAGGATGAAGAAATGATCACTAAGTGTGGAAGGTTTGTAGCTTTGAGTGTTTGGGATTCTCTCTAAAGTTTGGGACAAGTTTTGTAGTGGGAGAGTTGTGTTAAAATGTGTTTTACAACTCCTTATATAGGCATTAGAGAGAATAGATCCGTTGGGACAAGATTTGATTGGATTTTGTGCAAAGCACACAAAGCAGAAAATTCGGGCTGCAAATCTGTCCAGAAACGGTCGACCGAAAAGTGGAACGGTCGACCGAACGCTTGGGTTCGATAAGAATACGGTCGACCGAAATATGAATAGGTTGACCGAACACTTAAGTATATTAAGAAAACGGTCGACCGAATAAGCATTTCGGTAGAGGAAAAACGGGATCGGTCGAACGAAATCGTATCGACCGATAGCAGGGAATTCTTGACAAGGTTAAACGGTCGACCGAACTTGGCACATGGTTCGACCGTTTGGTTAAGTATATGGAGGTGTATATAGTTTTAATACGAATACGACCGTTGGGCATATACGACAAGAATAACGGTCAGAACAGTAAGTTCAAGCGGTCGACCGAAAGATATGGTGCTGTCGACCGAAACTACATAGGGAAACACAAACTGGATTACTTGATCATCCGGTCGACCGAACGGCATGTTGCGGTCGACCGAATGTGGGCAGACAATTAGGGTTCAGATTTAGTGTTTTCCGATCTAAGTTTGGGTGATCTATTGAAGTCCAAATAATGTGAAATTTCGTGTGTGACTTCTATAGGGAACCTATTGTGTGATTAAGTTGATTTTAGCTCAAGTATGCTCAATTACACTTTGTTCCTAAGACTCAAAAGAAATCAAGATTACATGTCATCGATATAGCTTTAATTACATGTCTTGACTTCATTTCCATAAAAGGACAAGTATATCATTTGGGACAAGTGTATCATTGTATCCATAAAAGGACAAGAAACCACGTGATCCACGCTTCTGTTGGGACAGACAATAGTATGTGTGTTGACAAGACATCTCAAGTTTTTCTCTCATCATTGTACTTGTTTCCTCCAACCTAACCATCGTTACATCCATCGTCTGATACAGAAACTATTCTACTGATGTTTATCTTAATACAAATTTGTTTACCCTTTGTATTTTTTATTTTTTTTGATTTGGACGTGAAATGTAACGCATGTATAGTAATTATATGATTACTATTTCGATTTATTAAATGTAGATTTTGTACATTCGAAGTAATAAGCTATGGTACCTGATTTGTTGTATTTTTACGAAGGAATTGCTAAATTCATAAATGACTTTTAACAATATGAAAGTGGTTACACACGGATGATGAATGTTACTAGTGAAATGTGATATGATGATCTTTGTGAAGAACTTTGTCGAGTTTGTGATTTTCCAAAAGAAGTTTTTGATCCGTCGTTAACACGCAGGCCACCACAGTATGAAAAGTATAACTACGCCAATGCGTTTTATGATTAGAGCAAGGAAACGATGTTATCTTCATTTAATATCAAAAAGATCGTTGTATTATTTGTTCACAAACAACCCAAATAGTATCATGTTGTGCACTCAAGTCGTTTGACTGGGGATTATCAAGCGATGCTACTGACATGTATCCAATATGAAGCAAGTCCATCGTCCGCAATTTCTGAACAACCAATACAACAATACATTGCCCGTAGTTTCTCACTATGTGTTTGAAAATCCAAGCATAATAAACTCTAAACAAAATCCAACCATGAAAAACACAAATGCAAGAGAGATTTGACTGTGTTTATCTTCAAATTTTGACGTGTCCTCCAAGATACATAGTTTCTGATAAATGACATAAATTGTAGTACTTACTTACTACATCAGGTAAAATGTCCATAGTGACCTAGTCTCTTTTGAGTAATTTGAACTTCTTTCCAAAGCTTACAGTTTAATGTCTATTTTAATGAAATTACCACTAGTACCTCATTCTTGATTCAGATAGTTTTTTTGAAAATGAACACCCAATATAATTTTTAGGTATATCATTGTATCCATGAAAGGACAAGAAACATATTCACGCAATCTCAGTTGGGACATGTATATCATTGTATCCATAAAAGGACAAGAAACCACGTGATCCACGCTTCTGTTGGGACAGACAATAGTATGTGTGTTGACAAGACATCTCAAGTTTTTCTCTCATCATTGTACTTGTTTCCTCCAACCTAACCATCGTTACATCCATCGTCTGATACAGAAACTATTCTACTGATGTTTATCTTAATACAAATTTGTTTACCCTTTGTCTTTTTTATTTTTTTGATTTGGACGTGAAATGTAACGCATGTATAGTAATTATATGATTACTATTTCGATTTATTAAATGTAGATTTTGTACATTCGAAGTAATAAGCTATGGTACCTGATTTGTTGTATTTTTCGAAGGAATTGCTAAATTCATAGATGACTTTTAACAATATGAAAGTGGTTACACACGGATGATAAATTTTACTAGTGCAATGTGATATGATGATATTTGTGAAGAACTTTGTCGAGTTTGTGATTTTCCAAAATAAGTTTTTGATCCGACGTTAACACGCAAGCCACCACCATATGAAAAGTATAACTACACTAATTCGTTTGATGATGAGAGCAAGGAAACTATATTATCTTCATTTAATACCAAAATGATTGTTGTATAATTTGTTCAGAAACAACCCAAATATTATCATTTCGTGCACTCAAGTCGTTTGACTGGGGATTATCAAGCGATGCTACTGACATGTAGCCAATATGAAGCAAGTCCATCGTCCGCAATTTCTGAACATCCAATACAACAATACATCGTCTGTAGTTTCTCACTATGTGTTTGAAAATCCAAACATAATAAACTCTTAACAAAATCCAACCATGAAAAACACAACTGCAAGAGGGATTTGACTGTGTTTATCTAAAAACTTTTGACGTGTCCTCCAAGATACATAGTTTCTGATAAATGACATAAATTGTAGTACTTACTGACTACATCAGGTAGAATGTCCATAGTGACCTAGTCTCTTTTGAGTAATTTGAACTTCTTTCCCAAGCTTACAGTTTAATGTTCATTTTAATGAAATTACCACTACTACCTTATTCTTGATTCAGTTTTTTTTTTGAAAATGAACCCCCAATATAATTTTTAGGTATATCATTTTATCCATGAAAGGACAAGAAACATATTCACGCGATCTCAGTTGGGACAAGTTTATCATTGTATCCATAAAAGGACAAGAAACCACGTGATCCACGCTTCTGTTGGGACAGACAATAGTATGTGTGTTGACAAGACATCTCAAGTTTTTCTCTCATCATTGTACTTGTTTCCTCCAACCTAACCATCGTTACATCCATCGTCTGATACAGAAACTATTCTACTGATGTTTATCTTAATACAAATTTGTTTACCCTTTGTCTTTTTTATTTTTTTGATTTGGACGTGAAATGTAACGCATGTATAGTAATTATATGATTACTATTTCGATTTATTAAATGTAGATTTTGTACATTCGAAGTAATAAGCTATGGTACCTGATTTGTTGTATTTTTTCGAAGGAATTGCTAAATTCATAGATGACTTTTAACAATATGAAAGTGGTTACACACGGATGATGAATGTTACTAGTGAAATGCGATATGATGATCTTTGTGAAGAACTTTGTCGAGTTTGTGATTTTCCAAAAGAAGTTTTTGATTCGTCGTTAACACGCAGGCCACCACATTAGAAAAGTATAACTACGCCAATGCGTTTTATGATTAAAGCAAGGAAACAATGTTATCTTCATTTAATATCAAAAAGATCGTTGTATTATTTGTTCACAAACAACCCAAATAGTATCATGTTGTGCACTCAAGTCGTTTGACTGGGGATTATCAAGCGATGCTACTGACATGTAGCCAATATGAAGCAAGTCCATCGTCCGCAATTTCTGAACAACCAATACAACAATACATTGCCCGTAGTTTCTCACTGTGTGTTTGAAAATCCAAGCATAATAAACTCTTAACAAAATCCAACCATGAAAAACACAACTGCAAGAGAGATTTGACTGTGTTTATCTTCAAATTTTGACGTGCCCTCCAAGATACATAGTTTTTGATAAATGACATAAATTGTAATACTTACTTACTACATCAGGTAGAATGTCCATAGTGACCTAGTCTCTTTTGAGTAATTTGAACTTCTTTCCCAAGCTTATAGTTTAATGTCTGTTTTTAATGAAATCACCACTAGTACCTTATTCTTCATTTGGATTTTTTTTGAAAATGACCCACAATATAATTTTTGTGTATATCATTGTATCCATGAAAGGACAAGAAACATATTCATGTGATCTCAGTTGGGACAGGTATATCATTGTATCCATAAAAGGACAATAAACCACGTGATCCACGCTTCAGTTGGGACAAACAATAGTATGTGTGTTGACAAGACATCTCAAGTTGTCTCTCATCATTGTACTTGTTTCCTCCAACTTAATCATCGTGACATCCATCGTCTGATACAGAAACTATTCTATTGATGTTTATCTTAATGCATGTGTTTTGTGATCCTTACCTTGCTTTAACATTTCAACACTTTGGTCATGGTATATGAATAATATGTAAAATGTCTATTACAAATGATATTTATTGATAATGATGATGACATTATGCATGTAAAAGATTTAAAAGAAAATTGGTTTGTAACCATTTGGTAGGTTAAAACATTAGCAATTTGGTCCGAACTGAAGGGGTGACAATCTGCAACCAAACGCCAACAATTGTGTCCAGACAAACAATGATTTCAGTTCATTCTTATTATTCTGTCAACCTCTATTTTGTTAAATTTGGATTGAAAAAATACAACTAATACAATTCAACAACCCACTACTAGAAATTGGGAGTACAACCACCCCAACAACCCACGGTAAGTCTTTCTGTCTTGCTATTGGATTCGTCGCTGATTCAGACTTCAACGACATATATGGTGATAATAGCAACGGATAATTGTGGTGGCAAAAAGGTTCCTTAAAATAAAAAAACTAAAGTTAACCCCTCATCCCCAACTTCCTCAAATCAGAAGAAAAAAACCCTAATCCCCTTACGGTCGTCCCTCCTCCAACTCGCCCTACCTCCGACCGTCCCTTCTCCACCCCACCTCCGACTGACCCCTCCTCCACCTCCACGACGTTGTTACTCCTTACCTTCTTCAGACTATCGTTGTTCAGTTCCCACCCTCATCGTTCGCTAGTCGTCACATCTTGGTTGTGACGACTCTCCTCCTCCTCACCTTCTTCCCACTCCACTCCTTTCCGTCTCCGGCCCTTCTATTCTCCACCGAAACTTTCTCGCCATTCCTCACCATCACTGTTCCCCACCACCTTTGTTCCTCCTCGACTACATATCATTTTTTTGCTTATATAATGTTGTGAGAAGTTGTGCTCATATGAGCTTTCATTTTTTTGGGATCAGTATTCATACAAGTGGGGATGCAAATGGTAACCGATTATCCGAGTATCTTATTCGAAAATTACAATTTGGTTGGTCTTTGGTAAAGAAGTTTTTACCGAATACAATTTGGAATTGAAATTGGTTTATTTTTTTTACCATTTTCTAATACGAATTCGGAAATAGGTCAAACCATATCCGAATATCCAAAAATATCAATTTTGACATTCCAATATATGTGGTTATTAATATTTGTATTGTGAGTTAATAAAAAACTAAGTTATTTCCTATGTAAATATAAACATGATAGAAATGCAAAAATAAATTATAATATAATTCTCTTAAAACAATTTTCCAAAATATTTTAGATTATACAACATAATATATATAAAAATATATTATAGAAATTTGAACATTATTCGAATCCGAATTCGAAAAGTTCTCAAATTCGGATAGGAAATTGGTAAGCTATAAAAAATTGAATTTGAATTCAGATTTGGTATGTTTATTTGGGATTCAGATTCGAATTCGGATACAGGTTATGTCAAATTCGAAAAGATTCATTTGCATCCCTACATAGGAGCCTTCATTTCTGATCAAGGTCTATTATATCAATGTCTTTATTCACTATATATGTACAATTGTTTTTCTTTATTAATATAGTTAGTTACTTAACTTACCGATGAAAAAAAGTCTTTATTCATCATGGACACTTAAATCATAGTGACAAGTATCTTAATATATTTAGGGACTTATGTAAAACACCCCTACTTATGGAGGAGCAAGGAATATCCGTGACATATGACTAGTTTTAGTTGCTTTTGTAAGCTGTTGTGTTGTTTTTGCACCAAAGGTTGTGGGTACATGACTGGAAGTTTTATCTTACTAATGAAATCAAAACTTATTTTGAAAAAAAAAAAGACAATGCACATACAAGTGAAGTTGGGTCAACAAATCAAACAAACGTTTTCAAACACATAAAGCCTTTAATTGCTCTTTACCTCAACTTGATACCGATCTATTTCATACAAAACAAGTGATATTTGAGGTTCATCCATTATTATGACTTGAAATATTAAGGGTGTTACTGTATATACAGTAGTGCGTATGAGGAAATAAAAGTGATGGATCTTTTTTAATGAACTTCAAAGCAAACATGTAATTATTGGAGTTGCGTGCAGGCAACAAATTTGTTTGATGAAACAAGGATTGGACATGATAATACTTGTTGATTCACTTCAGCCAACAAAACATAAAATACCGCGTGTGGTCGTTAAGCTCATGCAACTACACTTTTGTTCTTTTCTTCAATTTCGACATATTCAATCGCTACTTGCCCTCCTATCTTCCACTTCCACGGATTTTGCCTCACTACCACAAGTGGTCATCACTTTATGGTAACCTCTTTTTTTTGGTAATTTTGGTTTCATGTTGGTTTTTTGGGTTAATTTGATTGCTAACCCTACTACAGAAAATGGAATATACGTCGGATGTATGGGGCTATATACGTCGGATATAAGCACTCCCAGAATCAACATCTATGTGTGTGTCGTCTATACATAGACGTCGGACGATATATATCTGACGTCTATTCCTAACGAATAGACGTCGGTTGTATGTAGACGCCGACGTCTATACTTAAAGCATAGACGTCGGTCGTTCTTGAGGACTGACGTCTATTCTTTAAGTATAGACGTCGGTGACCTAACAGCAGACGTCTATGCCTTTCTTCAGAGGAATAAACGTCGGCTAATACAAACAGCCGACGTATATTCCTAAACCTGGACAGAAAAAAATAGCATCCTGCAAATTTGTTTTTAGTCATCGTATTCGTGTACATACAACTGCACCAAATTCGTTCACCAATAAATTTGTTCACAAATACTCACAATTTCATCCACATGTACATACAAGCACAAACACACAAGCATACATGCACAAACACAAACATACAATCATACATGCACAAACATACAAGCATACACAATTGACATTCAACACACTTGCAATTAATTCATTCTAAAATTAAGGCGATTATATTAAGGCATAAATTGTATATTTGTAATACAAGTGCACTTGTTAACTAAATTACAAAAAATGCTAGTGACATGAGAACATCTTAGTTCGTCAACATGTTTCTGATAAAATAACGAGTCCATCGGTCGCGAGTTTCATCGAGCTCCTGTTGCGAGAAGGGGTCACTACTTTTTGGGAAGACCTATCAAAAAAATACAAGTGTGAATGTTAATGACTAAATATTGAAACTACAATTGAATAACGATCTACATTACCTCGGATAGGCATACGTCTTGAGTTGTCAATTCGAGGATTTCCTCTATGTATCTCATCACGTAGTAACCACATTCCATATTTCCAACCTGCTTCCAGTACTACAAACATAGAAATTCGCTAAATATATGTTCCTAACTTAATTAACAAAAATGGGATAGAACGTATTCTCATTCCATGTCATGTTATTCCTTTTTTTGGGGTTGTTCTCCTACCACCTAAAGCTCTGTAAACATTAATTGCCCTGAGTAGCACAAGTTAAAATATGATTCAATAATACTAATAAAAATCCACGAATTACTTTTTTCAAGACTAAACGAACTTACAAATTTAGAAAAAAAAATATTGAGTCTCTTAGTTTATTCGACCACAACGGATCAAACCAATATGCCGAATTAGTCGTGGGGCATACAACGACAAGCATCCAATGAGCCCTGTTATATGTATAATTAGAAGCTTATTACAAAATAAAATTTCACTTTGAATTACAAAGTTTACCTCTCATGATAAGGGAGCAGATAATATCTTTTGTCTTCTTCTTTAAAGAATGTCCCAAGCTGACTCGATTTATCGTCATTCCCGTATATATATGTAGATGGACTGATAAATCTAAATACTTGATCCTCGGGAAAGATTGACCTTCTAGCGTCGTAAAGATGTCTACAAGTTTAAAAATTATACTTTATTACAGTTTTGATAAAATTATTCAATACTTTTCATTGTATACAAAAAACACTTACTTCACTTGCACGTCGATAATCATGATACACAACGAATCCATCGCCATGAACTGCATGATATCCTCTTTGGTGACGTAAAAAGCGAGAGGCAACCCTTTATCCCCCTCCAACTCCCAGGTACTTAAGGATTGTGCTTTCCTACCTACCATACATTGATACAACATTTTGCACCTACTTGGAAGCAAATTAATGTTGATCGGAGATTGGTTGTTTGTGTAGGATTTCGTGTCCCTATGTATGTATATATTTTAAAAAAATTAATACAACATACAACATCGAATTTCATATTTTCAACAATTTTATGTACATTACTTTGTGTTTATTCTAATAACATGCAACCCTACATTTATTAAAATAAACCACGAAGGTAGAATCATACCTAAAGGTTCTCTAAAACCTCTTTGAAGATCCGGAGTCGCGTTGCCCGTTGAATCGTCCACGGATTTGCCTCTGAGTGTTCACCAAATTGTAAACAAGATTAGAGAGAAAGGAGCTAGCCAATCAATCTCTAACAAGGTTTAGAATCTAGCTAATAACCCATCTTTAAGCTCCTAAGATTCTTATCTCTAAAACTTAAATTTACTAAGAGATTTTCCTGGTGATTAGGGAGAGATTAACGAGAGAAAGATTTTTGCATTAGTAGTAAACAAGTAGGAGTAGGGGTCCTTTTATAGTCTCCCAAAACATCCTTATCAAGAGCTATTCTTTAGCCATGATCTCTTGTTTATTCTCTCCTAAAATTAATCTCTAATTTCCACATAAGCACCCACAAAAAAACATTTTAATTAAATCTGGAATTAATCCACCCATGATTTAATTAATCTCTTAATAATTCAGGCAGAATCGTTCCAGTTCGGTTGACCGAGTATAACTCGGTCAACCGAACCGTTCGGTTATAACACGTGTTCAGTGCACCGTGATCTAGACGGTCGACCGAATCCGTATGAGAAAAATTCCCTGGAAGAATTCGGACGAACCACATCTTTTACTCGGTCTACTGTTGACCCACCAGAATCGCTCCTGGGACATAGTCATCGGATGACCGTGTCACCTTCGGTCTACCGAAAATACTACTTCTCGGTTGACCATGCACACTCTGTTAACTGAACCTGATTGTTCAGGCACTCCAGACAATTTCGGTCAACCAATTGCGCTTTACCCGTTCCCTATTCGGTTAACCGATCCGAAGATACCCCGGTCGACCGAACCATGAACGGTTCACCGTGTTTGACCCCGATTTTGCCTTTGTCAAATTTTGGATTTATTTCCAACAAAATTTGATCGTTTGGGTTTTTTAGCAAATTCATATCTTATATAATATATTATCATATGTAATATTAAATTATTACATCTCATAATATATATACATCATATGAATTTATTATGATTCTAATTATGTCAATTCTCATGACATATTGATTTTATTCATTAACCACATGTGTCATATTTTCACATGAAACCCGACACATCATATGAACTTAAAATCAAACCCCTTGTTTACCAGTTTTGTGGTGTGACCTATAGGAGGATCTAAGCCAAATTGACAGCGATATTAAACACTTAATATCTCAAACTATAAATGGTATCTAGCTACACATTATAGTTACCCAATTAGCATAGATGTCTTTGTTCCACCCGAACCAAAACACAATCCATTTAGTGATGTAAGTGCACCACTTGTGTCCGTCCCTTGCCTCATGATATTAAGAATATATACAAAGTAGAAATGTGTTATCTTTGTATTATATTCATTTCTTGATATCTCTAAGCTAATTATAACTATGTAACTTAACTCAAGTTACATTGTGCACATTATAATTTTGCTTTGTCAATGGCTCACTAATATCATCACTCAATTAAGAGGGGCAATAATAATCGTTTGACTAGCTATCTTTTCCAGCACAAGTCGTGTTCAACCAAATATTGTCTTTATCACTACACTCATTGATAGTTTTTGACAATAATCAAATTAAGCACTTCTTGAGTGAAAAAATATATGTCTCATATCTTAAGATCCAAGACACAATAAAACATTAATGACACGAAACACAATTCCATAATATTTTACTTGTTAGGTCTATTCAATATATAAAAGTAATCTTTTCCTCTTTTATATACTTGTGTCGTCAATTATTTGTAGAGCTACAACAATTGATGACCAACACGACAATCTTATCTCGGTGATTAATGTTCCATGTTAATTACCATGATTGTGAATAACTTTTGATTTATGTAAACCATTATCTTTTAGAGCTCTACGGTTAAGGACCAAACGCCTCTTCCTTAACACTTCCAAAAGACGAATACCATAATCAAGTAACAAAATGTTTGCACATTCAATTCATAATAATTGACATATAAAAGTAAAACTTTTAGAACACATTTCTTTCAGTTTGACCCTTTGCTCCGGGGACTTGACACCTTACAGATATAAATACAATCATTAAAATACAATTGTTAACAAATTTGAAGTTTAAAGTCTTTCAAAGTTAAACTATACCTCATGTTTGTCGTTTAGCTCTACTAAATAACTAGGTCATCGCACGAACCCACCGATAGCATCGCCGAGAGTAATAATCTCTTCTTCCGAAAATGGCACAAAAGCACCAGCATCTAAGCAACTCTCAACTGCAGCCTTCAATTCTCCCTCTTCTACCTCTGTGAAATGGTGTCTGGAGATGTTATAAACTTTCCTGTGTCCCACCAATCTTCAATCAGGGTCTTTGACACATAAAGCACATCTAGATCCATCCGCGAACTTTCCAAACGAGGGACCGCCGACGAAGGCCAAATCTCGAGAATGAGACACGAAATCATATTGTCGATCGGGGTGGAACACTGGCGGAACTAGAGGAGTAGTCTCCGAGGAAGAACCGGTCTTACGACGGGTAGGAGAAGTAGGCAAATCACGATCCAATCTCTCCCAAACAAGTTGCAACATATTCTTCAAATCTACGATCTCTTGCTGGCATTTGGTATGACCAGTCGACGAAGTAGACCGTTGAGTCTTTCCATAATATTGTCGAAGTCCAACTCTACTCCCTACCCCCCACGCACGACCGGGGTGTTCGTCATTTCCCAAGGCCTCACGTAGAATATCATTCCGAGCATCGGAAGCAAATTCTCCTTGAGATTCTCTCAACTTCAGAGAGTCCTAAGTTTAAAACAATATTTACTAACAATTGAAAAATATAAAATTAATGATTCTGAATTAATAACATATATATAAGTGATGCAACTTACTATCTTCGAGGCGATCGCTTGCGACTCGTCTGTAACGTACTCCCCTCTGGAGTTTACTCTCGCTCTCTTCCAAGAATCACAACGAGCTACGGGAGAAGGAGGAGATAGGTGATGCATTGCATACATTGCATCATATGTCTTTCATTTAGATTACTTTTACATCAATAAATGCTACTAAGGTATGTGTTTAGTCTTATTTACAGAATACAGGGACCTGAATGCAATTTACCAACATTCCGAGCATAAACGTGTGCAAAAGATTCACTTCTATCATAAAGACCGAATTCAAGTTTATCGGGTTTCAATTGGAAATGCATCCAAGCATAAAAGCATTCAAGGAGCTAATCACAAAAAGGTCAAGGACTTAATTGCAAAATGCCAAGGACCTAATTGCAAAAGAAAAGGATCAAGTTATTTTGTTGGAAAAGTCAAAAGAAAAATCAACTATAAATCTCCAACAATGGAAGGAATTAATCCGGAGCTCAAGACAATGGAAAGAAATCATCCAGACACGCAAATAAAGATCAAATCATACCATAAACGCGTGACAAAAATCCTGATTAAATCCGACCAACGTGGGAGGCGAATCCGCCGCACAATACACATGATGTGCGGCGATTCCGCCGCCCATTGGTCGATCCGTGTGTCCCAATTTCGTCCACTCGTGTATGGACACGTGTACTATCCAATTCTATACCTAAGTCCCTTGTAGCAACTATAAATAGAACCGAGAACGATGTAAATAGGGTCCTTGGTGGTTGTTCTTATTTGTGTACCTTAGTTTTATTAATAAAATTCTGTTCTTTTAATTCTTGTTTTAGTTTTCTTTTAATGTCTCAAGGACCCCTTCTTCTTCCTCCCTCCATGAGTTTCTAACTCTTTCCAAAGGGTGGAGGTGATGGAATTAGGGGTAGAGAAGATGAATGCATGTTATTGTTTTAAGTTCATGATTAGTATATTTTGATTACTTGAGTTTATGTTAAATCATTTATCTTGTAATGCTTCATAACTAACATGATTTATTTCAAGTTTCTCCATTCTCCAATCTACACCTAAATCTAAACCTCCACCCAACGGATTTCTCTTCTTATTTCTTGTTTTAGTTCTAATTGCTTTTGTTTCGTACTTTAGATAATTAAATCAAAAATACCAAAAACTCAACTTATTTCTTCCCCCTTCCTCCCCTTAATCGAAAATAACATTAACAACGAAATCTCTCCCTCCTTGTGTTCGACCCGTACTTGCCACCGCTTCATCGCGGCCGTGCACTTGCGGTATAAATAAAATTCCCATCAAGTTTTTGGCGCCGTTGCCGGGGAGGCGACGCAGATTTTTGTTGTTTTTGTGTTTTCGATTTTTCCTGTTTATCTTGTGCGCGATCTAAGTATTTGGATTTGTGTTTCAGGAGACAACAGAGCGCGCGGCGAAATACGAGCGCATTCTGAGCTTAAAGAGCGGCGAATCCGCCGCACCATAAGAAGCATTTGCGGCGAAAACGCCGCACAGGTTGGTCTTCCGGTCTTCAAATTTTGAGGGCGTCGTCGGCATCTCTGGGTGGTCGCATTGAGCTACTGGAATCTCCGAGAGCGGGCGGCGAACCCGACTGAGCATTGCGGAGGTAACTTTTCTTGCCTTTCTCGTAAAATCTGAATAGTTGAAAAGTTTCCTTTCGTAGAATTGCACGTGTTAGGGTTACAATTCCATAATTGGCAATAATTCAACTCTGACCTAAAATTGGCAAAATTAGAAAGACCTTAGTGCATGCATCATATAATGTTTTGCTTGCATTATTCTTGCTAAATTCTTGCAAATTAATACTTGTTGAAGATTGCTGGAGGCAAGGTACGTATCGAGGTTTTTATCGATTGCATTAGAGCATATAATTTAGCTGCATACAACCTTGCAATTGCCCCCATTAAAAGGACCATTGTTTGACTATCTTTGCTAGATTTAAGTTAAACTATCTTAAGGGCAACTCCGTAGGAAAAGATACGGTGGGGATTTCATCACCCTCCCGTAGCCCACAAACCACAATCCTAAAGTGTCGCCTAAGCCTAAAATTTAAAATCAATTAGACATTGGCCCCTAAGGACTCGGACTCAATTAAGGAGGAGATTGGTTTGACTTGCTATGACCTGAAGCTAATTGAATTCAATTTGGTGTCTAGAAAGTGTTTTTGTGTCGACGAAAGTCTTCCAAGCGACGTGGTTGTCTAATTGGCACCGACTCTGTCGGAAGCGCCCCCACTAGCTATACACTAACTGGCCAACTTGGTTTGATTGGTGAGGGAGGTGAATCAAGCAAACTAATTCGACTCAACCAGTTAGGAGTCGTCTAGATCTAAGTGACACTAGGTCTAGGATTGTTTGAACCGTGCTTGTTCAGGAAATTTCTGGCCAACCCTTGAATTTACCTTTAGAGTTAAGTTTCCCTTCTCGTCTGAGTCTTCTTTCCCTTCTCATCTTTACCTTTCTATTGTTTGTTTCCATTTTCATAACTAAAAAAAACGAAAATTCAAAAAAAAACTGTAATTAATTCTTGAAATTAAATTTGGAATTTAAATTTCGAATTTGAATTCAAAAATTGATTCAACCCGGTGCACTCAGATTTGGATTCGGGACTTGAGTAATCGACTCTCACGAGTTAATCTAGATTCCAGTCTGGAACTTAACCCCATTCCACCTGTTGCACCACCTCACCCGGATCTAATGGGTGAGAACGTAGTGGACCCGCCTGTTGCGCAACCTATAACTTTGAGGGATCGGTGCTACCCAACGATGGCTGCTCAGCCATCGTGCATCGTCATGCCCACCATACCGGGTCGCGACTTCAAACTTAAGGCACAATACATGAGTATGCTGCCTAAGTTCACCTCTAGGGAAGACCCATATCTCTTCCTTAGAGAATTTGAAGAAATCTGCTCTCTTATGCAATACCAGCATATACCTGAAGAGGCAGTGCGTCTCAAATTCGTGCCTCTAGCACTGAAGGACGACGCTAAGAAATGGCTATATAGTCTAGCCGAAAGATCTATTAGAAGTTGGGCCGAATTTGTTCAAGTTTTCCTAAAAAAATATTTCCCCAACCATAAGACTATGAAGATTAGGAATGAAATTGTTGCATTCGTTCAGTCTGAGAGCGAGCCGTTCTATTCCTATCTTGAGAGATTTAAGAGTGTCTTGACCCAATGCCCTCATCACGGAATTCCGAAGTGGCAATTATGCCCAATTATTTATGAAGGATTGACACCCACATCTAGAGTCATGCTAGAATCTGTGAGCCAAGGGAACTTTATGTCCAAAAATGAAAATGATGCCTGGACTTTTCTTGAGGATTTAGCTGAAAATAGTATGCAATGGGACAATGCTAGAACACCCATCAATCCGAGTATTGGATCTAGAATAGCGAGTCAACCCCGACCAGGTGTCTTAGCTATAGACTCCAACATAGCGGCTGAGGCAAAACTAGCCACCCTTATGCGTAGAATGGAAAGTTTAGAGCTGCAAAACCAAACCCGACAAGCATCCCCTATCCCCTGCTCTAGATGTGGTCAGACTGGTCATTTAATGGAGGACTGTGTGAACCTGGAACATGTTAATGCCACATTTAACAATTCTAGAAATGATCCTTACGCATCAACCTATAACCCAGGTTGGCGTAATCATCCCAATTTTTCGTGGACCCAACAAGGACAACCTCCTAGACAACAACCAACCCCATATAACCAAAATAATACATCATCTGGGGGTAATAATGGAAATCATGAGGTTAGGTTGACAAAATTAGAAAATTTAATGACAACTTTTATACAAACAACCAACCAATCATTCCAAAGGATAGAGACACAGGTCAGCCAATTAGCACAGATAATAGGTGAAAGAGAAAAGGGCCAATTTCCAAGTCAACCTGAGGTGAACCCCAGAACTAATAATCAATATCAATCTTATCAACCACCTTCAGGAAATAACAACCCTAGACCGGTTCAAATGGTTAATGAGGAAGGACCGTTCCAACAAATCAATGTTGTAGTATCATTACGGTCCGGAAGACAAATTGACAATAATGTGGTAAACCCTAGAATGACTAATCAATCTAGCCATCAAGCACCCACATATGACTTGACCATTGAACCCGACGTCCAAATTGAAAAGCCCAATCCACCTACCCAACCTGAACCTGTAGCTCAACCTGAACCTGAGCGAGTCTATGTGCCTAAAGCCCCATTTCCCAATAGACTCAAAAAGAACTCTAGTGCACAAATAGAGAAAATCTTGGAAGTATTTAAGCAAGTTAAGGTAAACATTCCACTCTTAGACATGATTCAACAAATACCTGCTTATGCTAAATTCTTAAAAGATTTGTGCACTAA
This sequence comes from Triglochin maritima, assembly GCA_963682175.1. Taxonomy (NCBI): domain Eukaryota; kingdom Viridiplantae; phylum Streptophyta; class Magnoliopsida; order Alismatales; family Juncaginaceae; genus Triglochin; species Triglochin maritima. The sequence continues at coordinate 33,819,364 of OY821786.1, forward strand.
GAAGAGAAAAACGAATGTACCAAAGAAGGCATTCTTAACTGCAAACATATGCTCAATTCTTTCCAACACATCTCCTATAAAATATAAGGACCCGGGGTGTCCCACAATTTCATGTTCAATAGGAGATACGTTTATCAATAAAGCCCTTCTAGACCTTGGTGCAAGCGTTAACTTGCTCCCATTTTCTGTCTACGAGCAACTCAACCTTGGTCCACTGAAACCCTCTAGGACAACCCTCCAATTCGCTGATTGTTCTGTTAAGAAACCAAGAGGTATAGTAGAGGACGTTTTGATTAAGGTTGGGGACTTCATTTATCCAGTGGATTTTGTCGTACTTGATACTGAACCTGTTGTAAATCCTAATCGACAAATCCCTGTAATTCTAGGTAGACCCTTTTTAGCCACTTCGGAAGCATTAATAAACTGTCGAAACGGACTCATGCAATTATCTTTCGGGAACTTAAAAGCAGAATTTAATATCTTCCATATTGATAATGAGCCAGAAATAATATGCAACCCAAGTGATGTTGTGATGAGAGCACGTATTTATCAGAATTCTGAATCAAATAAATCATCACATAAGCAAAAAGGAAGTAAGAAAAAAGGGAGTGATTCATTTACTCAACCACCATCACTCGAGCAAACAAGCGAACCAATTCAAGTGAGAAGAGTGGAATCTTTTCCTCAAGTCAACATGGGGAACAATTCAACTGGATACATGCACCAACATGGTGTCATTCAATCCAGTTCTGATTATGGTTGACTTTGAGCAAACTCAACCCCTCTACCGCAAGCCGACGCAGGTAATAAGTGCATTTATTGTATCTATGCATACATTGAGGACAATGCATGATTTAGGTGTGGGGGGTGTTTATATATGTACATATCTATCTATTTGATTTTCTGTTCTGCTTTATTTAAAAAAAAAAAATTAATCAATATTCTATGACATAGCTTAAGATTGAACTGCCAAAACCCGAGTACAAATTGCATTGAGTTCTTGTTCCTTATTATATGGTTCTGCTTGTAGAAATTATGGCATAAATCTAAGTTCCAAAGAAATAACCCATTACGCTTTAAGACATGTATGCACTTAAATTGGATGAATCAAATCTTTGAAGTGGTTGATAAAAAGCAGAGGTTGAGGAAAATATACCGGGAAGTGTGGACTTCTAATAGCAATTAAGCCTTGAGGAAAATAAAAATAAAAATAAAGGAATAAAGTGAAGAAAACACATTTTGCAAAATGATTACAAAAACCCAAGCCTTCGAGTCACTGGTCCGTAGGGGTATCTTGAAACCCGGTAACTTGAGTCTACCAGCTCGGGATTATCGACCAAACTCGCTACACAAATGCCAAAAGGGTAAAAGTGTCAAAAAGCAAATGTGTTGAATCACGGAAGAAAAGAAAAAAATAATAATACTCAAGGCCCAAAGCTAAAAGAATGATCCATGCCATGGTTGATCCGAATGATACTTCACCACCAGAGGAGGCGTGCAAAATAATTCAAGTGATAAACATGTATAGAAGGGTTAGTGGTGTGAATGTTGGAGGAACAAAGACCAAGTCATATTTTTTGAGCTAGATTTATATAATGAGCATGCGAGAACTTTAAGTGAGATGTATAAGGTGAAGGCAGAAATATTAAGAGCTATTAATGGAATGTTGAATTAAGACTTTGTGGGTATATCTGCTGAAAACCCTCAGGAGACAACACTCCTCCCCCTTGGCAACAAGGGGGTTTAAAGGCTTGTTGCACATGCTAAGTGCAACCGTGATTCCTACGAAAGTGAGTTAGGATTTCCCTGTTTTTATTTTTCTTATATTCTGTTTTGCTAGGGACTAGCAAAATCTAGGTGTGGGGGTATTTGATGCATTGCATACATTGCATCATATGTCTTTCATTTAGATTACTTTTACATCAATAAATGCTACTAAGGTATGTGTTTAGTCTTATTTACAGAATACAGGGACCTGAATGCAATTTACCAACATTCCGAGCATAAACGTGTGCAAAAGATTCACTTCTATCATAAAGACCGAATTCAAGTTTATCGGGTTTCAATTGGAAATGCATCCAAGCATAAAAGCATTCAAGGAGCTAATCACAAAAAGGTCAAGGACTTAATTGCAAAATGCCAAGGACCTAATTGCAAAAGAAAAGGATCAAGTTATTTTGTTGGAAAAGTCAAAAGAAAAATCAACTATAAATCTCCAACAATGGAAGGAATTAATCCGGAGCTCAAGACAATGGAAAGAAATCATCCAGACACGCAAATAAAGATCAAATCATACCATAAACGCGTGACAAAAATCCTGATTAAATCCGACCAACGTGGGAGGCGAATCCGCCGCACAATACACATGATGTGCGGCGATTCCGCCGCCCATTGGTCGATCCGTGTGTCCCAATTTCGTCCACTCGTGTATGGACACGTGTACTATCCAATTCTATACCTAAGTCCCTTGTAGCAACTATAAATAGAACCGAGAACGATGTAAATAGGGTCCTTGGTGGTTGTTCTTATTTGTGTACCTTAGTTTTATTAATAAAATTCTGTTCTTTTAATTCTTGTTTTAGTTTTCTTTTAATGTCTCAAGGACCCCTTCTTCTTCCTCCCTCCATGAGTTTCTAACTCTTTCCAAAGGGTGGAGGTGATGGAATTAGGGGTAGAGAAGATGAATGCATGTTATTGTTTTAAGTTCATGATTAGTATATTTTGATTACTTGAGTTTATGTTAAATCATTTATCTTGTAATGCTTCATAACTAACATGATTTATTTCAAGTTTCTCCATTCTCCAATCTACACCTAAATCTAAACCTCCACCCAACGGATTTCTCTTCTTATTTCTTGTTTTAGTTCTAATTGCTTTTGTTTCGTACTTTAGATAATTAAATCAAAAATACCAAAAACTCAACTTATTTCTTCCCCCTTCCTCCCCTTAATCGAAAATAACATTAACAACGAAATCTCTCCCTCCTTGTGTTCGACCCGTACTTGCCACCGCTTCATCGCGGCCGTGCACTTGCGGTATAAATAAAATTCCCATCAATAGGTTACTTGCTTGCTCCTCACTCATACCGAAGTCAATTGCCTCTTGTTTCTTCTGAGCATTTTTTTCAGTCATCATTTGTGCTTCTAACTTTTGGTACCTCGCTCGAGACATACGATGTGTATACTTGTTCGAAGATCTAATCTTTTAGTTTTTTGCTCGGATGGCCTAAAATCAAGTTTATTAGATTGTCACTAAAATCAATAACTAAAAAGTTTGTTTTGAAACTCATTTACTATATTCTAAATTAAACTCAGTTACCTCAAACTCCGGGCTATCTCTGGATTTTCTGAATAGCTCCCATTGATTTGGAGTGATAAAATTATAAAAAACGCATGGATTTCTATCCTGGTAGTCTCCGAATATGTACTTGTTTGTTAAATTTGTTTTGAAATCCGTCCAACGAACTGACATGTATGTCATCCACTTTTTCTTCAACTTGTCAGTAGATTGGAACTCAAAAGATTCCTACAACACGTTAACTTTATATATATATATATATATATATATATATATCTAAATTTTGACTAAAACTATAGAAATCTATAATGGAATCATTACCCGCACGTTATCCCATATTGTGTCCTTCAACTTCTCATCTACATCAGCCCAACTTGAGAAACAAATGTCAACTTTGGCCCTCGCTAAGCTACCCGGAAAACTTTTCCAATTATCAGACAGCATGCCTAACGGCTCAAGACGGTCATCAAACTGGATCGGAACTCCACCGTCTCTATTTCTTCTCCCCACGAATTATTTCATGAGACAAGGACCTCGTGTACTGTATGTCTTCGAGCCTTCAGACTCTAAGGAAGTGGGTTTCTTTTTCGGAGCCATTATACTATAAATGATAAATTCAAGTCATTAAATAAGGTCAAGACATTAAATGTCTATTACAATGTGTTACACCAGAAAATTTGCACCTTTACTGTTTTTTCCTTAATGGATTTTCAATCCATATACCTTCACCGTGGTCATCTCTAAACATACAAGTCTCAACATTTATTTCTTCATCTACTGAGTTCAACTCAGGTGCTTGCTTAGAGAAAGGTGGTGTCTCTTCATACTTGATCAGACTATCATCTGATACAAATTTTTTCTTCCCTTCCAGAATTACTGCCCATTTCTTATCACATGGATCAGCCACATAGAAGACTTGTTTCGCTTGGGAAGCAAGAATAAAAGGTTCTCCTTTATACTCTTTTTTGAAAAATCAATTAAAGTAAACTCATAGTCATCCACTCGAACTCCATTTTTATTATCAGCCTACTTGCATCTAAATACAGGTACTTTGAATTTAACAAAGTCTAGCTCTCATATGTCTTCAATTACACCGTAATAGGACATGTCGGCGTATACAGGATTCTTGTCTTTAGAACTAGACACATGCAAAGACTCTGCTATTAAGGTGACGTCCTGTTCTTAACAACACTTTTCGCATCTTCACAAACTGTGTAGAAAGAATATCCATTGATATCATAACCATTGTAACTTATAACAACAGAATGCGGACCGTAGGCCAACCATTGTATTGTCTCAGAAACATCACGCTTGTAAACCAGATTTTGAACCAAGAGATGAAATTCTTATTGTGACTATTAATTACTTGTTGATCACTCCACAAAGGATTTCTTTCCTTTAGAAACTTCATGTGTTCATTTAGGAAAGGTTGAACATCATTCGAATTGCACAACACATAAAAATATACTGTCATTAAGTCATCGTCATTTGGATTTAACATTTTCATCCCACGTGTCCCTTTACCATCGACACGTTTATCATGACGATTCTTTGGAAGTCCAACAATTTTGGTGTTTGCTAGGTATCCAGTGCAAAACTCGATAACCTCCTCAGCTATGTATCCTTCAACAATACTAGCATCTGGTCTTTGACGATTTTTGCAATAACTTTTCAACACTTTCATATAACGCTCGAAAGGATACATCCACCTTAAAAAAACTGGTCCGCACAATTTAACTTCTCTAACCAATCAATAACAAGATGAATCATAATGTCGAAAAAAGCAGGGGGGAAAAACATCTCCAACTGACATAATGTGACCACAATTTCATTCTGTAACTTATCTAACTGCACAGGATCGACCACTTTACTGCAAATCTTATTGAAAAAAGAACACAAGTTTATTATTGCATGTCTAACATCTTTCGGTAGTATGGATCTCAGTGCTACAGGTAACAACTACTGCATTAAAGTATGACAATCGTGAGACTTCATCCCCACAAGTTTCAAATCCTTCATAACAACAAGACTACTGATATTCGAAGAATAACTTTGTGGAACCCTTACATCGTGCAAACACTGACAGAGAATTCTTTTCTCCTTTCTAGACAATGTATAACTAGCTAGAGGTAAGTAATTCCGATCTCCTTTCTTCTCTAGTGCCAACATTGCTCGTATACCAATATCAACAAGATCAAGTCTTGCATTATATCCATCTTTGGTTTTACCAGGTATGTTCAACAGAGTGCCAACAAGACTATCACAAACATTTTTTCTCTACGTGCATCACATCAATACAATGTCTAACTTCTAAAGTTTTCCAGTAAGGAAGATAAAAAAATATGGATCTTTTTTTCCAACTACTTTTGTCGTTTGCTCGTTTGTAAGGTTTTCCAAATTCACATTCAATGTTCCTTACACGTTCATACACCTTTTCGACGCTGATTTCAAATGGCGGATTATGAAACTCCTGTTTTCCGTTAAATGCCTTCTTGAACCTACGATAAGGATGGGAGTCCGGCAAAAATCTCCGATGACCGAGATAGACAGTCTTAGAACCATTAACTAGTTGCAAAGAACATGTATTTTCCTCACAAATTGGACAAGCTTTATGACCTTTGACTGAATATCCAGACAGATTACCATAAGCTGGAAAGTCATTAATCGTGCAAAATATCATTGCCCGCATTAGGAACGACTCCTTACGATAAGAATCAAAAACTGACTCTCTGTCATCCCACAATATCTTTAGGTCGTCAATTAAAGGTCTTAAATACACATTGATGTCGTTTCGAGGTTGTTTCGGACCAGAAATCATTAAGGACAACATGATATATTTGTGTTTTATGCATAACCACGGGGGCAGATTGTAAATTACAAGCAGAACGGGCCAAGAACTGTGAAGGCTACTCAAACTACCGAAATGATTCATTCCGTCAGTACAGAGTCCAAGTCGTACATTCTTGGATTCTTCACTAAACACAGGAAAGTCGAAATCTATTTTTTCCACTGAGGTGAATCTGCAGGGTGATGTAGCAACTGATCATTTGGTTTCTCACGATCAGCATGCCATGACATGTTCTTGGAATCCTCCTTACCTGCAAACAAATGTTTAAGCCTTGGTATTATCGGAAGATACCACAAAATCTTAGCAGGAGGTCCTTTGATTTTCATCTCATCAGCCTCTTCATTGTGGTTTGGTCCATTACGTTTCATTTTGTATCTTGAAACATTACACCTGGGACAGGAATGTAAGTTTTCAGACTCACCCCTATACAATATACAATTGTTCGGGTTCGGGCGTACGTGTATCTTCCTATATTCCATTCCCATAGGACACAACACTTTCTTAGCATCATAAGTTCTATCTGGAAACTCATTATCATTTGGAAGCATCTCTTTCAATAACTTCAACATTGATGTGAAACTGACATCATACCAACCATTTCCAGCTTTTAAATTGTACAACTTCAACACCGCTGACAATCTAGTGAATTTGTTACAATTCTTATACAACGGCTTCTCATTGTCACTCAACAAATTACCAAGTAAATATGGGTTGGACGAAAACTTTTCAGCCATATCCTGAACCATTTCCTCTAAGTGATCTTCCACTCTAACGTCTTCCCCATCAGTCTTGGAACGACTAAATGATTCATTTTCGTCGTGATCCACCGTCTGTAATTTGGGTCGAAACCTTTCTCAAACAAATGATCTTTCATTTTCCGAAAAGTCAGCACTGACATATTATGACACTTATTGCACGGACAATATGTCATGTCGTTGTCTTTCATTTTCTTGGAAAGTTTTTTGGCAACCTCTAAGAATATATTCACTCCGTTCTCATACTCATCACTCAATCTGTTTGAAACAATCCACTCTCGATCCATTTCAACCTAAACATTAACAAAAATGATAGTTATTATTGGAGACAATAAATAAAATTTCAATTTAAAAGAATGTGTTCGTAGATGAGAAGATTCAGAGACATTAAGATGAGAAAAGAATGACTCAGAGGAGAGGAGATGAAGTCCTTAATCTAGCTTGGGAATAAGGAAGGTTAGAAACCTAACTAAGCAATCAAGGTCAAAACAGCCTAAAGTCCACTATAGGTCCTTAGTAATAGACGACGCCTAACTTCGAGGTCCCACTGAGGACCACTAGTTTGTAGGAAATCAAGAATCCGGAGGTCCCTAATATTCTCAGGGAGACTAGATGGGCAATGACGTTCAGGCCAAAACGGTCTTAAACATTGAGGACCACTAACATTGGCAACCTCTAAGAACATATTCACTCTGTTCTCATATTCATCACTCAATCTGTATGAAACAATTCACTCTCGATCCATTTCAATCTAAATAGAGGCAAAAATGGTAGTTATTATTACAGAAAATAAATAAAATTTCAATTTAAAATAATGTGTTCGTAGATGAGAAGATTCGGAGACATTAAGATGAGAAAAGAATGACTCAGTGGAGAAGAGATGAAGTCCTTAATCTAGCGTGGAATAAGGAAGGTTAGAAATCTAACTAAGCAATCAAGGCCAAAACAAACCAAAAGTCCACTATAGGTCCTTAGTAATAGACGACGCCTAACTTCGAGGTCCTACCGAGGACCACTAGTCTGTAGGAAATCAAGAACCCGGAGGTCCCTAATATCTCAGGGAGACTAGATGGGCAACGACGTTCAGGCCGAAACGGTCTTAAACATCGAGGACCACTAATCTATAGGAAATCAAGAACCCGGAGGTTCCTAAAATCTCAGGGAGACTAGATGGGCAACGACATTCAGGCCATAACGGTCTTAAACGGTTTCCTCTCCTCAATGCGTCCGAAAATCCTAGGGGCCAACGTCTAATTGATTTTATTAAGGCTCTTTTATTAAGTGGTTTTTGGGCAAAGGAAAGGGTGATGAAATCCCCCACCTCATCTCCTATAGGTGACTGCCCCCTAAGTGTTTTTCATACCTTAATCTAACAAACAACACACCAAACAAACACTCACCTCACTCTTGTTCCAATGAAATTCCTACTAACTAATGTGTGCTTTCTAATGAATGATGAGTGAAAGATATTATGTACCTTACGCCAGCAATCTACGACATAAATCGTAAAATTTATAATAAATACGATGAATGCAAATCCTATATGATGAATGACTTAGCAAATATTGTCTAATCTTTTGCTTTAGGTTATTAAAGGCCAAGTTACTTAAGGGGGTCAATGAGTTATTATCATAATATTGAAAATTCAAAAAAGCAAGACAATAAACATTTTAAATATTAAAAGCAAGTATTAAGAATAATTACTTGGATTGACAGAAAAAATATTTTAAATACAAAATATCATGTTATTAATAACACTTGAAAATAAAATTTTATTGAAATTTTGGCAGAACCTCCCCTTAAAATTTTATATGTAAAATTCTTCAAATCCTGGAATTAACAAGAAAAATGTATATCTACTCACATTCACATCATGCATTTCTCCACTACATCACATTTACTTACAAATCTACTCATGTTGAAATACACATGAATGAGGTCCATGAAAATGTTAGTTTATTTACATTCAAATTTACTTAATAATGCATCCCAAACAACTCTCCATTATTACTTAAATCATCCAACCAACCCAACTCAACTCAATCCAAAACAAACCAATCGAATGAACAAGTGAAATCAAATGATATCTCATTAATAAAGGCAACATCCATCATCATAACATATAGCAATAACATATAAAAAAATTAATTAAACATTCACACAATCACACTCAATTCTCGTCAACCAACTAAACAATCCAAAATGTACACTCACACAATCCAAAACATTCACACAATCACACTCAATTCTCGACGAATCCAAAATTCACAATCTCCACAACAAACTAAACAATCCAAATCCAAACACCACAATCTAAAATACAAATCCAAACACCACAATCTAAACATATCAAATAGGAGAACCTAATCAAACAAGATACAAGACAAGACTAGTACATTTCCTTTTGCCTAAACTTGAAGTTAATTTTTCTACATGTGGTGAAACACGAACCAGAGGAAGAGGGGAAAGCTGCAGCCGACGTCGTAGAGGAGGTGCGGTACAGGTGGTCGCGCCAACAACTACACCCACAATTACACTAAATCAAAAAACTAAATAAAAAAACTCAATCCACAACTACACAAACAATATGAGCACGAACCAAAGGAGGAGGAGGTCGTGGCTGCGGTGACAGCGGTCGTGGAGGAGGGTGCGGTGACGGTGGTCGCGGCGGGTTACGGAGACGGTGCAGAGGGACGGAGAAGGGGAGGATAGCACAAGGGACGTCGCTGCGGTGCCGGAGACGGTGCAAATCGGTCGGAGATCGGGCGCGGAGGAGAGTTCGTGAAGGGAATGTGTTCTAAAAGTTTTACTTTTAAATGTCAATTATTATGAATTGAATGAGAAATCATTTTGTTCCTTGTTTATGTTATTCATCTTTTAGAAGTGTTAAGGAAGTGGCTCTTGGTCCTTAACCGTAGAGCTCTAAAAGATATTGGTTTACATAAAACAAAAGATATTCGCAATCATGGTAATTAACATGGAACATTAATTACCGAGTTAAAATTGTCGTGTTGGTCATAGATCATTGTAGCTCTACAAGTGAGTGACAACACGGGTATGCAAAAGAGGAAAATATTACTTTTGTATACTGAATAGACCTAATAAGTAAAATATTATAGAAATGTGTTTCTGTGTCATTAATATTTTATTGTGTCTTTGGTCCTTTGATATGAGACTTATATCTAATCACTTAATGAATACTTAATTAGATCAGTGTCTTGAACTATCGATCAGTGTAGTGTAAAGGCATTGGTTGGTTAAGTATAACTTTCGTTGGAGAAAATAGTTAGTCAAAAGATTATCATTGCCCCTCTTAATTGAGTGATGATATTAGTGGGCCCCTTGATAAAGCAAAGTTATAATGTGCACAATGTGATTTGAGTTAAGTCACATATTTATAACTAGCTTAAAGAGATCAAGAAATGAATACTAATACAAAGATGACACAATACTACTTTGTGTGTATTCTTAATATCATGAGGTAAGGGACGGACACAAGTGGTGCACTCCATCACTAAGTGGATCGGGTTTTGGTTCGAGTGGAATTGAGACATCTAACTAATTGGGAGCTATAATGTGTAGCTATCTTATAGCTTGTGATATTAAGCTCTTAATATCACTGCCAACTTAGTTTAGATCCTCCCATAGGTCACACCACAAAACTGGGAAACAAGAAATGGGGATTTTGAGTTCATAGGATGTGTCGGGTTTCATGTGAAAATATGACACATGGGGTGAACAAGCAAAATCAAAATTATGTTGTGATTAATAACATAATTAGAATCTAAATTGAATTCATATGTGATGTAAATATTATGGGGTGTAATGTATTATCATTACATAGGATAATATGTTACAAAAGTTGTGAATTTATTACTAATCCCGAAATGTCAAATTTTGTAGGGGTTAAACCGAAATTTGACAAGTCTGCAGCACAGTGCACAAACGGTTGACCTCTAAACAGTAAACGGTCGACCGGATGTGGGACGGTCGACCGCAATATTACACGGTCGACCGGATGTGTGCACATCGTAACAGGGATTTCGTCTGTTCGTTTTCGGTCGACCGAATTTATCGGTCGGTCGACCGAACATTGTGATGAAATATTTTAATGTTGCGAGCGGTTGACCGAAACCAGGTCGACCGGACCTCGCAGACGGTCGACCGGTCAGACGGTTTTATGCAGAATTAATTTAAGAATTAATAAGATCATGCATGGAATTGGTCCATAATTGATTTAATTCGTGGCTAAGATTATTTATTAATAAATAATGGATGGTTAGATGGAATTTTGCATGGAATCATGGGCAAGAGGTTGCACATGAATAGGTAATTAGGAGAGAACCTATAAATACAAGGTTATCTCATTACCTCCTTAATTCATTCATTATTTTCTTGAGCAAAATTCTCTCTCCATAATTCTCCACGAAAATCCATTAATTCTTAAGTTTAGTTTTAGTTCTTAAGAGATCATCTTCTCAAGGGAATTAAAGAGGGGTTAGTAATTAGATTCTAAACCCTATCGGAGATCGAGAGACTAGCTTCCCTCTCTCCGATCTTGTTTAGAGTTTGGTGAATACTCGGAGGCATCCGGCGCGGCGAGAAGCATCCCCAACGTTTCCGAATCTTCAAGAAGTTTTTGAGAACTTCTAGGTATGAATTTCGGAGCCCTTGTTTGTTTTAATAGAGTTTTGAAACTAGATGTTAAAACAAACTGATGCATGCATGAAATAAATCAAAGAAAATTGTAATTAATCCTTATTATACATAAAAACCTCGAAAATATATATGTATAATTAAACATGAAATCCTACAGTTCGGTCGCGGGACGGCTAGGGTTTGGGTGGGTTTTCGTTTGAGATGAATGGCAGAAACACGTCTGTTCGATTTCTTTAAGACATATAGACGTCGGATGTTAGCGATATCCGACGTCTATACCTTGACGTCTATATGCATGGAGTATAGACGTTGTATGTCCATAAAATCTGACGTCTATAGGTCGACGTCTATGCCCTATAGACGTCGGATTCGTGGGGTATTCCAACAACTGACATCTATATGTCGACGTCTATACCCTATAGACGTCGGATATACTGGGTATTGTAATAGCCGACGTCTATATGACCATATAGGCGTCGTCCATAATAACAACCGACGTCTATTCTGTCATCTCCCTACTAGACGTCGGCCTTTATAACGGCCGACGTCTATTTGGCGACGAGTAAACCCTATTCTGCACTAGTGTAACCAATTATATGTTTGAAAATTGAAAATAGAAGTACATGTTTATGGGATTGTTTGATTTGGAGCAAGTTGAATGATGCTTTTTTTAAATTCATTTTTTACCTCAGAGAATATTGGTTATCTTCGCTGATTTTGTGGTCCTTAACAACAAGTTTTTATGGGCATTGTGGCTCAATGGTTGTCGTTCTGAATTCTGTGTGTACTCAAATATTCTACATTGAGGTTAGTTTTTTGGATTATTCTACAAAAGTCAAGTATCTCATGCTTGATCACAATATGAATAATCAATTTCTATATTTCAATTTAGTCTTACTTCCATTCTCATGTTATTTGTACTTAGGTACTATTTAATGAGATTGATGGAATCAAATAGAAGTTGGATGTACGATGAAAGAAGTATTTGCACATTTAGAGAACGACTTAATGATTTTCTGGATTTCACATTTATATCTAGTCAAGGTTCACATATAGTATGTCATTGTTCTAAATGTAACTGCTACCCACTCTGCGCACCAATTTCTCCCGCCAAGAAAGCAACACCGTCGGTATATAATCGTCACAATATCTGTGGCCGAATGTCTACAGTGAGCGCCACATTAGTGACGATAGTTTGTCATCGTTGTTGTGCCCTTGCGACGGATATTTATCTACAACCAAGGATAATTCCCGTGGCTAAAAGATAAAACTGTTGTAGTGACCCAAAGATCAAGACATACACATCTAATATAAATCAAAATATATATTAACACTTTCAATACACATACTAGAAGACGGGAGCGGGAGCGGCAGCGAGATGACGGGATCGCTGAAGATGGTGGAAAAATTCCACGGTCGGCGGATAAGAAAAGTGGAGAGGTGGGGAAAGAGGGGTTGGCCGCCCTTTTCTCGACCTAGGTAAAAACGGTATCGTGGACACCATTTTCTGTATAGTGAAAACGGTATTGGCGATGCCATTTTTTGTAAAGTGTAAAAACAAATAATATTGGTGATGTCGTTTTCATTAAAGGTATAAAGTTGCCCTTCTCTCGACCTAGGTAAAAATGATATTGTGAATACCATTTTCAATATAATGAAAACGGATTCGGCGATGTCGATTTTAGCAAAGTGTTAAAACAAATAATATCAGTGATGTCGTTTTCATTAAAGGTGTATTATGAAAACGTTACCACAAGCGTCGTTTTTGTGTCTCATATTTTGTCAAATAAGTTTTTCATCGTTATATTCTTCCAATTATTTATTTTTTTAATGATTATTTCAAAAAAAAATTTACCAACATCATATTTCTTTATTTTCACAAATATAAAAATGAGAAATAACAAAACAACTACTACGTTACGTAGTAGAATTCAGCATTTTTTATTTTTTTTTGCTTTTACACTTAGGGTTTGTATTACATGTCCGTGTACCTTTTGTAAATAGACTAGTAATATTTTTTATAAAAGGTGGATAGGAGGCAAAATCCAAAGACGTCAAAAATCCAAAGTTAACATTAGTCATATATTTTCATTAGTCATTTTCAACACGTGACAATTAATCACATAAACAATTAAAAAAGAGAGCTCAATAATGCTCTCCATGTCTCCTTTCATCTATATTTAGGTGTGCGTTGAGTGTAGATAGTCATCAGTCCCATGACCAAAAGCATTCGTAGATAGCCATATATGTCATTGATGGACATCTTCGCAATCTTTGTATGCATGGTGGTAGCACTGGCGACCATTACAAGAATCCTTGGAAGCAACAAGAAGAAACACCTCAACCTTCCTCCAGGAAAAATGGAGGGTTGGCCTTTGGTCGGAGAGTTTTTCCAGTACACATCTCCCATGCCATCAACTTCTCTTGGATCTTACGTAGAAGAGAAAGTGAAAAGGTAAAATCACATCTTTCTTCTTTAGGTAAGTCATATATATATATTCTTGGATAACAATGTATCGATCTTCTTCTTTCCCGACGCAATATGATCGTATTAATTATGTTATTGTCGTCCTAAAATCGATTTGTGTTGAATAAAAGATTCAAAATGTTTCCAAGTAGAATCATACATATTTGTCCAATCGGTGATATATATATAGAAGCTAAACCATTATTTGTCAAGTGGATGAGGCCACACTCCCTTCAAATTCAATGGGATCTCTTGAGGATTGGGTTTAATATGATTTTTTTGTTTGGTTTGTATAAGCACATGCAAAATGGTCAGCTTCTTCTCTTTTTGCTTCGATTTCTGAATATTAATTAACCAATGTGATGCATATATGTTGCATATGGAGATAATCCTAATATTAAAGTAATACTAATTTTTTGATGATCTTAGATAAATTCTCGCTTGTGTATGTATATTGTCCCATATAAACAGGAAAAACTGCACATCGGCTAAAGAATTTTGAAGATAACCTCTTCGATTAGACATGAGAGTCGGACCCAGTTGGGCCTAACCTCGGTCAAACGGGCCGTCTAAATTTTGTTTTTAAAAAAATCCTAAAAAATCTTTAAAAAACCTAAAGTGCCTCCAAAAATCTAAAAAACCCTAAAATAAATGAAAATAACAAATCCACGGGCCGGGTGTGGTACCTAGGTCTATCTTCGATCAATGCTTAATTAGGTACAAAATATATTAGTGTAGCTGTGTAGGTACCAATTATCTCTTAATTTACAATAATATTTTTCGTATTTGTGGAGTTAATTTCGATGATGTGGTTAGTCATCTTAGACCATGTTTGTCCCCATCAAATTAACAAAAAAATGTATTTTCCAACAGAGATATGAACCAAATACATACTCCTATATATATTTTTGAAAGATATTTATATATTTATTTGTGAATCCATGCGACAAATGATTGAAACTTATGGATCATGGCAACGATGTCACTCTTACGCTTACAATACTCAGTGGCGTATTTTAAGTTTCGATTTTGAGTACGTACGTATTTGTTGGCAGGTACGGAAAGATATTCAAGATCAATATTTTTGGGAGTCCGATTATCATTTCTACGGATAAAGAGTTCAATAGGTTTGTGCTTCAAGACGAGGGAAAATTCTCGGAATTATTTTTCCCCAAGGCATATGATGAAATACTTGGGAAGACATCAAAAGAGATGGTGGTCGGAGATAAAAGGCGACCTGTGAAGATTCTCATGAACCACTTCCTTGCCATTCCAAGCCTGCAATCGCACTTCCTGACGACTTTCCAGATTCATGTATTGCAAACTCTGCAATCATGGAAGCAAGGAGTTAATTTTTCTGCACAAAACCAATTAGAGAAGGTTAATTTGTATATATACTTCAATTTTGATCTCCAAAGATCGTCACAGATTTATTTATGCACCGAATCTGCTAGGATCAAGATTGGAAAGTTCCATTAATTTATGCGTTAAGGTTTATTTGTTGTTCGTTTGACATCAGTTTAAGGCTAATATAATATTAAAAAATAGCAAATAAATATAAAAATAGGATTTTCCTTTCTTGACATTTTGACTTAATTCATCTCTTTATTAGAACTAAATTATAAAAAAATGTAATTCTTGTAGTGAACATTTGAACTTATCTCTTTTGTTAGAAGTATAATGATTTAAATATAAGCAATATTATCTTATAAATTAATATTATCTATGTTTTTGCAGCTTAGTTTTTCTACAATAATGAACAATATGTTAAGCCTGGAACCAGGAGAGAGAGATATGGAGGAGCTATGGAGATTATATATTTACTTGGGGAAAGGGTTGTCCTGTCTCCCTGTGGATGCACCTGGGACAACCTACAGGACAGCTTTGAAAGTTCGTGTGAATATTATATACTTATGCGGGTTTATTTAATTAGTAGTTACAAAACAAACAAATTGTTATTTAATTATACACATTTTAATGTTAAATAATGAGTTTTTGAAGTTAAAGAGGGCAAAGTGTTACAAAATTAAAACTCAGGGGAGGTAACTGTTAACTTTAAAACTTTAAGGGGGCAAAATGATACCAAGACATAGTTCAGAATGACAAATTGTAATCAACCCTTTATTTAATTAGTAGCTAGAAAACAAACAAACAAACAAATTGTAATCCAGTTTTTTTAATCTTTTATACATCTTAAAAAAGATTATTTCGATTTCATTTTTTCAATTCAATACCCATTAAATCCTTTGTTTTGGAAAATAAATTTATATTGATAATTTGTGAACAATACACTATAGACTATAGTGTTATAGTTAAATCAACATGGTTTTCGGTACAATAATAGGTTTCTTAAGAAACATTTAGAAAAAAGGACATGACATGTTTGAGAAGAAGTAAAAAAATGCATTACCTACTTTTATTTCAAGTATATTATATTTGAAATATAAATGTGTAACATATTATTCACGGTGATCTACATATAATATTATTACGCGGAGTTAACTTTAATTATCTCTATGAACACGAGTATCCTTGTTGCTGGATACATATTAATATTAGGTATTCATATATTAAGAAACCATACCTCTATTTTTAATTATAGGGTAAATTACTTGGATATACCTACGAAATTGACTTTATGCAATTTGAAATAAACTATTTGATTTAAGGTCATAGAAAAACCAATAAATTTATCTTTATGTCATTATTATTTTTCTCAATATGATTCCGTCAGCAAGAGTCTCCGCTACCATTAGACATGTGTTCATGCTTGTATTTGAGGGTTCTTAAAATTAGTCTTTAATCCTAATTAAATGTTTATAACTGACCTAATCTAATCTAATCCCAAGAAAAATTCCAAAATAAACCCAAATCCAAACCTAACCTCCTTCTCCACCACCCGACCTCCCTTAAATTCCGTAAAGTCGCATTTTGCTCCCCTAACCTTTGAATTGGAAACTTACTCCCGGCCTCATCTATGAAATTCTAGCAAGTTGCTTCACTCTCTAATATTTTAATAAATTAATTCACAAATTACCGTTTTTAAACCCAAGTTGCCGCGAAAACGAGATGACACTAGCTCTGATGTCCACCCAAGCATTCATCAACTCCTTCAACATCTGCAAACATTATCATTATGAAAATTGAACCTAATTAAGAAATAGTTTGCATCAATTTTCCTGTGTTCGTTCATGTCGTGAAAGTAGAATTGATGTTGTCGTAGAATAATAATTAATACAGTATCACATTATGTACGTATTGCAATTCAGTATGCATATAAGTATTATTATTGTCGTATACAGTCGAGGAAAGCGATAACCAAAATCCTCGAACGTATAATGGAAGAAAGGATTGATAAGAAGAAAAAAGAGGAAGAAGATGTTCAAGTGAGGGACTCGGATTACCTTGACACCATTATTGAAAGCATGCATCTACCACAAGAATACCCAATCGATCATATTCTAGGGTTGTTAATTGCTGGATACGAGACCTCCGCCACCACAATGGCAATGGCCATGCATTTTCTTGCAGGTTGTCCCCGAGCAATTCAGCACCTCAAGGTAAAAAAATATATTGCATTTAATTATAGTTAATAAAACAGATAATTATTTTAAACAATTCAAAATATCACCAACACCACTAATCTTAATTGCCTAGGATTTTGAATCATACTCAACCCTCCTATATATATATATATATATATATATATATATATATATATATCACACTCATTATTGCAGCAATTTTGCAGTTAAATTGCAGTGTCTGAAAATATGGTGTATGAATTTGCATCTACTAAATGAAAGAATCAAGGTTAAATGGATGACAAAGGGTATATAAGGAAGGCTTGGTTAACTCGAAAGAAATCAGAGTTTTATATGTACAATGAAGGGTGTCAACAATTAATTCTCCCTTAACTAGCTAAGTGCATGGTAGTTTAAATTTGGCACGCCTAACTTCCGAAGAAATGGTTTGTTAATTTAGATGAAGTATATCAAATAAATGTAATGTGAGCTTTAAAATTAAGATAATGTGGTATAAAGTTAACACACTGATAAGCGACCAGTGACAACATTTTATGCTTAGGTCAAGGATGATCTGGATTATTTTGATTAACCTTTGGTTTATTTTTTTATTGGCATATGGTACGATAGGAAGAACATGTGGAGATCCAAAGGAGAAAGAGAGAGAGGGGTGAATCATATTTGACATGGGAGGATGTCAAACTTATGGAATTCACTCGCTGCGTAAGTCAATTGTCAAAGTTTTCGAATGCAAAAAACATAAGCCATAAAGAGTGTAATTTAATACTTTATGTTATTTTGTTGCAAAAAAAACAAAACAAGTAGAGTTGGCTTTTGCAATTGGCGTTTTCAAATTTCTTTATCATCAAAGCAAAATATAAATCAGCCTATAAGTAATGTTTGATCAAGAAATTTGTTTGTCTAATTTTGTAGGTCATAAAGGAGACATTACGACTTGGTAATATTACTAGAGAATTGTACAGAAAAGTTACAGCGGACTTTCGATACAACGGTAACTTAATGTCCGATCCCAATTTAATTTGAACTTCCATGGAGTTATTGTATTAAGGGATAATTATTATTTTGATATATACCTACTCTTGCTTCATTGATTTCATGAGCAAAAAAGTAATCTTTGGTATCTGTTACCAATATTTACTATTATTTGTGGATTATATATTCATCGATCAAAACTGTTTCTGGCATAGGATATGACATTCCACGCGGATCGACCTTATTCCTGAACCTCGCAGCTGCACGTTTGGATCCCGAACTGTTTGAAGAACCGCATCGTTTCAATCCATGGAGATGGCAGGTTAATTTTACTTCTATTGCCTTTATTTGTAAATCAACTAAGTAGAGATGTGAAAATAATTAACTTCATTCCCCTGCATCAGTTTAACAGATAATTTTTAGTGTTTCAAACACCCCCAAAAGAAGACATTAACTTTATCAATCAATCAGTATATATATATATATATATATATATATATATATATATATATATGTGTGTGTGTGTACACATGAATATCCTTGCTAACTAATGACGTTAAGTATTGCAAGTTTACTACATATATAGCCTTTGAGCATAAGTTGTTGTGATTGGTAGAATGTAGATGAGAACTCAAAGTTGTCGAAGAATTATATGCCTTTCGGAAAAGGAATGCACAAGTGCTCTGGGCAACACCTACTAAAGATGGAGGTCTCCATCTTTCTTCATTATTTGGTGCTGAACTACGAGTGGGAGATGGTCGTACCTGCCAATCCTACTTTCCAATACAACATGCATCGATTCTCAGAAGGTCTCCTTATCAAAGTTAAAGCTGTGTAGTTTATGAACAATAATTGGGTTCCCAATGTACGTCGTCCATGTAATAATGATAAAAATGTGTTTGTTCTATGATTCTATCTACAATAATGAAATAATGCCAAACGTGTGTTTTTGCATGTAATAATAATAATAATAAAACTTTCCTGATGTCCTATCAATTTTATTCCTACAGAGAATTCAATCACATATGTTATCGTGTATTATTCCATTAATTCTTCTTCATTTCATTTTTTGTAATAACCAGTACTTATCCAAATATCACTTAATTGTGTATATTGTGAGTAGACATGATTACAATTGTACGTGTGTAACATCCCCTTATTTCCTATTAATATGAGATGAAGAAGTAAGGAGAGAGATCAATCTTTTGGAACTTCTCCCCCACAAATTATGTTCTTAACATGTTATCGGACAATCGAAGAGACGTTTTTCGATGAGATTTTGACATCTAATCTGCATCAACAAAGTAAAATTTTCAAAATAATATTTTTTTTTTAAAATTTGTCAAAATAAACATTCATTAAAACTATTTCTCAAACTAGACCCGCTGCCACCACGTGGTGACACGTGGTGGCGGCGGGTTTTGTTTTTTTGTGCATAGAGAACTCGGCATCACCAGTGCCGAGTTCATCTTTTGAGAACTCGGCACTGGTGATGTCGAGTTCAACTTTGGTTTTTTATTGGCCAACAGTTGAAATTTTCACTTAAGAGGTGACACTTGGTAGAACTCGGCACTGTTGATGCTGAGTTGTACCAAAGAAAACTCGGCATCACCAGTGCCGAGTTCTATCTTAGAACTCGGCATCCTCAATGCCGAGTTCTATTTGGACATGTTCTCCTGACACTCAAATCATGTGTGAAATGGGTGGACGGTCAGGTCTACAATATAACTCGGCATCTATAATACCGAGTTTAATAGGCATAAGTCGAGTTTAATAGGCTGAAGTAGGCAAATTTGCGGTCCTAAAAAATACATTACATTCATTCGTCTTACAATTAATCAACTCTTAAAAATGATTTAAGTCGTACATTCATTCAAGTCATAACAAAATACATTACAAGTCTTACAATTAATCAACTCTTACATTCATTCGTCTCACATACAAAATATTTTGTTATATAGGTTCCTTGCATCGCTTTCGGTTATGCCCTATACCGCCGCATCTCCCACACCTTACCCTTCTTCCAGAGTGTTCGTCCATCTCGTTTCGGATTCGCGTTGATTTAGGCCGACCGGGAGGTCTTTTGGTTTGGGGAGGCTTCATTGTGATGTTGCCTCGATCTGACCAATACCTCACATCAGGAATTGGGATAAATATCGGTTTATACGCCTCCCTGTACATTTGAACCTCATAATACGGGGACACCAAATGTGAAGTGTTGATATTTGCATGTCTGCCACTGCAAACTACTAGTACATGTGAACATGGGACGTGCATTCCAATTATGTATCCACAAGTGTAAGTAATAACTCCTTCTTCAAATTTCACGAGGTATTTTTTCTGGTCATTGGCTTCAACCTGGTACATCAGCTGGTGGTACCGAGTTACTGTATGTGTTCTGGCCAGATTACTGTTTGTCATCACCACGGTGTGGACTGTCGGTACATATGTTTCATTCCACGACTCGGCGATGTCCCTTCTTTTAACAAAGAATTTGTTCAAGCGGAGAAAGGTCATCAAAATCATGGTTGTAATTGGCATACCGCGTGCCCCTCGTAAGACATTGTTGAAGCTTTCTGACATGTTTGTTGTCATACATCCGAAACGTCGACCCTCGTCGTGATAACAAGTCCATCTTTCCAAAGGACCTTGATGTTGAATCCACTCGTATATCGGTTTATGTTCCTCTGCAATAACCTTCATTAACTCTTCAAATTTCATAAATGAATGAGTTTTACCCGCTTCGTAAAACTTGATTTGTCACAATCTTTCCTTGCAATTTCGATGTTTAGCAAGATTTGCTTTCATGTGTCGAAGACAGAATCGATGTACATGACCCTCCGAAGGTGGAAATGCGGCTCGCACACAAGCATTTATTCCCGAAAATCTGTCGGTGATAATACACAAATCGGGTCGCCTTGTAACTCTGCTTGCCAGCAAATGAAGGAACCACGTCCACGACTCTGTATTCTCGCTCTCTACAATAGCAAATGCCAAAGGAAAAATTCCGTTGTTTGCATCCCTGCCCACAACAATTAGCAATAAACCTCTATATTTTCTATAGAGGTGTGTTCCATCCACACTGACAACAGGTCTACAATAATGAAACCCACTAATTGAAGGCCCGAACGCCCAAAACACACGCTTAAACATCTCCTCGTCTGAACTTACCTGGACAGACTCTATTTCGACAACAGATCCTTCATTGTTCTGACAGAGAACTGTGACGAACCTTCGTAAATCTTTAAAACTGTCTTCTTCGGCACCATATATTCGGTTCAACATTTTTTGCCTAACATGCCATGCTTTAGCGTAACCGATTTCAAGGGAGTATTTGGTCTTCACCCTTTCCATTATTTCAGCAGGAGTAATTGTGAACTTAGTTCTAACAGATGACATTATCAAGTCGCATACAAAATTAGCACTGCATTGTTTGTTGTCGTTTGGCAATATCGGATTGGAACAAGTGTGCTCGGCGTCGTATGTTTTAACTTGAAAATATCTGCAGCCTTTTGGAACAGACGCATGTAGACGTCATTTGCAGTTATCTTCATCATGATGAATACAATGAACAGTATACCGTTTCGTTGAGGAAACCACAACTGAATACTGAACAAACCTTTTAATGTGCCACGATTGCAGAGCATGAACCAAATCATCTTTCGTTGGGAAAATTCGTTTATCCCAGAAAGAACGACCATCTTCTGTATGCCAATCACTCCGTTCCAAATTGTTCGCAGCATCGAAGAATGATTGTTCAATTACCGAATTCTCTATCCAGTTGTCGTCCTCGAAGATATCGGGAAGTTCATTAAGAGTTGGAACCATGTCGTTGTTAGCAACTGCATCATCAATAATGTTGTCGTCTTCACGGTTTATGGATTGTCTCATCGCATATATGACATCCTGCGTCTCCGGAACGACTTCATTAGCAGAAACACCTCCAGGTTCATCTTCTACAGCGAAGGGTGTGTTGTAATCCCCTAATTCCTCAGTGTCATCGTCTTAAACGCTATGCATCTCTTCCAGGCCTTCTGGTCGACTAAAATTAATTGGGTCAACAGCTGACAAACCAAGCCCAAGGTAGGGATATGAGGTAGATGGTCCAGCTCTTCCAGCAAACTCATCATGACTGTAATGCGTGGGTTCAAATTGCGACAAACCAGGATAAGGATTTGTACTGCTAGAATGAATGTCACACGCATTTTCTGGCCATTCGTTGCCTGTTTGGAAGTTATGCGATTGGAAAAATGGAATTTGCTGGTATGCTGGAACTTCGGTTGTAGGATTTAGACTTATATTCAAATCCATTCCACAGTCCCAACCGGTCGACCTTACTGTACCATACTCCGGAGAATGAGTGTTTGTTGTCAACGTAGGGTCGGACACTTTAGGTTCAGTTTCCATATACACTCCAACCACAGACATCCGTTTAAACAAACGCATCAATCCATAAACCGACCTATCATTGGTTAATGGAACATATGTCCAATCATTGTTTAATGACAATTTCGCCGTCAACTTGACATCAAACATATTGTGTGGATAAGAACATTCAGATCTTATAACATCCATTAAATCCCCATATTTGATGTTCAACGGAACAACTACCAATTTGCGGTCAGATCCTGTGTATTCTGTCACATCTCCGTTACATTCTAATTTCCCGTTATACATGACCAACAAAGATCCTTCATCATCTTTATCCATACCTAACATATATTAAATGAATTTGAAAATGTGTTCAAGTGAGATGATTGTTCTTCATTACTAAATACTTAAAAAGTTGAAAATGCTTAAATGTTTTAGAAGTTACCTCAATCGAGTGTAGTAGCAAACGATTGTAAACGTCGAGCAATCTCTCCAATAAACAACGTTACGATCAATAAATTTTTAAGATACCGTAGACCTATAATCAACAAAACTAAATTCAATAATCAACTATCAAACAAGAAATAAAACGTTTTGCCTAAAAACCCAAAATGCATACATAAAACAACAAAACAGGTTCCTAAACCAACAAAAACACTACAATCATACATAAAACACCAATGTATATCATCCTAATACATAAAAAGGCAAGAAAATGGTGGAAAACGAAAAAAATCGAAACCCCAACCTTAAAATCGCGAGAACCCGACGTGAGGGAGAGGGGGGGCGTCTGACTGCTTTTATAGACCTCCAGAACTCGGCATTGGTAACGCCGAGTTATCTTTTTTAAGTGAACTCGGCGTTACCAACGCCGAATTATTACTTTAGAACTCGGCATCTAGGAGGCCGAGTTCTATTTAAGTAATTGTTCTCCTGGCGCGTCAATCGTCTCATGCACGATATGAGCCCCAGGAGAATAGTGATTCAAATAGAACTCGGCACTTAGAGTGACGAGTTCTATTTGATTCACTATTCTCCTGACAACTCAAGTCTAGTGGAATATCAAGTGGGGCAATAAAAAACCCAACGAACATAGAACTCGGCACGGAAGATGCTGATGTGAATTTTATTTATACCGCAAGTGCACGGCGTCTATGAAGACGTGGCAAGTACGGGTCGAACACAAGGAGGGAGAGATTTCGTTATTTTTGTTATTTTCGATTAGGGGAAGAAGGGAAGAATAAATAAATTGGGTTTTTGGGATTTTTGGATTTTATTATCTAAAGTACGAAATAAGAACAATTAAAATTAAAACAAGAACAAAGAGGAAAATCTGTGGGGTGGAGGTTTAGATTTAGGTTTAGAGTAGAGAATTACTGAAACTTATTGTAAATCATGTTAGTTATGAAGCATTACAAGATAAATGACTTAACATAAACTCAAGTAATCAAAATACACTAATCATGAACTTAAAATAATAACATGCATTCATCATTCTCTAACCCTAATTCCATCACCTCCACCCTTTGGAGAGAGTTAGAAACTCATGGAGGGAGGAAGAAGAAGGGATCCTAGAGACATTAAAAGAAAACTAAAACAAGAATTAAAAGAACAGAATTTTATTAATAAAACTAAGGTATACAAATAAGAGCAACAACCAAGGACCCTATTTACATCGTTCTCGGGTCTATTTATAGTTGCTACAAGGGACTTAGGTATAGAATTGGATAGTACACGTGTCCATACACGACTGGACGAAATTGGGACACACAGATCGACCAATGGGCGGCGGAATCGCCGCACATCATGTGTATTGTGCGGCGGATTCGCCTCACACGTTGGTCGGATTTAATCAGGATTTTTGTCACGCGTTTATGGTATGATTTGATCCTCCTTTGCGCGTCTGGATTGATTCTTTCCATTGTCTTGAGCTCCGGATTAATTCCTTCCATTGTTGGAGATTTATATTTGATTTTTCTTTTGACTTTCTCCACACAATAACTTGGTCCTTTTATTTTGCAATCAGGTCCTTGGCATTTTGCAATTAAGCCCTTGACCTTTTTGTGATTAGCTCCTTGAATGCTTTTGTGCTTGGATGCATTTCCATTTGAAACCCGATACACTTGAAGTTGGTTTTTATGATAGAAATGAATCTTTTGCACGCGTTTATGCTCGAGATGTGGGTAATTTGCATTCAGGTCCCTGTATTCTGTAAATACGACTAAACACATACCTTAGCAGCATTTATTGATATAAAAGTAATCTAAATGAAAGACATATGATGCAATGTATGCAATGCATCAGATGCCGAGTTCTATTGGTGTGAACTCGTCACTGGTGATGCCGTGTTCACAACAAGAGAACTCGACATCCTCAGTGTCGAGTTCTCTTGTAGAGTTCATTGATTTAAGAACTCGAGTTTTTTTTTCATTTCCTGTTTCACAACAAAGACAATTCAACCACGACACAATCAACGAAAACACAATTCAACCACGACACACAATCAATGAAAACACAATTCAACCACAACACACAAACAAGTACGATAAAACACAATACAACTACGAGTGGAATATGAAGTTCAACATTTTAACATACATTCAAAAGTATCATATAAAAACAACCAAATAAGTTCACAACTAAATATCTATCCTAAGTGACCTCTCAATCTCTTCTTTCTTTTAGGATGTGCTTGAGCACGTCCTCTCCCCCTGCCGCGTCCCCCTCCTCGTGCTACATTCTCATTATCCCGAGTCAGACCGTCAGCGTCTTCTTGAGAGTGTGAATCTTCTTCAACGACGTGATCCTGACTCAAATGTAATGTTGGTTCTTCAGCACCAAAACACATAAGCCAAGCCTTCATTTTTTCTTTCAATTTTCCAACCATCGAAGAACCTGTCTTGTGTTCTTTGATCACCTCGTGAATTTGATGGAGTTATTCGTGGAACTCATAAACTCCGTGCACCTACAGATAATTAAAATTTAATGAAACACTAAACAAATTTTAAAACGTGGTAATTGTTTAAATAAATGTTTAAATCTTACCATCTCTCGCTCTCTACCCGCTCGAGGTCTGTATAAGTTATTATTCGGAGCCAAGGGGTGATGAACTATCCAACGCACGGTGATGCTCCAGTACCATTCCATATACAGTCGTGTGCTCTTTTCAGGAGTGACACCTAGGAGTGGTCGTTCAAACTGTAGATGATCTCTTCTGTGCGACCAATGCTGAATGAATTGGTGATTTTCCGCCAACCAATTAACATCTGACCTTCCCTGAGCCGATTTCACTACATGTCTCTCCATCGGCTCTGGAATGTGCTGTTGTAGACTGAACTGTCTCATCACTCGGTCTGGACAATGCATAATCACCTCACCAAAATTTATAAGCCAAGTACGGCTCGTCCAGATCTCTGAACCTTCCGTACATAGTGGTGGTAACTGACTAAGATCCAAATTTGCATAAGGCTCCCAGATCACTTGATCGAATTCCTGCACGTCCAGCTCATTCCGATAAAAATCAAGTGTCGCCGTCTTCGCTTTACCCTTGAATGTTCTTGGTCGTCTCCAACGGTACCCTAATGGTGCCCTCTCGTCCTCCGGGTATAGTAATGGTCTGCTCTTCAAAGGTCTCCCAATGTGTAGATGTTCCCAGCACCACAATTGTAGGAACGTAAGAAAACCACACAAATGTTTTGTCGGAATCAGTGAGGCTTCGTCTAACATGTGATATAAGTGGGCCATAGCCGTACTACCCCAACTGTACTCCGATGCGACTGTCAAATCTCCGAGCAAAGACAGGTACTTCAAGTGAACCATCGTACCACTCTTATCTGCCAAAATACTACATCCCAGCTGGAACAGAATGAAAGCTCTGGTGTGTCGTGTAACTGTCTCCTCGTCAGCATCAAAAGGCAACTGCTGAAACTGAGCTTGCAACCAACCCAGAGTTACGGAACCTGTACGACCCAACTCATCGGGGACCTGACCCAATAAATCCATGCACACCTCTGACCAAACGTACTCCTGAGACTCACACACCGGCAAACCATCTACGCGCAAGCCGGTAATCATCGAGATGTCACGCAAGGTGCACGTGATCTCACCATGTCGCATGTGAAATGAATGAGTCTCCAGTCTCCAACGCTCGACCATCGCCCCCAGCAAGGTATGATCCAACTGAACTCGGCCCAACCGAGTGACTGTGTCAAACCCTTCCATATCTAGCAGAAACAACATTCTCTCATCAGTGATCTGTCATTCGTTGAGCTTCGATCCATGCTCAACGCATTTTACACCATCAACATCCTTCTGCATAAATTTAGAGAAATGTCAGAATATTGAAACTCACGTGCAAATATTTAACTTGAAAACGTAAAATACTTACAAAATCTTTGAACAAGTCAGACTTGTGGTTGACCTGCAAAACCAACATTGTTCTGTCTACCGGACCCTGTGAAGCATAGCTACCTCTAACTGAACCAGTACTAGAACCACCAAACTCCATCTGTACATAACACGTTAACAAGTGAGATGATTGTTCTTCATTACTAACTACTTAAAAAGTTGAGAATACTCTAATGTTTTAGAAATTACCTCAATCGAGTGTAGTAGCAAACGACTGTAAACGTCGAACAATCTCTCCAATAAAACCAACTACAATAAACAACATTACGAATCATGTCAGAATATTTTTAATTTTTTTGACATAACCTCTCCTATATTTTTCAAATTGGTAAATTTAAACCTGCACGGTAGAACAAACTAAGAATACTACAAAATTCAATTCTAACATACATTCAAACTCACATACATTTAAACTCAAATAAATCACTTTTAAGTTTTCATTCATTCAAATTAACATACATTCAAACCTAAATAACAACAAAAAATCTAATTTTAATCACAATAATCATACTTAAATTCAACTATTTTTAAGATGACTATCGTAGACCTATAATCAACAAAACTAAATTCAATAATCAACTATCAAACAAGAAATAAAACGTTTTGCCTAAAACCCAAAATCGAATTCGAGTTTGCACCAAAACGGGTTCCTAAATCAACAAAAACACTATAATCATATATAAAACAACAATGTATATCATCCTAATACATAAAAAGGCAAGAAAACGGTGGAAAATGAAAAAAAATCGAAACCCTAACCTTAAAAACTCGGAAACTCGGCGGATGGGGAGAGGGGGGGCATCAGGCTGTTTTTATAGCCCGACGGAACTCGGTGTTGGTAACGTCGAGTTCTTCCTTTAGAACTCGGCACTGAGAGTGTCGAGTTCTATTTAAGTAACTGTTCTCCTGGCGCGTCAATCGTCTCATGCACGATCTGAGCGCCAGGAGAACAATTTCTTAAATAGAACTCAGTGCCGAGTTCTATTTGAATCACCTCAGTAAAAAATGTCAAGTGTTGGCCAATAAAAAACCAAGTAGAACTCGACATCACCAATGCTGATTTCTACCAAAGTTGAACTTGGCATCACCAGTGCCGAGTTCGCAAAAGATGTACTCGACACTGGTGATGTCGAGTTCTCTATGCACAAAAAAACAAAAATCGCCGCCGCCACGTGTCACCACGTGGTGGCTTGAGAAATAATTTTAATGAAAGTTTATCTTGACAATTTTAAAAAAAAATATATTATTTTGAAAAAATTTCATCTTGGAATCACGGGATGGGAGAAGAGAGAAGCGTGACCACGACCAAGATGGGACAAACTGTTGATGCTAACGGTCCATGTCATCTTCCTGCTTCACATCACCCAGATGTAGTACTTGTTTGTAAACTTTTGATTGGGGATAATTAACCTACATGGAGACAATCGATGTGGGCTGTTTTGAGTAGCTAGAAAGAACAAATTAAATAGGATTCATAATTGGTAAACTGAAAAACAAAAACAAATGAGTCTATAATGAACAAGAACACGCACTGTGGGGTAGATGCGATCACATGGTCATGTCTTAGTTGATTAGCTCAGTGAAGCAACATATTACTAGAAGTGTGATTTACACTGATATTGTGGCAAATTTGTGGAAAGATTTGGAGGACAGGTACTCACAAGGAAATCTACATGAAATGAAACAGACTAGCATAAATTCTTTAAGCCAATACTCAATCTCATTTCACTAAACTAAAACCTTTATGGGATGAGCTTTTTCCTATGTAATTATCCCTAAGCGTGTGATTGGTATAAAAGATGTTGAGAGAAGTCTAGAACCTAAATTCCATAACTTCCCCTTATTCTAAGGTGGATGTTGGAGAAGTCATTCCAAGTATAATTCTTTTATGTGTTGGAATTCATTCTTGAATTTTGGTTTCTAGAATTTCTAAAGTTATTTGGACTACACGTCACTTAGAAATCCTCTAAAGTTCAATCTCTCACTTCCTGGAAGTTGAATTTCTGAACGTCAATGTGAAGGTTGCACTTGTGGTTTAACTAATTAGTTTAAAGAAAGAGATGGGAACAAGGAGTTTTACAATTGTTGGGGGGTTGAATATTACTTTTTCAGTCGCCAAATTTCAAATCTTGCCCCTATTTTTTCTTTCCATCTTCACTAGTAGCATCACCGCCACTTTTGACTAGGGGGTGTGCAAATGGGTCGAACCAGACCGGATTGGAACCCGATCCTCTCAAGGGTTCAGACCGAAGATGGACCGGTGGGATCTGAGTTTGGACAGGACCGGTCAGTCCAGTTTTGTATAGAACCGAGTTTTTGTATTGAATTTTCGGAAATTGATCGGACCCGGACCGGACTGGAACCCGATCCGTCGTCAGGGTCTGGATCGGGTTTTGCTCTCCCCTACTTTTGACATTGGAAGAAGAAAAAACTGAAAATGATACGATTTTTTTGAATTCCCAAAATAGTTGTAACTATGAACTACTTTGCCATTATCAGTAGTTTTTTCATAAATTTCTTCATTCTGGCTAAAAAAATTAAATAAACTAACAACAACAACAAAATAACAAATAATATCTAATTAGAGTACATTTGAGAAATTTCATATAACAAAACATCAAGCTTTTCGTCCTCCAAACAGTTTCGATTTCTACTAATAAAAAGTAACTTGTGAGCCGTCTAAAAGTTAGCTTTCCACGAAAATCTAATATTTGAAAGTCTAATATTTGAAAGTCTCGTCCAAACCTACCCAAAGTATTACGAATCCAAATATCACTGTTCCGAACCAGAATCGACTGCCCTCGCGGGTTCCAAAAGTATACTACGAAGTAGGGCTGAGCATTCAGTCTGGACCGGATCGGACCGGATTTTTATCCAGAGTCCGGACTGAAGACCGGATGGATACTCGAGAACCGAAGACCGGACCGGACCGAATCGGTCTGGTCCGATCCGGTCAAAAACCTTTTTTTAAATAAAAAACAAAAACAAATATCAGACCGGACCGAAATTTAAAAATTTACCGGACCGAAACCCAGACCGGACCGGATGAAATCAGAATTTCCCGGACCGAACCCGGACCGATCGGTCCGGTCCAGTCACCCAGTCCGACCCGGGTTTTGCACTGCCCTGCTACGAAGTACGAACACAAGTCGGTAATTATCAGGTAAAAAACCCTTCTCTTCTCTCTCTAAAACCTCGAGACTTCTCCAAACCCCAACCATGGCGTCTTCCGGCCCCGAAGCCCTTGCAGGTAAAACCCTAACCCTAAACACCCCCAAAATCCCAAACCTCGATCCCCTTCCTTCACATCTCCCCCTTCTCCATCTCAGTGAGGCAGAAAGTCCAGACCTTTCTCGACGCCGCGCGCACCGGGAACCTCGACCTCTTCAAGAGTACGCCTTTCTCTCTAGAAACCCTACTTTTTTGATGTTTCCGTGAGGTTCTGATCGGTTTGGTGTAGGGACGGGGCGGTTGCTGGACGAGGAGGGGAAGGGGCTGGCGAGGACGGTGGCGGAGGTGAAGGACGCGAACAAGAGGACGGCGCTACATTTCGCCGCGAGGGAGGGGAGGTTGGAGGTGTGCCGGTTCCTTGTGGAGGAGATGGGGATGGATGTTGATTTGGTCGACGAGGATGGTAATGACTAATGAGTAATGTTTCGATACGAATAGCGTCATTCGTTTCATTTCGGTTTGATTGTTTTCTTTGGGGTTTTATTAAGTAATGTGGGTTTAGGAAGTCTAGGTTTGGTGCTCTTGATTAGTTTTGTTGGATTAAGTAATGCGGTTGTAGGAGTTTTGGCTTTGGAGATCTTGTTAAATTATGTGGGTGAGATACTAATAGAGGATATGATAGTGTAGTTTCAATAGTATTTAGTTAATACTCATTACTTAATTAGTTCCCGTTTGGGTAACCAAGAGGTCTTGGATCTTTGATTTCAAAAATGCATTTTTCAGGATGACATTTAATTCAAATATTGTATTTTAAAAATACATTATCATACATGTAAGACATGTGGCTGCTGCCTCCCCTGATCGACATGTGGTGCCACCCCTGGTGTAGCAAATCTGCTCTGACTTGGAAAACCTGTCTGGTCCCCCGTCCTCGTATTTGTGGAAATCCCAGTTCAGTCCGGACTGGCTGTCTATTGGTTTATTTTCAACAACAACAACAACAAAGCCTTTTATCCCAAACTAGTTGGGGTGTCTATTGGTTTATTTGTTTTTTTATTAAATTAGTAATGCGTTGTTAGCTGTTGCTAGACTAGATCAACCATAAACAAGCAGTAAATTAACTTCAAACCAGAAATTATTAGAATTTTGAGATTAAACTAACCATAAGCAATTTTCTGGAAAAAAAGAGTTTATTAGAAAAAAATAAACCGGTCCAAAACCATCTAGTTCTTGGTCCACCGGATGCGGGGAATCCAGGTCTTGGTTCGGTGGATCGGTGTACACCATTACCATGTACGACAAGTGCTAAGTAGGATTCCTCAAAAGTGAGATGAGTGAGAATTTGTGATGGTGTAGTACATGTTTGGTAGTCAGAACTAGCCAAATAGGTTGATGGTGTTGTAATTGTATGTGGAACTAAGTTTAGGTTTGAACCGGAAGAAACCATATATTTCTGTATTGTTTCCTTAAAATTTCAATGACTTTTTTTATTTAAGTAGCGGGAAATTGAGACAAATCACTCTAATTGTTAATTTTGAGGTCCAAAAAACAACTTTCACCACCTTTTGGAACAATCCCACAAAAGTTAGCGTGGAACTTCACTTTTCCATTTATAAACCATTTTTTTAAACAAATATCATATGCCAAGTACAAACTATTTTAGGACTTTGTTTCAGAAAAAAGTAAGCACAGATGGTTTTTAATCAATGCTTAAGTTAGTTTTAACTTTTATATTATGTTGGTTCAAATTTTATTTTTTTCAGTGTTGATTTGGATTCATTAACTATACTCTTCACCTATTTAAGTTGCATAATTTTTGTGCAAAAATGTTCTTGTAGGCGAGACACCTCTTCTTCATGCTTCCCGACAAGGGCATTTGGACACTGCAAAGTATCTTCTTGATCGTGGTGCAGATCCATCAGCTGCCAGTGAATTGGGAACTACTGCATTGCACCATGCTGCTGGAATAGGTCTATCCCATTTTATTGTTTGTGATAATTATCATTTATGATGATGTGATGTTTTGCTGATAGATATTCATAGTGTTGGTGTAACTTTAATGGGTGTTTGGATTCTTTTAAATGAGAAGTGCTACTTGAAATAGGGTTTTAAATGAGCGAAGATCTTATGAGCCAAGCTTTGAAAAACTTAGGTAGTCACACATTTAACCAGCTTATGACTCGATCTAATCTCGAATGTTGTCACTTGCCAAGGTTCAAACTAAGCTGCTCCAGACTCACCTCCTCACAAATTTAACCAGCGTGTGGCTTGATTTAACGTCAAATCTGACCAAAATTAATCAAGCTTGATTTGCAACAATTTATGCAAAACCAACTGACTCAGAAGCGAAGTCTTATTCTTGTTAACTACTGTCAACATTTAGACATATTCTTCCTCAAATTTTGTCAAAAGCCTGCTAGGACACATTCCTTGCTTTTGTAGACTGAATATGGTACCGAGTTTGTGTTCTGCTGATGTGAGATTTCTTTTTTTGATGTTCTGCTGATGTGGGATTACATGCTCAACAAGTTTAAATCGTATAAAGGTTTGCATAGGTTGCATCTCTCCTATAAACCAACCTATAGCTTTCTTGGAATCAAATAATAATATTTAAACCAAAAGTGAACAATATGACTAGAGCCAGGGTAAAGGTGAAGACTTTTTAAAAGAACAAGTGAATATGCTAGAAGTTCTAACCTTTGGGTAAGTTAATGAGTGAGCTTTTAGGGAGCCTACTTGCTCATGCTTGGCCTTGTAAGGAAAGCAACTGCAAACTTGTGCTCATGGTCAGTTTATTTTGAGGTGAGTAGTCGACTCATGAGTCAAGTCCTACCGAGTCAAACTTGAACAAGGAATCGGTTTCGAGTAAAAGTTGATATCCGTATTTTATTTAGAAGCTGCTAACTGCTTCAAACTTAGACATCTGTGGACTCAGATAGTTAAAGGGTTCGAGCCCCTTCATCTGGTTAACCATTAAGTTAGTATTGTAACTTCATTCCAAGAGCTATTTCATCTTTTGCTTAGTCAGTCTACTCATAAAGACAACAATGTACACAGGACATATGGAATTGTTGAAATTGATAGTCTCCAAAAATATTGATATTGACTTGCAAAGTGATGCTGGAACTCCATTGATCTGGGCCGCTGGTCATGGGCAGGAGGATGCTGTTAAATTCTTGGTAGAACACCACGCAAATGTAAGATAACCCTTTATGTCCCAATGTGACATTTATTTATTGGTGTAATACCTATATTCATTGATTGTAGATTTTAAATTTGTGTAACTTGTATTTGTTCTATTATCATTTTACTTTCCTGTATCGATAATTTTTTTTAAACTTTTCCTGTCTGTTTTCAGTAGTTAGTGGCATACTTAAATATACAGTTCGAAGTTGGGACTTAGAAGCACCATTATTATGCCACTGTTGTGTGGATTATTTGTAAATGTTATGTTGCTAATTGTATCCTCTCTTTCTAAAATTCAAGGTATGAGTGTTGTAATCCCTTTCAATCAACATATCCTGCAAACATAAACAAAAGTAATGTGGTGAATATTGAAATGAAGTGTCGTTACAAGTGTTGTTTCAAAATAGTACCCTGATGCCATCCAGCCAACTGAACGTGCTCTTTTTATTGTTTTTATTTATTAGTATGGGTGATTTCTATGATGTTATAAATAGTAATGTCACATGGATGCATTTGATATTCGTAATCTCAACTCTAAAAAGCAAAAATATCCTGCATGTAATGGTTTATCAATCATAATTAATTGTTGATTGGGTGTGTTCTTTTCTTATGTTTTGCAGCCAAATATGGAAACAGATGATGGTATAACTCCTTTGTTGTCATCTGTAGCAGCCGGTTCACTCCCATGTTTGGAGCTTTTAATCCAGGTAAAAATTCCAACTGCTTCTAACATTTTGTTTTTTTTTGACTTTTTTTGCCGCCCCAGATTTTCCGTATTATAAAAGGATAATAGATCTACCTTTTGTTTTGGTGTGTTCACTTGGTTAAGTGAGAGGTACAATTGGAATGGTCATTTTTTCGTAAGGATTACTAATGGTGTTAACTTAGTTATGTGCCAAAAGGGTTGTTTGAAGTTAAGCTTTAACTACTAAAAAAAGTAAACATGAAAGTTTCCAAGGACTCGTGTCACCTTGGTCATGACTCATGACCATGACAAAGAAAAGCATAATTTTCTTCTGTTTATCTTGGATTTTTCTATCACTCTCCTTTACATGCTGAAACATTTTATCCTGCTGCTGATTCTTCCCTTGTTTTTGGTAGGCAGGGGCTAATGTAAATGTTATTGCTGGTGGTGCAACAGCTTTGCATATTGCTGCAGATAATGGAGACAAAAAGATAATAGAATGCTTGTTGAAATCGGGAGCTGATCCAAACATTCTAGATGAGGTAATGCTTCCTAATTGCTATCAAAGTATCCAACTTATTCCCTGAAAGTGAAATTATAAAAGAATGTAATATTTTTCCCTCTTATTGATACAATGATTACTGTGGCAAATATTGCTTTGTAGCACCAAATTAGGAATATGAAAATAGAATGTAAAAGGTCACAGGGTAGGTAGGTCGCCTAAAATTTAGAACAGGAGGATACCCTGAAGAACCTCAAAAAGTAACAGGGTAGCTGCTTTTCAATATCTTTTTGGGGGAAAAAATCACTGATGTCCACACGTATACATGCCCTTGTTGACATGCCTGACGCTCATCTTTTTACGAAAATGGGGTTTCCATGAATGTCAGCAGTAAATGGGTGTAACAATGTCATTTACATTGATATGACTGAGGAAAGCTCTAATTGACATGAATGAGCCTGTCATAATTGCTGCATACAGGCTGTCCAATAAAATGGCCTTTTAATTATTATGATGATCTGTTTGAGTTAGTCACTATGTGAGAAATGAGAATCATATCCTTTTTCTCTAGGATATGACTACAAAATTATGATTGAGAGTTAAAATTGTTATAATTAAAATTTGTACTCTTAAATTCTTTCCCCTTGGGCAGCATGAGAGTCCTGGCAGTGTGGACCTGGGAACAAACCATTATGCCATATAGTAGTGAGTCATAATGGGAGAAGGGCCTCAAAGTTGGTCAATGTTTCAATTGTTGCCTCTTATAGTTGCAAATTTTAGATAATGTTATACTAAATTTTTATTGGTGTGGTGTTCAGGCATAAATTGTCTTCTATTCCATGACAGGATGGTTTCAAGCCTGTGCAAGTTGCTGCTTTAAGAAATAACCGTGCGGCTGTTGAGATTCTTTTGCCATTGACTTCTCCAATCAAACATACTCCTGATTGGACAGTTGATGGGCTGATTGAGTATACGCAAAACGAAGCAAACAGAAAGCAGGTAGAATATGTGTTACTGTCAATAATAACCTGTTATCCTTAGAAAGGGTCATCTGTTCCAGATGCATTTTTGTGTTGTAAAATTGATGGCAAATATGGTGGCTTGTTGTGTTAGGTTGTATGTAAATTATAAGCATCAATTTCTACTATAAGAGATTTTAGAAATATCCATCTTTGAATGTGTATTCTTAAAATTCTGCACCTGTTATACTTCTAAGTTAGTTTGTAATCTTACTACCATTGTATTTTTTGTAAGGAAAATGACATGCCAAAGAAACCCATTGTACAAAAACCAGAGGTTGTAGAGGTAAGTGCATTATCATGTCTTTTCCTTGTTCATTAAAATGCTTTTATGATTTTGTGTTTGTTTGTGTAACTGTAATGTTTTTGTTTCCATAACTTATTTGTAAGTTCATTTTTTACTGAATCTTAC
This sequence comes from Triglochin maritima, assembly GCA_963682175.1. Classification (NCBI taxonomy): domain Eukaryota; kingdom Viridiplantae; phylum Streptophyta; class Magnoliopsida; order Alismatales; family Juncaginaceae; genus Triglochin; species Triglochin maritima. The sequence goes on from OY821786.1 coordinate 33,855,660, forward strand.
TTGTGAGATACCATGTTCTTTCTCATCACCAGTCTCTATATTATGGTTTCTGTACCATTATTTTATGCTTTGGATGTTTTTCTGGCCCACGTAGCATCAATTGCAGTCATCTCCATTGGGATTGGGTCTTTAGTACTAGGTCTTTGACAGTTTGAGGAGCCTCAGCCCCTCCCATCAAATCCAAAATCTCACCCCAAGAACATGCCCAGAAACATGTTACTCCAACTTCCCCCCCCCCCCCCCCCCCCCCCACTCACCCACTCCTTTTCTCCCGACAGCTTGAATCAACGTTGTAATGTGTGGTCGGAGCGGCAGGGGTCGCATATGTTTCCCAATATGCGACCCTCACATACTCCCAACGGCCCTATGCGACCGCACATGGCCTTGTGTCGTCACACTGTGCGGCATGTGCGGTCCACATGCTGCACGATGCTGTAGCCGTTGGAGGCAGATTTTTAGGAGGATAAATTATAGTTTCCCCCTATTTTCTCCTATAAAAATCCCCCAATCCCTTCTCATTCCTCACCTCTCTTTCTCTCATTCTATACTCATTCTCTCTCATCCCCTACTTTCTAAGTTCTCAAGCATCACAGTTGGAAGGTTTTGGAGGGAAGAAAAGCAGATTTGGTGATCATGGGCGGATTTTGGAAGCCAAAGTTCGCATATCTCGATTCCAAAACTACCTCAAACCATCCAAGTGCACTCTTTTCAACTCTCTTTTAGTGTAATATTTTATTTTACTTTTCATTTGCACACACACACACTAGACATAATGATATATAGTGGACCTTTAGGTAATAGATTTCCTATGAGTCATGAAGAGTATAACCACCTTCGTTCCACAAAGTTGAACGGTCCAGGTTGGAAAACCACACATTACCTTTCAATTGAACAAAAACGAAAAGTTGTATGTGAATTTATAAGTGTGGTGGTATAAATAGACATAAACAACATATTGCTCACCCTGAAAGTAGCAATGCAAAACCATGTGCACATGCATTAATCAATTACCGTGAAGAAATTGAACATAATTTGCGAGATGGATCTAGAGCTTATCACACGAAAGAGCTATTGTAGATGATTTCCATCTCCTTCCCCGTCTCTCCAGCACCTTCTCCTCCCCTCAATAAAACCCAACCCGAAACCCGAAACCCAAACCCAAACAACAATCAACAAACCAACTTTGTCTTCGGGTTCCAGTCGAGGTCGTGGTGGTAGTTCATCTCCTGCCCCACGTCCTTTGGTTCATCCGTGTAAGAGAGTTAAAGTTTTGGGTCTCACTTGTTTAGCATCTGGATGTGAGAAATTGGAACGTGTTTGAGCAAATACACACAAAGAGAAGGAATCGTATTAATCCAAAGAAATTGAACAATCTGGTCTATGTCAACTACAACCACAGGTTGAGGCAGAGTTTCATGGAGAGGAAGGACAAATCGGGTTATTATGACCCTATCAACATAGATTATGACTTGATGGAAGATCGTCCGTAATTGGTGGAAATGGAGTATCCGGTATTCACAGGAGATGACTTGACATGGGTGGATGTCGAAGAGGCTATTTTTGGTCCATCACAAGGTCGACCGTGCCAGTGCAGCAACACCCACCTTCAGGATTCTACAAACTGTTATGGAGGATGACTTCAACTTTAGAAATCACCATGAGGTTTCCACTTCAGCAATGGTTCCAATTCGAAACATAGATGAGGAATTTGTGGGTATAAATGATGTAGAAACTGAGGAAGTTAAGGATCAAACATTTTTGTTGTAGACGTCGGTCACATCTATTGCCTACTATTGTCCTATATACCTATGACATACATACATTTGCTACTACTTGTGTTAGACTGCTAGTGTTTTTATTTGGTGAGCTATGTGTAAGACTCTAAGTTTACCTTATTTATTTGTATTGGTTGAAAGTTATTCAATGAAAATATACCTAATGGTTTGGTGGGTAGACGAGACTTCTAGTGAGGCAATGACTTTGAGGAATTAGATGTTTTGTTGAAGCCAAATCACCTTTGTATTTTATATATATTGTTCCTTTATCTCCTTGAGGTTTCTCATATTTTTCATGATTTTTCTTTTTTTTCCTTCATTTTTTGATATTTTTTCTCATTTAAAATTGAAAAAACAATAATTTTACATTTGTGCGGCCACATGTGCGACCCCACAATCGAGTATGCGACCCTGTCACACTTGGTTGCATACTCAGTACCTGAATATTGGCTTGAATCTTATAAACATGGTGTTATTGTGCTAACCTGATTTCATACATTATTTAAACTTGTTCCAACTTTGTAGGAGATAATTCTTTGATAAGTTTTAAGGAAAATAGTTTTAGAAAGTTGAGTTTGTTATTTTGGGTCTTGTTTTAGTGTTTAGATGTTTCTATAAAATGTAATATAGAAATAGTGGAAACGATATCAATTTATTTGCAGGTCACCCCTGAGGCAAAGGCAAAATCTTTGGAGGCTAAGTTAAGAGGTCAAGAAGCTTTCAATAATAAAGACTATCTCGGTGCAGTTGATGCCTACACACAGGTTGTTTTCTCAACAATGAATTGGTACTGAAGCATACAGTTCTGTGCCTTTTCAAAATGCTGATGTACACGATATATTTTGGGCATCATAATTTTCCAAATGGCTAACTTAGTGCATAGTTGTACATATATCTTAAACAATAATGTCTCAAGGAATCCATGTCGGCACCGCTGATTTTGCAGGACACTTGTTCAAATCATTTATTTGAAGTATGAGTTTATATAGATATTTATTGTACTTTAATTTTGAAGTGTAGCTTGAAGTTGGGTTCTAAAATTTGAGTTGCAAAAGTTCTCAAATTATATTCATGAAGAAAGACAAATTTATTATATTTTTGCAGAGAAATTGCATTGGAGGTTATGGGAAATGCTTTAGAAAAAAAAGTATGCAGTTTCCCCCCTTGAAGTCCACTATTATGGGGGATCAGCATTGTTATTCTTTCCCTCGCATTAATTAATGTTTTTGTTTCTCTGTTCTAGTTGTTCATGCTTACCAAGAAATTGGTTAAAAAAATTTCAGGCCATAGATCTGGACCCTAATGAAGCAATATTCCTATCAAATCGATCCCTTTGTTGGATCAGGTTGGGACAAGCTGAACAAGCACTTGCTGACGCGAAGGCTTGCTGTGCATTGAGGCCAGATTGGCACAAAGCCCTATACAGGGAAGGTGCAGCTTTGCGCCTATTGCAAGTATGTTCTCCTTTTTCTTCAACTTCGCTGTTCATCATTATCTCCAATCATTTGATCCTTATGTTTTCAAACAGAGGTTTGAGGAAGCCGCTAATGCCTTCTACGAGGGTGTAAAGCTCGAGCCCGAAAACAAGGAACTAGTTGACGCTTTCAGGTTACATTTAAAAGGGACTCCAGAATTGCTTGTTTGTTTTGCTTTCTTTCCAGTTTGTACTACAGCCAAATGTTATGAACTGGGAAAGATTGCCGGTTGAACTGGGAACCGTTCAATCGAGCAGTTCAGTCTGGTGCTTGAAACTTGTTTTTATTATTGAACATTTGAACCACTGGTCCACGTCCAACCAGTTCAACCTGCTAAAACACCTGGTTGAACTGGGTGGTAAGTGGGCCAAACGTTCACTGGCTAATCAAATTTAATAAGGAACTGATTAAGTAAATCCATTTAGAAAAAGAAGTGAAAAGAAAGAACTTTTATATCTTTATTTTATATTAATAGATTAATGATCTTTTACATAGTGTACCTGTCATTTGCCATTGCCCGATGTGACTATCTAGATATGAGGTCATGGAACTTGTCGACTCAGCCATTCGTTTCCTTGTCCGAGTCGATGGTCGGACTGGGTGTGAATTTCCATATGCTCTTACCGGTGTTTTTTTATTGTGCATGATGACAGGGAAGCTGTAGAAGCCGGGAGGAAAGCCCATGCTGCAGAAAAGGCTAAATCTCAGAGTTGAAGGCCCTTTTCGTGAAGAAAAATTCTCATAGATTGTAGCTTCTCAGATTGCAGTTGCAGAGCATCTCCATCTTCCAGTGCCACATTATTTATTTTATCCTGTTTACATTTTCACGTGAAGCAAATGAGTATCAAGGTTTGTTAACTTGTCAGAAGTTCATCAGTGTATTTTTTGATGCCAAAATTTTAGGTTCTTCAATACAAAGAATACTGTGATTATTGTGTTTCCATGAAAGTAATTATTTTGTGGTAGCAAAGAACTTGAGCTGAAAGCATCCTTGTGTATTGGTTTGTAAAGATTCTGAACTGAAGTTCCATGATCTAGAGATTTATGCAAAGGTATCCATTGGAACAAGAGCATTGGAAGGGAAAACGTATTACTTCAAAATATGCATGCCTTTTCGAGGTATTGAGCTGATGCGCATTAGATTAATAAGATAAGATGCCAAAATTATATTTGATGACCATTGCTGAAAATACTTATATCCAAATACTTTTGCACGCCATGGTAAATTTTGGAATGCCAATGTGGAGCATTGGGTCCACCAAGGTGTCTTGGAAAAGTGATGTTCCTATAGATTTGATGGATGGGTAAGTGATGTTCCTATACATATTCACATATTTGGAACTTAGCATTTGCATAGGTTCTCTCTTACACATACAAGATACAACATTGACATCACCAGCTCATACCATCGCCATCCATAATCATCATAGGTCCATCTTGTTATTACCATGTAGCCTTGAATGTGTTACTTCAGAATAACGAAGATCATACTCGGTAGGCTTGAATGTGTAGGTTTAGAATAACTAAGATCATACTTGGAACATTAGTGAACCCATGTCGTATTCTGAGTTCAATTAGAATATTTAAAAAAAAAAAACAAACTAATTTAAGTGCAATGAGTTGATGAAACAAGTACAAGAAGTCAATTGATGGGTTTCTTGATTACACAAAAAATGGAAGATCCAGATAGATTGGACATCAAGAGCGGACAATATAACATAATTTGTTGTACCATAAACATATGCCATGCACCCGAAAGTGGAGTCATGGATTGCTACTCTGACGATTTTTATGATGAGGCCATGTGATGTGGTAACGAGAAATGTGGTATGAGAAGTTTTTTTTCCTTTTTATTTATTTTATATACACTATTATCCCTAGTGTAGATACTATCCTCCCAGCTGTTGGAATTCAATCATAGTCTTTATTATCTCAAAATAAGAGATCTCCCAACTGAGTGTTTTGTATAGTCTTTCGTTCAATCCTCGGAAGATTTCATTTGCATAGTCTTTTGTATTAGACTTTGTATTAAGTTTCCAGAGGCCACTCCTTGTAATATCAATAATATAAAATAACTTTGGAAATGACACGCTTTATGTTTGGGATTCACTTTCAAGATATCGTATTATAGTATTTCATTTTGATCATAGTTCCAGCGTACAAGATTAAGATTCAAGTCTTGGTTTTTTCGATATCAATGCTTGAGAAAAATGAAACTATGATTGCAACTTCAAAATCATGGAATGGTATGGGTTGAGTATTGGCCGAGGCAATGCTTCTTATGCCGATTCTGATGGCCATATTGCTCATATTATAACAATACAATCGCAACTAGATTGAGACAGAGTGCTCTTTTGTTCGATCATAATCTCTTGCTTAATCATATATCTTGTAATTTGGACGACTTCACAAAAAATTATGCATATAAGAAAGAATTTATGTTAGCATGATTTTTTTTAAATTCAAATATTTTTGCTCTTTTTTATTATTTAGTGTAACGTTATAATACACATATAAACTCCAATAGCCGTTGTGATTTGCTTTGGTTGGTTGAAATAAACCGAAGATGACCATTTAAGCTATATCCATTTCGCTGAAGAAATTGTGTAAGACATTGTAGCCGAGATACCACGTACGTTGAAGGGGTTACAATTGCAATTTTAGTATGATAAATATAAAAGTATAACACATAAATGGAAAATCTTGAAAATACTCGTATAGATACTGCATGACACTAAGTTCTTCGCTCATCATCAAACTGCCTCTGTTTTATTTTACTCAAAATTTCAAAAAACAACTAATGGGCCATTATCCAAAATATTATTAAATCATACAATAATTATATTATGCTTGACTTATACGAAATTGTAGCTCTACTTGGAGGATAATTTTTCATGTTTTTAAATGATGACAATTATCACATCAAGGCATCAAGCACAACCGCTTCCTTGCCCTCGCACTTTGCTGGACATGGTTTGATGGTCGGATGTGCATTTTTTTGTCTGGATGTTTCGAGCTTGAATTTCAGACTTTATAGTTGGTTGTTGTGACCTTCAAGTTTGTGCTTCAACTCGACGACCTTAGTGTCATTATGTTTTCGGGAGAAAAGAAATAACATCAAAGCCTTACTAGTTCGGTGGGCTATTTTCACTTGACAGTTCCAATTATACATGCCTCATTTTTTAGGGAACTACTATTCATTGTCCGAAAACTACTTAAATCGTCATAATAATTATCATTTTGCCCTTCACAATTCATTTAATACACATTTCGTCTCGTCCCTTAAAATAAGGTTTCTGCATACGTTTTTCTCATTTTCCCAGTACAAACACAACAAAAATGTCTGGCGAAGCGTCTGGATTCGGTGAAATAATTTCTGGTGGTAAAACTTCATAACTTACAAATACCACCTCGATAGGTCGTTCGGTGGATTTTGAAATTGTTGGATCTGAATTTTTTTGAATCTTCATCACTTGCAAAAACTTGTTGTAATCCAACCTGTATAATTAACCGCATGCGCATGATCTAGTGCGTTGGTGAGGTGGTGAGGTGTCGGACGATCAACCGTTTGCTTCTTGGTCTACCAAACATGCTCCATGCGGATGACCGAGTTTCCATCGGTGCACCGTGATTGTAGAGACAGTAAGTTTTTGATCGTCCTAGAATCCTTAGGTCGGTTTACCGACCTCTACCCGGTCATCCGAATATTTATCCTCAGTAGCTTCGACATTTCTCTGGAAATCTCTAATCGGTGTACCGAAGGGGTATCAGTCATCCGAATATAGTAATTATTAACTTAATAATCAATTTATTTAGCAATTATCTAAATTTATAATCAATTTAAAAAAATTAAAAAAAGAAACATGGGCATCTACCGGAGACGCCCCCATAGGGGGGGCGCTCCCTCGAACGCTCGTCCTTTTTTAAAAAAAATTAAAAAACTAAATAAGACATTTTACCAGATGCGAGTAGTCCGGGGTGTCCGCTGATTCTTTTCTTTGCCCCCGAGACATTCTTTCTGATGAAATAGAGAGTAATATGAAGAGATAGTGGTGTTATAAGAGTGAAATGAAGAGTTATATAAGTAGAAAGGTCAGAAGGGCAAAATTGTAATTTGTACGGACGATTTAAGTAGTTTTCTGACGATGAATAACACTTCAGTTTTTACGTCAATTTATTACTTTCACATTTTATTTTAGAGCTTAACGATGTCCATTTTTCATTATATACCATTCCTTTCTGAATTTTAAGACGACATAGAAGTAGTAAAAGAGTTCATAGCCTCAATCTTATTTCAAGTAGACCGATCATATGCATTAACATGCATACATATACGCATCACCTACAGTCATACGATACACATATCCGCATCCCACATTAATTGGATGTGGATATTTCACACCCTCACCGGTCACCAACAAAAAAATATTAATTTCCAAATCCAAAAACATAAAACCCACAAAATCATATCCCATCATTCCAATTAAAATTTAACAAACTCCAACCCCTCTGGTCTACTATGAATCAAACTAAACTAATTGGGGTTAACACAGTTGGAACTTGGAAGATCCATTATTTTAAGAAAGTCAAAAACAAAGATCGAATTCTAGCCGTCTCATTCGCATGATGAATATTTAAAATGAGAATGAATATAAAAGTTTAAATAGGAAAAGTATAAAATGCCCAAATTTCTTTTCTTCCTCGTCTATCTCCCCCTCTCAAAATCTCTCTTCCCCTCGATACCCAATTAGGTTAGGATTAGGTTTACTCCAATGCCTTCTTTCGCCTACACCTCGTTTCACTATCCCACCCCTAACTTTAATATCAACTATATTCCACACATTTCTCATTATTTTCTGATTTTTAGTATGATTTGCGTAAATACACTTCTAATCTTAAATTTATGTTAAAATTCAAGTGAATTTGTTTGGACGGACTTGGGGTCAGATAAGTACCAACGGACTGGACTGGCTTCTCTAGTCTACTAGAAATGAGACCATATAAATACCCAAACAGCCTTTCTTCCACCTCTCCTCCACCCCTCCAGACTCCACATCTCTCTCTTCCACTCCCCAATTAGGGTTAGGGTTAGGGTTTGGTCGAACCCAATGACTTCCTCCGCGAATCTCTACGCGCCTCTCACCTCTCGTGGCCCTACTCCTTCTCAGACGCCTCCACTCGCCTCCGGCGTAACATCCACCACTTCCGCGCCAACTACGCCCTCATCGTCCTCGTCTTCCTCTTCCTCTCCCTCCTCTGGCAGCCCCTCGCGATGCTCGTCTTCCTGGTAATCTTCGTCGCCTGGATGGTTTTTTACCTTTTCAGGGAGAGTCCGGTTGTGGTGATGGGGAGAGTGGTTGACGATCGGGTTGTGGTTGGGGTTTTGGGGATGGTGACGGTGGCGGGGTTGGTTGGGGTCGGGGTTGGGACGAATGTGGTGGTTGGGTTGGGGGTTGGGGTTGGGGTTGTGGGGATTCATGCCGTTGTTAGGAGTGCGGAGGATTTGTTTTTGGACGAGCAGGAAGCCGTCGGGGGCGGGTTGTTGTCGGTTGTCGGGAGTCCGGAACCGAAGGGGTTGGGGCTCGATTGAACGTCGAATTTATTAAAAATGTGGGGGTTTGTAAGTAGGAGTGGGTTTCTTAGGAAATTTGGTGGCGATTGTAATAAATGTAACTCGATTTTCGTTGCGGAATAATGCTTCTCACACTTGTTATTGCTTGAATGTAAAAATGTGGGGGTTTGTAAGTAGGAGAATTTTGTTGGGGAGTTTGATTCTGTTGTGGAATAATGTAACAAGGTTTTTTGTTGTGGAAGAACGGTTGTTTGTAATGAATGTAACATGGTTTTCATTGCAGAAGAATGGTTGTTTGATTTTGGTTGATGGAGGATTGGATGTTAAAATGTGTGGTTTTGTAAGTAGTGGTGGGTTTTCTTGGGGAATTTGGTGGTGATTTTAATAAATGTAACACGTTTTGGTTGCGGATGAATGCTTGTCATACTTGTTATTGCTTTATGGGGTTCACGGTGTAAAATGTGGGGGTTTGTGAGTAGGAGAATTCATTGTGGGGGTAAGGATGTCGATGAGCCAAACTCAATCAAACTTAGGTTTAAGCTCAGCTTAATTATTCTATTGAGTGGAGTTGGTTTTCTACTTTGGTGCTTATGGTAGAGACAGTTTGTTAGTTGATGTGCAAGAGGTGGTGGGTTATTTTCGTGTACAACAGTGTAATTCCATGAGGGTATGGTTGGTTTGATTGTTATCATTAAAATGTTGATCGAACTTGCCGTGGGAAGTTGTGAATTTGTTTGTAACTGTTTTAGAGTAAGAGTGGTTTCACTGAAGTTGTTGGGTTTGATGGCAATCTACTACAAACGTAATAAATGTAATGTGGAACAATGGTTATAGTTCATGTTGTTGAAAACTATAATGGAGTCCTTGTAGAAAACCAATTTGAGTTGATCCATCTGGGTAGGGAAGATTTTCCAGGTCTGTGTTTCTGCCAAATGAAAAGCAATACCCCTTTAACCAATTCGGATGCTGTGCGTGATGTTAGATGTATTTTTTAGCTATTGAGGTTTTGAATGGTTTCTATATTGATGGGGCTTGTGTTCATCTGTTACTTATTTTTGTGGCATTTGTATAAGAAAAATTGCTGGTGATCTGTTGTGATTGTGAATTGTTATAAACCAGTTTTGGAACTATTTGGGCCCGTCATTATAATCAATTAATCGTTGTATTATTAGGTTCTAAATGGGGCAGGTCCGCAGGTGTTGCGGATTAACTAGCTCATTTAACTCTTGGGCACGGGTACTATTTAGTCTATTTTGTATTGGTTTCTGTACCAGCTATACTTGTTTCGTAAATCCGTTTATCTTTAAATTAAAATAACCAAATATATTATTTATACTGTCATACACATGATATATCTGCACTAAGCATTAATCCCCACTCTCCACGACATAACACTAAAACCACTAAAATTAGTTAGAGTCGTTATACACGTGACGCGCGCGTCCGTTGACGGACCAGTCAGCTGCCAGTTCAGCGTCCAGTCAGTCAAAACTTCTGCGCGGGGAAAAGTAAATTACGAATTTTTGGGTGCGACGGTTCATTTCCCGAAATCACGATTAGACGGTTAGACTTTACGTACATCAGTAGCGGCGGTACAGCATTCGAGTAACTTTCCTCCCAAGCCTTCTCCTTTTCCATTCCCCATTTCACCCGGAGTTCCTCTCCATACGCTCATCCAAAACCTTCATTCCTTCATTCCTGTTTTAGTCGAATGAAAATTATAACCAGACGAAAATGGATCATTCTCTACCTGAAACCTCCATCGCTCCTGAAATTGTAGCCGCGCAGGTGTTGTGTCAACCACGTTCTTTCTGGTTCATTTTAAGGTTCATTATTGGTCTCTAACAATTTTTTTTGGTGGTTTAAGGGAAGCACGTACTACTTTCGCGAAACCAAATGCGGTTTCACGGCCCTTCACAAGCAGTTCGACCGGATGAAAGAGGAGGAGAAAAATGTCTTCCAACGGACGCCTTTCGGTCACTTCCTCACCTTTCCTCACGTCACAACTGACAACGAGATACTGGGTTGGTTCGTCGAACACTTCGACGCCAATGAAGTCGGTCTGAGAATAGCCACTGGGGTGGTCCCATTTATGGTAGAAGACGTCGCTCTTCTACTTGGACTAAGAGCACATGGGCAGAGAGTGGATATGGAAGCCACGTACGTAGAGAAACGTGACGGGGTTAACCTCGACAACACCCATCTACTGGGTCATCTTACCGCCACGAGCTTGATGGGCGAGGAGGAGGAGCACGTCCGACTCCTTATTTCTATGATTTTCAATCATTTTTTGTTCTTCGATGGATCACTGCGAAGTAAAACGTGGTACACGAAACACCTTAAGAACCTCAAGCGCCTCAAGAGATATGCGTGGGCAAATGCGGTTCACACTTTCTTGGTTGAAGGGCTGGAGGAAGCCCAACGGGACCTCTCGAGGAGGACATACTAGTAACTTAATCCGTACATAAATAAAACTTATTCCGGACAGAAATTAACGTAATCCGGACAGACAAACAATGTAATCCGGACAGCCTAAGTACGTCTTCCGGACATACTAGTCACTTAATCCGGACATAAATAAAACGTAATCCGGACATTGATGAATCGTAATCCGGACGGACATATAACGTAATCGGGACATACTGGTAACTTAATCCGGACATAAATAAAACTTATTCCGGACAGAAATTAACGTAATCCGGACAGACAAACAATGTAATCCGGACAGCCTAAGTACGTCTTCCAGACATACTAGTCACTTAATCCGGACATAAATAAAACGTAATCCGGACATTGATGAATCGTAATCCGGACGGACATATAACGTAATCCGGACATACTGGTAACTTAATCCGGACATAAATAAAACTTATTCCGGACAGAAATTAACGTAATCCGGACAGACAAACAATGTAATCCGGACAGCCTAAGTACGTATTCCGGACATACTGGTCACTTAATCCGGACATAAATAAAACGTAATCCGAACATTGATGAATCGTAATCCGGACGGACATATAACGTAATCCGGACATACTGGTAACTTAATCCGGACATAAATAAAACTTATTCCGGACAGAAATTAACGTAATCCGGACAGACAAACAATGTAATTCGGACAGCCTAATTACGTATTCCGGACATAAATAAAACTTAATCCGGACATAAATAAAACTTAATCCGGACAGACAAACAATGTAATCCGGACAGCCTAAGTACGTATTCCGGACATACTGGTCACTTAATCCGGACATAAATAAAACGTAATCCGAACATTGATGAATCGTAATCCGGACGGACATATAACGTAATCCGGACATACTGGTAACTTAATCCGGACATAAATAAAACTTATTCCGGACAGAAATTAACGTAATCCGGACAGACAAAGAATGTAATCCGGACAGCCTAAGTACGTCTTCCGGACATACAAGTCACTTAATCCAGACATAAATAAAACGTAATCCGGACATTGATGAATCGTAATCCGGACGGACATATAACGTAATCCGGACATACTGGTAACTTAATCCGGACATAAATAAAACTTATTCCGGACAGAAATTAACGTAATCCGGACAGACAAACAATATAATCCGGACAGCCTAAGTACGTATTCCGGACATACTGGTCACTTAATCCGGACATAAATAAAACGTAATCCGGACATTGATGAATCGTAATCCGGACGGACATATAACGTAATCCGGACATACTGGTAACTTAATCCGGACATAAATAAAACTTATTCCGGACAGAAATTAACGTAATCCGGACAGACAAACAATGTAATTCGGACAGCCTAATTACGTATTCCGGACATAAATAAAACTTAATCCGGACATAAATAAAACTTAATCCGGACAGAAATTAACGTAATCCGGACAGACAAACAATATAATCCGGACAGCCTAAGTACGTCTTCCGGACATACAAGTCACTTAATCCGGACATAAATAAAACGTAATCCGGACATTGATGAATCGTAATCCGGACGGACATATAACGTAATCAGGGCAGACATACAACAAACCAAAATTACTTAAATATATTTTTGTCGCCATCAGAAATTAATTCACAAACGAACAAGCAAAGAAATGGTTGAATCTTATGCAATAATACGGACAGACATACAATGACTTTCAACAAAATTACATAGGAATAATTCCAACCAAGGACAAATACAATAATCAAGGAGGAACTCCCTCGTAATGCAAATTCATGTCCCAGTCATCGAAATCGTGATCCCCCGGTTTGGGTGTTGCAGGGTGTAACGGGGGTAGAACCTTCTTCCTGATGATTTTCTTAACGTTACTTTTAATTATTTTCTCAGACAAAGAAATCCGTCGTTTGCTCGGCGGTCTGCCTTTCCGTCTTGTCTTATCTGGATTGAGAATGGATGTACCATCGAACACAGGATCAGGTCGTTGCATACGTTCCTTAAGCAACTCAAGTGCCTCTACCGCCTGAAGATATCTGTCGTTTGAGTCGAAAACGGCCTCGGCGATCCAAACCGCACGAACCATTATGTCGTCGTGGCGACGAAGCGCATCGTTCCCCGTTATGCCACTTTGAAGGGGAAACTTGACTCCATAGCTCCTTCGGATATCCTTCCTCTATCGGTGGACGATGTAAGACTCGGGGAGCAACGCGTTTGGACGTATTCGGGCAATAACAACATAAACGTGACAACATAGGATACCGACGTGATCAAACATTCTGCAATCGCATACCCACTTCTCATCTCTAATTTGCACTGTGAACCGTTTCGACAATGGGAGGATATGTGTCAATACATGTTCGGTCACGTTGAAGTGCAATGTGTCGTCCTCGTTGAACTCATCCTTGATGTCGCAATATATCATCTTCCCAATTTCTAACTGCACCTTCTTGAAGACACCCACCGTATACAACTCGCTCAATTGCCTCTCGAATGGATATTTCGAAATCAATTGCGGAGCCTTATGTTGACAATCGAAATCAGACTGAGCTTCATTCTCATACTTGTGGCGTACTGCGAGTTCGTATTGTTTCACGAACTGCTTAAGTGTCGTCCTTGATGTGAGGTACTTATCGAAGAAGGCGTTCATACCCTCACTTCTCTGGGTTGATGTCATTCCTGCGGAAAAACAATCCCGCCAAAATGCAGGTACCCAGTGCTCTCGAATTGCATAAATGGATCAGAGCCAATTATTGTCGTGGAACTCGAAATCATCTAGAAAACCTTGCCAATTCCGCTCGAATTCTGCCGGAGTCTTGGAATCGAATACACAGTTGTTGAGGTCAAACAACGTATGCTCCCGGTACTTCGTGGGCAGCTTCACAGGGGCCTTATTCATTATGTGTCATATACAAAATCGGTGCCGCGCTTCAGGGAACACAGTCCTCACAACCGCAGCTATGGCGCCACATTGGTCTGTTATGATCGCCGGGGGCCTTGTATCTTCACACAACGCGATCAAGATAAAAACATATGTTAATCCGGACAGAAATAACGTAAACCAGACAGACGTCAAGGGTAAACCGGACGAGCAAAAAACGTAAACCGGACAGACGTAAGGGATAAACCGGACGAGCAAAAGACGTAAACCGGACAGACGTAAAGGGTAACCGGACAAGCACATAACGTAAAACGGACAAAGCCGGACAAAATAAAACACGTACCGTTCATGCACGTCAACCATGTTTGGAACAACCAAATGTAATTTTGTGTCGTCTCGGAAGAGAGGAGTGCGCAACCCAGTAGGACGGACTGGTAGTGGTGATTTACCCCCACAAATGGGGTAAAAGGCATGTCATACTTGTTTGTTATGTATGTTGTGTCGAAACATATTGCATCTCCAAAGTAAGAACACATTTCGTAGTCTGCCTTCGTCGTCCATATCCATTACGTAAAAGAAGCGGGAATCATTCTTCTACATCCTGATGAAATAATCTTGGATAGCTTACGCATCTCCTGGTCCCATTTTGAGGTTTCTAACCTCGTTCACAACATTCCTGCGAAACATAATTTTTATGACAAAGCTAAATGCGTAACTTCAACCAGGTTAAGTGGAGAATAAATAACCTTAGGTCCCGTTCGTTGAAAGACAATTTATCGTGACCTCCAGCTTCGACCACAAAAGATTGCATGGTCTTGGCGGCAGATATACCGGCAGCATCATTGCACGAAATGCGTGCTCTGGCGGACTCCGGGACGGATCGTTTTTGTCGGAGGAAGCGCATCTGGTCTTTCGACAGCATGACGTGATTATGTTCGAGATCTACGTAGTTAATTACGTAGCCTCTGGATGGATTACCGGAGACCCTAATCCGAGCAGTGCATTCGACCCTACCGGATAACCTATGTTTCGGTCTACCTTCACCTTGGTTTCCGGGAGCATTACCCTCCTTTGAGCAAGTAAGAGTGACCCGTATTACAACACCATGACCGTAATGAGATTGTCTTATCTTCACACCAAAACAACAGGAATCGGCGTATGAAACGTAAAATGCTTTGGCTTCTTCGAAGGAAGGAAAATTCATCATCACTTGAGGGACGTTGGAGGCATGAGCCGGCTGTGAGGACACATTTACGAGTGCCATTACAGTACAACAATAATGGAGGAAGGAGAGAAGAAGGAATGGTTCGTAGGATCGGAATAACCTAGACACTCATATTTGTATCTCCGTGAAGCGTCAAAGAATAAGAAAGAAGACGGAGGACGTGCTGATTTGAAAAGCATTAAATGCGATGGTGGACGCATCGGGAAAATAAAACAACAGCAAAAAAATTCAGGAGTAAGTAGTACGTCTGTCCGGAATAAGTGTTCCAACTGTCCGGCATAAATAGTAACTGTGTCCGGAATAAGTTATGCGCTTGTCCAGAAACTAAAGAAAATGACTGATGTGTGTGTCCGAAAAAAAATGAATTTATTAATAAAGAGAAGGGAAAAAAATAGGAGGACGAATGTTGAGTAACTAGTCTTCAGTCTGTGTAGGAGCGACAAAATGAAGTGAGTGATTTGAGACGCATTAATGAGGGATGGAGAAATTTGTACGAAACGAAGAATAAACTAAACAAAGAAATTGTTTCTGGGGAGAGTGCGCACTCAGCCGCGTCTGCTGACTGGGTTGCCCACATCAACCAGTGTGCTGACTGGGTTAGCAACGTCCGTGACGCGAGCGTTCAACAAACATTTCCCAATTAATTATTAAACACAGAGTAGTAAAAAAGAACCCAACCCTCTCACTCTTTCTCGGAGGCTCTGAATTCCATCAAAAGAGGTGGAATTTAGTTTTTTACGCGTTTGGTCATTCCAATTAATACAGAATGATAATATTACATTTCAAATACGATCATATGCATAATATTATACACTTTTTGTGGTTTCCATAAGAGCTCCCAATTATATGTTATATATAATGTTTTTGGTAATTGTTGTGCTAAAGTGACATTTGTTCAAGCATGTCCTAAAGTGACATATTTGTTCAAGCAAGATAATGTAAATCATGTAATTTACAAATTGCGGATTTTGAGAAACCCATAAGATAAGAATTATGAATATCGCATGATTGACGTACCCCACTTTTTCCAGAAAAGAAACTTCCAAAGGAGCTTTTGAGTAGGAGCGTAAATGGAGCGGTATAGTCATACTTGTATCCATACCTACCTAACTAAACGGGTACGAGTATATATCTATTTAAATATTATGGTACATGTACGTGCCCATGCTCATTTATTAAACGAGCACATGGGATACAACGGGTATTGCAGGTATAATTTTGTTAACAAAATGTGTACTTTTGCTAACAAAACGTAATCTGTAAGAATTTAATCATCGGATGAGAAATATTTAACCCAAAAAGATGTTAAATTTACTGTTTTCGAGATTATAAATTAAACCAAAACGATGAGAAAATCACCAATTTTCTGGCAAACAAACATCGAAACAACCACTTTTGAAAAACAACCTTACTTTTGAGAGAAACAACACTAGACTCGTTGCCTACCATATTTTGACTGTCAGTTTGGAGTCCAAATTGAAATCGACAGATCTAATGTCAGTTCATTACACGAAACTCGACAACTAGGATACTAACTTCTCAAATTTAGAAAATTTTCCACCAGCCAAGAGTATGTACAGCCAGTTTGGAGCCCAAACTGAATGCAACATTATATTTGTCAAGTTCATTACACGGAACTCGACAACTAGGATGCGTAAACTCAACATTATGGATGCCGAAATATGCATGAACTCAGCGTTAAATTGAACTCAGGCTACCAAAATAAGCTCGGTTACTAACAGCCATTTTAGTGTGTAAAGAGGGTTTACCAATGAAACTCCCGACCTTTGGAAACCATATTCTAAACACAACAAATACACATGAGACGTTATGCTAGGCACCCAAAACGATAATCTATAAAAAGGTTAATTTCGATTTGAGACAACAATATTGCAAAAGAGACAGCCACCATCAATTAAAGTTCTGCAACCAACACCTTTAACACTGGCATCACAACTAGATTCAGAACTGTTTAGAAAAAAGATAAATGGGCACTCAGTTACATTAATCCTCCTCCAAGTTGATGGAATCTTTAAATTTTCCATACAAAATCTTCTTCAGTTCGGCAATTTGCGAGAGCACGCTTTCCTTCTCTTCCTCGAGCTTCTGCAACTGCTTACTAGCTGCCTTCTCCATCTCCTCCAATCTGTTCTCCACTTCATCCCTTGGCATGTGAGCAAAGACTTCTCCTATCTGAAACCTCAGAACATCCTCATCCGAAATCATCAACTCGTTGGTTGCATCTTCTAGATTTTCATTTGTTTCCTACATTAAACGAGAATCCATGACATCCCTTTGAAGAACTTGTTTGAAATGCTTGAAAATGTTGCCCATTCAGGAAAACTTTGGCATTTGGTTTAAACATGGTGGGATTTAAAAAGAGATAGGGTGCACACAAAGACCTCAAAAAGAACAATAAATGGGTAGGTGGGTGGCATGTTATTGCCTTGTTGGAAGTAGGAAGCAACCCTTGCTATGAGATTTAGTAATAGAAGTATACGCAAGGATACAATCAACCCTAAACTATGACACATTAAGAGATGGCTCAGTTAGTCACCGTGGAGTCCCCCACCAAAGGTTGTAGGCTTACGTTCGCTTCACTAACTAAAGAAATAGTAATGCTTCGGAAAAAAAACCACAAACTATAGACAAAGGTTGTTGGACTCCGTATAAAATGGACGAGTACATTGTAATACATGGTAACTACTACAGTTTGTACTAATCTCTAGAAATATATTCATTACAGCCTTAATAACCTACAGTTGCTAAGGGCATGTGTGGAACTAAGTTTAGAAAGTTGAGTTTTGCAAATTTCTGTTCAAGTTGAAAAGATTGTTACAAATGGACTTGAAACACATGCCATTTGAAACATAACGAGTAGATAATGTTACAAAACTCTTTGAAACTTTAAAGAAAGAAAAAAGACAAAAAAAGTTGCGCCTTCAGCCTTCCCTTAGACCCATTGTCATTTATAACAACAGAAGGCAATTTTTCCACACCCAACATGCCCAAATATTTTTGCTAAGCCACTCATACCCACACCCTATTTATGAGATCACACCATATATTCATTAACTTTCAAGAACATAAAAGGAACCCCAGCCCACATGCTTCCAATTTCCATAGATTGAATAAGCACACCGTAGTATCAGATTACATCGTAACTACATTAACTAAAACACTCCTACCCCAGACTCCAAATTCCACAACCATACAAAGGTTCCGTCAACATCTTATAACAGATGAACAAAAGCACACATTTCAAGTTACAACATTCCACTAAGATCAACCACATGAACAACCGCACGCTACAAATTCTACTTCATCTAATTTCACTAACTTCCAAATATATAAGCACTCCTATCCCTAACGAACTCCCAAAATACAACATACACCAACCAAATGTCCATTTGGGATCACATTTTGATAATCATATTCTAAAACCAATCCAAGTCTTTGAATCAATTCCTAAACATGAATACTCTTGCCTTAGTAGACATTTTGATACAGATTTCTAAAAATCTAACCAAGTCTCGAAATTAGTTCCCAAACGTACTCTTGCCTTAGTATAAACATTCTAAGTTTTCAGACGTCAATCGTAAATAACATTCTAACTCTTGATTTTCGGGAACCAATACCCGATCATACAAATGCGATTCCAAACAGAACCTAAACGTCAAATTTTAAGTGTCTTTTCTCATAACACCAATTCGCACCCTAAAAGACAAAATTCAACGCGAAAACCGAAACCGGAAAAGGGTTTCGGTTACTGAAGAATACCTTGGCGACCTTGATCTCGTCCTCGAGCTCGTGGAACCGGTTGTTCAACCTCCCAAACCTGTTTATGTTCTGTTGGTCCTCCCACGTCACTTGTGCGTCCGACGATCCGCCTCCCTGCGCGCACGGAAACGTTAGCCAAACTTCGGATTTGAGCTCGAATTGGAAGAAAGTTGGAATCTTTAAGGAAGTGGAATAGTAGAATTAGGGTTAGGGTTTGTTACCTGTTGCATCGTGTAGTGGACGGAGACGAAGGGGGAGGGTTTGGGTCTGGGGTTGAAATTGAAATTCGTGGGAGTATTTGCACTTTTCCATCAAAGTTTTAGATCTGTATCTACATTTTACTTTACTCTACCATTTCTTTCGAAACATAGCCGACTCTGACACTTGTTTGTACCTAATTAGGTGTTACTTTGTTGTTCGTTTGGTAAATGAACTTGAAAATATATTTTCATGTCTTTTTTTTTGTCGGTAACTGTAGGTAAACGATAAAAACAAATTACTAGTAATACCAAAGCAAACATCAAAAATTAGTGTGACATCTGACAATAAGTACATATGAAAGATATATAAAAAACCCTAAAATTTTAACATTAGAGGAAAACTTATGGTCGAAGGGAGATGGAGGAGATATTATAGTTCAAAGTGCGTTGATTTACCTATGTTGGAAAACTTCGAAGAGGTGTGAATTTGTTTTTCCGATGTGACTTTCTCGGTGATTGGTTTGTTAAAAAAAAGTTCAGTATTTTTCTCTACAAGATTGTGAATAGTTTGCAAGAAAATAATGTAAAACTAAAAGAATCAAATTCTAAGAATTTAGAATGATTTCTTGTGTTTTAATTTGCATAAAAACTTAATAAAAATTTGGACAAATATAATTTTAAGAATTTCACAATCTTATAATTTTTGTATTCACGTGACTTTTCCACCCACCTCCACTTTAAAATGGAGCCCAAAGAAGGGCGTCCACCAATGATTAGCCTTTTATTAGGAAGTGGAAGTGGAATTTGGGTGCAAACTGCAATATTCCCACGTCTCCAACCCCAAGAAGCCGAAACTCCGTCGAATTCCCCCAAATCCGTCAATGTCGGAGGACGAGGTCGAATCCGCGGTGTCGAAATCGAAAGCGAAGTGGGCCCAAACGGTCGCCGAAACCCTAGAGAATGCGTCGAGGATCCGATCCTGTGGCGTCGGCGGCACGGAGGAGGCAGCGTCCCTCCCCCGCCTCAACGCCGCCGCCCAGGACGGCCTCGCCTTGCTCCGCTCCCTCCAGTTTCGCCTCGACCTCCTCGCGCCGCAGATGCCCACCCCCGATGGGGTCTCCGACGCCGAGGGGGTCCTCCGGACGTGGAAGGACGAGTACAAGAGGTATAAAGTTTCGATATTTCGTGGCTTCTAGTTTTTAGTGGTCAGACTTCATGTCCGTTTATTTTGACGTAAAATCTGATCAAATCTTGGAATCAGTTCCCAAATGGACGTTGATGGATAAGGATCTGCTGTTACATGTTTTTCGCTGGTATTTGTTTTAAGAAGTGACACATCTCAATGTTCAAAAATTAGTTACTTTTGAAAAGAACGATGAAAGTAAAACATGGAGTACTGTGACTCACATTCAAAGAAAAATCAGTCTAAGTAGAATTTGAGACCATACTAACAAATCTCAAAGACCTGTGACCATGGGTACGTGTCTTAGGTTCTGTTTGGAATCATATTTTGATATTCATGTTTTTCAAATCGTGATCAAATTTTGATACAAGAGGTGGGAAGTGCCAAGATGTTAGATGTCAATTGTTAATTGTAAATTACATTTGGTATTTGGTTTAAGCTTGTGATGTGCCAAGATGAACTTTACTGAAGGAGTACAAAATGTGGGGTTTGGGAGTTATGTTTGTGGAAAATGGAAAGTTTAGGGTTTTATTGAGCTTTTGGTTTGATTGGTGTTGTTTGGGCTTTGAATTTGAGGTTACGATGTGTTGGAGTGGACTTATTTGAAAAATGAGTACAACAGGTGGATTTTGGGATTTGTACAGTTTTTCTTTGAATTTGTGGTTTTGAATCTTTTGATGGTTACTGTGGTTGGCGAATGTTGGGATTTTGGTTAGTTTGGTTGGGGATTTTTGTTTGATTGGTCTACTTTGACATTTGTTTTTAAGCTTGTGATGTGCTAGGTTGAACTTGTGTGGTGATCTTTTGAGTTTTTTAAACCACTAGAAGCAAGTGGGGGGTCAAATTTTTGGAATTTTAGTTTGATCGGGTCTGTTTTGGTGTTTAGATTCAAGTGCATGATAAGTTGAATGTTTTTTAATTCAAACGTGCAATTTGTTACAATTAATGTATTGGGTTTAGGTGAACTGCTTGGTTGAAACTTGGAAGGATGAGTACAAGAGGTAGCCAGGTAGGTCTTGGGATTTGTCCTGCTTCTGTTTGGATTCATACTTCATAGTTTCGATGACTGTGGATGGTTGTGGTTTTGTTGTTTGGTCGTGGGAAAGTTGGGATTTTAGTATGTTTGTTGAATTTGTAGTCTGATGTATGATTTGGTTTTGAATTCAAGCTTATATTGTGTGTTAAAATGAACTTTTTTTGTGATTTGTGGGTGTCCTATCAAACTATTGGGAAGGAAGTTGGACTTCTGTTACTTGAAGAGCCGTTGACGTTCCTCTCGTTGAGGTTTGGCAGGATCACGGTTTTGGACTAAAATGTGGTTTTGGTGTTGAAGATGTGATTTTACAGAGTTTCTGATTGGAACATGTTTCTTGTGGTTTCTAATTCAGGTTTTCATGTTATGAGATGTGATTAATTGTTTTCTGCCTGAAACTTGTTCAGAAAACAAGTAGCCACGTCTATTAAGCTTGATGCAGTCCCATACTGTTTGGATGCTTGTTTTATTATCTTGATTTATACTTTTTTGGTGTAGTGTGAAAAACTTATCTTTAAAAAGCTTGAAGTGAACCTATTTGGTGATGCTTTTAGTTTACTTTTTTATTATTTCTTGTCAAATTTAATAAATATGGCATTTCATTCAGGCATTAGAAGTGATGAATTTATAGTTGATTGGTACTGGGCTTCAGATTTTTCTATAACTCTTGTTGATTCTACTATATTGTGTTGTATACTTCAGACGCCACTTGAAGATCTCCTGTGATGTGTCTAATGTCTTCTTCTGTTTGAAATATTTCAGTGTGCAGACAAAACTAAGAAGTGCCAATCTGCAAGCAAAAGATAATATAAGAAAGGCCGCTCAAGCAGAGGTGAGTGTCGGTTGCTCCTGGTATGTACCTACATTAGTTTGTAATATCTATCTTTTGACCACAAGTGCTTGAATAGAAGAAGTTGGCTCAATTGAAGTGGTTTGATTTACTTTCGTAAGGAATATGGGACTTATTTTGTCGAACAATGGAAATTAGCGGCTGATGAATTTTCATTATTGGCACATGTTGTCAGTTGGTATTTAGGTGGTCTTGCTTCCAACTTTTGTGGCTTTATTCTAATGCTAAAATAAAACACTTCCGTACTTCAAATTTAGACATGAAGAAGGAATTGTCACACTTTTTTGTGTGGAGCAGTCTTCAGCCATGGTAAACCTACCATTGTGCTTCCAAAATGTGGATAAGATGTTGCTGCCGTGTTTTGAATGCCATGTTAAGTTCTTATTTTTCCGCTTATTAGACGAATCATCGTTAATTCATCACCACATCCTTTTGGTGTGATAAAGCTAAAACTTTGTATGGATGATAAAGTTTATAGAATGACCTAAAAATAAGATATAACAAAAAAATGCTAATTAATTTTGTCTGTGTTCTTTTACTCTGCTTTCTTTATTTCATTCCTGAAAATTTATGGTACTGGTATTGGTTGCAGAGGGAACTCCTACTAGGAGCTGGTGAAGAATCTACCATACGTAGACGTAATTTGCAGTATGTATCTCTTTATTTTAGTTTTAGGCAGTACTTTCATTGTCAGAAAATTAAAATGGACTAATATCATATCAATAGTCATTGAAGTGGCTTCTCCACATGATTTTTGTTGTTCTTGGAGTTCCTGTGTTCATTTTCTATGGGTTTTTTAATGTTAAATTAATATGTGATTTAAGCATTTGTTAGATATCGATATGTCAAATAATCCTCGTGATTGCTCTATCCATTCATTAAATTAGTGTTCTCTAACTCCCTTACATGTATAGAAGTTATAAGAGTACCTTTGAAATCAAAATACAGGTTAGTTGAGGGGAAGGGGTGGGGGACAATAAGTACAAGCTGAAGGAATGATACTGAGATATGATCTGATAAAAAATAAAATGTATTTTTCTTATTTGTTCTAATTTTTTCTGACCATTTCAAAAAGATTAAGGATTTCTACTTCTGCAATAAATCAGGACGAAGGCTGGGTTGACATCTGCTGCAGAGAGCATAACTGATAGCCTCCGCCGCACTAGGCAGCTGATGGTTCAAGTAATGATTTTTGCCTTCCTGCTTTTTTATGTTACTGTCTATTCTTGTCGTCTGTAGTTTCTTATACTAAATAATCTAATACGAACTGATCCACAGGAAGTTGAGAGGAGTGAAAATACATTGGCCACTTTTGGTATGTTTTTCATATATCTCAATCTGTTATGATATTGGAAACATAATTTTGGTGTTTCTGCCTTCAAAGTCTTGATGATCAACGTGGTTCAGTTTTTGAACTGTAATGATAGTTCTGGGAATGCCCTAGGCGGTTCCTGTGAGTGAATATTCCTTTTGCTAGGGAATTTAACTCTGGGCCAGATCATTTACTGGTTCTGGAAGAACTTGGCATTTAAACATCTGGTCTGGTGGTCAATCACATGATTCAATATTCCCTTCATCTTAAATGAATGAACAATTCTTGCTCAACACATCTTTAGCGGTATAGGACTATAGGTTTTGCTTCTTTGTGTATCTTGTTAATAGTGCGACCCGACTGGGTTACCCAAGTTAGTGGAATCCTTGACCTTACAATAGTTATTTACAATGATTTTTGCCCTGAAATAGCTTGAATGGGTAGAAGGACCTTTCAGAAAGAATCTTGCCTATAGTAAAATGAGCGATGCTTGGATCAGTGATGTATATTGTCTCTCCAATCGTGGCCTTTTTCACATGTATGAGCAGATTTGTCCATTACGTAACTATACTGCAATACAATGTGATTTATGGCATGACATACTTTCTGGGTATTGACTTTGATTTTTAAGATGGTTAACCTAGTCAAGAGTCCCATCTTTAGGAAAACAGTATGACTGCAACTGCCATCTGGCTAAACAATCTTTAAGCACCAAATAAAAGGCTAAACAATCTTTGTATATGCATATTTCTTTGTTCAAAAATGCTACCTGTTTGAACTTTGAAGTATGATATTGATCACTCTGCTTTACGATACACAGAGGAGTCAACAACTGTACTGAAGAAGGCTGAAAGTGAATATAAAGGTCACCGTTCTTTGCTCGGAAGGACGCGAAACCTATTGAGCACAATGAAGAGCAAAGACGTTCTGGACAGGTCAATTTCTGAAAACATAACCTGCAATCAATCCTAACTGGTTATGAAGCATGGATTCAAGACCACGCTAAACATATAATTTAGTGTTGCTAATTCCATTTTCCCTTGTCAAGCAGAACGATACTAATTGCTGGCTGCTTCTTGTTCTCCTGTGCGGTCCTATATGTTGTCTCGAAGCGAATTGGGATTCTAAAATTGCAGAGAACCCTTACATCTGCCATCAAATCGGGCTCGTTGTCTTCGACGTTCCAGAAAATCGGAGCTAGAAATGGTCCTAATCCGGTTGATATAAGAGTCAACCCAGTTCCTAATATGGGAATTCATCCCGGTCCCATGCACGATGAGCTTTGAAGGTTTCATTTCCTTTACCATTCCATTTTGCTTGTTTCTCTTCTTGCAGATATGTGGTTTTCTGTGGAAAAAAACAAGAGCCAACTGTAAAGAAAACATTATTTTGTGGTCTGTTATTAGATCTGCCTTTCTTTCCTATCTCCTTTCAGAATCAAATTTTTAACATTATGTTGATCCACACTTGTACAATTGTGCATGTTATTTTGTACTGAGCTGATCTAGGAGAGTATACATGTCTTCTCGAATTGCACCATTTTTCTTTCTATTGTGTTTGGCAGAGGTGGTAAGTGGTATTGCAGGGATGTGTCCTTGATCTTACTTGTCAATTTACCTTTCTCAATTCATGTTCGTGTTTTATATGGAAATAACTAATCTCAGATGATGTTAGTTAGATTATTAGCCCAATAGCAACGAGGCCGACAGTAAATGTCTTGACAAAAATAGCATGATAATGCTCTCGGTCTTCAATGCACGAATCTTAATCTTTCTTATAAATAAGAAAATAAATAAGAAA
Organism: Triglochin maritima; assembly: GCA_963682175.1. Classification (NCBI taxonomy): domain Eukaryota; kingdom Viridiplantae; phylum Streptophyta; class Magnoliopsida; order Alismatales; family Juncaginaceae; genus Triglochin; species Triglochin maritima. Next base: position 33,881,186 of record OY821786.1, read on the forward strand.
TGTTACTTGTCATAATAATAAAAAATTGTTGAATAAGCGGGTGGTATGCATTATACAGAGATAGGGTTGTAAACTTCGAGCATGAGCCAAAAATTCCGATCGGAAAATAAATGAGCCGAGCTGAGTGAAATCCACTGTTTGTTCACTTGACTCGGTTGCTCGTATATACACATACAGGTATACATCTATATACATACACAAAATGTACATTACAAATATACATTTATTCATTTACCCATTACTATTTACCAAATTCAATTATCTAAATACTCATTGATGCCTTACCACTTGGCTACACTCCATGTCCAAGGCTGGTCTTCTGGTTTAGATATGTTTTTACAATTGATTTCTTTTTTTTAAGAAAAGTTGAGCAAAATTGGCATATCCTCTCAGCACTGCATTTCGCTACGTTAAATCTACCATTTTACATTACTACCTTATCCTTAATCATCAAATTCTATATTTTACCCATCTTGCTCCCGTCATCATTGCTTATCGTCCCATTCCTCCCATTATTGTTGTCTTGAATGCCAAATATTTTCTTTGATGTAATAATTTTGTTTTTTGGATATTTGATGCAACAGATAAACACACACACATATATATATTTCCTGTTTTTTCGTAAAGTCAGATGTTATGGTTGTTTACACTTGTTATTTAGATATATTTTTTCTACTGGAAAAATTTGAAGTTGATGAGATATTAGTGGAGAGGATTATGTTGACATGAATATGATTTGTTATAGTATTACATTAATGTTGTTGCTATGTTTGTTGACCACGTAATAAAGTCATAATGTTGTGATTTTTAATAATGCGATGAATGAGAAGTCATGATATTATGATGACTCATGTGAGCTAGAAATTAAGTAGAAACAACAGATTATGTATATAATATGTGTCAATAGTAGTTGTCCTTGCATTTCCAACTGCAAGCAAGAGATCATTTTCTAATGAAACGAGTCAATGAGCCGAGAAGGCTCACAAGCAAACGGGTCGAGTCGAGTGGCTCGCAAGCCAGAAATGAGCTGAGCACGAGCGCAATTTTTGCACTCGAACCGAGCCATGAGCGAGCCATAAGCCGGTCCAAAATTAAACGAGCCGAGGTCGAGTCAGTTTTACTCGCTCAAAATTGGCTCGATTACAACCCTATAGAGAGAGGGGCAAAACTACCAACACTTGAAAAGTTAAAAAATAACTGCAACATTTTAAAGGTCAACTCACAAGGCCAATGTGCTGCCGAGCCTAAGGACCTGAGACAAACTACAATTAAACTTTTCTTTTCTCATGCTTCACAAAGAAACTCTTATTCCGTAAGAGGTAGGAAATACCATTGACATTATTTTGTCAAATATGAGATCAGATGGAGAAGAAAAAATAATCTGATTTGGTATTCTGATATTTATCATGAAAATATCAGGAAAGATGTGGAGCGAAAAACTATGGAAGAAATCAAGAAATGTATGAATGTCGTGGTTAATGGTGACCTTAGACAAGTCAAAGACCCAAGTTTGAGTACCTTTTAGTTCAAACAATGAACTATCTTTATTAAGTATTTGTCCAAAAGTTAATTACCTAAGGTATGAATAGAAAATCGAATTCGGTAGGAGAATACAGAGAACCCTAGCGAAGGTAACACTAACAAGCAACAAATTATCCAACTCACAAGCAAGACACGATGCCAACAACAACTACTTAGGTCGTGTATGGTACAAGACATTAGTGTATATTAATTATTAAGTACGGTATCAAATACAATCCAAGTTAGAATATATCAAAAAGAAATTCTTCAAAAGAAATACATTTTTTATATTTTAAACACCGCACACTTATAATCCAACATAAGATATGTCACTGTCATTGTTTCGCTTAATAGATAATTCGCAAAACCAAATGCATTCTATATTTCTATAGACGCAAATACAAACAAAATATGAAATATCTATTGCAGAGTTACAATTAAGTAACTAAGATCTCCTAATTGTTTGTCCTGTAATACAATCAGCTCCGGAGCTTCGGCAATTGTAGAGCTCCAATAGCGATGATGTGGAATTATCCGTGGACTGAAGATAGAGTTCCAAAAGAATTAAAAGGGTTAATGTAAATTTTCCTTTTCACCATATTGCTATCAAATTGGAAGTTGAATTTGACAAGAATTTGGGACGGCTTTAGTGTGAAAAACAAGAGTAAATAACAATCCTCCAATTGGTGGATTGGAATAGATTAGATTAGGTAATTATACATTTGATTTGGGGGAGTAGGTGTGGTCGTTGAGCCCTAACAACCCACACACACGGCGACCAATCATGGGACCACTTCTAGCAAACTCATAGTGGTCGTCACGAATTACATACGTCCACGTGTCAAAGGATTTAGTAATTGGTGCGATTGGTTTGCAAGAAAATATCATGAAAGTGAGGAACTTGACTTCCATAACGAATTTGGGTGATTGATTCCAATGGAAACTTAATGAAATTCTGGAAGTTTAGTTCCAATAGTTTCACAACCTTATAATTTTGTATTTTGAATGAATTCCTCCATTTCCGCTTAAAGTAAAATTCTTTGACTTCCTCCTAACCAATTATACCTTAAGTTGTGGACGGAAGTGTGCTTCTGGATCAATCTTCGGCCTAGTACATCTTCCCATTCAGCCAACCTTCACACATACTTCAATTTGGCTTCAAGTCCTCTTTCTGGTTTTTGTTAGAAATTAGTTTAATTTTGTTAAGGCGTAAACATATTAAAACGGTTAACCGGTGGATAAGTCTGGTCGACCGAAATTATCAGTAGCGCTCAAATGTGAAGAACGGTCAACCGGTGTTGGAAACCGTTCGACCGAAAATAACATGCACTTTTCGGATGTGAAGGTCGGTTGACCGGTGTTGGACACAGTTCGATCGAAAATAACAGGAACTTTTTTGGAGTCAGAAACGTTTCGAAGGTGAAGATAACCGTGGATCTTAAACGACCGATCGACTGTTGCTCACGTTTTCTGCATGTTTTCTGTACGGTTTTGAGTCGTCTATTTAAGGGCTTTTGAGTCATAACTTGTACACAACGTATTATTTCTATTTTCTTCATTGAGTATTGAGATATTAGAGTTAAAGAAAGATTTAGAGTGTTTTGGATGACATATTGTCTTCATAAACTTGTGATCTCGGTTGATTCTTTTGTTGGAGAAGCGGAAAAAGAAAAGAAAACTCGCAGGAGACCCCCTAATGACGTAGGCATATTGCTGAACCATGTAAAATGCATGTGTCGTGGTTGTTTCAGATATGCGTTCATTTATTACTTGTTTCTTTATCTTTGTGTGTGTGTTTTGTTGCGTATAAAGTTTGGGAGAGAGCAAGAAGTTAGTTTTTCCCATATCAATATTTATTTTCGTATTCCGCTATGTATTTTAACTCATTGTCGTGTAGTAGTATCTTTAGATCATCTCCCAACATTTTTTACCGGAGTCAATCCTCAATTCCGTACATTTAGTACCAATTTAACCCTAATTTGAACGAAGTCGTACCTTCAATCTCATCCGAAGTATATCCTAAAGTTAAAATTAGAAATATGATTTGCAAATAATACAATAATATCAGAAAATAACAGTGAATATTTTGAAAATTAGTAGATTTTTAAAGTTAGAGTGAAGTGATACATATGCCGACATAATTCAAGGATGACGTAATTGATGGTTCATTAAAATCACGTGTACAATGTACTATACAACTTCTATTTTTGTTTAGAAAATGGAATATTTGCAGCTAACCATAAACGTAATCGTGAGGTGACCACGTGGTGACAATCTGGACGATTGTGACCGTCCGATCTGGATAAACGACGCCGTACAGAATAGGCGCAGGTTAGCCAGCTTTCATGTCCCAACAAACCTCCACTTCCACCAAGGCTAAACTAATAATTTCGTTTGCAAATTGCGTATTTGGTTTACTATTTTCTAGTTTTGGTATTTCAGTCCTGGACTTTGGTGTTGTTCAATGTGAATCCTTGAAAGGAAACCGAAATTCGACTTTCGTACCATTTGTATCTTAAGCATTGGCTTAACCAATAGTCCAATAAGGTGGTGTAATATTTACAATCATTTAAGGGTTATTTGCTTGGGTGCCACCAAGAAATAACTAAATTGGCTTTATGCCACCTGGTTTTGACTATTTGGACTAATATCATAGAAAAATCAAACTATTTATCTTAATGTCATAAGAAAATAAAATATATACATTTATGTCATTCCGTCGGTAAACCGTTAATTTTTCTGTTAACGTCCATTAAGTATATTAATATTTAATGGAGATTTTGTAGATTCACCCTGAATAAACAAAAAATTCATAAAATTCATTATGTGTTTTAAAAATTACAAAAAAATATTCAAAAAATCATAAAAATATTATTTATTTTTAATATTTTAGTACAAGATTCTGATAATTGATAAAAAGATTTTTTATACAAAAAATAATAATATTTTTGTCAATCTGACCCAAATTCCAACCATATCCGACCTCCGTTTCGATCCAAACTTTCACGTAAATATAGGTTTAGGAGTGTATTAGGGATACAAAAAAATTAAGAAAAAAACGTCGAATGTGTGTTAAATAATGAGTTTTTGAAGTTCAAATAGACAAAGTGTTACAAAATTAAAGTTCAGGGGAGATAACTCTTAACTTTGAAAATTAAGGGGGGCAAAGTGATACCAAGACATAGTTCAGGAGGGCAAACTGTAATTACCCAAATTTGTTTGTAATTTTTACAACACATATAATGAATTTTATGAATTTTTGGTTTATTCAGGGTGAATCTACAAAATTTCCATTAAATATTAATATACTTAACAGACGTTAACAGAAAAGTTAACGGTACCGACGGAATGACATAAAGGTAAATATTTTATTTTCTTATGACAATAAGATAAATAGTTTGATTTTTCTATGGCATTAGGCCAAATAGTCAAAACCAGGTGGCATAAAACCAATTTAGTTGTTTCTTGGTGGCACACAAGCAAATAAGTGGAAAGAATTTAGTTATAACTAAGACAGTGACCACGTAAAGAGAGCAGGTGAAGCGGGGAGGAAAATGTGAAAGTTAATAAATGTTATTATTTCAAACGATAGTATAACATTATGGTTTTAATGTCTCTCAGAATTATTTAATTAAGAGTTAAGATGTTTGATTGCACAAATATTCATGAAAGATATTAAAAGTTAGAACCTAGAAAGTATATATATATGAAGATGGAGATTTGATCTCAATCAAGAAATTGGAAGTTCTTGAGGTCATTCGCAATATCAAAATCTCTCAAATATCCCAAATAACATCCCAAATAACATCCCCCACCTATCACACTCTAATTGCATAAAGTTTTACAACACCATAAGGAAAGTGTAACGACGTTTATGTGGATGGTATATACACTCATTCAAAGGGAAAATGGTAACTTTACTTAATTTCAAACTAGAAAACAAACTAATGCATTCCCTTCCATCTTTTTGTAAAGCACATTTTGCCCCACCGTTCCTCCACTGTCTAATGTCTATCCACCACAAATCAATTTTATTGTTGACAATTGACATTGTTCAATTTGTCTGTGACACTCGAAATTAAGACATTTAAAGTTGATCTTTTTTTAAATCAAACTTAATCACATTTATTGTTATCTCTTAAGTTATAACGTATTAAAATTTTAGGTCAATCGAAATTAATTTAACCGTTGATCTAAAATGTTCATATTTTAACGACTAAATCTACTGATTTCGAAGTGTTCGGATCATGGTCTACGATGATCCATTTGATCTTAAAAAATTATCATATGTTCCTTATATATAGTATATCTCACCCGCAAATTTTCATAGAATAAACTAACCAGAGAGTGAAGGGACTGAAAATGTGGTGACACAGCCAAGATGGATGTAGACCTTCTACATATATATGTTTCCTTATATATAGAGAGAGAGGGGAGAGATTTACAAACCTCCAAAAATTTGACGCTCGACTTACACTCCATCTCAACTTCTAGATCAGTAGTTCATGTTTGTCAACTCACTTCTCCCAACTCAAGACAACCAAACAAAGGGACCAACTAACAAAAGAATAAAAGAAAAAAGTTAACACACTAACTTCTTATTAACAAAAACATGACTTTTCACATTCCCATGTTAGTACCAACGAATTTAGCACCATTTTTATTTATCATTTTTGTAACTTTACATGAAGGTATAATCTAGCGGGAGAAACATGGCTCCAACAAATATTTGAAATTCAAAGTTCTTGGGTCCATTTTTGTACTGAATTGCTAAACATCGTCCCAAAATTACTTAAATCGTCCCTTGAAATTACCAAATTGCCCTTCCTCCTATTTTTGCTTATATATCTCACAATTTCACGCTTTTCTCAAAACTTTCTCTTCTTATACCTACTACAGAAGATTACGAATGTCTCGGAGGCCAGGCAAGCAGCCAGCAGTTCCCCCGGTGTACCCGTATACGGTAACCTTACGTTATTTATTTGTTTTCAAAAAAAAAATTAAAAAAGTGGTCGGCGTCCGAGGGAAACGCCCGCCCCATGCGGGGGGCGTCTCCCTCGGACGCCGACCATTAGCGGGAGACGTCTGCGGAAGACGTCTCCCCGATGGAGGAGACATCTTCGAAAGACGTCTCCCCTAAGGAGGAGGCGTCTCCGACAGACGCCTCCACCATGCGAGAGGCGTCTCTCGCAGACGCCTCCACAATTTTTTTTATTAAATCTGATAATTACTTTAATAAATTGTGATAAATCTGAAAATTTAATTTAACAAATTCTTATTAAGTTTAACATTTGTGATATTTAGTTTTAACAATTTTTGATATAGTTTAACAATTGTTTTAATTTAGTTTAACAAATTTTGATTTAGTTTAACAATTGTGATAATTTAGTTTAACAAATTTTGATTTAGTTTAACAATTGTGATAAATATGATAATTTAGTTTAACAAATTTAACAAATTTGTATTTAAAATTTCAATTAATAGTCATCGGGTCACAATGGAGAGAAAGACAAGTCGATACCATTACACGTCTTCCGTTCTTTTGAGGATGATTCAGCACCGCGTCATCCACGTAGACGGGGGATATCTGCTTCGGTCAGGAGGCAGAGAGATGCATTACGTCGTCGTGAGGAGGATGATGATTCCTTCGATGATGAGCATGTAGACAGTCCCGACGACGGGAGCGACGATGATGACCCGTATGAGTTAGAGCGCCCAGAGGTGGAGAGGCAGGGGGAGTATAGCAGAGGACGTGGTCGAGCGGGTAGTTCTACTTCCGCCGGATGGATGGTGCGGAAGGGTAGGGGTGGGAGGTTTACGACCGGGGATTCGAGCTCGTGCACTGTAGATCCTTGCGCTCAGAAGAAGAAGAGGGTCCATGACGATTCTTGGATCGTGAGCAGTATGACGCCTGGTGGTCCTTTAGATGGGAGTGTCATTCCTAGTTTCTGGGGTCACATCGCTAGACAGATCTTGGACGGAGAGGATCGGAAGGTTCTGAAGTGTCATAATCGGCATAGAGCCTGTACAGCACTACAGGGTTGGCGGTCTACACTGAGTGCTGATATCAGAGAGGAGATTAGTGCCACGCATTTGGGGCACTTACCGTACAACATGTTCCCTTATCTCGACATGCCTTTGATTTCTGCGTTTGTGGAGCGGTGGCAGCCTGACACCAACACTTTTCACATGCCTTTCGGAGAGATGACGATCATGCTTCACGATGTTTTCCAGATCCTGCGCATTCCTGTGGATGGTCGTCTGGTTAGTGCTCAGGGGTCGACGTCTGAGCTGAGGTGTTATGTGGCAGAGTTGCTTGGTGTCACACCTGATGGTCTGGCGAGAGATACATCTTTATGGAGTGGTGGTGGTGTCGGCATCGACTCCCTTGAGGACCTATGCAGACGGGCACGACCTCCGCGGGCCGATGATACACAGTTGACAGCGTACCTATTCTTGATGCTCGGAGCCGTCTTGTTTGTCGACAAGAGTGGTTGCCGGATCAGACCACGCGATCTATTGGAGGCTAGGGACCCAGACACCATTCCTGAGTACTCGTGGGGCTCATCGACGTTGGCATACCTGTACCGTCAGCTTTGGATAGCTAGCCGTGCGGATTGTTCTGGGATTGCAGGTTGTCTTACGCTGCTGCAGGTGTGGATATACGAGTACTTTCCCGCCCGCATCGTGAGCGGAAGATTATCGAGGAGGGTCATCCACGTTCGGGTATGTGGGCCGTCCGGAGCGAGGACAAGAGCGATGGACGATTGCGTTCAATCCGCGCACGGCTAGAGCAGATGACTGCATCAGAGGTATCAAACTTTACACCATTTACATTTATTTATTTAATTTTAAGATGTATTATTATTAATGTGTTAAAGTTTAGGTGGAGTGGTTACCCTATGGTCCTGACCCAGCAGCAGAGGTCTCGAGGACTTTATTGATGGGCATTATTCGTTATCAGGATATCATAGAGCCTTATATGCCCGATCGTGTTTTGCGTCAGTTAGAATATGTTCAGGTGATCCCGGTTGACATCCCGACACCAGAGCATGCGGTGCGGTCTGCGACTGCAGCGACGTACGACGTCAGGTTCCCCGCTTCTACAGCGGAATCGACTTGGCGGACATTTCCGAGATCATGCCGACTGTTCCTTGGCGACTTCAGACGTAGTCGCGACCCCTCCGAGTGTGATGCACGTTATCTTGATTGGTTCGGTAGTTACTCACATCCTGTCATCGCCCGTGGTGCCTCCCGGAGAGCAGATCGACCACCAGATAGGACGTGTGGCAATCTGGTAATTTTTTCATTTTATCTATATTTATTTGTACCGTATATTTTGTTAATGTACGCTAATGTTAATGTTATGTGCAGTGGATGGGTAAGATGATACGGGCTGTAGAGTCATTCTTGCAGAGGAGGGATGAGTTGCCAGACGATGACATGAGAGCTGCATACGGAGATTTGGATGAGATCATACAGTCGTGGCATACTCAGTTAGGCATCTCCGACCATGATTCGGATGATGAGTAGGCTGATCTGTTATACCGTACTCTTAGTATTTGCATTTATATTTGTTTATCTGTCGTACTCTTATTATTTGTATTTGTGTTTGTGTTTGCTAACATGTCGTACGCTTATTGTTTGTATTTGTGTTTGCTTATCTGTCATACGCTTATTATTTTTATTTGTGTTTGCTAACCTATCGTACTATTATATATAATGCAAATAAAGCAAACATATCAAAACATATTACATAATAAAGCAACACTATATAATGTACAAACATATCAAAACATATTACATAATTGTACAAACATATCAAAACATATTACATAATTGTTGCCAATATGCTATCCTATTTTGGTACTCCAGCTCCCATCCAATAACACTCTCATCTCGTATGTGAAACCACAGAGTCGTTATAGGGATGGTATACCTGATCCTCCCCTCACAGACGAAGAACCAGAAGATTGACCACGACCTTTGCTTCCACTACCGGAAGAACGACCACGACCTCTACTCCCACTACCTGAAGATCGACCACTACCTCGCTCTGCATACTCAAACGCACTAGGGTCCCGTCGTGTCGACTTTCCCCTTGGTCGACCTCGTAGCTTTGTTTTTTCTGCAGGCTCTCTCAAATTCGAATGTTCGGGGTGTAGCTGCTCGAATAAAACCCGAGAGGCAGATCGAATTACGGTAGAGTCACTTCCTGCAATCTCATCAACCAGGCTGCGAAAATGTTCAGCGTCTTGAGCTGCTTGAGACACAAACTCTGCATTCCCGGCTCCTTCCCCAATGACAAGTGTCCTCCAGAACGGATGAATCTGCTCTAAGTAAATTCCGTTGTCTGATCCAAGACATCCGCGGATGGTATATGCGCAAGGTATCCCATGAGAAGTCAGAAAAGCGCACTCGCAACGATATTCAACTTCATCATCTAACTGTTGCATTCTCTTCACCTCCTGACTCAGCAATTGCAAGCAGTGATGCGAAACTCGACCATTTATGTGACGATATAGAGCATGTCCGAAATTAGTCAAATTTCGCCGTCTCGAGTCTTCAAGAAAGTTTCGAATATTCGTCAGCTGCATTTCAATAGCCGCGTTGACGCGTTCAAAAAGAGTGTCCAGAGCTGCTGTCGATGTAGAAATCCACTCTTTTAGAGCCGAATGAGCACTTTCGACCCTACAATTCGTGGTGTTCCAAAAATGAAGGACTTTGTTCGTCCAATTCAGCACAAACTTTTCTTTATGCACCAACCACGTGGTGTCCAGATACTCCGTGATAGCCGGCCACGATCTATACAAATCTTTCAGAGCATACAAAGCTCTATCATACTCGGCTTCTGAAGTAGAAAGCATGATTTTCCTCCATCTTCCACGCCTCAAAGTCTCTGCCATCTGCTTATTCTTGCCGAATACGTGGTATGCGTAGTTGAATACGTCTTTGTTGATGTGTCATGTGCAAAGTAAATGAGCAGAGTCAGGAAAAACCTCTCTCACTGGTCGCATAAGGCCTAACTCCCGGTCTGTTATTATTGCAGTCGGGCTGACAGTCCCCAATAACAGATCTCGCAACTTCTCCATCACCCACAGATAACTGGAGTAAGATTCATCCATCAAAATCGCATATCTAATAAGGAAATTCATGTTTGTTGGTGTGACCACAATCATTTCGAACAAAGGCATCTTATACTTGTTCGTCTTGTAAGTTGAATCCATGCAGATAACGAAAGATATGTCCGTAACAACTGGACTGACGTCGGATGTGCCAAAAAAAGCATGAGTGACGACATCAGTTTCTAGATCCGCCATAATCCAATGTAAGTACTCACACTGCACTGCTTGATAGAGAAACTGCTCGACGGGATTCCAGTCTTCAGATTTTGTCCTCCTCATGTAATCTCTGAAATTATAAATATGCCTTTGATTTGGATTGTCCTCCGGGAATTTTTCTTTTACTGCCTTCAAGATGTTCCGTGGTTTTGCTTGCGCCTCAGTCATATCACGAACAATCTTCTTCCCCCAGAACTTATACCACTAATTTGACGATGACCCTCTGGATAAACTGTCAGTCTGTGGTTGTGATGTCCGTGACCACTATTAAAAACCACAACCCATCCATCACGATCTCGTCGCTCCACCACTTTTATTAAGAAACGGCAACCGCAACCCTTTCTTTTGGTGTTTCTTCGAAGTGCAGTATCCATATTCCGAGACTCCATTTGATTTCGCCGGTCGCATCTCAAATAACAATCCATCCGACTATCTGATCTTGTTTTGTACGACGACACGACCAAAAAAACCCAACTCCGATAGCTACTTGTTTGGCCCATTTACTTGCTTCATCGATTGTTGCAAAGATTTGTGTAGTTTGAAATAACTCACTATAATCCACTCCATCACCACCGAAATCTTCCAACGGAACCTACAAAAATAAAATCAAAATTAAAAAAATCAAAAAAATTCAGGCGTCTGGATTAGACGCCTACCCCATGGGGGCGTCTGAGTTAAACGCCCTCCCCAAGGGTGTGGCGTCTGCGTAGGACGCCTGACCGAAGGGAAGGGCGTCTACTAAAGACGCCTGACCGAAGGGGAGGACGTCTACATAAGACGCCTCTCCCATTGAGTAGGCGTCTGCGTTAGACGCCTCGGCCAAGGGGAGGACATCCTACGCAGACGCCCTCACCTTGGGGGAGGCGTCTAATGCAGACGCTCGGCCCAAAATTTGCCCTGCGCCAAGCTTACCTCACCGGATGCATCACCCTCGCCAGACATTTTCGTGGTGTTTTTACTGATAAATTATGAATATACAAGACCGTAGGCCTAATTTATAGACACAGGACGATATGGGTATTAAATATATTGTTAAGGACAATTTGGTAATTTCAAGGGGCGATTTAAGTAGTTTTGGGGCGACGTTTAGTAGTTCCTTTTTTGTAACACTACTTTGCGAGAATTTATTGTGAAGTACAAGCAAACTCTCATGCGTAGGTACAAGGATGAGAGTCAGGAACACTTTGCCTCTAAGCACATCTGCACTTGCACTCTGTCCCTGAGATTCGGCCCCCAATTGCTGATCATGCTGCAACTATTCACATGAGAAACATCTTCAACATGTTTGAGGATGAGGTCTTGGAGAGCCTTCGCTTGACCAATGAAAAGTTGGAGAAAAATGGATCTTTTAGTAATTACTTGGTAACAAGTAATCAATTTTAAGATATGAAATTCATTGTTTTCAGCGCAAAACAAGTTTATTACTGCCGTATTTACATGAGTCAGAAGAATCTTACCAAGTGATAATGGATGCAATGGGCAAAGCATTAGAAAACGTTATCAAATTGAAGAGTACAAGCAATGAGCCAATTCAAGTGGAGGAAAGACAGTTCCAAATTGAAGCCATACCACTTGCTGATCCACAAGTTGCAAAAACAAAACAAAATGTCGTAAGAAAAAATCAGAAAAAGAATCAAATAATGGGACGCTCAAAAGTAGGCGAAGGTGTAGTATTTGTCAGAGTTAGGTCATTAGAGCATATTTAACAGCGCTCGGGTTACCCCCGGGCGCCCTGCACTCTCTCTCTGCCACGTCAGCTTCTCTCTCTGTCACGTCAGCTCACCCAACCCACCCAAAAAAAACCCTTACCCATGCCCAGGCTACCCCCACCCACCCTACACTTTCTTTCATCCACATCATTTCTTAATTAAACAAATTTAATTCTCACACAACATTTAACAAATTACATTTTATATAAATCTAATTTTAATTACATTATAATTATATTTTAACTCGAAATATTGTTAATAATTACTGGTAAATCACGAAATTATTATTAAATATTACGGAGCCACGTTACATTTAAGACAAACTGAAATAGGAAATATTACAATCAAAGTTAAGAAACAACAGTACATATTACATAAACTAAACTTTTAAATACTACATGACCAACTACGTTAACCGATTTTCAAACCGTTCCTCGTCTGTAGCGTTGCCATATATGCTCAATTAAATCGCCTTTCAGATCCAAATGTTGGTTCCTGTCACGCACTCGATCTTGATTGACAAAAAACTCTTGAATATCCGCTATACGATCGGTCGAATACGACGTTGCCTCAGCTGAAGTTCCAGGACGATCTTCCATAAATTCGCGAATATCTCCAAAATTAGCATAGCAGTCGCGTTCGTCCTCCACTATCATGTTATGCATGATGATACAAGCTGTCATTATTTTGGACAGAACGTCCTTGCTCCAGGCAAGAGCCGGGTTTCTGATGATCGCGAACCTCGCTTGCAACACTCTGAAAGCGCGTTCAACATCTTTACGCGTTGCGTCCTGCACTTCAGCAAACAATCTGTGCTTCGGGGTGTGAGGGTGAAGGATGGATTGGATGAAGGCCGCCCACTGTGGATAAATACCATCAGTAAGATAGTATCACATATCATACTGAACACCATTTACCTCATAATTAACAGGTGGTGCTCGGCCTTCTAGTATGTCGTCGAAAACCGGAGATTGTTGCAGGACGTTCAAGTCATTGCATGAACCCGGTATATCGTAGAAGGAGTGCCAGATACATAAGTCGTACGATGCCACCGCCTCAAGGATCAGAGTTGCTTTCCCAGCACGTCCTTGATGTTGTCCCTTCCAAGCAGCTGGGCAGTTTTTCCACTCCCAGTGCATACAATCGATACTCCCCATCATACCTGGAAACCCACGTTGCTCACCAACGTAAAGTAGGCGTGCCAAGTCATTTGCAGTTGGCTGACGTAAATACTCAGGGCCGAAGATGCGAATAACACCTTCACAGAATTTGAGGAGAGCATTTCTGGATGTTGCCGCACTCATTCGTAGGTACTCATCGATCCCATCAGCTGCAACGCCATATGCTAGCATTCGCATTGCTGCCGTACTTTTTTGTAGACCGGAGATGCTCATCTTACCAGTTGCGTCCGGTGTTCTTTGGAAGAAGACATCAGATGCTTCGATGGCATTGTGGATGCGCATGAAGACATGCTTTCTCATCCGAAATCTTGTCCTGAAAAGAGTATCAGAATACACAGGGTTGTCAGAGAAATAATCGTCTACAAGGCGTCTGTAACCTAGTTCACGATCTCTATCTGGGTTCGTCGTTCTCCTTCGACGCTGCTTAGGACGTGTAGTCCTTTCGTAAACAACATGTCCGGCTAATTCAATAGCACGGTCCATTAGATTTAATGTCTCATTCCAGTTATCATCGTCGGATTGACCGGAGTTTAAACTATTATCCGACATTGATGAGAGAAGAAGCTAACAAGTTGAGAAGTTAAGGAAATGTGAGGAATCAGGAGATAAATAGATGTATTTATAGTTGGGAGGGTTTGGATGTATTTGTTGCACTGTTCACGCGTGATTGCAAATAGTGCACGCGTGATTACAAACAGTGCACGCGTGATTGAAAATAGTGCACCCGTGATTAAATATTGCACCCGTGATTAAACAGTGTATTGGTTCTGGAAATTTCTTAATTTTAATCACTTACAAAAAATTATTACCCCACATTTATAACAAATACCCAATCCATTAATAACAATACCAAAACTAAAAAAATTCAAAAAAAAAATAACCAATGGGAGGGGGACACGTGTCCCCCTCCCATGGGCGCCCGGGCGTCTGCCCGGGACGCCCACCGCCCGGGCAAGCGCCCGGGCGGGGCACCCCCGTTAAGGGTGCCCTTACAACACTATTTGCAAAAAAGTTAATCAGGTAAATAAAATCATTAAGAAGTATATTTTTTTTTCCTATCCTACTGTGAAAATATATGCAATTTTTTTGGGTGTAATGATAGATAAGACCACATGTTGTTTGCAGTCATCTTACGGGCAAACATGACAAGATATATGAAGAATAAAGACTTCAAACAAACAACACAAGATTGAGAACAAAATTACTTTTATTTATCAAGAATACATCAACAAACATTTCCATTGTCCCCAAGAACAAATACTTTTAACCTCAACTAGTTACAAAAACTTCACCAAATGCACAAAAGTGGATTTGCAACACATTAGAAAATAAACTTCATCTTCTATGAAAAATTAATTTTACAAGCTTACAATCAAATATTTCCCATTGACACAGAGGAGTAGATGATCCTATTTGGTGATTGTCAACTAGGTAGAGCGGATGGAATGACGATGAAGACAGAGAATGAAGATTCAACCCCACTGCATGCTCTGGGTTGAAACTTTATAGTTGACTGTGAAGGAGTTGTATCCAAGTTCAATCTTGGGGGTGTCATCGTTGATGGTGATTATGTGCGAATGTATGGGATCCTAATTCTAATTGAGCTTTAATGATGTTTAGGTGGTGTTTAGGAGGAGATGAGATGGACGACTGAGATTGAGTGGAGTGGATGGACGGTTGAGATTGGATGGATGGAAGATATTTTAGGTGAACTGTCCCCCCCTCTCTCTCTCACTTCTCTCTCACGCTCTCTCTCCCTCAGTTGTACTCCGACGTGGAGGTGCCGAGCTCGGGTATGGCGGAGGCGTGCGTCGGGTATAGGTTGCTCGTGGAGGTGAGTTGTTGGTTTCTTAACCCTTCCCGCTCGTTTTGGTTCTCTCCCTCCCTCGACCTAACTCGTTTTATGTGGTCGTGGTTGGTTCGTGGAGATTGACGGAGGTGGAGTCGTGTCTGTGGAGCGTCGAGGAGTTGTGATCGTTGACCGGGCGAGTCGTTCGTCGATGGATCGTGATTTTGGGAAGAAGTGCTCGTGGAGGCGCCATCGAGATTCTTCGAATGTTTCTTCAGACCTTCACGGTATGTCAAACTTGTTGTTGTAGCTCACTTTTGTAGTGTGGGTATTTGAAAGTCGACGGTAGGCCTTCCGGCTCGTCGCAAGCAAACGTGCATCAGATTTTACTGCCTGATCGGTAGACCGGTTGGTGCAAATGGTCGACCGTTCTTAATGAGATTTCAGGTTCTGCCACACACCGGTCGACCGAGAGTGCTCGGGGGTTCGACCGGATTCGTTGGTGAGAGTTGGGGGAATTCCTTGGTGGAATTCGGTCGACTGAGAGTGCTCGGGGGTTCAACCGGATTCGTTGTTGTGAGTGATGAATTTTTGCCTGGTGACTTTCGGTCGAACGGGTCCCCTTTGCCGTTCGACTGTTTGGTCATTTTGTGCGTTGAACCTGGGAGGCGACTTCTAAACGGTCGACCGGTCCCTGAGTTTGGTTCGACCGAACGAATGTGGTTGGTGGGAATTGGTCGACCGATGGAGTGTCGGTCGAGACAATTGCCTTGTGTTTGTGAGATTCGGTCGACCGGGACTTTTGGTTCGGTCGACCGTTTGTGTCCAGTTTTGCACGTTGGAGGTGCAGTTGTTGTGGTCGTCCGTGTGGGGCGAGTTGTGGTGTCGATGTTCTTCCGGCAGGTGTGCTAGTGAGCACGAGCGTTGCGGTGGTTGGGTGAAAGAGCCCTGGAGACCCGTAACTGTGTGAGAGCTTTGGTTGGGTGAAAAAGCCCTGGAGCCCAGCTTGGAAATGTGTGTGTTGCGTTGGTTGGGTGAAAGAGTCCTGGAGCCCCGTAACCGTGTGAGAGCTGCGGTGGTTGGGTGAAAGAACCCTGGAGCCCCGTAACCGTGTGAGAGCTGCGGTTTGGTGAAAGAGCCCTGGAGCCCAGCTAGTTTGTGCGAGGTTGGGTGAAAAAACCCTGGAGTTCTGTAGTGTGTTCAGGTTGGGTGAAAGAGCCCTGAAGCCTGAGCATGGACC
This sequence comes from Triglochin maritima, assembly GCA_963682175.1. Lineage (NCBI taxonomy): Eukaryota > Viridiplantae > Streptophyta > Magnoliopsida > Alismatales > Juncaginaceae > Triglochin > Triglochin maritima. The sequence goes on from OY821786.1 coordinate 33,897,967, forward strand.
GTGTGTTAAGGGTTGGGTGAAAAAGCTCTAGAGCCCTTGGTCGTGTTGTGGTAGCCACGGTTGGGTGAAAAAGCCATGAAGCCAGCTTGTCGACGAGTGTGTTCCGGTGGTTGGGTGAAAAAGCCCTGGAGCCCCGTAACGGTGGTGTGTGCTGTGGTTGGGTGAAAAAGCCCTCGAGCTCAGTTTGGTTGTGGCGCTTTTCTTGTTTGTAGAATCGCATGCTAGAGTGTTTCGGTTCATGCATTGTAGACTTGGGCATACGTGGTTTTCTTCTGGAAATTCAGGCATTGTTGCATGTTTGCTTTTCAGGCCGTGACCGGCGTTAGGGGGTGGTGACCGAGGAGAGGAGCGCTGCTACCTGATCCTGTTTTCTCTCATTTTGAGGTCAGAGTGATTACTTGTATTTATTGTTTAGTCTTTTGATGTAATCACACTTTTGAAATACTCAGATATATATATATATTATATATGTTGGTGCACCTTCTTCCACGTGTTTGAGTAATATCCTCAGTTGATTGTTGTTTAGAAAATTTTAAATTTTTCCGTTGTGTTGAGGATGTTACAGAATGAAACTAGTTGTTATAGATTTCGTAGGTGTGATTGAATACGTCATCATTGTGGTTGCAGATGTCGTCTTTGTAGATAGCACTCCAAAGTCAACCCCAATGTCAATGTTGCAGACGATGACCACCGGACAATCGACAATCATGATGGGAGATCAAATGTGAAAAACTGTCGTGGGAGGAGAAAGAAACGACGAGGGATTGGAGGTGGGTGAGTTGGGGCTCTTGGTGCTAAGCTCGTTGGCACTAACATGGGTAGGGGTGAGCGTCAGACCGAAGACCGAACCAGTTGGATCCGAACTGGACTGAACCTGGACCGATCGGTTCAGTTCAAAAACCCAGACCGGATTGGGTTTTTATATTAAATTTTGTGAAATAGATCGAGTTCGGACTGGACTTTACTGGACCGGACCTGACTGAAACCTGACTCGTCTCCATGGTCCGGACCGAAACCTAGAATGATCGGATCCGTTTCGAATCGAACTCGAATCGATTTCTGCACAGCCATAAACATGGGAATGTCAACGGTCGTGTTTCTTTTTTATTAAGTTAATGTTAACTTTTTTTCTTTTAGTTTTTTTGGTAGTTGGTAGCTTTATTTGGTTGTCCTGAATTTGGGGAAGTGAGTTAACAAATATGAACTATTGATCTAAAAGTTGATGTGTGGTTGAGATAGACTTTAAGATGAGTGTTAAATTTTTTGAGGTCAGTGGATCTCTCTTCGTATACATATATGTGGAAAAAATGTATGTATGTATAAGATCAATGGGATTGTGTAAGAGCTTATATAACTAACTTGGTTGTGACACTCAAAATTAAGATATTTTAAAATCTATTTTTCAAAGCAAACTTAATCACACGTATTGTTATCTCTTAAGTTATAACACATTAAAAAATTAGGTCAATCAGAGTTAATTTCACCGTTGATCTAAAATGCTCATATTTTAACAGTTGAAATTTACTAATTTTCAAAGTGTTCGGATCAAGGTCTACAATGATCCATTTGATCTGAAAATTTTACCACATGTTCCTGTGGGTTTTTTTACACATATTACGTTTAGTTTTTCGTTTTGTCTTGTTAAGTTTGGTGTGTTATGTTTAGTCATGTTTGGTTAATATTTAATATGATTACACAAGAAAAAATTTAGAATTCCAATTTTTCAAGATCGGTTTGCCAAAAACTTTTAAATGGAAATTTTAGGAAAAATCAATTTTTCCCCTCAAAATCTCCAAAAAGTGGATTTTTAAGGAAAACAAATTCAATTTTTTTATTTGACTATCTAGATTTTACCTTTTCAAATATTACTAAAATACTATTTTTACCGTATGTTCATTATATGTGGTATATCTCATTGATAAATTTTTAAAGAAAGAAATTAACTAGAAGTGGCTGAAAATGTGGTGTCACATACAAGATGGTTTTAGGCCGACTACAACCACATTTTTCCTACATGTGTGTGTTAAAACAAAAGATATTGTGTTGTCTCTCTCCCACAATTGTTTTTCCTTTCTTCAACTAGCAAATGTGCCCCTTCAAAGTATTCACACTGAGATCTACTGCCATGATTATATATATTTTAAAGTTTTGCTGCTTCTACTCTATTTAAGTGACATGTTACTCATGTATTTTACTCATTCCACTTTTAGTGTACACACGGTGGTGTGTTATGTGGTGAATATGTGATAACAACAAAACTTGAGAATGCAGAGTAGACGGAGAAATGGACGGAGGAGTCGTGGGATGACCTCCTCCGCTTTTTGAATACTAAATTTCCATGGATGGCACGGATCTTTTGTTAACCTTGCTTCTTTTGTAACTCATAAAACGTATTAGCATTGATTTATGATTTTTCATAACATAAAAATTAAACTTCAAAAGGAAAATTCAATACTCACGTTGAAATTGTAAAATTTAGAAGTCGTTTTATGTGATATTTTAATGATCAATAAATCAATGCATTAGATTCATTACGATTTCAATATCGCTTGATTTTTATTAAAATGATCTTTCAATTTTATGATTTTTGTAGTAGTTGTTATTATTGTATATATTCTGGACAAACTTAAGATGAAATAATTAATTACATAATACATAAAAACTTTTCATTGCATTTCTTTTTGGCAAAACCATATCTCAGGAGATGCAACACAAGTTTGTAGTAGTTTTGGAATCACGGCACTGTATTTTTATTCTTTCCAAAACCCATGTGAAGAATGAGTGTGTCAATTATGTTGTTTTTAGGTGAAATTCTTCACTTTTCCAATAGCGTAAAATTCTTCTTTCCTTGTGCATGAAAAAAAATTGGGTTAGTTTACAGATATTATTTTCACATTTACAATGTGTTTTTGTTCAAAATTTTAGTGTCTTAATTGGATGTAGTTTCGACTTATAGGGATGTGTTAACAAAGTTAGCATTATTAGCTTTAACGTGTAATTTGTTATTACTTTATTCTTTGGAAATGACATTATCAAGTTTTTTTTTCCAAAGAGAATTGGAACACAATGTTGTTTTGGACAATAAAAAAAGTTTGAAGGCTCAAAAGAATTTGTTGACTTACATTTAGAATATGAATTTATATTTCTCGAGTTAAATATTCATATTGACTTTTTTGGGCTTTTACTTTGGATGCAAACAAATTTAATAAAAGAGTAAAGAAACTGCGTGTTTTACCTTTTCCTACTTTAATGTAGACTAATTTTAACATCAACATAAACATGCATATTCACATCTCCCAAGCAAAGCACTTAAAATTCGTGTTCGAATAAATTGACAAAATAATCACACCGACAAATTTGTTCTACAAGTCAACCCTCAATGAAACAGATATTGTTTCATTTCCTCCGCTTCTACTTTATAAAATAAATAAATAAAAGAGAATAAATTTGAAACGATACAATTAGAGGTGTTTACGTTTAGTCATGTTTCGTTAATAGTAAATAGGGGTGTGCAGAACCCCGTCCGGCCAGGTCCGGGTTCGGTCCGGACATTTTGAAAATTCGGTTTCGGACCGGTCCGATTTTTGTTTTGTTTTTAATTTTTAAGGTTAAAAACCGATCCTGGATCGGACCGGAGCGGACCGAATCCAACCGGTCCGGTCCGGTTTCTGGTCTAGACCAGTTCGGTCCGGTCCGGTCCGAACGTCGGATAAAAATCTGGTCTAGTCCGGACCGGATGCACAACTAAATATGATTAGATATGGAAAATTTTGAGAATTCTATTTTTTCTAGATCAGTTGGGCAACAACTTTTTAAATGGAAATTTTAGGAAAATCAGTTTTTTCTCAAAATCTTCGAAAAAAGATTTTTAAGAAAAATAATTTCAGTTTTTTGACTATCTAGATTCTTTTTTCAAAGATTACCAAAATACACTTTTAATAAAAAACGGTCATTTTAATAAATATAAGTTTTTTAACTTGAATATCATTAGAAAACACCATAATTTTAAATATGACATTGTACTCTCACTCTTTCTACTTGTGCAACTACAAAACCAAAACGGCAGGTATTGCGGAGTTGTGCGGTGACAGTCGCGCACGCCCGCACAGCACTGTGTGCGCGCGCATACACATGCACACGCAGTCAGCTATTCTACGCGCAAGACAACATCGACTGGTTTCGCCCTGCCTTGGGATCGTCAGGGAAGCGACTTCAGCTCCCAACCAGCCCTACACTCCCAACTGCATATAAGTGCAGTCCCGTAGGCGCTCACCTTCGAGTTGAAGTCTCTCCCCCATATAGCATTTATGCTCATATGGCCACCCGATGTTCCCCAAACAGTCTGCACGCATCAACACCCCTTGGCGGAAGACTTAAGGGTGTGACAGCAGGGGTGGATGTAGATGGGTGCATGGTGGGGGCACGTGCCCCACCGTTGAAAAAAAATAAAGTTCCAACTTTGTTTTTAAATAATAAACATACAACTCATTTAAATGTCTACTTACTCTTGAAGTTGGTGTTACTTCTTCCAGTAATAACGATAAGTGTTGAAAGAGTAATGTTCGGAATGTCTCTAGTGAAAGATAAGTTGCGTAATAACATGAGATAACAAATATCGAATGCATGCTTGGTCACTTACCTAGAGAAATATTTATTTTTTGGTATTAACATGGATGTTATTATAAATCGGCTCCAAAATATGAAACTAGCCGAGAACAATTGTAATAATTTTAAAGTACTGTTAGGTTGTAATTTGAATTATTTACAATATTTTATTTCTAACTTTTTATGAAATATTAATATTTTTGACTTGTATGTTTTTGTTGTTGTCTATAGGTGTGCTAATGCGTGGTGTCCTACTATACTTTGAATCTTGGATGCACCACTGAACACTCGTTCAGTGGTGCATTATATTTTCGTGTCATTTCGTTACCAAATTCCACCAATGATATCATCTTTTCCGTCAATGGTGCTGGTGATTGTAATTTTTATAGAAATTTTCGTATATAATCAACAATATTAGATTCTCATTTCTTTCTCTACTTTTTCTTCTCCTCTCTCTCTTGTTCTCTCTCCCCTCTTCGCTCACATCTCTCTTTGACAAATTCAAGTTACTAGAGATGTGTAATTTTATTAACATTTTCCAAGAAATGACTACAATTTGGCATCCTTAAATATATATAACAACCTATTAATAATTACGGTGAATGTGGAGGGACGTGATTTTTTTGCATTATATAGATCATTTAAAATAGAACTATTAATATTTAGAATAATTTACTTTGTAATATCGTAAATTATCAATATTTGAATTATTTTTTTGTAAGAATAATGAGAATAAAAGAGTAAATTCAAGGGTAACAAATGGGAAAATAAAATAAAATGCAGCCTTAAATTAACTTTTTGGAGAGAGAAATGTATACAAATTGAGAATATCAAAATTTTATTTTGTCAAAAATCTCTTAATCTTTTTTTTAGTTTGACAATTATTTTTCAATGGGTTTGGCAACAACTTTTCGAATAGAAAAATTAGGAAAAATATGTTTTTTTCTCAAAATCTCCAAAAAAACATATTTTTTAGAAAAGCATTTTGCAGTTTTTGTTGTTTGGCTATCTAGATTTTGCTTTCTCAAGGATTACTAAAATACAATTTTAGCCTAAAAGCTGACCTTTTATTAAATATAAAATTATGATAACATTTTTTTTGCAAATAATAATGGTAAAACATTTTTCTTATATTTCTCTCGTTATTTATTCTCAACACACAAAAAAATCAACTTTAGCACTTAATCATGACATTAACTTTAACAAAATCATGATATGACCACACATCATCCCGAAATGACCACACATGCACGGGGGAAATTAATATTTACTTGTAAAACCAACTTTGATGACATTATTATTAACAATTATGATATGATATCAATATTCAAGAATCAAGAGGTAACAATTATGATAATATTAATATTTAAAATAATATTGCTTTGTAATACCGTTAATTATCAATTATGTAAAAATAACGAGGGCAAAAGAGTAAGCTCGTGGAATACCAACAGAAAAACAACAAAAAAACAACCTCAAATTAGTTTTTTTTTAGGAGAGAGAATGTATAGGTACCGAAGGGTTTCAAAAAACAATATTTTTTACAAATCTCTCCATTCATTTTTTTTTTCGTTTGACATTTTTTGTTCATCTCAATGGACTTTTCAAAAATCAATCTAAAATGTTGTTGCCAAGCGATTCTCCATAGATTTTTCAAAAGTAAACCCAAAAAGTTGCTGCCAAGCAGTCCCTAAGTAAGCTCAAAATTAGATTTTTCTCGCTCTCCATGCTTCCCGTTGCTACAAAACCCACCCATAATTTAACCTTCGTATTTCTTTTGTAAAAAAATTATATTAAACAGCGTAATTGTACCCTTTCTTTTCTTAAGCATGTGCCAGCCAGACCAAACTCGTAGTATTATTTTGTTTGCAAAATTCTTTCCAAACTAACATGTAACGAGGAAATTACAAATTAACGATTTTTTAGTGTATCATTTATGTGTATAACAAGTTCACCCATCTTAATTTCTTAATGTAAATAAAAATCGCACGAAGATATTATTTTTTATATTAAAACATCATAGTCCTATTTTTCTAGTTACGATATATAATTATCAAATAATAAAATTTTAAATGCATTTTTGTAGACATGTTTTTTTCTGGGAACGAATATATTACCATCAAGATACGTTTATATGTTTTCGAATAAATGGTATGTCAAAGTTTGATCCTTATCTTGTCCTATTTGTGCCACTAATCATTTCACGTGTTACTTCTTGAATTTCAGAAAATCGATTGCTATTATGTTTTTGATTTTACAGGTCCCCCTCGACCTTTTGCAAATCCCAATATTAGTTTATTATCACAAGTTGTAATAACATATATACCACCACAATATTACCCCACTCAATTATGAACAACAAAATAATTAAGCACATATGCATTATTGATAACTCTGATCTCTAGTTATGTAATTACGATATTTACAAAAAAAAGTTTCACATGCATAACAAAATACATCAATACTAGTTCTATAGTCAGTATAGTGTCGTGCAAATGAGCACTTATTTTCTTTATTTTTCCCAGTTCATTTATATGATCCAAACTCTAAATTTTTCTACACTTCCGATCACAATTGTACATATTATTAAATACCATGAATGATTTTTCCTAGTCCTATCTTTTTGTTTTTCCTAGTACACATATATGTGATGATGAATATGAATTTCCTGTCACTGTCGTAGTGAACTCTTTTAGAACTATAATAATTTAAATGTCAATATCTTAAAAGAAATAATGCACATCTCCTCGTATTCAGTGATAGTTTCAAGTAACTTTTTCTCCCATTTTTTGTTTAAAAATAACACACCTAAGAGGACCGGTTAATGTCATCACTAACTATGACTCAGACGATCTTGTTACGAGCGTTTTCTTTCTTCTTTCTCTCTTCCACATTAACTTTCTCTCTCCCCAACTCAATTTCTTCTCTTTCCTACACTATTTATATCTTAACCGCAACTCATCACAACCCACAACAACTTATCTCCCTCTTCCACATCATTTCAGGGTCCATCTTGGAAAAATTTAAAAAAAATTATAAAAAATCAAAACAATTATAAAACGTATTTTCAAAAAAATAATTAAAAAAGTTCAAACAAAAAATTAAAAAAATCAAAACACAAACAAAACCAAAAAAAAACAAAAAACATTAAAATATCCAAGGACGGGTCGTCGACCCGGGCGTTGACGACCGATCGGAACCGTTGGTCATGCTCTAATGCTATACTGTTCTTATTCTCATGAAATGAGCTATTTCAGAGAGACAAATAATAAAACAGCAATAAGCATTCCATTAAGCATAAAATCACGGATTACAAACCATACACATAAGAACTTCATCAGCATGGATCGTGCGATCGTTGCATGTTTAATCAATTTCTAACTAGTGAATTCCCCTATTTATCTACTTTCCCCCCTTCTAGATCGGAATAATCAAGACATAGAAAGCAAAGAATAAGATTATTTTTTAAGACAACTTATAAAAAATTCAATTAAAGATAACACACATGATTAATGCCTAAATGAGCATAAAGTAGTAATAATTCATACTGAAAGAGTTAGAGTTTATTTGAGAAAAAAATACTAAAACAACAAGAAGAAGAATCCTAAAACTGCGTTAACTCTTACGGAAATAAATTACATATTAGTGTAAAAAACACAATCCATGCTCTCATCATACGAATGCACCATGCAAAAAGAACAGTTATTGTGTATTTGATAATACCAAAACTTAGTAAGAAACAATCTAACACAGATGAAAGATAAAATCACTAGTATCACAATCCATTCATTGTGTTAGAGAAGCATAAAAACTAAATGAGAGTATAACTCAACAACAAATTGTGACCGTAGCATGTCGTCGATGTCATATGTAATAGTGACGTCTTATTTCATAGCAATATGATAAAAAGAGTTTAACTAAAAAATATCCAGAAAACAACATAAAACCGAATCACTTGTAGAAAGATAATTACCAGTATCAAATATCACGTCAAAAGACGCATGTATTGTTTCACAACACTGAAACAACGAGAATCTAATTGCGAAAATATTAAAAAACAACAACATAAAACAATAGGGGCGAAATTACTGTTCATCGACCCGAAACTGCTTCTTAAATCACCCAAACAATTACAATTTTACCTTCACAGTTCATTTAATACTCATTTCGTCCCGTCTCTTAAAATAAGGTTTCTGCCTACGTTTTCCTCATTTTCTCAGTACAAACACCACGAAAATGTCTGGCAAAGCGCTTGGATTCGGTAAAATAAGCCCAGCAAAAAAAATTCGGGACAGACGTCTGAGTAAAATGCCCCCAATGGGGAGGCGTCTTAGCCAGATGCCTCCCCCATGCTGGGGGCGTCTTAGCCAGACGCCTCCTCCAAGGGGCGGGCGTTTTACTCAGACGCCTCCTCCATGGAGGGGGGGGGGGTGTTTGGCTAAGACGTCCGTCAAAAAAAAAATTAAAAATTATACGATGTGTTATCTCAAATTATTTGAGGTTCCGTTGTAAGATTTTCGGTGGTAACGGTTCAGATTACAATGAGTTTTTTTGCAAGTGATAAAGATTCAAAAATTTCTAGATCCAATAAATTCAAGATCAAAAATTTTCTGAACTGCTATTCGTCGCCGTAAAACTATTTAAATCGCCCGTAAGATTACCATTTTGCCCCTCTACACTTTCTACTAATATAACTCCTCATTTCACTCTTTTAACACAACTTTCTCTTCATATCACACTTTTATTCACCAAATAGGATGTCTCAGAGGCCAGGGAAAGAGCCAGCGGACACCCCGGACTACTCACATCTGGTAAATCACCTTGTTTATTTCAATTAATTTTAAAAATAAAAATAAAAATTGAGTCGGGCGACCGCGGGAGCCGCCCGACCCAACGATCGGCGACGTTGGCATATCTGTATCGCCAGCTGGGCATATCCAGTCGCGCTGATTGTGGTCAGATTACGGGTTGTCTTACACTGCTGCAGGCTTGGATATATGAGTATTTTCCTGCTTTCCGCCCCCATCGTGAGCGGAAGATTGTTGAGCGTGGCCATCTTCGTTCGCGTATGTGGGCTGTCCGGGCGGAGGATAAGAGCGAGAGTCGACTTCTTTCTATTCGTAGACGGCTAGATCAGATGACTGCATCGCAGGTATATGATGTATATATCATTCACGTTTATTTAAATTTAATTTTATTATTATTAACGTATAAATGTTTAGGTGGAGTGGTTACCGTACGGTCCCGATCCTGCTGTAGCTGTGCCGAGGACTACATTTGCCGGCATTATTCGTTATAGGGATATCACAGAGCCTTATATACCTGATCGCATGTTACGTCAGTTAGGCTACGTTCAGGTGATCCCGGTTGACATTCCGACGCCCGAGCATGCAGTACGGTCTGCGACTGCCACGATGTACGACGTCAGGCACAACGTTTCGTCTGCGGAATCGGTTTGGAGGACATTTCCGAGACTAGGACGACTACACCTGACCGATCTGAGTCGTAGCCGCGACCCCTCCACTTGTGCTCCAGATTATTTGCAGTGGTTCGGTAGGTGCTCACATCCACTACTCGTACGCGGTATCATTCCGAGACCGGAGAGAGCACTGGATAGGACATGTGCCGATGCAGTAAGTTTATCTAATTTTATATTTAATTGTAAAGTATATTTTGTTATTGTACGCTAATTTTTATTTTACATACAGTGGATGAGTAGGGCGATACGGTGTACGCAACCGTTCTTGCGAGAGAGAGACGTCATGCCGAGTGAGGCGACGAGACTTGCATGTACAGATTGGGATCGTCTGATCGAGGATTGGAACAGCCAGTTGGGCATTGCAGACCATGATTCAGATGCTGAGTTGTAGTTCTCTTGCTTTTAATTTCGTTTTGTTGCACTGTTAGTACATTTGTTGGTATATGCTTATGTTTATTTGTGTACTCTTATTATTTATTTCTGACGAACATATCTTCTACATATTTCTTTGACTATCATATTTTTTAATATTTATTTTTCACGAAAAGATTTTCAACTTATTTCTTTAGATACGAAATAATATTTAAATTTAAAATACGGTAAAAAAACAACACGATATAAGTAGAAATACACGATATATTATACATTACAAAACATTACAAATTACAATCAACGTAACCGGTTCCAATACTCCATCCTACTTTGGTACTGATCCTCCCATCCAACAACACTCTCATCTCGCATTTGATACCATAAGGTCGCTATAGGAGGTACTGGGAAATCATCAAGTAATTCCAAACGAATAAAATGAGCGTAACTCCCTAAATGAGCAATGACCAACTCTCTGACAAGCCTCGTCATGGTAGAGGGACACTCCCAGGGTAGAACAGTAAGACACGGGAACAACGAACCATCTGTTCCCACTGCGAAATACATGACCGCACACTTGTAAAAATTCGCAATAGGAAACAAGTCGGACCAAACCTCCATATAATGATCCTCGCCACAACCTCCCCCGCCCCAATCAATTCGTTGACGAGCCTCTCTCACATGGCCGAAATAGACTGTCTCATAAATAGGATGTGCACCTATCTCATTAGAAATCGCACGACGGGCGTACGACCAGTTCTCCTGACCACCATGAAAGACATCGGCAACACATCGAAATCCACAGTTGCCATCAGCACGTACGTCATTCCACCTATGCAGAAATGGCAAAATGATTCCTGGCAGTCTATCATTATATGGGAAGTTGTCCACGTCAACCCGTCCGGACACTGTAAGATAGGTAAATAACAATTCATTAAAACAACAAAATTAGGAGATAATATATTCAAGGAAAATGTTTAGTGGACGCGCGCGTCCGGGACGCGCGCTGATGTGGCCAGTCCACTCAGCAGACGCTGCTTAGTTGGCGCGATGGGATATGAAAAGTTTTTTGTTTTTTTATTCCTCTATTTTCGTACCTTCATCATTTCCACCATCCTTCCCTCCATCCCTCATTAATGCGACTCAAATCACTCTCTTCTTTCATCATTTTGGCGCTCGGCGCTCCTACACGGCACAGAAGACTTGTTATCAATCTCAAGATGCCTCTTCCTTTTCCTTCCCTTCTCTTCTGTGGTCATTCCTCTGTACCAAATGGAAATCGTTCCCGTGCCTTCCCTAGTGGAGCAGCCATCAAACGTTCCCCATAAGGGGATGTTTTTCCCCTCTTTCGAAGAAGCCAAAGCGTTTTACGTGGCCTATGCCGATTCTTGTGGTTTTGGCGTTAAGACAAGACAATCTCATTACGATCGTGGTGTTGTTATACGGGCCACGCTGACTTGCTCCAAGGAGAGCACCGCACCAACGGACCAAGGGCAAGGAAAATTGAAGCCTAGGTTATCCAGCAGAGTACAATGCACTGCTCGGATAAGGGTATCCGGAAACACAGCAAGGGGTTACAACGTTAACTTTGTGGATCTTAACCATAACCATCCCATGCTTGACCCGGAGCAAATGCGATTTCTCAGGCAAAAACGAACCGTCCCTGAGGCCGTCGTAGCACGGATATCGGTTAATGATGAAGCTGGGATATCGGCTGCTAAGACCATGCAATCTCTTGTGGTCGAGGCTGGAGGTTATGACAAATTGACTTTCAACGAAAGGGATTTAAGGTTTGTGTTCTTTCCGTCTAACATAATTGTAGTTGAACATTTTGCGCCTGGTCTTACTGGTTCCTGTTTGCAGGAATGTTGTAAACCAAGTCAGAAATTTGAAGATGGGACCTGGTGATGCACAAGCTCTTCAGGACTATTTCATTAGGATGCAGAAGATTGATTCCATGTTTTTTTATGTAATAGATATGGATGACGAAGGAAGACTACGCAACGTTTTTTGGGCTGACAGTCGTTCTAGAGCTGCATATTCATACTTTGGAGACGCAATATGTTTCGACACAACCTACATTACCAACAAATATGACATGCCATTCGCCCCATTTGTAGGAGTCAATCACTATTTCGAATCAGTTTTGCTCGGTTGCGCTTTGCTGTCCTATGAGACTACTGAAAATTACATATGGTTGTTCCAAACCTGGTTGTCGTGCATGAACGGTAAGTTTTTTTCCTTCTTCCCTCTTCATATCTTCCTCTTTTTTGTTTGTCTATTCGTAATAAAAAGTCTGTCTGTTCGGAATAAGAAGAGTGTATGTTCGGAATAAGAAGTCTGTCTGTTCGTATTAAGAAGTCTCTCTGTTCGGATTAAGTGTTGTGTTTGTTCGGAATAAGAAGTCGGATTGTTCGGATTAAGTGTTGTGTCTGTTCGGAATAAGAAGTTTGACTGTTCGGATTAAGTGTTGTGTCTGTTCGGAATAAGTGGTCTGACTGTTCGGATTAAGTGTTGTGTCTGTTCGGAATAAGTTGTGAGTCTGTTCGGAATAAGTTGTGAGTCTGTTCGGAATAAGTGGTGGGTCTGTTCGGATTAAGTGTTAGGTCTGTTCTGATTAAGTGTTTGGTCTGTTCGGAATAAGTGGTGGTTCTGTTCGGATTAAGTGTTGTGTCTGTTCGGAATAAGAAGTCGGACTGTTCGGATTAAGTGTTGTGTCTGTTCGGAATAAGAAGTCTGACTGTTCGGATTAAGTGTTGTGTCTGTTCGGAATAAGAAGTCTGACTGTTCGGATTAAGTGTTGTGTCTGTTCGGAATAAGTGGTCTGACTGTTCGGATTAAGTGTTGTGTCTGTTCGGAATAAGAAGTCTGACTGTTCGGATTAAGTGTTGTGTCTGTTCGGAATAAGTGGTCTGACTGTTCGGATTAAGTGTTGTGTCTGTTCGGAATAAGAAGTTTGACTGTTCGGAATAAGTAGTCTATCTGTTCGGAATAAGAAGTCTGACTGTTCGGATTAAGTGTTGTGTCTGTTCGGAATAAGTGGCCTGACTGTTCGGATTAAGTGTTGTGTCTGTTCGGAATAAGAAGATTGTCTGTTTGGATTAAGAAGTCTGTCTGTTCGGAATAATGTCTCACTCCTTTCGAATTGGGTCCCTTATGCAGATATACCCCCCCCCCAGCTATAATAACAGATCAATGTGGTGCCATTACTGCTGCTGTAAGGAATGTCTTCCCAGATTCAAGACACAGATTCTGTATATGGCACATAATGAAAAAGCTCCCGTGAAGTTGCCGACGCAGTATCGGGATCACATATTATTTGATCTGAAATTGATTGTATATGATTCCAAAACCCCAGCAGAATTTGATCGTAATTGGCAGGGTTTCCTTCTTGATTTTGACCTGCAGAACCACAGCTGGCTCAAATCCATTTATGCAATCCGAGAGTCGTGGATCCCTGCATTTATTGGTGATTTTTTTTTCGCGGGAATGACATCTACTCAGAGGAGCGAGAGTATGAACGCCTTCTTCGACAAGTATCTTACTTCGAAGACCACCCTTAAGCAGTTTGTTCAACAATACGAACTTGCGCTCCGCCACAAGTACGAGAAGGAAGCTCAATCAGAATTTGATTGTCTTCATAAAAAACCCCAGTTGGTTTCAATTTATCCATTCGAGAGTCAGTTGAGCGAGTTGTATACCGTAGGGGTCTTCAAAAAAGTGCAGTTACAAATTGGGAAGATGATATACTACGATATAACGGAGGAGTTCAATACGAATGAAACATTCCAGTACAAGGTATCTGAACGTGTTTTGGCTGGTGAGCAGCTACTGTCGAAACGTTTCCTAGTACAAAACACATCCATGAATTTTACATGTGATTGCAGAATGTTTCAGCACGTTGGGCTTCTATGCTGCCACGTTTTTGTTGTACTTGCACGCTTGAACCCTAATGCATTGCTTCCAGACTCTTACATCCTTAATCGATGGCGGAAGGATATTCGAAGGAGCTATCGAGATAAGACGTACCCAGACGATGGTGTAATGGCGAAGGATGCGCTACGTCGTCACGACGACATCATGGGTCGTGTCGTTTGGATCGCACAGGAAGCCTTCATCTCCCACAAAAGGTATATTGAGGCCGTGAAGTGTATTGAAATGCTTAAGGCACGTATGCACACTACACAAAACTTGGTTCGACCTGATGAACCTGAGTCTTCGGGTACATCGGTCCTTAATCCGGAAAAGGTCAGACGTATAGGAAGACCGCCGACTAGACGTCGAGTGTCTTTAGCTGAGAATATAATTAAAAAGAGCCATAAAAAACACGCCCAACAAGAGAAGGGAAAGTGGAAGATGAAGGTTACTTCGCCGCTTCACGAAGTAGCACCAAAACCCGCGGATCCTGATTTCTCCGATTGGGACATGAGTTTGTATTACGAGGAATTTCCTCCTTAATTTACATTTTTTTGTTTTTTCCCGTTCTTGTAAAACCAAGAAACTTGTAATTGTTGATCTGTTTTGATCTGTAAATGGTTGTTATACAAGTTCAGTTCAGATTTACTTGTGTCTGATCGAAATAAGTTTTTCCTGTTCGGAATATGTTGTGGGTGTGTTGGGAATAAGTTGTGTGTGTTCGGATTAAGTGGTGTGTCTGTTCGGAATAAGTTGTGAGTCTGTTCGGAATAAGTGGTGGTTCTGTTCCGATTAAGTTGTGAGTCTGTTCGGATTAAGTGTTGGGTCTGTTCTGATTAAGTGTTCGGTCTGTTCGGAATAAGTGGTGGTTCTGTTCGGATTAAGTTGTGAGTATGTTCGGATTAAGTGTTCGGTCTGTTCGGAATAAGTGGTGGTTCTGTTCCGATTAAGTTGTGAGTCTGTTCAGATTAAGTGTTGGGTCTGTTCTGATTAAGTGTTCGGTCTGTTCGGAATAAGTGGTGGTTCTGTTCAGATTAAATGTTGCGTTTGTTCGGATTAAGTTGTGAGTCTGTTCGGATTAAGTGTTGCGTCTGTTCGGAATAAGTGGTGGGTCTGTTCGGAATAAGAAGACTGTGTTCGGAATAAGTTGTGAGCCTGTTTGGATTAAATGTTGCGTTTGTTCCGATTAAGTTGTGAGTCTGTTCGGATTAAGTGTTGCGTCTGTTCGGATTAAGTGTTGGGTCTGTTCGGAATAAGTGGTGGGTCTGTTCGGAATAAGAACACTGTGTTCGGAATAAGTTGTGAGCCTGTTCGGATTAAATGTTGCGGTTGTTCGGATTAAGTTGTGAGTCTGTTCGGAATAAGTGTTGCGTCTGTTCGGATTAAGTGTTGGGTCTGTTCGGAATAAGAAGACTGTCTGTTCGGAATAAGTTGTGAGCCTGTTTGGATTAAATGTTGCGTTTGTTCGGATTAAGTTGTGAGTCTGTTCGGATTAAGTGTTGGGTCTGTTCGGAATAAGTGGTGGGTCTGTTCGGAATAAGAAAACTGTGTTCGGAATAATTTGTGAGCCTGTTCGGATTAAATGTTGCGGTTGTTCGGATTAAGTTGTGAGTCTGTTCGGATTAAGTGTTGCGTCTGTTCGGATTAAGTGTTGGGTCTGTTCGGAATAAGAAGACTGTCTGTTCGGAATAAGTTGTGAGCCTGTTTGGATTAAATGTTGTGTTTGTTCGGATTAAGTTGTGAGTCTGTTCGGATTAAGTGTTGCGTCTGTTCGGATTAAGTTGTGAGTCTGTTCGGAATAAGTGGTGGGTCTGTTCGGAATAAGAAGACTGTCTGTTCGGAATAAAGTTAGCTTAAGAATGACATTGGTAATGTTTGTATTTTTACATGTAAATAGTTTGTGAACTGAATATGTAAACATTTTGTACATGTAAACCAAAAAATAAACAAAACTTAAAATATCTTTGTCTGTTTAGACCTGCACACACGACCGACGATCCCTAAGTAACATGACCGCCAATTCACCCCTGATAGAGTGGATGGTATTGGGGTCCTTCTCCTTCGTAGGGTCAAGATTGAACATTATGCACCTTATCCAGTATAAAACGAAGGCACCGCAATCGTTGCTCCCCGGTGGTTGTTGTTGGCTCTCTTTCCTCAGGATTCTCAGGGGTCAGTCGACCTTGAGTAGATCCCTCCAGTATACAGCCGCATCCGCTGCTGCACATTCATGTAGGCCTACAGTCTGCTCCGGATCATCACCTTCGCCTAGCTCCCTAGAGAGACTGTTGAATGCCAAAATCTCTTTGGACGGGCCATAGACAACCACCAGTGTCCAATGACCTGAAGACCAGCATGGTTGTGCGATCACGGTCTGTGTTGGAGACGCACCTACGATTTTAGGGAGGATAAAATCATCAACTTCTCTGCCTTGCCCTCCAAGAATTCGCCCCGACTCGAATGTGGATATGCATATAACTTTTTCTGGGTGGCGTCTTTCTTCGAGCACCGATAGCATAACGTCGATAGTTTCATCGCTAATATCCATCCTAGGCGTTATAAGCTCCTTCAGGTCGGAGCGTTTTAAACTGCACATATCGCCTCTCCAGATGACCTCCCTATTGTCCTTGTTGGGTTCGGTCAGGTTCAGTAGCATTTTGACCTCATCAACTGACAACGTGCCCAATGCAGGCATGTGAACATCCGGCCTTTTTTTCTTCAGGCTCCTTTGAGCCGCTCTATCTTTTCTTTTTTGCTCTTCTTCCTTCTTATTCTTCTTGGCCAGATGTTCGCCTTCCTTCAGCTGCTGCTCAACGGTGGCCGTCGAGCGTTTTCTTTTCGCGACCCAGTTTGCTATCTGGGCCTTGCTTTCTTCTTCCTTCTCCTTCTTCTTCTTCTTCTCTTCCCTCTTCTTCTCTTCCTCCTTCTCCACTATTTTCCTCTTTTCTCCCATCTTCCTCTCCTCCTCCCTCTTCTCCTCTTCTTCCTTCTTCCTTTCCTCCTCCCTTTTTCTCTCACATTCCTCCTCCTCCCTCTTCCTCTTTTCTCGTTCCTCCTCCTCCTTCCTCTTCTTCTCCTCTTCTTCCTTTGTCCTTTCCTCCCTTTTTCTCTCACATTCCTCCTCCTCCCTCTTCCTCTTTTCTCGTTCCTCCTCCTCCTTCCTCTTCTTCTTTTCTCGTTCCTCCTCCTCCTTCCTCTTCTTCTCTTCTTCTTCCTCCTCCATCCTCTTTTCTTCTTCCTCCTCCTCCCTCCTCTTTTCTTCTTCCTCCTCCTTCCTCTTTTTTTCTTCTTCTTCTTCATCCTCCTTCCTCTTCCTATTCACTTCTTCCTCCGCCTCCCTCTTCTTCCTATTCTCCTCCTCTTGCTCTCGCTCGTTCTCCCCACCAGGGACTCCAGTTGTCCATGTCCCTCGAAGATATATAATATCTTTCCTGAGCCTCCCACACTCTTCCTGGGAAATCCTCAGTTCTTCCCTGAGGTCGTGTACCTGTTCTGTGGCCTTCTTAAGGGCAGCTTCGGCCCTCAGCCATTTTGTCTTCACCTCACTCAGCTCCAATTCTTGGAGCAGCGGGTCACATGGAATGCTGCAGTCTGCCAGTTGGAGCCTTGGCAAACTGACGGTTGAAGTTGAGCTCTTTCGAACAGGACCAATAAGTTGCAGCTCCCTTTCACTCATTGATGGAGCCCCCATCAGGTCGAACGTGCCGTCGTAAATCCGATGTAAGGTAATTCCACGTTCCTCCCATTTCCTCAGGGTTAATCGTTTCCCAAACATCTCCGTCCATCTTTTCATCCGTGGGAAAACTCCAGTTCTGGGCTCCCCCAATTTAAATTTCTCACAAAGCCACACCTTCAAATGGAAAGGAAAAAAATGAGAACTACTATACCAACGTACCTTCATATTCGAAAGACAACTGAATCCGAACATATATTAAACGTAAACCGAACAGACACCCAACTTCATCCGAACAGACGGACTTCTTATTCCGAACAAACACACGTCTTATTCCGAACAGACCCACCACTTAATCCGAACAGACCCACCCCTTAATGCGAACAGACTCACAATGTATTTCGAACAGACTCACAATGTATTCCGAACTGACTCACAATGTATTCCGAACAGACCCAACACTTAATCCGAACAACCCCACCACATATTCCGAACAGCCCCACCACTTAATCCGAACAGACCCACAACGTATTCCGAACAGACTCACAACGTATTCCGAACAGACCCACCACTTAATCCGAACAGACGCACCACCTCACCCGAACAGACGCACCACTTAATCCGAACAGACGCACCACTTAATCCGAACAGACACCCAACTTAATCCGAACAGACGCACCACTTAATCCGAACAGACACCCAACTTAATCCGAACAGACGCAACACTTATTCCGAACAAACTCACCACTTAATCCGAACAGACCCACCACTTAATCCGAACAGACACCCAACTTAATCCGAACAGACGCACCACTTATTCCGAACAGACTCACCACTTAATCCGAACAGACCCACCACTTAACCCGAACAGACCCACCATTTAATCCGAACAGACCCACCACTTAATCCGAACAGACTCACAACGTATTCCGAACAGACACACATCATCTTCCGAAAAGAACAAAAACAAAAAAAGAGGAAGAGAGGAAGTGTGAAGCAGGAACAAAAACTTACGTGTAGTATGGCAACACAACCTTCGACGTTCCCCTGCCTCATTATGAAATTCCCTGCCTTTTTCCTCTCCTGCAGTTCTAAACTTGCTTTCTCGAGGCCTCCAACCAGGGTTTTGTGAACTGCACTTGCCCATGCGTAGCTGCTTAGGCGTTTGATGTTCCTTAGAGGGTGCATGAACCATTCCTTCGGTCGCAGCGTTCCATCATAGAACAAAAAATTGTTGAAGATGAAAGAAATCAGGAGACGAACGTACTCCTCCGTCTCGCCCATGGTACTGTTTGCCATCAGATGAACTAAAAGTTGGGTGTTGTCAAGGTTCACCCCGTCTCGCTTCTGGACGCGCAATGGTTCCATCACCACGGCCTTCCCATGCGTACGTAACCCCAAAATTAGGGCGATGTCTTCCGGTGTAAGGGGAACTACCCCTGATCCTATTCTCAGCCCCACCTCCTCCGTATCGTAGTGCTCGACGAACCAACCGACTATTTCGTTGTCCGTCGTAATGTTAGGAAGGTTTAGGAAGTGACCGAATGGGGTGCTACGGAAAGCCTCCTTCTCCACCTTATTCATCCGGTCAAACTGCTTTCGGATGGCCTTCCAGGAGCATCGTGATTCCCGGAAGTAGTACGTGGTTCCCTAAAACCAATAAACCCTTTAATAAACGGAAGTTCATCAAAAAAAATAACGACCCAGGGAAAGAAAAAATTAGAGACCCACCGCTTCTGGGACGTGTTCGATATCGACGACCGGAGTTGAAGATTCCATTATCGTTTAGAAGGTGCGCTTCACAGGGAAAGAAAGTCGGGAAAGCTTCACAGGTGCGCTTCCTACGTTCACAGGTAAAAAAGAAAGAAAGCGAGAGTCTCCCTTTAGTTCTGGATATGTTATCTTCCTCGGTATCCGAACCGTCGTTCGTAGGGTGTCTGCCGCTGTCTAATCTGGAAACGAACCGTCCTTCTTCGAAAACCGTCAAAAAAATTTGAAAACAATTTAAGGCGCATTCGGAAGGAAAGCGTGACATGGCAATCCGAGTAGACGCTGACTCCTCCACTTTTTGAAGCCACGTAGGGCGCGTCCGTGACGCCCGCGTCCGTGTATAAGGACTCTATATTCAACCCCATTTAGATTACTAATATATATTAAATAACATAACAACAAAGATATCGACATACCAGAAGATCCTGTGCCCGTATTCAAGGACGATCGAGACGAATTAGACCGACGACCCCTGCTCCCACTACTGGCAGACCGAGCACGACCCCTGCTCCCACTACTGCCAGACCGACCACGACCTCGCTCAACATACTCGAAGGCACTCGGGTCCCGACGTGTCGACTTTCCCCTAGGTCGACCTCGTACCTTAGTATTTTCTTCGGGTTCTCCATAGTTCGACTGATCGGGGTGTAACTGTTCGTATAAAATACGAGAGGCACTACGAATTACTGCAGGATCGCTCTGCGAGATCTCATCCACTAGCTTCCGAAAATGCTCGGTGTCTTGTGCTGACTGATCAACAAACTCTGACATCTGGACTCCTTCTCCGATAACAAGTGTTTTCCAGAATGGATGAATCTGCTCTAAATAAATTCCATCACCTGACGCGAAACACTCGTACATGGTACAGGCACAAGGAATCCCATGTGTTGTCAGGAAAGCACACCCACAACGATATTCAATTTCATCACTTAAGTCCTGCATTCTCTTCAACTCCTGAGTCATTAACGACAAGCAGTGATGCGAAACTCGGCCATTTATATGCTGAAACAGAGGACCTATGTACTGTGCCAAATTTCGACGTCTCGAATCTTCAAGAAAGTTCCGAATATTCGTCAGCTGCATTTCAATAGACGAGTTCACGCGGTCGAAAAGAGTGTCGAGAGCGGCAGTCGATGTAGTGATCCACTCTTTCAGAGCCGAATGTGCACTTTCCACCCTGCAGTTCGTAGTGTTGCCGAAATGAAGAACTTGATTCGTCCAATTCAACACGAATTTTTCCTTATGCACCAACCACGTGTCTTCCACATACTTCGTCAGCACTGGCCAGGAACTGTAAGAATCCTTCAGATTACGGACTGCTCTATCATAATCCGTCTGTGAATCAGAAAGCATGACTCTCCTCCATCTTCCACGTCTAAAACTCTCTGCAAGCTGCTTCTCCTTGCCGAATACGTGGTATGCGTAGTTGTACACGTCTTTGTTGATATGCCAGGTGCATAGTAAATGAGCTGACTCAGGAAAAACCTCTGCCACTGGTCGCATCAGACCCATCTCCCGGTCCGTAATTATTGCTGTCGGACTAACAATATCCAATAACAGATCTCGCAACCTCTCCAACACCCACCGGTAACTAGACTCGGTCTCATCCTGCAAAATCGCATATCCGACGAGGAAATTCATATTTGTTGGAGTAACCCCAACCATCTCAAACAAAGGCATCTTCTACTTGTTCGTCTTATACGTCGAATCCATACAGATCACGAATGGGTATGTACGCAACAACTGAACTGAAGTCGGATGTGCCAAAAATGCGTGAGTCAAGACATTAGTTTCTTCATCTGCCACAATCCAATGCAAATACTTATGCTGCACTGCCTCTCTGAGAAACTGCTGCGCGAGATTCCTGTCTTCAGATTTCGTCCTCCTCATGTACTCTCTGAAGTTGTAAATGTGCCTTTGATTAGGATTATCGTCCGGAAATTTCTTCTTTACCGCCAACAAAATGTTACGGGGCCTTGCTTGTGCCTCTGTCATATCCCGAACAATTTGCTTTGCCCCAGCACTAAGTCCGCTGACCTGTCGGTGACCCTCTGAATAAACTGCCAATGGGTGGTTGTGTTGCCCAAACATGCTACTAGAAACAATAACCCATCCATCACGATCTCGTCGCTCCACCACTTTTACCAAAAACCGACAACCACAACCTTTTCTTTTCGTATTCTTTCGCAGTGCAATACTCGTATCACGAGAACTCATCTCACGTCTGCGATCGCATCTGAGGTAACAATCCATCCGGTTATCTGCTTTTGGTTTGTACGATGATATAACCAAAAAAAATCCGGCTCCTATCGCAATTTGTTTCGCCCATTTACAACCTTCCTCGATTGTTGTAAATATTTCTTTACTGTCAAAAAGTTCACTGTAATCTACTCCATCACCACCGAAATCTTGCAACGGAACCTGAAAATTTTGAATTTAACACAAAATTAAAAAAAACAAAAAAAAAACGGGCGGCTGGCTAGGCCGCCTCCACCATGGTGGAGGCGTCTGCCTAACACGCCTACACATAGGTGGAGGCGTGTTAGACAGACGCCTCCACCATGGTGGAGGCGTGCATCTAAGCCGCCTCCACCTATGTGGAGGCGGCCTAGCCAGACGCCCGAGTCGGAAAAAAAATTCCGCCCCCGTTACCTCGCCGGATTCTGGTGCTTCGCCGGACATTTTCGTGGTGTTTGTACTAGGAATGTGAGTAAAACTGAGTCAAACACCTTGTTTAAAGACACGGGACGAAATCGGTATTAATTGATTTGTTAGGGGCAAAAAGGTCATTTTTGGGGCGATTTAAGTAGTTTTCCGACGACGAATAGTAGTTCCCAAAATTTTCCTGTGTAAAACTTCCTGACTTACAAATACCACGTCGACAGGTCGTTCGGGGGTCTCACTCTCCGGTGAGCGAGCGATATTCCACCTCGCCGGTGAGGTGCCGAGGGTGGCAAAGGGGCAGCGCCCCCTGAATTTTTTTTTGGATTTTGAAATTGTTGGATCTGATTTTTTTGAATCTTCATCACTTGCAAAAACTCGTTGT
The DNA here is from genome assembly GCA_963682175.1 of Triglochin maritima. Taxonomy (NCBI): domain Eukaryota; kingdom Viridiplantae; phylum Streptophyta; class Magnoliopsida; order Alismatales; family Juncaginaceae; genus Triglochin; species Triglochin maritima. The sequence continues at coordinate 33,920,824 of OY821786.1, forward strand.
AATCCAACCCGTATAATTACCAATTAATACCCAAAAAATTGGAACGGAACATGAAATAATTTTAAATAACACACCGTATAATTTTTAATTTTTTTGAAACGCCCTCTCCATGGGGGTGACGTCTGAGTAAAATGCCACCCCCATGGGGGCGGCTCCGACGGACGCCCCATAAATTTTTTTATTATTAAAAAGAAGTTGGATATTTTATGAGATTCGAGTACAGCGGGGCGTCCGTTGGCTCATTTACTGACCTCTGAAACATTATTTTTTTATGATTATGAGAGGAATATGAAGAGAGATAGGTGATAGGAGAGTGACATGTCGTGATATATAAGTAAAAATGAGAGAAAGTCCAAATGGTAATTCGTTGAGACGATTCAAGTAGTTTTCCGACGACCACTAAAACAGTAAACTCTTAAAGATAGACAATTACCAGTATCCATCCCGTCAAAACAAGTCTTATTTCACATTACCACAACAACAATGGTCTGATTGCGAATATTTCCACACACAAAAAAAAACAACGCAAAACCAAATGAACTCTTAAGTAAAGATAATTACCAGATATCACATGGAGAGATTGAGGCCTTATTTCATACCCACTAGATAGATGTGCTGTTACGAGTTTTTCTCAAATTTTGATGACATATACTAACATGTACAAACTAATTACTTTTAAACTATGGATGAGTACAAAACATGATGTATTATGTTTATCAAAGAGGATATAAGCAACAAAATTTAGAAAAAACATAATAATAGAACCTAAAATCAACGATAATGCTCTAATTTTCAAAATCTCTGGCAAATAAAAACATAAAAACGAATGAACTCTTGTAGAAAAGATAATCAAACTAGTCGTGGTCTTATTTCACAACACTACAACAACAAGAGTCAAATTGCAAAAATATCCTCAAAAAAAAATACAACCAAATAAACACCTTACAGAAAGATAATAATCAGCATTCCCTATCACAAAGACAACATCTGGCCAATTCAATTTCAGGTCTTACTTATTTCATAATAATATAATATTGTGGACGTGGAGTGAGGTGTGTCTAACTTATTATTCCACAACACAACGAAGGACCAAAGTGCAAAAGACCCACCCAAGAAAACCCCACATGAAAAAACCGGGGATGGAATTGGATCGTAAAATCAGAAAAAGCTTGAAGTCACCTCCGGTGATCCCAACCTTCTCCTCTCCTCCTCTCCATATACGTATGCCCCCTTCTTCCCCTCTCCAACGACCCACCAAAATCCCACCTTCAAATCTCAACTTTCCTTCTCCATTGCCATCCCCTTACCCCTTCTCCGTCTAGACCCTCCGTTTTTCGCTCTCATGCACGGCGGAAGGAAGCTTTTTGGTCGGTAAACCAGCGAGAACGGATGGCCGCCGTCGTTAGGGTTCGGAGGGAGCTTCTGGAGGCGTGCTTGACGTGCTCGATTTGCCGGAGGCTTTTGCGCGACGCCACCACCATCTCCGAGTGCCTCCACACGTGTGCGTTTGGGGATCTGGGTGGAGGCTTTGTTCTTTCGCGGTTTTCGGGAGTTGGGTTTGGTTTTCCGACCGTTTTGGGATTTGGGTCGGAGTCGGTTTGGAGTTTGGGTCGTCGGAAGTGGGGAAAGTTTGCGTTTTTGGACCTTTTGGTTTAGGAATTGGGGAGGATTTGGGAAGGTTTTGTTGGTTGGGGATTTTGAATATCAGTTTTGGGTTTTGGTGGTTGCTGTCGAATCGAGTCCATGCATGGGGTCACCTTTGATTCTTGTTTGAAGTTCTTTTTAAGGATTAGGTGGCGTTCTTGAGTCGTCGTGATTGGGATCTTGTGTTAAAAATAACTTGCATTTTTTTTAGTTATTAGGAAATTTATGTGTTAATGATGGTATGTTTGGTAAGGAGTTTGAAAGGTTTGAGGTTTGAATGCAGGACGTGAATGTGTGTTCTGTGGTTGTGAACTGTGTGTATTACGTCCATGCATGAGAATAATTTGTTTTTTTTATGTTGAAAATTTCATGTGTTGTGTTGATGGATCTGCTTTGAAATGTTCGTTGTATCTGTTTTAGTGTTTGTATTTGTCACGTATTTTAAGCTATCGTGGTTGCGAATTACGTAACTCTTTGTATCTCTCTTGTGCCAGTTTGTAGGAAATGTATTTATGAGAAATTTACTGACGAAGAGTTGGAATGCTGTCCGATATGCAACATTGAGCTTGGAGTTGCTGCAGTCGAGAAGCTTAGGTTAGCTTACTAACTGTCACTGTTGCTTTCATATTTATGATAACCATATGATTCTGCCTTTAATGTTTGCCTTTTGATTTCGTACACAATGTTGTATAGCATTTTGATCGATGTTCATTAACTTTATACACTAAAGACCCAACCAAGTAGATGAAATATGAATGGTTTGTCTTTGTCCTAGTTGATCCCTGTACCTACGTTTATGTGGTATTACTTTCTATGCAGAAATTAGAAGTGGAAGTTTAATAACATACATGTGTAGTTTCAGAGCATTTTCGAATACAAACTTATTGCGTGCAGAAGGAAGTGTGTTTCAGATTTTAAATCTATGTCAACCTCCTTTTTGGATTTTTCATGATCTTCGAATTTGATCCAGTTAGAATTAATAATGATATTCGTATAAGTTTGGATCATATATTGGAGAAATGATGTTGATGTGCAGAAGTAAACGTGTCTAGTTTCCTGAAATTTCCTATTTGTTGTTAAAAAATAGAGAATTTTTAAAAAAACCCATGGTATTGTTTTTTAGCAAAGAAATAGTGCAAAAGTGGGGGAAATGAAGCTTTAGAGCTGACTTCCAAATGATTAATGTGGACACTTTTTGTGAGTTAAGAATTCCATAAATTCTACACTTGGAATTAGGACAAATTCCACCAGTTTCCCTTTGAACTGTAAAGAACAAACGTTTTTAACTCAAAAGGTAATATTCATTTAGATGACCATCTCCACTTTCAACTTAAAACTTAGCTTTGAAGCCATTTACAAGCAAGTGCTACTTTAAACCATAATTCTTAAAATTAGATTACTTCCTCTACAATAATTCCCATGGGTTTATGTTTTCAGAGTGTTAATGAAAATGTATATTTGTCTTCTTTACTCAGATTTGAAGGAAAGATTTCTCTCCCTGTCTCCCATCTATATTGTCCCAGCTATGCAACTAAAAGATAATAATTTTGGTGTTAGAAAGGCTTCATGAATTCTGTGCAATATGGGCGGTAGTGTTCCTGTATTTCTGCTGATTTTCAATCTATATTGTAATCAATGGGGCCCGTTGCCCTGCTGCGGGCCCAGGATCGCCTGGCCACAAGTGACCTTGATTTGGGGGGAACAATGTCGATGCAATAGGTCCTCATGACAATAGAGTCCGCAACACATTAAATCTAACAAACTCATATAGAGAAGAAAGTTACTATCAGAAAACTTTAGCTTTTCCGTCATCTATGTACATGCTTGGTAAAATAGTAGAACAATAATCAAATTAATTGTAAGCTCCTTAAACTATGATTTCCCAATTTACGTCAAACTAATCATGCAGAGTGTTGGTTTTGAATTCAGTTGCCCAACTCCATATTAGTTTCTTTCTAATAGATGTGATCTTAAGCCTGAATTAGTTGCAAGGAAGTTGGTTTAATATGAAATTTAAGTTTTAGAACGTCAAGTTTAGCGAGTATGATGCCAACCTCGTAGAATATATTCAAGAAATAAGCTTAGGTTTGGACAAGGGTAATCACCTAATTTTGGATCATTTTGGCATTGAGCTTCCTTACTTTGTGTTAACAGAAGTGGTGTAAATGATCTTGGATGCTTTATTGGCCTTGACTACTAATTTCAGAAACCCATAAAATCTTCAACTTTAGTTCTTCACTTATTGACTCGTGAGTCATTTCCTTGAAACACTTATTGTGGTTGTTGGGCTGTCTATTGAAAATTCCCGAGTTCGTCAGTTTGTGTTACTTGATCAAGCTTTTATATCTATCAACTAATGCTTAACTTGTTTAGGTTGTGTCCTGACTTAGATATTTGTTTCTTTTTTCAGCTATTCAAATATAACCCTTTATCTGTGAAATGGGGTCCGGAGATTGTTGCCACATATCAGCTTGTTTTATATTTTTCAGCAAAACTGCTTATTTTCTTGTGATATGGTGTGTATTTATCTAAAATAGTCTGCAAACTGCAGACCGGATCATAATTTGCAAGATGTGAGAATGAAAGTATTCCCTTTCAAAGGTAGAAAAGTCAGTGCTCCCGAAACTGAACCTTCCATTACATTGCCTATTAGAAGAAAAGAAAGATCACTTTCCTCGCTGGTCGTTAACACTCCTCGGGTAGCCACACAGTCTGGTTTGACTGGAAGGAGAACAAAAGTTGTAGCTAGAAAGGCTGCCTTGCGAGGATCGACTTCGGCTATCGATGAATCCATCAAAAAGGAAGAAGACAACACTGATGATAACCACGAGGGTTCGAACTCCCCTGAGAACTTTTGCAGGACTTCTCATCGGCAACAGGTACCTTAAAATACGACTTTGTTATCTCTTATTGTGTATCTGGTATCTTGGTGGCAATATTTCTGTTTTGATACGGCAAAACACGAAATTGTGATACAATGTACATCCACTTGACACCGTACGAGTGTATGATAACACCTTTTGTGGTTCTTTAGCTTAGTGAAGATTATTATTAAGAATGATAATTCATACAAAAATTAGATAAAATTTCATGCAGCAATGACACTTAATCTTTACACTATTCTTTTCTAAGCTAATGAATCATTTTTAGTTGAGATTGATCACTAATTATCATAATTTGTAGTGTGAATTCATAATTATATCATGTTATTTGTCTATGATGAATCCAAACTTGGAGAATCCTCTTCTAATTATGATTGGCACGACTTATCTGATTAATTTTCACCGTTACTCGACAATTGACACAAAAACAACACAAGTAATTGAAGGCATTTTAACAAATTCATACATTCGATTTAAAAAAACTTCAGCTCATGTTACACTTTTTTGAAAATTTAAAATTAATTTTTTGCAGACCACCAATGGAGAACCAGCAAATAATTCATTTGGTAGAGACACAGAAGACAGGATGGAAAACATTGCAGACAAAGCAGAACTATGGAAACCATTAAACTGTTTGGTTGAAGCTGCGAACAGGACAAAATCGATGAAGTACAATCCACTGGGATCTGTCCCTAAATCAGAGCAAAGTAATGGTCCCGATAGTGAACCACACAACCACAAAGCCAAGATGGACTACATGTCTAAATATAAATTTCAGGATGAAAAGAATGGTTCTGCGAACTCAATGTCAACCAAATCTAAAAGACTGCACGGAGTTACCAGGAAAAGAGCTGCTGCAGCGAGGGATATCTGCGGCTCTTCTCAAGCACTGCTAGATGCTTCTGGTTTTAGACGTGAAAAGGGGACAGGTCCAATTTGGTTTTCCTTAATTGCAGCAACTGACCAGTAAGGAAAAGTTCATAATAGGAGATTTACACTGGTTTGGTGAGTCAGTGATTATATTTTTTTATTTATATTTTTACCAGGGAAGGAAACACTATGCTGCCACAGATATCTGCATGCTACTTGAGAATAAAGTGGGTATATGTTTTTCTAATTAATTTTTTGTGAAATATCATCATGTGTTTTTCATTTATTAATCTGCATGATCTTATTATCTTATCTTGTTTAGTCTTGTCTATATAGGCTTTGTACTCATATTCGAAGCTTTCACAAGGACAGTCATCACATACTATTATGTTTCCTATATATGCATTGTCATATACAAATAATCAAAGCTAAAAAATCTCAATTGGTAAAGCTAGGCCTAATATTAGTGTGTCAGTGCGACACTTCTGAGTCCTAATTCCTAGTTGACATGGAGAAGAAAATAAACCATGATCTTTCTTTTCTTGTGTTGTGGTTTAGGGCACCTCTAGTGTGTTTACTACCACAATCATAGTTGGCTTAATCATTTTTGGCTCAACAAGACGCAATGTAATAAAAGCACCCCTGAACAAGTTGGCTTAATATTGTACCAAGTAAGTACATCTTACGAAGTTTAACCGTGTTGTAGAGTTGATATGAAACATGCACTGTACATACAAGATACCTTAGTTCTACTAGGTTTGTTATTTAAAAAATTCTCTAGGGTGTTTCTTGTGTTAGGTTCATCAGAGGTCAATAGGCTTTAGGCTTTTTTTGATTGGTATCAGAGGTCAATAGTTGTTTGTATATGTCATTCTGTAGAATCCCTATAGGCTAAAATTATAGGAAAAATAAATAAATCAAAAGCACACCGTTTTTTTACTATGTCATTTCATCTGATGATGAATTGGACGTTACATTAAAAAAATAAAGGGTTAATTACAATTTGTCCCCTTGAACTATGCTTTGATATCAATTTGCACTCCTGAACTTTCAAAGTTGACAGTTACTCCCCCTGAGTTTTCGTTTCGTAACACTTTGTCCACCTAAACTTTAATAATTCATTATTTAAATCCGCATTCGCCGGTTTTTTGTCTTTTTTTGTTGTATCCCTAGTACACTCCTAAATCAATATTTACCAAATCCGACCCAAATTCCAATCAAATCCGAGCTCTGTTTCGATCCGAACTTTCACGTAAATATTGATTTAGGAGTGTTCTAGGGATACAACAAAAAAATTGCAAAAAACGGTGAATGTGAGTTTAAATCAACGTTCACGCAATGCCTAGGCGACCAGGTGCGTCCCGTCGCCTGGGCGATTGTGTGACCGCCCAGCTCTGGGTGGTCATTTTTTTAGTATTTTATTATTTTAAATCAATTAAATTTGATAAAATAGTTAAAAAATCAGGAAAAATCGGGAAAAATAGGAAACAAATGCACAAAAATTATCTAAAAATACCATACATGTTTAGGCTTCAAAAAGATACCTAGTTCCTCGACCAAGGTCTCACTAGACATCCCCTCTACTCACCTAAACACTTAGATATACAATTTATTGCTTAGTAGTACGATTACAAATGTAGTTAACTAACTCAGAGTTCATACAATAACAGATAAGAAAGAAATTAGAATTACAAGCCAACTAACTAATTCCATTGGACACATTGATCTAATGTCAAACTGTGAACCATATCAAATCCTCCACCACCATCAGAGTCGTCGGAGTGGTTCTTGTTCGGATTGTCGACGTAGACATCATCTTCTTCAGTTTCTTCATCGTCGGATTGGACATATTGCTCGTCGATGTCCATCGGTGGTTGAGAATTCGATGCACCTGGATCTCCAGAACTAATGTGAATGATTACATCATCCATGCCAACACCTAATAACGGCACGTCAGATGCAGTGGACGTGGATCGACGAAAGCGTCTCCGTGAAAAATAATATCCTAAAGCTGCTTCATCGGCATCGGCCTATGTAAGCTCCTCTTCAGCGAAGACCGGATCTTCAGTTTCTACCAATCATGGATGCTCGTCGAAGAGATCGTAGTCCACACTGATGGGGTCATAAAATCCGAGCTTCTCCATCCTTTGCTGAAACATTTGCCTTAACTTTTGGTTGTAGTTCACATACACCAAGTCATTCATCTTCTTCACAGCCAACCTGTTCCTTCTCGTTGTGTGCAACTGCTCAAAGACACTCCAATTCCGCTCACAACTTGATGCCGAGCATGTCAATCCCAACACCCTCAGGACAACCTCTGTAATGCGGTCTCTTCCATGTCTGCGTCATAAGATTGCCACCAATCTATAAGTCTTCTTTCCGTTTTTTGTCTGACGATCATATCCCTAGAGAACATTCCAAGTGAGTTCTTGTAACGATCAAGTAAACCGCAAATCTTGTCTTGTTCTTCAGGAGTGGGGACGAGACGCTCTATGACATCCATGAATCCAGGCATATGATCATTGAAAGCTACGTTTCGATCTTGAGGTGGGATGAAGAAGAAGGTATCAGGGTTAATTAAGAAATCAGCTGAGTGTAGCGGTGAAGACATCATCTTCCCTGGACCACACCTAGTGTCAATGAGGTCGATGACTTGCTTGTACAATCTCGGGTTTTCTTCAAAGTTCCTAATGATTTGTTCTTGGGTTTTCTCCATTGCGTCATGTAGATATCCTATCGTTGGTTTCTCATCGCAGTCAATAAGTCTAAGAACCTGGACCATAGGTTGTGATGTCTTCAGTGTCTTCACGACGTTGGTCCAGAAGTCACTTTGTAGAATGGTCTCGACAACTTCAGTGAAGATCTTCTTTTTCTTGTTTTTTATCCAACTTGCATTAGGATCGTTGTACTCCGGGGAAACAACAAAGACTCGGAGTCTGTCTGTCTTAAGAAACAACATTTAAAAAGTCAGAAAGACGGTGTCAAATCTCGTGACAGCATGGCGTAGCAGGTTCCCTTCAATGACAATTCGCATCCTCTTCAACAACATGGAATGGTTGTTGAAATGTTTGACGATCTTACGAGCTAAAGCAATAGTATTCAAAAACAGCTTACCAATATCCTCCAAGATGAGATCGATGCAATGCGCTGCACAGGGAGTCCAAAACAATCTCTTTCTTTTTTGCTTCAACATCCTACCGGCAAGTACGTACGCGGCGGCGTTGTCGGTGACCACCTGAACAACGTAACTCTCGTGATGCATGAGGAGTACGTAGGTCATATTTTAAAACTAGACTAATATAAAAATTTAGACTCATATGAAAATGAAATATTAATTCTAAAGAGAAGTTAGAAAGAGTGCACTTGATTTTGGCAGTTGAAGAATGAAGAACCGGATCAGAGACTTCACTTTTCAACTTCAAAACTAAGCAGCAGACCGGAGACTTAATCGCGAAAACTTGATGATTAGGAAACTTGAATATTAGAATAAAATGATGAAGAAGAAGAGAATGAGAGATGTGAAAAATGAAGAGGTTTGGAGAGGTTTATATAGGATTTGAGGTAGTGATAATCTTGTAATTTTAAAAAATAATAATAATAATCAAAAAACACATAGCCGTTGGAGAGTCTCCAACGGCTATCGCCTAGGCGAGGCGACCGCCTATTTCGCCTAGCTTTGCTCGGCGAAAGGCAGTGGTCGCCCAGGCGACCACGCCGGGAGGCGGTCGCCTACCGCCTAGGCGACCACCTACCTGTACACTGATTTAAATAATGAATTTTTACAGTTCAGGTGAGCAGAGTGTTACAAAACGAAAGTTCAGAATGAGTAATTGTCAACTTTGAAAGTTCGGAGGTGGAAAATGATATCAAGTCTTAATTCAGGAAGTCAAACTGTACTTAACCTAATATTGTGAAACATACCTGATATTAATATATGAAGTGGTATTACGACTATACAACAACAAAGCCTTTAATCCCAATAAAGCCTTTAATATGACTTTACGAGTAAATAAAATTATTCATGTTTGGCACATATATACTACAATCTGGTAGAGATTGGTTATTAGAATTTTTTTATACTAAAGTTTGATTTGGTAAAGACTTACGGACTGGGAGGAAGCATGGATACTTTTTAACCCTTGATATATCTATGTGGGATCCATATCCTATGTTGGTAGTGACTAGATGCTTATTTAATATACTTAAACTAAAATGTTCTAAATTTTATTTTTTATTGCGGATACTTAGATTGAGCATATACTTCTTGGATATACATAAGAACATCTCACAAAATATATTGATGGTATAATACAAGAAAATTTTCATACATAATTAACCAGAAAAGCATCTGTAATGACTTGTCAACTCCATCTAGGGCTTAAATTTTATCAGGTGCTCACTATTTACTTGACTTATGAATATACTGTGTAATTTTTCTTATATGTTTTACAATTTATAGCTGTTTTAGGGGAAAACAACATAGTATCCAATAAATCAAAAATCTAATATCAACATAGCTGTGCTGAATTTTTCCATACTTTGATGGTATAAAGGACAGCAGTAGATCATTATCTCCTGTTCATATCTATGCTTCATAAGTAATGGTAGTATTGAAATTAGAAATATGATATCAAGCATCACCAAAAAAATATGATATGGTACTTATTCAAATATTTGACTACATTTGTAGTAGGCTATGGGAGTCGAGTTGATACAACTTGATGACAATTAATCGTAGTATTGGGATTAGAAATATGATATCAAGCATCACCAAAATATATGATATTGTATTGTTTAAATATTCAACTACATCTGCAGTATGCTTAGCAAAACCCATATTTGAAATCACGTTTGTGATATAATCATGCTGTGAGTTAATGAGTCAATGTTTGGAGTCTATTGAAAACTTCAAGCTTTGAGACGCATTTGACTTAATCTAACACTTGGATGTGCAATTTCACGCTTTGTGCAATTATGCTTCATTTCACATTAGTTTGTTTGTTTTGTTTTGCATCAGAGATGGGAATGTACCTGCTTCTTTTATTCAGAAGTACCTCGCGAAAAAGCTTGATCTGACTTGTGAGTCAGAGGTGAGTGTTTTATTTTACCATTGAACATGAGGCGAGATATGTACCGGTCTTGTGAGTTTTGATTGAATTTCTTTAAACCATGGTTCAAGTCTTCTCTTAAATCATTTTGGGTCAATTGGAAACAAACTCACTGTTTTACAGTGGTAGGGTTGCGTACATCCGACCCCCCCTTACCTCGCTTAGGCGGGAGCCTCTTCTGAGGCATTGGGGTTATGTTGATGTATGTATGTATGCAAGTCTTTCTCTTAAATGTGTCCTATTTTTCTCTTTTGGAACTAATTGTTTTGGGGGTGGTTAAAAGCCAAAATAGTCACAATTTTGACATTACTTTTTGTGGGTTGATATGTTTGTTTAACGTAGAAAAGTGAAGAATGTCATGCACACTATGCTGCTCCATTGTTTGGCATTTTGTTCATGTAAAAAAAGTACGCCACCATTATGATGCAACATGAACAATGTCCCTTACCCCCTTGCATGATTCTTTCGAACTTGTGAAATTTACATGATTTTTTGTTACCACCCAGATTTGGCAATCGTGTCACTTAAAGTCATATGACTTTGATGATTGCTTTAATCACGTTACATGATCTGTCAGTCTGCAAACTCTGTTCTTACAAGACAGTTTATGAATTTGTGCATGGCTACTGAAGAAAACATTTTTCTAATGCCTGGGATTTGATTTGTATGGTGGAAACCTGTGTGATAGTATGCTCCATTGATCCACTTGATTCATATTATAAAATCACGAGCTTAAAACATTTGAACACAGTATCACTTCTCTGGGTTTATTCACATAGTGCAATGATCATGGAATATAGCACCTCTCATTAAACAAATGCATTCCTCACTTGTGATAACTATTGTGGTTGTTAATCATTAAAGTTGCAAAATATCATTTACATTTACAAGTGACCGCAAGAACAATTTGATTTTCCCATTTTGTGGTTTGACGTGTTTTTGGCATTGCAACAGGTTGATATAACATGCCGAGGTCAACCCGTTGTCCCAACGGTAGAATTACACAAGCTGGTAGATTTGTGGCTGCAGACGGGTTCATCTCAGAAAACGCAGGCGACGGTGGGAACTTCAGCCAAAGATTTCGTGATGGTTCTTAATTACGCCCGCAAAGTGCCCCCCACTTAGTCTCACATTCTTCACTCCATCATGGTATTAATACACCACCAATCTCTTAGTGCTGCTCCTCAAGGATTTGATTAGGATTATCATCGCATCTGCCTCGGCCTTTTTTAAGTGAAGGGGTGCTCGTCGATTGTTTCCAGATCGCCACAATCATTGTGCCATCGCGTAATTTCTAATAGCGTCCTTTTTGGCATACAGTTAGACGTGTCTTGATTTTTTTTGTTCTCTTACATGTTTTTGCCATCCAAAGATAAGCATTGATAGCAGTTTAGTGTGTTTTTGTGTTTCCGATATAATCTATGAGTCGTAGAAAATGTTGAGGGAGTCAAAATGTATCAACCCTTTTTTTCTTTTAAAATTTGTAAAATAGATGGTTGTGAATTTGTGATTGTGGATGCTGATTTTAGTTGATCCCCCTCCTTGTATTTAATTAATTGCCTACTTTTTCTTTTTGTTAAAATTGTGTTTGTTTAGATTGGAATTGAGCTTACTTGGTTAGAAAATTTCTGCTCTTGGAGAAATAGGAAACGTTGTTCTGATTCTTTTGCTAAAATAGTTGCCAAGCATGTCGACAAGGACGTTGAACAAAAGACGAATTAGTTTCATGGATAAATGCTTTATTTGATGGTTCATCAAAGCATGATGAATTGGATGTTAGACACAAAATTTATCAAACGACACATAATCACTTATGTTATCGCGCTTAAGAATATTCTCAACTTATAAATAAACGTTTGTGAGATGGGTAACAACTTAGTCGAAGCGCGAATGAGAGCACAGATAATTGGACAATATGATATCATTTCGAGTAAGAGATTAACTCTAGAAAGTGGGGAAAAAACAAAAAAACAAGAGGGTGATAAGATCAAATCGAATCCGTCTCGTGGTCAAGAGAAGCATCGAGTGGGTTTGTTCTATCATGCACACGTACTTGGGAAGTTGGGACAACTCTCATGCATGTATTATGTGATAATTTATTAATGCAACCTGACGATCATTTGAAAGCAGGCAAACACATGCAATCAAATAAGGCGACTTATATCACTCGAGCAAAATAGGCAAACAAATAAGGTCACTTGCAGTTGTCTTATTTTTAGAATAAATAAAAATCACCATCTATTTAAATATTATATATTGTTATTTTGTATCATTCAACCCAAAGTAATTTAGAAATCTTTCTCATTATAATTTTCAAATTTAATTAATGTTGATATTGTTCATCTTAGTTGGGTCATTATACGTGTTGATTTTTATTAATTTCAAAATTAAAAACACATACCTATATTACTACATAATAAATAGGGTATAACACACTAACAAATTCTATTTGAAAAAAAAATACACCAACAAGTTTGAAAAGTTATTATAGAAGTTTATTTAGAAAGCCTAATAAAAAATAATACATGTCACAATTTGGGGACTCAAACCTTTAGGAAATTTAGTGTTTGATGAAAACACACTAAGACAATGATTCAATTAACTTTGTTGGGAAATCAACTTCATTTATGGATTTTTAACTCATTGATCTAATTTTATTACGCTAATGGTAAGAACACCCAAAAAGTTTGTATCTCCTTAAAAACGAGGTGTGAATAGATTCTCAAATCAAGCAAAAATGTAACTTATCAAACAACCGCAAATTAAACAACAAAACCCCCATTAAGGGACCAAAAGTTACGTCTTGATGTTTGGTGAGACTAAAATGCAACTTTTCAAGTGCCCAAACCAAATCTAAGACTCGTACGTTGCACAACGTCGTTTTTACCATATATAATTATTTATCATTGGAGATTTTCAAACAAGGACAATAAGCTCGGTATATCTCACAAAATTATTCAATATAGTGCACAATTCCAACTTAAAGTAGGTTTTCTTGAAATATGGAAATTATACACACAAAATTTTAAGAAATTATAATAATGCATATTTTAAAATACTGTCAAGGAAAAAATCAACATAAAAGATCATTACCTTTTGACACTTTCTAATAACTCTAAGCACGTAAATATAAAATTCACAAAAAAGGCGTCCGACTACACGCACTACCAAAACTATTAAAGAAGGGAAGGTATAACTTCCTAGCGAAGTTAAGTAAATATAAAATACAAATATAAGAGCACCATTAGTCTCAATCTCATTTTTTTCAGCAACAAATACTATGCAACCCACCACCCAACCCAACTCATTTTTCACTTCTTAACCCCAACCCCACTTTCAACACTGTCTCTCATCCGCATAATGTTTTTTTTACCTCATTTTCTATTTTCATCACAAAAACTACTAAATAAATTATTTCTACAGGAACTTAATCTAATTAAATTATGTTAATTGCCAAAAAAATCAAAAAATTAGATTTATTAATGACCACTCAAACGGGTCGGTCGGGGGTCTCGCTTCCCGGTGAGCGAGCGGCGTTCCACCTCGACGGTGAGGTGGCAGGGGTGACAAGTGGGTAGCGCCCCCTAAAGATTTTTTATTTTTGAGATTTTTATTAGTAATTCTTTGTCGATTTTTTGGGTTACTAATGCGTTTTTAGGTGAACCTGGGTAAATTCATGTGTTCTATTTTACTAGGTAATTTTCTTTAATTACTTATTTATTTTTACTAATTTTGATTAAATATTTATATTTATTTTACTAATTTTCATTAATTATTTTCGTTTATTTTTATTTTCAGAAATTAATTCTAATTATATAATAACATATACATATCAATTAAATATTATTTAACAAATAAAAAATCTTATTTTTAATCTTTATTTAAAATAAAATAAAAAAATTTGGGCCAACACGGGTCGGAACCCAGGTCGAGTCGCCGACCCAGGTCACGACCCGACCTGAGACGCCCCCCATTAAGGGGCCTGGGGTCGGGTCGAGACCCGACCCGACCCCAAAAGGCCATCTGTTACGGATGGCCTAACGGCAAGTAGGGGTGAAAACGGAGCGGATACGAAGCGGATGTGCCAGTATCCGAATTCGTATCTATTTTTTTTTTCTCGAATCCGAATCCGAATTCCTATCCGTCGAATCGGATCCGAATTCGAATAAATTCGCATTCGAATCAAGTTTAAAATTCATTCCGAATTAGGATATCCGAATTCGTTAAAAAATCCGAATAGACTTAAAATCATTTTGTGATTGATCTAAACAAGAATAAATTTCAGTCTTTATTTTTTGCCTACATGAAAAAATATTAAATATAATATAAATAACATAATTTAATTCATATATATCGTATATATTTTATTTATTTATTTATTTATTTATATGTGCATATAAAATACGAACCATATATTATTCGAATCGGATGTACCAATATCCATATTCGTTTCGTTTTTTTATGGATGTTTATATCCGGATACAAATTCGGTTGCGGATTTTTTTTTCTCGGATAATTTTTTTGATTTCGAATACGGAGTCGGTCGGATTGACGGATTTCGGACACAAAGTTTCACCCCTAACGGCAAGTGTCTTCTCTTAGACTATAGTTAACCTTTATAAGTCGGTTAAGTGATTAATGTAAGTATAGTTTTCTTTTTTGAAAGCAAATGTAAGTATTATTGCAACTCAATCCTTTGTATCATTTGTATTCGCAACTCAATCCTTTAAATAAATGGAAACAAACTAAACTCTCTCTCTCTCTCTCACAGGGCTCCCTCAATGGGGGTGCCCAATATATGTCGACCTAATGTCGACATATATTGGCAACCCCTCACTGGGGTTGCCCAAAGGTCGTTAGACAGCCAAGGCGAGAGACCTGGCTGTCCACCGCCCAGGTCGTGAAGAAATCACGACCTGGGTTTTGGTTTTTTTAATATATATTTTTAATTTCGTTTTATTTTTATGTTTTGTTTTAATTAGTTTTTATTTTAAGTTTAATTATAAATAATTTATTATGTTGGATAGTGAAAAATATTTTTTATATTAGATAAAAATATCTAAATTTGTAATATTTTCTCCCCGTTACATCATTTGGGGGTCGATCTTAGATAAAATTTTAAAAAAAAAATTAAAATTTAAAAAAAATTAAAACAAATAAAAAACTTATTTTGAAAAAAAAAGATTTGAAAAAAATATTTAAAATGATGTTAAAAACAAAACAAAAAACTTGTTGTAATTACTTTAATAATGTTGATAAAAGTAATAAATCTAATTACATTTTAGTAATTATTTTTTTTAAAATATGTGATATAATTAATTTGCGTAAAACATTTGATATAAATAATAAGAATTGTGAGAAATTAAAAATAAGAGGAAAATGAATGAGATAGAAGTTAGTGAGTGTTGATGTGACTAGGTTGATATTTTATGAGTGAGTTGTGGTTGATGAGTGAATATTGGAAAGAGAAAGAAGAAAAATGTCATGCTGACGTGACGAAAAGAGATTACTGATATGACCAGGTTGACATATATGAAAATGTCCCGATTTAGTAGGGATTTTATTCGACGCGACAAAGTTGTGGCGATAAATGTCACGACCCTGCTGTCTTCCATTAATTGGTTTCTTTTATGGTTTTGTACGAGATTTATGGGTAAGTCCGTAAGTGGGTAAGTTCTTGTTCTTGCAACAGGATCTCATGTTTTTGTCATTTATAAATTTTATCAACGAAATTTATATAAAAGTAATTTAATTCAAGCACACGTAATATCATCTAACTTCCATGGGTTTACGAAGAAAAAAATCTTTTTTATTTTTGTTTTTATTTACTTCAGGTTATGTCAAATTGTTATTTACACCAAACATGTGTTGTACAGGATTTACGCATATAAAACCTCATCCCAATTGAATTTTACTAATTTGGCTCAATCGATTGACCAACGTTTGAACCCATAGAGACCAGTTTTCGACTGTGTCGGTCTAGATTCTAATTTTTTTAGTGTAATTATTTTTTGACCTAATCAGCTTAGTTTAGCTCAATTTTTGTTTCAACCCGACCAACTTAATTAGGTTGGTTTTGGTTTAACCTGGCCCAACGCACGAGTAATTAGAAACATTTAATTGTACACAAAATTATTGACTAACTTCGATATCAAACCAAGCAAAACTAAATTATTATGGTTCAAATAGGTTTAAACTTTGGTTTGCATGATAACACGTTTTGTATTATTTATCAATCATAGTGGTTGAAAAAACTAAGACTAATTTTCCGTTGTTACTTAAGACTAAGTATTTACTTGGAACTTTGTTGTGCGGTTGTCTTCAGAGAGGTTGTATTTTCAGTCTCTCTCTCGTAATGTAATACAATTAACTATTATCAGAAGAAAAAAAGGTTTGTGCATTTATTGTTGCTATAACTTATAATAATTATTTTATTTATTTAGGTTGACTAATGCCGCAATACTTTGGTCATTCCTCTTGCTTGCATGTTGTACTGAATTTAATTGCCGGAATATTTTCTCGTGACTTCGAGTCAACGGAGACAGGGAAAATATAATTACATAGAGAATATATTTAGCTTCTTTAAGTAAATTAGCAAAGTCAAAATCGCTCTTTGTATGATACAATAATATCTTCATTATCTACATGTTACATCTAATTCTCGCAACATTAAGATAATATATATATATTTTTTCTTTGCTAAGTGAGTTTTCAGTTTGGCGGAGAAAATTATCTTCTGATAGGTACAACCGGCAGAGGAAACAAGAATTTTACTGGGCGGGTGAAAACATAAAGAAAAAAAATACGATGTATATATTTCCATAAAGGTTACAATTGACAATGATGAATTTTGTATTGATACAATTACAAATATGATCATGTAATACAGTGGGTTACATATGTCGAATAAATATTCCGTAAGGATCCAGATAAAGCCAACATACAATAACATGTATAGGAAAACAAGAAACGAATGAACAGTGATCAGAGAGGACCTCAAAGACCGAGCCGTCGGAAGGATACTTGCCTCAGAGAAAATATCGGCTCACATACCAGGGAGTTTGATGGTCTGTCAGTTTTCTCCCAGGATAGAACGGTCACACCGTCGATCAGGCGCACACCAGAGTCGACAGACCATGAAAGCAGCGCGGAACCTCGCAAGAATCGGTCGCCAGAGAACTCTAGATTCGGAGACCTAAAATCGCCGGAGAGGGACAGTTTTCGTAGAGAGATGATATCAATAAAACGTGTGTCTACAGGAGGAAACCGACTGTGATATATATATATATATATATAATCTTATAACCGTCAAAGACTTAATTGCAAAAACAATTAACATGAGGTCCAAAAATAAATACACCAAAACCCCGGCTGCCTCGCCTCGCCCCAGACCGGGACGGGCGGGCGCACACGCACGCATGTGTGGAGAATTCTCGCATTCTCTCTTTCCACCAACAAATGGTCAAGTGAATAAGATGTTTATCAACATCCTTCAACTTGTTAGTTTCACCAACGTAGGACTAAAAGTGAGGTGAACACATGACACATGGGGCAATAGTTCTCATCTTCTTCTCAACATTGAATTTCTTCAATTGAGTTATTCATGGGCCTAACCCAAACTCAATAATCCAACATTTTGATATTTTAAAAAGATACAAGATTGCGTCGTCACCAATTTATCAATTAAATTCTTTTCATTATAACTCACCAAATTGTTGTTCAAACAGTTATTAAGAATATTTAGAGCAAAAAACGACATTCCAATTGTTGCAGTGACAACGGAAAAGGTTAAAACCAATCTCAGTAGTAAGTAAGCTAGAACTTACATTTTTTATTATTTATCTCAATTATTTCATTTGGTAAAACATCAATTCATTTGACTAAAGTCATCTGTGTTATGAATTTCAAAAATATGTCTGAAGCTTTTTAAGAAAGTCTAAGACACCTACAAAGAATAATTCGTTAAGATAATATTTTGTTAAATGAAATAGTTTGTGTAAATATAAATCACAGAAATGAAACATGACATACAAATGAGTTATTTTGTATTTGTTTCGTTGAAATGATTGTTTAATTCTTGAAGTTGTGCATGGCAAAACAAAACAACTATAAACGATAAAAACTTATGATTTCTTGAATCCTTAGGCGTGATTGATCATCACGTATAATTTTTTTCATATCAATTAAGCTTACTAATGAAACTATAATGTGAATCCCAACAAATGTCAAGATTTTCACACTTTCAAACATCTTTCAAAACTATTTTCTAAATTAGACTTACTAGCACCACGTCGCGACAAATAGTGACTGCAAGTCTTATTTTTTAGTATATATAACACGACGTCTATGTAGAAAAGAATTTCTTGGAAAACTTGATGTTGAGAACGTTGAGTTCTTTATAAACAAACTCGACGTCTCAAGTGTCGAGTTCTAATACTTAGGAAATTTCACGTATACTCAATAAGGTATAATATTAGTTCGGAGTCTTAATAGAACTGGTCAAAGTGTGTTTTGAGTTCAACCTTACTAAATGCAATATATACATTAAAAATAATAATCCTTAAACATGTTTTATGACAACCTCGACTTATCAAATAATATAAATATACTGAAGCACACATGATTACACTTAAATATGCATCTTTGTTTATCACTTGCATCGCTTTAGGGTCCTTCTTCGATTTAGGGTCTATGTTTATTTTGTTCTCTTATTCGAAACATATGTAAGATCCAATCTCCCATTGTCCCACTCGAGTTGGCACATATTTATGGGGTAAATTATATTACCCACCTCCGGTTTAAGCATTTGCAATAATAAGTCTCAATAAAGTGAAGGTCTCTTTTTCCATTTTTAAATATATTTGTCCTCCTTAATGTTGGAGTACTTCAAAACAATGACTTCCTCGAACCCTTTTTTCTTCTTCAATGTATACAATAAAGTTTTATTTTTCAATTTCCTTTTTCTATTTTACGTTCCAAACAAATAAACCATGAATAAACCCTAAATTGTAAAAAATATATTCAGTGAATCCTAAACAGCCACATCATGATACATTTAACTTCCCAAACGATCATTTTAGTCACTTAAGTGTTTTAACTTGGAAAATTTGATTACTAAACCCCAAATTGCCTCTAATCCCATCATCAAGTTACCAAGTTGTTTTAGTTTGTTTCAATATTGTTTTTAGAGGATTATTGCTTTGTAAGAAACTTTAAGTGTAAGAACGTGGGAGTGAGGGAGGTATGGAGAGAGGAGTAGGGTGGAGTATGGTGAGGAGTGGGTGTGAGGTATGGAGGGGGTGTAGGGTAGGTGTAGGGTTTTTGTATAAAACCAAACCCAACCCTTTCTCTTCCTTTCTTTTCCTCCATTCATTCCACCAAACTCACCCCATTTTTCTCTTGCATCCCGGCGACCAGAGGACGTGGAGGAGCTCCGGCGGCGAGGTGGAGGCGCGCATACGGAGGAAGAAGGAGAAGAAGCTTGAATCGTCGAGGAGAGGAAGGAGCTCGCCGGCGCGCGCGTTTCTCGACGGTGAAAGGTATGCCACATCTTCATAGTAACTCCCCAAGAGGTGTGGGAGTGTAGGGGGCGGCGTTGGTGCCGTTTCCCCGGCGAAATCCGGCGGGACAGTGGCTGAAGGTGCCTGTTCGGTCGACCGGATGGTGAGATTCGGTCGACCGAATGGCGTCTGGATGATGCCTGTCCCGCGGATAATGAGTAGTTCGGTCGACCGGTGGTTGGGTCGGTCGACCGATAGTTAATAATATTTGCTTACTGCCCGAAAACGGTCGAACGACGTCTGTGTGACGGTCGACCGTTTATGCCAAATTTTAGCGGGAATATTTTATAAGGGTTATATTAGTCCGGTCGACCGGTGGTTGTTCGGTCGACCGATCCCAGTAGATAGGGTAGACAGACCTTCGGCCGACCGAGTGTGTGTCTCGGTCGACCGAACTGCGCAAGGTCGGTCAAGAGCGTTGACCATCTAAACGGTCGACCGCTCTGGATCCGGTCGACCGACCGCGTGCAGATTTCCTGTAGTGAAGTGCCTGTTGATCCGGTCGACCGGAAGAGTTTCGGTCGACCGAATGCAGTGGGCAGGATTCATGCAGTTTTCCTTATCGGTTGAACGGACCCTGGTTCGACCGACAGGATATATATGTATATAAAACGTATAGCGTAGACCTTCCAAACGGTCGACCGCTAGATTTGACCTTGTTCGACTGGTGGGTCTAATTATCTTTCCTTGGTGGATTTATCCACATACGCGAGACGTCGAGCAGAGGCGACTACCGGCTGCCGAGCCCACGGTCGATCACCGGACCTCGGAGCTACGGATTTCACCTACGACGAGAGCGTATCTTCTGTTGGACCCCTCGTGGATGCCGGTGCGGCAGAGGGATGCCTGCCATGCCTGTGTGGGTGGTAGATGCCTTCTTCCCTGGTGAGGGAAGGGGATGCACTTTCCCTGTGGGGGAAAGCCGAGACCTCCTCGTGTGGGCCTGGATTGGCAGGGGGGATGCCTCCCTTGTGCCCCTGTGTGCGGCTGGGAGATGAGTGCGGCGACCCCCCTCGTGTGGGCCTGGATTGGCAGGGTGGGGGATGTTTCCCATGCCCCTGGCGTGGCTGGGAGATGGTCCGCAGCGGTTGGGGCATGTATGGGGCCCGAGGCGGATTGCATTGCATGTGCATTCTTGGCATTTTCATCTGTTTTTCTGTATATATAGGAGATGTTGGCATACGGGGTTCCTTTCGGGAACTCAGGCAGATTTTATGTTGCATTTTCAGGTAGCAGGCAGTCTTAGGTTGGTGGTGACCGAGGGGAGTGCCTCCGGGATCGGGTCCTGTTCTTCCGATCGTTTTGTAGAGGTAGTGATTACAGTAGTTATGTAGTAGTTATGTATTAGTTGTAATCACTCTTTTGACAACTCTGTATTATGACTTCCACGTGGAGATATTTTTATATATTATTATGTTGACTTTTCTAGTAACGTGCCCGTGTTGACCGTTGACGGTCGTATGTTGTATGTTTAATTTTGAAAATTTTCTTCCGCTGTTTCGGGACGTTACAACTTGGTATCAGAGCCTTGATCCCGGCGTATTTTCCCAAAGAAACCACCATCGAGTTAGGATTAGAGTCTAGAGGTCCATTGCATGCATTCATAATCATTCTGATGTGAGTCTTTTTGTTCTGTAGAGTGATGCCTCCGAGACGGGTGGTGCCTGCGGCTGAGACTCGCAGTTCGAGTGAGTCTGCGAGAGAGGAGGCCCGGGAGGCAGAGCGCAGAGTCCTGTTCGACACCGTGGAGCGGTTGAGCGGGATGTTGGAGCGCCAGGCAGCGCAGAGTGCGCAGGCGGGGGCCGGTGCGATGCACGACCGGTTCATGAGGCAGCACCCTCCGACTTTTGCTGGGCAGATGGATGCAGAGGCAGCTGAGGAGTGGATCCTCACTATGCAGACGATCTTCAGGGCTATCGACTGTACTCCGGAGAAGAAGGTGGACCTGGCCACCTATGTGCTGAGAGGAGCTGCAGCGAACTGGTGGAGGTCGACTTCAGCAGTTGTGTTCACCGGTCGAGAGGATGTGTCATGGGAGGAGTTCGTTGAGGAGTTCAACGAGCAGTACTTTCCGGAGCATGTGCGAGACGGGAAGCGGGTGGAGTTCCTGGCCCTGGAGCAGGGGAGCATGACACTGGAGGAGTACATTGGGAAGTTTAACGCCCTTGAGCGTTACTGTCCGGAGATTTTCGTCACTCAGGCGCAGAGGTCGATGAAGTTTGTCGGGGGACTCCGGAAGCATCTGAGGACCCGAGTGTTGTCGAGCATGCCGCGCACCTTGGCGGATGCAGTGAGGAGTGCCACTATCATGGAGAGGGACTACCGGGAGAATTATCAGGATGATAGGAGATCGGTAGGGAGATCCTCAGGGAGGCCAGGAGGGCAGAGTTCGGGGAAGTCGGGCAAGAGGCCCCGGATCGAGGCAGCAGGGGCGCCGCAGCCAGAGGCGTGCAGGAGCTGTGGCAGAGTGCACACTGGGCGCTGCCTTGGGTCGATTACTTGTCATGGTTGTGGTCAGCATGGCCACTTCGTCAGGAACTGCCCTAGCAAGGGCGCTGGACCGAGCAGACCTCCGGGACTTCCGAGTGTCAGTGGCGGCGGAGCTAGGAGACCTGCAGCACCGCAGCAGGGTCAGCGCACTGGACGAGTCTTCACTGTCCAGGCAGAGGAGGCGAGGGACGCCAGCACCGTCGTGGATGGTACACTTCTTGTGGCAGGTTTAGAGGCTAGAGTGCTTTTTGATTGTGGCGCGACACACTCGTTCATCTCGGAGCGATTTGCGGGAGTGTTGGGCCGTACCCCTGCGATGTTGACTGCCACTTTGGAGGTCAGCACACCCCTGGGTCTGGTGGGCACTGTGGGGAGCTTCATCCCCGGCGCCACGATTGTTTCGGGTGACCAAGATTTTCCGGCAGATCTGGTCTTGCTACCGATGGAGGACTTCGACGTTATTCTTGGGATGGACTGGCTGTCCCGGCATGACGTGCGTGTCCTTTGCCGTGAGAGGAAGGTTTTGATTCCGAGGTTGGGGTTGCCTGATATCATGATTAGAGGAGTCAGGAACAGAGGAGGCCGCATTGTGGTGTCAGCTTTGAGGGCTCAGAAGTTGATGCAGCAGGGTTGCAGAGCGTTTCTGGCGACGCTGGTTGTTCCAGAGGCTGAGTCTCCGAGGCTGGACGAGATAGATGTGGTACGGGAGTTTACAGAGGTGTTTCCAGATGATATTCCAGGATTGCCACCTCCGCGAGAGATGGAGTTTTGCATTGAGCTGGCAGCAGACACCTCACCGCAGTCGAAGGCCCCGTACAGGATGGCGCCTGCAGAGTTGGCAGAGTTGAAGAAGCAGCTACAGGAGCTGATGGAGGCTGGATTCATCAGACCGAGTGTCTCACCTTGGGGCGCGCCAGTGCTGTTTGTGAAGAAGAAGGACGGGTCTTTGCGGATGTGCATTGACTATAGGATGCTGAACAAGGTCACCATCAAGAATAGGTATCCCCTACCTAGGATTGAGGACCTGTTCGATCAGTTGCAGTCAGCGAAGGTCTTCTCTAAGATCGACCTACGCTCAGGATACCATCAGTTGAGGATCCGAGAGGAGGATGTCCAGAAGATAGCATTCAGGACCAGATATGGGCACTATGAGTTTTTGGTGATGCCTTTTGGGTTGACGAACGCTCCGGCGGCTTTCATGGATCTGATGAACCGGACGTTCAGGCAGTACTTGGATAGTTGTGTCGTGGTCTTTGTGGATGATATCCTGATTTACTCACCCGATGTGGAGCAGCACAGAGAGCACCTGCGGATTGTACTTAGCATTTTGAGAGACCAGAGGTTGTATGCTAAGTTTTCGAAGTGCGAATTCTGGTTGGACAGAGTCGCATTTCTGGGTCACATCGTTTCTGCGGAGGGGATTTCGGTGGATCCGGCGAAGGTAGAGGCAGTGACTGAGTGGAGAGCCCCTACGAGCGTGACGGAGATCAGGAGCTTTGTTGGACTGGCGGGTTACTACCGTCGCTTCATCAAAGACTTCTCGAGGTTAGCTGCACCTTTGACTGCCCTGACGCAGAAGGGAGTCACTTTTGTTTGGTCCCAGAAGTGCGAGGACAGCTTTCAGGAGCTGAAGAGACGACTGACGACAGCTCCAGTTTTGACGCTGCCGAGCGGCACAGGAGGTTTTGTGGTCTACAGTGATGCGTCTGGCATTGGTTTGGGTTGCGTGTTGATGCAGCACGGGAGGGTGATTGCATACGCTTCGAGGCAGCTGAAGACTCATGAGAGGAATTACCCGACGCATGACTTGGAGTTGGCAGCCGTTGTGCACGCACTGAAGACATGGAGACACTACCTGTATGGTGAGCAGTTTGAGGTGTTCACCGATCACCAGAGTCTGAAGTATCTCTTCTCCCAGAAGGAGTTGAATATGAGACAGCGTCGTTGGTTGGAGTTCATTAAGGACTACGATTTCACCATCTCCTACCACCCGGGGAAGGCGAATTCAGTTGCAGACGCCTTGAGTAGGAGAGTGGAGCTATCAGTTGCTGGCATGTGCCTTCAGGAGTGGAGACTGCTTGAGTCATTGGCAGAGTGGAGGCCGTTTACTGGGGACTCTGAGGGAGCAGTGGTAGCTGGATTGCGGGTAGAGCCACAGACTGTTTCACAGGTAGTACAGGCGCAGCATGAGGATGATGAGTTGGCCAGTTTGCTGGAGTTGACTGCCAGAGAGGGGTCAGATTTCAGTGTTGGGGTCGATGGAGGTCTGAGATTCAGAGGGCGGATCTGGGTGCCGAGGGTTGATGGGATGAGAGATGACATCATGGAGGAGGCACACAGAGCGAAGTACACCATCCATCCCGGGAGCACGAAGATGTATAAGGACCTGCAGCGGAACTTCTGGTGGAGAGGCATGAAGAAGGACATTGCAGAGTTCGTGAGTCGGTGTTTGGTCTGTCAGCAGGTGAAGATCGAGCACCAGAGGCCAGCTGGGCCTATGCAGAGCATCGAGCTTCCAGAGTGGAAGTGGGAGCACGTGACGATGGACTTCGTTACGGGGCTACCGAAGACGAGGCGGTTCCATGACGCGATTTGGGTGATAGTCGATAGACTGACCAAGTCGGCGCACTTTCTGGCCATTAGGACCACCTTGCCTTTGGAGAGTCTGGCGAAGCTGTATGTAGAGGAGATCGTCAGATTGCACGGAGTACCGGTGAGCATCATCTCTGACAGAGATCCGAGGTTCACATCCAGATTTTGGGGGAGTCTGCAGCAGGCACTGGGGACACGTCTGAGATTCAGTACAGCTTTTCACCCTCAGACAGACGGTCAGTCAGAGAGGACTATCCAGACTTTGGAGGATATGCTGAGGGCTTGCACACTGGACTGGGCTGGACACTGGGATGAGCATCTACCTCTGATTGAGTTTGCCTACAACAACAGCTACCATGCTAGTATTGGGATGGCACCGTATGAGGCATTGTACGGGAGGCCGTGCAGATCGCCGGTATGCTGGAGTGACGTAGGCGAGAGGCAGTTAGTGGGTCCAGAGCTTGTGCAGATGTACGCAGAGAAGGTTGACCTGATCAGGAGGAGGTTGGCTACAGCACAGAGCAGACAGAAGAGTTATGCTGACCGACGCAGACGGACCTTGAGCTTCGAGGTTGGAGATCACGTCTTCCTGAAGATTTCACCAGCTCGGGGAGTGATGAGGTTCGGGAAGAAGGGGAAGCTCAGTCCGAGGTATGTCGGACCTTTTGAGATCTTGGACCGTGTCGGGGAGGTCGCCTACAGAGTTGCTTTGCCACCACAGTTCTCTGGCCTTCACAACGTCTTCCATGTTTCTATGTTGAGGAAGTACGTTGCAGACCCGACGCATGTGATAGAGATTTCAGTGCCTGAGATCCGGCAGGACTTGTCACTTGAGGAGAGGCCAGTTGAGATCATCGATCGGATGGACCATCAGCTCAGGAGGAGGACCATTCCGATGGTTAAGGTCAGATGGCAGCATCACAGCGAGCGCGAGGCCACCTGGGAGATCGAGGAGGAAGTTCGGAAGCAGTATCCGGAGCTTTTCGGTGAGTTACCCTTCTGATTTCGGGGCGAAATCCTTTTAAGGAGGGTGGATTGTAAGAACGTGGGAGTGAGGGAGGTATGGAGAGAGGAGTAGGGTGGAGTATGGTGAGGAGTGGGTGTGAGGTATGGAGGGGGTGTAGGGTAGGTGTAGGGTTTTTGTATAAAACCAAACCCAACCCTTTCTCTTCCTTTCTTTTCCTCCATTCATTCCACCAAACTCACCCCATTTTTCTCTTGCATCCCGGCGACCAGAGGACGTGGAGGAGCTCCGGCGGCGAGGTGGAGGCGCGCATACGGAGGAAGAAGGAGAAGAAGCTTGAATCGTCGAGGAGAGGAAGGAGCTCGCCGGCGCGCGCGTTTCTCGACGGTGAAAGGTATGCCACATCTTCATAGTAACTCCCCAAGAGGTGTGGGAGTGTAGGGGGCGGCGTTGGTGCCGTTTCCCCGGCGAAATCCGGCGGGACAGTGGCTGAAGGTGCCTGTTCGGTCGACCGGATGGTGAGATTCGGTCGACCGAATGGCGTCTGGATGATGCCTGTCCCGCGGATAATGAGTAGTTCGGTCGACCGGTGGTTGGGTCGGTCGACCGATAGTTAATAATATTTGCTTACTGCCCGAAAACGGTCGAACGACGTCTGTGTGACGGTCGACCGTTTATGCCAAATTTTAGCGGGAATATTTTATAAGGGTTATATTAGTCCGGTCGACCGGTGGTTGTTCGGTCGACCGATCCCAGTAGATAGGGTAGACAGACCTTCGGCCGACCGAGTGTGTGTCTCGGTCGACCGAACTGCGCAAGGTCGGTCAAGAGCGTTGACCATCTAAACGGTCGACCGCTCTGGATCCGGTCGACCGACCGCGTGCAGATTTCCTGTAGTGAAGTGCCTGTTGATCCGGTCGACCGGAAGAGTTTCGGTCGACCGAATGCAGTGGGCAGGATTCATGCAGTTTTCCTTATCGGTTGAACGGACCCTGGTTCGACCGACAGGATATATATGTATATAAAACGTATAGCGTAGACCTTCCAAACGGTCGACCGCTAGATTTGACCTTGTTCGACTGGTGGGTCTAATTATCTTTCCTTGGTGGATTTATCCACATACGCGAGACGTCGAGCAGAGGCGACTACCGGCTGCCGAGCCCACGGTCGATCACCGGACCTCGGAGCTACGGATTTCACCTACGACGAGAGCGTATCTTCTGTTGGACCCCTCGTGGATGCCGGTGCGGCAGAGGGATGCCTGCCATGCCTGTGTGGGTGGTAGATGCCTTCTTCCCTGGTGAGGGAAGGGGATGCACTTTCCCTGTGGGGGAAAGCCGAGACCTCCTCGTGTGGGCCTGGATTGGCAGGGGGGATGCCTCCCTTGTGCCCCTGTGTGCGGCTGGGAGATGAGTGCGGCGACCCCCCTCGTGTGGGCCTGGATTGGCAGGGTGGGGGATGTTTCCCATGCCCCTGGCGTGGCTGGGAGATGGTCCGCAGCGGTTGGGGCATGTATGGGGCCCGAGGCGGATTGCATTGCATGTGCATTCTTGGCATTTTCATCTGTTTTTCTGTATATATAGGAGATGTTGGCATACGGGGTTCCTTTCGGGAACTCAGGCAGATTTTATGTTGCATTTTCAGGTAGCAGGCAGTCTTAGGTTGGTGGTGACCGAGGGGAGTGCCTCCGGGATCGGGTCCTGTTCTTCCGATCGTTTTGTAGAGGTAGTGATTACAGTAGTTATGTAGTAGTTATGTATTAGTTGTAATCACTCTTTTGACAACCCTGTATTATGACTTCCACGTGGAGATATTTTTATATATTATTATGTTGACTTTTCTAGTAACGTGCCCGTGTTGACCGTTGACGGTCGTATGTTGTATGTTTAATTTTGAAAATTTTCTTCCGCTGTTTCGGGACGTTACATTAAGAGTGTAAAAAATGTGATAAGACCATTAGATCACGACAATATTCAAAGATCCTTCCAACGAAAGCACCAATGTTTTTTAGAGAACTATCCTAACATAGGTTCCTTTTGGATGTAACAAAAATCATGACAGTTTTTAATTTTTCCCGTAGTGATTTGACATAAAGTGAAAAATTAGTTTTTTGTTCCTCAAAACGAAAACAATAGCCAAAAACTTGTATTTCACCTAGTTTTTTGACTTTTCATGGGAAAATTCAATTTTACCCTCCTCAAATCTTTCTTCTATTATAAAAGTAATGTAAATATTCATCTCCCACAAGGACAAAACTGTATCACCTCGAAAAAACTAGAAAAACTCAAGGTACGTTTGGAAGATCAAAAATCTAGTCAATTTTTTTGAAAAAAAATTGACTTTTCTCTCTCATACATCCAAACACCTACTTTTGGGGGAGAATTTTCAAAAAAATCTCAAAAACTTAAAAATTAAGTTTTTCTAGTTTTTTCGAGGTGATACAGTTTATCATTGTTGGAGATGAATATGTACGTTACTTTTATAATAGAAGAAAGATTTGAGGAGGGTAAAACTGAAACTAGGTGTGAGACAAGTTTTTGATTATTGTCTTCGTTTTGGGAGACAAAAAATTGGTTTTTCGTTTTATGTCAAATCACTAGGAGACAAGCTAGAAATTATGTTTTTGTTACATCTAAACGAGCCACATAAGTAGGTGTTTGGATGTATAAGAGAGAAAATCCAATTTTTTTTTCAAAAAAATTGACCAGAGTTTTGGTCTTCCAAACGTAGCCAAAATGTCTTTTAGGTGACAGTTTCGTAGAAAATTTAAGGAACAACATCCTGATATTGGAGTTATATGACTAAAGATACTTTTGCTTGAAAGGACTTACGCTATATTTGCTCAAAACCAAACGAATTTTAGCGGTTCACTTCCTGGTTTCCTGCTGGCTGCATATTAAGCAATCACACACAATTATACGAAATAAAGCCGATCTCTCATATTTTTCATGGAATTCACCAAAAAAAAGCTCAATTATAAGATTTCCATTAGATTTGTAGTATTTTTATTTTACTACCAGTGAAGTAAAACTACAATGTATATGCCTAAGTATTTGTTGATTGCCACATATTATTCAAAATTGTCATTTTTTCTTCTTCCAGTAGGCAACATGTTACTGTATATTTTGACAACATTTTATTCTACAAATGGTCACATCTGATGGTTGATTGTTTCACATCTTGCCCATGCGGTCATGCCGTGTTGACGATGGTGTATGTAGTTCAGGTTGACCGGAGTCGTGAAAAAACCTCCTGCTCACTTTCTAAATCTTGAGCTATGAAGCTCCTTGTTGGGATAGAAAATAAGACAAATTACAATTTGTCTCCGATCGAATAACATTTTAACATCTTGAACTTTAAAATATCACAACATATTTATTGTTTGTAGCACTGAAGGGCATTATGACCCATTTTGGTACAGATTTGACATTGAACTCTAGGTCGAACAGGGTTAGCAGACAAGTTTGAAAAACCTTCCACGTCCACGCCCTTTGCCTCTGTTATTGCGCCCTCCTCGATTAGTTGGCACAGGTGCCCGAGTGGCAACATTAACAGAGGACTGAGCAGTAGATAGGTTGCTTTCCAACCGCATTTCATGAGTAAGAAGCATGGCAAGTAAATCTTCTAAACTTGGAGAATCAGAACGAGTAGATATAGAAACAACAAAAGAGTCATACTCAGTCCCTAACCCAGCAAGAATATAAAGAACTAGATCAGAATCAGAGACAGGATGAGCTACAACAGACAAGCTATCGGCAATAGACTTCATTTTTTGTAGGTAGTCGGAAATAGAGAGATTTCCTTTTTTTGTTGTTTGAATTTGTAATCTGAGTTGAATAATACGTGAACGAGACTGTGAAGCGAAAACTTTCTCAAGTGTAACCCAAGCAGAACGAGAAGTGGTGCATCCTACAATTTGTCCTAACACCCCCTCAGATAGACTCGCAAGTAACCATCCTAACAGTAGTTGATCTTGTCAAGACCATGCGTTATATTCAGGATTGGGAATGGTTTGAGTGTCGTCTAAAAACGGACTAGGGGTAGGAACAGAACCATCAAGAAAACCATACAGATCATTACCACGAACAATGGGCATGATTTGAGAGCGCCAAAGTAGGTAATTCGTGCGATCAAGACGCACATGTATGGGGAAAGATGGATTTCCAGAAACGGATATGGTGGAAGAAGTGGTAGTGTTTGGCATGCTAGTGGAATTCTGACTGGAAGTCGTCATGGCTAGCAGAAAGAAGAAACAAAATCCAAAAAAAAATAAGGGGGAAAAATCAATAGTCAGAAAATGGTGTTATATATAAAAAAGGCAGATTCTCTCTGTTAAGAGAAAAAAAAGAGATAGAAACAGTAGAGAAGGAAAAAGGAAAAAAAACGGAAATGCTATAAAGCAGGAAGAAGAAAAAAAGCGATGCGGTGTATGTTTGTTATATTTTTTTTTGCAAAAAAAAAGAAAGTACTGTAAGAAGGAAGAAAGCAGTTCATAGTTCTTATGAAAACAGAGATATGATAATGGAGCTCTGACTGTTAGTCATCATAGCTGATCAAAACAACAAAGGAAAAATATCTAAGACAAAGGATCACCAGAAACTTCAGAAGTAGAAAAGCTAGAGACAGTCGCCAATGTAGCGTTGGATGTGGTGAGAGTGCTCAAGAAGAGCACCGTGGAGAGGAAGAGTTTAGAGGAGAAGAGGAGAAAGATAGATTCTGTTAAAGAAATGTGTTTTATATGGCGAGAGGAAATATCTCAGCCGTTTAACAAAGAAATGAACGATTAAGATTAGTTTCTGGAGTGTTCGCGATGAGAACGAAACAAGAGTCGTTGGATTAAACGAACGGAGCAGATCTGTGATGAAGAAAGACAATCCGTGGATAAGGCGGGAAGCGATGTGAGCCGTTGGATGAAGACAAGATGAATGGTCAGATTGATTCTTGAAAAGCACAATCCGTGCCTCAGATGAGCACAAATATAAACCGTTGGATGAGAAAGGTGGATGGTTGGATGCTTGCTTAAAGAAGCACAATCCGGAGAAAATGGATGAGCAGATCCACACCGTTGGATGAAGAAGAAGGGGAAGAGTTTCTAAGCTGGATTTTCTTGGTTGTGTTATGGGCCAGAAAGAAAGGAAGGGAAGGATGAAGACGGGCTGGGTTGGGGGAAATGGGTGGGCTGGGGAAAAAATCAAGATGAGGTATTGGTTTGGGTTTTAACCATACTAGCTCTTGATACCATGTTAGAGAGAACACTAGACACAATGAAAGGAAATAAAATGATTCTCATTGATTTAGAATGAAGGTGATGGAGGCTATTTATAGCCTACTAGAACCATGAATACATTTGTACCTAGACACTAACTATAGAAAAACTAGAAGATTCTAATACTAAGAATGTAGACTAGTATTAGATACAATGAATGTTACAATAAATTGAGATACAATGCATGTGGACTTATATGTAGGGCTTAATGGGCTAGATTAGTTTTGAGCTCTAACAGTTCCAAATCAAACATGAGTTTCATACCCAAACCTCAAACCTCATGTGTTACTTGTTTGAACTTTGAGGTTTGAAAGATTGAGTTTGGGTACTCCCAGTGAGAACTCAAAACTCAAACATCAAAACTTATGTTTGGTATGTTGAAAGTTAGATGTTATGTTTTGGATTAACAAATCTTATTGCTCATCCGAGGAAGACATAGTTTTCATTAATCTCATGAGCTTCATACTTATTAGACATATTTAATTGTTATTTTTACAAATAAACAAAATTAAGTAAATAGGTAATATTCATACAAAAACAAATCAGCAAAACTAAAGAAAACAAAAATTAGAAAGCAATATATATACAAGTAAATGAAAATAATCTCATGAAAGCATCTAAGTAAGTCATCTATATATTAAACAACTAACCAAAACAATTTTAAGGCATATTGAAATGAAAATTATGGATACGGAGTGGAAATAAGGAAGTCGATTGATCAATTTGGGAATAAATATATGAGTTGTAAAAAACACTGATATGGGTTCGTGTTTTTCAAAACTCAACTTTAAGTTAAAAAAACAACTCAAAACCCAAAACTGAACGTTAAAAAGAATAGTTTGGATGATAAAAATTAAGATTTGAGGTTTACAAAAACTCACAACTAATTCCAAACTTCAAAACTCAGTCAGTCCAAACCAATGTTCACGTAGGCGATCGCCTAGGCGGTAGGCGACCGCCCATCGCGGTGGTCGTCTGGGCGACCACCGCCTTTCGCCCAGCAAAGCTGGGCGAAATCCGTTGGAGGCACTCCAACAACTATCAACTTTTGATTTTTTTAAAAAATTACAAGTTTGCCACTACTCCCAAATCCTATATAAACCCCTCCAAACCTCTTCATTTTTCACACATCTCTCATTCTCTTCTTCTTCGTAATTCTATTCTAATCATCAAGTTTCCTAATCAACAAGTTTTCGCGATTAAGTCTTTGGTATGGTGCTTAGTTTTGAAGTTGGAAAGTGAAGTCTCCGATCCGGTTCTTCATTTTTCAACTGCCAAAATCAAGTGCACTCTTTCTAACTTCTCTTTAGAATTAAATTAATTAGTATTTCATTTTCATATTAGTCTAATTTTTTATATTAGTCTATTTTTAAGATATGACCTACGTACCCGACACTAGTCTCCCCATACATTACGAGAGTTACAATGACCTAAGACCTTCCCGTACAAATGACATCGGTTGGAATACTGCCCATTACATTAGTGCTAATGATAAAAACTGCATTGTCTGTGAGTTATGTGGTAAAGAAACTAGAGGTGATATAACCCGTCACAAACAACATCTTGCACACACAACCGGTAGCAATGCTAGAACTTGTGATAAAGTTCCTGACTCTGTTAAACAAGACATAACTGCATACATGATTAGAAACAGTAGGACATTACAAAACGAAAATGTATGTCTTGATGATTATGTAGACAGAGAAAACAGAATTTGATCTGGAAACCGGGTCGGGTTCCGGTTCTGCTCGGACCCCAACCTCCTGTCCTCGCCCCGTTCCTGGTCGAAAGAGACAAAAACAACGTTTGTGGGGACCATTTTGCGGACGTGGGAAGGACGTGGTTTCCGGCGCCTAACAAACAACCATCGAAAGAACAAATAATGAGGAACGTTGACGGAAACCCGAGGTTGTACAAGCAAGTCATCGACCTCATCAACACCAGGTAGGATCCAGGGAAGATGATGTCCTCACCGCTACACTCAGCTGATTTCTTACTCAACCCTAGTACCTTCTTCTCCGTCCCACCTCAGGATCGAAATGTAGCTTTTAATGAGCATATGCCTGGATTCATGGATGTCGTAGAGTGGCTCGTCCCCACTCCTGCAGAACAAGACAAGATTTGTGGTCTACTTGATCATTACAAGAACTCCCTCAGAATATTCTCGAGGGATATGGTCGTCAGACAAAGGACGGAAAGAAGACCTATAGATTGGTGGCAATCTAATGGCGCAGAGATGGGAGAGACCGCATTTACAGAGGTTGGCCCTGAGAGTGTTGGGATTGACATGCTCGGCATCAGGTTGTGAGCTGAATTGGAGTGTCTTCGACCTGTTGCACTCAACGAGAAGGAACAGGTTGGCTGTGAAGAAGATGAAAGACTTGGTGTATGTGAACTACAACCAAAAGTTAAGGCAAAGGTTTCAGCAAAGGATGGAGAAGCCCAGATTTTATGACCCCATCAGTGTGGACTACGATCTCTTCGACGAGCATTCATGGTTGGTAGAAACTGAAGATCCGGTCTTCGCTGGAGAGGAGCTTACATGCGCCGATGCCGAGGAAGCAGCTTTAGGACATTCTTCTTCACGGAGACGCTTTGCTCGATCCATGTCCACTGCATCTGACGCGCGGTGTTCAACTGCATCTGACGCGTCATTATTAGGTGTTGGCATGGATGATGTGATCGTTCACATTAGTTCTAGAGATCCAGGTGCATCGAGTTCTCAACCACCGATGGACATCGACGAGCAATATGTCCAATCCGACGATGAAGAAACTGAAGATGATGTCTACGTCGACAATCCGAACGAGAACCACTCCGACGACTCTGATGGTGGTGGAGGATATGACATGATTCCCAGTTGGACATTAGATCTATGTGTCCAATGGAATTAGTTAGTTAGCTTGTAATTTTAATTTCTCTCTTATCTGCTATTGTATGAACTCTGAGTTACCTTTGTAATCGTACTACTAAGCAATAAATTGTATACCTAAGTGTTTAGGTGGGTAGAGGGGTGCCTAGTGAGGCATTGATCGAGGAACTATGTGTCTTTTTGAAGCCTAAACATGTATGATATTTTTAGATAATATTTGTGCATTTTTTTTTCGATTTTTCCTGATTTTTTTTATCTATTTTATAAAATTTAATTGAATTAAAAAAAAGACCATCCAGACTTGGGCGGTTGCACAACCGCCTAGGCGATCGCCCAGGCAACCTGACGCCCCAGGTCGCTTAGGCTCACCTAGGCGTTCCTAGAACATTAGTTTAAACACACTCCTGATTTGAAAGAAAAACTAAGTTTGAACGGTATTGAAGCTCAACCTTCTAAACGCAACCTCATTATTCCCAAACGGACCAAAAAATGAAATGACGAGACAAAATTTCGAGATTTGCTACACAAAACCGACAGACCCATTACTATTAGAGCATAAACTAATGAGGATTAGCATCGTATAATTAGAGCCAAACCCAAAAAGCAGTGGACATAATAAACCAACCCTCACGGATCATTATTCCCTCTCTCTCTCTTTCTCTGTTTACGTCACATGAACGGAACAACTCAAAAACTTAACTTCTTCTTCTTCTTCTTCTTCTTCTTCCAAACCCTAACCCTAATCCTAACCCTAGGGATCGGATCCCAGATGTGTTGTAGATGAATCACGTGCGCGTGTTCCAGAAGGTCCTCGTCCTCTCGCTTCTCCTCGTCTCCGTCGTCGCTCCCCTCATCTTACTCTCCTCCAGGCTCGGTGAGATTCAAATGGAGTCACAAAGATGTGATTTTTATGTTTTTCTTAGTGTTGATTTTGGCTTTGTTGATTGGAAAGTGGTTTTGCTGTTAATGGGTTTTGTTGTTGGAAATTTGCTTTTTGATCGGAAAGTGGTTTTGGTAGTGGGTTTTGTGTTTCAGTTGAAGATGCGATTTTTATTTGTTTTTGAGTTCCGGATTGAAAGGTGTGATATTTGGTGGCGGTTGATTCGAGTTTTGCTGTTAAAGGTGTGATTTTTATGGTTTTTTGTGTTGATTTGGGTTTTGTTGATCGGAAAGTGGTTTTGGTGGTGGTTTTTGTTTTTCAGTTGGAGATGCGATTTTTTGTTTATTTTTGAGTTCCGGATTGCAAAATGTGATCTTTGGTGGTGGTTGATTCGGATTTCGCTGTTAAAGATGTGTTTTTTTTGTTGTTGTGTTGATTTGAGTTTTGTTGTTGAAAATGTGGTTTTTTATGGGAAAGTTGTTTTGGTGTTGGATTTTGTTTTTCAGTTGAAGATGCGATTTTTATTTATTTTGCGGTTAACTAGTTTGTGATAAAAGGCTTTGTTGTTGTTGTTGTTGCGGTTAACTGTTGGTTTGTGTTCCAGATTGAAATTGTGTCATAAAGATGTTATCTTTGGTGGTGGTTGATTCGGGTTTTGCTGTTAAAGATGTGAATATTTATGTGTTTTTTGTTTGTTTTTGTGACGATTTGGGTTTTGTTGTTGGACATGTGGTTTTTGATCGGAAAGTGGTTTTGGTGGTGGTTTGGTGTTGGATTTTGTCTTTCAGTTGAAGATGCCATTTATATTTATTTTACGGTTAAGTATTGATTTGAGTTCCGGATTGAAATGGGGTCATAAAGATGTGATCTTTGGTGGTGGTTGATTCGGGTTTTGCTGTTAAAGATGTGAATATTTATGGTTTTTGTTTGTTTGTTTTGGATGCGGTTTAGTGTTGATTTGGGTTGTGTTGGTGGATGTGTGGTGTTTGTGGGTTTTCTCATAGAGAAGTGGTTTTGGTGGTGGTTTGGTAATGGTTTTTATCTGCAGTTAAGTGTTGGTATTGAGTTTTGTTGCTAAAAGTGTGATTTTTGATGAATAGTTGAGTGTTATTGTTGATTGGGGTTTTGCTGTTGGGGATGTGGTTTTTGCTTCTGGTTTTGGTGTTAAAGAAGTTATCTTTACGGGTTTCTGATTGATTGCGGGTTTTGTAGTTGGAGATGCAGTTTATGGTTATGGTTTTGAGATTTAAGATGTGATCTTTAGGGGTTTCTGATCGGAACCTATAAAAATCAATATCTAGCTTTTGTTTGGTGTTGAAGATGTGATTTCTTTTAAATGAAGTATTGTTGTTTGTGGCGATTCAGTGTTGATTCGAGTTTTCTTGTTGGAAATCTGAATTTTGTGGGGAGTGTTTTTTATGGTGATTTAGTGATGTTGGTTTGGATTATAGTGTTAATTTTTTGATTCCTACAGGTTTCTTATGCAATCCTGCTTGATATGGTGCTTGATTAAACTTTTTTGAAGTTAAAGTCATCCTTTATGGATTTTTAGTCTGATATTGCTCTTAATGGTGGTTAAGTGTCAAGTTGAGTTTTGACCGGTCAAAAAGCAAGTGTTGATTTGAGTTTTGTGATGGTGATTTTGTGTTCAGTATGTAGAAATGGTTCTTTTAATGTTTATAGGCCGAGGTTCGTGATGCCATTTTTATGGATTTCTGATCTAAATTTGTTTCTGATGGTGACGTGAGGTGTTCTGTATATCAAGCGGATTGATTTAGGATCTCTGATATTAAAGATATGATTTGAAGGGTTCTTTTGTGTTTTTATCTTGTTGAGATGGTCCACACTGATATGATTTGGTGTTCTTGGATTGCACAGGGGAGAAGGAGTTTGTGAATGATCTCCCAAGCATTGTGAGTCTCTCTCTCATCCTCCTCTGTGTGTGTATGTATGTTTTGGTGGTTTTATTATTCCATTTTTGTGGTTTTGGTGATTTGATGTTTCTCGTTGGTTATGATTGCAGAGGCAGTCTGCTGATGCTTTGATACTCAAATCGATTGAGCAGGTAAAGAGTCAGTTTTTTTTATAATTAAAAAAATTACCTTTGTGTGTAGTTAGATTTTTTTGAAAGTGACTGGCTCTTGTTTAATTATGATTTGCTCCATGAACTGTTTTTAGGATGAGGTCAAAGAAGTGAAAGAGCCCATTAGGTTGGTTCTCAAAGACCTGAAAGAGTCTGTCAGTTTGGGAAGCGTTGCTACAAAGAGTTTGAATTCTGAAGGAAAAGTTGGTAAATGCTCATCTTTGTTGTAACCATTTTTTAGTTGAGTGAATAAATGTTTAATTATTCTCCTATATTGTAAGATGGCTTGCATGTGGATGGTGGTAGAGCCAGAGTTCAACTCCAGAATGGATCTGTGTCCACGGGAACAGTGGTAATATTTGTAAATTTCTTGTACCACCATGTTTAGATTTTGTACATTTCTAATATCAATCCATGTAATTTAGACCATCATTAAGCTTCCATATGTTGGGGATGCATTTATACATTTCCTGTACAATATTTCTTGATAAGCAGGAACAGAACAAGGGTAGTAGAACTGCTGGGAAAGAGTCTCGTGGACATTCAAAACTCCACCAGGCAGCCACATATGAAAGTATCAAAGAGATAAAAGATCACCTCATAATGGCAAAGGCATACCTGCACTTCACATCACCCAACAGCAATTCCCACTTGGCAAGAGAGTTGAAGCTACGAATAAAGGAGATGGATCAAGTTATTGGTCGTGCCAATAAGGATTCAGAATTGTCCAGAAGGTAGTTAAGTTGGGCTTTGATCTTCATTTTGAGGTTTAAAAAGAATGATAGTATGCCATGAACAGTAAAACAGAGAGCTAGCAGGACGAGGTAAACAATATTACATTTTACGATAATAAACTCCAATGTTATTTTTTGTTTTGTTTTTTTACGAGTCAAGAGTCTTGAATGGTGAAGCAGAAAAGCACTAGTTTGGATTGATAGAGGACAACATCATGCTTGGATTATTATTTTTTATTCAAGAATGATAAATGACAATCACCATTTGATGCACAACATTTTGTGTAGTGCTTTACAGAGAAAGAAAGCCATGGAGAATACATTGAACAAGGCCAGAAGTGTTTATCCTGATTGTGGTGCAATGGCAACAAAACTGAGGTCTATGGCGTACAACACTGAAGAACAACTGCGGGCACAGAAAACCCAGGCATCATATCTTATTCAATTAGCTTCAAGAACATTTCCTAAAGGTCTTCATTGCCTCTCCATGCGTCTTACTGGAGAATACTTTGCACTCAAACCTGAAGAACGTGAGCTGACTAATACAGCAAATGTGAAGAAGCAGGGGTTCTACCATTATGCTATTTTTTCTGACAACGTGCTTGCATGTGCTGTAGTGGTCAATTCTACCATTTCAACATCGAAGGTAATTTCTTTCAAACTTGGTTCTTGAGGGTGTGTCGCATGGTTCAAACCGGTATTTAAAGAGCATCAGATCTAGTAGTGTTGGTAGTTAATTTCCCTAATGGCTGAAACAATGATGCTTAAATCAACTAATCATCATTTGCGTGTTTGCGCTTAACTCAGAAGTGACTGCCATGATATTTCATGGCAAATTTACATGGAGATAACAACTTAAAGGGCTTCAAAATGTTAACTGAAGCCTTCCGTGTGTGCTACCTAGCTGGTCTTTGGGTGGTAGTGTACTTTAAAAAAATCATCTATCGCATGATTGCTTATGCAGCTATGCTAATGTAGCATAAGATACCTAAAATGCATAAATGAAATTTGAATCAATTACTTGCATTACACATGCTTCTAGGTACTAGGAGTATGACACTATATATGACAAGCTCAATGGCAAATGACACTGTAAAATAAAAGGGTGCACCCCCTTGCCTGGTTGCTTATGTGTATTTGTTGGAATTGAGTCATATAAGGTATAAGACAATGAGAATTGTATTTGAGATTATTAGTTTTTAAAGCAATGAAAGTCAATCAATTGTTTCTTTTTTCATTGTTAGGATCTAGACGCATCTTAGGACACGCTGGAGACATGAAATCAGTTCTTCAAATTTTCTAATATGTATGTTCATTTTGCTGGTATTTTGGCGAAGATTTAACCGAAACTTTGCCTTTTGTAGGATGCACAAAAAATTGTATTCCATGTGGTAACCGATTCTTTGAACTACCCAGCAATGAAAATGTGGTTCTTGCTGAACCCATCTGGTCAAGCCACAATTCACGTTGAGAACATGGAGGATTTCAATTGGTTGCCCTCCACTTACCGTTCAGTGGTGAGGCAGTTAGGTCTCAAGGACCCGCGGTTTAGTTCGTTGCTGAATCATCTGCGTTTCTATCTGCCACATATCTTTCCCTATCTGGATAAGGTTTTGCTTTTGGACTATGATGTGGTGGTGCAAAGAGACCTTAGTGATTTGTGGAAAACAAAAATGGGGGGTAAAGTAAATGGAGCTGTTAAGACATGCAGGAATGGTGAACCATTACGTCAGCTAGAAGCTCTTGTTGATTTCTCTGATCCAACTGTCTCCCGACACTTCAATCCAAAAGCATGTGTATGGGCTTATGGGATGAACATGTTTGATTTGCAACAGTGGCGACGACAGGGGCTGACAGCAGTTTACCGGAAATGGCTAAACCTTGTGAGTATTTATGTTAGTTCATGATTGTAACTACTTCGTTTTATACCATGTGATGTGATTGCCTCATACTTAATATTCACTCAGTCATCTACCATGTACTTTTGTGTCAACAGGGCACGAGCTCACTGTTTTTGATTGTTCATAAGCTTAATCACCATTTACAAATAATATAAATCAGCTCCAGCATCGTGGATGCTTTTTTTTCTTCACATCGATCCATTATCTGTTGGCAAATGCCGCAAATCTACCCTTCATTCATCATATGTTAGTATGACCTCATAGTTGCTTTCCACATTTTTATAGGACCTGTGTTGTTAGAACTGGTCTGAATTTCTATTTTCATCTTACAAAACAAAGTACGCATTATGTCCCATTGAAATTGCTGTTCATATATAACAGTTAAGGTGTTTACTAGGTTCATGTTAAATCGCCATGGGGGGGGGGGGGGGGGGGGGGGAGGGTGATTGACCCTTATGAAGTGGTGGGTTGAGGAAATTAAAATTAAGTTTACAAATATTATGAGAAGTATCCATTCAGTTGTTTTATTTCTCATGTTTATTCACCTTATTGTTTCCATATTCATTGGATTCATAGACCATAATTTGGTTTGACACCTCAACTATGGTGTAAAGTCTAGTTGTTTAGCTGAGGTACACTGTTTGCTTAAGAAATTCCATTGTACATGGGTACACCATATTCGTTGTTAAAATGATATCTGGGTTCAGTTGCAATTCTCACTCACATTCTGTTTGATGTGTTACATAAGTTATAAATATATGTTTTTTCATTTGTTAACTGGTGTCCATGCTGCAGTTCCTGGCAAAGAAGCAGCCACTGCTGAGAGCAGGAAGTTTGCCACTGGGTCAGCTTACTTTTTACAACCAAACTCTTGCACTAGATCGACGATGGCATGTACTTGGGCTTGGTCGCGATCCTGATGTTAGTAGAAACGAGATTGAGAAGGCAGCAGTAATTCATTACGATGGCCACATGAAGCCGTGGCTAGAGATTGGCATTCCAAAGTATAGGGAGTATTGGAATAGGTTCCTCAATTACGACAATCGTTACATGCAGCAATGCAACATTCACGAGTAGTCGAAGGTTCTTCTCGGATGTGGTTGTTGTGTCTTTACATCCAATACGTAGGTTCTCACCCTCGTCTTTTCTCTCCTCACCCAGATTATTCCCATGTAAATTTTTGGTAGCTTCACCATTTTT
The DNA here is from genome assembly GCA_963682175.1 of Triglochin maritima. Classification (NCBI taxonomy): domain Eukaryota; kingdom Viridiplantae; phylum Streptophyta; class Magnoliopsida; order Alismatales; family Juncaginaceae; genus Triglochin; species Triglochin maritima. Next base: position 33,961,870 of record OY821786.1, read on the forward strand.
TTGATGCCATCTCCATGTCTATCTATAGCCGAGCAAATTCAATTAATAACCTTGATCGAATAAGAGATCTCCCTTTGTAGGTTTCTCCAAATTCTGATCCTTGTTATTTTGTACGGATAGGTGATATTTGTAAGAACCACATCCTTGTTTAATCAAGCTAAACCCACCCTTTTTACCTAATCATGTCTTAGGCTTTTGTGTGTGCACGTGCTTGTAAGGAGGTGCGTGCCATGCTTGGCATGGTGGGGGCGTGGTGTGGCAGCATGGGCTGCCATGCCACGCTTTCTTCCTTTGGGTCCGGAGAAAAGAGAGCTTTCTCACTTCATTCTCCATCCTTCCCCCCTCTTGCCTATTACCACCCTTCACTTCATCGTATCTCTTTCCACTCCACCACTCTTTCCATTCTCTCCTCTTCCTCAAGGGTGATCTGGTGGTGGTGTGAGAGAGCGAGGCGAGCGACGAGAGACGTGGATCTAGCAAGGCGATCAAAGTTGGTGTGCTTAACGAACGACGATAGGAGGAGACGCAGCGGCAAGGCTAGCTCGAGCGACCTTCACTCTCAAGGTATGTCGTGGGGTTAGGTTTGGTGGTCTCGTCAGTGGAAGTCGACCTTGTGCTGGTCGTGGTGGCTTGTCAGGTGCACCACATACTCGTGTGTGGTTGCGTTTAGTGTGGTGTGAGATCATGCTTTTGACTCGTTCCATATTATATTCGCACCTTGCATACCCCATTATTTGTGATAACTCTTGATCATTAGCATCCTGTTAGGTTACTATATGAATCATGTGTACATGCTATATTCACTCATGTATGGTTTAATGACAAACATTGCTTAGGATTGTGTCGATCTCTATTGTATGCATGGTAGCATGAGCCTTACAATGTGGTAATAAGCATAACATTCATTAGTGTAACGTATTTGGGTGAGTTGGTGTAACTTGCCATTCTTCTCATGTACTGGTGTGCATACTTGGATTATTGATCAGGTGATAATAACAGGATCTATATACATGATTGGATAAATACCTTAAATAATAGATAATTATATTTCATGAAACCAACATGGATTAACTCATATAGATATGGTATTATATATTTTACCATGGATACGCGTTACCACAACTTTAGTCGCGTCTTCATCTAGTGGGTTGCATGTGCATGTGCACTATTAGTTGGATCACCATGCTACACATTATTTTCCCACTCTCATGACCTGCTCATCTTGTTTGGCACGTTCATGTTGACCATTAAACATCCACTGCCCATGGTTACATCTTGATACATAAATGCATGCTTTAGTATAATATGATATTTTGGTTGAGTTTTGCATGCTTCCATATTAGTGATCTTGGGAGGACTTTTAATTATCTTGCATGCTATGTTGTTTACGTGTGAGGATGTCTGAAGAAGGTGCGAGAGGTGGAGCTTCGGCGAACACCGGGGATCAAAGAAGAAGGTATGCCAAGTTCAATTTTAAGACTCACCCGAGGTGTGAGTAGTAGTGTTGTGCAACAATTTTGCTGCACTGGTTCGGTCGATCGATCGTAGTGTTGATTTAGGAATCTGCCTTGCATCGGTCGAACGATGCCTTCATGCGGTCGACTTGTTAAGCATAATAAGGAGACTCTGGGGTGTTTCGGTCGAACGGTTCTCCTTTGTCGTTCGACTGGTTACATTGTTTGGAAGTCGGTTGGGCATAGACCATCTAAACGGTCGTCGCCTCTGATTGTTGGTGTTTGGTTTGACCGATGGTGTGTGGTTGAACCAATTACCGGTTTTAACTGTCGTCCGGTCGACCACTTGCCTTGTTTTGGTTGACCGTTTGTGCAGGATCTGTATTGTTGGTGTGGTTGTTTATGGACGCGTTGACGTGTGGATTTATATTATGTTTTCATGACATGACATAGGCATTGAGATCATTGTTGTAGATTTGTGGGACATTAGATCCCTATGTATTGCATTGCATGGTACCCGACTCAGTGGAGCGGGAAGTCCACCCTAGCGTTGGCCGATGGAAGGGGTATTACAGCTTGTGTGAGCAACCCTTGTCTTCAACATCGAGTGCGCAATGGTAATACAGTTTGTGTGAGCAGTTGTTGCCTCTTGAGTAAATATCAGTATTACAGTTTGTGCGAGTAGCTGTTGACTCTTGAGTAAATATCAATATTACAGCTTGTGCAAGCAGCTGATGTTTATAGTTGGTGTTTGTGGACCGTGCGGTCTGTGTGACGGCGGTGGTAGTATGTACCGTGCGGCTTGTGTGGTGGTGGAGATGCTACATTGCACTTTTGCATACCATGAGATACTAGTATGATATGATCATTTATTGTACGTAGTGTGCATGTAGGTGAATTTGGTATACTGAGTTTTCTTTATGAAAACTTAGGCATTGTTGTTATGTTGCCTTTCAGGACGGCAGGTTCTGGTGGGGTGGTGACTGAGGTCGAGCACATTTTGGATCCGGATCCTCTAGTCTTTTGTGGTGATTATGATTACATGTATTTTTTATGTTGCATTTTGATGTAATCATACGACTTTTGTATTCGGTGCACATGATGTTTATATTTTAGTAGCGTTCCAGCGTTTGGTTGTTGATTTCTTCTTTTAATCCTTTTTAAAAGTTTAAAATTTTTCGTTGTTTCGGGAACGTTACAATTTAGTATCAGAGATGTCGATTCCTGTGGGAGAAGTCTTATACGAGTACTCATGGCAGCGTACTAACAATGCTTCTTCCATTTTTTTTTCCATGCAGCTATCTTAACATCTGTTATTGGTAATCAGATTGTGAACATCCAATTTATTGGTAATCCAAGCATTTCTTTGGGAGAAGAAGTCTTACACAAGAACATACAAGAATGTTGTTTTATTTCAATATAAACTATTTATTCCCTTAATATTTACCCTCCTGTTACTCTCGTTCCATGTGGTAAACTGATATGCAAAGACCACGTCAACTAGGACCTAATTGGTAAAGACAGCGTATCCGTTGATTGAAAAACTTGTACTTGCTTTTCTATGCACGTTGGGTACTCGTTTATATTATTTTATCCATACTGGTTTAGTTGGTAGATGTTTGGTCATATACTAATAGCAAATGGGAAAGGAGTCTCCTTGTCGAAGACTATTGGTCGAGGTAAAGTATCTCTCAGGTGAGTCATTGATTATTACTGAGCCTCGGCCAATGGAGATGCATAATTCAATCCATTGGCACCATTGAAATGAGCATCCAATGACTTTAAGATTGGCTAAAAGAAAGTCCCAATCAATTTATTGAAAGCTTTTTCAAAGTCTTAGCTTTAGGATTAAGCCTTTTTGCTTTGTGTGCTTTGAGATCCTAATTCTAATTGAATTTTGTGTTTGTTTAGGTGGTGATCAGGAGGAGTTGGGTTGGACGATTGAAATGGAGTGAGGTTGGATGAAGGGTTGAGATGTGGTGATGAAAGGATATGGTGGAGCTGAAAGGATTGTGTTCTAAAAGTTTTATTTTTATATGTCAATTATTATGAATTTGATATGCAAACATCTTGTTCCTTGATAATGATATTCGTCTTTTGGAAGTGATAAGGAAGAGACGCTTGGTCTTTAACCGTAGAGCTCTAAAAGATAATGGTTTACATAAATCAAAAGTTATTCACAATCATGGTAATTAACAAGGAACATTAATCACCGAGATAAGATTGTCGTGTTAGTCATCGATTGTTGTAGCTCTACAAATAATTGACGACACGAGTATATAAAAGAGGAAAAAATTACTTTTATATATTGAACAGACCTAACAAGTAAAACATTATGAAATTGTGTTTCGTGTCATTAATGTTTTACAATGTCTTGGATCCTAAGATATGTGACTTATATCTTTTCACTCAAGAAGTGTTTAATTTGATTATTGTCAAAAGCTATCAATGAGTATAGTGATAAAGACAATAGTTGATTGAACATGACTTGTGCTGGAAAAGATAGCTAATCAAATGATTATCGTTGCCCCTCTTAATTGAGTGATGATATTAATGCGTCTCTTGATAAAGCAAAATTATAACGTGCACAATGTAACTTGAGTTAAGTTACATAGTTATAATTAGCTTAAAGAGATCAAGAAATGAATATAATACAAAGGTGACACATTTATATTTTGTATATATTCTTAATATCATGTGGCAAGGGACGGACACAAGAGGTGCACTTACATCACTAAATGGATCGTGTTTAGTTCGAGTGGAACAAAAACATCTATGCTAATTTGGTAACTATAATGTGTAGCTAGATACCGCTTATAGTTTGAGATATTAAGTGTTTAATATCCCTGCCAATTTAGTTTATATCCTCCTATAGGTCACACCACAAAATTGGGAAACAAGAAACTTGATTTTGAGTTCATATGATGTATCGGGTTTTATGAGAAAAATGGACACATGTGGTGAACGAATAAAATCAATATGTAATGAGAATTGACATAATTAGAATTATAATAAATTCATATGATGTGTGTATTGGGGTGTAATAATTTAATATTACATAGGATAATATATTACATAAGATATGAATTTGCTAAAACCCCAAAAGATTAAATTTTGTTGCAAACAAATCCAAAATTTGACAAAGCCAAAATCGGGGTCAAACACGGTGAACCGTTTAGGGTTCGGTTGACCGGGGTGTCTTCGGAACGGTCAACCGAACGGGGAACGAGTAAACACAATTAGTTGACCGAAATTGTCTGGAGTGCCTGGACAATTGGGTTCGGTCAATCGCGAGAAAATATCTTGGGATATTTTCGGTAGACCGAAGGTGACACGGTCGTCCGATGAATGTTCGCCAGGAGAAATTTTGGTGTGTCAATAGTCGACCGAGCAAGACGCGGATCATCCGAATTTTTCCATAGAATTTTTCTCATGCATATTCGGTAGACCGTCTAGCTCACGGTACACTGAACACGTGTTATAACCGAATGATTCTGTTAACCGAGAAAAATTCTCGGTCAACCGAACAGTGCGATTTTTGCCTGAATTATTGAGAGAATAATTAGATCATGGGTTAGATTAATTCCAGATTTAATTAAATGTTTTTCAGGATGCTTACGTGGCAATTTGAGATTAATTTTAGGAGAGAATAAGCAAGAGATCATGACTAAAGAATAATTCTTGATAATGATGTTTTGGGAGCCTATAAAAGGACCCCTATGTTAATGCAAAAATTCTTTCTCTCATCAATCTCTCTCTTAATCACCACGAAAATCTCTTAGTAATTTTAAGTTTTGGAGATAGAAATCTCAGGAGCTTAAAGAGAGGTTATTAGTTAGATTCTAAGCATAATTAGAGATTAATTGACTATCTCATTTCTCTTTAATTTTGTTTAGAGTTTGGTGAACACTTGGAGGCGAGTCGGCGGGCGATTCAACGGGCAACGTGACTCCAGATCTTCGAAAGGTTTTAGAGAACATTTGGGCATGATCTCTCTTTGTGATTTATTTTAATATATGTAAGATTGCATGATATTAGAATAAACACAAAGTAATGTACATAAAATTGTTGAAAGTATGAAATCGATCTTGTATGTTGTATTAAATTTTTTAAAATATATACATACATGGGGACACGAAATCCTACAGGAGCTGCCTCTCTCCCACGCCTCTCTCATCTCTCACTTTCTCTCACGTCTCTCTCAGTGTTGAGCTCTGGCGGGAGGTGGTGAATCCGGCATTGAAGCGAGGATCGGCGAGTGTTGGGTTAGTGGCGAGTTGTTGTCGTTGGTGTGGAGATTGACGGAGGTTGAGGTGTGGCTGTGAATCGGCGAGGAGGTGCGATCGTGGATCGAGTGAGAGTTCGTCGGTGGATTGTGATTTTCGGGAGAAGCGCTCGTGGAAGCGCCGTTGAGGTTCTTCGAAGGTTTCTTCGGACCTTCACGGTATGACAATCTTGTAGTTGTAGCTCACTTTTGTTGTGTGAGTGTTTAGAAGTTGACGGTAGGTCGAAAAGCTCGTCGCAAGCAAATGTGCAGCAATTTTACTGCTGGATCAGTCGACCGGTTGATGCAAACGGTCGACTGTTCCTAGAGAGATTTTGGGATTCTACCTCACACCGGTCGAACGATGCCCTTGGGTGGTCGACCGGTGGTGCATTTGAGGCAAGCATGGTTGGTTTCGGTCGAACGAGTCCCCTTTGTCGTTCGACCGTGTACACTGTTGTAGGTCGGTTGAGGCATTGACCATCCAAACGGTTGACCGCCTATTTGACTCGTCCGACCGACGACTTAAGTTAACTTGTGGTGTGGTTCGACCGATGGTGGTTCGGTCGACCGATGTTGATTGAATGCGATGAAGGATTTTACTGGTGGAATTCGGTCGACCGAGAGTGCTGGGGGGTTCGACAAGTTTTTTACGTTGAGCAAAGGAGAATTTTACTGGTGGGCGATTGAGGTTGACATGGATTCAACCGATCACTTTAGGTTTTCAACTTTATCCATCATTGCAATACTGTTTGTATAAGGCTGTCGTCCTATACTGCAAACAACAACGAAGGCAGATAAAAAGTCATAATGAAAAAAAAAACTATGATAAATAAATTTAGCACTAATTGTTGGATATATTTAACGGTTGGGGACGAACAACTCGCATCACACCGTTGTGCTTATGCTGCACCATGCTCGGCTGAATGGTTTGGAGTGATTTCTTTGAAATTTAATCTGTGATCGTACACATGACCAAATAATCAATAAAAAGTTTCAAGCTTCAAGATCAATGTTCTAAGTTGAAGTGAACGTAGCATTGCTTTGATAGTTAAGGCTTTAATTTCCTCTCAATGTATGCAATTAGAAAGCGTGTGCAATAATACATGTAAACATTTAGTCGGTCCTTATCTTGAGATTGCCCATTTTTAAGATTTAGTAAGTAAATAAATGCTAATATTAAGTGGTTAATTTTCTAGATTACCTGGAAATTGATTAAATGTCATGCGTAGCTACATTTTAATACATTCACATGGAGACTGTTCAGATTATTTGAAATTGAGATTGTTTACTTAGTTCGGTATGATTTGGATAAAATCTTGGAATCTTAACCAAACAAACCATTTCTTCGAGCCCCCTAGGATGAGTATTTGCGTTTAATTGGAAACTATATTAGATCAATGGACCTATAATAGAATGTGATTGCCTTTGGAAAGTGAATATCAAATATGGCAGCATTTTTGTCTTTGAAAGGTAAATATCACATATGGTAGCATTCTTGTCAGATTCATGCACAGATATAGAGTGGATCAATTCTCTTTGTTTGGAAAGTAGTTAACTTTCATACTTAACCTCATTTTAATTAGATTGACACCATTTGATTATGCTATGGGTTGTCTTGGTATTTTTCTAGAAGTGGTAAAAGAAAACAGAATATCAAAATGCGACACCTTAATTGCGAGTTGAAGGTGGTAGAAGCAAATCCTAGATAAATTTCCCCGTTCAGGACTCAAAACCATGACGTCTGAGACGAGACTTTATTTTGCCGTTCTACAGGTGAATTACCTGAAGGTGTTCAAGTTTGGTGTTGAATTCAAACGTGCTCTTATTGTTTTCCAATTACAAAATTTAAGATAGATAACGCTCATTTACAACTATATAAATGCATGATGTAAATTGATCTAAAGAATGAAATTTGGGACTCAACTTATTTCACTCTATGGATCCGTTTGGGACCCCTCACCCTTGCGTTAACTATTTCATTCCTCTACGAGGATGTAATTGATTTATAGGAAGTTGTGGAAACTTTAAAATCTATTTCATGAATTCTCAAGAAATTACAGTGGAAGTGAGGAAAATCATTCATAATGTAATTTTATAAGATTTAGTCCTTACATAACTTAGTTTTCAAAACTATTTTATGTTAAAAATTCTTTATTGTTCATTATCAACTATGAACAATTCAATTTATAGTCCAAAGATCACAAACACCGAATATCTCACAAACAAAACTTAATCTGATTTATTGTTTAAGATGACATACCTTGATTAACAGCGGAAGATGTAATGGCTGCCATCTTCTTTCTTCTGACTCCCGACGGTTACTCTTCCTCTCAGAATTCAGTTTCTCTCTCTAACCCTATTTCTTTATGCGTCTCTTGATGGAGAAGAATGCGACTCTTGACGGGAGAGAGAGGACCCAATCGTTTATATAACATTTAACTCTAAATCTGGTACGTCCATCATATACCAATTCAACGCTTAAGATTAATCACAGATCTAATGCTCTAATTATAGAACGATCTATTTATGACTTAATTAATCGGGTCACATTAAGATTAGAAACTGCATAACGTTAAAAGTAAATGAGTCATTTGTAGTTTCTAATAGCAGATTTCTAACATTCTCCCACTTGACCCGATTATTCATAATATCAAGTGTTGAACATCATACTATGATAAACTGCTGAGAGTTATGGCGGTTGTGCATTATTATTTCAATGCATTCCCTTCCATATGCTACAATACCAGCAATCCATCAATCCATACTCATAATTTATACAAAACAGCATAATGGTCCACATAATGTATATCATAATGATTAAACATAATATCTTTATAAGACTCATTCTTGTTTAAAATTACATAAAATACGTACTACTACATTAAAACAAGAGACACATAATTGTATATCAGAAACACATAAAAGAGCTCAGAATGTCACACATCAATTATTATTAATACAACCAAGACCCATTCTTTGAACATGTTCCTTAAATTGTCTTGGTTGTAACCCTTTCGTCAAAGGGTCTACAATCATAAGTTCTGTCCTGATGTGCATGATTGACACTCTTTGTTTCTGAACCTCATCTTTCACAACAAGATACTTCAGTTCCATATGTTTGGCACCTTTAGAGTACTTGTCGTTCTTTGAGAAAAACACTGCTGCAGAGTTATCACAATAAATTTTCAGCGGCTTGCTAATGGTGTTGACAACCGCAAGTCCTGAAATAAAGTTCCGCAACCATAATGCATGAATTGTGGCTTCAAAACATGCCACAAATTCTGCCTCCATAGTAGATGAAGCAACGATAGTATGTTCGCACTTTTCCATGATATGGCACCTTGAGCAAACATAAACAGGTAGCCAAAAGTCGATTTTCTAGTATCGATGCATCCAACAAAATCTGAATCGCTATATCCAATCACCTCCAATTCATTGGATCTTCTATACATGAGCATGTAATCTTTCGTGCCTTGTAAGTACCTCAAAACTTTCTATGCAGCTTGCCAATGTTCCCTTCCTGGATTACTTTGATACCTCCCTAACATACCGACCGCAAAACTGATATCCAATCTAGTACAGGTTTGAGCATACATTAGGCTACCAACAACATATGCGTATGGAATTGATTCCATTTCCTTTCGTTCAACATCATTCTTAGGACATTGCATGAGATTGAATTTATCACCTTTCTGTACAGGAAGTGTCCCAGGTGAACACTTACTCATTCCAAATCTCTCTAGAATCCTTTCGATATACCCTGTCGAAGACAATCCCAATATTCCTTTTGATCGATCACGGAATATTTTTATTCCAATCACATAGGATGCCTCTCCCATATCTTTCATTTCAAAGTTCGTTGAGAGAAATTCCTTAGTCTCATGCAATATGCTTAAATTATTTACAGCAAGCAAGATGCCATCAACATAAAGGACCAGATAAATAAACTTGCTCCCACTGATCCTTTGGTATATACAGTGGTCAACCGTATTTTCCTTAAAACCAAAAGATGTAATAATGGCATTGAACTTAATATACCATTGCCGGGATGCTTGTTTAAGCCCATATATTGACTTCTTAAGTTTACACACCAATTGTTCTTTACCTTCTACAGAAAAACCCTCAGGTTAATCCATATAAACATCCTCATCAAGATCTCCATTCAGAAAGGTTGTTTTCACATCCATTTGATGCAACTCCAAATCATAATGAGCTACTAATGCCATTATTATTCTTAGTGAGTCCTTTTTCGAAACAGGAGAAAATGTCTCCTTGTAATCAACACCATCTTTCTGAGTGTAACCCTTAGCAACAAGTCTAGCTTTATACCGTTCGATATTACCACTAGAGTCGTGTTTGGTTTTAAAATCCCATTTGCATCAGACTCTTTTACAGCCATGTGGTAACTCAACTAGATCCCAAACTTCATTCTGTTGCATGGATTTCAGTTCTTCTTTCATGGCATTAATCCATTCCTTTGACTCTTTACTTTCTACAGCATGTGAAAATGAAACTGGATCCTTATTGATTCCTATATCATAATCTGATTCTTGCATATAAACCACATAATCATTCGAAATAGCTGACCTACGATCTCTTTGAGATCTTCTAAATGCTACTTGTTGTGGTTCATGCATATCAGCATTATGTAAGTCATTTCTTCAGGAAGTACTTCTTCATTTATATGTTGTTCATTATCATCATGTTGTTCTACAACAACTGGAACAACATTTGGAATAATAGTAGATGGAGGAACTATTCTAGGCAATGTAACATTTACCATTGTTTCCTTTATTTCTATTATTTCTCTTCTAGTACTCCCACTGACTTCACCAATCTCAATGAATCTTGCATTACCAGTTTCTACAATTCTTGGACTATGATTAGGACAGTAAAACACATACCCTTTAGATTTCTCAGGGTAACCTAAAAAGTACCCACTGATCGTTCGAGAATCTAATTTCTTTTCATGTGGATTATAAATTCTCGCTTCAGCTGGACAACCCCAAACATGCAGGTGTCTTAAGCTAGGTTTCCTGTTAGTCCATAACTCAAAAGGAGTCTTTTGAACAGCTTTACTAGGAACCCTATTCAACAAATAATTAGCGGTTTTGAGAGCATACGACCACAAATTCTTAGGTAGTGTAGAATCTGACATCATACTCCTAATCATATCTGTTAATGTCCTATTGTGCCTTTCTGCTACACCATTTTGCCGTGGTGTACCTGGCATTGTGTATTGCGCACATATGCCATGACTTTCGAGGAATTTTTCAAATGGACCTGGACACTGGCCTGACTCATTATATTTACCATAATATTCACCACCTCTATCAGACCTTATGATTTCCACCTTTTTATCTAATTGCCTCTCAACTTCCTTTACAAACGTCTCGAGGACATTCACAGATTGAGATTTTTCATGAAGCAAATAGACATAACCATACCGGGGAAAATAGTCAATAAAAGTGATGAAATACTTTTCTCCATTAAAGGCTGGAGTGTCCATAGGTCCGCAAATATCAGTGTGTATTATTTCAAGAAGCTGGCTGCTTCTAGTGGCTCCTTTCTTATTATGTTTGGTTTGTTTACCTTTAATACAATCCACACATAATTCTAGATCACTAAAGTCCAAATTTGACAAAATTTCATTACTTACTAATCTCATCATTCTTTCTTTGGACATATGACCTAGTCTTTTATGCCACAAGAAAGCAGAATTTTCATTCAACATGCTACGTTTGCATCCAACATTATTTACTACATTTAGCAAGGAATTCACATAAGTGTCATTCAGTTTCAATTTATATAAACCATCAATTAGAATACCAGAACCAACATTATCAGTATTATATAAATCAAAACAACCAGATCCAAACATACATCTAAAACCAGAAATATCCAACTTACTTACGAAAATAAGGTTTCTAGATAATGAAGGACATAAAGGGTACTGTATAAGTCTAATACATATCCACTTTCTAGAATTAGACGATAAGTCCCAATGCCTTCTATTAAAGATTTCATTTCGTTTCCCATAAAGAGAAAACGATCTTCATTTGGATTTATGGTTCAGATCATAAGAAATCCCTGCATATTATTGGAAACATGAGTTGTAGCACCAGTATCAAGCCACCATGTATTAATAGGAACTTCAACTAAATTTGATTTGAAACATACGAAGGATAGATAATTACCTTTCTTTTCGAACCAAGCTATCCTTTTCGGACAGTCACTTTGATAATGTCCTTTCTTTTTACAGAAATGACATTGAACATCCTTTAGTTCCTTCTTTTCCTTATCCTGCCCATTCTTAGCAGGTGCCTTTTTCTTCTTGAAATGACTTGATTTTCCTTTCTTTTCTTTACCAGCTTTATTACTCACGAAACTTACTGAGTGATTCACTTGATTTTTCAAACGTCCTTCTTCCTGAACAAGTCTACTGGACAATTCATTAACATTCCACTTATCCTTTATAGTGTTATAGTTAATCTGAAAAGGTCCATATTCAGTAGGTAGCGAGTTTAGGATAAACTGGACAAGAAAAGAATCCTCTACTTTAAGTCCCAGGGAGTTTAACCTTGCTGCAAGATTAGTCATCTCTATAATGTGCTCTTGCATAGTTCGCGACCCATCAAACTTCATGGTCGTGAGTTCTGCCATAAGAGTACCAGCGAGTGACTTATCAGCTGAACGAAAACGCTCTTCCACAAACTGCATATATTCCTTATCACTTTCTGTTTGTGGAATTGTTGACTTGATGTTGTTAGCAACAGTCATCTTAATAAACATAAGGCTCAACCTGTTACTGCGTTCCCATGCTTTATGGTGTGATTTTTCTGCCTCAGTACTATATGTTGTAAGAGCAGCAAGTTTATTCTCAAGGAGTGCCAAGTCAAGATCCTGAACACCTAAATGGAAATTGACTTGTTCTCTCCATTCAGAAAAATTAACACCAGTGAACATTGTAACATATGAAGCATGTGCATTCATGGGAACTACTGCAAAATAAAAAATATGAAATAACTATAAGCTCATAACTAACGCGATTCAGATATAGACATAATAGTATAATATAGCACTCCTTTGGGTAGATACTATCTTATAGTTAACATAATTAAATACCAAAACATAAGTAGGTAATAAATATATTCAATTAAATAGAACTGACATCTTTGGATGATCAATATTTATTTAATCAAATATCTATTAAACCTCATCATGTCAACTAGTTATAGAACAAGACTTTCCTTTAGGTAATTTCTCAGGTTCTATCATTAGTGACGCCAGTTTTAATTGGTATTATTATAACGGGCAATTTCTATCAATAATCATTATGTCACTTATGCACTAAATGATTATTCTGATTTTGACCACTTTGGGGATTAACAAAATCATAAATCTCATGTGCATAAATGACTTATAACACATACTTTATGCAAAACAATCAGTCACAGAACAATTACTTTTATGCGCAAATTTCAAACAATTATTTTGTACCAGTAAACTTTAATTGTGCAAAGTCAAAACAGTAAATGATGCACGAAAAGACCCAAAAAAACTCTGAAATTGTAAGGAAAATTCGAAAAATCTATATCCGACGGTCAGAATATCTCACAAACAAAACTTAATCTGATTTATTGTTTAAGATGACATACCTTGATTAACAGCGGAAGATGTAATGGCTGCCATCTTCTTTCTTCTGACTCCTGACGGTTACTCTTCCTCTCAGAATTCGGTTTCTCTCTCTAACCCTATTTCTTTATGCGTCTCTTGATGGAGAAGACTGCGACTCTTGACGGGAGAGAGAGGGCCCAATCCTTTATATAACATTTAACTCTAAATCTGGTACGTCCATCATATACCAATTCAACGCTTAAGATTAATCACAAATCTAATGCTCTAATTACAGAACGATCTATTTATGGCTTAATTAATCGGGTCACATTAAGATTAGAAACTGCATAACGTTAAAAGTAAATGAGTCATTTGCAGTTTCTAATAGCAGATTTCTAACATTTTAAGTTTTTCTGCAAACTAATTATCTATAAATCGTTCTACAAGTCAATGTATTGTTCTAAATCAGTGAGCTTTCATTGTATTCAATTAGTACTTTTTTTCCAACCTCTCACACTCTTATTTGTAAACTCTTGTAACATATACTCTTTCATTTGCCTCATATAGCCTATAAATAAGAGATCATTGTAAGATCATTGTAATACTTTGGTGATGATGAAATACTACAAATATTCTTCCCCAAATCTTCTTCTTCTTTGTTCTTTATTCTATTATTTTATAACACGTTATCAGCACGAGACTCTAACCAACTCAATATTTGATCAGACACGAGTCCATTAGAAGTTTTGAATCATACGGAAGGATGCACAATGTGGGAATAAGTCTTGAATCTGTGGATCAACTTAGTACGTAAATATAGGTACATGCTTTGATGTTTAGACATATTCTAGATATACTTAAAAGACATATCCTAACATAAAGATTCTACGACAATAGTTTGATGTTAATAAACTTTAGCATAATATTTCTGAAACAGAATGGAATACATTTAGAATCGTTTCAGTTTTTCTAGTTGCACGTGTCTTGTTGAGATTTTGCTTTTATGTCCGAATAATAACATGAATCACCTTGTTAGATGTAGTGGTTGTCATATATTGTTACATTTTGCTTTACCTCATGTATTTTGTATAAACTCTGTGTCAAAATGATTCACGACTAATCTTAAAAAAAATACATACTCCCGACTTTTATCCATGAATAGATTGAATATGTGAGAATCATTCTTAATTTAGTCTATATATCTTTATCTCCCCGTAGGCAATATGGGTTGACAAAAATGGGATAGATTTTAAGGAGATATACCATGTTTGCTTTCATATCTTTATTAATGATGATTTATTAATGCCCTTCTACGTTTGAAACCGAAGCATTAATGATTAAGATTTGTATTTGTTATGAATCTTACTGGTATTTTTCGGAGTTGTATCTTTATGAAATTAAAACAATAATTCTTTATATTGAAATGATATTTATTTGAAATTTTCTTTCCACTCCAAAAAGTCGCTGCAGTAAATTTCTTATAAATTGTAATTCTATGTTACCTACTACAAATTGAATTGAACTCCCTCAATTACACATTCTAGGAACTACTTAGATGACTCATGTGGTTTTTCCTTTCTTTCTAGAAGCACATCATGTTCATGTTATCTGCCATTTATCACTTTGTTACATTATAGGTACATGATTTTTTTAACTTTAATATTTAATGATCATACTTTGATCGTACCTATGTCTTGCATATAGTCTCTGTACGAGAAGATTCATGAATATTACACTAAAAGATAGATACAATTAAACACACGTCTCTTGGTAATCTTATATTTTGTGTGGTTTAGTTTGCTTAAATATACTGGCAAATGAGGTAATTATTTACTCCAAGTGGAATACTTTACGTACCTCATGTTGCAATTTGCTCTCGCATGCTATGTCATGGACATATATAAAGCATAAAATCAAGCAAAGATTATGATTATCATTTGCCATTATTTTTTGAGGAAATCATATAAAAAGTATTATGATTTAATCTCATGTCTGTTTTTGTGGTTGGACAAAATATCGAGTTATTGATCAAAATTTCATGATTTCTCGATCCAATGAAGCATGAAAAGAAATAGTTACATATTTAGTAATACTTCTAAAATTAAATAATATATATCTCATGCAACTTTGTATTGATTCACTTGCTTAGTATAAGTTATATGAATTCTTAGTATCATTTTGATTAAAATAGTATTTGTAAAGTGTTTCAAGCATGCGATTATTACTTATTAATTTTGATGCATCACATGATCATTCACAACCAGTACGAGCATTCATTTCATGAGCACATAATATCCATCTTGGTAGATGTATATATATAGTACAATGTGCTACATTATAGTGGAATTTGAATCATCATGTTACAAGTGATCATTGTTATTAAAAATGATATGTATTTCCCTAGAAGACAAATATCTTGTGATCATTGTTATTGAAAATGATATGCATTTGCCCAGAAGGCGGATATCTTAATATTCATAAAATGCTACTATACAAAGATTTAGAGATTATTCATTTAAAGTGGGTTATGAAATTTTATGATAATCCCTAAAGGATTCATATGACCATCTAAATGACGTGCAAATAGCTAATTGAGTAAAAATGCACGTCGATTTCTAAATCAAACCTTATGACCAGAAGTTCATAGATACATAGAGATTAGTAGTAAAAGAAAATATATATATTTTATTGATCACTTTACAAATTAATGACACAATACTCTTTTGGGTTATGCATCACCGATGATTGAAGGTCATGAGAGTTGTTGGAAAATCATGATACATTTCTTGTTTATTTTTTGGTGTGCCGGAAGCACACACTACAAAGTATCGTGAAAACAAGAGCATAAACAGTGAACTAAATTTTATGCAAATAAGAAGTATAAAATAAAAATGATATCAACGAGACAAAACATGCCCAGAAGTGCCTAAATAAAATCATCTCTTATATTAATTATGGATGCCATCATTGGCATTGTTTTTGTGAAGTTTTAGATAATTTTGTTGACTTCTATCACGACCAAAATGAGGTCAAATTTGTTAACCGATTTGCACAATAAAATGAGAGTCCCTCTGTTTTTAAAATATCTCTCGATATTGATCATTATGGGGTCTTAAAATTTATACATGATACATTAATGTACATATATACCTGCTAATATTATTTATTAATTTTTATGGTAGATATACATCATGTTATGAATCTTCCCCTACATTACTTATACAATAATGAATAAATTGTTTTCCTCCTGCGATTTAAAGCTCCTGAAGTGCCAAGTTTTATTGTCCAATCCAATAACCATATATATGATGTACATTTTCTGGCATCAGGGGGAGAAGCTAGAAATTTAAAGAAAGTAAAAAAAAACTATATTATATTGAACCTGAAGTTCATAAGAGAATATACATACAAGTATAGTTGAACATGAAGTTCATAAAATCATTATCTTGCAATATCTAGCAAGTTAATATCATACATTTTTATTGATCACAAAAGAGTGACTAAGCCTTATAGTACTAGACATAAACCACATAATATAAAGTGGAGATCTCCACATATATGATAAAATTTATTTGAGCTCAACCAACGTCAGAAGCGTGGACCATAACATATATTATTTGTGGAAATGAAATAAAAATTAGTCACTCTCATTGCACCTCTTGAAGAGGTTATACCTGAAGAATATAAACCCATAAAAATAAATGCAGCTGTTAAACAAAAGATTAATGAAATTACGGGGATACAGAACGGTCAAATCCTAAAGCGTTGGGAAACAATGAGGATTTGATTATTATTGATGTAAAACTTGCAATCAACTATATATGTCGATACGAGAGATATTAAATAATTATTAAAATTATTGTCGACAATTCATTCGTCTTCTTAATAGTATGATATTATAAGAATGCCAGAACCATTCGTATTTGATATAAATAAAAGAAGGCGAACAATGTAGAATAAACTCGCTGAATAAGTTTATTATTTGGACCTGCAGTCTTGATTTCCGAAATTATGTTCCTGAAGGGTACAAATAGAAATCACAATGACAATGTGCCACATTATAAAGCGAGAAGTAATATAAAGGTATTCGCAGAACCCAACATCCATTGTGATGTTTCTCATTCTCTCGTAATATTGATAATACGTTTTGTTAGACGATCAATATTATATCCATATAAGATATGTTGTGACTTTAAAATTTTATAAGTCACTTAATATTGATACTTATATGAGAGTCTCTGAAGGACTAATATGACAAAATATATTATATGATGACAAGAATCAAAAGATGCATTATACAATTTTTGAAAAGATGACTATACGAAGAAACAAGTAAGAGTGTGCATATAACATCTTCAATCAAAGTCATCCCGCAGAATGATACGAAGTTGATATTAGTCGTCCATATGTTTCACCCAATAACAAAATTTACTATTATTTATTATATCCATACGACTTGATATCATAAGGCCTCCAACAAAGTTTTTCAAAAAACTGTGAAATATTTAAATGACGGATTTTTAAATAAATGACTAGAGATAAACCAATTTTTTTCGATCCGAAGTTCGAACAATCTCCAGAAGAGAATTGGTAAAATGATTCAATTGTAGAAAGAGAATATTGAAGAAAAATATTCTACTAGATGCTCATCTTGAAAGCACATTAACAAAGAACATCTATTGTATATGGACAAAGATCCAATTCTTATAGGACCTGAAGTTCATTTTCATGTTCACAGTAAATGTTTTTCTGAAAATATTTATATGATGTTCAATGATCTACAAATTTCTAGTCATGCGACAAAGATTTATATTAGTGATGTTTCCTTCATGTCCAATACACATCAATCATTATCACAAATCTTGGTGTCATTATGTGGAGTCACGATAACTTTATGTAAGTTGGTGAATCAATTATTGATTCTTACATTCTCATATCGCTATGACATCAATATAATTATGAGACATCTTAAAATTGTCCATAAGTAATGTCTTTTGATGTAACATATATATATTTTGCAAAAGTTACCACAATTTGTGTTACTCGCAACATATTATTTGAGAAAAATTACGCAAACATATTTCACAATCTTATTATCTAAGTGAAATATAGTAAATATCCACCAAATTCCATCGGGTTTTTCTTGGTAAAGTTTTTAACGAGGCAGCATCCCTAGCGTATAAAGGTGAATATCCAAGGAGGAGTGTTGTGAAATATTATGGATGTTTCACCTTTTCTTCTCATAACTCTATCAACCTCTCACATTCTTATTTGTAAACTCTTGTAACATATATCATTTCATTTGCCTCATATAGCCTATAAATAGGAGATCATTGTAAGATCATTGGAATACTTTTGTGACGATGAAATACTACAAATATTCTTCCCCAAATCTTCTTCTTCTTTGTTCTTTGTTCTTTATTATATTATTTTATAGCACTGAACAATTTTCTTTTGCAGATGTATATTTATTAACTGCTATAAATCTAGAATATAGGGTCAGAGAAAATACAAGTTTAATTTGTATGGAGTGGCACTGATTTTACAAATGGATTATGTGCTGACGTGGAGGGTACTGATTGGTAGTTGAGGATCTGGATATGGTTTGATTGGCTGTGGTGAGTAATGCATTGTGTCCACTAATATTGATTCTCATGGACCAGCTCTTAATAAAATCCCACTTCTCCACATCTCCTTGATTAGCTTCCTAACTTCAACCTCTTTAAGTTTCTAATCTCACATCTTGTTGCTTCAAACATGGCTTCCATTGCTGCCTCCGCCGCCGTCACCGTTGTCGCTCGCTCTTCTGTTCTTCAGAAGAGCACCGTCGGCATCTCGGTTCCCGCTTTAGGTGACATTCCTTTTAATTATTGTGCATGCATGCATCCTTAATTGTAGTAAGTATTGTAGCTTTAGTTAGTTTCTTAAGCAGTATTAATTGTAACTTAATTGGTGATTGTAGAAATTGATTTCAATATTAGTCTCTCTTTTCATCGAAATAGATCTTCTCGAATTTCAAATGATTTTGGTTTTGACGTTAATTAGCTCTATCCACAAGAATTAGCTCAGTTAATAGTTCAATAGTTTTGTTATGCTGAAATTTAATTTAAAAAAACAAAATGCTTTAAAGAGAGATACTTTTGAGTTTTGATGCCGCATTTAAACGGGTATTAGGTAGTTTTGTTAACATTAGTGAAGAGAGTAACAACTAATTAACAACATATATTGCTTCACTTTCAAAAAATAAAAAAATCCAACTAAAATATTTACTCAACGTGAAAAATATTGACATCAATTTCCTGAAAATACGTTTCCTATATTCTTGTTGATACACACCAACCAATTAATTCCAAGTAGAGTAAAATTGTAAGTTGTAATTAAATATGTGTTGATCAGGATTGCCACAAATGAAAATGAGGGGTGGAAGAGTGAGATGTTCGACTGACGAAAAGGCGGTAACACCAGTTGGGATGGGGGTAGCATCCATGCTAGCAGCAGTGAGTGTGATGAGCGTGTCGAATCCGGTCTTGGCTCTTGTCGACGAGCGAATGTCGACGGAGGGTACTGGTTTGAGCTTGGGATTGAGCAACAATTTGCTTGGATGGATCTTGCTTGGAGTATTCGGTCTCATTTGGTCACTCTACACTGTCTACACTTCTTCTTTGGAGGATGATGAAGAGTCCGGTCTCTCTCTCTAAATAATATTACACTTTGTATGTGTCTGGACAGTTTGTATGCATGCATGGTGTTGGGGTTTAGATGATTGTTGTCTTATATTTTGATTGGTGATTTGTAATATGGCACTCAAATTAACCTTCTTATGTATTCGTGGAAGTGTTCTTCTGTTTATGTTTTAATATGTGGTTCCAGTTTGTTTCATAATTAAAAGATCTAAGTATTCAAAAGTAATCAAGATTAGACCTAAAGTCGTTTCCTAAAATGTTTACTATAGAATCACCATACTTCCAAATGATCATAATTTGATATTTGCTTTGTGTTTTCTAATTTGATCACCAATTTTACTTGCGTACATTTTTAGACCTTTTGTCATTCATGTTTTCGATTTTCTAGCGCTTTTCTTTTTCCGTTATGTTTATTTTGACCATATTCATGTTAATCAAGGATTCTTTTTATTACAAATAAAAAGAATTCATAAGCTTAGAATCTTTAAAACAATTTATAATAATTAATATTTTTAAAGAAACATTTTAAATAATATTTTAAAAATAAAAATTCTTACTATAAATTATTCTAAATATTGTGAGCTCATGAATTTTTCCTACTTATGATAAAAAAATTGTAATTAACATGGTTATTATAACTAAGGAAATGTAACTTCATCGAAATAGTAACAGGTGAAGTTCGTACAAACGCAAATTTGTGTGGTAAGGGTACCCTTAACGGGGGTGCCACGCCCGGGCGCCCACCCGGGACGCCCACCTGGGCGCTTGCCCGGGCGTTGGGCGTCTCGGGCAGACACTCAGGGTGCCCTCGGGTGAGGGGCACGTGCCCCCCCCCCCTTCGTTGATTTTTTTTAGATTTTAATTATTTAATGGATGTTTTGTTATTAATGGATTGTAAAATATTTGTTATTAATGTGGGGTAATAATTTTTTGCAAGTAATAAAAATTAAAAAATTTCAGAACCAACAATTTCAAGATCCAAAAAATTTCAAGTAATAACGCGACTATTATGCAAATTTTGGAGATATTCGCGAATTTATGGAAGATCGTCCTGGAACTTCAGCTGAGGAAACATCGTATTCGACCGATCGTATAGCGGATATTCACGAGTTTTTTGTCAATCAAGATCGAGTGCGTGAATCAACATTTGGATCTAAAAGGCGATTTAATCGAGCATATATGGCAACGCTACGGACGAGGAGCAGTTTGAAAATCGGTTAACGTAGTTGCTAATGTAGTATTTGAAAGTTGGGTTAATTACAGTTTGACCCCCTGAACTATGCATTGGTATCACTTTGCCCCCCTGAACTTTCAAAGTTAACAATTAACTCTCCTGAACTTTAATTTTGTAACACTTTGCCCCCTGAACTTCAAAAACTCATTATTTAACACACATTCGACGCTTTGTTTCCTAATTTTTTTGTTGTATCCCTAATACACTCCTAAACATATATTTACGTGAAAGTTTGGATCCAAACGGAGGTCGGATATGGTTGGAATTTGGGTCGGTTTGACACTCAATCCAACCCAAATTCCAACCATATCCGGCCTCCGTTTGGATCCAAACTTTCACGTAAATATATATATATATATATATATATATATATATAATATTCGAGTATTTCAAAAGTGTGATTACATTCCAAAAGGTTAAACAATAGATACAAGTAATCACTCCGACCTCAAATGAGAGAAAGCGGGATCAGGTAGCAGCGCTCCTCTTCTCGGTCACCACCCCTATCACTGATCACGGTCTGAAAAGCAAACATGCAACAATGCCTGAGTTTCCAGAAAGGAAACCCCGTATGCCAAACTCTACAATGCATGAACTGAAAAGCTCCCTAGCATGCAATTCTACCAACAAGAGAAACACCACAACCAAGCCGGGTTCCAGGGCTCTTTCACCCAACCACAGCACTGTAGGATTTCATGTTTAATTATAAATATATATTTTCGAATTTTTCATGTATAATAAGGATCAATTTTCAATTTTCTAGAATCTATTGCATGCATCGGTTTGTTTTAACAAACTAGTTTCAAAAACTCTATTAAAACAAACATAAAGGAGCTCCGAAATTCATACCTAGAAGTTCTCTAAAACTTCTTGAAGATTCGGAGACCGTTGGGATGCTCCTCGCTGCGCCGGATGCCTCCGAGTATTCACCAAACTCTAAACAAGATCGGAGAGAGGGAAGCTAGTCTCTCAATCTCCGATTGGGTTTAGAATTCAATTACTAACCCCTCTTTAATTCTCTTGAGAAGATGATCTCTTAAGAACTAAACTAAACTTAAGAATTTGTGGAATTTTCGTGGAGAATTAAGGAGAGAGATTTTGCATGAGAAGCAATATTAATTAAGATGTAGGAAGGCAATGAGATAACCTCTATTTATAGGTTCTCTCCAAATTACCTATTCATGTGCAACCTCTTGCCCATGATTTCATGCAAAATTCCATCTAACCATCCATTATTTATTAATAAATAATATTAGCCACGAATTAAATCAATTATGGACCAATTCCATGCATGATCTAATTAATTCTTAAATTAATTCTGCATAAAACCGTCTGGACCGGTCGACCGTTTCAAGGTGCGGTCGACCGCTCGAACCAATGTTTCGGTCGACCGTTCAACATTCGGTCGACCGTTCGTAACAGGAACTATTCCATCGCAATGTTCGGTCGACCGACCGATCACTTTCGGTCGACCGTTCGAACAGATGAAAATTCCCTGTTATCGGTCGAGACTCGTCCGGTCGACCGTGCCCTACCGGTCGACCGTTTACTGCTATCTGGTCGACCGTTTGAGCACTGTTTTGCAGACTTGTCAAATTTCGGTTTAACCCCTACAAAATTTGACATTTCGGGATTAGTAGTAAATTCACAACTTATGTAACATATTATCCTATGTAATGATCAATCATTACACCCTATAATATTTACATCACATATGAATTTAATTTAGATTCTAATTATGTTATTAATCACAACATAACTTTGATTTTGCTTTGTTCACCCCATGTGTCATATTTTCTACATGAAACCCGACACATCTTATGAACTCAAGATCCCCATTCCTTGTTTCCCAGTTTTGTGGTGTGACCTATTTGAGGATCTAAACTAAGTTGGCAGTGATATTAAGAGCTTAATATCACAAGTAATAAGCGGTATCTAGCTAAACATTATAGCTCCCAATTAGTTAGATGTCTTAATTCCACTCGAACCAAAACCCGATCCATTTAGTGATGGCGTGCACCACTTGTGTCCGTCCCTTGCCTCATGATATTAAGAATACACACAAAGTAGTATTGTGTCATCTTTGTCTTAGTATTCATTTCTTGATCTCTTTAAGCTAGTTATAAATATGTGACTTAACTCAAATCACATTGTGCACATTATAACTTTGCTTTATCAAGGGGCCCACTAATATCATCACTCAATTAAGAGGGGCAATGATAGTCTTTTGACTAACTATCTTCTCCAACAAAAGTTGTACTTAACCAACTAATGCCTTTACACTACACTCATCGATAGCTCAAGACACTAGTCTAATTAAGAACTCCTTAAGCGATCGGATATAAGTCTCATATCAAAGGACCAAAGACACAGTAAAATATTAATGACACAGAAACACATTTCTACAATATTTTACTTATTAGGTCTACTCAGTATACAAAAGTAATATTTTCCTCTTTTGCATACCCGTGTTGTCACTCACTTGTAGAGCTACAATGATCTATGACCAACACGACAATCTTAACTCGGTAATTAATGTTCCATGTTAGTTACCATGATTGCGAATATCTTTTGTTTTATGTAAACCAATATCTTTTAGAGCTCTACGGTTAAGGACCAAGAGCCTCTTCCTTAACACTTCTAAAAGACGAATAACATAAACAAGGAACAAAATGATTTCTCATTCAATTCATAATAATTGACATTTAAAAGTAAAACTTTTAGAACACATTCCCTTCAATCTCCCACTTGTTATTAAAGTTTTCTTTCTCATACATACTCAATGCATAAAACAATAATAACTAGGGTAAACCCCATTACATATCAATCATCAAGCCAATCTACATGGTTCCTCAATCCCATGGACTCGAAATGCATTTCGCCCTTGGCTTGGGATAAGGGTTTTGTGAATGGATCAGCTGTGTTGCTGTTGGTGTCCACCCATAACAGATTTATTTTGCCTTCGTCGATGAGGTCACGCGTCACGAAGTACTTACGATCCATGTACTTCACTTTGTGGTGTGATTTGGGATCCTTGATTTGCGAGATAGATGCACTATTGTCGCAAAATAGCTCTATTGGTCCCTCGCTCGAGGGAACTACTCCAAGCTCTTCAAGGAACTTCTTAATCCACACTCCTTCCTTGCTCGCTTCAGCGACAGCCATCACTTCAGAAGCAGTGGTTGAGTCGGCAGTAGTGCTTTGCTTCAAACTACGCCAACTCACAGCTCCACTATTCAGAAGGAAGACGTATCCTGATTGCGACCTTCTATCGTCTGGATCACTCATGAAACCTGCATCTGAGTAACCCTCAACTATTAATTCCCTTTGTCCTCCATAAACAAGAATCTTATCCTTAGTCCGGTTAAGGTACTTCAGGATATTCTTGACCGCAGTCCAATGCTCAGGACCTGCGTTGGATTGGTGACGACTTGTCACGCTTAGAGCATACGAGACATCTGGTCTTGTGCAAGTCATCGCGTACATGATCGACCCAATTGCCGAAGCATAAGGGACATCCTTCATGTACTCTAAGTCCTTACGTGATTGCGCACGTTGAGACTTCTTGAGTTGCACACCCATACTCATTGGCACATTGCCCTTTTTGGAGTTGTTCATCTTGAACCTTTCCAAGACCTTGTCAATGTATGCACGTTGACTGAGGCCAATGAGTCTACGGGGTCTATCTCGATATATCTTGATTCCCAAGATGTATTGAGCCTCACCCATGTCTTTCATCGAAAATGCAGATTTCAATGAACTTCTCGTTTGCTCAAGCAAAGGAATATGATTGCCCATAAGCAATATGTCATCGACATATAGGATTAGGAATACTACATGGCTCCCACTAACCTTCTTGTATACACAAGGTTCTTCCTTACTTTGAATGAAGTGAAGCTTCTTCACTTCCTCGTCAAAGCATTTGTTCCAACTCCTTGATGCTTGCTTCAATCCATAGATGGATCTTTGAAGCTTGCATACCTTCTCGCTATTCTTTGGATCTTCAAAACCTTGAGGTTGTACCATGTACACATCCTCCTCCAAGTTCTCATTCAGGAACGCCGTTTTGACATCCATTTGCCATATTTCATAATCGTGAAATGCGGCAATAGCGAGCATGATCCGAATAGACTTGAACATGGCAACCGGTGAAAAAGTTTCATCATAGTCAATTCCTTGAACTTGAGTGAAACCCTTCGCTACAAGTCTCGCTTTGTAGGTTGTCAAGTTCCCATCCATGTCCATCTTCCTCTTAAAAACCCATTTATTATGAATGACCTTTTTTCCCTTGAGGAAGGTCAACCAAGTCCCATACTTGATTATCATACATGGATTCTATTTCGGATTCCATGGCCTTAAGCCATAGTTTGGAGTCTTCCCTTTCCATTGCCTCTTGGAAGGTTAAGGGATCATTGGTATCTAGTACCATGATTTCATGAAGTCCCAGATATAAATCGGGTTTCTTCCTTTCCCTTGTTGACCTTCTAAGTTCTTTTGGTTCTTCTCGTGTCTCTCGAACTTCTTCCACAATTTCTTGAGGAGTGGGTTCACGTTCAACTCTTGAACGTACACTTGGTGGGGATGATTGAGATTCTCTCACAATTTCTTGCGAGGGTCTCTCACTCACGCTCCTACTAACCAAAGGAATCTCGGTTGGGCCTTCATGATCTTGAATGTCATCATTCATTTCATGATCTTGTAGAGTATCTTGAGTTTCCTCAAGCACAACCCTACTCCCACTACTTTTTACTCTTTCTAGAAATTCCTTTTCCAGAAATGTGGCATCCCTCTCTACAATCACTCGATTGAAGGTGATATGCCAAAAGTAGTATCCTCTTGTCTCACGAGGATAACCTATAAAGAAGCACTTATCCGCTTTTGGTTGAAGTTTGGTCGACATCAATCTCTTGACGTAGGCCTCACAACCCAAAATCTTGAGAAAATTGAGCTTAGGTGTTTTACCACTCCATAGCTCATAAGGAGTTTTCTCCACGGATTTGGATGAAACATTATTTAGTGTGTAAGCCGCAGTTTGTAGTGCATAACTCCAAAAGTAAAGAGGTAATTCCGCATGACTCATCATTGACCGAACCATATCGAGCAATGTCCTATTCCTTCTTTCGGATACCCCATTCCACTGAGGTGTACCGGGAGGGGTGAGTTGAGGTACAATACCAAACTCCTTTAGGTATGAGTCAAATTCGGCACTTAAGTACTCACCTCCACGATCCGTTCGTAGAGACTTGATTTTCTTGTCGAGTTGGTTCTCTACTTAATTCTTGAATTCTTTGAACTTGTCAAAGGATTCACTTTTGTTTCTCATTAGATAAACATAGCCATAACGACTATAATCATCCGTGAACGTAATGAAGTACCTGAAACCATCTCGTGCACTAGTACTCATTGGACCACATACATCGGAATGTATCAAATCCAACAAGCCACTCGCCCTTGGGCCTTTCTTCTTGAAAGGCTTTTTGGTCATTTTTCCCATTAGACATGGTTGGCACGTCTCCAATGATTTAAAATCAAGTACACCAAGAAGGTTAGCTTCTTGCAATTTCTTGATGCGCTTTTCATTTATGTGACCAAGACGATAGTGCCACAAGAGAGTATCATTCTCGTGAGTGGTCTTAAGTCTTTTGTTATTGATATTAAAAATTTGTTTATTATCCAATTCAAGCAAATAGAGACCATTCCTTATGAACGCATTTGCATAGAACACACCATTCTTCGATATAGACAAACAAGAATTTGAAATATTTATATTAAAATTATCCATATCCAGACATGATACAGAAATGATATTCTTGCTAATCGAAGGTACATAATAAACATTCTTTAGACATAAATTTAAACCACTACACAATTGAAGCACCACAGAACCTTGTGCAACCGCAGACACGTTCGCACCATTTCCGACCTTCAATTCTACCTCGTTCCTTACGAGTTCCTTCCTATCCATGAGTAGCTGCACATTAGAAACTATGTGAGCACAAGATCCGGTATCAATTACCCAATCCTGGACAGAGGTGGTTAAATTTATTTCAATAACAAATATACCTTTGGCCTTTTTGGGGCGCCTTCGTTCAATCACTCCGTTGTCAAGGTC
Organism: Triglochin maritima; assembly: GCA_963682175.1. Classification (NCBI taxonomy): domain Eukaryota; kingdom Viridiplantae; phylum Streptophyta; class Magnoliopsida; order Alismatales; family Juncaginaceae; genus Triglochin; species Triglochin maritima. Next base: position 33,989,237 of record OY821786.1, read on the forward strand.
TTCCTTGTACTTGGGGCAATTTGGCCGGATGTGTCCTTTTTCACCGCAGTGAAAGCACTCCGTATTGGGAGTTGGAGATTTCTGAGATTTCCCCCTCGAGGCACTCCCACGAGCACCTCCTACTCCCTTGCTCTTGATTGAACCACTTTTGGTAGATTTGCCCTTTCCTTTACCAATCTTATGACCCCTCCCATGGACGGCAAGGACTTGCTTGTCCCTACCCTTGCCCATGTCAACTTCAGCAGTTTTGAGAGCGTTGTGAAGCTCCTCAAGACTCACCCCTTTTTCACGCACATGATAGTGCATCACAAAGTCCTTAAAGGACGGGGCTAGAGAGCCAAGAATCATATCTTCAGCAATGTCCTCGGGCATTGGTGAAGAGAGCTTTGCCAACTTCTCAAGGTATTCTTGCATCGTGAGAAAATGCATAGATACCGATGTTCCCTCCGCCATATGGCACCTTGTGAGTGCGATGGTGGTCTTATAGCGCTCCTTTCGGGCACTATCCATGAACATCATAGATAAAGCTTCCATGGTCTTCTTGGGTTTTGAATCCAAGTATTTCGCTTGAAGCGAGTCACCCATGGATGCTAGCATAAGACCGTGAACTTGGTTCTCTTGGTCTTCCCACTTGGCTTTAGCCTCTTTCTCTTCATCGTTTAATCTCTCATTCCACTTTGGGATTGGACCTTCCAAAATGTGAGATAGTTTCTCAAACTTTAACACGATGTTGAGTTTGAGTTGCCAACTAATGAAGTTTGAGCCATCATTTGCTAAATGGTGTTTTTCTATCATGGATCGTACGATAGGTTGGATGTTCGACATTTTTCTACAAAATAAATCATACATGTTTTAATGCCAATTTTATGTTTTAATACACATGAATACATATATCGAATATATAAATATAAATGTTGCAAATTAAAATCTTGCCCATAAATGCAACAATCCAAGATCCTATTAATTGTAATATAGACTAGCTAAGGGCTATCGAATACATTACAATGTCAAGGTAAGAAATCCTTTTCTAATCACAACCTTTTTGAATTTTAGCAATATTTAGCATCTTCAAACTCTTGTGACTCTTGTCATTTTAATTATGAGGGAATACGACCTATCCTCGTAAGAAAAACTTTTTCCCAAAACCGAGCGAGGGCTCTAGGTAATGTTAAGAAAACTTATTTTCATTTGATACGAGATACGTTTATCTATTGTATTCACAACTAAACATACTTGGGGTTCACTAGGGTGAAACACACCTCATATATTTAATTGTGGCACAACAGACAACCTTTATATCTCCCACTATTCCCAAAGATAGAGGGAGCTATCTCCCGCTAAGGGCGAGCAGAGTATCCCTCGATCAATGGCTGCTAGTGGATGAAATAAGAAGGAAAACTATTCTTAATTTTTGTTGGACAATTTTAACATGTGATTTAGAATTTTAGGTTATCATGCATATTAATATTCATACACATCCTAACATTCACCATATTCATCACATGCATAGCAGAAATTAAAAACAGAAATTAAACATTCACACAATCCACATCGTGTGAGTTTATATGTTCCCTTCGATCCTCGATCCCTGATCTTCGATCCTTGATCGATGCGCTACAGCGGCGACTTCCTCTTGCACCGGAGATGTAGATTTTACAGAAAATAAACATGCTCCTCACATTCGATAAAACTGACTAGTGCAAGTCCTATGTAAAAACCTCTCATATGCTAATGCAACTATCTAAAAGACGGAAATAGAGAGAATTTTTGGCTTTTACATACATAAGCCCCTGTATAATAATAATTACATACATTTGTAGTGTCTGATTTGGAACATATAAACTCACAATCCTGCAAAGCAACTCAAGCATCCATGCACGCAATTGCTATAAACTACACAACCTAGTTTATCAAGCATCTAGAATCCCAAACAATTCTTTGAAAAACATTTTGAAATCCATTAAAAACATTTTTCATGCATCCATAGTTCACAAATTAATTATGAACCGCTGTCCATCCAATTTCCAATGGAAAGATGAATCGCAGTTTTTCGGTTTTGCTGATTCTCTTACAAAATAATCGTTTATACTTAAAACGAAATTATTGCAAGTTAGACTTATGTCCAAATCATAATTCTAGTAATTTCATGACATGTTTTAAACATTCAAAATATTTAAAACGAATTATTACAAAGAATTATTTCAACAAACATTTAAGGACCGAAAAACCGGTAAAACGAATTGTTTAAATCCTAGATGGTAAACTAAATTTGTTTACAGCCATGAATCATAAGAAAATTGAACCCTAAACTCTGATACCACTGTAGGATTTCATGTTTAATTATACATATATATTTTCGAATTTTTCATGTATAATAAGGATCAATTTTCAATTTTCTAGAATCTATTGCATGCATCGGTTTGTTTTAACAAACTAGTTTCAAAAACTCTATTAAAACAAACATAAAGGAGCTCCGAAATTCATACCTAGAAGTTCTCTAAAACTTCTTGAAGATTCGGAGACCGTTGGGATGCTCCTCGCTGCGCCGGATGCCTCCGAGTATTCACCAAACTCTAAACAAGATCGGAGAGAGGGAAGCTAGTCTCTCAATCTCTGATTGGGTCTAGAATCCAATTACTAACCCCTCTTTAATTCTCTTGAGAAGATGATCTCTTAAGAACTAAACTAAACTTAAGAATTTGTGGAATTTTCGTGGAGAATTAAAGAGAGAGATTTTGCATGAGAAACAATATTAATTAAGATGTAGGAAGGCAATGAGATAACCTCTATTTATAGGTTCTCTCCAAATTACTTATTCATGTGCAACCTCTTGCCCATGATTTCATGCAAAATTCCATCTAACCATCCATTATTTATTAATAAATAATATTAGCCACGAATTAAATCAATTATGGACCAATTCCATGCATGATCTAATTAATTCTTAAATTAATTCTGCATAAAACCGTCTGGACCGGTCGACCGTTTCAAGGTGCGGTCGACCGCTCGAACCAATGTTTCGGTCGACCGTTCAACATTCGGTCGACCGTTCGTAACAGGAACTATTCCATCGCAATGTTCGGTCGACCGACCGATCACTTTCGGTCGACCGTTCGAACAGATGAAAATTCCCTGTTATCGGTCGAGACTCGTCCGGTCGACCGTGCCCTACCGGTCGACCGTTTACTGCTATCCGGTCGACCGTTTGAGCACTGTTTTGCAGACTTGTCAAATTTCGGTTTAACCCCTACAAAATTTGACATTTCGGGATTAGTAGTAAATTCACAACTTATGTAACATATTATCCTATGTAATGATCAATCATTACACCCTATAATATTTACATCACATATGAATTTAATTTAGATTCTAATTATGTTATTAATCACAACATAACTTTGATTTTGCTTTGTTCACCCCATGTGTCATATTTTCTACATGAAACCTGACACATCTTATGAACTCAAGATCCCCATTCCTTGTTTCCCAGTTTTGTGGTGTGACCTATAGGAGGATCTAAACTAAGTTGGCAGTGATATTAAGAGCTTAATATCACAAGCAATAAGCGGTATCTAGCTACACATTATAGCTCCCAATTAGTTAGATGTCTTAATTCCACTCGAACCAAAACCCGATCCATTTAGTGATGGCGTGCACCACTTGTGTCCGTCCCTTGCCTCATGATATTAAGAATACACACAAAGTAGTATTGTGTCATCTTTGTCTTAGTATTCATTTCTTGATCTCTTTAAGCTAGTTATAAATATGTGACTTAACTCAAATCACATTGTGCACATTATAACTTTGCTTTATCAAGGGGCCCACTAATATCATCACTCAATTAAGAGGGGCAATGATAGTCTTTTGACTAACTATCTTCTCCAACAAAAGTTGTACTTAACCAACTAATGCCTTTACACTACACTCATCGATAGCTCAAGACACTAGTCTAATTAAGAACTCCTTAAGCGATCGGATATAAGTCTCATATCAAAGGACCAAAGACACAGTAAAATATTAATGACACAGAAACACATTTCTACAATATTTTACTTATTAGGTCTACTCAGTATACAAAAGTAATATTTTCCTCTTTTGCATACCCGTGTTGTCACTCACTTGTAGAGCTACAATGATCTATGACCAACACGACAATCTTAACTCGGTAATTAATGTTCCATGTTAGTTACCATGATTGCGAATATCTTTTGTTTTATGTAAACCAATATCTTTTAGAGCTCTACGGTTAAGGACCAAGAGCCTCTTCCTTAACACTTCTAAAAGACGAATAACATAAACAAGGAACAAAATGATTTCTCATTCAATTCATAATAATTGACATTTAAAAGTAAAACTTTTAGAACACATTCCCTTCAAGCACACACTAGCGTTACAGGGCTCTAGGGCTTTTTCACCCAACCACCGCAACACACTCGTCGCCAAGATAGGCTCCACGGTTTTTCACCCAACCGCAGCTACCACGACACGACCAAGGGCTCCAGAGCTTTTTCACCCAACCCAAACGTCCAAAGGCTTCATGGCTTTTTCACCCAACCCTTAACACGCGGTCCATACTCAGGCTCCAGGGCTCTTTCACCCAACCTGAACACACTACGGAGCTCCAGGACTTTTTCACCCAACCCCGCACAGACTAGCTAGGCTTCAGGGTTCTTTCACCCAACCGCAGCTGTCACACAGTTACGGGGCTCGAAGACTTTTTCATCCAACCACCGCAACACACTCATTTCCAAGCTGGGCTCCAGGGCTTTTTCACCCAACCACAACTCTCACACATTTACGGGGCTCCAGGACTTTTTCACCCAACCACCGCAACACTCGTGCTCACTAGCACACCTACCGGAAGAACATCGACACCACAACTCGCCCCACACGGATGATCACGACAACTGCACCTCACACGTGCAAAACTGGACAGAAACGGTCGACCGAATCTCACAAACACAGGGCAATTGCCTCGACCGGCACTCCATCGGTCGACCAATTCCCACCAACCACACTCGTTCGGTTGAACCAAAGTCAAGGACCGATCGACCGTTTAGAAGTCGCCTCCCAGGTTCAACGAACAAAACGACCAATCGGTCGAACGGCAAAGAGACCTCATTCGACCGAAAGTCACAAGGGAAAAATCCCTCACGCACAACAACGAATCCGGTCGAACCTCCGAGCACTCTCGGTCGATCGAATTCCACCAGGGAATTCCCCCAACTCTCACCAACAAATCCGGTCGAACCCCCGAGCACTCTCGGTCGACCAAATTCCACCAGGGAATTCCCCCACACTCAACATCAAGTCCGGTCGACCGAACCACCTTCGGTCGAACCAACCATCAATCCAACTTAAGTCATGTAAGATTTTGTGTCCCCATGTATGTATATATTTTAAAAGGTTCATCCTGATAAAAAAAAGGTTCATATATATCACCTAACAACTTGGATAAAAATGCATATAACACACTATTTCACAATATATGATGTACACTTAAATAACCACAAGATAATATGCCACAAGATAATATGCATGTCGAAAAGAAATATAAAAACATAAATAATTTTAATTATATAAGGTAGAATTAATATAGATGTGTAATATATACTAGGTTCAAAGTCTTAGTACTAAACTCTTAACTATATATTTATAACATAATATATATTGATTAATAAATAATATTTTATGTGGGTTGCGAGTTAAGCGGGACGAGTTGAGAGACAACTGCAACTCACCCTATTTATCAAGTAGGTCGGAGGGTGGTGGGTTGGTGAATTAGGATTTTTTTTGCCGCAACCCGCATTAGACAAGACAAGATAGGGTGGGGCAGGGCGGCGGGTTAAATCCGCCCCCATTTACAAGCCTAAATCTTCTAATTTGGATTCGAGCATATTACCTACAAATTCTGCATTGATTTGCCAACGCTTAATTTTGTGATTAATGTTGTGATGATGAAGTATCAATCGAACTAAACTAAATGCATAAGAAGCACCGCCGAGGTGGAAATTGAGAACAATTCTAATAATTATATATTAGTGTATCAAGCTCAAGAAGAATCTGCAAATAAAAAGTATATTATCAAAATTAAAGGGTGTTGACCAGAAAGAGTGCGTAAGCAGGCTGTAAGCGAGCCAAGTAGAACTCGGCTTCGTTAATTTTTGGGTTCGCTCGTTGCTCGCTCAGCTTGTTAATCTACCCTTCTTGCAGGCAGCATTAGACACCACAATGTAGCGCTTGCCGCCCTTGGCGAAATGGACGGTTGTGCTGATAATAGCACAGTAGACCACATTCCACACAATTTCTCTCGTAAAATCTATTGTCATGGGTTTTTCTTCAACTTTTGATGCTTCTTAAAAAAAATTAATAATTAATTTGTACACGTGTGAGTATGTATCACATTTTACTAGTAATTCTTGAATGACACATCAGCAAAACTTGAATGCTCTTTAGCGACTCCTGATCACTCACAATTTTTTGCATGGGTTTATTTTGTTGGTAAGCTCTTAGATTGCTATGATGTACTAGTAATTCTTAAGCAAACATTACGCAGAACTCTGCACAAAATACCTCACGAATTTTGTTTTCATAGCTGGATTTATGGTTTTTCTAATTAATAATTCTATTTCTATATCAAGATAAAGGTTATATGTATGAACCAGAACTTAACATATCATTAAGTTTTTTCTCTCTCTTTACACCCAAATGTTGAGGTACACTACAGTCTACACATATGCTGTCTTTATGGTCCTAAGAGTGGTAGATGGACACAAGAAGTAAAAAAAAACCGCAAGAAGAAAATATAGGAGGAAATTTAAACATGAAATGAGGAAATTGAGGAAAGAATGTAAAAGATAATAGCGCAAAACTTCAAAAAAATTATAGCTCTGCAAAAGAAACCGAAGATAACCTTTATTTCCTAGAACAAACCACATTGTGAATCCATAAAAACATCTTTCTTAACGTTAAAAGCCAATTGATGTAGAGATACATTAGAAAACGTATTATTTCCAAAGCATTAACATTAATCAAATCCAACTCATCAAACCAAATAAACCCTTTGCGTCAAACATCAACAGCTAAAGTAAATATCACACATGCAAAAAAAACTAATCAAAAGGACAATTACCTTCAATCCAATAAACATTATTGTGATTTAGACTTTGCCCCCTAACACTTCTGAAAGCTCTTATAAATATTGTTTTATTTCGAATTTACAATAAACACTCCTATCTAAATGGTCCCTTCAGATTTTCAAATTGCAATTGACTTATTATTTCGGATCAGTCCAAGCTCTTTACAATTAAGTCAAAGTCGATCATTTTGTTAGCCCTTTATATGAACAATTGACTAGATAATGAAGATAATTAATGACATGAAACGATAATATTAAGATTCAATTGTGACTCCCTGAGCAGAAGGACTCGTGCCCAACCCAGCAATTCGTGATACTTGGGTGGTTGGTTATATTGCCTTAATTTTTTCCTTAGCAACAATTGAATATTTAACTACTTCTGTAAGGACTGGACGTGGGGGAGTGGAGAGAGGAGTATGGTGGGTATGGTGAGGAGTATGGGGGGGTAGGTGTTGGTTTTTATATTTAAACCCAACCCAACCCTCTCTTCTCCCTTTCCTTCCCATTTCTTTTCCACCAAAACTCACTACCTCTTCTCCTTGTTTTTCCGGTGACCAGTGGAGGAAGAAGGCGGCGCGGAGGCTTCGGCGTGAGGAGGTCGCGCGTGTGGAGGCGACGGGCGTGAGCGTTGCTCCGGCGGATTCGTCTTTCTCTTGAGGTATGCCAAGCATTAGTGTGTTTTGTGGCTCTCCATGTTGGGGAAGTTTGGGTCGGTCGCGGGAGGTCGGAGACCTCGCCGGCGACGAGAAAACAACGTAAAATCCTTGGCTGGTGCGAGGTTGCTGTCGACCAACGGTCGACCGGTGCCTTTGGGCGGTCGACCGGTGCTAGTGTAAATTGATGTTTTTGCCCAGAACCGGTCGGACGATGCCTTGGGGCGGTCGACCGGTTATGCAAAATTTCGTGGGTTCGCGTTTGATGTTGCCTGTTTCCGGTCGAACGAGCCTTGTGGTTCGACCGGAACTTAAGTTATTTGTTGTTTACTGCTTGTTGGTTCGACCGATTAGTATATGCGTTCGACCGATTACATGACTTAGAATTACTAGGCTGACCCTGTAATGTTCGGTCGACCGGGACCCTTGAGTCGGTCGACCGATAGTTGAATTGATTTTGACTTAGTCAGACCTAGGATTTTGACCTGTCCGGTCGACCGGTTCTTCCCGCTGGTTCGACCGATTGGAGACAGAGTGTTGGGCACTTTGTTCGACCGTTTGGAGGAAATCCGTTCGACCGTTACTGTTGGTTTCGGTCGACCGGTTTGCCTGATTCGGTCGACCGATGGGGCACAGTACTGGTTTTCTTGTCCTAGTGAGATGTCAACTCTGTCCACGAAAACCCGTGTCCTCGCTTAGCGCGTGAGCCGGGAGGTGACGGTGGGTGCGTTCTGCATGCCTGCCCAGGGACCGCCGTGTGGAAGAGTGTGGGCATCTGGGACGTGTCGTCTCCACAGATGGAGGGCGACGTAGCCTTATGTTCTGACTCACAGTAGAGTAGCAGGCCTGAGGGATTGCGGATCCCAGTGCACGAGGTGCACGGCTCGTTGGAGCATGTTGACCCTGCGGGCTGTTTGAGCTCGGATCGCTCGTGTAGACGAGGCGATGATTGTTCCACCCGATGCTGTTCCGGGTGATGATGTTCTGCCGATGCTGTTCCGGCGGAAGTGCCGTCCGACGACGTTTCCGGGCGATGGTGTCCCACCGATGCTGTTCCGGTGAGGGTACGGACTGCCGACGATGTTTTCCGGCAGGGTAGTCTGGACGGGCTCCTCCAGATGAGTGGACCGACCTGGGCGACGGCCCCGTTGGTGAGGTGTTGACCTCGAGATTTCAGCTGATTTCTACTTCGCGCAGGCGTGCGGACGCTCCTCACCGATCCCTTGACTAGAGTAGTCGCGTGTGGGGTTCGTTGCGTACCTTCTGCTAGACCGTATGTGCCTACGGTAGGTCTCAGAGTGGGACCCCTTACAGTTTGCGGACAGAGGTCCTATGTTTACCCCGTAGTGGGTCTGTTTACCCGTTGAGGGATTGTTTTATGTATCGCATTGATGCCATGCCATGATGACTAGTATGATAGGTTTCATTGATAGTCTTGCATGCATGTAGGGGCTTGGTATACGGGGTTTCCTTTCAGGAAACTCAGGCATTGTTGTTGCACTTTTTCTTTCAGGACCACAGTAGGTCCGGGTGGGTGGTGACCGGGGACGGAGCGCTTTGGAGTCGGATCCTCTTCGGCATTTGCGAGATTGTACGACTACTTGTATTTCATTCCTGGTCATCTGGATTGTAGTTGTACTCCTTTTGTAAAACTCCTTGTATTTTGGGTGCACCCGGATTTATATATATTTTATATATTAGTGACGTTCCCGCCTTGAGTTGTCCGTTTTATTCGTTATTTCGAAATTTTAAATCTTCCGCTGTTTCGGGACGTTACAACTTGGTATCAGAGCGGTCGATTCCTGTGTCTTCGTCTAAAGAACCACCCTTAGGAGTAGTGTTAGAGGCATGCATTACTTTCTGTAGCTCATGCATGCATTGTTGCTTATTTGTTGATTGTTGTTATGGCAGATGCCTCCGAGGCGTGTGAGAGGTACGCCCCTGCCGCGTAGTTCCAGTGAGGGGACGGGAGGCGCGGCATGGGAGGAGGAGCGGCGTACGCTTTATGGCACTATGGACAGGCTGGGCGAGTTTCTGGAGCGTCAGGCTGCCCGAGCTGAGCAGGCAGGACCTGGTGCGGTGCACGACAGGTTCATGAGGCAGCATCCTCCGACGTTTGAGGGCGGAGTGGATCCTGAGCTGGCTGAGGACTGGATCTTCACGATTCAGAAGATCTTCCGTGCGATTGGATGTGCACCGGAGCTGCAGGTAGGTCTGGCTACCTACGTGCTGAGAGGTCAGGCGTCGAGCTGGTGGAGGAGTACATCTGCAGTTGTGTTCGCCGACCGAGATGATGTGACTTGGGAGGAGTTTCTGGAGGAGTTTAATCAGAAATACTTCCCGCCGCATGTCAGAGATGCGAAGAGAGAGGAGTTCCTGGTGTTGGAGCAGAGGGATATGACGTTAGCTGCCTACGTCGATCGGTACAACGCCCTGGAGCGCTACTGTCCAGAGATCTATGTTACTCAGGAGCAGAGAGCGAGGAAGTTTGTGAGGGGACTGAGGAAGCAGTTGAGGTCTCGTGTTCTCACCAGTATGCCGCGGACTCTGGCAGATGCAGTGGAGTGCGCGACGGTTCTTGATCGGGACTTCCAGGAGAACTACCAGGAGGCTAGGAGACCTCAGGGTAGTGCAGTGGGGAGTGCAGCTGGCCGTTCCGCAGTGGTGGCCGGCAAGAGGCCTCGGTCTGATGGGGGAGGAGCACGTCGGCCCGGGATGTGCAGTTCTTGTGGTGGAGCTCATCCGGGGCAGGAGTGTCCCCGTCGTACTGGAGCATGTCTGGGTTGCGGTCAGATGGGGCACTTCATTCGAGATTGTCCGCAGAGGCGGGGAGAGCCGAGTAGGAGGCCAGGACCGCCAGCAGCAGGCAGGAGCGGAGGCAGTCGCTCAGTTGCACCACCGGGACCGAGCAGAGTCGCCGGGCGGGTTTTCACCATCCAGGCTGAGGAGGCGAGGGACTCCAACACTGTGGTGGAAGGTACTCTTTCTGTTTCTGGTCGTGTTGCTAGAGTCCTTTTTGATTGCGGTGCCACTCACTCCTTCATTTCGGAGAAGTTTGCTGGCGAGTTGGGTCGGACCCCTGAGCTGCTGACTGTGTGTTTGGAAGTCAGTACGCCCATGAGTGAGGTGGGCACTGTGGGGAGCTTCCTCCCCGGCACCACAGTTGTTTCGGGAGACCAAGATTTTCCGGCAGATCTGGTCTTGCTACCGATGGAGGACTTCGACGTCATACTTGGGATGGATTGGCTGTCCCAGTACGATGTTCGGGTCTTTTGCCGCGAGAAGAAGATTCTGATTCCGAGGGAGGACCTGCCAGATATTGTGATCAGAGGGCTGAGAGGCAGAGGTCGGATTATGGTCTCGGCAGTGAAGGCACAGAGATTGATCCAGCAGGGATGCAGAGCTTATGTGGCTACACTGGTAGTGTCAGATTCTGAGTCGAGGAGTCTGGAGGACATAGAGGTGGTACGGGATTTCGCAGATGTGTTTCCAGTGGATATCCCGGGGCTACCGCCACACAGAGAGATCGAGTTCGGCATCGACTTGGTGGAGGGTGCGACTCCGCAGTCGAAGGCTCCGTATAGGATGGCACCTGCAGAGTTGGCTGAGCTGAAGAAGCAGTTGCAGGAGTTGATGGATACTGGGTTCATCCGACCTAGCGTCTCGCCATGGGGAGCGCCAGTCTTGTTCGTGAAGAAGAAGGATGGGTCGTTGCGGATGTGCATCGACTACAGGATACTGAATAAGGTTACCGTTAGGAACCGGTATCCCTTACCCAGGATCGAGGGCCTGTTTGATCAGTTACAGACGGCGAAGGTCTTCTCGAAGATTGATTTGAGATCTGGGTATCATCAGCTGAGGATCAGGGAGGCAGATGTTCAGAAGACAGCCTTCAGGACACAGTACGGGCACTACGAGTTTCTGGTGATGCCGTTTGGATTGAAGAATGCACCTGCAGCATTCATGGACCTGATGAACAGAACGTTCAAGCCATACCTTGACAGTTTTGTGATTGTGTTCGTCGACGACATCTTGGTGTACTCGCCGGACTGGGAGCGGCACCGAGAGCACTTGAGGATTGTGCTTGGCATCTTGAGGGATCAGCAGTTGTATGCCAAGTACAAGAAGTGCGAGTTTTGGTTGGATCAGGTGGCGTTCTTGGGACACATCGTGTCGAAGGACGGGATCTCAGTGGACCCAGCGAAGGTGGAGGCAGTGACGCAGTGGAAGGCTCCGACGAGCGTGACTGAGATCAGAAGTTTTCTGGGGTTAGCAGGCTACTACAGGCGATTCATTCAGGATTTCTCCCGACTTGCTTCTCCGCTCACGGCTTTGACGCGGAAGGGAGTTAGGTTTGCTTGGTGCCAGAAGTGCGAGGACAGTTTTCTTGAGTTGAAGCGACGGCTGACGACAGCACCGATCCTGACACTTCCGAGCGGCAGCGGAGGGTTTGTGATTTACAGTGATGCATCAGGGATCGGTTTGGGTTGCGTACTTATGCAGCACGGGAAGGTCGTGGCGTACGCTTCGAGACAGTTGAAGGATCATGAGAGGAACTACCCCACTCATGACTTGGAGTTGGCGGCGGTAGTTCATGCACTGAAGACTTGGCGGCATTATCTGTATGGGGAGCAGTTCGAGGTTTTCACCGATCACCAGAGCTTGAAGTACCTATTTTCGCAGAAGGAGCTGTATATGAGGCAGAGGAGGTGGCTCGAGTTCATTAAGGACTACGACTTCACCATATCCTATCATCCGGGGAGGGCCAATTCAGTTGCTGATGCGCTGAGCAGGAGAGTTGAGGTGTCGGTAGCGAGCCTCTGCGTTCAGGAGTGGAGATTGCTTGAGTCCCTGTCAGAGTGGAGGCTGTTTGCTGGGTCAGCAGAGGGGGCAGTGATTGCTGGTTTGAGAGTTGAGCCGCAGACTGTCTCGAGAGTGGTGCAGGCTCAGGGTACCGATGCGGAGTTGGCTGGTCTGGTGCAGTTGTCTGCTCAGGAGGGATCTGATTTCAGCATTGGAGCAGATGGTGGTCTGAGGTTCAGAAGCCGTATTTGGGTGCCGAGGGTGGATGAGCTGAGAGAGGAGATCATGGAGGAGGCACACCGAGCACGATATTCCATTCACCCGGGGAGCACGAAGATGTATAAGGACCTGCAGCGTAATTTCTGGTGGAAGGGGATGAAGCGAGACATAGCGGAGTTTGTGAGCAGATGCTTGGTCTGCCAGCAGGTGAAGATCGAGCATCAGCGACCAGCAGGACCGATGCAGTGTATCGAGCTTCCCGAGTGGAAGTGGGAGCACGTGACGATGGATTTTGTCACAGGATTGCCGAAGACGAGGAGATTCCACGACGCGATTTGGGTGATAGTCGATCGACTGACCAAGTCGGCGCATTTCTTAGCGATCAGGACCACGTTGCCTTTGGAGGGTCTAGCTAATTTGTACGTGGAGGAGATAGTCAGGTTGCATGGGGTGCCAGTGAGCATCATCACCGATCGAGATCCTCGTTTCACTTCCAGATTTTGGGGGAGTCTGCAGCAGGCTTTGGGGACGCGTCTGAGATTCAGTACAGCGTTCCATCCGCAGACCGATGGTCAGTCAGAGAGGACGATTCAGACCTTGGAGGATATGCTGAGAGCATGCACACTGGACTGGGCAGGGCACTGGGATGAGCACTTGCCGCTGATAGAGTTCGCCTACAACAACAGCTACCACTCGAGTATTGGGATGGCACCGTACGAGGCCTTGTACGGGAGGCCTTGCAGATCACCGGTATGCTGGAGTGATGTGGGCGAGAGGCAGTTAGTGGGGCCAGAGATCGTGCAGATGTATGCAGAGAAGGTGGATGTGATCAGGAGGAGACTGGCCACAGCACAGAGCAGGCAGAAGAGTTATGCAGATCGACGCAGACAAGCGCTGAGTTTCGAGGTGGGCGACCATGTGTTTCTGAAGATTTCCCCTGCCCGAGGTGTGATGAGGCTTGGGAAGAAGGGGAAGCTCAGTCCGAGGTATGTGGGGCCGTTTGAGATCCTTGACCGAGTTGGAAAGGTTGCCTACCGGATTGCTTTGCCACCGCAGTTTTCGGGTCTGCATAATGTCTTCCATGTGTCGATGCTGAGGAAGTATGTGGCAGATCCGTCGCATGTCATTGAGATTGCAGTTCCAGAGATTCAGCAGGACTTGTCGCTCGAGGAGAGGCCGGTCGAGATTGTTGATCGCATGGATCATCAGCTCAGGAGGAGGACCATTCCAATGGTGAAGGTCAGGTGGCAGCATCACAGCGAGCGCGAGGCCACTTGGGAGATCGAGGAGGAAGTCAGAAGGCAGTACCCAGAGCTTTTCGGTGAGTAGCTTGCTTTGATTTCGGGACGAAATCCTTTTAAGGAGGGTGGATTGTAAGGACTGGACGTGGGGGAGTGGAGAGAGGAGTATGGTGGGTATGGTGAGGAGTATGGGGGGTAGGTGTAGGTTTTTATATTTAAACCCAACCCAACCCTCTCTTCTCCCTTTCCTTCCCATTTCTTTTCCACCAAAACTCACCACCTCTTCTCCTTGTTTTTCCGGTGACCAGTGGAGGAAGAAGGCGGCGCGGAGGCTCCGGCGTGAGGAGGTCGCGCGTGTGGAGGCGACGGGCGTGAGCGTTGCTCCGGCGGATTCGTCTTTCTCTTGAGGTATGCCAAGCATTAGTGTGTTTTGTGGCTCTCCATGTTGGGGAAGTTTGGGTCGGTCGCGGGAGGTCGGAGACCTCGCCGGCGACGAGAAAACAACGTAAAATCCTTGGCTGGTGCGAGGTTGCTGTCGACCAACGGTCGACCGGTGCCTTTGGGCGGTCGACCGGTGCTAGTGTAAATTGATGTTTTTGCCCAGAACCGGTCGGACGATGCCTTGGGGCGGTCGACCGGTTATGCAAAATTTCGTGGGTTCGCGTTTGATGTTGCCTGTTTCCGGTCGAACGAGCCTTGTGGTTCGACCGGAACTTAAGTTATTTGTTGTTTACTGCTTGTTGGTTCGATCGATTAGTATATGCGTTCGACCGATTACATGACTTAGAATTACTAGGCTGACCCTGTAATGTTCGGTCGACCGGGACCCTTGAGTCGGTCGACCGATAGTTGAATTGATTTTGACTTAGTCAGACCTAGGATTTTGACCTGTCCGGTCGACCGGTTCTTCCCGCTGGTTCGACCGATTGGAGACAGAGTGTTGGGCACTTTGTTCGACCGTTTGGAGGAAATCCGTTCGACCGTTACTGTTGGTTTCGGTCGACCGGTTTGCCTGATTCGGTCGACCGATGGGGCACAGTACTGGTTTTCTTGTCCTAGTGAGATGTCAACTCTGTCCACGAAAACCCGTGTCCTCGCTTAGCGCGTGAGCCGGGAGGTGACGGTGGGTGCGTTCTGCATGCCTGCCCAGGGACCGCCGTGTGGAAGAGTGTGGGCATCTGGGACGTGTCGTCTCCACAGATGGAGGGTGACGTAGCCTTATGTTCTGACTCACAGTAGAGTAGCAGGCCTGAGGGATTGCGGATCCCAGTGCACGAGGTGCACGGCTCGTTGGAGCATGTTGACCCTGCGGGCTGTTTGAGCTCGGATCGCTCGTGTAGACGAGGCGATGATTGTTCCACCCGATGCTGTTCCGGGTGATGATGTTCTGCCGATGCTGTTCCGGCGGAAGTGCCGTCCGACGACGTTTCCGGGCGATGGTGTCCCACCGATGCTGTTCCGGTGAGGGTACGGACTGCCGACGATGTTTTCCGGCAGGGTAGTCTGGACGGGCTCCTCCAGATGAGTGGACCGACCTGGGCGACGGCCCCGTTGGTGAGGTGTTGACCTCGAGATTTCAGCTGATTTCTACTTCGCGCAGGCGTGCGGACGCTCCTCACCGATCCCTTGACTAGAGTAGTCGCGTGTGGGGTTCGTTGCGTACCTTCTGCTAGACCGTATGTGCCTACGGTAGGTCTCAGAGTGGGACCCCTTACAGTTTGCGGACAGAGGTCCTATGTTTACCCCGTAGTGGGTCTGTTTACCCGTTGAGGGATTGTTTTATGTATCGCATTGATGCCATGCCATGATGACTAGTATGATAGATTTCATTGATAGTCTTGCATGCATGTAGGGGCTTGGTATACGGGGTTTCCTTTCAGGAAACTCAGGCATTGTTGTTGCACTTTTTCTTTCAGGACCACAGTAGGTCCGGGTGGGTGGTGACCGGGGACGGAGCGCTTTGGAGTCGGATCCTCTTCGGCATTTGCGAGATTGTACGACTACTTGTATTTCATTCCTGGTCATCTGGATTGTAGTTGTACTCCTTTTGTAAAACTCCTTGTATTTTGGGTGCACCCGGATTTATATATATTTTATATATTAGTGACGTTCCCGCCTTGAGTTGTCCGTTTTATTCGTTATTTCGAAATTTTAAATCTTCCGCTGTTTCGGGACGTTACAACTTCAGGTTTGGTCATAGTTTTTTCTAACCTCAGTGGTGCACAATAATTTCTTTTAAATGGGTTGAAATACAGTTTGAGATTATCATAACCGTTTAGTTTGAATACAATTACAATTACGTGAAATACATTATCTTTTTTGGGGTAATGGGTAGGAGATTTCGTAACTGTTTCATTTAATTGTTTGAAATTATCGAGTAGAATAATAAAATAACTTATACCATTTTGTATCTATCCTTATTGATGGGAAGACATTGCCCACCAAATTGGCTGAGGCCATCTACGTTCTCCCGTCGTATTTGGGCAAGACAAACATCAAATGTTTATAAATAAAAAATTGACTTTCTGCTCAAGTAGCCCAACATCTACAGAGAGAAAACTCATTTTGACATCTTTTGAAAAATATGTTTATTTTTTCAATTCTTCTCAAAATACCCCTGCATAAATCGGGAGATTACTAATAGGGGTGCACATGGGTCGGGTTGGGTCGGGTTTGGGCCTCAACCCGACCCAACCCGAAATTTTCGGGTTGGGAAAAAATCCAACCCGAACCCGAACCCGACCCGGTTCGGGTTCAACCCAACCCGACCCGAAATTTTCGGGTTGGGTCGGGTTGGGTCGGGTTGAACCCGAATTTGGAAATTTTTGGGTTGGGTTGGGTTGAATCGGGGTTATTTTCGGGTTGGGTCGGGTTTATTTTCGGGTTGGGTCGGGTTGGGTCGGGTTGGATCGGGTTTATTTGGGAAAAAATTAAAAAAAAAATAAAAAAAAATAAAAAAAAATAAAAAAAAAATAAATTTCGGGTTCGGGTTGGGTTGGGTCAACCCGACCCCCTCAACCCGAACCCGACCCGAAAATTCGGGTTTTTGATTTTCCCAACCCGACCCGACCCGAACCCCTCCTCAACCCGACCCAACCCGACCCGACCAGTCGGGTTCGGGTTGGGTTTCGGGTTGAACCCAACCCATGTGCACCCCTAATTACTAACATCCTCTAGAACTCTCTCTGTCTCAATATTTTAAATTGTTTTAGAAATCAATCGAGTTCGATCGTACTCAACTGTATGTGATTGACATCATTTCATGTTTATATTTGTATCTTATATCCATTATCTTACACCTAAGCAATGCTACGTGACGAGTTTTATGTTTGAATTTCAGAAATAAATAGGTTTGAAGAGATGAAGCATAAAAGGACCCAAAAGCAGGGAAAATGACTGAATTGTGAGACCTGTGGACTAAGATGCAAGGGAGAAGGACCTAAACGTAAGACCGAATGACCAAAGAGCAAAACAGAAAACTCCACACCATCATGGGGAGTATTTTGGCAATTTGATTCGGGTCGAAGCTCCAATAAACAAAGTATATGCATCAAAGACCAACAACGACATCCAGAAAAGCCCACAACAAATTCGAGATGGATCCAGAACCGATAGACCGCCAATTGGCGGTCTGTTTGGCTCCGAATCCGCTAAGCTTTGGCGGGCATGTGTATTAGAGTGTGTTTATTCTATTTCTGGTATATGTTTAGTCTCATACCGGGGATTGTCCCGGATTACCTTTTTCTATGGCTATAAATAGAACTCTTCACCTTCCATTGTAATCACTTCACATTTTGGTAACTATTCTTCCTACTTGAAGTGAGACCTTGAAGCAAACACTGAAGTGGGAGAATGCTACCTGTATTGTGAGTCATTTTAATAATAAAAGTTTCTTTGTTATATTGCTTGTTTTGTGTTGGTTGATTTACTTTGTTTAATTTCATGTTTAGTAATCTTAGTAGCTTAGTTAATATGTTTTCCTTGCTTAGTGTAATCATTAGTTTAATGGGTAGTGAGTAGTTTCATCCCCTTTGGGGGTGGAGCAATGTTTATACATGTTATGTAGATAGAATGAATGCTAAACTTTTGTGTATGTGAAAAATGTTAGTATACTTGTTTGATTAAAAAAATACTTACTTGATGGTTTCTGTCATAGTCTTAGGTACATTCGATGCTTGTCTAAGTGTCTTAATAACAAACTTGTCATGCTCATATTAATCACCTAGGTTAGTACTTTGAATGATAGGTCTTGTCATTAGGTACTTCTTATGCATAGCAAACACTACATACACTTGTTCTTAAAGAATGCATTCATCACCACTCATATCATGTGTACACACACTCCACCCCTTAGGGGATTTAGATTCCTGATTTCTAGCTTCTCTTTCTAGCTTCTCTTTCTAGTAGTTCCCTAGCTTAGTTTAGTTTAATTCGTTTCATCTTTTCATGTCCTCATTTCTAGTTCATTTGTTTAGTTTAGTTAGTTTAGTGTAATCAATCTATTCTTCTCTTTCTTTCCCACTCGCCTTCGAACGAACCAAAAGTCGACACACCTCCCTATGGATCGACCCGTATTTGCCACCGCTTCAACGCGGTCGTGCACTTGCAGTTTAATTAAAACGTATCAATCAGTATGCGATAGATAGCGTGGGTCTATGTGTATGCTCGATAGTTGTATTTGGCTATAGTTTGGTTGAACTAAATATGTGTTATATAGAAACTTGATACGGGCTTGATGCTCAACATGAAAAATGTTCACATGTCGAAGTGAAACGTCCCACGACAAGGGACGGGTCATTATTATGCAAAGAGATGCAAATGTTCGACATTCATTCATTTTGAGGACACAACCTTTCATTATTGCGCGAAAAGGCGCAACCCTTCATTACATGGTCTACAAAATCAGAGGTTAGGGTGTCAACTATTTAGTTGTGTATTCGATCCCCCCCCCATTTAGTTGTGTATTTGATTCGTCGCCCCACCCAAAAAAATGGTCTTCTAACACAATGCGAACGACAACTACTCTGACGAAGCTGAGCACATCTTCAATGGACCAATATGGGGACGTTGTCCCCCTATTGAAATACCGAGAGTTTTACCTCTACCCTATCTCACTTGTAGGTGTGGTTTGAAGGCAACAGAGCTGTGGTCCAACACTCCGAACAAGATTAATAAAAAAGTTGTATGTCTATGGCTCCTCGGAGCTAACCCTTTGTTGTCAGTACTTTGTCTAGGACGATGGAATACCAGTACCACTAATGGAGAAACCCAACTAGAGAGTAAAGTACCCAGGGATGCGTAAGCTTCTCTAGAAGGTTGTTAAGTTGAGTCAGAGCCAAGAGAAACAAAACTATCATTTGGGCTTGCAGACGACATCTGAGCAGATCATTCTCTTATAATTGACTTGGAAGAGATTTATGATTTTCTAGTTTTATTTATGTTTATTGTTTTATGTTTTATTAGGTTGTATGATATGTACTTTTGGGCTAAATTACGTTTACCCCTTGCCTAGTGTGATTTGTGAGAGGTTCGTGGAACTTGTTGTCCACCTACGTTGTGATAAGTGGTCGTTAGAGCGTTGCTCACGGGCTTGGGCATGTGGTGGGGTGGTGAGGATTGTTGGAATCGATGATCCCTAATTATCTAATCAACTTATGCTTAATCCCTACTCAAATAAACAACCCTTAATCTAGCGAACAACCCTCGCCTAACTTGGAATTCTCTTCTCACAATCCGAGAAAGATATTTTGGGCTTTCACTGAAGTCTCTACTCTTTGTCTTGGGCTTTCACCAAGACCCGGGCTTCTTGACAATAAAGTTTGAGTGTAACAACACTTTTTAACTTGAGCACACTTTGAGTATGATATTGAAATGATTAAAGATATGGAAGTTTAAGGCTTGAAGTATAGGATTGAGAGTTTTAGGAGTTGGAGATTTCTCTCTAATGTATGAGACAATTAGAAGTGAGAGATATGTCTAAACAAAGTGTTTTAACCTCTATTTATAGCTCTTTAAGATTTCTAGCCGTTGGGGAAGAATTACTTGAATTGTGTGTAAGATACACAAAATAGAAATTTAGTTCTGCAATTTTGTCCCTCAACAGTCGACTGAATCAAGAAGCACGATTGATGAGAATTAAATTTATACCGCAAGTGCACGGTGTCAATGAAGACGTGGCAAATACGGGTCGAACACAAGGAGGGAGAGATTTTGTTATTAGTGTGATTTTCGATTAAGGAGAAGAAGGAGAGAAGAAATAATTGGGTTTTGAGATTTTTGGATTTTAATTATCTAAGGCAAGAAACAAGAACAATTAAAACTAAAACAAGAACAAAGATGTGAATTCCGTCGGGTGGAGGTTTAGATTTAAGGTTTAGATTAGAGAATTTAGAAACTTATAATAAATCATATTAGTTATAAAGCATTACATGATAAATGATTTAACATAAACTCAAGTAATCAAAATATACTAACACGAAATTAAAATAATAACATTCATTCATGTTCTCTTCACCCTAATCCGTCACCTCCACCCTTTGGAAGGAGTTAGAAACTCATAGAGGGAGGAAGAAGGGGTCCTTGAGACATTACAAAAGAAAACTAAAAGTAAGAAATAAAAGACAGAATTTTATTAATGAAAAGAAGAATACAAAACTAAGATTAAGAATAAAAACTACCACCAAAGACTAAGGACCCTTCTAACATCGTTCTCGGGTCTATTTATAGTTGCTACAAGGGATCTAGGTATAATATTGGAAATTACACGTGTCCAGACACGACTGGACGAAATTGGAGCACACAGATCGACTAGGGGGCGGCGGAATCGCCGCATGGTGTGTGTGATCTGCGGTGGAATCGCCGCACATCATGCTCTGATTTGGTCCAGATTTTGGTTGAATGTTTATGGTATGATTTGATCCTCCTTTACGCGTCTGGATTGATTCTTTTCATTCTTTTGAGCTCCGGATTAATTCTTTTATATATTTGAAGATCCACATTGATTTTTTCTTTAGATTTTCTCCAAGATAATAAAAGCTACTCGTGATTTGCAATAAGGTCCTTGTCTTTTTGCAATTGAGTCCCCAGCTACTTTTATGCTCAAGTCCTTGTTCTTTTTGTGATTAGGTCTTGAATGCTTTTATGCTTGGATACATTTCCATTTGAAACCCGATAAGCTTGAACTTGATCTTTATGATAGAAATGAGTCTTTTGCACGCGTTTATGCTCGGAATGTGGGTAATTTGCATTCAGGTCCCTGTATTCTGTAAATAGGACTAAACACATACCTTAGTAGCATTTATTGATGTAAAAGTAATCTAAATGAAAGACATATGATGCAATGTATGCAATGCATCAAATACCCCCACACCTAGATTTTGCTAGTCCCTAGCAAAACGGAAAATAAGAAAAATAAAAACAGGGAAATCCTAACTCACTTTCGTAGGAATCACGGTTGCACTTAGCATGTGCAACAAGCCTTTAAACCTCCAAGTTTCCTAGGAGGAGGAGTGTTGTCTCATGAGGGTTTTCAGCGGATATACCCACAAAATCCTAAATCAACGTTTCATTAATAGTTCTTAATATCCCTACCTCAACCTTATACATTTCACTAAGAATTTTTGCATGCTCATTATATAAATCTAACTCATTAAAAATATAACTTGGTCTTTGTTCCTCCAACAGTCACACCACTAACCCTTCTACACATGTTTATCACTTGAATTATTTTGCACGCCTCCTCTGGTGGTGAAGTATCATTCGGATCAACCATGGCATGGATCATTCTTTTAGCTTTGGGCCTTGAGTATTTTTTTTTCTTTTCTTCCGTGATTCAACACATTTGCTTTTTGACACTTTTACCCTTTTTGCATTCGTGTAGCGAGTTTGGTCGATAATCCCGAGCTGTTACACTCAAGTTACCGGGTTTCAAGATACCCCTACGGACCAGTGACTCAAATGCTTGGGCTTTTGTAATCATTTTGCAAAATGTGTTTTCTTCACTTTATTCCTTTATTTTTATTTTTATTTTCCTCAAGGCTTAATTGCTATTAGAAGTTCACACTTCCCGGTATATTTTCCTCAACCTCTGCTTTTTATCAACCACTTCAAAGATTTGATTCATCCAATTTAAGTGCATACATGTCTTAAAAGGCAATGAGTTATTTCTTTGGAACTTAGATTTATGTCATAATTTCTACAAGCAGAACTATATAATAAGGAACAAAAACTCAATGCAATTTGTACACGGGTTTTGACAGTTTAATCTTAAGCTATGTCATGAAACATTGATTTTTTTTCTTTTTTTTTTAAGAAATAAAAGACAGATCTATAGATAAATATATACATAAACACCCCCCACACCTAAATCATGCATTGTCCTCAATGTATGCAAATATAAAGCAAATGCACTTATTACCTTGGTGAACTGCGGTGGAAGGATGGAATTTGCTCAAAGTCAACCATAGTCAGAACTGGATTGAATGACACCATATTGGTGCATGTATCCAGTTGAATTGTTCCCCATGTTGCAATGAGATTCCTGAGTCACATGTTCCACACCCCTCACATAAATTGGTTCTCTTATTTGCTCGAGTGACGGTGGGTGTGTAGATGAATTCCTCCCTTTTTTCTTACTTCCTTTTTGATTTTGTGATGATTCAGAAATATTATAGATTCGTGATTTCATCACAACGTCACTTTGATTGCATATTATTTCTGGCTCACTATCAATATGAAAGATATTAAATTCAGCTTTTAAGTTCCCAAAAGATAATTGCATGAGCCCATTTTGACAGTTTATCAATGCTTCCGAAGTGGCTAAAAAGGGTCTGCCTAGAATTACAGGGATTTGTCGATTAGGATTTACAGCAGGTGCAGTATCTAGTACGACAAAATCCACTGGGTAAATGAAGTCACCAACCTTGATCAAAACATCCTCGACTATACCTCTTGGTTTCTTAATAGAACAATCAGCAAATTGAAGGGTTGTCTTAGAGGGTTTTAGTGGACCAAGGTTCATTTGCTCATAGACAGAGTACGGGAGTAGGTTAACACTAGCACCAAGGTCTAGAAGGGCTTTGTTGATAAAAGTATCTCCTATTACACATGAAATTGTGGGACATCCAGGATCCTTATATTTTATAGGAGACGAGTTTGACAGGATAGAGCTTATGTTTGCAGTTAAGAATGCCTTCTTTGGTACGTTCGTTTTTCGCTTTTTAGTGCACAGATCTTTTAAGAATTTAGCATAAGCATGTATTTGTTGAATCATATCTAAGAGTGGAATGTTCACCTTAACTTGCTTAAATACTTCCAAGATTTTCTCTATTTGTGCACTTGAGTTCTTTTTGAGTCTATTAGGGAATGGAGCTTTAGGAACATAGACTCGCTCAGGTTCAGGTTGAGCTATGGGTTCAGGTTGAGTAGGTGGGTTGGGCGTTTCAGATTGGACGTCAGGCTCAATGGTCAGGTCATATGTGGGTGCTTGATGGCTAGATTGATTGGACACTCTAGGATTTACCACATTGTTATCAACTTGTCTTCCGGATCGTAATGATACTACTGTATTTATTTGTTGGAACGGTCCTTCCTCATTAACCATTTGAACCGATCTAGGGTTGTTATTTCCTGAAGGTGCTTGATAGGATTGATATGAATTATTATTAGATCTAGGGTTCACCTCAGGTTGACTTGGAAACCGACCCTTTTCTCTTTCACCTACTATTTGTGCTAGTTGGCTGACTTGTGTCTCTAGCCTTTGGAAGGTCTGGTTGGTTGTTTGTATAAAAGTTTTCATCAAATTTTCCAAGCTTGTCAACCTAACCTCATGATCGTTATTGTTACTAAACCCAGATGATGTATTATTTTGGTTATACGGGTTTGGTTGTTGTCTAGGAGGTTGACCTTGTTGGCTTGATGAGAAATTGGAATTATTACGCCAACCCGAGTTATAGGTTGATGCGTATGGGTCATTTCTAGCATGGTTATACATGGCATTAACTTGCTCCCATTCCGCACAGTCCTCCATTACATGACCAGTCTGACCACATCTAGAGCAAGGGATAGACGAGGCTTGATTCACTCGGTTTTGGGTTCGTAGCTCTAAACTTTCCATTCTGCGCATAAGGGTAGCTAGTTTTGCTTCAGCCGCTATGTTGGCATCTACAGCTAAGACACCTGGTTTGGGTTGGCTTGCTATTCTAGATCCAATACTTGGGTTAAGCGGTGTTCTAGCATTGTCCCATTGCATACTGTTTTCAGCTAATTCCTCAAGAAAAGTCCATGCATCATTTTCATTTTTCGACATAAAGTTCCATTGGCTTACGGATTCTACCATAACCCTAGATGTGGGTGTCAATCCCTCATAAATAATTTGGCATAATTGCCATCTCGGAATTCCATGATGAGGGCATTGGGTCAGAACACTTTTAAATCTTTCTAGATAGGAATAGAACGGCTCGCTCTCAGACTGAACGAATGCAACAATTTCATTCCTAATCCTCATAGTCTTATGGTTGGGGAAATATTTTTTCAGGAATACTTGAACAAACTCAGCCCAACTCCTAATAGATCTTTCGGCTAGACTATATAGCCATTTCTTAGCGTCATCCTTCAGTGCTAGAGGCACGAATTTCAGACGCACTGCCTTCTTAGGAATATGTTGGTATTGCATAAGAGAGCAGATTTCCTCAAATTCTCTAAGGAAGAGATATGGGTTTTCCCTAGAGGTGAACTTAGGCAACATACTCATGTATTGTGCCTTAAGTTCGAAGTCGCGACCCGGTATGGTGGGCATAACGATGCACGATGGCTGAGCAGCCATCGCTGGATAGCATCGATCCCTCAGAGTTATGGGTTGCACAACAGGTGGGTCCACTACGTTCTCACCCATTGGATCTAGGTGGGGTGGTGCAACAGGTGGATTGGGGCTAAGTTCCAGACTCGAATCTAGATGAACTCGTGAGAGTCGATTACTCAAGTCCCGAATCCAAATCTGAGTGCACCGGGCTGAATCAATTTTTGAATTCAAATTCGAAATTTAAATTCCAAATTTAATTTCAAGAATTAATTACATTTTTTTTTAATTTTCGTTTTTTTTATGTTTTTTTTTCAAAAGGGAAACAAACAATAGAATGAGGCAAGATGAGAAAGGAATCCTAATCTAGAGAATTTAGGTGAGAAGAGAAAGAAGACTCAGATGAGAAGGGAAACCTAACTCTAAAGATAGAAAGAGGGTTGGTTAGAAAATTCCTAAGAAAACACGGTTCAAACAATCCTAGACCTAGTGTCGCTTAGATCTAGACGACTCCTAACTGGTTGAGTCGAATTGATTCGCTTGATTCACCTCCCTCACTAATCAAATCAACTTGGCCAGGCCGTGTATAGCTAGTGGGGGCGCTTCCGACAGAGTCGGTGCCAATTAGACAACCACTTCGCTTGGAAGACTTACGTCAACACAAAAACACTTTCTAGACACCAAATTAAATTCAATCGGCTTCAGGTCATAGCAAGTCAAACCAATTCTTCTCCTTAAATGAGTCCGAGTCCTTAGGGGTCAATGTCTAATTGATTTTAATTTAAGGTTTGGGTGACACTTTGGGATTGTTGTTTGTGGGCTACGAAAGGGTGATGAAATCCCCACCGTATCTTTGCCTACGGAGTTGCCCTTAAGATAGTTTAACTTAGATCTAGCAAAGATAGTCAAACAATGGCCTTTAATTGGGGGCAATTGCAATGTTGTATGCAAACTAAATTATATGCTTAAATGCAATCGTTAAAACGCGATACGTACCTTGCCTCCAGCACTCTTCAACAAGAATTAATTTGCAAGAATTTAGCAAGAATAATGCATACAAAACACTAGATGATGCATGCAGTAAGGCCTTTCTAATTTTGCCAATTTTAGGTCAGAGTTGAATTATTGCCAATTATGGAATTTTTCCCTAACACATGCAGTTCTATGAAAAGGAAATTTTCTGAAACTAGAAATTACGAGGAAAAAGGCAACAAAGGTTACCTACGCAATGCTCAGTCGGGTTCGCCGCCCGCTCTCGAAATTTCAGAAGCTCCACGCGTCCACCCAGAGATGGTGCTAACCCCAGAAAAATTTGAAGCCCAGATGCTTCAATTGTGCGGCGATTCCACCGCAGGTTCCTCCTCATGTGCGGCGATTCCGCCGCCCTTGTTGTTCAGACTGCGCTCAGATTTCGCCGCGCGCTCTGTTGTCTCCTGAAACACAAATCCAAATAGTTAGATCACGCACAAGATAAACAGAATAGAATCGAAATCAACAAAAAAACAAAATCTGCGTCGCCTCCCCAGCAACGACGCCAAAAACTTGATGAGAATTAAATTTATACCGCAAGTGCACGGTGTCAATGAAGACGTGGCAAATACGGGTCGAACACAAGGAGGGAGAGATTCTGTTATTAGTGTGATTTTCGATTAAGGAGAAGAAGGAGAGAAGAAATAATTGGGTTTTGAGATTTTTGGATTTTAATTATCTAAGGCAAGAAACAAGAACAATTAAAACTAAAACAAGAACAAATATGTGAATTCCGTCGGGTGGAAGTTTAGATTTAAGGTTTAGATTAGAGAATTTAGAAACTTATAATAAATCATATTAGTTATAAAGCATTACATGATAAATGATTTAACATAAACTCAAGTAATCAAAATATACTAACACGAAATTAAAATAATAACATTCATTCATCTTCTCTTCACCCTAATCCGTCACCTCCACCCTTTGGAAGGAGTTAGAAACTCATAGAGGGAGGAAGAAGGGGTCCTTGAGACATTACAAAAGAAAACTAAAAGTAAGAAATAAAAGACAGAATTTTATTAATGAAAAGAAGAATACAAAACTAAGATTAAGAATAAAAACTACCACCAAAGACTAAGGACCCTTCTAACATCGTTCTCGGGTCTATTTATAGTTGCTACAAGGGATCTAGGTATAATATTGGAAATTACACGTGTCCAGACACGACTGGACGAAATTGGAGCACACGGATCGACTAGGGGGCGGCGGAATCGCCGCATGGTGTGTGTCATCTGCGGTGGAATCGCCGCACATCATGCTCTGATTTGGTCCAGATTTTGGTTGAATGTTTATGGTATGATTTGATCCTCCTTTACGCGTCTGGATTGATTCTTTTCATTCTTTTGAGCTCTGGATTAATTCTTTTATATATTTGAAGATCCATATTGATTTTTTCTTTAGATTTTCTCCAAGATAATAAAAGCTACTCGTGATTTGCAATTAGGTCCTTGTCTTTTTGCAATTGAGTCCCCGGCTACTTTTATGCTCAAGTCCTTGTTCTTTTTGTGATTAGGTCTTGAATGCTTTTATGCTTGGATACATTTCCATTTGAAACCCGATAAGCTTGAACTTGGTCTTTATGATAGAAATGAGTCTTTTGCACGCGTTTATGCTCGGAATGTGGGTAATTTGCATTCAGGTCCCTGTATTCTGTAAATAGGACTAAACACATACCTTAGTAGCATTTATTGATGTAAAAGTAATCTAAATGAAAGACATATGATGCAATGTATGCAATGCATCAACGATCGACCATTTCTTTTAGAATAAATAAAAACGTTCGAACGAGCTAGAGAACGGTCGAACCAACTAGGCTCTGACTTAAGTCATCGGTTGAACCAGGTCAATGTTCGGTTGACCGATCTAGGAGTTTTTGCTAAGGTAAAGGTGTAACGGTCAAAAAAATATTGGTTACGTTCAACCGAATATAACATGCACTTTGGGCTCAAGAAATGCGTTCATCTGGTCGACCGGAATAAGGTCAACGTTCGACCGTTGGCCAATTGCATTTTAAGGGTAGGTTGAATTTATACGATTATGGTCGTTGTATAATCTGACAAAGTATAACGGTCATCCAAAAATGCGGGAATGGTCGACCGGTGGAATAAGGAAAATTCGCTTAGAGAGTCTGTTATAAACGGTCGAATTGAGAATTCGTTCGGTCGACCGTTTAGCATAGGGAAACTAGGTTTGGTTTTTAGTGATTTTTCGACTAAGGTTTGGTTGACCTATTGATGTACAATTGATGCGAAATTTTGTGTGTGACTTCTTGAAAGAATCTAGTGTGTATGTGAGTAAGTTTTAACTCTTGTATGCTCAAGATTACACAAGTTCCTGAGACTCAAAAATAAAGTAAATTACATGTTTTTAAAAGTTTTGATTACATGTCTTGACTTCATTCCATTCTTCTTGAGTCTTGATCACTTATAGATGTTAACACAATACAATATATCTTCTATACATTATGTGTGTTACTCTACATTTGATTGTGATTAAGATTATGTTTATTAAATCATCAAAAATGGATTTAGGCCAAAAAGCCAACAAGGATGGCGTGTGAGGCACATATGACTAGAATATATGGGTTTCCCCCTGTATTGTGGCGGTTCGGGAGGGTCTGCCCACGTTGTGATGAGTGGTCGTTAGAGCTGGGCTCACGGGCTCGGGCATGTAGCCGGCTCCCGAAGGTGGATGCAGAACTGGTCAGGTCACCAATGTTGTGACGAGTGACCGTTAGGGAGCGTTGCACATGGGCTCGGGCGCGTGGTTGGAGTAAGGCGTTGCGTTGTGGATCAGATACGCAGTCTTGTCTAGGGTCCACGCTTCACATGATTGGGATGTGTGGTCGTCTTGGGATGTGTGAAAGTCTACTGTGAGATATGGTTAAGTATTGCCTTGTGGATCAGATGTGCGATGGTGTCAAGGTGCATGCTCGGCCTTGTGGGGACGCGTGGTTGCTTAGGGACACGAGACCAGTGTAAGTCGTATGGACGAGGTGACCTAGTACAATGTCGGGTATGGGTAGTGTACGGAGTCTTGTTTCGAGACTCTTGCGTGACTTGTGCGTGTGCAGGTGGGACGTAATAGGTGGTTTGAGACGACTTGGGTTTAGGACGCGAGGATTGGATTCGTGAGCTCATTTGATGTAATCATTTAATCTCTAAGTATTGATGTAGTAGGATTTCAAAGTTCTTGTATTTTCCTTCCGCTTGTAACCTGATATTGACATTATTATGTTTTTAATTAAGACATCAACTTGA
This sequence comes from Triglochin maritima, assembly GCA_963682175.1. NCBI lineage: Eukaryota > Viridiplantae > Streptophyta > Magnoliopsida > Alismatales > Juncaginaceae > Triglochin > Triglochin maritima. Next base: position 34,018,375 of record OY821786.1, read on the forward strand.
TTATTTTCGTTAATGTCTTTTTTTCGCTTGTTTATAGTTTGTATTTCACTACTTTGTCCTGAATGCAGAATAGGAGCGTTACACCCTCCAAGTCAATTGATATTGGAAATTTTAAAAACCAGTTTCTTCCCCATGTATCGTTGATAAAGGGTTATTGATAACAAGACATCAATGTAAATAATTAAACTCTCCAATCGCAGCTAGACCATAATTCAATAGTCGAAAGGTGCTGGCATAAATCCAATTAATTTCTTTTCAAGTGGCACGTTAAAAAAATCCCCTTGATCATAACTCCACCTATTAGGGTTTGTTAAGCATAGCAAGTTTAATTGGTTGACACGTGTTCCGACGTCAACCATAAACCATCTCTTGGTCTCACAAAGAGATGATATACTAGACTTACATCGTAAATAGTATCTTTGTAAATTTTATTCATATAAACAGTAGACATATACTTACGTACGGATGACACAAAGACTTTATTAAGTACGATGATAAATACCACCATTTCACAACAAAGTTTACTAGAAATCATCAAGCGATTATAGGGACCCGTGAGACATTCCCCTCACTGTCCAGCCAAACCCTAACCCTATCACACCTGGCCTCCATTGTGACAGCGCGGCCTGAAGGAATAACAAAGACATCCACCAAAGGATTCTCCTTCTTGATTATTTTTGCAGCTTTCTTTCCTCTGATCCCGACCAACTCCGGCCATGATGACTTTCCTGCAAAAAACTTGGCCAATAAGGGTTAGAATTCTTATCCTACAAAAACTAATCATCAGAAGATGTACAGTACTAGGAAATCATTTGGAATCATAAACAGATTTTGATTCTTCAAATTCAAGAACGAATTGTATTTAAAAAAAGACGTCTAAGAACTTAAAATCTTCATATATACTAAAGTAATTAGTAACTGGTTCTTGGGTGTGATCAATTCTAGAAAATCTTATTATCAAAGTGTTTTCGAATATACCCTAAGCGGAACTTTAGTTATGTGTTTATAGTCACAACGACCCATACTCGCATGAATAACTGAATTAAGTGTGTATATACATGCGTGTGTGTATATAATTGAATAGCTAAAATGGTTAGTTTTTCCATTCGTGTTAATTGGTTTTGAAATGAAAGACGAATCGCTAGAATGGTACGTATGAGATATCACATGCTTGTGGGAACCAAATCTATACATCCTTATCGATCTAAAAGAAGCCACACTATTGAGACACTTTCATATTGAATATGAAATACAATTAATTGTACAAAATCTACAGTGCTAGAAAGTATATCTACAAAAAATTGTAGAAAGTTGCATAATGCTAAACTTACCTCCAGGGCACTCATCTCCTGTCTCCATCTCACCCTATTACAATGTCACTAAGATTAGATATCCTTATTGCTTGGTTAACTTTGATGTGTCTTAACTATTGGCCAAATAGGCGTATATATAGATTATAGAGAGATTCTCAAATGTTTCCAGTGTTTTTTCTTCTAATTTCTTTTACTTGGTTGCCGTCTTCAAGAAGCAACAAGTTCCTTCAACATCACGTAAGTTGACCAATGAAGGGGGTGGGAAGCATCAAAGTCCACCTAAATCTGAAGCTTAATTTAGTCCTTTAATATTCTAATGTCTCCAAAGTCCAAACACACAATCATGTTGAATTTTATAACATGTGATCGTTTATGATGTGATCTCGAACACTCCTCTGACCTTTATTTGTGTTCACACTCATGTGATAGTCTGACCAACGAAAAATACATAAATTGAGAGAAACAATTTTTACGTGCAAAATATTTGCGGAAAAATCACTATTTGTCAGAAGCTTACAACAACAAAAAGACGACACACCGATTTTTATAGAAAATTCTACCAAATCGTAAACCCTCGCATGCTCGTTCCCTACAGAGGGCCACCATGCACCCCTTGCTATCTCTGATCAGATCCACGTACTAAACAATAAGAAATAATGTACAAATACTTATTCGGCCTAAACAAAGTCAGACTTTGATAACGACTCCAACTCTATCCATAAAAAAGTGTAATTAAACAAGCCTTCAAATTCAAGGGTTGAATTTCACTCCAGTCAAACGTAAGTGACCAAAATCGATGTTGGATAAAACATACTTTCGCGAATATGTAAATTAAAATTTGAGTATTGACAAAATTCTTTTATGGAATCAATATCCAAATTGAAGGAGACTCCCATTAATGTTTAGGTAAGATTTTGCGATCATGAATAGTCATGTTTTAAATGTTTGCATTTCCTTGTGGTTTTGATTATATGTATAAGATTGATTTGTAAATCTAATTAATTTAACATTACAAAATTATTTCTTTTTTGTTTTCAAATAATAGGTGGTGTGATCTTAGAATTTGTACCTCTCATTTCTCTAACAAATGTTGCATCTCCGTTTAAGAACTCATAATGCAAAGAAATAATAGTACAACTTAATAAACTTTTCTTATCAATGAAATGTGGTACACCACATTCATATTATGTTGGGTTTATATATGTGTCCTTATTGTTAGAAGATCATAAACCAGTGAAAGGGGTTTGGTAAACATTTCCATTCTTCACCCAAACCCAACCCTATCACACCTGAAGTCTGCAGTGGCAAAGCTGCCTTCAAGAACTATATATGATTGCCTCCACCAATGGATTCTCTTGTTCGATTATTGCTGCGGCCTCCTCGATCCCCTTTGTACCCAACTAATTCGGGACACGAACTCTTTCCTGTAGAGGCATTACATTAATGTTCACATAATGTTAGATATCAAATGCAAAGACATGCATGCTAGCTATCAGAGAGAAGGCTGAAGTGGCCTCAAAGACTGATAAAAGACACGAGTAAAAAACAACAATTTTTTTGAGTTGCATTCAATTATTACGTACGAGATGTTTAATAGGAATTAAAACCAATCCCAAATACGCAGCGGAACAAAAAACACGAATCCAATTGGCTAAACTTGAGAACAAAACGCAAATCCAAGATTCAAACCACACAAACACGCAAGATTTAACGTAGAAACCCAATGCGGGAAAAACCACGGACGACACAACTCAAATCCACTATAGAGAAACGTATTACAAGAGATGCTTACAGGAGACGCGAACGAACCGACGAAGAACCCGGCTCAAATCTCTCCTACTGAATCACAAGGATGCTTTCTCTCTCTTTTCTCTCAAGAACGAAAAAGTGGACAATAGAATTAACAGATATTACAAAAGGGACGAAATTGCCTTTATATATGAGGCCAAAACAAGTATAAGTTGCACCAAAATCGGGTGGAGTAATGTGCAAAACGTGGGCAGAACTGGGTCCAAACGGTCGACCGATCGGATGCATCGGTCGACCGATCCTAATAACCGTATTCCAACGGTCGACCGAAATTGGAGTCTCGTTCGACCGAAAATCGACAGTAACTTTTCTGACTTGCGCGAGTGCATAATCGGTCGACCGAAATTGGAGTCTCGTTCGACCGAAAATCGACAGTAACTTTTCTGGCTTGCGCGAGTGCATAATCGGTCGACCGTACACTTAAGTTCCGGTCGACCGAAATTCAACAGGCACTTTTCTCCCAGCTCCTCGAACGTTTCCGGTCGACCGAATCCAAGGTTTCGGTCGACCGAAAAACAACAGTAACTTTTTGCCCAGCTCCAAACGTGTGCCCGGTCGACCGAATCCTAGATTCCGGTCGACCGAAAAACGACAGGCACTTTTGCTGGGTAAATCAACACATGTCCGGTCGACCGAACCACACCGTCCGGTCGACCGATTGTCTGTTTTTCTGCACGTATACTTCAAACACTTATTCAAGGTAAACAACAACACAACTATTTATGTAGAATAAATGGACTTAATTTATTATATGTGCTACTCTTAAAAATCTTATTCCATTTTGTATAACACTTAGACCATCCTTACCTGTAAAAAAAATTATCAAGCGCCGGAAACACGTCAACACATCCAAACACATTACACATCCACGTCTTCCGCCCGTGTGGAAAATTGGGCGGTTGGACGAGGGGGCACGTGTTGCATGGTTGTTGTTTTTTAATATATAAAATGTTTTAAAAATTATTTTACATCGTTTTTTCAAAAAAAAAATTATGAAAATATGTTTTTTATTTGTTTATATTTTTTTAAAAATTAATATTTTTGTGTTTTACCTAAAATTGATTCTCAAATAACGTGGATGAGAGAAAATGTAGAGTGTTTAAATTGTTTCTGGTGTGGTTAAGGAAAATTTGGAGGGATGATTTGTGGTAGAGAGAAAAAATGATGTGGTTAAGAAAGAAAACAGATGAGTACCCGGAAGCTGTTAAAGATGTCTTACATTCCGAAATTAGAACCATAAACGGTTTATGGTTCTAATTTTATATATCTTTTAGGATTCGGGTATGCACGACCCGTTTACCTAAACATGTCAGGGTTGGATTGTACATGTTTTCCATCTCCAGCAACTGACCCTTTCACTCCAGCAATAAATCTAATAAAATTTTCCATCTCTTCAATGAGTAAATCATACCTCTGTGGAAATGATGCAAGTGTAATAATGTATAACATATGAAAAGAAATTACAGATTTTGGCAGTTGAATTCAACTTCTAATAACTAGAATCATAATTGAGGACTAATGAGTTGCATAGGTTGGGATACCGAAGTTGATTGCATGTAACCATAGTGTTTTTCAAGAAAATTAACATGTAATAATAATTGAGGACAATAATTTTATCAAAAATAAATTTGTATAAACCATAAATATATGGATTGTATGGACGTTATACGGTATTGCCATTTTATGGTACCTTCGTTGTGTAATACATGAAAAATAATTATAAGAAATTGAAACCAACAACATCTTATCTTATGCATGTTAATTTTCAACTTTTAATACATGAACTATGGTAAATGTTGTTGTGAGAATTACATAATACATACCTTCACATTCTCCCATTATTTTGTGTACTTTGTCTCAAAGGCCTTTTGTTATGTATTGTAATATTTTGGGGATTAATTTCCCAAAGTTCTGAACTAGGTATTTATAGCAATACGAATACGAATATGCCTTTCAGATGTGAAAAGAATTTGTCATATAATTTCCGAACTCTCTGTATACCATATGTCGTTTTCACCAGCAACAAACAAGAAATGCGGAAATTAGACTTTTCATTGTACTTCAGCTGTACCTAAAAGGGAATGCATCACATATCATAATGCAAGTATGGATCCTCAATTATTTTTGTAAATGTTCCACGTTTTGAGTTACTGTGCAACAGGTTAAGTCAGTTGTCGACAAACTAATAAGTTATTGTTCCAAACATGGTATTAATTGAACGTAAAAATACTAAATTGTTATTCATCGTTGGAAAACTATTTCAATCGTCTGTGTCAATTACAATTTTGTATTTCTGTCCTTTCTACTTATATAACTCTTCATTTCACTCTTCTAACATCACTCTCTCTTCATATTACTCTCATATTCATCAGAAAGAATGTCTCGGAGGCCAGGAAAAAAACCAACATACGCCCGTCGGTTGACCGAAATTAACCCACCAGTTGACCGATTGTCAATTAAACATGGTTTCAGTTGGACCATGAAATCCTTCGATCGACCCATCAGACACTCCCAAAGGTATTGTGATATTTCGGTCGAACCAGACACACAAACGGTCGACCGAATCTACACGAGATACAACTATTGGTTGTTTTTGGTCGGACAATGTCTCAAGTTGGTCGACCGATTACCACCAAGAAAAATTCACGGAAGTTCCTAGTGGTTTTCGGTCGAACCACGACTTCACCGGTCAACTGATTAATCCCAAAAGATTTCCTGGAATATTTTTGGTTGACCAACACGTCCTATCTGGTCGACTGTTTCTCACACGTAACAACTACAGTGGAATTTAGGGTTGACCGGTCTCTGAAAACATTCGACCGTTTTGTCTAATTTTTGCCTTTATCAAAATTTAAATTTATTTCCATCAAAATTTGATTCTTGGGGTTTTAGCAAATTCATATATTATGTAATATATTATCTTATGTAGTGTTAAACTATTACACTCTATAATACATACATCTTATATGAATTTATTCATAATTCTTATTATGTCAATTTTCATGATTTTTTTATTGATTCACCACATGTGTCACTTTTCATATGAAACGACACATCATATGAACTTAAAATTAAGCTTCTTATTTTTCCAGTTTTGTGGTGTGACCTATAGGAGGATTTAAACTAGGGATAATGATAAACTATATGCGGATCTAGCTACACATTATAACTACCTAATTAGCATAGATGTCGTGTTCCACTCGAACTAAACACGATCTATTTAGTGATGTAAGTGCATCACTTGTGTATGCTCATTGCCTCATGATATTAAGAGTATTTACAAAGTACAATTGTGTCACATTTTTATTACATACGCATTTCTTGACCTCTTAAACTAGTTATAAATATGTAACTTAACTCAAGTCGCATTGTGCACATTATAACTTTGTTTTATCAAGAGACATACTAATATCATCACTCAATTAAGATAGGCAATGATAATCTTTTGACTAGCTATCTTTTTCAGTATAAGTAATGTTCAACTAACTATTGTTTTTATCACTATACTTATTGATACCTTTGACAACAATCAAATTAAACATTTCTTATGTGAAAAGATATAAGTCTCGTATCTTAGGATTCAAGACACGGTGAAACATTAATGACACATAACACAAATCTATAATGTTTCACTTGTTAGGTTTATTCAATATATAAAAGTAATCATTTTCCTCTTTTACATATTCGTGTCGTCAAATATTTGTAGAGCTACAATAATCGATGACCAACATGACAATCTTATCTCGATAATTAATGTTTCATGTTAATTAACATGATTGTGAAAAACTTTTGGTTTATGTAAACCATTATTTTTAGAACTCTACGGTTAATGACTAAGAGTCTCTTCCTTTACACTTTCAAAAGACGAATACAAAAATCATGGAACAAAATGTTCACACATTCAATTCATAACAATTGACATATAAAAGTAAAACTTTTAAAACACATTCATTTCAATTAGAGCTCCCTTAACGGGAGTTTTTTCCCCAGGCGCCCTGGGCTCCCACGGGTGGAGGGCACAAGTCCACTCCACATTCGTTTTTTTTTAATTTATAAAAAATGTTAATATATTCATTTTAAATTTATTTTAAATCTTTTTTTCAAACTTTTTTTCTTAAAATCTTTTTTTATTTGTTTTTATTTTTTAGGATTTTTTTTTATTTTATCCATGATCGACCTCCAAATGATGTTGATAAAAGAAAATGTAGGGTGTAGGAGGTGTTTTAGGGTGCGGTTAATAGAAATTTAGAGGTGAAATTGTACAATGCAGTAGAAAGAGAAACTGACGTGACAAAGAAAAAGACTCGGATAGCGTAGGCATAGTTATTGTGCCCGTGATCACTACTATGGCCTTCCTTTTTGTTCATACGCATGTGAAAAATTGACGGAGGAATTATCAAGTTAAAAGAAAGTACGTTTTTGTACGTTATTGATCAACATTTCCCGCTAAATAAAGTCAGAGTTTGCTAACGACCTAGCCATAAAATTTTAAAATTCATGGGTTGAATTTCAATCCAAGCATACGTAATTGTTATGGACAATTTATGTATTATAGCCAAAATTGATTTTGGACGACATCTACTTTTGCGAAATTGTAGATTAAGAATTGATGAATTTTTTTCCATGGAATCGATATCCATATGCAACCCAAAGACGTGTTGTTATGGATGGGATGGGAGGGGCTGGTTCGGTTCGAGTTCGAGTTCGAGGGCTTACTAATATCAAATCCAACTAAATTTATGTAACAAATATTCAAACGTAACCCAAAGCAAAATTAATATTTCGATTTGGTTGATTTGCATTTGTTGTCATTATTTCTAAATTACTTCGTATATGTAATTACTAAAGGCATCAACAACAAAATAACAATCTTGAAACTAAACTATTGATACAAATTAAATTAATTAGAGCTACAATGCTAAATAGATAGTTATATATTTAATACAAAATGGGATCACATTTGGACTGCTCGAGTTCTTTTCGCTCGAGTTCTGTAACAAATGTTTCGCGTACGTTTAGGAGCTTATAAACAATAAAACAATCAAACACACTTTTCTTAACAATCAAATGTTGTATAGCTCTCACTTATTTACTTATATGGATATAGACACACTCATAAGTTTGATGTTCTTATTATATGTTTCGTTTACATATGTGTCCTTATTGTTAGAAGCATCATCAACCAACGACAGGAGTTTGGTAAATGAAATATATTTTGAGGTCACCGGTTCAAATATTAGTGATATTTGGATCCTCTCAAATTGTAGGTCAAATTCACTTGATTTCGGTCGTCTGTTTCAATCCAAGGGTGGATCTTTCAATCCAAGGGTGGATCTTTCGTCACCTTGAGATGGAAAAGTTGCATCGTTTTTATTGAAATTAAGGGGTGGTAGGAAGCAACTAACACAGATTAATTAGTGATTGCACCCTAAATAACACAGAAGAGTGGAAAAATAAGTAATTTCACCAATAAGTAATTGCAATAAATAATAAAAATCATTCTTCTCCCCAATAGTGCCGTTGAACTTTGCACTTGCTGGAACCACAATCTTATTTTCTTTAATTGTTTTTGATAATCAATTTTAATATTATAATTTCATTCGTGTTTTGTTTCTAAGGTTGAGTCATATTTATTTTTCTTTTAATACAACTAAAGCTTTAAAAACATTTATAATTTTTTGGATTGTATAAAGAAATTAAAGACATGGTTTTATGGAACGGTGATTTTCTATGATAACTTTGAATTATTTAATGTAACCACCACCCTAGCAAAATGTCAACAAACAGAAATACAAAGTAACAGTGCCACAACAGCAAACTAATTGACAAAATATTGGCATCCAACCAAATAACAAGTTCAACAATATATTAGCATCCAAATACCCAACCAACAATACAAGCACTACTTGAAAAATATGCTTTACCGACGGAAAAAATTGTCGGTATAGGTATATCTGTCGGTGTAGGTGCACAATCGTCGGAGTATGTATTAGTCAGTGTAATATACACCGACGAATCTATCCGTCGATGTTACGTCATTGGTGTTCTTCGATGCGACGAAAGAATGTGAAATATTTTGGCAAAAAAAATTCGCGTCAAAAGTAATATTGACGACATCTACCCTTCCGAGTAGAGAAATATTGATGCATGTAACACCGACGGTAGGTATATCTGTTAGTGTTCACCTACACCGACGGATGGGGACATATACTGACGGATAGATATCGTCGGTGAAACCCTATATTGTTGCAACAAAGGATGGGTAAAGTAGTCAAAGTCATTCACACAAAAAAATAGCCCAAAGAGGAACCAAATCCTGGTAACGAAGTCAAGTCACGTTGGTATGATTTTTGAAGATAACATGAACCATTTAATTATTTTAGCAGTCAACTCACAAGATTTGTAACTTTATGTTCTGATGCCTGACTAGATGACGCAAATACATTTGTATCTAATGTTCCCTGGAAATAAACATCGAATATATTACTTAGATAGTAATATTAACTTATCAAAAAAATAATTACCATTAATAACTCCATGAAACTTTGGTTGTAACTGGGAGAACAATGTTTGCTGGAATACCTTCTAAGGTGCTTTTATTTGGATTGATTTTATTTTTCTGGTTATTACTCAACCCAATTTTTCAGTCTTCGATATCTCTATCACCCTTCCTTTCTCTTGAGTCCCTTTGCAGTGCTACAATCTCAAAATATATTTGTTTGGTATCTATCACCTTAATGCCTAAAAAATCAAGAACCTTCAAGCAATGACAACGGATTCCAAAGATCTCGAACTTTCTACAACTTCAACAAACATTTGAAATAACATACAACGACGGATAGCATCCGTCGATGAAATCTTATTTGTTGTAGTGCTACCTCCTTCGAAAGTGGTTTTCACCGCATTTTCTTTAACTTGTCCATATAATGAAACTAAGTATTGACGATAATTGGCATATTCAACTTAATTTTTTGATTGATGTTCCCTGAAACTCATCATATTCTTCTTGAAACCATTGAAAATATAATTGGTGTGTAAATTTCTGCAGCTTGATTCAACATCGATGCTTTCTCCAACTTCAAATTTGGCAACTTTTGCCTTGCTTGATACTCCGCTTCTAACTCGCGGTAACGTTTATCATAAGCAACTCTATCGAAATGTTTGAAAAACTGTACAAAGATCCAAATCAAATTTCATCAGATAATCTTTCAGATCTCCATTAAAGCTTTCACTTAATTGAGTGCTTCTCATTCCTATGGTAAAAGCACGTCTCATATTTGGTTTTGCCCATTTTTATTTAAACTAATATATATGATTCACCCAAGAATCTTCTTAAACTTTGTGATTAGCAACCATCTCTATCCACGCATTTTCAAAGTCTACCATTTCTTCGTAATCAAACATGCAAGACCTGAAATTTTTGAACAAACTAGCTCCTTTAAACGAGTGGCCTAAATGTTTTATTCATTTTGCATTATATGCCAAATGCACAAACCATGCATGAACACTTTGGAAACACTACAATATTTATGGCCTTAGCCATCGCTGCATCTTGATTTGTAAAAAATGTTAGGAATGAATCTGATGTCTCATCATACATTAGTGTAGCACAAAATATGACTACTACTCTGTGATGGTTAAAACTTGTAAATACACCCAATGGCCAAATATTCTCTATTTGTGTTGTATATATGTTGTATCAAAAGTAATTATATACATCTCCAAAAAGGACTCAAGTGCTTGCAAAGGATGATTGTGGTACATATAGTAAGTTCAACTTAGAAAAGTTTACAACTAAACAAACACAAAAGGTTTAAAACTACATATAGACAAGCAAAGTAGAGGTTTTCCCCACAAATTTCATTAACCTACGTATTGAAGTTTTAAAATAGTGGAAAATGTTCGCTCAAAAAAGTAATGATTAAGACTCAATATATGTAATGATTAAGACTCAAAATTCCTTACTCAGAGCTTGAATAATTCCTTTCAATCTCAAAATAGAAAACCCCAAGCACATAAGACTTAAGTGGAAAAGGACATAACGATGACGACACTGTTGGGTGAAGAAGAAATGTGTGTATAGTTTATACGACAAGTTTGGGCTCAAGAATATGTGATAGACAATGTATGACTAAATCACTCGCATGAAATAAAATGTATCATTGACTATTGGAGTCGTTATAGAAAAAAGTTGAAAATAAAATATACAAGTTAAGATTTGAACTTTAAATTTTGATTCCAACACCAACTTAATCATAACAGTTGTGTTATGGATATAATAACACTAAAATATATAAATATGTGTATAATCGAGCAGTCGATGGAACATCGAGCGAGTAAAGTCGCTTCGTGCTCGGTTCGTTAGATGATCTGAGACACGATCCAAACAAAAACAAGAGAACACCGATCCAGATCCCGAGCATAACTTCAAGCTTTTCCTCTTTTGAAATCAAACAAGAAAAAAAAGAAAAAGAGAGAGAGAAAAGTAGGGCGGTAAATGGGTATGATTTTATCCACGGCCCGTTCCGCCTAACGCGAGTTACGAACAAAAAAATGTTATCCGCCAACCCGTATAATAAGCAGGTCGGGTTGCGGTTTTCCCTTTCAACCCGTCTTGCATAACCCGCAATCCACGTAAGTTTTATATTTTGTTTGATTTTTTTTGTATTTTTTTTGTATTTAGTTTTGATTTTTAAATATATAATTTTAAAAACATAGATTTTTTTCTTGATTTGTTGTGTTTGGTTTTGATTAAAATAAATAATGTTAAAGAAAATGAATTGACTTTTGTATTTAATTTTAATATAAAAAAACCCGTCAGTCCCACATAGCCTAGTCTACCCTTATAGTGGATTTTTTTACCCCATCCCGTCTACCCGCTTAACTTAGACAGGACGGATAACGGTGAGTACGAAAATCCGACCCGCCCCGCTTACAGCCGCACGGAGAAGGAACCTCGCTTCACTCCCTTCCCTTTCCTCTCCAGTTCCCCCACAAACCCTAACCCTAACCCGTGATGGATTTCGCCGAGATCGAGGCGGTGGAAGGGCTCCGGTGGCCATGGAACTCCTTCCCAACCCCTTCCTCGTCCTCAACCTTCGACCCCATCGTACCCCTCAGCGCCATCCACACCCCACTCCACCCTCTCCCCGACCTCCCCCTCCTCCCCTACCCTCCCCTCTCCTGCACACTTTGCCACGCCCTCCTCTCCCCCTACGCCCGCGTCCACTACTCCTCCTCCCTCTGGACCTGCCCCTTCTGCTTCCACCGCAACCCCTTCCCCAAATCCTACTCCGCTTTGTCCGACTCCAACCTCCCCGCTGAGCTCTTCCCGACCTATAGTACGGTTGAGTATGATCTTGGGGGGAAGGGTGGGGGAGTCGGGGTTGGGGTGGTGTTCGTTCTGGATGGAGGGATGGGGACGGAGGAGTTGGGGGTTGTTAGAGGGGAGGTGTTGAGGGTCGTTGCGGAGTTGCCGGAGGTGGTTAGGGTTGGGGTGGTTGTGTTTGGGGAGATGGTGTCGGTTTACGATGTCGGGTTTGGGGAGTGTTGTAAGGCTGTGGTTTTGCGTGGTGACTGCGAGATGGCGTCTGAGATGGTGAGCTTTTAAGGGGTTTTCATTCGAATTTCGTTGTTTTTAGGAAAGGAGAAAATGATTACATCAACAACAACAACAATAGAGCATTTTATTACAGCCTAGTTGAGGTAGGCTAGAAATGAAATTCAACAAGCCTTTAATCCCAAGTGTCGTTGTTTCTAGTAAATGAACAAATGATTAACAACAAAATAATCATTTGGCTGTTTCTAGTAATTGCATTTCGTTGTTTTTAGTAAATGAACAAATAATTACAGTCGGAGAAGGTGAATCTTCATGGTTTTGTTACGGTTTTTGTGTTATTTGTAATCGAATTTTGTTATTTTTAGTAAGCAAAAAAATAATTAGATTCCAAGAAAGTGAATTACTGAATTGTCATGATTTTGGTGTTTATTATTACATTGGTTTTAATCAAATTCCAATTATTCCATTGTTTTTAATCAACAAACTTTAATGACAAAAGCAACGAAGTCTGTGATACCAAGCTACTTGGGGTAGGTTAGAAATGAAACTCGACAAAATCATGGTTCCGGCACGTAAATTAATAGATAATTGGCATAAAAATAATAATTTGAATTTGGAATTGATGGTTGTTGGACGAACCTTGTGTTTGTATATTGATTGTTTGCGCGATTGTTGGTGAGTGTTGTGCTTGTGTGGACTCAGTGGATTGTTATGGTTGTATTAATTTTTTGTTTGTGATGGTGGTTAGTTGAGGTGTTATCCGAGAAGGTAATTTTTTGTTATTTTTGTGTTGGTTGTTTTTTTTCAAGATTAGATTTGGATTTGATTGATTGTTGGGCGAATATTGTGTTTGTATGTTGATATCTCAATGTGTGTTTTCCTTGTTATTTTTTCTTAGGCTTACTTATTCTGCCGCGGAGTGCAAAAACTGAGATAGAACAGAAAAATAGTTGGTGATAAGAACATCAATTTTTAACCTGAATTGTGAGAGATGACAATATTTTTCAGGAGTTTTGCAGTGATCGGATGTGAGGGTAGACAAGAGGAACTGGCAGATCATCAGGGAAAAATGGATTTTTTTCCCAGGATTTTCATACCTTAACGGCTTGCAAAAATGATATCCAAGTTTAGAATCATTGTGAATATCATTAATTTAGACCACATCTAGATAAAAATGGTTTCTTCTGAATCCACTGATAGTGCATACAATTGACAACATATCTCCAGTTCAGAATTATACTTCCAATCTTTAATTTGTTTCAACGGATCACATATAGCACCACAGATTTATAGTTATGCTTCAGATTCTATAGTCCACTTCCGATAGCAACCATGGCTGGAAAATGAGTTTAGTTTGTTATGAAAATCGACATGTAATTGCTGAAAGAGCGTAATGCTGTCTTGTGTAGGATCCAAACTTTTTAGCTTTAGGATTGTTATGAGAAGTGTTGACCATGAATTTGACTTACCTATTCATTGTAGGATAACAGTCATTAGAAACTGCTCAATTATTGTGGGTTGGGAAGAGGAGGGTACATGAAAAGTAGTTCTATAACAAGATGGATCCATTATACTGACTAAATCTCTAAGCTCTCACAAAATTTGAGGTTATTCTCGAATAAGATACATGTGTTTGTTTTGAAAGCATTATTCCTTGAGTCTTGAAGTTACAAATTATAACACGTGTTGTTTCAATGAATCTCGAAAAGATCTGCTGTAATTATGCTTACTCTGCTTTCCTGATCCAACATGAATGGGAGTAAATGAATTGGAAAATGCCAGTCCAGATGATTTTCGGTGCTCTGGCGATGTATATCACTACCTATTGTCCTACATTTTGATGTCTTACCTGGGATTAAAGGATTAGATGTAGAAATATAAACTTTTCAGAAAGTTTTGCAAACTATTTTGAATGTCATTCATAGTGACCCAGTTTGGTCATTCTTTTATGTCAAATAGTTTTCATCGTGAACCTGTAACAAAAACCAGGAATCCTAAAGTACCCTATTAAGTTTCTTGTTGTCTTTTTATCTAATTTTTTCTGTTACATGAAAAGGATAACCCTTCAACCCTGTACTTGTATTCAAATATGTTTTTGTTGAGCAATAGCATGGGATATCGTGTGGTTGATCAGTAAATACTAAGAGGCTCCAAACCACAACCAAACGAGGATGCAAAAATGTGAAAAACTTGCATTTGATAATGACATTCACATTCAAATTCTCATGACATGTTTTCAGCTAATTAACAAATTCACGACCTTAATGATCTCTTGACTTCTCCTAAGATGATTCATTACTGTGCTTTATATCATTTATGTTATTGTTGACTCTTAGGGGGCGATGGCCAGGCACTTTGATGATACGAGTATGTATGTCTATGTACTCTGATGATTCAAGTGCTATTGTTGTTGAATTTCTGTGTTAAAAAAAGTGGTTTGCTACTTGGGTAATGGCTAGATGATTTGGAACACTGAATTTTACTATTAGAAAGATCTGTTTATTGTTTATGAATTATTTTTTCCTTGTTTTCATAACATGCATTTGTTTTCCTCAATTTTCAGATTCAAAAACTTCTAGGTATCTCTAACATGTCCAAACAAAACTTTGGCATGTTGTCTTCTGGAAGGAGGCAGGGATATCTGCTACCTATTGCTGAATGCGAGTTCAACGTTACTACCATCATTGAAGAAATTTGCTCTTCATCTCATGCTGTGCCTGGTCATCGCCCCCTAAGAGCAACAGGTGCAGCTATTGCTGCATCAGTAGCAATTTTAGAAGCTTGCTCACCGAATTGTGGTGGACGGATAATGGTCTTCATATCAGGGCCTGCAACAACTGGCCCAGGAATGGTTGTTGAGACGGACCTTAGTAAAGCAATACGCAACCACAGGAACCTTATCAATGGTGATGCTCCTTTTTATAGAAAGGCTTGCAATTTCTACAAGAAAATTGCTGAGAAGTTGTGTGCAAAATCAATTGTTCTTGATTTATTTGCTTGCTCTCTCGATCAGGTTGGAACTGCAGAACTAAAAGTTCCGGTAGAGAGTTCCGGTGGTCTTATGGTGCTCGCAGAGTCATTTGAAACAGAGCAGTTCAAGAAAAGCTTTAGACAAATCTTCAAGTGTGGAGAGGATGGCTTCCTCGACATGTACTTTGATGCAACTGTTGAGATAATGACCACTAAGGACATTAAGATCTGTGGGGCCCTGGGGCCATGCATGTCTCTTCGCAGAACAAATGGTTCAGTTAGCGACAAGGAGATCGGGCAGGGTGGTACCAGTTCCTGGAAAATGGGCACACTCACCAACAAAACATGCATTGCGTTTTTCTTCGAGGTTAATGACGGCCGTAATGCTCAACCAGGTCCTGTGTTTTTCGTACAGTTCATCACACGCTATCGTCATGGGAACGGTGGTCTACGGTTACGTGTCACTACCTGTGCAAGAAGATGGGTTCGATCACGATCTCCTGATATTGCCGAGGGTTTCGATCAAGAAGCTGCAGCTACAGTCATGGCTAGACTTGCTGTTGACAGAGCTGAGAAATATCATGCCCGAGACATAATCAGATGGCTTGACAAGAAACTTATCCGCTTCTGTTCCAAATTCGGTGATTACATCCAGGAAGATCCTACATCTTTCCGGCTATCATCAAACTTTTCCTTGTACCCGCAGTTTATGTATTACCTACGAAGATCTCAGTTCATCGATGTCTTCAACAGCAGTCCGGATGAGACAGCCTTTTACCGGTTAATGTTGAACAGAGAAGGAGTTGTGGGGTCTTTAATCATGATCCAACCTACTCTTTTCCAGTACTCCTTCGATGGGCCTCCAGTTCCTGTGCTTCTCGACATCAGCTCGGTATCATCGAGCGTGATTCTGCTCTTCGATTCATATTTTTACGTGTTGATTCACTATGGATCTAAGATTGCACAGTGGAGAAAGCTTGGATATGACAAGGACCCAAACCATGAAAACCTGAGGAAACTGTTGGAGGCACCCGAGTTGGATGTGGAATCACTAGTGGCCGCTCGGATTCCGATGCCGAAGATTATTAGATGTGATCAGCATAGTAGCCAAGCAAGGTTTTTGTTAGCAAAGCTTAATCCTTCACTTACCCAGAAATCATTGGCACCAGATGGTACAGATATCATATTGACAGATGATATCAGTTTGCAAGCTTTTATAGAACATTTGCAGGAGTTAGCTGTTCAGGGTTGATGGTCTTGTCTTATATATAGATTCCACTCTTTTAGGTTCTCAACCAATTTTTTCATAACATAATTGCCAAGATCTGTCAGGTTGTTTGTTTCAGGGAAGAGGGTTTGGAATGTGAAGTCTGATGTAAGTATTTTTGTGCTACAAGTTATGATCACTCACGACCACTGGAATTTTCGGCAATACGTGCAAAAGTTTGGAATAGTGGATCCATCTGGTTTCTGTTTCAGGTATCTAGTTTTCTACCTATTCATGATCAATTTATGGTTGGTGTACCTGCTATTAATCAAGGTTGTGTCTGTGGGCCGAATAAGGAGAGTCTTGATGTATTGTCCGGAAATGAAATGAGGCAACAAGCTGGACAATGCTAATAGTACAGCATTGTCACTAGTGGCCGCTCGGATTCACTATTGTCCGGAAATGAAATGTATTGTCCGGAAATGTATTGTCCGGAAATGAAATGAGGCAACAAGCTGGACAAGCTGGACAATGCAAAGTATTGGTGAGCAAAATGCGAACTCGGAAATTGGTCTTCTATGTCAGCAAGAAAAGAACCTTGGACGGCGCAGATCATTAGGATCTGATTCTACGTGTAGAGAGCTCACCGAGGTGATGGACAAGGGTAGGGGTGAGCATAACCCGGTCCAGGTTCGGTCTGGATCTTTTTGAAATTTCAGTTCCGGTCCGGACTGGTCTGATTTTCGTTTTTTTAATTTAAAAAATCCGGTTTTGGACCGGATCGGTCCGGTCACCAGTCCAAAGTCGGTCTTCGGTCCGAACCTTGGAAAAAATTCCGGTCTGGATGCTCAACCTAGACGAGGGTATGCTATCAGGGCAATGAAAGTGACAAAGTGAGTTAATTTTAATAATTAAATTGAATTGTACAGACGTATCCCATCGATCACAAGCTTACCTCCCAAAAAAAGACGAGTGGGTTGAGGTGCGGAGTTTCCACCCTTGTAATCAATTGTAAATAATACAAATAGAGGCTATTTTTGTGTTGTACTTTGTTTGATGTGGATTAAAAGGTGCAAACACTAGTGAGAGAGTGAACAAATTAAAAGGTCATGTAAAATAAATATGCTGGGATAAAGCTTATCTACCCCAGGCCTGGACAAACAATTGACGTCTAAACGTTGCAGAGACGACTAGGTGCAAAGGCATATTCACTCAAAAAACATGTTTGGAAAGAGGGCAACGAGAGAGAAATTTATTGATAATTGTTTAGCCCTTCTTCAAGTGTTTGAAATGACTGATTAGTTGTCCGGAATGATGATGCCCATCCAAGGTAATTTTTTAAACATTGTTTTACAAAAATATTTGCAAAAAATTATAAACGTCGATGCCATGTGGTGGCTGCATTTTTTTATTTTCTTTTTGGTAAAAAGAAGTGAACTTGACATTCCGAGTGCCAAGCTCAACAAGGTTATTTGTTTAAGATTCCTTTGTTTTCCTTTTATAATCTAATTCTTTAAATATGAATGAAACAAACATAATTTATTTAATACGAACGTTGTAGGTTTAACAAATGTAGTATCAAAGCAGTAAACAAACGACTGGATCGCAAGCAGCCGCATAACCCTCAAGTTGCAGCAAGCAATTTTTCAAGTGCTCATTGGCGTAATTGGTTTAGCTCAATCACAAGCAGTTAAAACTCAAGTCTTGAACTACATTACCGAGTACTCGGTTTTGGGGAAATGTATAGCTGAATCATGAGTTTCGCCTTACATGGAGAACTACAACACATCACAAATTGCGAGTGGTGATTATTACGATAATAATAATAACTATAGAAAGGCCATTTATTATTAAAAAAAACTATAGAAGGTCACAACTCACAACATTTATTAGCAAAAAAACTCACACAATAGTTAAATATGATCACAGCAAAGTAACAGAGCTCACACAATATGGCAGAGAACCACTCTGCTAGTCTAGCTTGCAGGCTTGCTCATCTTCTCCTATAAAAAAATTGGACAAACCCTTTAGCTTCACCTGAATTGTAAAAGCTAAATGATTTTTTTTACCTAACTTCTCTTACGTGATCCTCCCGCACAACGAACGGTCTCCATTTCCAACGAATGCTTCTTTCGTTGTACCATCAATAAGTTTCGCTCCAATAGAGAAGCATAACATGAGATGATATAACCGCATTCAATGTTTGTCTGTTAAGGTGAACACCGTTTAACTTCAATGTCAGTATCTCTTTTATTTAACCCAGAGGTCTAAACGCAAATAGTCAAGCATAAATTACAATTTGCCCCCAAACCATGACATTGTTTCACTTTGCTCCTGAACTCTAACAAGTGACACTTCGTCTCCCTCGACTATAAGTCTATAACCATGTAACAGTTTGGTCGAATCCATCAAAAACTAGCGAAAAACTATTAACATCAAAGGCCAATTTCACCGTTCATCTAAATCTGTATTTACTATTTGCTTATCTTACCTTTTCAATCCATATTTCCTATCCACCCACATCATGCTAGTTTATGGTTTTGATGAAGAAAAATAGGAAAAAGAACGAAAAATAAATAAGAAATTTAGACTAAGGACAATATTGCCATTGCAAGTCAAAAGATGTTTTCTTTAGTTTTTGATGGATTTGACCAAGCAAAAACGATATCATAGTTGAGGGGGCAAGCCCTCACCTTCTATAGTTCAAGGGGACAGTGATTAATGTCATAGATGAGGGGCAAAATGCAATTTACCTAATTTGTTCCATTAAATTGAATGGATCCAGAAGTCGATAACCTAAGTGTAGATGTATCAATTGAAGCATGAATAAGACACAACAGTTAAGTTGTATGATATGATTATTAAGCTAGCTTGTGTTTATTTGAGCCTACACTACAACATAAAATGGTGACAATGGTTACTTTAAAACTTTGCAGCAAGCAATCGACAAATAGATAGCAGACGGCCTACCTTCTTTCATGTACTATACTTCAGTTGCCGATTTGACCTCAGCTCCCTGGAAAAGAAAAATATAAGAAAACTTGGTCAAGAAATTGGAAGTACAATTCAGAGAATAGTGAAGCAGTGCATGGTGCATATGATCACACTGGAGCTACAGAATGATGATTTTTCATACTCAATCCACATGCATATAATTAGAAAGCCTTCGCCCATACTTGACTAGGTAAGACCTTACTGTAAACCCTAAAGAGTGAATATGGAAAATATTTCAAGCAAATTTGAATATTCTTCTCAGTATTTAAAGAATCTGGATGCTAAATTTGGCACATTTGTTGCTGTTTATGGGCGTGAAATATCTATAAAATATTAAAGGCATCATTAAGTTGGTATTAAAATACTAAATAGTTTTAGTCTTTCATTCAAAGCTCTAAAATGTAAAAATCATATCCTCTGCATCGAAAGAGAACTTTTCACTCCCAAGACCAATTTTTCGTAATTTTTATGTTTTTTGAAGCAGTCTTAGACATCAAAAGTGGGTTCATGCGAATACCCTTGGGAACAGGTAAAATACCTCACGCTGTGGAAGAGGTTTCCGATGCTTTCTTGTTGGATTCCTCATCGTGACAAATTCCTCAGCAGAGGTTGGATGAATGCCAACAGTGGCATCAAAATCTGATTTAGTTAGTCCAGCTTTCACAGCAATGGCAATTCCCTTACAAGGCCCAAAAAAAAAAGTTTAAGCAGTTGGGTATCATTTGTACTGTACTGGCAATACAGAGAAAAGTAGCAACCTGCATAATTTCTGGTGCATCCTCTCCGCACATATGCACACCAAGAACTTCATCTGTTTTTGCACATACAATGAATTTCATTAAGACACGATCAGGAAGCCCAGAAATTGTTGCCTTTAGCGGCCTGAAATTGGCTGTGTAGACGTCAACATCCTCATACTCTTGAATTGCCTGCAAGACCTCTAAATTAGGGCTAGGGGTTATCACAGTAATATGGGTTTAATTTGTGAAATTGGAAAACCAGTTTTATTTGCATGAATAAGAGGTACTCTTTTATTTTACCTGCTCTTCAGTAAGACCAACTTGAGATATAGGTGGCTGGGAGAATACAGCAGCTGGAATTGCTCTAATACGAGAAAAATAAGTACTTCAGGCATTTTAGAACATTTGAGCATCACATTATTACTACTGAAAAAATTCCTTTGTACTGCTTTCCAAAGTAAACAAAAGTCCACATCCAAACTCATGTATTTTCTTAATGACGAGGGCAACAAGGAGACATGGGAAGGTCGCAGCACCTCAGAACTCAAAAGAGCATACATTATCTTGTGGAGATTGAAAGTGCTGAAAACACATGTTTTCTGGACTTTTGCCATCCATGTGTGAAGCCGAAAGCATATGATGTTAAATCTCCATTTTACACTCAGCCCCCGTTTGGAACGATTTCAAGGAATCGATTCCAGATAAAATCTGATTCTCATATAAAACTGATTGTGCAAGTTATGTATTTAGTAACATTGACTTCATGTGATCGTGGAAATGTCCGAAGTAATCTTTCGATTTTTCTTCTCTATGTTCAATAATCTTTTAAGTATTAACCATCAGAATAATAAACTTGATAATGACGTAAAGAAAGATTGGGAATGAAAAAAGAACGAAGGGGAAGGTACAATCTGAATAAAATTAAAAATAAGGATTGACACCACCGTAAGTAAGTCCTGGTATGCTTGGTAAATAATCAGTTTTTGAGGACAACATTGGATTTTTCGCTCTGGAATCCGTGAACAGTGTTTGGAATCAGAAAGAAAATGGAATCCTCAATGAGATAACTGTGAGTGAGTGCATTGCATAAGATAATCAAGATTTTCAAGAATGGAATCTTTAGTTTGTACCTGGGAGAAAAATCAGATTATCTTCTGACAGAATTCTTGAAATCAACCCCAGAATCTGTTGCCAATGGGGCCTCAGAATGTCATTCAAGTGATGAGGTTAATGCAACTGAGTTTACGTACTTTTTTGTTCAACATGATTTACCCTCTAAATGCTGTCAAGGTAGAACGAACTCTAGGCTCACTCTACTTTTATTAAGCTCTATGAAGCACAGAATAAAATGCAAAGCAGTAGTGTGAATTACATATTGGTACTGTGTAATACATTATTACAACAAAACCTTTAATCCCAAACTAATTAGGGTAAGCTTGAAATGAACTCAAAAGAATCACAGTTCAAGCACGTGAAAATAATGTGTGGTACATTATTGTAACAAAAAATAATACAATAAATGAATGTGAAGGAGAGGTACATAATTCCATCCATAAATCCTCTTTGGAACATAGATATAGGACTATGGAGAAGAGAGAAGACAGGGACAACTCAAGAAGAAAGCAGAGGGTCATTTGCTGGTTTTCAGTGTTGGAAAGAATAACGTTGAGCACTGGAACTACGAAGCTGACTGTTGACTAGCCAAGGCAAGGAGAGGCAAGATTCTTTTTTCTTCATGGGTTAAGGTGGTGAAGTATGGAGGAAGAAAATGCTAGGTTGGGTTCAGAGATTAAAATAAAGGCCCCATTTTTGCTAAAATCCTGCCTTTATTTTATAGGCTGCATATGCTCTTTAGGTAGTCACTCATTCAGGTCAAATTCATGCCACCGAATAACTAATGTTTGATTCAGCCACTGTGGGGCCCATAAACTGATGCCTGATTATTATTTTAAACATTTGGGCCAAATAAAAATAAAACAGATTCCTGAGCAATGCTCACATGGGATGCTTATTGCCTAGATCAAAAGAGTAGGCTAACCATCACAGGAAACATACCTATGGTCTGCTTTTGTTGGTTGATTGCCAAACACAGTTTTGGCAAATGCCCCTCCTTCCATTAATGCAACCGGGGTTAAGTTGATTCTGTCAGTTACATCTCCAACAGCCCAGATAGAATCAACTGATGTCTTGGAATAGTCATCAACCTGAAGAAAAGCAATTTAAAATACTCTCTGTAAGACCCTTGGAAAAAAGAACAATGTAAACAGTTAAACTGTACGACAAATAAATATTAAGACTATAGTAGAGATAAATAGCCACCTGTATGGCACCATTCTTTGCCAATGCTACACCAACATCCTCTAGTCCTAAATTCTGTAATGCAAAAAGAAATAACACTACGTTGATCATTAATAAAATTACAACCAATTAACGAAATAAACAGAACCAGAGTTTCAATAAGACGAAGTATTAACTGGAGTGAAACCTTTGTGTTTGGCTTCCTTCCTGTCGCAAACATGATATGTGAAAAACCATCAATAGCTCCTTTTGTTGTCTTTAAAGATAACAATCCATCCGCAGATTTAGTTACTTCTACAGGGGACTCTTCTGTATGAAACTCAATTCCTCTCAAGGACATTTGCTCTGCAACAAAATCCCTAATCTGCACACTTTATAGTGAGGCACACATTTCTTAAGGCAAAAACAAACAAAATGAAAATTTTCATATATGGCTGCACCTACCTCCTCGTCGAAGCCTCTTAGTACTTTCTTTTGACGAATGAACACATGAACTTCACTTCTTAATCCGTTAAAAATGCCAGCAAACTCCAAAGCAATGTAACCACCCCCAACTATTGCAATCTTTTTTGGTACCGAAGGCAAATCCAACGCAGCATCAGAGTCAATCACAAGTTCTTTTCCAGGAATGTCAGGAATAAATGGACGTCCACCAACTGAAATTAGTATATGTTTTGCAGTATAGCGCTTTCCATCTACATCAACAGTGTGAGGGTCGACAAGCTACACAAAGGGACAATTATAATGATAATATAGAGCAGTAATTTTTTAAAGGTATAGATTCTTAAAGAAAATGATCACAACAATTTCAAGATGAAAAAAGAGAAAATTCAACCTTTCCACGACCTTCAATCAATTGAACACCAGCATTATTTAGAATGTTTTTGTAAATTCCGGTGAGACGAAGTAACTCGGCATTTTTGTTAGCCATCAAAGTGCTCCAATCATGTCTAGGCTCAGCATCATAATTCCATCCAAAGCCATGACTTTCTTCAAAATCATGAGAATACTTTGACGAGTAAACAAGCAGCTTCTTAGGAACACATCCACGAAGCACACATCTAGATAATGTAACAGAAACAACAGTAACATATTGTTGCAAGTACATATAAAGGAAGACAAGTATAGAAGATTATCTATGAAATATGATGCATATCTCACTCAAGGAACTAAAATTAAAAAAGAAAAGAAAAAAGTGTAGGTTAGAAGACACAAAGCTATCAGTTATGTACTTATCATTCCACTTCTGAAGAAAACATCAATGTGGATTAGCCTTTGCTATGAAATTATTGTGTTTCAAGTTTCTAATAACTTGTGTTACATTTTACATTTTTTGGATCACTGAGGGTTTGATCATTAAGTGAAGGCTGATTTTATAAAAATAAAACTTAAAATATTTGTACAAACCAAAAACAACTGAAGATGGAGCTAACAGAAACAACGGCCTAGCTGAGGTCAAGAGTTACATACAATACAAAGCCAACAACACATATCAGTACTAAGTATCTAAAAGCTATTAAGCTCATCACATGTTATCTATGATTCTATGCCTCTAGCTTAACATTACAATTTTATCAAGCAATCACCTTAACTGCCACAAATCTTAGGTCATTTTGATCCACATTACAGTGCGTCATCAAATATAATCTAAAAAATGGACACAGATAAAGGTTGATAGAATATGGAAAAGTGGATATGTAATTAACATGAAAGTAGGACATGGTCCGGCAAGGACATTTTCATAATAAATTTATTTTGTATCAATATTATGTGATTTATCCTAAAATGAAAACACTAAATGTCAAATATATACATACTCATATAGTGTTTTTAGCAGTGAACATATAAATCAGTAAAAGAGCAAATTAAATTGAAAATGAAAGAATAAATAGCGGAGCAGTAAAGTTTCACTGTACAACTCAATCGATAAGCATTTGTGGCATATTTACGAAGGATATTGTTGAATGTTTCTTATATTACATTTCCAAATGCCATGAAAAGTATCATTAGGTGTTCAAGAAGTATATCAAAGTACCTACAAAGCATCAAATAAGTATCAAGTGAAGTATCAAATGAAATTTGATTACAAGGAATTCAATTTATGGAATGTAACCTATCATCACATGGAATTGAATTCCACATAATCCAATTATGGCCGTCCAAACATAGCCAAAGAGTAAAAGACAATCTTAAAACAAACACAATCAATGATTGAGAACCAAGAACTACCATAACCAACCATTTCCATCTTGTGGTGAAAAAGGACCAAACAATTTGAAACCTAACTTTAAGTTTATAAATGTGTGATTGGTTTCCAAGAAGTGATGGAAAATTCAGAATTCAGTTTCATGACTTCCCACGAAACTACAGTGGTGGGTGAAGTCATTCATAGTGCAATTCTACAAGGATTCGGAACTCACAGACCTTAGTTTTTAGAATTATTTTTAATTTTCCTGCAAACCAATCACATGGAAGTCAGTTTCCTCAATTCCAGATTGTTTCCCTCCAACTCAATTTCCCGATGTTAGGCCTCAAATTCTCAACTTCCACATAAGCTATCTATGATCTATCATGCTACGAGCCTCCAGCCATCGTTACCTCCAATACACAAACATTCTTACGAATCTCCCTTGAAATAGACAAATTTTTCAACATCATCCTCAAAACGCTCTACATTCTAAGTTCACACCAAGCAATTACGAAATCAAAACCTAACCAAAGCGAAAGACTCACGTTCCCCCGACGCCGCCGGCCCTGTCGGACGAAACGGTGGCGAAAGGAAGCTCGCAAACGGCGACCTCGGCGCCGTAGTTGGTCGCGAACCTCGAGGCTCTAACCCCGCCGCTCCCGGCGCCGATGGTGAAGAGGTCGAAGTCGTACTTGTTGGCGTCAGCGCGGACGGAGAAGCGGCGGCGGAGGTGGAGGCGGCAGGACGGGGGAGGGAGGAGGCGGGAGATCGGGGGCGCGTGGGTTAGGGTTAGGGTTTGGAGAGCGGCCATAATCGAGGGTTTGGGAGTTTGGAGGAGTTGGAAAAGAAGCTCCGAGATGGATAGAGATGGACTGACGTACCAGCACACGCACACACTTATTTTTTAAATTTCTTATTGGTTTGTAATTTTTTATTTTTTTATGACACAAAATTTCCGATCATTCTTCTTAGACCATGCGCCTGTCGGGTGGGCGCCCGCCCGGGCAACCAGTCAGGTGTCGAAGCACCCGAATTGGCGCTCGGGCGCCCATCGGGCGGGGGCACGTGTCCCCCCTTCGTCATTTTTTTTTGTTTTTTTATATATTTTAGTGTTGGTTTTGTTATTAGAGTTAATTGATAATGTATTGGGTATTTTTTAGTAACGTGTGGCGATAAATTTTTATTATTGTGGTAACGGGTTGGATTACAATCAGTTTTTTACAAGTGATGAAGATTCAAAAATTTTCAGATCAAACAATTTCAAGACCCCCGAACGACCGGTCGAGGTGGTTTAATAGTATGATCTAAGATGGTTAACCCATGGTCTAAACACATGGTTAAGGTTAATTGATAATGTATTGGGTATTATTTAGTAATGTGGGGTGATAATTTTTCATTATTGTGGGATCACTGTTTTATCACGGGTGCACTGTGTCATCACGCTTCAATTATTCAATCACGCGTGCATTATGTAGTCACGCTTGCGTTGTGCATTCATGTGGTACTGTGCATTCACGCGTGTACAGTGCAACAGAAACATTTATCTACTCTCAACTATAAATACATCTACTTATCTCATTTAACTCCTCGCATCTTCTTAAATTCTTCACTCTTATTAGCTTATCATCTCAATGTCGAATAGTAATTCAAACTCCGCTCAATCCGACGATGACAATTGCAGTGAGACATTCAATGTGATTGACTGTGCTATTGATTTGGCCGTTCGGGCTATGTATGAACGGAGTACACGTCATAGGCTTCGTCGAAGGAGAACGACGAACCCAAATAGAGATCGTGAACTTGGTTACAGACGCATTAGGGACGACTATTTTTCTAACAATCCTGTCTATTCTGATTCTCTTTTCAGGAGAAGATTTCATATGCGAAAACATATCTTTCTGCGCATTCACAATGTCGTTGAAGCATCTGATGTCTTCTTCCAACGAACCCCGGATGCAACTGGTAGAATGAGCATTTCTGGATTACAAAAAACAAAGGCAGCTATACGAATGCTAGCATATGGCGTGACAGCTGATGAGATCGATGTGTACTTACGACTAAGTGCATCTACATCTAGAAATGTCCTCCTCAAATTCTGCGAAGGTGTTATTAACATTTTCGGCTCTGAGTATTTACGCCGACCAACTGCAAATGACTTGGCACGACTACTCCACGTTTGTGAGCAACGTGAGTTCCCAGGTATGACGGGGAGCATCGATTCTATGCACTGGTTCATCCTATGACCTTATGGTATCGTTATACACTCTCAACCAGTTGCCTTATAACTCAAGGTATGTGATTTTTTAAATAATGTAATGTAAAGTAAAAATGCGAGTTGGAGGATGTCTATCATAACAGCTCACTCTATAGGCGAGTATGTGAGATTCTTTGTCATCATTCTCAATTTAAGTTTTAATTTCTCTTGGAGGAAGATGATTATGGGATTTGTTTACTTTATACTTTTTTGAATTATAAAACAAAGAGAATGATGTAAAACTCACTTCTATGCTCTATATAGAGTCTTCGGTTTGTGAGGTAATGACCCTCTTGGTAAGGGTCGACCAAGGAGTTTCCGTCCTTCATCTCTATAGAAAAATAACTTTACGTTAAACAGAAAGTTGACTTAATATGTCGTATCTTTTCATTTTTCTCAGGTCTATCAAAGCAATAGAAATATGAAAAAAATGAAATCAAATAACTTTTTTTCCTTCCCATTTCTCTTCTTTTCCCTCGTGTATTTTTATCCAAGCACACCATTATTTGCTCGATGGTTAATTTTTTTGATACAGTCTTTTTTTATTTTGATAAAAATAAAACGTCTAGGGACGATACTAGAAAATATATAAGTTTGATGAAGAGTAAAGAAAATTTATTTTCTCTTTAGATTCTTCATACTAGTAATGCCAAAAACATGTCACATCAAGAGTCTAAATATCTTTCTATTATTGAGCTAATAAGAATATATAAAGTTGTGAAAATGGTTTGTATTTATCACCTTTTTATTGCATTTAGTTAATTTTTAACATTTCTTCTAAAAAAACTACAACACATATTCGTCTTATTGGTTGTAACAAGTATCACAGTCTTTTTTTCTCTGGTATGTCGGTGGATAAGATCATTCAGTTCAGAGACGGAGTCAAGATTTGAGAACTATTTACTCGGCCAAATTCATGTTAAATATTTCATATGGTATATGTTCCAATATATGTAGGTTGAAAGTGGGATCTAAAGTTGTGATTAGCGTTCTTTCGTAGTTACACAAGCTATTAAAGCCAAATCTAATTCAAAATTTTCCTCCATTTTCCTTTGTCATATGCGATTCAGAATTCACGATAACTTCATCTTCAATATGATGTGAAGTCGCTTATTAATACTTTCTATAGTTGAAAATACACGCTTCGGTTTTGCAATAAAAAACAATTAGAGTCAACACACGTACGTCAGATCAACCAGTAAACAAAATAGTATGTCTTTTTTACGAACTAGTTTTGAAAATTCATTTGTTTTACTCATACTAAATTAATATCAATTTCTCTCATCCCTAACGTAATTTAAAACATACCAACATTAACAAAAAAATTCTAAATTATTAGGGGAGCTTTAACCCCGTACACTTTATGTAGCTGCCTCGCTTACTAAGATTAGTTGGTTTAACAAATCCTTTCTCTTCAGACGGATTTTTATTTTCTTGAACCAACTTCCCTTCAGTAATATAATTTGATAATTGTAATGGTACGTTTACAGATTTGGAAACAATTATGTTTGTACCACTAGAGAAACATCAACGCATACGTATTCATATATATTAGTCTCATATATATGGACTTTATTTGAGGAACCATATAGTCCAACATGTGTTACATAAGAAAGTTTCCATCAATTATTAACCAATAGATGGGACCTCCACGACCTTCCCTTCCTTGTCCACCACAACCCTAACCCTATCCATCCTCAAATCACG
This sequence comes from Triglochin maritima, assembly GCA_963682175.1. Lineage (NCBI taxonomy): Eukaryota > Viridiplantae > Streptophyta > Magnoliopsida > Alismatales > Juncaginaceae > Triglochin > Triglochin maritima. The sequence continues at coordinate 34,047,414 of OY821786.1, forward strand.
GGTGATAGGACTCCCAACAAGTATGGTGAAGCATTGCAAAACCTTTGCGTTCTCTTTCTTGATGATCTCCACTGCTTCCTCTCCAATTGTGCCAACTAGTTCAGGCCATGAAGATTTCCCTTCAACTTCATATGCCACCAAAAAACTTATTGGTTTAGTTATACATATATGGAAGTATATATGAATGCAAATTAAAAGACTGAAATTGTAAGATCCTAATCCTAATTGGGTTTTGTTGGTGTTTAGGTGGTGATTAGGGGGAATGGTGATGGATGGCTTGGATTGAAGATGGATGGATGGAGGGTTGAGATGGAGAGGAGATGAGATGTGTGGTGGAGATGGAAGGTAGGGAATGGATGGTGAGGATGTGTTTTGGGGAGATATTTAGGAGGTTTCCCTCTCTCTCTCTCTCTCGTTGCTCTCTCTCTCTCACTCGCGATTCTCTCTCTCTCCTGCAGTGGTGCTCCGGTGAAGAAGAGGTGATCTCCAGCGAAGTCGAGTTCGGAGCCGTTGTGGTCGATGTGAGTTGGTTGGTTGATAGCTCATCTCGTGGTTTACGTTTTGGTTCTCTCTCCCTCTACCTAACTCGTGTTCTGTGGTCATGGTTGGGTGTTGGAGGTTGTCGGAGGTGGTGTTGTGGTTGTGGATCGTCGAGGAGACGATTGATCGTCGTTTGGACGCGAGGTTCGTCGACGGATTGTGATTTGGGGAGACGTGCTCGTGGAGGCGTCGTCGCGGTTCTTCAAAGGCTTCTTCAAGCCTTCCGGTATGTCAAGCTCACTCACTTAATTACCGTGAGTATTTGGAAGTCGACGGTAGGCCGTTCGGCTCGTCGCAAGTAAATGTGCAGCAGAGTTCACTGTCTGATCGGTCGACCGATTGGTGCAAACGGTCGACCGTTCGTGAAGAATTTCGGGTTCTGCCTCAAATCGGTCAAACGATGCCCTTGGGGCGGTCGACCGATCGTGCGTAGAGTTGTGGAATTTTTCCCCTGGCGACGTTCGGTCGACCGGGACCCCTTTGCCGGTCGACCGAATGGTCGTTTGTTTCGTTGAACCTGGAAGTTGACCATCTAAACGGTCGACCGTCCCTTGACTTTGGTTCGACCGAACGAGTGTGGGTTGGGAAATCGGTCGACCGATGGAATGCCGGTCGAGGTGATTTGCCCAGTATTTGCTTGATTCGGTCGACCGGGACTTTTGGTTCGGTCGACCGTTTGTGTCCAGTTTTGCACTATGGAGGTGATGTTGTCGTGGTCGTCCGTGTGGGGCGAGTCGTGGTGCCGATGTTCTTCCGGCAAGTGTGCTAGGGTGCACGAGTGTTGCGGTGGTTGGTTGAAAAAGACCTGGAGCCCCGTAACGGTGTGAGAGCTTGGGATTGGCTGAAAAAGGCCTGAGGCCCAGCTTAGTATTGTGGTGTTGCGGCGGTTGGTTGAAAGAGACCTGGAGCCCCGTAACGGTGTGAGAGCTTGGGATTGGCTGAAAAAGGCCTGAGGCCCAGCTTAGAATTGTGGTGTTGCGGCGGTTGGTTGAAAGAGACCTGAAGCCCCGTAACTGTGTGAGAGATGTGGTTGGTTGAAAAAGACATGGAGCCCAGCTAGTCTGTGCGGGGTTGGTTGGAAAAGACCTGGAGTTCCGTAGTGCGTTTGGGTTGGCTGAAAAAGGCCTGGAGCCCGAGCAGGGACCGCGTGTAGGGGTTGGTTGAAAAAGACCTGGAGCCCTTAGACGTTTGGGTTGGTTGAAAAAGATCTGGAGCCCTTGGTCGTGTCGTGGTAGCTGCGGTTGGTTGAAAAAGACCTGGATCCCAGCTTGGCGACAAGTGTGAGTTACGGTGGTTGGCTGAGATTAGACCTGGAGCCCCGTGACTGTGGTGTGTGATGTGGTTGGGTGAAAGAGCCCTGGAGCCCAGCCGTTGTGGTGCTTTTCTTGTTTAGTAGAATTGCATGCTAGGGTGTCTTTCAGTTCATGTATTTAGAGTTTGGCATACGGGGTTTCCTTCTGGAAACTCAGGCATTGTTGCATGTTTACTTTCAGGCCGTGATCGGCGATAGGGGTGGTGACCGAGGAGAGGAGCACCGCTACCGGATCCAACTTTCTCTCAGTTGAGGTCGAGTGATTACTGCTTCCATTTGTATAGTCTTTTGATGTAATCACAACTTTTGAAATACTCTGATGTTCATATATATATGTTATATATGTTGGTGCATCTGTGTTTAGTATTTGCGTGATATCCTCTGTTGATTGTGAGTTATTAAAAATTTAAATTTTCCGCTGTGTTGAGAATGTTACAACTTGGTATCAGAGCGGTCGGTTCCAGTGTCCTTATCCGAAGAAACCACCCATAGAGTTTTAGAGTCTGCATTAGTTCATGCATTCATGGTTTTGATGTGTGTTGTTTCTTTGTGTGTAGATGCCTCTGAGACGCGTGAGACCTCCCCCACGGGACCGTGACACCAGTGGGGATACTGGGAGTACGGACTGGGCTGAGGAGCGGCGGATGCTCTATGACACGGTGGGGCGACTGGGAGCGATGTTGGATCGCCAGTCAGGCAGAGGAGAGCCAGCAGCGGCAGGAGCGATGCTCGACCGCTTTATGAGACAACACCCACCTACCTTTGATGGTAGAGGAGAGTCTGAGGTTGCGGAGGACTGGGTCCTGAAGATTCAGGAGATCCTTCGGGCAATTGAGTGCCCGCCTGAGAGGCAGACATGATTGGTAGCGTATGTGTTGGGCGGAGACGCGTCCAACTGGTGGAGGACCACATCTGCAGTGGTGTTTGAGGGCAGGACTGAGATCAGCTGGGAGGAATTCCTGCGGGAGTTCAATGAGCAGTATTTCCCAGAGCATGTCAGAGATGGGAGGCGAGAGGAGTTTATGACTCTCGAGCAGGGAGAGGCGACCCTGGCTGAGTATACCCGGAGGTTCAACACGCTGGAGCGTTACTGTCCGGAGATTTGTGTGACGCCGCTGCAGAGGGCGAGGAAGTTCGTACGGGGGCTGAGGAAGCACCTCCGTACTCAGGTGACATACAGTATGCCACAGACACTGGCCGATGTCGTGCGGTTTGCGACGATCATCGATCAGGATTACCAGCAGAATTATGCTGAGGCCAGGAGAGCACCGGGGAAGGTCAGTGGACGTCCGGGTGCTCCGCTAGCAGGGAACCCAGGCAAGAGGCCCCGGATCGGAGGAGGAGGGCCACGCCATCCTGAGGCGTGCAGAGGTTGTGGCAGAGTTCACTCCGGAGAGTGTTGGGCTCGTGGGGTTTGTCACGGGTGTGGCAAGCCATGCCACTTTGTGCGAGATTGTCCGAGTGGGCCAGGCGGGTCCAGCAGGCATTCAGGGCCGCCAGCAACAGGCAGAGGAGGAGGTCGCCGACCTTTTGCGCCGCCACAGCAAGGTCAGAGGATTGGACGAGTCTTTACCATCCAGGCGGATGAGGCGAGAGACGCCAGCACGGTGGTGGAAGGTACACTCTTTGTTGCTGGGTTGAGTGCGAGAGTGTTGTTTGATTGTGGGGCCACACACTCGTTCATTCGGAGCGATTTGCGAGCGTGTTGGGCCGTACCCCTGCGATGTTAATTGCCACGTTGGAAGTCAGCACACCCTTGGTTCTGGTGGGCATTGTGGGAAGCTTCCTTCCCAGCGCCACGATTGTTTCGGATGATCAGGAGTTTCCGGTTGACCTGATCTTGTTGCCGATGGAGGACTTCGACGTCATACTGGGGATGGATTGGCTGTCCCAGTACGATGTGCGAGTGTTGTGCTGGGAGAAGAAGATCCTGATCCCGAGGAAGGGTCTACCTGATGTGCTGATCAGGGGGACGAAGGATAGAGGAGGCAGAGTGGTTGTTTCAGCAGTGAGGGCACAGAAGTTGTTGCAGCAGGGTTGCAGAGCTTTCGTGGCCACTTTGGTAGTTCCAGATCCAGAGGAGAGGAGATTAGAGGACATCGAGATAGTCCGGGAGTTTCCAGAGGTCTTTGCAGATGATGTCTCCGGGTTGCCGCCTCAGAGAGAGATTGAGTTTGGGATCGACTTGGTAGCTGGGACTACGCCGCAGTCGAAGGCGCCGTATCGGATGGCACCTGCTGAGCTGGCAGAGCTGAAGAAGCAGTTGCAGGATCTGATGGATACGGGGTTTATCCGCCCCAGTGTCTCGCCTTGGGGAGCGTCAGTACTCTTCGTGAAGAAGAAGGATGGATCGCTGCGGATGTGTATCGACTACAGGATGCTGAACAAGGTTACCGTTAGGAATCAGTATCGCTTGCCCAGGATCGAGGACTTGTTTGACCAGTTGCAGTCAGCGTAGGTGTTCTCGAAGATTGATCTGCGATCCGGTTATCATCAGTTGAGGATCAGAGAGGCAGATGTGCAGAAGACAACTTTCAGGACGAGATACGGGCATTACGAGTTTTTGGTGATGTCGTTTGGGTTGACGAACGCGCCTGCAACGTTTATGGATTTGATGAACCAGACTTTCAGTCAGTACCTCGACCGGTTTGTGATTGTCTTCGTGGATGATATTTTGGTCTACTCGCCAGATGTGGAGCAGCATCGAGAGCACTTGAGAGTTGTACTTGGCATTTTGAGGGATCATGAGTTGTATGCCAAGTTTTCAAAGTGCGAGTTCTGGCTGAGCAGTGTCGCCTTTCTGGGGCACATCATATCAGGAGAGGGGATTTCGATGGATCCAGCGAAGGTTGAGGCCGTTACGCAGTGGAGAGCCCCAACGAGTGTGGCAGAGGTCAGGAGCTTTGTGAGTCTGGCAGGTTATTATCGCCGATTTATACAGGATTTCTCGAGGTTGGCTTCGCCGTTGACGGCTTTGACGCAGAAGGGCGTTGAGTTCGTGTGGTCCCAGAAGTGCGAGGACAGTTTCGAGGAACTGAAGAGTCGGCTGACGACTGCTCCAGTTCTGACACTTCCCAGTGGCAGTGGTGGGTTTGTGATTTACAGTGACGCGTCAGGCGTTGGACTGTGATGCGTACTCATGCAGCACGGGCAGGTGGTTGCATATGTTTCGAGGCAGCTGAAGGTGCACGCTTTGAAGACTTTGAGGACTTATTTGTATGTCGAGCGATTCGAGGTGTTCACGGACCATCAGAGCCTGAAGTACCTGTTTTCGCAGAAGGAGCTGAATATGAGGCAGCGCAGATGGCTCGAGCTGATTAAGGATTATGATTTCACCATGTCGTACCATCCGGGGAAGGCAAATTCGGTTGCTGATGCCTTGAGCAGGAAGTTGGAGGTTACGGCAGCAGGTCTGTGTATCGAGGAGTGGAAGCTGCTTGAGGCGTTGACCGAGTGGAGACTATTCACCGATGAGTCGCAAGGTGCAGTGATTGTCGGGCTGAGAGTGGAGCCTCAGTTGGTCTCGAGTATTGTTCAGGCTCAGAGTGCTGATGATGAGTTAGCTGGGTTGTTACTGTTGGCTGCCAGAGTTGGGTCAGACTTCAGTATTAGAGTTGATGGTGGGCTGAGGTTCAGAGGTCGTGTCTGGGTGCCGAAAGGAGGAGATCTGAGGAAGGACATTCTGGAGGAGGCGCATAGATCTCGTTATTCGATCCACCCGGGCAGCACGAAGATGTATAGAGATCTTCAGAGGAATTTCTGGTGGAAGAGGATGAAGACGGAGATCACAGAGTTTGTGGACAGATGTCTGATTTGTCAGCAGGTAAAGATTGAGCACCAGAGACCTGCAGGGCCGATGCAGGGGATCGAGCTTCCAGAGTGGAAGTGGGAGCACGTGACGATGGATTTTGTCACCGGTCTGCCGAGGACGAGAGGATGTCATGACGCGATTTGGGTTATAGTCGATCGACTGACCAAGTCGGCGCACTTCTTAGCTACCCGGACCACTTTACCTCTGGAGGGTCTAGCTAAGTTGTATATTAAGGAGATCGTCAGACTGCACGGGGTGCCCGTGAGTATTATTTCGGATCGAGATCCGAGGTTGACTTCCAGATTCTGGGGGAGTTTGCAGCAGGACTTAGGGACGCGGTTGAAATTCAGTACAACTTTTCATCCGCAGACAGACGATCAGTCTGAGAGGACCATCCAGACGCTAGAGGATATGTTGCGAGCGTATACTCTGGATTGGACAGGTCATTGGGATGAGCATTTGCCGTTGATCGAGTTCGCCTACAACAACAGCTACCATTCGAGCATTGGGATGACACCGTACGAGGCCTTGTACGGGAGACCGTGTAGATCACCGGTATGCTGGAGTGATGTAGGCGAGAGGCAGCTAGTTGGCCCTGAGATTGTGCAGATGTATGCTGAGAAGGTTGATGTGATCAGGCAGAGACTAGCGACTGCTCAGAGCAGAAAGAAGAGCTACGCGGATAGGCGTAGGCGAGAGCTGAGGTTTGAGGTAGGTGACCATGTCTTCCTGAGGATTTCACCATCTCGGGGAGCGATGAGGTTCGGGAAGAAGGGGAATCTCATTCCGAGGTATGTCAGACCGTTTGAGATTCTCGAGCGGATTGGAGAGGTTGCCTACAGGGTTGCGCTGCCGCCGTAGTTTTCTGGTCTTCACAATGCCTTCCATGTTTCGATGCTGAGGAAGTACGTAGCAGATCCTTCTCATGTGATTCAGTTGGAGGTTCCAGAGATCCGTCAGGATTTGTCTCTTGAGGAGAGACTGGTGGAGATTGTGGATCGGATGGAGCATTAGTTGAGGAGGAGGACTATTCCGATGGTGAAGGTCAGGTGACAGCACCACAGTGAGCGAGAGGCCACTTGGGAGATTGAGGAGGAGGTCCGGAAGGAGTTCCCGGAGTTGTTTGGTGAGCTTCGGTCTTAATTTCGAGGACGAAATTCTTTTAGGAGGGTGGATTGTAAGATCCTAATCCTAATTGGGTTTTGTTGGTGTTTAGGTGGTGTAGGGGGAATGGTGATGGATGGCTTGGATTGAAGATGGATGGAGGGTTGAGATGGAGAGGAGATGAGATGTGTGGTGGAGACGGAAGGAAGGGAATGGATGGTGAGGATGTGTTTTGGGGAGATATTTAGGAGGTTTCCCTCTCTCTCTCTCTCTCGTTGCTCTCTCTCTCTCACTCGCGATTCTCTCTCTCTCCTGCAGTGGTGCTCCGGTGAAGAAGAGGTGATCTCCGGCGAAGTCGAGTTCGGAGCCGTTGTGGTCGATGTGAGTTGGTTGGTTGATAGCTCATCTCGTGGTTTACGTTTTGGTTCTCTCTCCCTCTACCTAACTCGTGTTTTGTGGTCATGGTTGGGTGTTGGAGGTTGCCGGAGGTGGTGTTGTGGCTGTGGATCGTCGAGGAGGCGATTGATCGTCGTTTGGACGCGAGGTTCATCGACGGATCGTGATTTGGGAAGACGTGCTCGTGGAGGCGTCGTCGCGGTTCTTCAAAGGCTTCTTGAAGCCTTCTTGTACGTCAAGCTCACTCACTTAATTACCGTGAGTATTTGGAAGTCGACGGTAGGTCGTTCGGCTCGTCGCAAGTAAATGTGCAGCAAAGTTCACTGTCTGATCGGTCGACCGGTTGGTGCAAACGGTCGACCGTTCGTGAAGAATTTCGGGTTCTGCCTCAAATTGGTCGACCGATCGTGCGTAGGAGGCAGGCCTGGTGAGTTTCGGTCGACCGGGGCCCCTTTGCCGGTCGACCGTGTGCACTGTCTTAAGTCGGTTGGGGGCGTAGACCATCCAAACGGTCGACCGCTCATTGACTTCGTCCGACCGTGACTTAAGTGGATTGTGTGGTCGGTTCGACCGAATGTGGTTTCGGTCGACCGGACCTGTGTGCTGGGCGTGGGAAACGCTCTGGCGGAATTCGGTCGACCGAGGAGGTCTCGTCGTTCGACCGGATTCATGGTGCGAGTGAGGGATTCTTCCCTGGTGGGATTCGGTCGACCGAGAGGTCTCGGGTGTTCGACCGAATCCGTGGTAGAGTAGTGGGATTTTTCCCCTGGTGACGTTCGGTCGACCGGGACCCCTTTGCTGGTCGACCAAATGGTCGTTTGTTTCGTTGAACCTGGAAGTTGACCATCTAAACGGTCGACCGTCCCTTGACTTTGGTTCGACCGAACGAGTGTGGGTTGGGAAATCGGTCGACCGATGGAGTACCGGTCGAGGTGATTTGCCCAGTATTTGCTTGATTCGGTCGACCGGGACTTTTGGTTCGGTCGACCGTTTGTGTCCAGTTTTGCACTATGGAGGTGTTGTTGTCGTGGTCGTCCGTGTGGGGCGAGTCGTGGTGTCGATGTTCTTCCGGCAAGTGTGCTAGGGTGCACGAGTGTTGCGGTGGTTGGTTGAAAAAGACCTGGAGCCCCGTAACGGTGTGAGAGCTTGGGATTGGCTGAAAAAGGCCTGAGGCCCAGCTTAGAATTGTGGTGTTGCGGCGGTTGGTTGAAAGAGACCTTGAGCCCCGTAACGGTGTGAGAGCTTGGGATTGGCTGAAAAAGGCCTGAGGCCCAGCTTAGAATTGTGGTGTTGCGGCGGTTGGTTGAAAGAGACCTGAAGCCCCGTAACTGTGTGAGAGATGTGGTTGGTTGAAAAAGACATGGAGCCCAGCTAGTCTGTGCGGGGTTGGTTGAAAAAGACCTGGAGCTCCGTAGTGCGTTCGGGTTGGCTGAAAAAGGCCTGGAGCCCGAGCAGGGACCGCGTGTAGGGGTTGATTGAAAAAGACCTGGAGCCCTTAGACGTTTGGGTTGGTTGAAAAAGACCTGGAGCCCTTGGTCGTGTCGTGGTAGCTGCGGTTGGTTGAAAAAGACTTGGATCCCAGCTTGGCGACGAGTGTGAGTTACGGTGGTTGGTTGAGATTAGACCTGGAGCCCCGTGACTGTGGTGTGTGATGTGGTTGGGTGAAAGAGCCTTGGAGCCTAGCCGTTGTGGTGCTTTTCTTGTTTAGTAGAATTGCATGCTAGGGTGTCTTTCAGTTCATGTATTTAGAGTTTGGCATACGGGGTTTCCTTCTGGAAACTCAGGCATTGTTGCATGTTTACTTTCAGGCCGTGATCGGCGATAGGGGGTGGTGACCGAGGAGAGGAGCACCGCTACCGGATCCAGCTTTCTCTCAGTTGAGGTCGAGTGATTACTGCTTCCATTTGTATAGTCTTTTGATGTAATCACAACTTTTGAAATACTCTGATGTTCATATATATATATATATGTTATATATGTTGGTGCACCTGTGTTTAGTATTTGCGTGATATCCTCTGTTGATTGTGAGTTATTAAAAATTTAAATTTTCCGTTGTGTTGAGGTTGTTACAGAAATGGTATTCTTATACATGGATTTTAATCATGAAGAATTGAAGATGTATATATTTATATTCTATATATGGAAGTGCTAGAAAAAAAAGTTTACCTCCCACCACCTCTGGGTTTTTCTCTTCACTACTGGTTGCCATCTCTAACCCTCTTCCTTCTTAAGCTTGTATAGTGAACATAACCTCTCATGGGTTTTTATAGTCTTACATTGGGATGTATATACAAAAAAAATATATTCAAAAATTAAACCAGTAAAAGGTCATAATTCTTTGTGACATGGCCACTTTGAACTAATCTCTTAGGCCATCCCTTAACGGGGATAAAAACTACTTTCATTCCAGGTCGGTCATCCACGACCTGGGATGACCAGGTCATCTCCCTATTAACGGGGGAGATGCTCGGTTGGGTAATGACCGGGTCGACGACCCGGTCGTCCAATTTTTTAATATTTTTTATTTTTGTTTTGTTTTTGTTTTGATTTTTTAAATTTTGGTTTGAGTTTTTTTTTGAAAATACGTTTTATAATTGTTTTGATTTGTTAGAATTTTTTAAAATTTTTACGAAGATGGACCCCAAAACGATGTGGATGAAAGAGATATGTTGTTGTAGGTTATGTTGGGTTGTGGTTAAGAGGTGAATAATGTAGGAAAGAGAAGAATGTGGGTTGAGGAAAGAGAAAACTGATGTGGAAGAGAGAGAAAGCTGATTTTGAAGAGAGAGAGAGAGATCTGATTACCAGGTCGTCCAAGTCATGATAAGGGATGGTCTTAAACATCTTCGAGTGGCTTACTGGCACAGAGGTTTTTTTTATTTAAAACGATACCTTTGGCGGTCGACTGATTGTGTGTTTTGGGCAAGCTCGGTTGCTTTTTGGTCGAACGGGTCCCCTTTGTCGTTCGACCAATTACACTGTTGGTAAGTCGGTTGGGGGCATAGACCATCTAAATGGTCGACCGCCTTTTGATCTGCTCGAATGATTGCACTGTAGTAAGTCGGTTGGGGGTTTCGACCATCTAAATGGTCGACCGCTCCTTGATTATGTTCGACCGATTACCTAAGAGAACTTGATTGTGGTTCGACCGATTCATATTTTGGTCAACCGGTAATGACTTAGAGGAATGTAGATGTCCCTGATATTTTTCAGTCGACCGGAAGCCCATTGTCGTTTGACCCTTGGGGATATGATATTTAATATTATTTTGTGACGTATACCTTCCAAACGGTCGACCGTCCAGAAACTTTTGTTCGACCGTTGTGATGTTTGTTTGGTTCGACCGATGGATTGTGGTTCGAATCAATTACCGGTATTAACAACCAAACGGTCGACCGTTTTTACCTTTCCGATCGACCGTTGGAGCATAGAAATTGTATGTTTGTTTATGAGCGCGTTGACGCGTGGATTTTTTTTACGGCTTATGTTTATCATGATATGACATGTGCATTGAGACCTAGGTAGTAGACTTGTGGGACCATATTCCCTTTTGCATGATCTATATGATATGGCTCTATGGAGCATGATGACTGTTGGCCTGTGTGGCGATAGAGATGACCTTAGCCTTTGTGGCGAAGGAGACGACCTTAGCCTTTGTGGCGAAGGAGATGACCTTAGCCTGTGTGGCAACAGAGATGATTGTTAGTCCTTGTGCAACCGAGTTCTGTGCCTTAGCCTGTGTGGCGACGGAGATGACAGACCAATGTTGTTCCGACCAATTGATCGTCCAGTTGTGGCATGACTGGCGAGTATGACCGACCAGAGTGACGACTCTGGCGGATTGTGGTTTTTTTACCACTGATCAGATCTAAAGATGACTCGAAAATGCGTACGACCTTCACCGAACCCATATGACTAGTGTAGCTACGAGTGGGAGTGTATCGCATACTTTTCGTATGACCATATGTGCCTGCGGTGGGTATCTACGGATGTCTAAAACTAGACTTATGACTATATGAACCTCGGTTGGGGAAATGACTGTTATGATTTATGACCTGATGACCCCGTTCGGGGAAATGATTGTTATGATTTATATTGCCATGATACTAGTATGTTAGGTCATGTATTGCATGTGCATATAGGTGGATTTGGCATACGGGGTTTCCTTATAGAAACTCAGACATTGTTATTCATGTTTTATTTCAAGGTCCCCTTCGGGAGATGGTAGGGTGGTGACTGAGGATGAGTACATTTAGGAGTCGGGTCCTCGTGTCTATTTAGAGGTTATTATGATTACTCGTATTTCTGTATGTTGTATTTTGATGTAGTTATATTTTGACAACTCTTGTATACGGTGCACCTTTGACGTATTTTATCAGTAGAATTCCCCTGAGATGTGTTTATTGATGCATTTTGAATATCTGTTTAAAGTTCAAATTTCCGTTGTTTCGAGGACGTTACAGTACCTGCGTATTAAATGGGACGGGTAATTGGGTAATACCCGCTCCAGTTATACCCATGATTTGTAGGGGTGAGCATCCGGTCCGATCCAAAACCGGATTTTTTAAAACAAAAAAAACAAAAATCAGACCGGTCCGGACCGGACTGGAACCGAAATTTCAAAAAGGTCCGAACCGGACCGGGTAATGCTCACACTAATGATTTGGGTTGTTGTACTTGGTTGGAAAAACAAATAAAGTTTATATAACAATCTCAAAACATTACATAAAAAACTCCTTCAAAAAACTTATATAAAAATATATTAAAATGATAATTTCTGAAACTCTATAACACAACAAAAAATTAGGGTTTGTAGTAATGGGTTTGTAAATAAAATATTATAATTATTCTTGGTTACACTAATTAGTTTGTGTGACTCTAACTCTGCAGCTAAACTCTTGATCCATATTGCTGATTTTGAAAAGATTAAAGTTGAACCGAACTCAAGTTTTAAAAAAACAAATCCAACCTGACATAAATAGTTCCGTTTAAGAACGTTCTTAATTCTATTAGGCTCGATGTGCATCCATAATCTTGGACGTTTATGAACTCGGCTTCCTTAAGTTTTAGTTCTCTGTACAGAACTCGGCTTTGCGTCACTAAGTTTTCTTCAAGTGAACTTGGCTTTTCGGATGTCGAGTCCATAACTAATGTACATTCCTTGTGTTTTACCAAGGGAGGGAACTCAGTAATGTCAAAGCCGACGAAAGATTTCATTAGGAACTCGGCGTCGGCATCGACGACTTTGACCTAGTAAAAAACCAAAATCAGCCTCTACCACGCGTCATCACGTAGTGGAGGCAGACCTAGTTTCATATTTTTTTGGGTGAGATGCCTATTATGCTAAAAAAAATTAAGTAAATCTATTTCAAAAAAAATGCCTTATTCAAATGACAAAATGAACTCATATTTGTGTCGTAGAAATGTTAATAAAAATTATAAATACAAAGAAAAAAGTTTGAAAATATCTTCAATATACCAAGAAAGATGATATTGTGCGCGCGTGGTTCTATTAAAATCACGTTTACACTTTACATACAGTCCTTAGATAAAATTTAAAAATGACATAAACAAGAGGTTCTTGCAGTTGATGGTGAATTTGTAATATTTTACGGTCTTCTTGAGAGTTCTTGGTAAGTACGATTTCCTAAACGAGTTTTGGCTTAATAGTTTTAATATTACTCTTATTAATATCCTAGTTTACATATAATTAAGAATATGAAGACGCTACATTCTTGTTGTTGTGGAAATAATGATAATTAACCAACCAACTACAAATATAAAAGGAAATCACATCCAAAAGCCAATCAACAAGCCAATAGTACAAACAATAAGTTGTAGTCGATCAATGGCGGGCACAAGCTGAAGGCAAGAAGAATGGGAATTAGTGATGGAGATTTACTTTGGAACAACAAACTCTAGTGTTAGTGTTTGGAACCGCAGTGAGAAGGTGATGATCCACCCCACCGCTCCCTCCTCCTCCGTCGTCGCCTTCACGTGCAACGGAACTCTTGTCGAAGGAGAAGCCAAGAACGGGTTCCTTGACAACCTCAAGACCACTATCTTTGGTACGTAGTTATGTATTGGTTTCTTTTGAGATAATGTGTTAGCATGGATGTATGGTTAGATTTTAATTATCCTTTGTAAATATCACAACATCATATATCATCTCTCTTCTTGATCTTCTTCTACTTAACTGCTAAAACAATGATAACATACATGCACACATGGTTAGATTCTAATCCTACGTATATAATCACGACGTAGTACTTCATTAATCATCTCTGTTCTTGATGTTGTTCTACCTACTAATTAATTGCTAATACGATGATAACATTGTTGATTTTATTGGGTTGTGATAACATTAAGAATTGATAATAGGTCGTGTGTGCTAAATATTCTTTGTGTGTATTTCATGTAAAATACAAGAATAATTGTGAATCGTTAACATTATATAATTTAAATTGGGTTGCACTTTTTTTGGAACGAGGAGTTTGGGCATTTTCTTGTTTTGCTTTTTTTTGTTGAGAATTATCAACACGACCCAACTCCTATAGAAGTCACTACCCTATACTAGTCTAAACAAATCTTAGTCTTAAATTCAAATCCTAAATCCCTTAGGCAATTCAATCTCAGCTCATCATCATCATCATGAAAACAATAATAATATATTATTATCGTTTTTGTTTTTTATAGACTTTGGATACCATCCGTTATATATTTAAAACATCGTAGCATATGCCGACAATGCATAAATATATATACACCCCTCTTGGTTAATTTTTTATTAAGATTCTACTTTTTTGTCATTTTTACGTTTGTTTCCTTGGTTCCATATGTTGTTATGCTTATTATCGTCTTGCTGCCAGTTTCAACCTTCTTGATCGATTGTATCTTGAATTCTTGAGGCCGTTACATTTCTATTTTTGTAAAAAAAAATTCCTTCTTTGGACAGTGATATATGTAAAATTTTCATATATCCAAACAAATAAATCTAATTAGTTTTCAAAGAAATCTCGGCTGAAGCGAATGTTTTTCACAATGAAGTCAACTTACAAGTTCTCTAGCAGTAATTAACAAGAGTCCAAAATCCAACTTAATTCCACGATGATAATATAATCTAGCTAGTTTGATATTTCCATTAATATTTCAGGTGTTAAGCGTTGGATAGGTCTTAACAGCGACGAAATGAGTGGGCAACTAAACCACTTCTACATGGAACATCTCGAGATACTTAACAATACGGCAGAGGGTGTGCCGGTGGTGGTGGTCGATCACCTCGGAGAGACGAGGCGATACAATATATAGTGTCTCCATCTTGTCCAACTTCCTATATTACATGAGACAATTAGCCACCAACAAGGTTCGGAAGGTCGTCACGAATGCCGTCATCACCTTGCCCGTTTACTTCAAGGACCACCATTGCCAGGCCATCCTCCATGCCGAGAAGACCATCCATATGGGAATTATGGCTGAGTTGGTTGTTTCAAAAGGGGTTGGAGTCTTCATTCAGAGGGAGTCCATGCAAAAGAACAATTAACCTTTAATTTTGAGAAGTGGGGGTGAATGTCAAAATTAATGTTTAATGTAACCAACAACTATTTTTTTCTTAATCAAGGAAAAATGTGACTAAGTTCTAATGAACAATTCCAAATTGCTATTTTGATTCTGTAACATCAACATTTTTTCTTTGAAACCAAGTACTTCCTAATTAATTTGCCAAATCTCAACATTTCTTCGAAATAAGGATTATTGTTTTCTAAATGTTGATAAACTCGATCACTTGCAATTAATTAGCATTCAACGCTTAGAGCATTGCTTCACGCAATCTATCAAAGGCATGAGTTCACATTCCCAACTCTTAGTTTTCAAAGTCAATACTCTAATTACCTACGCAACGTGGATGTGAAACCTAATTAATCGTAACTGTTGACTTTAGATATTAAAATATTAACAAACCCTGTTGTTATTAATTCCCATCTTTCCTTTCTAGACTAGATCTTACCCAATATTATGTGGACATCAACTTAAACTATTAATACTATATCAATTATCAAACTGTCAAGAAAAAGCATCAATAAGCTCCATGTATATTTCCTCCCTATAAATACGCATACAATGGATTAGTTAAAGGCTATACCGAGAAACTAGAGAGAGATTATGGATTGCGAAGGTAAGTGATCCTCTTTCTCCCTCTGTATCAAGTTTATGTCAGGTGATACAAAATATATAGGAAATCACACACCTATTTTTTGTATGATTTTTAATAAAAAATTCTGGAATTCCCAATAAACTATGATTTATACCACAACCTGGCTATATCATGCAGCAGAGATTACTAACTGGACTATTTTTGAAAATTTTGCATGTATAACATGTATTATGATCGTATTAGATCCCTCCGTTTGACAATTTGAATTACAAGTCTTATACTTGTAACTTGATATTATTATGATTACAGATTTGCCCATGAACTCCAGTGCTTCATTCAAAAGGCCCTACTTGTACACTTAAACTAACAAATCTAATACTTGAACACGTTTACTGTAAATGTAAATTGCATGTGAATTGTTTGAAGACATAAAGTCAAAATGTAAAAATATAGAAACATGAAACCGACATGGGGATCTAATTATAAAGTGTTATCTCATCAAATTGGATGGTAGCATTGTAAAAAATAGACAGTCACCTGATTAGAGAGTATATAATAAATACAGAAGCATTCTAAATCAAATTGGAAGTTATTGTTGACATTAACTTAAATTTAAATAATATTTGTCAATTCTTGATAAGTTCCTCTTGCCAAATATTCAAAGAGGTGTTTCAATATCATTATATACGTTACAATTCGTTCTCTGCCACGGTTACCTGATAAGGTTGTTCCTGGTCGGCTGGATATGCAAGTTTATGTTTTTGGTATTATTAATCGACCATAGTGGTTGACCAACTTTGTCTGATTATTTGTTCCTTTCGGTTTAATCCTGGAAGGTTGTATTTTTGAAGAGAGGTCGTGGTTGTGGTCTCTCTTTATCTAATGCAATTAACTATTATCATATATGTGTGTGTGGAGAGAGATATATTAACTTTAAATTTTGTTAACACACGGTTACGTTTGTTTAATAAAATCAAATCTGAATTCCAAATTGAAAATTCAAACCATAGATCTTGATGTATAACATATGTAGATTAAGAATATCAAAAATCATAAATTTTGGTAATCGTTTCATATGAGATGTAGTACGTTCATTTTACATCTTTAGATATTACGTAAAATATATTCCAAAATTTATGATTTCGATATCATTAATCTACATGTGTTGTAGATCAAGATCTAAGGTTTAGATTTTCAATTTGGAATTAAGATTTGATTTTATTAACAAATGCAACCGTGTGTATAGAGTAGTGGATCCCTCCTCTCCCTCTCCCTCTCTCTATATATATAACTTTATATATGTCAACTAAAAGATGTTATTTGTGATCATTATTGTGGCTTGTAGGAAAGAAGTCATGGCCAGAATTGGTTGGAAGCGAAGGAGAGGAAGCAGCCAAGATTGTAGAAGATGAAAATCCTTTGGTGAATGCCATCATAATGACCAAAGGCACTCTGTGACTTTAGATTTAAGGTGTGATAGAGTCAGGATTTGGGTGAACGAAAATGGAAAGGTTTACCAGACCCCAACTATTGGTTGATGATAATAATACAATACACCTATGTAACAACTACCTTGCTCATGACAACTAACCATGAAAAACATTTATATTTGATGTGTCTAAATTGGTGTTAATAAGAGCAAGTGGTTAATTTGATTAATAAAAGGATGGTTTGCCTATACAAATTTCCATCTCTTAATTTGATAATATTTGCAAGATATATACTATCATTTTATTTCTTAAAGTTGATTTTGTAAATGCTCCGTCGTGAAGGGATTAGAACCTTCATATTGGGTTACATATCACTCTCAGACCAAGCAAATTATGTGCAATAGAGTCAAACAGTCTTAAATATGATTAAACTGTGCACTTAAAAAACAAATAATACAAATACACGAGGACCATTCTATCAATGGTCATAGAGACATAAATAGAGGTGAATTTCAACGATGAGATTGTCGTGGTTTGTATTTAAAAAATTTCTGTAATTTTGTTTCAGAGTTTGAGTGAGAACCAAAGGGTGAAGAAAGCCAAGGCGGATTTACATGTGTTAGGATGGGGGTGACTAAGGTTCCTACGTACTGAAATTTCACAAAACTCCTACAAGATTTTTATATTTTTTTAATAAAATATGAAAGACTTGATACATGTTAATATATTGTTCCCGATGCATGGTTTAAAACATACTATTAAAAATTCGGCCCTCTACAAATCTTTCTCAGTGACCCATATATGCAAAAGTATCAAAACGAGAATAGCTACACATCCACATAGAAGAATTCATCATGCATTAAGAAATAAAAGATTTGCACAAAAATCCTTACCCATGATCTAATCTTGATGTTATTGAATACACTTTTGTATATCAAATAGCACCAAACACAAGTGAGAGTTCTAATCCTATCACAAAACGAGTGAGAATGTAAAACTCCATTTATCACAGTTGAATAAAACAGTTACGTTAACGACCATCATACTAAATTTACCATATACGAGGAAGATCAACTAGTGTCTGGTACCCTTAAAATATGTTAATATCTGTTTATTCTTATTAACAAATTGAATTTTACACTGTAAAATTAGTAATTGAAACAATATATCTTGATTTGTCATTTAAGTTATACAGTCTGGAAACCATAAAATTTAGGATATGTTTTGTAACATCCCGAAACAACGGAAAATTTGAAATTTTAAACAATAAAGAGATCTCAAGATAACGACAAGCAAACGGGAGTGTTACTCATATAATCAACAGTCGGTGCACTAAAATACAACAAAGTTTGTCAAAAGACATGATTACATCACTACAACAAATGAAAACATGTAATCATGACGACCTCGAAGAGTCCGAAGAGGATCCTAGTCCCTAAAATATGTGTGCCCGTTGTCACCACCCGACAGAACCTACTGCGGTCCTGAAACATGAATCAAACAACGATGCCTGAGTTTTCCATTAGGAAACTCCATATGCCAAGTTCGCCTAAATGAATGCAACAGTATGGTAAATGAACATATCATACTACTAGCATGTCATGTCAACATCTGCAATGCAACAAATCCCTCCAAGGGTAAACGGGATCTCAGTCCAACAACATAAGTACCCTCAAAGGGTCAACAAGGACATCAATCCAGCAACAACAACGGGTCTCCCTCGGAAACCTACCGTAGGCACATACGGTCTTACAGACAGTACGCGACGCACCCCCACACGCGACTACTCGAGCCAAGGGATCGGTGAGGAGCGTCCGCACTTCCGCTCAAGGTAACCACATGGTCTACACCACCCCCAATGGAGTCGTAGCCCGGTTAGTCAACATCCAAAGATAGGTGCCCAATCGGGGATCATCGCCGGAACAACATCAGCGGCATCGCCGACACAACATCGGTTGTACAGCATACGTCCGGCACAACATCGGAGGACACAACCACAAGCCGGAACATCGTCAGCACCATCATTGTCGGCAAAAACCTCGGCGGTACAACATACGTCCGGCACAACATCGGACAGGCCCAGACCGTAGTCTACAGGGTCATCATGATCGACGAGTCATGCATCAACATGCATTGGGATCCGCGATCCCTCAGGTCTTCTACTCTACAGAGAGTCAAGCTACAACACGTCACACCATTGTCCAGCAACGGAGGTGGCGCGACCCAAGTGTCTACACTCTTCCACACGACGGTCCCTGGGCTGGCACGAGCACGTACCCGCCGTCACCTCCCATCTCAAGCTCTAAGCGAGGACACGGGTTTCCGTGGGCAGAGTTGACACAACACAAGGACTGGGAATTTAGTTCTGCGCACAAACGGTCAACCAAAAAAGCCTAACCGGTCGACCGTTCCCAATAGGTTCGGTCGACCGAAAGTCTGCAACGGTCGAACTCTCTGCGCATCACTTAAGTCCAAACGGTCGGACAACAATCTAAAACCGGTCGACCGAATACGAGGTTAAAATCCAGAGTTGGTCAAAATCATACAAGTCTATTCGGTCGACCGACTCAGGGATCCCGGTCGACTGAAAACTACCAGGGTCATCCTAATAATCTACGTTATATAATGGTCGAACAATATAACAAAATCGGTCGAACAACATGCATAATAATCAAGTACACTTGAGTTCCGGTCGAACCAAAAGCTAGGGACGGTCGACCGAAATCCGACAGAAGGTCTCCAACCCACCAGCACACATGCAACCGGTCGACCGTCATAAGGCATCGTTCGACCGGTGTTGGTTAAAGTTGGGCAAAACAGTAAAACTGGTCGACCGCCCGAAGGCACCGGTCGACCGTTGGTCAACAGCAACCCCGCACATGCCGAGGATTTTATGCCGTTTCACGTCGCCGGCGAGGTCTCCGACCTCCCGCGATCGACCACAATATCACCCCCAACGTGGGTGGGCAACAACAACTAAAGAACCAGCATACCTCAAGAGGAAGACAGAACACGCCAGAGTTCGCTCAACGTCGCCCGCCGACCGTAACCTCCAATCTCACGTGCCTCACGCCGCGCCTCCGCAACCCCACACTCGCCTCCACACTCCGGAGTTGCCTCAACGTCCTCTGGTCGTCGGAAGATAAGGAAGAAATGGTGAGAGTGAGTGACGGTCAAGCAAGGGAGAAGAAAAGCATGTTTTGGTTTAAGAAACCCAAAACCCAACAGTAACCTCTCCACGTCTACAGTACCCGGCCCCTACACTACACCCCCATCACCTCATCTCCTCCAACTTCTCATGCAAAGCACCTTCTAAACAATGATTAGTCCTTAAGCAAGGTTAGAGACTTAACATGTTTTAGTAAGATTAGGTTGTCAAAATGAAGACACAAAGTATATATATATTACAGAATTAACCTGGTCTCTTGATTTTGTAAGAAAGAACACCCAAATTTTATTGGAGATTTAATAATTCTAGAGGTATAGCTAAACTAGCGCGTATTTCGTCATTCATGCAAAGTACTATTCCTGGGTATGCAAAGTTTGACAAATGCATGTCGCAAAGATTTACTATATTTATGTGTTAATTGGTACTTGTGTGTCTGGTTCATTCACAACTTTTTTTCTTGCTATAAATATCGGTAGATTAGAATCGAAGACACTTCTGCCACAAGCATGGTGGAATAGAAGTCAAATACGCGGCGCCGTTTAGGTTTCTTTACACATGGGGGATGGGGCATACTACTTGGGGCTTAAATATTGACTTGTAATAATTATTAGTAATTAATTATTTTTCACGCATACTTGCAAATATGAAGTTTTAGTCTATAAGCAACAATGCGACAAGCTTAAGTACCGACTTGTGATAATTATTAGTAATTAATTATTCTCCACGCATACTTGCATATATGCGACATTAGCCCTCCACAGTCTTCTGGTAATTAATACAAGATAGAAATAATTCAAGAGATATCCTTTAAATAATTCAAGACATAACCAAAATTTTGTTATATTATTCCATGATACCTTAGGTTCTAAATTATTAGAACAAAACATGTAATTTTACCCATTTGATAGTTTTTGGATGTAATTAACCTTAATTTTGATGTTTAAGGATTTCAATTAGAAAAAAATGTTAACTTTGAAAATTGTATTTTGTAATAACGACTGCTAAGCACAAGGAGATTATTAAAATCCAAAAATTTACGCAGTGTGAGGATAAAATTGAAAATTGAAGGACATTAAGGATATTTGTATTTCTTTAATAATATTTATTCATTAATTTAATAAGACTCATTTATTTTATAAAAATTGAATAAATTATTTTTATATTAATTTTTTATAAAATAAAAAAATTGTTGAGTGATATTTTGAGTTAATTAAATAGTCTTTCATCAAGAAATTATAAAGCTAGTTTAAATAGTTTGCTTCGCAAGGGAACAACTTTATCTCTTTAAACTTTCCACGATTCTATAAATGTTTAGGCATAAAGCTCATATTAGAGACAAACAGCCCAACAAGCAGCTAGAGCAGGATATCATGGAATGCCATGGTATGTGATTCTAATCTTATAACAAACCTACTACTTGTATGCATTGTCCTTAGGTATCATAATAACTTCTTCTCTTATTGCATGACAAATTTAGGTTTTTTTATGATCTTGTTTTACATTTGTAGGAAAACAATCATGGCCAGAATTGGTTGGAGCCAAAGGTAGGGAGCAGTGATGATTATTGAAGAGGAGAACCCTTTGGTTGAAGCCATCATAGTACCTGAAGGTACTTTTGTAACTGACTTTAGGTGTAACAGGGTTTGGGTGAAGAAGAATGGAAAGGTTTACCAGACACCTACTATAACGTCCTCAATTAGCGAAAAATTTAAAATTTAAAATATACAATCGACTCAAGGACATTACGGCACGACACAAGAAAACATGTGCATCATTATATAATATATATATATATGTAACAGAGTTTACAAAAGGGTGATTACATCAAAACATCATAAAAGATAATATACACATGTAATCACAACCGCCTCAAAAGTAAGGAAAGCAGGATCCGGTCCCGAGTGCTCTCATCCGCAGTCACCACCTTCCTAATGCCAAACCCGGCATGAAAAGAAAACATGAAACTATACATGAGTTTCCATAAGGAAACCTCGTATGTCAAACCTAACACATGAATGAACAAATACAATAACTGCAAATGGCATAAACCCAACAACATTAAAACACCACAAATTGCCTCTTTCACCAGAGCCACGGTTTTGCCTCAATGTTAACGGAGCCACGATTTTACCTCAATGTTATCGGAGCCACGATTTTGCATCAATTGCCGGAGCCACGACGACGACGTATACATGCCTCATTCGCCAGAGCCACGACCTTGCCTCATTTGTCGGAGCCACAGAGACAACAATACAATCCACTCCGTAGAGCCACAACTGATCGTTATTAGGCCGACCTGTCCGTCCTTTGCCCCAAAAAGGCCGGTGAACCCGTTGCCCTCTAGCCGATCAAAAACCAACATAAAAATATACCAAACTGTGCAGAAATGATCGACCGAACAAGCCAACCGGTCGACCAATTCCTCCTTAGAACGCATAGGCGTTCGACCGTCTCTACGACCGGTCGAACCACAAAACAAACAAAACGACCAAACGGTCGAACAGAATGTCTCTGACGGTCAACCGTTTGGATGGTCTACGCCACAATTAATATTAAATTCAACACCCCATCAGTCGAACGACAAAGGGGACTTGTTCGACCGAAAGTCACCAGTAAAACTCGAGATCTATCCAAGCTATACCGGTCGACCGAAACAACAATTGGTCGAACAATAATTAAGTTAAACTTAACTCATCGGTCGAACGAGATCTCAGGGCGGTCGACCTTTTTGTGGTCTACACCCCCAACCGACTTAAAACAGTGCTTTGGTCGAACGGCAAAGGGAACCCGTTCGACCGAACACACCCAGAGCTTGCCTAACATGCTTGACCGGTCGACCGCACGAAGCATCGTTCGACTGGTGCAAGGCAAACTCCCCAAAATCGCACCCACAACGGTCGACCGAACACAACAGAAAACTGTTGAACTGAAGTCCGACGAGCCTTTCAGCCTACCGTCGACCGCTCCAACACCCACACGAAACTTAGGTGAGCGTAAAAGCGAGCTTGACATACCTTTAAGGCTTTGAGAAGCCTTTGAAGATCCACGGCGAGCGTCTCCTCGCACCCGCTCTTCTTCTCCGACGAACTCCTCACACAACGACGATCTTTGCACCTCTGGCAACTCCAACCGCAACACTCGTGCTCGCCGGTCACCACACGTCGTCGGCGCCTCAAAGTTGGAAGAGAAATGGGTTTGAGAGAGGAGGCGAGAGAGAGATGAGAGTGTGTGAGTGAGAGTGAGAGAGATTATACCTTTATATACTCCTTACCACACCCCACCAATCACCACCTACCACCTCAAATCCTCCCATAACCCCTCGTCAACCACCTAAACAAGATTAAGCATTAAACAAGGTTTAGGATATAACAATCCACCATCCTTAAAGAATTTCGCCCTCGAAATAAAATCCAGAACTTACCAAATAGCTCCGGATACTTCTTCTAGACTTCCTCCTCAATCTCCCAAGTAGTCTCTCACTCAGTGTGATGTTGTCACCTGACCTTGACCATCAGAATGGTCCTTCTCATGAGCTGGTGCTCCATCCGATCCACAATCTCTATCGGTCTCTCCTTAAGAGACAAATCTTGCTGGATCTTTGGAACCTCAATCTGAATCACGTGAGAAGGATCTGCTACGTACTTCGTCAGCATCGATACGTGAAAGACGTTGTGAAGACCCGAAAACTGCGGTGGCCGAGCAATCCGGTAAGCGACCTCTCCAACTCGGTCTAAGATCTCAAACGGTCCAATATACCTCGAACTGAGTTTCCCCTTCTTCCCGAATCTCATCACCCCACGAGACGGTGAGATCTTCAGGAAAACATGACCGCCTACCTCAAATATCAATACACGCCTACGTCTATCTGTGTAACTCTTCTGCCTGCTCTGAGTTGTCGCTAGTCTCTGCTTAATCACGCCGACCTTCTCAGCATACATCTGCACAATCTAAGGCCCAACTAACTGTCTCTCGCTTACCTCACCCCAGCATACCGGTGATCTGCAAGGCCTCCCGTACAAAGCCTCGTACGACGCCATCCCAATACTCGAATGGTAGTTGTTGTAGGCGAACTCGATCAGTGACAAATGCTCATCCCAATGCCCTGCACAATCCAGGGTGCAAGCTCTCAGCATATTCTCTAACGTCTGGATGGTCCTCTTGGACTGACCGTTTGTCTGTGGGTGGAAAGACGTGCTGAACTTCAACTGAGTCCCCAAAGCCTTTTACAGACTACCCCAAAATCAGGACGTGAACCTCGAATCTCTATCAAAAATAATGCTCATTGGAACTCCATGAAGTTGGACTATCTCCTCATTGTACAACCTCGTTAGACCCTCCAAAGGTAAGGTGGTCCGGATAGCCAGAAAATGTGACGACTTGGTCAGTCGATCGACTATAACCCAAATCGGGTCATCGAAGCTTTTCGTCTTCGGCAACACAGTGACAAAATCCATCGTCACATGCTCCCACTTCCACTCAGGTAGCTTTATGCTCTGCATCGGTACTACAGGTTGCTGGTGCTTGATCTTCACCTGCTGACAAACCAAGCACCTGGTCAAAAAATCAGCAACATCACGCTTCATTCCTCTCCACCAGAAGTTCTGCTGCAGGTCCTTATACATCTTCACGCTTCCCAGATGAATAGAATATCTGGCTCTGTGTGCCTCCTCCATGATATCGTCTCTTAGTCCTTCTACCTTCGGCATCCAGATATGACTCCTAAATCTTAGGCCGCCATCTGCTCCCACACTAAAGTCAGACATGTCCTTAGCAGTTATCCGCATTAGACTGGCAAGCTCATCATCTGCTCTCTGGGCCTATACAACTCTAGTGACTGTCTGCGGCTCCACTCTCAGTCCAGCTATCACTGCACTCTCAAAGTCCATTGTGAATGACTTCCACTTTGACAAGGTCTTGAGTAGCCTTTACTCCTGAATACACAAACTAGCAGCTGATATCTCCACCTTCCTACTCAAGGCATCTGCAACTGTATTTGCCTTCCCCGGATGGTAAGAGATGGTGAAATCATAATCTTTTATCAGCTCGAGCCATCTGCGCTGCCTCATATTCAACTCCTTCTGCGAAAATAGGTACTTCAGGCTCTGATGTCTGTGAAGACATCAAACTGCTCGTCATACAGATAGTGATGGCAGGTCTTCAGTGTAGGATTTCATGTTTAATTATGCATGTATATTTTCGAAATTTTTATGCACAATAAGGATCAATTTACAATTTTCTATGATTTATTTCATGCATGCATCAATTTGTTTCAATATCTAGTTTCAAAACTTTATTAAAACCAATATGGGCTCCGAAATTCGTACCTAGAAGTTCTCTAACACTTCTTGAAGATTCAGAGACGTTGGGGATGCTCCTCACTGCGCCGGATGCCTCCGAGTATTCACCAAACTCTAAACAATATCACAGAGAGGGAAGCTAGTCTCTCAATCTCCGATAGGGTTTAGAATTCAATTACTAACCCCTCTTTAATTCCCTTGAGAAGATGATCTCTTAAGAACTAAAACTAAACTTAAGAATTAAGGAATTTTCGTGGAGAATTATGGGGAGAGAATTTTTGCATGAGAAAGCAATGAATAAATTAAGGAGGTAATGAGATAAACTTGTATTTATAAGTTCTCTCCAAATTACCTATTCATGTGCAACCTCTTGCCCATGATTTCATGCAAAATTCCATCTAACCATCCATTATTTAATAATAAATAATATTAGCCACGAATTAAATCAATTATGAACCAATTCCATGCATGATCTAATTAATTCTTAAATTAATTCTGCATTAACCGTCTGGACCGGTCGACCGTTTGGAGGTTCGGTCGACCGCTCTAACCAGGCTTCGGTCGACCGTTCAATAACTCGGTCGATCGTTCGTAACAGGAATTATTCCATCGCTATGTTCGGTCGACCGTTCGAACAGATGAAAATTCCCTGTTATCGGTCGAGACATGTCCGGTCGACCGTTTACTGCTAACCGGTCGACCGTTGGAGCATTGTTCTGCAGACTTGTCAAATTTCGGTTTTACCCCTACAAAATTTGACATTTCGGGATTAGTAGTAAATTCACAACTTATGTAGCATATTATCCTATGCAATGATCAATCATTACACCCCATAATATTTACATCACATATGAATTTGATTTTGATTCTAATTATGTTATTAATCACAACATAATTTTGATTTTGTTTGTTCACCCCATGTGTCATATTTTCTACATGAAACCCGACACATCTTATGAACTCAAAATCCTCATTTCTTGTTTCCCAGTTTTGTGGTGTGACCTATGTGAGGATCTAAACTAAGTTGACAGTGATATTAAGAGTTTAATATCACAAGCTATAAGCGGTATCTAGCTACACATTATAGCTCCCAATTAGTTAGATGTCTTAATTCCACTCGAACCAAAACCCGATCCATTTAGTGATGGAGTGCATCACTTGTGTCCGTCCCTTGCCTCATGATATTAAGAATACACACAAAGTAGTATTGTGTCATCTTTGTATTAGTATTCATTTCTTGATCTCTTTAAGCTAGTTATAAATATGTGACTTAACTCAAATCACATTGTGCACATTACAACTTTGCTTTATCAAGGGGCCCACTAATATCATCACTCAATTAAGAGGGGCAATGATAATCTTTTGACTAACTATCTTCTCCAACGAAAGTTATACTTAACCAACTAATGCCTTTACACTACACTTATCGATAGCTTAAGACACTAGTCTAATTAAGAACTCCTTAAGCGATTGGATATAAGTCTCATATCAAAGGACCAAGGACACAGTAAAATATTAATGACACAGAAACACATTCCTATAATATTTTACTTGTTAGGTCAATTCGGTATACAAAAGTACTATTTTCCTCTTTTGTGTACCCGTGTTGTCACTCACTTGTAGAGCTACAATGATCTATGACCAACACGACAATCTTAACTCGGTAATTAATGTCCCATGTTAATTACCATGATTGCGAATATCTTTTGTTTTATGTAAACCAATATCTTTCAGAGCTCTACGGTTAAGGACCAAGAGCATCTTCCTTAACACTTCCAAAAGACGAATAACATAAACAAGGAACAAAATGATTTCTCATTCAATTCATAATAATTGACATTTAAAAGTAAAACTTTTAGAACACATTCCCTTCATTCAGAGCATAAACCACTACTGCCAACTCTAAATCATGAGTGAGGTAGTTCCTCTCGTGTACCTTCAGCTGCCTCGAAGCATACGCCACCACCTGCCCATGCTTAATCAATACACATCCCAACCCAATGCGTGAAGCGTCGATGTAAATCACAAAACCTCCCCTGCCACTGGGAAGAGTCAGGACTGAAGCACTCGTCAATCGACTCTTCAGTTCCTGGAAGCAGTCCTTGTACTTCTGGGACCAAACAAGCTTCACACCCTTCTGAGTCAATGTCGTCAAAGGCGAAGCAAGTCTCGAGAAGTCTTTGATGAACCGACGGTAATAACCCGCCAATCCAAAAAACTCCTAATCTCAGTCACAGTCGTCAGGGCTCTCCACTGTGTCACTGTCTCAACCTTCGCTGGATCCACTGATATCCCAGCACTCGATACTATGTTTCCCAAGAATGCCATACTGTAAAGCCATAACTCACATTTTGAAAACTTGGCGTACAACTGATGATCTCTCAGAATGCCAAGTACAATTCTCATATGCTCCCGGTGCTGCTCTCTATATCTGGTGAGTAGACCAAAGATATCGTCCACGAAGACAATCACAAAATGGTCGAGGTACTGACGAAACGTCTTATTCATCAGATCTTTGAAAGCTACAAGTGCATTCGTCAACCCGAACGACATCACCAGAAACTCAAAGTGCCTGTACCTTGTCCTGAATGTTGTCTTCTGAAAATCTGCATCTCTGATCCTCAACTGATGGTAACCGGATCGGAAATCAATTTTCGAGAATACCTTCGCTGACTGTAACTAGTCAAAAAGGTCCTCGATCCTGGGCAGAGGATATCAATTCCTCACGATAACCTTATTCAGCATCCTGTGATTAATACACATCCGCAACGACCCATCCTTCTTCTTCACGAAGAGTACCGGCGCTCCCCAAAGCGAGACACTGGGTCGGATAAACCCAGTATCATCAAATCGCTTCTTCAACTTCACCAACTTTGCAGGTGTCATCCTGTACGAAGCCTTCGGCTGCGGTGTGGTCCCAGCTACCAAATTTATGTCGGACTCTATCTCCCTATGAGGCGGCAAAGCAGTGATATTCGAAAAGACCTTTGGAAAATCCTGAACTACCTTGATGTCCTCCAAAGTCCTCATCTCAGGATCTAGGACTACTAAAATGTCCACGAAAGCTCTGCAACCCTGCTGAATCAACTTTCGTGCCCTCATCGCAGTTACTACAACACGACCTCCTCTATCATTCGTCCCCCTGATAAGTAATTCAAGTAGACCCTTCCTCGGACTCAGAATCTTCTTCTCCCGGCACAAGACCCGTACATCGGTGACAGTCAATCCATCCCCAATATGACGTCAAAGTCCTCCATCGGCAATAACACCAGGTCAGTCGGAAACTCCTGGTCTCCCGAAACCATCGTGGCGTTGGGGAGGAAGCTCCACACAGTGCCCACCAAACCTAAGGGTGTGCTGACTTCCAAAGTTGCAGTCAACATCGCAGGGGTACGACCTAACACGCTCACAAATTGCTCAGAGATAAACGAGTGTGTGGCCCTAGAGTCAAAAGGCACCTTAGATACCAAATTATCAACGTACAACGTACCTTTCACCACCGTGCTGACATCCCTAGCCTCGTCCGCCTGGGTGGTGAAAACACGTCCGGCTCTCTTCCCCTGCTGGGGTGGTGCAGCTAAACGACTCGGTCCAACTCCACCAGTTGTGGATGATCCTGGTCGAATACTAGGCTCGCCTGGCATACTCGGGAAAGAACGGATAAAGTGACCCAGCTGGCCACAACCATGACAAGCACCTGAACGGGACCCACACCCGTGCCTGGGATGAACTCCGCCACACTACCTACACTGCCCAGACTGCGATGCTCCACCTCCGTCAATCCAGGGCATCTTTCCCGGATTCCCTGAAGACTGGCTCCCTGGACGCACTCCGACCTTCACCTGCGACCTCCTTGCCTCCTCAATGATCTCCTGGCTATCCTGGTCCATAATGGTCGCAAACTTCACGACGTCATCTAAAGTCTACGACATGCTCGTGGTGACGTGAGCCCTGAACTGCGGTCTCAAACCCCGCACAAACTTATGAGCTCTCTGCTCCTGTGTCACATATATCTCTGGGAAATAACGCTCTAAAACGTGGAATCTGCTAATGTAGGCTGCCAGAGTCATGTGCCTCTGCTCTAAAGCTAGAAACTCCTCCATCTTCCTGTCACGGGCGTGCTGTGGAAAGTACTACTGGTTGAAATCCGTAAGGAATTCCTCTCAGCTCAACTCCTAACTGTCCTCGAAACCACAGCTAAAGTAGACCTCCACCAGCTGGCTGCTCCGTCATCCAAAACATAGGTGGCTAGATCCACCTTCCTCTCAGGAGGACATCCTATCGCCCGGAAAATCTTATGGATCATGAAGACCCAATCTTCCGCGATCTCAGTGTCACCACGACCATCGAAAGATGGGGGATGTTGACGCATGAACCGATCAAGCACCACACCTGCTCTTCTCTGCTCACCCTGGGCAGACTGACGCTCTAGAAACTCGCCCAGCCTACCCATAGTACCATGGAGCGTCTTCCACTCCTCCTCCCTGCCTACCCCACCAACCTCATCACTAGTGCTACGGTCCCGGGGAGGAGGTCTCACACGTCTCAGTATCATATACACAAGAGACATAAAAACAGGAGTCAAAAGACAATCCAAGCATGCTCTACACAACTCTAAGGTGGTTTCTTTGGAAGAAGACACTGAAACTGACCACTCTGATACCAAGTTCTAACGTCCTCAAACAGTAGAAAATTTTAAAATTTAAAACATACAATCGACTCGAGGACATTACAGCAAGACACAAGAAAATAGGTGCACCAACATATAATATATATATATATGTAACAGAGTTTACAAAAGGGTGATTACATCAAAACATCATAAAAGAGAATATACACATGTAATCACAACCGCCTCAAAAGTAAGGAAAGCAGGATCCGGTCCCGAGTGCTCTCATCCGCAGTCACCACCTTCCGAATGCCAAACCCGGCATGAAAAACAAACAAGAAACTATACCTGAGTTTCCATAAGGAAACCCCGTATGCCAAACCTAACACATGAATGAACAAATACAACAACTGCAAATGGTATAAGCCCAACAACATTAAAACACCACAAATTGCCTCTTTCACTGGAGCCACGGTTTTTGCCTCAATGTTACCGGAGCCACGATTTTACATCAATTGTCGGAGCCACGACGACGACGTATACATGCCTCATTCGTCGGAGCCACGACCTTGCCTCATTTGTCGGAGCCACAGAGACAACAATACAATCCACTCCGTAGAGCCACAACTGATCGCTATTAGGCCGACCTGTCCGTCCTTTGCCCCAAAAAGGCCGGTGAACCCGTTGCCCTCTAGCCGATCAAAAACCAACATAAAAATATACCAAACTGTGCAGAAATGATCGACCGAACAAGCCAACCGGTCGACCCATTCCTCCTTAGAACGCATAGGCGTTCGACCGTCTCTACGACCGGTCGAATCACAAAACAAACAAAACGACCAAACGGTCGAACATAAGGTCTCTGACGGTCAACCGTTTAGATGGTCTACGCCACAATTGATATTAAATTCAACACCCCATCGGTCGAACGACAAAGGGGACTTGTTCGACCGAAAGCCACCAGTAAAACTCGAGATCTATCCAAGCTATACCAGTCGACCGAAACAACAATTGGTCGAACAAACATTAAGTTAAACTTAACTCATCGGTCGAACGAGATCTCAGGGCAGTCGACCTTTTTGTGGTCTACACCCCCAACCGACTTAAAACAATGCTTTGGTCGAACGGCAAAGGGAACATGTTCGACCGAACACACCCAGAGCTTGCCTAACATGCTTGACCGGTCGACCGCACGAAGCATCGTTCGACTGGTGCAAGGCAAACTCCTCAAAATCGCACCAACAACGGTCGACCGAACACAGCAGAAAACTGTTGAACTGAAGTCCAACGAGCCTTTCGGCCTACCGTCGACCGCTCCAACAGCCACACGAAACTTAGGTGAGCGTAAAAGC
Organism: Triglochin maritima; assembly: GCA_963682175.1. Lineage (NCBI taxonomy): Eukaryota > Viridiplantae > Streptophyta > Magnoliopsida > Alismatales > Juncaginaceae > Triglochin > Triglochin maritima. Next base: position 34,078,586 of record OY821786.1, read on the forward strand.
AAGCTTGACATACCTTTAAGGCTTTAAGAAGCCTTTGAAGATCCACGGCGAGCGTCTTGTCGCACCTGCTCTTCTCCAGCGAACTCCTCACACAAACAACGATCTTTACACCTCCGGCAACTCCAACCGCAACACTCGTGCTCGCCGGTCACAACACGTCGCCAGCGCCTCAAAGCTGGAAGATTAATGGGTTTGAGAGAGGAGGCGAGAGAGATGGGAGTGCGTGAGTGAGAAAGAGATATATATTATACCTTTATATACTTCTCACCACACCCCACCAATCACCACATACCACATCAAATCCTCCCTTAACCACCTAAACAAGATTAAGCATTAAACAAGGTTTAGGATATAACACCTACTGTTGGTTGATGGTTAATGAGCTAGTAATTGTATTCATATTTTACTAATGATGTACCATTATTCAATAAACATTTATAATAATTCGTTTTGGGGATACTATTCAGGAGACATGATGTTATTTCATGCATTTATTATTATTATTATTATTTTGGCATTGGAGTAAATTGCAACATGCAAACACAAGTGAGGGATCTCAATTACAAAAGGAAGATATAATTAACCTCTCTTGTGAATTCGTAGGTACGTATACTAGAGAAAAATCCAACGGATTAGTCAAGGTATTTCCATAATATGTATTTGGAAATTGGAATAACATAGATTAAGGTGTACCCATTTAATTATATACAACGTTACTAGCTAGAATGCACTTCACAACTTAAAGTTTATATATATTCATCATCTAGTCCGAATATTTGCCAACAAAACCAATCGATTGAACAGAAGTTTACATAACGAGTTATGCACGTAAAATCCATGATTCAAACTGAGACAACCACATTAATTAATCTTCTCATAATTTACAAACACACCAAACCAAAATACCGAAATAGATATATAGATAGTACAAACATGAGAAGCAAATGAAAGGTTGTCGATATTATTGTACGTTCAGTTGCCGGGGACGAAGTTGGTAGCGTAAGACCAAGCATTGTTGTTGACTGGGTCGGCGAGGTGGTCGGCCAAGTTCTCCAAAGGACCCTTTCCGGTAACGATGGCCTGAACGAAGAATCCGAACATGGAGAACATGGCAAGCCTACCGTTCTTGATCTCCTTAACCTTCAACTCCGCAAACGCCTCTGGGTCATCAGCTAGCCCAAGCGGGTCGAAGCTACCACCCGGATAGAGCGGGTCCACAACCTCCCCAAGCGGTCCACCCGCGACACGGTAGCCCTCGACCGCTCCCATTAGGATAACCTGAGTGGCCCATATGGCCAAGATGGATTGAGCGTGGACAAGGCTTGGATTGCCCAAGTAGTCCAACCCTCCCTCGCTGAAGATCTGCGACCCCGCCTTGAACCACACCGCCTCACCGAACTTCACCCCATTGCGTGCCAACAATTCCGGGAATACGCAACCGAGTGCGCCAAGCATGGCCCACCGGCAGTGGATCACCTCTAGCTCTCTATTCTTGGCAAATGTCTCTGGGTCAGCCGAGAGACCGGCGGTGTCCCAGCCATAGTCTCCCGGGAATTCTCCAGTAAGGTATGACGGAGCCTCGCCGGAGAATGGGCCCAAGTACTTTACACGGTCGGGGCCATACCACGGGCTTCCGGACGAGACTTGCTTGGGCTTGGCTTTGGTGTTCCTCCTCATGGTCACTCTTCCTTCCCCGATGATCTCCGGGGCGAGCTTCACCGCCTTGCCGGCCAGAGAGGGGGAGGAAAGGGCCATTGTGGTGGAAGCCATTAGGGTTGGTATAGGTGTTTGTAGTTGTGGTTGATTGGGGGGGTGAGTGAAGTGAGTGGAATTGTGTTTGTTTAAATAGGAAACTCAGGCGATAGACTTTCAATCTTGGAAATATCTTCAATTCTCTTGTGATTGGTTTGTGAAATCTGAGTTGGAGTATTGTCCCAGTTGGCACTCTTCACAACCACGAGTCTTCTCTCCTTGCTCACTACAATCTATCCATGTCAATCCTATCAGGATTTTGCCATTTTATCTACATTTGCAAATTAAATCTCATTAAAAAGTCATAGATATCTAGTTCAATGTATTGCTGAGGACGCCTACTTATCTCAATTTAATCATTTAGAGTGTGCATGATATGGTGGTAATAGGTGAAAAATTAAGAACCGGAGGCAAAACTTAGGGTGAGGAAATTATTACGACGATATGAGAGTAATCCATTCCCCCTTTCTGAAAATTATGGGTTTTTTTTTAAACTTCTAACACATGTATTTAGTATAAATGTATTGTAGGACGACTAAAAATGAAATCTCACTCGATTTGTATTAATTTTGTCAGTCGGGTTGGAATTTTTAAACTTTTGATATTATTACTCTATAAAAAATTTCCTTAACGTATACCAAACCTGGGAAAAATTATTATTACCCCTAAAAAGTTACTCCCATAATTGTTACTCATGATTTTTTCTCCTTTTAATTTTTACTCACATTCCAAACACACCCTCAGTAACATTACATGTAATATTCGTGACAGTGCGGTCGCTGTTTGATTTCTCTTGGTTAATTGAGTACATGGTTTTGATTTATCTATGAAATCACTAGATTATTAGATTAGTAGGTCTCTAATATATGACTAATTAATTTCATTTTGTTGAAGAGCTAGGAAATCAAAAGCGCGCTTTGATATAGTAATTAAGATTGTCTATCGACAAAACAAAAATCGAAAATGACATATTTTATTTGTATAGTTGGAGTCTGCTGGTTAAGAAAATTTTCTCAAATTCGAATTGATAACCCATTTTCTGACTTCAAGACTTCCTTTCTCTTGAGTTTTTGTCGATTGTTTTGGGTTTGCCTATGTTATAGGCCGATACCCATTAAAGTTTTGAAGTAATTGAAAATCAATACCCAATTGGAATGGGTTAGTGGTCCAAGGTAGAAATGTTTGATAGATCTGTTTAATATTCCTAGCTACTCCCTAAAGTGGATTATCCCTCACGTACAATGGTATGCAATTCCATACCCATTTTTTTAAAAAAACAAATCATGTGAAATGTTAGTGTTGCATTTTTAGGAATTTCTTTTGAAATAATTACAAAAAAATAAATTGAAAGAATATAACGATGGAAAACTTATTTGGCAGAATATAAGACAAAAAACAACACATGTGATCCGAAATTTTTCATTTTAATTAAAATTTAATATTTAGGTAAATACGGGAAATTTTTCGAGATATACTCCCCTCGGACCTGACAAGTCTGAGGGCTGCTTCCACTCCTCGGACCTGGAAAATTTGAGGGGTCTTCCTCCCCTCGGGCATGGCAATAAACGCTCGGACTTGCCAGGTTCGAGGGGTGAAAGACCGACTCAGATTTGGCAGGTCCGAGCCTCCGAGGGGAGTATATCTTGATATGTATAATTTTGTATTAAAATAAAAAATTATGGCATGTTATACCATTTTTATTTACAGAAAATGACATCACAAATGTTATTTTTCAGAAGAAGAAAAAATGTCATCCAAATGCGGTACTCTAAATATCTTAACTTTTGTCGATAACAAAGATGGAGAGCTAATTAATCAAATAATTAATGCATATATGAAAGGGGAGAGTACTTAAAAACAATATCTATTGAAGGGTATATACGTAAACTTAGAAATTTCCTATCAAATCAATTTTTTTGTTTTTTTATTATTCATTATATAACTGATAAAAATGAGATATTTTAGAACAAACACCTTAGTTTTGATAATTGATAAAAAAATGTTTTACTAATACAAAATTCCAAGTTCGGTAGGATTTACTCAGAATTTGCCAAAAACTAACAAATTTTATCTGCAATTAGCACGAAAATTTAATTTCTATATCTAAAAAGACAGATCAAGAATTATATCAATCAAATGGAGAATATCTCTCAAGCGAAGCAACATGATATCTTATTTGTTTTCTTTTATGTAAAGGGTAGAGTAGGATTACATTTGTCGCATTTTAAAGGAACTCCACAATCAATTATAGTCCATCTAGTTCTCTTAAGATCTAATCACAATCCATCAAGGTTTTAGGATCAATTCACTCTAGTTAGGATCCCATTAAGATTTAATTATATCTTAAGAATCAATTATATTCAATTAAGATCAAATCATAGTCAATTGATATTTAATTAAAATCCCAGGATCGAATCCCATCTAACTTGAATCCATAAATATTCGTGAAATTCAAATTGTGTCCCACTTGGCCGGATTTGTCTTTTAGCGAGTTTTGTTCACTAGTACTAGTCAAATTATGTATTATAATAATAAAAATTCATGCTTGACGGTCTTTTATGAAAGTGCTTGACAGATAAAAAAATTCGTTTGTTTTACCGCATTTGTGAATATGTTTTTGTTAATAATGACTAAATTATTGTGAATTCATCTTGATTAATGTTAACTCTTAATTTGTGGTATGTAAAATGAAATTACTTTTCTGAAAAATGGATATATTTGTTGTGGATTGTTGTGAAAGATTAAAAAAAAGAATGCGAAAAGAAATGATGTGGGAGGAGAAACAATGTTGATAAATTGAGTTGTGAATCTTGTGACAAGTGGAGGGAGTTTGATGTTGGGTTGGATAAAATGTTGTGCTGACATTATGGCATAGAGAAAAATATTAGATTGGGTTGGATTAATGGTTATGATAGTTGATTGATTGTGTACCTTATACCAAACACTGATCGATTGTGTACCCTTCAAACAAATCCATGTGTACGTGTGACTTGAGTGTCTTTACCTAAAGTCATGTGTCGTATACTAGATAAGTCATTTTAAATTAAGTTACAAATATAAAAGTCAATTTTGGTAATGAAATTGGAAGATCTAAGATTACTCTTAACTCCAACCTCATTTTCCTTTAATCAAGTTTCTCTCCCTACTACGTCAGCAAAAGACATTATGCAACCCACAACTCAACCTATTTTTCACTTCTTAACCCTAACTCCACTTTCAACATTATTTTTCATCTACATTATTTCTTTTTACCTCATTATTTATTCCATCACAAAACTACACAAACTATTAAATAAATTATTTTTACAATGACTTAATCTAATTAAATTACGATAATTACGAACAAGACGCAAAAGCTAGATTTAATTAAAATTCGACAAGTACATATTACGATAATTCATTAATTGTTTACATTTATTTTAATTTCCAGAAACTATTTTCGTGGGATGGAGGACCTGAAGACGGACCCCTCGGTCTTCGACTATTTCATCGCTCGTAATAAGAAAATCTTTGGATTACAAGGTGTTGGATCTATGGGTCTGATTAGGAATGCAGAAGTGGCAGGAGGCGGCATATTTTTTGTTTCGACACCTTATTATTGTATTCCGGATATTGATCGGTTTACAATATTATTTTACTAATTTAATTGATTTATTTTACTAATTTTCATTAAGTATTTACATTTATTTTAATTTTAATTTTATTATAATTATAATTATAAAAAATATACATATCAATAAAAAATATTTAACAAATATAAATAACTAATTTTTAATAATTTCTTTAAGAAAAATAAAAAAAAACAAATTAGGCCAAGCCACGTGGCCAGTTGCAACCTGGGTCGGGTCGCCCACCCCGGTCGCGGCCTGACCTGGGTCCGCCCCGGGTTAAGGCCCTTGGGTCGGGTCCCTCCACGACCCGACCCCAAAAGAGCATCGGTTAAGGGTGCTCAAAGTGACTTTAACACCAGAGATTTTGGTCATGGTCAAAACTTGCAGTATGGAGCTGCTTTTCAAATGGAAAATCAAATTGAAGTTGTTAGAATCTTCATGGCATCCAAATTATATTTATCAATGTTTCGACTTATCATAAAATGATTTTTTTAATAAATGGTAATTTTTTTCAAAATAAAAAAACAAATTGGTAAAGTATACCAAATATTTTCACTTATTAAAAGTAAAAACGGTACCTCCACTGTTGTTTTCATTTCTTATATTTTGTCAAATATTTTCACAACTCTCGTGCTTTATCAATTTGAAATGTGTTCCACTAATATTAGTCCATAAACACATCCCATGATGATAAGTTTGTTACACGTGGAGATCAAACTCGTTGTGCTTGCCCATGACAAGTTTGTCAAATATTTTTGCGTTTTCAACGTCCCACAAAAGACTAGTGGTATCTTACTACTAACGCTGCCATGACAAGTCCCAAACGGACCCGACTTCGGTTTGCGTCTTAACTTGACTCATGTACACCTCTACTTAGGGGTGAGTTTCGGTCTGGGACCGGACCGAAGACCGAATTTTTCGGAAGACCGGGCCGAAGATTGGATCGAAAAATTCGGTTCGGTCCGGTTCGGTCCAAAACCCGAATTTAATCCTTAAAATTTCGATCTTTGACCGGATCGAACCGGACCGGACCGAAAACCGAATTCCCATGGTCCTCCAGACCGAAAAATTCGGTTCGGTTCGAACACCGAACCGAATTTTGCTCACCCTACCTCTACTCATCTTTAATTTACTCAAAAGCTATTAGTACGCATAAAAATCCTCACGTGTTCATAGTCAACATTATAATTTGACACGCAACGTAGGTTGTGTATAGTTTGAATTTGAGTTATGACTTTGAAGTGTGAAACAACAGCACTCACTTCTTCACATCTTCGATCCTTAATTTCCCTACCTCTTATCCCATTTGATATTGACGTGGACTTGAGATCATAATAAAAAGTCAAATTTCTCATGTTGAAGGCAATAATAGCGTTCCTATTTCCACTCTATAAATAGCCAAACAAATGAAGAATAGAACCTAACTAAGGCTATAAGAAGAAACTTGAAAGCTAATGGATTGCAAAGGTAAGTCCTGTAACGTAAAATAGTTAGGAAAGAACAAATCCTTTTGTCAAATAGTTAGGATTTAGAGATCTCATTAATTTTCTGGGTTTTTATTAATGGTAGGTATATATATAACGTCCATCATGTACACATTTGCTTTAATTTCTTTCAGTTAGAGTTATTATTATCTATACCTAATTTAATATTAGTACGCCCACTACAGATTTGACCTTCACGACATCCACAAATCGTGTTTTGGTTAATCCTTGATTTTGTTGTTTGAACATATACGTTTGATACTTGAATAAGTTTTCTGAAAATTGCATAGAATTTTTATGAAGATATGGAGCACAATGGAAAAACTAGAGAGGGAAAAGCAACATGATGTCCGTAATTTTTTTATTTAATAAAAAAAATTCAAATTTCGAAATTTAGGAAAAAAAATCCAAAAATACTACGAACGCGGGTGTAACCCGCGATCCGTGCTCCACAGATCGCCAGTCACACCCGCGTTCCGTCCAAGCAAAAAAAATTTTTTTTTGACGGATCGCGGGTTGGAACCGCGATCCGTCATTTTTTTTTAAAAAAAAATTCCACGGATCGCGGTTCCCACCCGCGATCCGTGGAAAACAATAAAAAATTATTTTTTTTCCTGAATTTTTTTTTCTTCTGTTTTTCCGTTTTAGTTTTATTTTATTATTTCTTTTTTTATTTTTTATTATAATTATTTGTAATCTTTTTTAAAATCTTTTATTTTCAAAATATGTTTTCTAATTAATATTATTTTTTCAATTTTTTAAAATTATTTTTAATTTTTTCAATAATCGACCTCAAAATCACTTCGATAACCCGGCGTATTGAAATGTTATGGTATTTTATACAATAAAAAACAAATTTTTTTAGCAAAATTAATAAATTATTTACAACTGATATTAAACAAACCTTAAAACTAATTAAAACAAAAAATTGGAAACGTTGTCAAAAATTCGTAGGGTGTACACACATTACAAATATTTTTGGAGGTCGATACAGCAAAAAATTAAAAACACAATTAATTTTTTTCTAAACATATTAACAACTACAAAACATATTTTGAAAACAAATATAATAAAAAACATAGTTAAAACGATTTTAAAAAAATCAAAACATAAAACACTACCACTAAAATCCGGGATTTTTTTTATTTTCTTTTCTTGTTTTTTTTTCGGTTTTCTGTTTTAGTTTTATTTTTCTTCTGTTTTTCCTTTTTATTTTAATTATTTGTAATCTTTTTTAAAATCTTTGTTTTCAAAATATGTTTTCTAATTGATATTATTTATTAAAAAATTTTAATTTTGTTTATAATTTTTTCAAGAAACGACCTCCAAATCACGTCGATAACTCGGCGTGTATTGAATTGTTAGGGTATTTTATACAAAATAAAAGTAAAATTTCTTAGTCAGAATAATAAATTATTTACAACTGAATATTAAACAAACCATAAAACTAATTAAAACAAAAAATTGGTAACGTTGTCAAAAATTCGTAGGGTGTACACACATTACAAACATTTTGGAGGTCGATACAACAAAAAATTAAAAACATAATTAATTTTTTTTAAAATATTTATAAAAATTAGGAAACATATTTTGAAATATATATATATATAAAACATAGTTAAAATGACTTGTAAAAAAACAAAACATAAAATCAAAAACAATAAAAAAAAGTAACGGATTTTAGTTGTAGTGTTTGATGTTTTGATTTTTTTTAAATCGTTTTAACTATGTTTTTTATTATATTTACTTTCAAAATATGTTTTGTAATTTTTAATATTTTTAAAAAAAATTAATTGTGTTTTAAATTTTTTGCTGTATCGACCTCCAAACATGTTTGTAATGTGTGTACACCCTACGAATTTTTGACAACGTTTCCAATTTTCTGTTTTAATTAATTTTATTGTTTGTATAATATTTAGTTGTAAATAATTTATTATTCTGACAAAGAATTTTTTTTTATTATATAAAATACCCTAACAATTCAATACGCGGGGCTATCGACGTGATTTGGAGGTCGATTCTTGAAAAAATTAAAATAATTTTAAATCTTTTTAAAAATAATATTAATTAGAAAACATATTTTCAAAAAAAAGATTTTAAAAAAGATTACAAATAATTAAAATAAAAAAGAAAACAGAAAACAAAATAACACTAAAACAGAAAATAAAAATATTTAAAAAAAAATAAAATTTCCACGGATCGCGGTTCCCACCCTCGATCGGTGAAATTTTCTTTAAAAAATTTTTTTTGAAAAATTTCCACGGATCGCGGGTGGGAACCGCGATCCGTGGAAATTTTAAAAAAAAATGACGGATCGCGGTTCCAACCCCCGATCCGTCAAAAAAAAAAAATCGCGGGACGGATCGTGGGTGTGACCCGCGTTCCGTGCCTCACGGATCGCGGGTCACACCCGCGATCGGAGTATTCTTCGGAAAAAAAATCCTAAAATTCGAAATTTCAAATTTTTTTTATTAAATAAAAAAAATTACGGCATGATGCAGCATTTGATTATATCACAATAAATTAATGGAGTGTGCATATGTTAAGGTTGTATAATTTGGGAGTATAATAGGTATCATTTGTTCAAATTGTTGCTAACTGTTTTCGTAATTGTTAACATAACTTAAATTGAAAGATATCAATTTACAAGAATCGCAAAAAAGGAGGGTAGGTATACAATACCCAATCTCTTTTTCCTGAAATTTTAATTTGCCTTGTATAACAAATTAACAACTAGTGTTTTGAAAACAACACAAAAACTTATTGCAACATGAGAGCATGCAAATTTCACTACAACAGAACTCATCGACGGACGCTATCTATCAGTGTGTATTCCTATCTGTCGGTATAAGTGAACACCAACGGATATAGTTGTCGTCAATGTTAATTAGATGCTATATGTGATCATTATTATGGATTGTAGGAAAGAGTTCATGGCCCGAATTGGTTGGAGTGAAAGGAGAGGAGGCAGCAAGGATTATAGAAGCAGAAAATCCCTTGGTGAATGCTTTCATAGTACCCGAAGGCAACTCTGTGATCTTGAACTTCACCTGTGATAGGGTTTGGGTTTGGGTGGACAAGAAGGGTAAGGTTTACAAGACACCTGGAATTGGTTAATTAATTGTAATACACCCATGTAACACTTGCATTGCTCAGGCAAACATACTACGAAAGTTAATCTGTCTCTGAGATCTACATATATATGTCTCAAACTGTGTTAATAAGAGAGACTGATATTGATTAATAAAGAATGCATTGTTTGAATAATTGTCTTCAATTACTTGTGAATCTTTCCTTATTGCTTTCATCAATTGTTTGTCACACACAAGACATGTGTCAATTCCATTTAGTTCTAAATACTAACATTAAAGCTTAGACTACTTGATCTTAATATTCGTATTTGGGTCGTATTTCTCTCTCAAAAAATGGAAATATGGATCTAAAATCGAAGTCTTAAAATTGAAATCATACAAATGCATAGTGATTGGTGACTGGTCTAGAACTAAAATCTTACAAATAGACCGCATGTTTGCCGTCGGTTCATCCACCATGCCGTTATCCAATTACTAACATATTCTTCAGTTCACGAGCAAATGTGACCATCGACCCAAAACCAACTCCTTGGATCCAAACCGACCGATTCTGGTATTGGAAGAATTAATGCGGCGGCATGGGCTGAGAAGGAGGAGCGTCGCCGTGAATTCATAGAATTCGTTATCCCTCGTCGATAGACACTTAATCATAGGATAGGTGTTGTTCGGACCGAAGAATACGTTTGTTTTAGTTGCTTGCAAGCAACACTTCACCTGGTTTATGTGGCAAAACATTAGTGTAAGACGCTGCAATGTTTTGGTACCAAAAGCTGTAGATAGATACACGGTCTGAGGTTTTAATTTATTAATGCAATCTAAACTTATTTCAAAAACAAAATAAAACAAAAAATATTCTTCAGTTCCCCCCTCCCTCTTTTTAAAGTATTATTGACTATTCTTCCAAATGTGACATCCTTGCATGCGATTTTTTTGGGCAATTTAGGCTAAAACCAACTAGGATAGGTCTAACTGGTACTTTTGCAACCAAGAAGAACTAAAAATCAGAAAGAACTCAACCCAACAAAACAAGCAGAGAGAACCACCACAAGCAGCATACATCTTCAAACGAGATAAAGAAATGAGCTCTAACACCTATCAAACTCCATGAGTCATCTAAATAACGAGACAAAATAGGTAAAAATAATTAAAAAATATATTTAAACATCATGAATCATCTAGATAACGAGCAGTTATGCAACAGTAATGATAATTATTTTGACTGGTCAAAAAATCACTAATTAATGTTACATTATTGTTCATTGATGAAAAATAAGTAATCATAATTTCTTTTTCTTTACCGAATTTATCGAATGCAATATTTTAAGTGCTTCTAGAAAATGGTTTAAATTGCGGGTTGTGGTAGAGAATTGCTACTCTAAGGCTTTTAGATTCACATGTGTTAAATGGTAGTTCATCCCTAATGATGAAATCAACAATTATCTCTTTACCTTTAATTTGACAATATTTTCTGAAATTTAAAGTTTCACTGGTTGTATCTAAAACCGATTGACGTAAATCCACTACCGATGCTACATTATTATTAACTTTACATACAAGTAATTGTCTACCTAAATGATTGGTTCATCTACTTGACTTAGTCAAATATACATTACCACAATATCTACAAATAGCAATTGGTTTACCCTCAACAGTTCGTCTTTCATCAAAATCATTTCATACTAGAGATGTTTTTTTTCTAATAGTTGTACTCATACGTGTAGGAGAATTAACAGGAGTGGAGGTGATGGGTTATCATTATCTTCAGAATCAGATGATGAAGTCATGGAGATTACTAAATATACAAACAAAAATTGATTTTTTTTTCATAAATGAGAAAGTCATGATGATGATTGATTAACTAAAATTAACTTCCAAAAAAAATTAGAAATGCTTTGGAAACGAAGAGCAAAGGAGTCGCGAAATCGACGGTCAGCGGTCTGCTTGTAGTTTTAGGTTTCACGTTTTAACTCAAACTCGACTCGACTCCACCAAAATCGGAGCAATTAAAGAAACAGTAGTGAAGATTTGGAGAGATTTGCGTGAAGAAATAAGAAAGGTTTGGGGGTTTATACAGTGTAGAGGGAAGTAGTTTAGTAACATCAACGTCAACATCAACATCAACATAACCCCAATGCCTCAGAAGAGGCTCCCGCCTAAGCGAGGTAAGGGGGTCGGATGTACGCAACCCTACCACTGTAAAACAGTGAGGTTGTTTCCAATTGACCCAAATGATGCAAATGCAACTGACCATCTGCGATTCCACAATAAAAGAAATGCAGATCATTTAAATAGTCCTTTGATATAGTTCATGATGCTCCAAATGACAAAAAATAACTTAATCTTTGACACAGAGAAGTAGTTTAGTAAATTTTAAAAAAAAAATCCAAAGAACCGTTGCCGTTGACGTCATGCTCCAACTGGTACTTTTACAAGTCGTTGGAAGTTGGAACAGTGCCATGTCAGGCATGACACGACGACCACACCGGAGGTAGGCCGGGCCGACATGGCCCCGGTTCTACCAAAGGTTATCCACAGTCTGAGGTTTTAATTAATTAATGCAATCTAAACTTATTTCAAAAACAAAAAAAAAACATATTCTTCAGTTCCCCCTTCCTCTTTTTATAGTTTTATTATCCTTCCAAATGTGTCGATGTGACATACTTACATGCGGGGTTTTTGGGCAATTTAGGCTAAAACCGACTAGGTCTAACTGGTACTTTTACAACCATGATGAACTAAAAATCAGAGAGAACTCAACCCAACAAAACAAGCAGAGAGAACCACCACAAGCAGCATACAACTTCAAACAAGATAAAGAAATGAGCTCTAAAACCTATCAAAGCTCCAACAATAAACTTAGAACTTCATACAGATTTTAGCTGAACCCAAGTGATCTCGTACATGATAAACAATCCACCACCCTACACCACCACTCTGATATGGTTCCATCGATAAAATCCACTAATTCTCAGTTTTGCAAACCTACTAATTTACAGGAGCTAAATGCAAGCATTTAATTACCTACTAAGTAAAATCCCAACACAACTACTGAACACAACCATCATAACTTAACCTCTCAACGAAGATTAAAAAAGGTCCAAATCAACTTCTAAGTTAGCTACCCTCCTCCTCGGATCCTTTTAAATATGGCGTTTCGGTTCCCTCGGTTTGACCACCAGAGTTTCCGCCACGTCCTTCAGTTGATCCGGCGTCTTGTTTCCCCATCCCCATATTGCGGCCAAAGTCAGGGAAGACTCCTCCACCGCTGCCCATTGTCACCTCGCCGTGCGACACATGAGGCCCGTTATTGCCTCCAGGAGTCATACCCATCTGCACATGCATTGCTTGCTGGTGCTGCATGGCAGACAAGGGCGACTGTGCATACATCATAGAGGATCGAGCAGCCATGAAAGATTGTGGCGTCAACTGGTGAGCTTGCGGGGATTGCATGTAGCGCGGGGCTGACTGCATTACAGCATTTGGTGGGAACTGCATCGAAATAATGTAATAACATGAGAAGACGTCGGCTTCATTTGAATACCTTTTTCCATAGCGGAAAAAAACATAATTCAGTTTACTTTCGTGTTGGTAAGTTTGTTCAAGGTTTATTATGAGCGGAAAGTTGGCAAAAGTTCTGAACTTGATTTTCCTTGATATAGAGTGGAAGTGCGGAGACACTTTCCAACTATAAATATGCCAAGTAAGAGAAAAATGTCAGAATTTTCAAGTGTACCTTCAAACCAAATACCCAAAAGTAATTTTGGAAATCAAGTTCCTCACTTGAATTTTTCTTCTAACCAAATCACAACTTTACAGAAATACGTTTTTATTCAAAATATCTGAAACTATCAGTAAGTTCATTTTAACAGCAGAAATAAAACGAAATATGAAGAGGAAAAACAAATATTAATGCAATTTCTGTAATGTCTTGGATTGCATAATATATCCAGCTAGATACAAATTGAATAACATTCTAGTGCATATGTTGTTCTATCGCCATCCTACCAAAAGCAAGGGAATTTCTCAAAGAAAAAATGTTTACGTAAGATGAGGGAGTCAGCATAATATTGTAATAATTAGCCTCTTCCAACGCAAAATCAACTTGCCAACCAAAACCATTTCAACCAAAAAGGTCAAATGTGTAGAGTAGGTAGCATGAAATTTTGATTTTGAAACATAGTATTTTAGAAGATAGTTCCTTTTGATGTAATTTTGACCATGTTATCATCACCATTACATTTTTAGCCATTAGAAATTAGAACCAATACGTATTTGCTAGATTTGATTTCTCAATTCATCTCAAAAACTAAGGATTAGATATTAGATTCAGAATGCAGTTTAAGCAGATATGAGCCTTACATGTCTATATGAGCATCAGATGATCTGGGTTTTTCTATATTCACTTATTATTTTGTTTCATGTACTAGCTCAAGGTATTATTAGTTTTCTCAATCAATAGTTGACCTAATCTATGTTTCTCTTATTAATTTTCTATCTTCTTGATGTTTAAATTTTAAATGATTTATTGCATCATTTAACCATGTCAACCTTGTTCCACTAAAAAGCAAACACAGTTACACAGGTCAATCGTTTTCAAATAACAAAAACCAATAACACCCTTACAATTCCCAGAGGACGCATATCTAACTTCTTCAAACAAAAGGAGGTTGAACTTAAACCTGAGCAGCCGAAGGCGCTTGAGGTTGAGAATCAGCAATAGCAGCAAGATACATAAGATTCCTTTGTAGTTTCGCTTGATTCCTGAAATAGCAAAAACAGAAATGGTTAACAACATTACAAGTCTTGAGAACTAAAATATTTCTTGATATTTTAGTAGTCCCTTAGTTTTTTTGGGTCTTATCAAATTACATCCTCCTAAAACAAACAGTTACACTCTCATCTCATGTACCTTTTCAGCACCAAAAACAACATGCTGCAGTTTAAGTCCATGAACTGGGCTATGTTGAATTTTCTGAAAATAATAACTGGATCAATTCGATTGGGACCCTCTGAGAAAGCATAAAATTCTACGAATTGTGTTTTTCTTTGGTGTCCACTTTGAAATGGGGGTGCAGTGTCTACTTCAATGGGTGTTAATTCATAGCTCAAGTATGACCAATATCCTGTTGATATTCTCCCATCACGAACCTCTATTATTATCTTTTACCCTCTAGTAATATATCAGCATTACCTACAATTGTTATAGAAATGAATGACCATCATGAGCTAAGTAGTAACCAATATTCTTTTGCATGCTGACAAAATTTACAGGCTGTTAAACATATCAACCATCTATGTTGTCATAAAGGTGAGCTTGTCTAGCCAAGTATCCTCTCAAGTCAATGGCCATCCTAATATTATGGTGCACATGAATTGTATAAATATATGTAGGGGAAAATGTGGTCGTGGGACACCTTATAGCCAACTTGGCTGTGGCACTTGAATTTAAGCCACTTTAAAGTGTGTGTTTTTCAATCGAATCAAATTACATATATTCTTATCCCTTAACATAGAACATATTAAAATTTTGGTCGATCTAAGTTGATTTTACCTTTGATCTAAAATGTTCGAATTTGAACGGTAGGAATTTACTGAATTTCGAAACATTTAGATCAAGGTATATAATGATCCATTGTATCTCAAATTTTTACCACATGTTCCTTGTATAATATATATCTCACTCAAAAAAAATCATAAGAAAAAACTTGGCGGAAATTGCCGGAAATGATGTGCCACAGCCATGTTGGCTGTGATGTCCCCACAGCCATGTTGGCTGTGATGTCCCCACAGCCATTTTAAACTCGTGTATGTATGGTTATTTCAATAAAACATGGATGACCACGATAATCGTTGTGTATTGGGGGTTCAAAAGGAAGCACTCATACAAATTTGATGGCATTTGACCCAAAGCATGTCAATTTCCTTTACATGAAATCTCAATAGTCCCAGAAGTAGCAAACAACACGTAAGTACAGATAGAATAAAGGTGATGTACTTACTCAGCACACTCATTGACCTTCCCCGAGTTCTGATTTTCAAGAATTGCAAGAATCAGCTGCTTGTTTTCATCCAGGTACTGTAAAACAAATCAGGTAGAGAAAGTCAGATGCTCCAATCAAAACAACATGTTTATCCTGCAACACAATAGCCTTTAATCACCAGAGATTGTTTGCATGCAAATCTAGTTTTCTATGAAAACAAGAGAACCAGTAATAGGTTGACCCACGACATATAGAAAAAGAAATGCAATTATTTTGCTGTTGAGTACTTATAAAACTATTTACCTCAGCTAACAAAAGGTGTCCCCAGACCGAAATGGCCAACTAAAAATACATATTTTGACAAAATACCATTGATAGAACTAGTAAAAAAAGATTAGTAGCATCGCCACAATCATGACTGCCACTATGGACTTTTTTTTACATAGACTTGAATATCAAGATGTTTTAATCTTTAATTAGACAATTACCAAATAAAATCAAGTATTCTTCTGTTTTCCTACAATATGCCAAATCAAAGCTCTGTACAGAGAATCTGTCTGAAGAGCTTCAGTGAGAAAAATATCAGTACTTAAAGAAAAATTAGTACATCGAGAAAAACTGGTACTGGCCACAATCTGTTATGGTAGTAAATTGCAACACGTGTAATAATATTTTAAAGAAAAAACTTTTTGTTGAAAATGAAAAAAATAAATTCTTCGATAGATGGAGTTACAAACTATACTAGAAATATAGGCAAGTCATGTAATTCAGAAAGGGGATATGGATAAAAAAATCATATTGATATCAATATAAGACATGTTTCACTGAGATGACACAGGTCATATGTAAATAATGTATTGTGATTCAGAATGCACAAACAGACCAAACATAACAGATCCAATACTGGAATATTAAAATATTAAAAATATCTAATCCAAGCATAACAAGCTAAACAACACTAGAAGGTAGATAGATGCCTCTGAACTCATGAATGATAAACTGACAATACAAAAGGAAACAACAGAGCCATTATCGATAGGAATTTAATAATCGACTCATTCTTATTTAGACGAGTCAAATTAAGAGAAATTGAAACTGAATACAACACCCATAACGTCTAGGCATGTAAACTCTCCAGCAAGTCAAATGAACTAGATAACCAAGGGTGTGATAGATGTTTTTTTTAAATTTTACTGAATTTCAGATAAAAAAAGATTTAAAAATAGCATGATTGGTTTTGCCTTGTTTGAATAAACATGACATTTCCTACGCTCTAAGCAGCAAACCAGAAAAAAACCCAAACCCAACAAGGAAACAACAAAAAACAATCAACCATGATAAAAATCATATTTCTAACAGAACAACATCACCTAAGAAGCAAAGAGTAAAAAACCCAAAACCTCTCTTCTCTTCCACTCCAAAAGTAAACAATAAAAATAACAAAAACCGAAGTTGGCAACATAAGACATCAAAAAGATGTCATTTTTTAAATAAAGCCATCACCTAATCAGCAAAAACCCTTAAAAAATCAATCAGAAATAAATAAATAAAATGATTTTTAAGAGAACCTAAACCCACTTTCACTTCAAACATGAGAGGAAGACAGAAGAACCAAATAACTGTTTTTAGAAGAACCCATCACATAACCAGCAAAAAAACAGAAAACCCTCCATAATTTTTAAGAGAACCCAAAACCCACTTTCAATTCAAACATGAGCAGAAGACCAAAAAAATCAAGAAGACACCACCAAAATCACTGTTTTTAGAAGAACCCATCACATAACCAACCAAAAAAAACAGAAAACCTTTCAAAAATCAATCAGAAATCATAAAAATATGATTTTTAAGAGAACCCAAAACCCACCTTCACTAAAAACAAGAGAAAGACAAAAGAACAAATAAAAAACCCAAGAAGACACCATCAAAATCACTGTTTTTAGAAGAACCCGTCACATAACCAACAAAAAAAACAGAAAACCCTTTAAAAATTAATCAGAAATCATAAAAATGTGATTTTAAGAGAACACTTATTAAACCCAACCAGACACCAACAAAATCAAGTTCTTTCAAGAGATCCCCATCATCACCCACGCAAGAAAGAGCCCAAAAGACCCAAAACAATAAAATATCACCAAAAAAGACAGCACTCGCAGAAGAAATATAAAGAAAGAGGAAAGAAAAGGACCTGCTGGATAAGATCAGTGGTGACATTGGCTGTGGGTGAGGCGTAGGCTGCCATCATGGGTTGCATCTGCATGATTTGCTGCTGCTGCTGTTGCATAATCAATCTCTCTCCCTCTCTTTCTTTCTTTATTTCTTTCTTTTTCTCTCTCTGCTGCTGTGTATCAGCTTTTCTTGGTTCTGTTTTTTAAGGCAAATTATGATGGCTATTAAATAAAAAAAATTTGCTATCAAAACTTAAAAGTTTAGAAAATACTATTTTTCAATCGAAACTCAATTCATTTAATACGCATTTCGTCTCGTGTCTTAAAATAAGTTTTTTTCCTTAATTTTTCTCACATTTCTTTTACCAACACCACGAAAATGTTTAACGAAACGTTTGGATCTGGTGAGGTAACTGTGAAGGAATTTTTTTCCATCTCGGGTGTGTCTAAGCCGCCTCATCCAAGGATGGGGCGTCTGGCAGGGACGCCTCCTCCTTGGCAGGGGCGGCTTAGCCAGACTCCCCTACCTTGGAGGTGGCTGCTAAGTCAAACGCCTCATCCTTGGATGAGGCGACTGGCTTAGCTGCCTCCTCGATGGACGGGGTGTCTCAGCTAGACGCCTTTCAATTTATTTATTTATTTTAGTTTATTTATTTTGTGTTATTTTTAATTATTTCAGATTCCATTGCAAAATTTTGGTGGTGATGGAGTAGATTACAATGAGTTTTTTCACAGTAAACAAGTATTCCTCAGTGGGAACGGATGGTTCGTTGTACTTGTGTCTTACTGTGCTACATTGGGAGAGTTTGTCTGTCATGACAAGGTCAGTTAGAGAGTTGTTCATTGCTTATTTAGGGAGTTACAGACATTTTATTCGTTTGGAATTAGCCGAGGATTTCCCAGTACCTCCTTTAGTGACCCTGTGGTATCAAATATGAGATGAGAGTGTTGCTGGATGGGAGACAGAGTACGACAGTAGAAGAGCGTATTGTAACCGATTACGTAGTACATTTTGATTGTAATTTGTAATGCATTTGTAACGTATATTATATCGTGTATTTATACTTATATCGTGTTATTTTTTATCAGATTTTAAATTTAAATTACTTTACATATACCAAATAAGTCAACGATATGTTCATCAGAAATAAATAATAAAAGTACAACAGATAAACAAATAAGGAGAAAATATGTTCGTCAGAAATAAATAATAAGAACACAACAGATAAGCAAATACCAACAAATATAGTAACAGTTCAACATATAATAAATAAATTATTTGTCAGCCAACTACTCATCATTTGAATCCTGGTCCGAGATGCACAACTGACTGTTGCACTCCTCAATGATGTCATCCCAATCTGTACATGCAGCTCTCGTCTCCTCTTTCAGCATCCGGTCCCTGTGCTGCAAGAACGGTTGCGTATACTGTATCACTTTACTCATCCACGGTATGTAACATAAAAATTAGCATACATTAACAATAAAAACAAAATATACATTACAATTAAAATTTAAATTAGATAAACTTACCGCATCGCCACATGTCTTATCCAGTGGTCTATCCGGTCTCGGAATGGTACTGCGAACGATAACTAGATGTGAGCACCTACAGAACCACTGCAAATAATCTGCATCACAAGTGGAGGGGTCGCGACTACGCCTCAGATCGTCCAGGTGAAGTTGTCCAACTCTCAAAAATGTCCTCCAAACCGATTCCGCGCTCAAAGCGTTGTGTCTGACGTCGTACGTCGTCGTAATCGCAGACCGCACTGCATGCTCTAGTATCGGAATGTCAACCGGAATCACCTGAACATACCCTAACGGACGCAAGACGAGATTGGGTAAATAAGCTTTGTGATATCCTGATAACGAATAACGCTCATAAATATAGTGCTCGGCACAGCTACAGCAGACTGAGGATCATACGGCAACCACTACACCTAAACGTTTATACGTTAATAATAATAAACATGAAATTTAAATAAATGTGAATGATATATAAATTTTATATCTGCGGTGCAGCCATCTGATATAGCCGTCTACGAACGGAAAGAAGTCGTCCCTCGCTCTTATCTTCGGTTCGGACAGCCCACATATGCGAACGAGGATGATCATCCTCAATGATCTTCCGCTCCCGATGCGGGCGGAAAGCTGGAAAATACTCGTATATCCAAGCCTGCAGCAACGTAAGACAACCCGTAATGCCAGAACAATCAGCACGGCTCGCGGGCGCCCGCCCATTGGGTCGGGCGTCTCCCCCGAACGCCAGACCCAAATTATTATTTTTAAATATACAAAAACTAAACAAAGCATTTTACCAGATTCGAGTAGACTGAGGCGTCTGTTGGCTCTTTTCCGGGCCTCCGAGACATGCTTTTGGGTGAATATGAGTGTAATATGAAGAGAGAGTGGTGTTAGGAGAGTGAAATGAAGAATTATATAAGTAGAAATGACAGAAGAGCAAAATGATAATTAGTTGAGACGATTTAAATAGTTTTCCGACGATGAATAACAATTCAGTAAGTTTATCCCTTGTTGGGATCGAAGGAGTTTTGGTCTTTTGAACTTTTGGTTCTGGTTTTTTTATCAGTCTAAGCTTCTTGTTGTGATTTTTTGTTGCTGGTTTTTCCTTTGAGCATCTAGAACAAACCGGTTGAATCAAGTCCCCGACATGTGTTGCAGAGTTGCGGTTCAAAATTGTAGGTGGCTCAACTCGTTTAAATTAAACATATTTCATCAAACTCTATCGATAGGATACAAATCCGAAAAATTACGCCTCGGACCAACACGAGTTATTATTAGTGATGCATGATGCCTATGAAATTTGTAGGATAATTGTATTCGTCAAGTCGAACGTTTTTAAACCATTGAAATTTTATAGATATACTCTATAAAATAGATTTGATTTCACCAAATGTTGTTCCGTTAAATAGGCTTTCATTTTTACCCATAAAATTTAAATATTCTTGTAACAATATCCTTGTATCAACTTTTCATGTAAAGGGTTGACTTAACTTTTGGGAACTACTAAACATCGCCCCAAAACTACTTAAATCGCCCCTTGAAATTACCAAATTGCCCTTAACAATATATTTAATACCCATATCGTCCCGTGTCTTTAAACAAGGTTTTTGACTCAGTTTTACTAACATTCCTAGTACTAACACCACGAAAATGTCTGGCGAACCACCAAGATCAGGCGAAATAACGGAGGTGGATTTTTTTTTCCGACTCGGGCGTCTGGCTAAAACGCCTGTACCATGGTGGAGGCGTCTGGCTAAGACGCCTGTACCATGGTGGAGGCGTCGACGCCTCCACCATGGCCCAGGCGTCTTAGCCAGACGCCTCCACCATGGTACAGGCGTCTTAGCCAGACGCCTCAACCATGGTACAGGCGTCTGGCTAAGACGCCTCCACCATGGTACAAACGTTTTAGCCAGACGGCTCAACCATGGGTGGAGGCGTCTTAGCCAGACGTCCCATTTTTTTTAATTTTTTTGTCAAATTAAAATTATACGGTGTGTTATCTCAAATTATTTGACGTTTCTTTGCAAGTTTTAGGTGGTAACCGGTCGGATTACAATGAATTTTTTGCAAGTGATGAAGATTCAAATAATTTTCAGACCCAACATTTTTTAAGATCCAAAATCCTCCGGTGGTAAATCATCCTGACTTACAAATACCAACTTGAAATTGTTGTATCTAGAAATTTTTGAATTTTCGGTGTACCGAAGGGGTATCGGTCATCCGAATATAGTAATTATTAACTTATTAATTAATTAATTAATTTCTACTGCTATAACGCGACATTTTACCCTCCTATCACACATCTTTCTTCATCTTCCTCTTATAATCATAAAAAATAATGTTTTAGAGGTTAGTAATGAGCCAACGGACGCCCCAGTGTATTCGAATCTGGTAAAATATCTAACATTTTTTTAAAAAAAAATAATAAAAAATAATAAAAAATTACGGACGTCCGACGGAGCCGCCCCCACGTAGGAGGGGGCGTCTGGGTAAGACGCCTCCCCCATGGGGGAGGCGTCTTACCCAAACCCCCCGCCCATGGGGGAGGCGTCTGGGTAAAACGCCCCGCCCATGGGGGAGGCGTCTTACCCAGACGTCCCCTCCTACGTGGGGGCGGCTCCGTCGGACGTCCGTAATTTTTTATTATTTTTTATTATTTTTTTATTAATTTTTATTAATTTTTATTATTTTTTATTTAAAAAAATGTTAGTTATTTTACCAGATTCGGGTACACTGGGGCGTCCGTTGGCTCATTACTAACCTCTAAAACATTATTTTTTATGATTATAAGAGGAAGATGAAAAGAGATGTGTGATAGGAGGGTAAAATGTCGCGTTATAGCAGTAGAAATGAGAGAAGGGCAATTTGGTAATTTCAAGGGGCGATTTAAGTAATTTTGGGGCGATGTTTAGCAATTCAGTAACTTTTAGGAATTGAATTCTAAGTTTACTCGTCTTTTCTTATGAATCTCAAATGTAAGTGGACTAATACTAAACAACGAGGGAACTAAGAAAACATTGTTTGGTGCTCTTGTTTGAATGGGTCATTTTCCCCTCACATTCCTTTCTCCACATTTTATTTGAAATTTCATTTACATTTAAAATCTATAAGAAAAAACAATGGCAACAACATAATTTCAAGCATTGAAAGTTAACATAATATATGTTGAGAAAGATGAGAAAATGTCAGAGGTGAAAGAGGATTTGAGATTAGGTATGGGTGAAATAAGATTTGAAATTGGAAGGTTCCATTTAAAAAAAATGTTGGGTTTTTGGCATTAATCTATGTTTTAATGATTTAATCAACCTAATCTTAATTGTGATCATGTAGAGTAGCACACATGTTGCATTGCATATATATTGCTTTGTGTTAACCTCTACAGGTGATCAAGACTCAAGAAATAAAGGAAATCAAGTCAAGACATGTAATCAAGCTCATTTGAAGACATATTTTGTATATAGCTTTGAGTCTTAGGAACTTTATGTAATTGAGCATACTTGAGCTAAAAACTACTCAAACACACACTAGGTTCCCTATAGAAGTCACACACGAAATTTCATATAATTTGGACTTCAATAGATCACCCAAACTTAGACCGGAAAACATCGAACTTTAACATGAACAATCTGCCCACATTTGGTCGACCGAGTGATTATATATCTTGTTAGTGTTTTCCTGCCCAAGTTCGGTCGACCGTGTAACACAAAATTCCAACCGTTAGAATTGTCGTATTATACCCAACGGTCGTATTCATATTATCTCCATATACCCCATATACATTTAGTGTATCGGTCGACCGAAGACCTTATTCGGTCGACCGAACTTATGTTCCTTGACAAACCCAAAGTGCATGTCGATTTTCGGTCGACCGAGGACCTTGTTTCGGTCGACCTAATATGATCTTGTTTGTCAACCCCAAAGTGCTTGGTGTGAATCGGTCGACCGAACCTATCTCGGTGTTCGACCGATCACTTAAGTGTACCTGAGTCATAGCATTTGGCGGTCGATCGTTCCTTAACCGGTCGACCGAATCGAGTTCTAATTTGCCAAACGGTCGACCATTCAGCCTGATCCGGTCGACCGAACTAACTCATAATTGGGTCATGTCAGTTTCTGTTTTGTGTATCTTACACAATCTTTACCTAATTCATCCCCAACGGCTATAGCTCTTTAGAAGCTTATAAATAGAGTTGTAAAATACTTTTTAAGAAAACTCTCCCACTACTATTTGTCCAATACATTAGAGAGAAAACTCCAAACACTCCAAGCCTCAAATCTTCCACACTTTAGTCTTAAATCCAATTCTCACTCAAGTGTGCTCAAGATTAGAGGGTGTTGTTTCACTCATTGTTTGTTCAAGAATCAAAGGTCTTGGTGAAATCCCAAGACAAAGAGTATAGACTTCGGTGAGAGCTCGAAGTATCCCTCTCGGATTGTGAGAGGATGAGTCAAGCTCGGCGAGGGTTGTTCGCGAGCTTGAAGATTGTAAATGCGTCCTCTCCCGCCCGGAACGTGGAGTGGTTAGTGAAGTCGTGAGTGGAGCTTGCAAGAGAGGACTAGGACCCGGGTGGGGTGTCGAACATCTATAAAAATCCCCCGACTCCTTGTGGTATGCATTTTCCATTCATTTACTTGCTTGTTTAGTTTAAATTCCGCTGCATATCTTTGATCGTTAAACAAGTAGGTAATTAGGATTAAAAGTGAGTAGGATTAGAGACTCTCGCGATCTTACAAATAAGACTTGTGATAATAATCTCTTTAGTTGAAATTCTACTTGCCATGGATGGGTTGGGTGTTATTGTGTTTACGAACATTCTCTGTTGTAGGAAAACAAAGCGAGGGACATAACATAACTAGTGTTTGACTATCCTATATTAAAAATGACATGAGAAAGAACTCAAAAAAGAAAAATACACTTTCCACTGATTATAAAGTCCCTAGTCGTTTGCCTAAGCAAATTGTTTGAGAATATTTTTAGTTTTCCTAGGCAAAATAGAAATACTAATGTTTACTTCTTCAAGCTAGAGTTGAGACTCGTGTCGTGCCGACACGGTAGCCTGGGGTCCGTCAACCGTTGGGCTGACGAGTTGTGTCGTGATGACCCAAGTCCCAGGTCTACTTGAAGCGGGTAAATATGGTTGACAAGTAATTTATGGATGTAAGCATAATTTTGTCTTTATCTTTTGAAGTTTTTCAAAGCTTACATCACTTGATACTTGTGTTGTGTCGTTGATTGTTTTTCTTAACTGAACTGTTAAACGTTGTCCCAAAATTACTTAAATCGCTCGTGCGAATTACCGTTTTGTCATTCTCTCATTTTTTTCCTTATTTCTGCTCCCAATAGGCTCTCTTTTTTCATACTACAACAAAAAATAACCATGAAAAATAAAATCCGAGTAAGAATACGGGGGTGGCAGCCCCTGCGGGCCGGACACCCCCACCATGGGGAGGCGTCCTAGCCAAACGCCTTGTTTTTTGTTATTTTATGGGACATAATAGATATTAAATGGATTGTGAATGACAAAAGGATAGTTAAGACTGACGATTTAAGTAAAAATCGGACGACGAATAGTAATTTTCTATTTTTAACTCACTGTTTCATTGAATTGTCTTTACCATGTCTTTCTTTGAATCGATCGTGGCTTGTTTTCAAGCTTTTAGATAAACAAGTCAATCTTTTGATAAAGATAAATGAGTTATTCTTAAATTGACGTTTTGAAAAACAATTTAACGTGTTTTCAAAAAGTCAGCGATCTAGGTTGCGTTTGGGTAGCACGGGGAAGGGTTTCCCAAATGTATTCTTTAACCTTTGGCATCATAGACCGAAAATAGGCTTGTGCATCTCGACCGGACCAGATTTTTATCCGGCGTCCAAACCGGAGACCGAACCGAACTGATATGGACCGGAAATCGGACCAGACCGGTTGGATTCGGTCCGGTCCAGTCCAGGATCGGTTTTTAACCTTAAAAAGTAAAAAAAACTGGACCGGACCGGAATCAGATTTTCAAAATGTCCGGACCGGATTCTGCACACCCCTCAACCCAAATGTTGCCAAAAAGTTATAGGTCTGTCTGGCAATGTATTCCTGGATATGATTCTCGTGGGATTCCATAATACAAGTAAAAATTTAGAAATCGTGATTTCTACAAAAGTCATGGATAGAATAAATTCCTATCCTTGATTATTGATGTTAAATTATAAGAATGTCCTTAGTACTACTTTATATAATCAAAATGAAAACAAAGAAATTAATAATGATAATAAGTAAAAATATTATCATAATTTGTAAGGTACGATGTAAAAAATGCAAACTAAGAAATTAACGAATGATAATAAATAAATATATCATTCAATCATAATATTAGAAGAAAAAACATTAATCAAGACAAGAATCACGTAAGTATCATGTCAAAATAATTATCATAAATTTTTCATCAAATAATAACACAAAATGAAATATTTAAGGGGTTTCAATAGGATGGTAATATGATAATTGCAACCCAATGAAATCTTGAAATTTTGTTTCATGTCCTAATACAGTTCTCCACTCTATCTGAGTTCATTGTTACTAATTTTTCCAAACCGTTTAAAATACAAAACCTACCCTGCTCGTTAATTTGTGCATTTAATGGGTGATTGAGAGACCAAACCCTTGACAATCATGTTTTCGTGTTGTTAACACGAGAGCATTTAACTCAAAATCAATTGACAATGCGTAGAGAAGCTTTCCAACTTATAATCACAGGAGAGAGCTCACATTTCTACGATGTGAGACTATCTCTAACACTCATCGACACGCGTGACTGGTAATTCTTCCGAGTCTACACGTGACACGAATGAGAGAGGTTACGCCTGCCCGGTTAAGGATCTTGCTGACTCTGATATCATGTTAAAACAAGAACATCCAACTCAAAATCAATTGATAATGAGTAGAGAGACTTCCCAACTTATAACTCCAAGAAAAAACCCACATTTCTACTATGTAGGACTATCTGTACAACGCAATACCCGATACTCTCTTTCGTCCACGCTCCTCGCTACTTGTTATTTACCAAACATGTTATTTTTAATGACAACAATAAAAAACATTCTGTTAGTTTGACGTGTCGTTTAGTAATTAGTATCTTAATAATCCATGACGCTTAGGTATGTATAAACATAAATGTTTACAAAAATTTGTCCAAAATAGTGAGTATCTTTTTTTTGGCAATAAAATAGTGAGTTCCAAGTCACATGGGACTTCGAGCTTCATCTCTTTCCACGAGCTTCGTTTGACTATTCTCAAGTAATTGTTTTTTCATAAATTCATAGGAACTCATAGCTACTCTCGTTTCAACTTGGAATTGTTGTCCTTCAATTATAACATCCTTTTTTTGTGGTAGAAAAGTCTACACGAATGCTCAAGTACTAACTACTAAGTAGATAACATTATTGAAGATACTACTAGGTACTAACAAACTTCACGAAGATCGTGTTTTTCATGGACCACTTTCAGATAGTCAAATATTTCACGAAGATCGTGCAATTTTCATGGACCACTTTCAGAGAGTCAAATTTACGATCTCAGACTATAACTAGAGTGTAGCCTCCCTTATCCTCTTGCAAATAATTTACCTATGGAAAATGTTTAATGACCGCTCTCCGGGACGTGGTCGGGAGACGCTGTTTAGTTGGACAAATTCAGCTCAGCCAAAGTTTTAATATTTTTTAAGCAGAAGGGGCAGCCACATTTAATGCATCTCAAATCAGACGTGCTCCAAATCATCATTCTTTTTGGCGCTCCCACCTGCTCCATACCTTTTTTTGACGAACATGCACGGAATGACCACCGCCACTTCTTCCTTTCTTTTTCGTTCATTTCTCTTCGTTTTGAGAGAAATGTTCACTCAAATGGAAATTGTAAAGATATCTACCTAGTCAGAAATGTCGTTAAATGTTCCTAAGGAGAAGATGATTTTCCCCTCTTTCGAATGAGCAAGAGCATTTTACAACGACTATGCTAATGCTTGTGGTTTTGGGGTTAAGCTACGACATACTCATTACGACGGGGGTGTTGTTATCCGGGCTACTCTTACTTGTTCCAAGGAGGGTAATGCACCAACAGACCAAGGTCAAGGCATAATGAAGCCACGTTTATCGAGTAGAATTCAGTTCACGGCTTGCATCAGGGTTTCTGGAATCCCAGCAAGGGGTTACCAGATTAACTTTGTCGATCTCAATCATAACCATGAAATGCTTCAGGAACACCATATGTGTCTTCTAAGACAGAAACGATTTGTACCTATGACCGTCATAGCACGAATAGCGTGCAATGATGCTTCTGGGATCTCTGTTGCTAAGACCATGCAATCGTTTGTTGTCGAGGCTGAGGGCATGACAAACTTACTTTTAACGATAGAGATCTAAGGTTTGAATTTTTTGTACGTTATTTTGTTTGTAGAAATCTGCGGCCTTAATATTTTTTGTGTGCGCAGGAATGTTATAATCGAAGTAACGAATTTGAAAATGGGACCCGGCGATGCACAAGCTCTTCAGAACTATTTCATTAGGATGCAGAAGATTGATGCAATGTTTTTCTATGTCATGGATATGGATGACGAGGGAAGACTAAGGAACGTTTTCTGGGCCGACTGCCGTTCAAGGGCTGCCTATTCATAATTTGGGGATGCTATATGTTTCAATACTACGTACCTCACAAACAAATATGACATGCCCTTTGCACAATTTGTGGGAGTTAATCACCATTTCAAGTCTGTGTTGCTCGGTTGCGCTTTACTGTCTTCCGAGACCACTGAAAACTACATATGGTTCTTTCAGATGTGGCTTTCGTGTGTGGGAGGTACGTTTGTAGAGTTCATACTCGTATTGATTGGGTTGTCCTTTATGAAATTTGAGTTACTTTTTTTCCTTTTTAAGTGATGTCTTTTCTTTTTTAAGTGTTGTCTGTTCCTTTTTTAGTGATGTCTGTCCCTTTTTAAGTTTTGTATGTTCATTTTTAACTTCTTCTAAAACCTTCTGAGTTACTGTTTTTTTTTTTTTAAGTGATGTTTGTTCCTTTTTAAGTGATGTTTGTTCCTTTTTAACTTCTTCTAAAACCTTTTGAGTTACTGTTTTTCCTTTTTAAGTGATGTCTGTTCATTTTTAAGTGATGTTTGTTCCTCTTTAAGTTTTGTTTCTTCTTTTTTAACTTCTTCTAAAACCTGTTGAGTGATTGTTTATCCTTTTTAAGTGATGTTTGTTTCTTTTAAGTGATGTCCGTTCCTTTTTAAGTGATGTCTGTTCATTTTTAACTTCTTCTAAAACCTTTTGAATTATTGATTTTCCTTTTTAAGTAATGTATGTTCATTTTTAAGTGATGTTTGTTCATCTTTAAGTTTTGTTTCTTCCTTTTTAACTTCTTCTAAAACCTTTTGAGTTACTGTTTCTCCTTTTTAAGTGATGTATGTTCCTTTTTAAGTGATGTATGTTCCTTTTTAAGTGATGTCTGTTCCTTTTTTAGTGATGTCTGTTCCTTTTTAACTTCTTCTAAAACCTTTTGAGTTACTGTTTTTAAGTTACCTTTTGACCCCTTTTAAGTGCAGTTTTCCTTTTTAAGTTTGATTTCATCCTTTTTAAGTTACGATTTTTCCTTTTTAAGTATTTTTCATCATTTTTAAGTTTCTTTTTCCTTTTTAAGTTACCTCGTCTCCTTTATAGCGATTTTTAAGTACTTTCCAACTTTTTAAGTTTCTTTTTCCTTCTTAAGTTACCTCGTCTCCTTTATAGTGATTTTTCTTTTATTGTGTAATATCGTTGCTGTTGCAGATATCCCTCCACCAGCTATCATAACGGACCAATGTAGAGTCATTACTGCTGCTATAAGGAATGTCTTCCTAAATGCCAGACACCAATTTTTCATTTGGCACATAATGAACAAAGCTCCCGTGAAGTTGCCGACGAAGTTTTGTCAGCACATATTATTTGATCTAAATTTGATTGTCTACGACTCAAAAAACCCAGCTGAATTTGAGCGGAATTGGCACGGTTTCCTGGTTGATTTTGACCTTCAAGACCATAGTTGGCTCCAAACAATTTACGGTATCCGTGAGTCTTGGGTACCTGCTTACTTGTGTGATTG
The DNA here is from genome assembly GCA_963682175.1 of Triglochin maritima. Lineage (NCBI taxonomy): Eukaryota > Viridiplantae > Streptophyta > Magnoliopsida > Alismatales > Juncaginaceae > Triglochin > Triglochin maritima. The sequence goes on from OY821786.1 coordinate 34,108,319, forward strand.
TTTTTTTTTGCTGGAATGACTTCTACCCAAAGAAGCGAAAGTATGAACTCCTTCTTCGACAAGTACTTATCCTCTAGAACCACCCTTAAGCAGTTCGTTCAACAATACGAACTTGCTCTCCGTCACAAGTACAAGAAGGAAGCTCAATCGGATTTCGATTGCCTGCATAAGAAACCCCAAATGATTTCATTTCAATATATCCCTTCGAGAGTCAAATGAGCGAGTTGTATACCGTAGGGGTTTTCCAGAAAGTACAATTACAAATCGTTAAGATGATGAACTGCGACCTAACCGAGGAGTTGCAATCAGCCGCCGCGTTGCATTACAAGGTGACTGAACGTGTACGGGTCGGTCAGCAACTATTATCGAAACGTTTCCTTTTACAGAGGACGGGTCTGAACTTGACATGCGATTGTAAATTGTTTAAGCGTGTTGGTATTCTTTGCTGTCACTTCCTGGTCGTATTTGCATGGCTAGATCCTAATGCATTACTCCCGCTGTCTTACATCACAGATCGATGGCGGAAGGATATTCGTCAGAGCTATGGAGACAAGATGTACCAAGACGATGGCGTATTGGAGAAAGATGCGCTGAGTCGTCATGCCGACATAATGGGTCGTGCTCTTTGGATTGCACAGGAAACATTCATTTCTCATGAAATGTATCTTAAGGTCGTGAAGTGTATGGAGTGGCTCAGGTCACGTATTAACATTCCCCACACCCCTCCCATAGTTGATGAAGTTGTTCCTGGCGGTACCTCTTTGCGCAATCCAGACAAAGTAACTCGTCCAGGAAGACCGCCTACTAGACGTTGGGTTTTCTTAGCCGAGAAAATTCTTCAAAGAAGCCAAAAAGGGCCTCATAGTAGAAAAGAGCAAGTATCGAAGGAAGGGCAAATCACTTATGCATGAGGTCGCACCTAGACCAGGGGATCCCGATTTTGACGATTGGGACATGAAGTTGTATTACGACCAACTTGCTCCTTAATTATGTACCAAGGCTTGGTCTTTGAATTTTGTACACTTTTGTAAGACAACAGTTTATTCTTAAGTGTAAAGTTGTTCTCTTTTAATTGTGAGTTGTAGTTTGTTCCTTTTTAAGCTTGCGGTTCTTCTTTTTAAGTGTGAGTTGTACCTTTTTATGTTTGTGTTTCTCCTTAAACTGTGAAGTTGTTCCTTTTTAATAGTAGTTTGTTCCTTTTTAAGTGTAGTATGTTCTTTTTTTAAGAGTAGCTTGTTCCTTTTTATGTTTGTGTTTCTCCTTTAAGTGTGAATTTGTTCCTTTTAAAGAGTAGTTTTTCCTTTTTAAGTGAGTACATTTTTAAGTGTGAAGTTTTCCTTTTTAGGTTTGTGTGTTCCTTTTTAAGTTTGCGGTTCTCCTTTTTAACTATGAGTTGTACCTTTTTAAGTGCAGTTGGTTACTTTTAAGATTTGATTTTTCATTTTTATGTTTGCGGTTCTCTTTTTTAAATGTGAGTTGTATCTTTTTAAGTGTAGTTTGTTCCTTTTTAAGTGAGTGTACCTTTTTATGTGTGAAATTTTCCTTTATAGTTTTTTTGTTCATTTTTAAGTTTGTGGTTCTCCTTTTTAACTGTGAGTTGTACCTTTTTAAGTGTAGTTTGTTCTTTTTTAAGAGTTGTTTGTTCCTTTTTATGTTTGCAGTTCTCTTTTTTAAATGTGAGTTGTACCTTTTTAAGTGTAGTATGTTCCTTTTTAAGTGAGTGTACCTTTTTAAGTGTGAAGTTTTCTTTTTTAGTTTTTTTGTTCCTTTTTAAGTTTGTGATTCTCCTTTTCAACTGTGAGTTGTCCTTTTTTAAGTGTAGTTTGTTCCTTTTTAAGAGTTGTTTGTTCCTTTTATGTTTGCGGTTCTACTTTTTAAATGTGAGTTGAACTTTTTTAAGTGTAGTCTGTTCTTTTTTAAGTAGTAACTTAAAAGGTAACAAACAGAAACTTAAAAAGGAACAAGTATAACATAAAAAGGAACAAACGAAACTTAAAAAGGAACAAATATAACTTAAAAACGAATAAACGAAACTTAAAAAGGAACAAGTATAACATAAAAATGAACAAACCTAACATAAAAAGGAACAAACCTAACTTACAAAGGAACAAGTATAACATAAAAAGTAACAAACGATACTTAAAAGGGACAAACAGTAACTTAAAAAGGAACAAACAAACTAAAAAAGGAACAAATATAACATAAAAAGGAACAAGTATAACATAAAAAAGAACAAACGAAACTTAAAAAGAAACAAGTATAACATAAAAAAGAACAAATGAAAATTAAAAAGGAACAAACAACAACTTAAAAAGGAACAAACGAAACTTAAAAAGGAACAAGTATAACATAAAAAGTAACAAACAGAAACTTAAAAAGGGACAAGTATAACATAAAAAGGAAGAAACGAAACTTAAAAAGGAACAAGTATAACATAAAAAGTAACAAACCTAACATAAAAAGGAACAAACCTAACTTAAAAAGGAACAAGTATAACATAAAAAGGAACAAACAACAACTTAAAAAGGAACAAACAACAACTTAAAAAAGGAAGAATCATTACATGTAGTACAACAACACACCCATCGACGTATCCTCTTCTTAAAATAGAAGAACCGGTAGATCTCCTAGCGTGTAGATCCCGGTTGGCCTTCTCCAGGTCCGTCACAAGTGCCTCATGAACAACCTTGGCCCACACGTACTTGTGTAGCCTAGTCAAGTCGGCTAAGTGGTCGAGAAACCAAATTTTGGTTCGATGGGTGTCATCGCAGAACAAAAAATGGCTGAAGATGTAACAAATGAGTAGCCATACGTACTCCTCCTCCTCATCACCCACATATCTCGTAACCATCATCTGAGCAGATAGTTGGGTGTTGTTCAAAATTTCCCACTGTCGGGTTGCGACTTCCTTTGGATGCACCATTACAGCCTTCTCATGTAATCTAAGCCCCAAAATTAGGGCAACGTCTTTGGCTGTGAAGTGTACTACCCCAGAGCCGATCCTCAATCTCACCTCCTCGGGGTCATAGTGTTCCACGAACCATTCGATAATGTCATTATCGACAGGAACGTTGGAGAGGGTGATGAAGTAACCGAATGGGGTAGCCCGGAAGACATCTTTCTCTGCGTCCCTCAACTTCCCAAGGACATTTGGAGAGCTGGAAATAATGCGTAGAAGCATAAGAAGACACCAACCGTATGAGAACATTCCTTTTTATAGAATCGCAATTCAATATTACGGTTAAAACGACAAACCTGGTGCACCACAACCCCCGAAAGAGAAGCTTGAAGTTGAGAATCCATGTCGTCGACAGATATCTAGGGTTACGAAAAAGAATTGGGGTGATGAATCAGAGAAAAGTTGAGAAAGGGAATGTGAGAAAGATCAGAAACGTTTTTGGTTTTCTTTCGCAACTCGGGATGTGAACAGGCGCGTCTGGTGTCCCTTCCGGTCTGTTCGATGCGTCAGAGAGGGAACCGTCGCACGAAAGCCATAGGGGTTTTTCCATTTTTCGAAAAAACGCGCGATTTACTTTTGGCTGACTGGGCAGCTGACTCGACAGCTAACTAGATGTCACATCAGCCGCGTCCTAGACGCGCGCGACCGTGTATAAGGACTCATCCTAGGTCAAATCCTAACAAAATTATTTATTTAAAATGTGTTTCAGTGAAAATGACCTTCGACAACTTTCAATTTAGAATCATAACCCGTTTGTCCCAAAATGAGGACGAATGTTGGAAAATTCTAGGTCATCTAAAGAGAAAAACAAGCAATGAGAATATTTATGAAAACAAGATTGATGTTTTACAACGGGAATCTTATGAGATTTTCTCTGACTTCTGAAAAAATTAGGCATATTTTGTCCCAATCACGACAAAGCCAAGGATTTCTTAAACCACGTTCGCCTTGAACAAGGACTTCCCAACATAGATCTTTCTGATTTGAAATATCTGGGAACATCCATGCAAAAATTGTGTATTTAATTTGGCTGCTATTCTGGCAGATTGACAAGGAAATCTTTAATTATGAATAGTGTCGGAGTTGATGATTGTGGGGGCCATGATACCTGCTGATTTTTGTCAAAAAGTCCCTTATATATGTGTATTTATATGTTTCGTAGCAAATATACGAGAAACAATAAGTTATATTGTTATAATTTTCCTCACCTTCAAATCCACATCTAAATACCTAGATCAAGCATTCAATCTCAACTTTTAGATAATTCATTCATTAATGCTACTATCTACGTGTAGAACTTTATTATCTATTGTTACACATAACTGTTATAATTAAATGACAATTTGTTATTGAAAAGTAATATCAAATCAAGTCTAACAGTGTAATGTTAAAACATTAAAAACAAAGACGAATTGAGTAATATTGTTTCTCGTAATTTAGACAAAATTGCTCATGATTAGGGAAGACAACTTCATATAATTGAGAATCCACATGTCAAAAATGAAATTATTATTTGTATGAAATCATAGTATAATGATTACCCAACAATTAGAACGATAAGAGCATGTTAATTCTTGTTCGAACTTTAAACTCGACTCAATAAATGCTCGATCATGGTTTAACTTGAAAATAAACGAGATAAGTGAAAAATTAAAAAAATGATTCAACTTGGATCGTTAAACGAGCCGACTCGACTTGAGATTTTTATTGTTTAATTTGAATTTACATTTTGGTATTTAGTAATAATATACAATAATATGAAAGACTTGAAATTTTAGCTCGATTCGACTCGCTTACACTTTGACCCCACTCATGTAAATTCCTACATCCGTCACTGATTATGAATACAGTGACCTGGAACATAAGAGGTTTGGAGACTTGTAAGAGGCGACGGGTTGTTAAAAGTCTTATTAAAACGTCTAAAACATCAATCATCACAAATACAAGAAACAAAGATTGAAACATTCCAAAATAACCACCTAAACATGTTGGGAGGAAGAATCATCACTCCAAACTCGACAAGTTCATAACCGACCATAGCCTTGCTGACCTTGGTGTTTCTAATCTCAAATATACTTGGACAAATTGTCAAAGCAATGAAAGGCTTGCCCTTCTTGACCACTTTTAAATTTAAAGACTATTGGACATCAAACCCAGACATTACTGATGTTATCCTTAGAACCATTTGGGAAAATAGTTCAACTAGGACACAACATGCAACTAAAAAGATCAAAATAACGATCATCTCCTCGCTCAAAGCTAACAAAGTATTTTCACCCTCTTATCAACTAAAAAACGTTGAGAAAGACATCCTCAATCTGGATGTTAGAGCTGATCAACTGTTGAGGTTTTCTGTTCTGGAAAAAGATGAACCTCAAAACCATATACTCACTTTTTTTTACATTTTTGGAACAATCTTCAAAACCATATACTCACCTTTTTAACATGATTTCATAATGGACAAATCACCCAACAAGAATTCAAAGGTTCCAACCAAACCTTTATTGTCTTAATTCCCAAGAAACCATGGATTGAATCCGTTAAAGATATTCTTCCTATCTCATTGATTAACAAACTCTACAAAATACTAGTCAAAACTCCAGCCACAGGACTCGCAACAGCTCTTAACGACCCAATCCTCAAAACCCAAACGGCATTTCTGAAAGGTAGACTGATTATGGACATAGTGATTTCAGCTCATGAGGTCGTCCATTCACTACACATGCACTACAAAACGTAAAGGACTCATTCTCAAACTAGACTTTGAAAAAGTATTCGATAAAATTGACTAAGACTTCCTGCTTCCAAACCTTCAAGCCCTCGGAAGTCCTAGAATATGGCGTGATTGGATACAACTTTGTATCTCCACTTCTAGAGCTTCTGTACTCATCAATGGAAACATGGAAGGTTACTTCTCGGCAACCAATGGCATTAGGCAAGACGGCCATCTTTCGCCTCTACTTTTTCTAATAGTTGCAAACTTCCTTGGTCACATGTTGAGAATGGGCTCTACCTGCAAACTTACCAATTGGGGTTCTCATTGGTTCGGGAGATTAAGAAGTTTAAAATCTCCAATTCGTGGATGACACAATAATCTTCGTAGAATCCACCTTCGACAACCTTACCAACCACAAACACATTCTTGCGGGTTTTGAATTCTCATTGGGACTTTTAAAATAAACTACGACAAATCTTGTTTGAGTTGCACACACTGCTCAAACAATGAACATGAACATTTTAGACGTTTCCTTGGGTGCACTACAGTCAATCTCCCTTTCGATTAACTAGGCATCCTGCTTTCTCACAGACTTGGATCAACCTCCTCCAGTCCTCCTAAAACCTTATAATAAACAAAATGGAAGACAAAGTGAGTAATTGGAAAAACAAACATCTTAAGTTTCTGCCCACAACAACAAAGTGATGTAAGAAAATGGAACTCTGCAAAAAAAGGAAATCTCACTACTACAAATTTCTTTTAGATGGCGGGGCAAGATACCCACTCATGACACATATTTGGCAAACTCACTGTCCAACTAAGACCACCGTTAATGGGGTCGTGGATGACCCACGTCCCTGTTGGGTTTGTTGTTGTTGTTGTTGTTGTTGTGTATAATTGAGTTTAAATGATTTGAAGGTATTATTTTGTAAATAGTTGAGTGTTTATTAAGATTTATTTAAATAACTAGAATAACTTAAAAAAATTATGGGATTCTAGTCGATTGTTAATATTTTTGAAATTAAATTTGAGTTAGATTAATTAGGTTATTTAACTTAATATTACTTAATTTTCGAAATTAGACTAGAATGCAACGGTTAAATTGAAAATAGGAATACACAACCCTTAAATTGAAATAAAAGTACATTAAAACACTTAAATTGTAATTAAACTACATTAGCACGCCTAAATTGAAATTAAACTACATTACAATGCTTAAATTGAAATTAAACTACATTACCACGCTTAAACCGAAATTAAATTACATTAGCACGCTTATTAATTCAGGTCCTTACGGATATTGGCTAGTTGTACTTCATCCTCCTTCGTCAGCAAACATTTCTCTTTAAGCTTCAGAAGTTGTAGGTATATCTCATGCTTTAAATCCATATGGTTATTCTCGTCTCTTTGTCTTTGGTACTCAAACTTCTGTTCTTTATACACAACCTCTTTATCTTTTTACCGTCGTGCTGTAAACAAGACGAGCACCCAGGTCCGTAGCCTCCTCTCCAGGGTCCTCTACTATCACTTTATCTTTCTTTTTGCTTTTTTATACCCGTAGGATGGGGTTGAGGAGGTGGGACAAAATCATGGATTGTCGGAGAAAAAGTAGGAGGCAAGCTTTCGTATCGTTCCTCTTTAGATGACTCAGTACGACTCTGTTTATTGGAGGACTCGGAGGAAGGTCCGGTCGGAGTACTTTCTCCTCCTAAGTGAGATTTTTCTTGTGTGCTGACTTGGAGGGTTCTGAGTGGGTAAGGAGAGCATAGAACACCACTTCGGGTATTATTCAGCATTCTCCACGCGTTGGTGTACAAGAAGGCGGTATTGTGAGTACGCTCCTAAATCAAATGAGCTTGTTTAATGACGTCATCCGCGTTCTGCCCACTTCTCATCCGTCGTGTCACTACATCAAACCTGCCAGCCCGCTTGACCTTCTGCCCAATTTGAGTGGCACATCAACTCCGAGTTCGAATTGGTTCTCCACCGGTCGTGTTGTGGACATTAATATGTACATGGACAACAAAGACCGCATTCATGAAAGAAACACGCATCTTGCCCTCATATTTGACTTGATTGACCACATATGGCAACGATTCGGACGAAGCGAAAATTAATTGTGTTTTTATTAGTATGCATTTTCATTTAAATGAAATTTAGGTGATGTAATATTTTGTTGTATTGTGTCACGTACAATCGTTTAAATAAATATGTATTTTGCTTTAATAATAATAATAATTTGCTAATTAATATATATTTTGTTTGAATTATTAATGTTTTGGGTAAATATAATTGATTTTGGAATAAATAAAAGTTAGTGGAAATAAAAGATGACGTAGAGGAGAGAGAGGTAAGTTGTGGTTATGAGGTTAATAATATTAGAAAAACAAGAAAGTAGGTTGGAAAGAGAGAAATTTGACGTGGATGAGAAAGAAAGTTGATGTAGAAGAGAGAGAAAACTCATGACCAGATTGACCATAGTCATGATTACGGATGGTCTAAGGTTAAAATCTTCAATCGGTTGTTTGCTGAAAACGGCCATAAGACAACTTAATTAACAAACGTGTGAATATTAGCCCAATTTGTCCTTTGTGTGGTTTGGAAAATGAAACTACAGAACACTTTTTTTAACTTGAGTTGGCTTCTTTTTTTGGGGACAAAACAACTTTATTCAATTTAAACCTTGTTCGTGGAAATATTTATTATTTTAGAATAAAAGTTCAAAATCACTTTGATTTAGGAATTTCACCTTGGTTACTTTGATCAACACTTATGTCTCTGGTCGATCTGGTTAGAACGAAACAACTTATGTTTCTGACAAGTGGCCACGAATAATATCTACTCTCCTAATGTTTGTTTTGATCTTTTTGAACTTTGGTAGCTACTCATACATATGAACTTTGGAATGGAGAACCCTTACAGCAAAATCTTTAATCATACGTATGAACTTACCCTTGTATATGGAGAACATACATCCCAGGGACACAACCATTAAAAATGTTATATCTAAACAGGTGGGAACTGGATTTTTTCTAGACTCCATCTTCCTGTGGGCTGTAATATTTGTGTACACTTCAGTCCGGTTGTAGTTCATAGCATGGACTTTTTTTCTAATGGTATTCATAATCTTTCAAAAAAATAAAATTGATTTGAGTTTGGTAAATAAAAAAATTTGATGACACAGAATTTCCCGATACTTACTGTCAATTGGGTTTAAAAGAGTTGTGAGTTTAAACTGAAAATGGTCCATACCGTTTGCACTGAAACGTGATTAACTATATTGTTAGGATTCAAACTTACGACCATTAGATAATTTTCACATTCCTCGCCAACCCCGTCACGCGGCGGGGACAGAATGCTCGATAAAGTTGCTCCCTGTGAGCCAAACATGATGGTTGTTGGTTGGTTGATTGAGTGGTTTATCCATCTATCACCATTAGGTGTCTTTTTTAGTACTCTTTTTTCTGGCATCCACTCGTCAAAGTCTCCTCTTTGCTGTGGATTTGAATTGGGATCTTTGTCCTCCACCTGTATGCATGTGTGTGAGATTTTTCCGACGACCCCGAATTTTCCGGCACCTATTTGGAAAACGTGGGTTGTAAATTGGAAGCGATTTAACGTCACTTTCATCGAGTCTCGATTATTCAAACATGCTTTCATGAGAAAATGTCTGGCTCCCCTAACCAACTGTGCTAGGCTAAATAAGGACGATGTGTTTCACATGTTACAATTTTTTCCCACCAATTTGAAAATATTGATATCAATTCTCTTTATTAGGTTGGACGGATATATGTTGCGGTGGACGCTGAAATGCTACAATCCATCAGAAAAAAGACCATAATTACTATTTGAACATGACCATTTTTTTAATTTTTTGGATAGGCTAACCTGGAGAATTTGCCACAACCTTCAGAGAAATTAACATGCAAGGAGAAACTCAAGAAGGGAATGTAGCAGACGTTTTTCAGTCATGCATAATGATCTTATAAATAATATTTTTCTATTATTTTTAACTTTTAGATGTAAATATGTAATACATTTAATTTTTAAACAAGTTTGTAAGTTTAATCAAAACTTAAACATTTGATATGAGAAATAATAATTAGCAAATTTACCGTGGACAATTTAATTTGCACCACTCAAGAATTTTTTTGGTGGGTGATGTGATTTTTTAAGCTTATATAACTATACAAAATCTTATTATCTATACAAAATGCGTCAAAAGAACAAGTTAAGCGAAAATAGCAAGACAATGTTCGACATGTTCACCAAAATGTTGAGCTTATTTTCTTTCGATGAGTTCCATTAATGATTGATACCCATGAAGTTAGATCGGAAGTAAATAAGTGAAGTTCTGAGTTCAGTTTTGTGTGATTGATATTCAGGAAATTCTGGAACTGGAAGTCAATGTTAGAGACTTCCTTCATGATTTGTGAAATATATATAGACAAACTTCCAGAACTTCCATTCCAAAACCAATGGAAGACAAGTTTCAACCCATGAAGTTAGATGTTAGTTGTTAGTTTTTATTATGATTTTTTCTTTCTCAAAATTTGATAAATATAAATTTGCTCATGTCAATTGATTGTCTAGCATAGTTTGTTTTATTTATTTATTTATTTATGATTTTAAAGTTTGATGAATATATTAATATTGTTTTCATATTTCTTAGGTATGATTATTGGAATTTTGAAGTTCTCAATTTCTATCAACCAAAAGTCCAGTTCAATTTAAAACTCTAGTTGTACCAATCACGAAAAAGTAGAATTCCGAAAAGCTCAAGTTCTAGAACTCAAGTTCTGAACTTTCCTGGACTTAGTGGGTACTAATCACACCAAAGGGATAGCAAATGGATGGTCAAAGTAACTTAAATGATTAATTACCTTTTTATTAGTGGCAATTACTGCATAGGTAGCGACAACCAATGTATTGGACCACTTAATTCACGAGATCATCACGAGATCAATGAGGAGCAAATTTCTGAGGGGGCGTTTGGTTCGCGTGGAAACAATGAGAAAGGAAAAGAATGATCCTGAATCTCCCTACCTGGGTCTGTTCGAGAAACGAAATGAACTGTTCCATGATTCTCTTTGTGACTGTTTGGTTCAAATAGGAAATCAAGCTATAATTTTTTATTTATATTATTTTTTGACATGATAACCTCTACTTATGAAGAACATGTGTCAAATATACATGTAATATGAATAAATTTCTTCCTCAATAAATAAAAATAAAGGAAATCAAAACCATTTGTACAGTCCAAAACAGTTTGTTTCTACCCCTTCTACCTCCGGTTGCACTACTTTTATCCATACTACTACAACATTCAATTAATAATAAATTCAAAAACAATTTTTTTATGATTAACTACATAAATTAACCAAACCCATGCATGGACACCATATGCAGTCCAAACAAACAAAAATTATACAAAAACATTAACCCAAGTAGCATGGACTCCACGATTAGCTACATCATGATAAGTGAGGTCAAATTATTTAAGAAGTATCATATAAACCCCAAACATATGTTGTTTTGAGGTCAATTGTTGGAGGTTGTAATAATATTTGTAAATCTCTCGGTTTGAAACGTTCATTCTCATCCACCATGGAATTTACCTTAGGTTCATTATACCAAACCACATATAAAACTATTATAAGGACAGAAAACTAAAAATGTTTCTAAGATCGATATATGAAACAACGAGGAATACAAAAAGTTTTCCTGCTGGTTTCAAAACGAAACTAAACAAAAACTCCAACAAACATTTGATCATCCAAATATATAGAACGAAAAAACCCATGTAGCCATGGAAATCTATTTCACAAATAATACAAAAATTATACAAAAAAGAAGAAGAGGAATACAAGAGAGAGAAAAGGAGAGAGAAAGAAAGGGAAGAAGAGGAAAACCTCGCCGGAGTGGGGCTGACAGGAAGGAAGGTCGGCGGGAAGGCCGGCAGGGAGGTGGGGACGACTAGGGTTAGAGGAGAGAGAGGGGAGGGGCAATGAAGTGGGGAAAGGGAATGAAAATACATAGGGGGGAATCATCCTATAATACTTTGGGGTGAAGTGAAAAAGAAAAAAATGGTAAAGGGAATGACAAAATATGTCCAACAAACAACACCAAAAGGAATCATGTCAGTTCATTACATTACCATTAGATGAATACCCCGAACCAAATGGCCCCTAAGTTTGGTAAAGCTTGTATGTTTGTAACGATTAGAGTTAAAATATTAAAATAGCTAGACGACTCAATGAAATATAAGAGTTCTAAGTAGCATAAATTTGATCCCACATAAGGTTAAATTAGCGCAAGACTTAAATTTATATTGATATTTAGGGGTTAAGAATATTGAGATTTTTTAACCCTCTTCCAAAAATATTTCATTGGATTAAACCCCTTGATTAGCTTTTAAAGCTCAATACAAATGGAACTAGTAAATTAAATCTTCATAAAACTGTTGTAGGTGGTAATGTTATTAGATATGCCCATGTAAGTAGATTTTGTGTATATATATTACAAAATGGTGGTTCAAATGCTTGTAGTTAAACATATTAATCATGTTATGTTCGTATACTATCGTATCGTTAGAGGTTTTATATTAACAAGTATTGGGTATACATGAACACGTGAGGATTCATGTACATATACCCGGACACGAACACAACACAATAATTATCGTTTTTACATGACAATCTTTTGACAACTAAATATATATATTACAATAGCCTACTGTAGTATGGTACCAAACTCTCATTTAGAACTAAAGGAGTGGTTGAGTACTTCAACCTCACCAACAAATTTTTTTCTTCAATGTGGGATTAAACTACAACACCTAAATAATCAACCCCACCAACACCTAAACTACAACGATTGATGATTGAGCATCTTATAAAAACTTCATCATCTACCTAGCGTAGGGATGCAAAGTTAGATAACAAGAGATGAAAGAGAAATACAAGATATACTAATATGTCTATATTTAATGATTCCTATGTCCTAATTATCATCCAATGTGATTGTGATTCATCATGGAAAAACTAACTATTAACATGAGCTAAATATAACCTTCAACCACGACAACGATCACGAAGTCGAACAACTGAAGCTTCTAACCGGTAAACAAGTGGTGGGAAGATTTAATTGGGAAATCACGTCAGATCTGAAACACGCATGAGATTTAAACCAAACCAAAACCAAAACTTACAACCTCGGGTAATTGTATTGTAGAAGAAAACACACTTGAACAACAAGAAGAAGAGATTGGAGCACAGGGAGGACGCTGGAGGGGCTGGAGCACGGGGAGGAGGGAGGAGACTAGAGGGGCTGGAGCACGGGGAGGAGGAAGGAGGGAGTAGAAGAGCGCTGAGGTTCAGAGTGTAGGGTTTTGGGAAAGAGTGATTCTATTATCGGCTATACAACAACTGACGTCTATAGATAACTGTAGACGTTGGTTATACTACAACTGATGCCTATACATAATTATAGACATCGGTTGTAGTATAACCGACGTCTATAATTATGTATAGGCGTCAACCTCCCTTACACGCGACGTATATACCTATAGACGTCACATTTATGGGAGACCAACGTATATTTGACGACGCTTATTTCATATTTTGTACCAGTGTATCCTTCGTATTATCGTGTTGATATATTATAAATATGGTACTTAGCTTCTCTACGTTGATGCTTAGTGGTGTCGATAAATCTCTTATGGTTCTTACCACTCTAAAGCATCAACTTATCAAGATAAAAAAAGATTTTACTTCTATCAAGCTTGTTGTAACTCTTTTTTGAAGGGGTTGGTTGTGGTTCATGGTCAATTCCTACTTTATTTCTAATATGATAAGGGATCCACTACTCTTAAATTTTGATTATACAAATTTATCTTTATTAATAACTTGAAAATCTGAATCGTGGATCTTGATCTAAGACTTACATAATCTATGTCAAAAATGAAGAAAAAAATTAAGAATCATTTGATATAAGGTCAAGAGATCAAGTTTTTTTAGTGAATGCGATGCATCCATTTTTGCGTATTTTGATCTTATATCAAATGACTCAATTTTTTTCTATTTTTGACATACATAGATTATATGAGTGTTAGATCAAGATCTACGACTTAGATTTTCAATTCGGAGTCTAAATATCAATTTATTAATAAGGATATATTTGTGTCAATGGAATTTAAGTTTGGTGGATTCCTTCTCATATTATAAATAGGGTAGGGATTGGTTATAAACTACAACCAATCCCCTTGAAAAGAGTTACATAAGCTTGACAACAGTATTATTATTTTTTTGCTAAGGTGGTGCTGATATATTATAAATATGGTAGTTAGCTTCTCTCTGTTGATGCTTAGTGGTGCTAATAAATTTGTTATGGTTAGCTAATTTATTAAACATCAGGAGAAAGAATGAAATAAATTTGGAAGAAGAGTTGACTTATCGTATGTCAGTGGGAATGAAAAGATGAGAACCAACTGAGGAAGCTATAAAGCAATATACATTGGAAAAGAAACTTGAAGCAACTGAATAGACTGGAAATTGATAGAGAATTAGCCCGAGAGGATACCACCCAATCTTAATTGAAATTTCAAGTGGTGATACTTACAATGCTCAAATCATGGCTGATAAAGCTGATCCATCTTATGAACCAGAGTTGACAATAACAGATGTAATGAGGAGTAAATCTCGTTGCTAACAAACAAGGTCATTCCATTACCGCGGGCATCTTCCTCCTCGACAACAAGGTTGGAACTTTCTTCCACATTCTTTTTCGACCAACACTCACTAGCAAAGTGTTCACGCTTCCCACAATTAAAGCATTGAACATCTTTTTTGGATGTTTGGCCTCCATGACCATGGTTGGAGCTCTCCTCCATCTTCTTTTGCAACCAACACCCATTCGCAAAATGACCACGCTTTCCACACTTGAAGCACTCACCGTCCGTCTTATTTGAACGACCTTCATAGTCATGACCTCTTCCACGATCTACGTTGCGAGGTTTCTCCTCCTTAAGTGACATTTCAGCTTGCAACGCCTCCTCCAATACATCTTGCTTCTTCTTCTTCCTTTGCTCGTGTGCCTCCAACGAGCTAGCAAGATCGTTGATCGTCATCTCCTCGAGGTTCTTTGATTCCTCTATGGCACACACCACATTTTCAAAATTTGGTGAGAGAACGTAAGATCTTCTCCATCACTCTTCCTTCCTTCAACTCCTCTTCTCCATTTCTTTTCAATTGGTTTGCAACTATGCGCACCCTTGTGATATAGTCGGTCACTCCTTCTGACTCCTTCATCTTCAATGCTTCGAACTCGCCTCGAAGCGCTAGAAGACGCACTTGCCTCACACGATCTGCACCCTTATATCCCTTCTCCAGAATTTCCCACCACCTCCTTAGACGTCTTTGCTCCCGTGATCTTTTCAAAGCCGACCTCATCGACCGCTTGAAAGAGAAGAAACATTGCACCTTGATCTCTTTTGGGCAGCTCCTTCGCCACCTTCGTTTGGTTGGCGCTCATGGCCTCCAACTCCTCCTCGAAGCCATTCTCGACCAACTTCCATGCATCTTGTGCATCCAACAGTGCGCGCATCTGAATACTCCAATTGTCGTAATTGAATTTCGACAGGCGGGGCAACATAACTTGACCGAACGGGGTCATACTTGAGCTTGACATGACTCTGATACCAATTTGTTGGGAATAATAAGGTGGTTGTGTCTCGATATTTGTGGTAGAGGTAGAAAAGAAAGACTTAAACTCGTACTCTCTAATCTTTCTTGCACTTCTCACACATTTACATACATGACTTTGTATGATATTTATAGCATTACAAGTGACTCTTAGACTCCATCTACATTAATAG
This sequence comes from Triglochin maritima, assembly GCA_963682175.1. Lineage (NCBI taxonomy): Eukaryota > Viridiplantae > Streptophyta > Magnoliopsida > Alismatales > Juncaginaceae > Triglochin > Triglochin maritima. The sequence goes on from OY821786.1 coordinate 34,123,868, forward strand.
AATTTTTGACATTCTATCTTCTATGCTAATGACAAACAATTAAAATTATTCAAATCAAATCATTACAATGAATTGTAGCATATTGTTTCATCTTCTCCTCATCTTTTCATCTCCCAACTTGATGACTTAGCTGCCAACTAGGAAGGATTAAAATCAATTTTCAATAATTAGAAGATCAAATGGGATTTTAATGCGAAAAAAATCATTCTAGCAAGGATTTGGAGTTTGTTGCAACAGTAGACTCATTATAGTTTCAATCATTAAGCAGCACATTGGAGGCTCAGGTAAGTTTATTGAAATGTTAAAGTTGGTGTTCATAAGGTATGGAGCTCAATTGAAGCAGTAGTACTCTCTGTCTACCGAGCTAATGTGGAAGACAAACAGATTAGGGATTTCCATTATAAAAAAAACAGCTTATGCATTTCAAAATACGAGAGAGGGTCTTAGTCCTTAATCCTTAGCAAAGTGAAGTACCTACCTACACTCAACACTATAAAAGAATTTACTTGCACAAACTCCGTTACTTTAAATGTAAAGTCCCCAACTTGCATCGATCTCGAATCTAGTCCGTCACCTATGAGTTTTCTGTTTCACAACACCTATTTATTCCCACAAAACTTAAGCTGATTGGTTATTATAATAGTAAACTCATGTCATTATATCCTACACTACTAAATTTTTATTAGCCGTGAGACTAAACTTTGGGATGATACGTTACATTAAATTCGCGAATAAGTAAAACAAGCACGGGGAGATCACCGCTAACTGACTTACCATCTATTGATTGAACTAACGTGGGTGAGTTATACATGAATAAAGCTATGTCTTGTACAGTTTCAAGTCTTGCTCAAATAGTAGTTGTTAGAACCCAAACCCCGGATTAGGGTTAATCCGGGTTTAGGGGTGTGGTTTGCATGGGGAAGGCAAGTGAACAGGAGTTGCATGGGGTGGAGCGAGTGAACAGTGGCTGAGGAGTGTAGGGTGATGGTGAGGGAGGCGCGTACTGTAGCTGCGAGAGGGGTTTTATTGGGTGCACTCTCCTTTCCTTCTTCTTTTCTTCTCCTTCATTTCCCACACTCATTCCTTCCTTCTTGCTGGTGCGCGTGCTGGTGGAGCAACTGCGGAGGCGTCGGCTGAGGAAGGTGTTCGTGCGGGAGAGGCGCCGCGCGTGCTCGAGGTCTACCGTAGGCGACGTGCGTGAGCGAGCTCCGGCGTTTCGTCGTCGTTGGTTGAGGTATGTCAACTCATTAGTGTGGTTTTCTTGCTCCCCAAGCGTGGGGGAGGTGTTGGTCGGTCGGGGAGGGGTCGGAGACCTCTCCGGCGGCGGGTTTCTTCGTAAAACCTCGGCTGGCGCGAGGTTGAAGACGACCAACGGTCGACCAGTCCCTTCGGGCGGTCGACCGAATGTACTGTTTTACCCGACTTTAACCTTCACCGGTCGGACGATGATGTGTGGCGGTCGACCGGTAGTGCGTATTTGCTGGTGAGTTGGGACTGCCTGTTGTGTTCCGGTCGACCGGGGTCTTGTGTTCGGTCGACCGGAACTTAAGTGTACTGGATTTTATTATGCATGTTTGTTCGACCGTTGCTTGTTGCGTTCGACCGATTATATGACTTAGAATAATAGGTTGACCCTGTCTGTTTTCGGTCGACCGAGACCCCTGAGTCGGTCGACCGATAGAATTGAATTTTATGTTGACCAGACTCCGGATTTTGACCTCGTTCGGTCGACCGGTTTTAGACCTTTGTTCGACCGTTGGGGGTTATGTTTTGAGCGCAGTGGTAGACCATTTTAGGAGTACGGTCGACCGATTCCTTTCTGGAACCGGTCGACCGAATCACCTCTTCCGGTCGACCGTTTGGGCCCAGGACAGAATTCCTGGTTCCCTTTTTGAATGCCAACTTTGTCCACGGAAACCCGTGTCCTCGCCTTGTGCGTGAGCTGGGAGGTGACGGTGGGCGCATGATGCGTGCCTGCCCAGGGACCGCCGTTGGGAAGAGTGTGGGTGTTCGGGACGCGTCACTTCCATGTATGGAGCGTGACTAATGTGATGGATTGATTGGACTTATTGTAGTGTAGTGATGGGAATTTATATTTATACCGCAAGTGCACGGCGTCAATGAAGACGTGGCAAGTACGGGTCGAACACAAGGAGGGAGAGATTTCGTTGTTAGTGTGATTTCGATTGAGGGGAAGAAGGGAGAGAAGAATTAATTTGGGTTTTGGGGTTTTTGGTTTAATTAACAAAAGTACGAAACAAAAGCAATTAAAATTAAAACAAGAACAAAGAGAGAAATCCGTGGGGTGGAGGTTTAGACTTAGGTTTAGAGTAGAGAATTACTGAAACTTATTGTAAATCATGTTAGTTATGAAGCATTACAAGATAAATGACTTAACATAAACTCAAGTAATCAAAATACACTAATCATGAACTTAAAATAATAACATGCATTCATCATTCTCTAACCCTAATTCCATCACCTCCACCCTTTGGAGAGAGTTAGAAACTCATGGAGGGAGGAAGAAGAAGAGGTCCTTGAGACATTAAAAGAAAACTAAAACAAGAATTAAAAGAACAGAATTTTATTAATAAAACTAAGGTACACAAATAAGAACAACAACCAAGGACCCTATTTACATCGTTCTCGGGTCTATTTATAGTTGCTACAAGGGACTTAGGTATAGAATTGGATAGTACACGTGTCCATACACGAGTGGACGAAATTGGACACACGGATCGACCAATGGGCGGCGGAATCGCCGCACATCATGTGTATTGTGCGGCGGATTCGCCTCCCACGTTGGTCGGATTTAATCAGGATTTTTGTCACGCGTTTATGGTATGATTTGATCTTTATTTGCGTGTCTGGATGATTTCTTTCCATTGTCTTGAGCTCCGGATTAATTCCTTCCATTGTTGGAGATTTATAGTTGATTTTTCTTTTGACTTTTCCAACAAAATAACTTGATCCTTTTCTTTTGCAATTAGGTCCTTGACATTTTGCAATTAAGTCCTTGACCTTTTTGTGATTAGCTCCTTGAATGCTTTTATGCTTGGATGCATTTCCAATTGAAACCCGATAAACTTGAATTCGGTCTTTATGATAGAAGTGAATCTTTTGCACACGTTTATGCTCGGAATGTTGGTAAATTGCATTCAGGTCCCTGTATTCTGTAAATAAGACTAAACACATACCTTAGTAGCATTTATTGATGTAAAAGTAATCTAAATGAAAGACATATGATGCAATGTATGCAATGCATCATGTAGCAGGCCTGAGGGATCGTGGATCCCAGTGTTGTTATTTGTGCGGGCACGCAACTGGCGTTGGGTGAGGTGACTACCGGCCCACGGGCTACGGAGGTCGCTGCCCTGCTTTTATAGCGGCGCGGTTGGTGTTCGCGGCTCGAGGAGCCTGATGACCTGGCAGACTTCGGCGAGGTTGTGCCGGTGATGCCGCCGAGGTTGTGCCGACGATGATGATTGTTGGGCCGAGGCTGTTCCGGCTATGTTGTTTTCCTCGGCTGGGCACCTACCGAGATGTTGTTGTTATACCTTCCGGGCGACGGCCCCGTTGGTCCTTGTGGCTCCGACCACTGAGATTTGCAGATCTGTATTCTATCGGCGCGCAGGCGTGACAGAGGCTCCCTGCCGAACCCTTGAGTAGTGTAGCTGCGTGTGGGGGGTGCGATGTCGCGTGCTGTAAGGCTGCATATGCCTGCAGTAGGTCTCCTCGGGAGACTCGTTGTTGACTGTCAGACTGATGTCTTGTTTTACCCTTCGGGGGAACTGTTTTCCATTTCTGTCGATGCCATGACATGCTACTAGTATGGTAGGTTCATTGTGTAATGCATGCATATATAGGTGAGTTGGCATACGGGGTTTCCTTCTGGAAACTCAGGCATTGTTGTTGCATCTTTTTCAGGACCGCAGTAGGTCCAGTGGGGTGGTGATCGGCGGGCGCGCGCATTTGGAGTCGGATCCTCTAGTCGGACCACTGAGGTCAACATGATTACGTTTATCTTCCTTTGTCGTTTTGTTGTAATCATGTATTCATTTTGGCAAACTCTGATGTATTCTGGTGCACCGCTATTTGCTTATGAGAAATAACAGTCCCGCCTTTGATTATTGTGCTCTTTGTCTTAATTATGAATTTTTAAATTTTCCGCTGTATCGGGATGTTACAATTTGGTATCAGAGCGGTCGATTCCTATGCGGTTCCCAATGAAATCACCCTTGTAGTAATAGGACGCATGAATTTTATCTTTTAGCATGCATACATGGCTGAAGTTGTGATTGTTTCTTCTATCAAATGACACCTAGGCGCGTGAGGAGTTGATGAGAATTAAATTTATACCGCAAGTGCACGGTGTCAATGAAGACGTGGCAAATACGGGTCGAACACAAGGAGGGAGAGATTATGTTATTAGTGTGATTTTCGATTAAGGAGAAGAAGGAGAGAAGAAATAATTGGGTTTTGAGATTTTTGGATTTTAATTATCTAAGGCAAGAAACAAGAACAATTAAAACTAAAACAAGAACAAAGATGTGAATTCCGTCGGGTGGAGGTTTAGATTTAAGGTTTAGATTAGAGAATTCAGAAACTTATAATAAATCATATTAGTTATGAAGCATTACATGATAAATGATTTAACATAAACTCAAGTAATCAAAATAGACTAATACGAACTTAAAATAATAACATTTACTCGTCTTCTCTTCACCCTAAATCCGTCACCTCCACCCTTTGGAAGGAGTTAGAAACTCATAGAGGGAGGAAGAAGGGTCCTTGAGACATTACAAAAGAGAAATAAAAGTAAGAAATAAAAGACAGAATTTTATTAATGAAAAGAAGAATACAAAACTAAGATTAAGAATAAAAACTAACACCAAAGACTAATGACCCTTCTAACATCGTTCTTGGGTCTATTTATAGTTGCTACAAGGGATCTAGGTATAATATTGGAAAGTACACGTGTCCAGACACGACTGGACAAAATTGGAGCACACAGATCGCTGAGGGGGCGGCGTTTCCGCCGCACAATGTATGTGATATGCGGCGATTTCGCCGCACAATCTTCTCTGATTTAATCCGGATTTTTGCTGGTAGTTTATGGTATGATTTGATCCTCCTTTGCGCGTCTGAATGATTTCTTTCCATTCTTTTGAGCTCCGGATTAATTCCTTTATATGTTTGGAGATTTACATTGATTTTTCTTTAGATTTTCTCCAAGATAATATTTTGGTGCTTTAATTGCAATTAGGTCCTTGACTTTTTGCAATTAAGTCACCAACTACTTTTGTGCTTAAGTCCTTGTTCTTTTTGCAATTAGGACTTGAATGCTTTTATGCTTGGATACATTTCCATTCGTAACCCGATAATCTTGAACTTGGTCTTTATGATAGAAATGAGTCTTTTGCACGCGTTTATGCTCGGGATGTGGGTAAATTGCATTCAGGTCCCTGTATTCTGTAAATAAGACTAAACACATACCTTAGTAGCATTTATTGATGTAAAAGTAATCTAAATGAAAGACATATGATGCAATGTATGCAATGCATCAAATACCCCCACACCTAGATTTTGCTAGTCCCTAGCAAAACAGAAGATACGAAAAATAAAAACAGGGAAATCCTAACTTACTTTCGTAGGAATCATGGTTGCACTTAGCATGTGCAACAAGCCTTTAAACCTCCAAGTTTCCTTAGAGGACGAGTTTTGTCTCGTGAGGGTTTTCAGTTGACACACCCACAAAGTCTTAAATCAACATTCCATTAATGACTCTTAATATCTCCACCTCAACCTTATACATCTCACTAAGAATTTTTGCATGCTCATTATATAAGTCTAACTCATTAAAAATATGACTTGGTCTTTGTTCCTCCAACATTCACACCACTAACCCTTCTACACATGTTTATCACTTGAATTATTTTGCACGCCTCCTTTGGTGGTGAAGTATCATTCGGATCAACCATGGCATAGATCATTCTTTTAGCTTTGGGCCTTGAGTATTATTAATTTTTTCTTCTTCCGTGATTCAACACATTTGCTTTTTGACACTTTTACCCTTTTGCATTCGTGTAGCGAGTTTGGTCGATAATCCCGAGCTGGTAGACTCAAGTTACCGGGTTTCAAGATACCCCTACGGACCAGTGACTCAAAGGCTTGGGCTTTTGTAATCATTTTGCAGAATGTGCTTTCCTCACTTTATTCCTTTATTTTTTTAATTTTATTTTCCTCAAGGCTTAATTGCTATTAGAAGTCCACACTTCCCGGTATATTTTCCTCAACCTCTGCTTTTTATCAACCACTTCAAAGATTTGATTCATCCAATTTACGTGCATACATGTCTTAAAGGGTAATGAGTTATTTCTTTGGAACTTAGATTTATGTCACAGTTTCTACAAGCAGAACTATATAATAAGGAACAAAAAACTCAATGCAATTTGTACTCGGGTTTTGGTAGTTCAATCTTAAGCTATGTTATGAAACATTGAATTTTTTTTTATTTTTTTATTTTTTTTAGAGATAAAAGAACAGATATATAGATAGATATATACATAAATACCCCCCACACCTAAATCATGCATTGTCCTCAATGAATGTGAGCAAGATACTACATGGATTTATGCATGAAAAAGGAAAGATCTCACCAACGTGAAGTACAAAGAAAAGTTCATGGCTCTGTTGATGGACAAAAACTCGAATTCCCTCAAAAACCTGTGAGATGCTAAAGAAGGGATAAATACAACAGTTGAATTATTTATTTATTTATTTATTTATTGTTATACATATATAACTATGTACAAACATAAGTTCCCATCTTCATTTGTCAAGAGACATCAAATGGAAACTTCAAGAGTGGGTCAGTGCACCTGAAAAGGAAACATGACACCACGTGGGGCCAGAAAATGCATGTGTGGGCCGCCTTCACAAAAAGCGCTAGATGAAATGAGAGGTTCATGAATTGGACGCAAAGGCGTCTCATTCAAAGGATCAAACTGAAAGAGCTTGAACCTCTCGAGAGTTTGGGAATTAAGGGGCAACGGAAGAGGAGTTTCTCCCGTTGCGGTGTTGAAATTATGATCATCAATCCAAACTCTCCAACCAACTGGCTGGTGTGTCGGAACGAGGTCAAGAACCTTGTCAGGCAAGTCCGACTCACCAGGTGAACAAAAAGTGGGTCTCATACCCAAGGTATCTTCTAAGGCACTTCTAATATCCTCATGAGCTATGTGGTTGTTTGATGTTCCATCATTTCCAAGATGATCAGGAACAATGATGAGAGGCGGACTCTCACCAGGTAGCGTCAGGCAGCTCAGAGCGCCCAGGGCGGAGTGGGAGCTGAGCACGATCGGTTCATGCGTCAGCACCCACCGACTTTTGATGGCAGGAGGGCTCCAGAGGTTGCGGAGGACTGGGTCTTCAGGATGGAGAAGATCTTCCGCGCTATTGGAGTAGCACCTGAGAGGATGGTGGAGCTGGCCACCTATGTGTTCGATGGCGAGGCCGCCAATTGGTGGAGGTCCACTTCCACGGTGTTGTTTGATGACCGTGCAGATGTGAGCTGGGAGGAGTTCTTGGAGGTATTCCACGAGCAGTACTTCCCCCAGCATGTCAGGGATCAGAAGAGGGAGGAGTTTATGTCGCTGGAGCAAAGGGAGATGACTCTGGCGAGCTACATCAGCAGGTTCAACGCCTTGGAGCGTTATTGCCCAGAGATTTGTGTGACCCCAGACCAGCGGGCGAGGAAGTTCGTGAAGGGACTGAGGCAGCCGCTTCGTTCTCGGGTGATCAACAGCATGCCGCGGACCCTTGCAGATGCGGTGAAGCATGCTACGATCATCGAGCAGGACCAGAGGGAGTGTATTCAGGAGGCGCGGAAGGCGCCAGTGAGCATCGGTAGCATAGTAGCTGGTCGTGGAGCAGGGAACCCGGGCAAGAGGCCCAGGTTCGATGGAGGAGGAGCACGTCAGTCAGGAGCGTGCACTTACTGCGGGAGGTTCCATCCAGGGCAGGAGTGTCCCCGTCGGACTGGAGCGTGTATGGGTTGCGGCCAGATGGGGCATTTTTTCCGTGATTGTCCTCAGAGGCAGGGTGAGCCGAGCAGGAGGCCAGGACCACCAGCAGTAGGCAGAGGCGGAGGCAGCCGATCAGTGGTTTCACCGGGCCAGGGCAGGAAGACCGGGCGAGTCTTCACTATCCAGGCTGAGGAGGCGAGGGACTCCAACACCGTCGTGGAAGGTACGCTTTCAGTTTCTGGTTCAGTAGCGCATGTGTTGTTTGATTGCGGCGCCACTCACTTCTTCATTTCGGAGAAGTTTGCTGTCGAGTTGGGTCGGACCCCTGTGTTGCTGACTGATGTTTTGGAGGTCAGCACGCCCATGGGTGAGGTGGGCACTGTGGGGAGCTTTTTCCCCGGCGCCACAGTTGCTTCGGGAGACCATGATTTTCCGGCAGATCTGGTCTTGTTACCGATAGAGGACTTCGACGTCATACTGGGGATGGACTGGCTGTCACAGTACGACGTGCGGGTCTTTTGCCGTGAGAGGAAGATTCTGATTCCGATGGAGGGCATGCCAGATGTTCTGATCAGAGGTGCCAGGAGCAGAGGGGGTCGTCTGATTGTGTCTGCGGTTAAGGCACAGAGACTGATACAGCAGGGATGCAGAGCGTTTGTGGCCACGCTGGTAGTTCCTGATCGTGAGACGAGGAGACTGGAGGACATAGAGATTGTGCAGGAGTTTCCGGATGTGTTTCCAGCGGAGATTCCAGTGTTACCGCCGCACCGAGAGATCGAGTTCGGCATCGAGCTGGTAGCGGGTACGACACCTCAGTCGAAGGCACCGTATCGTATGGCACCTGCAGAGTTGACAGAGCTGAAGAAGCAATTGCAGGAGTTGATGGAGTCCGGGTTCATTCGACCGAGTGTTTCTCCATGGGGAGCGCCTGTGCTCTTCGTGAAGAAGAAGGATGGGTCGTTGCGGATGTGCATCGACTACAGGATGCTGAATAAGGTTACCGTTCGGAACCGGTACCCTTTGCCCAGGATTGATGATTTGTTTGATCAGTTGCAGACGGCGAGAGTGTTCTCGAAGATCGATCTGCGTTCGGGTTATCATCAGTTGCGGATCAGGGAGGCAGATGTTCAGAAGACAGCCTTCAGGACGCGGTACGGCCACTACGAGTTCTTGGTGATGCCATTTGGACTGACGAATGCACCTGCAGCATTCATGGATTTGATGAATAGGACCTTCCAGCCGTACCTTGACAGATTTGTCGTGGTATTCGTGGATGACATCTTGATATACTCGCCTGACAGGGAGCAGCATCGAGAGCACCTGAGGATTGTGCTTGCCATCTTGAGGGATCAGCAATTTTATGCCAAGTACACGAAGTGTGAGTTTTGGTTGGATCAGGTGGCTTTTCTGGGGCATATTGTGTCAGCGGATGGGATATCGGTGGATCCGGCGAAGGTCGAGGCTGTGACTCAGTGGAGAGCCCCGACGAGCGTGACGGAGATGAGGAGTTTCGTAGGACTGGCAGGGTATTACAGACGGTTCATTCAGGATTTCTCCAGACTTGCGTCGCCGCTGACAGCGTTGACGCAGAAAGGCGTCAAGTTCGTTTGGTCCCAGAAGTGCGAGCACAGCTTTCAGGAGCTGAAGAGGCGTCTGACGACAGCACCGATTCTGACGCTACCGAGTGGCAGTGGAGGCTATGTGATATACAGCGATGCATCAGGGATAGGCTTGGGTTGTGTTCTGATGCAGCATGGGAAGGTGGTCGCGTATGCTTCGAGGCAGCTGAAGGTGCACGAGAAGAACTACCCTACTCACGATCTGGAGTTAGCAACAGTAGTTCACGCGTTGAAGACCTGGCGGCACTATCTGTATGGTGAGCAGTTCGAGGTCTTCACCGATCATCAGAGTCTGAAGTATTTGTTCTCGCTGAAGGAGCTGAATATGAGGCAGCGCAGATGACTTGAGTTCATTAAGGACTACGACTTCACCATTTCCTATCATCCGGGGAAGGCAAATTCGGTTGTAGATGCGCTGAGCAGGAAGATGGAGGTTTCAGTTGCGAGTCTGTGCATCCAGGAGTGGAGGCTACTTGAGGCTTTGACAAAGTGGAGGTCATTCACAGAGGGCTCAGAGGGAGTAGTGATTGCTGGGCGTCGGGTGGAGCAGCAGACTGTCTCACGGTTGGTTCAGGCTCAGCAGGGGGATGATGAGTTAGCTGGTCTGCTACAGTTGGCTTCCAGAGATGGATCAGATTTCAGTGTGGGGGTTGATGGTGGTCTGAGGTTCAGGAGTCGGATCTGGGTGCCGAAGTTCGATGGGCTGAGAGATGACATCATGGAGGAGGCACACAGAGCTAGATACACCATTCATCCGGGGAGCACGAAGATGTATAAGGACCTGCAGCGGAACTTCTGGTGGAAGGGCATGAAGAGGGACATTGCAGAGTTTGTGGAGCGATGTTTGGTCTGTCAGCAGGTGAAGATCGAGCATCAGAGGCCAGCAGGACCGATGCAGTGTATAGAGCTTCCTGAGTGGAAGTGGGAGCACGTGACGATGGATTTTGTCACGGGATTGCCGAAGATGAGGAGATTCCACGACGCGATTTGGGTGATAGTCGATCGACTGACCAAGTCGGCGCATTTCTTAGCGATCAGGATCACGTTGCCTTTGGAGGGTCTGGCTAAGTTGTACGTGGAGGAGATAGTCAGGTTGCATGGAGTGCCAGTGAGCATCATCTCCGATCGAGATCCTCGATTCACTTCCAGATTTTGGGGGAGTCTGCAGCAGGCTTTGGGGACGCGTCTGAGATTCAGTACAGCGTTTCATCCGCAGACCGATGGTCAGTCAGAGAGGACGATTCAGACCCTGGAGGATATGCTGAGAGCATGCACACTGGATTGGGCAGGCCACTAGGATGAGCACTTGCCACTGATAGAGTTCGCCTACAACAACAGCTATCACTCGAGTATTGGGATGGCACCGTACGAGGCGTTGTACGGGAGGCCTTGCAGATCGCCGGTATGCTGGAGTGATGTGGGCGAGAGGCAGTTAGTGGGGCCAGAGATCGTGCAGATGTATGCAGAGAAGGTGGATGTGATCAGGAGGAGACTGGCCACAGCACAGAGCAGGCAGAAGAGTTATGCAGATCGACGCAGACGAGTGCTGAGTTTCGAGGTGGGCGACCACGTGTTTCTGAAGATTTCCCCTGCCCGAGGTGTGATGAGGTTTGGGAAGAAGGGGAAGCTCAGTCCGAGGTATGTGGGGCCGTTTGAGATCCTCGACCGAATTGGAGAGGTTGCCTACCGGATAGCATTGCCGCCGCAGTTTTCGGGTCTTCACAACGTCTTCCATGTTTCGATGCTGAGGAAGTACTGTTGGCTTTTTGGCCTTAATCTTATGTTTTGATGATTTAATCAACCGAATCTTAATTAGAGTAGCACACTATGCATTGCATATATATTGTATTGTGCTAACCTCTACAGGTGATCAAGACTCAAGAAACAAGGAAATGAAGTCAAGACATGTAATTAAAGCTAAATCGAAGACATGTAATCTTAATTTCTTTTGAGTCTTAGGAACAAAGTGTAATTGAGCATACTTGATCTAAAATCAACTTAATCACACACTAGGTTCCCTATAGAAGTCACACACAAAATTTCACATTATTTGGACTTCAATAGATCACCCAAACTTAGACCGGAAAACACCAAAACCTGAATTGCAAAAGTCTGCCCACATTCGGTCGACCGCAACGTGCCGTTCGGTCGACCGGATGATCAATTAATCCTGTTTGTGTTTCCCTGTCTAGTTTCGGTCGACCGCACCATATCTTTCGGTCGACCGTCTGATCATATTTTCCCGACCGTTATTTTGTCGTATATACCCAACGGTCGTATTCGTATTAATCAAAATATACCCCATATACTTTTTATGTATCGGTCGACCGAGGACCAAGATCGGTCGACCGAATGTGCTTGTCCAGACAAACCCGAATCACCTGTCCAAAATCAGTCGACCGGCAAAACCTATTTCGGTCGACCGTTTAACCTTGTCAAAATCCCCTGCTATCGGTCAACACAATTTCGTTCGACCGATCCATTTTTCCCTCTACCGAAACGCTTGTTCGGTCGACCGGTAATCTTGTTCGGTCGACCGTTTTCTTAATTGACTTAAGTGTTCAATCGACCGATTCATATTTCGGTCGACCGTATCCCTATCGAACCCAAGCGTTCGGTCGACCGATACACCTTTCGGTCGACCGTTTCTGGACAGATTTTTGAATCCGATTTTCTGTTTTGTGTTCTTTGCACAAACCCCAATCAAATCTTGTCCAAACGGCTAGAAATCTTTAGGAGCTTATAAATAGAGGTTCACACTTAGTTTTCCACAAGATTTCACAACTCCAAAGTGTCAAACTTATAGTGAGATTTTCCACAACCTCAAAGCTCCAAATTAGTGATCTTAAGCCTCACATCTACACATCATTCATCATACATTCATCTAGCAATTGTTGTGCTCAATTAGAGAGTGAGTTCCACTCAGTCACCATTGTTGTAAAGTGAGCAAGGTTGGTGAAAGCCCAAGACAAAGAAGCAAGGACTTCGGTGAAAGCCCGAAGTGATTCTCTCGGTTTGTGAGAGGTGGTGCCAAGCTCGGCGAGGATTGTTCACGAGCTTGAAGACTTGTAAAAGGCGTTGCTCCCGGCCCGGAACGGGGAGGCATAGTGAAGACGCAAGAGGGGCTCGAACGGAGATTCGAGAGGTGCTTGTAAGAGAGGACGTAGGCGCGGCCGAACCTCTATAAAACCGACGTGTCTACTTGTGGTTTGCATTACCTTTCTACTTGTGTTTGATTTAGTTTAATTTCCGCTGCAATTCTTTGATCGATCAACCAAGTAGTTAATTAGGGCTTAATGGTGATTAGTTTGTGGACCCATAGACCCACACGATCCTACAAGTACGTTGTAGATCCAACTCACGTCATTGAGATAGCAGTGCCAGAGATTCAGCAGGACTTGTCGCTCGAGGAGAGGCCGGTCGAGATTGTTGATCGCATGGATCACCAGCTCAGGAGGAGGACCATTCCAATGGTGAAGGTCAGGTGGCAGCATCACAGCGAGCGCGAGGCCACTCGGGAGATCGAGGAGGATGTCAGTGTAGGATTTCATGTTTAATTATACATATATATTTTCGAAATTTTTATGTATAATAAGGATCAATTACAATTTTCTTTGATTTATTTCATGCATGCATCAGTTTGTTTTAACATCTAGTTTCAAAACTCTATTAAAACAAACAAGGGCTCCGAAATTCATACCTAGAAGTTCTCAAAAACTTCTTGAAGATTCGGAGACGTTGGGGATGCTTCTCGCCGCGCCGGATGCCTCCGAGTGTTCACCGAAACCCTAAACAAGGTTGGAGAGAAAGGAGCTAGCCAATCGATCTCCAAACAAGCTTAGAATCTAGCTACAAACCCCTTCCTTAGCCTCTGATATTTCTCCTTCCAAAGACTTAGAAAACTAAGAGAATTTTCGTGGGTTTTAGTAGTGAATTAGGAGAGAAAATAATTTCTGAATTGTGTGTCACAATTAGGGAGAATAAGGACCTATTTATAGGTTCCAATCTTACTCTTAATCATGGCTATTCTTTAGCCACGGTTTTATGACAATTTCTCTCACAAACTAATTCCATAATGCATTATATGCACCCACAAAACGTTTGACCAAATTTGGAGCTAATCCAACCATCGATCAAATTAATCTCTTAATAATCAAAGGCAGAAAATCGACCGATGTTCGGTTTACCGAGTCCCACTCGGTTAACCGAATTTGTCACGATCGTTTAACCGAGTACGTGACGGATGACCGAATCTTAAGGGGAAAAATTCTCCTTAACCGATCGGACTCATTCACGTCTAAGACCGAGTGCTATTCGGTTAACCGAAAATATCGGAACTTGACATTGTTCGGTCGACCGTTTCTGGTTCAGTACACCGTACCAAAGCTCCAGGCACTTTGGTCAAGTTCGGTCAATCAATTACGATTATCCGTTCCACGTTCGGTTGACCGATCCATAGATCCTTCGGTCGACCGAAACTCAACGGATTACCGAACTTCTACCCGATTTTGCCTATTTCAAATTTTGGATTTATTTCCAACAAAATTTGAACTTAAGGGGGTTTTAGCAAATTCACAACTTATGCAATGTATTATCCTATGCAACAATAAATTATTGCACCTCATAATATATGCATCTAATATGAATTTATCATGACTCTAATTATGTTTATATACAACATAATTGATTTTACTTGTTCACCACATGTGTCATATTTTCTATGAGAAACCCGACACATCATATGAACCAAAAATCAAGCTTCTTGTTTCACGGTTTTTGCGGTGTGACCTATGAGAGGATCTAAACTAAGTTGGCAGTGATATTAAGAGCTTAATATCACAAGCTATAAGCGGTATCTAGCTACACATTATATCTCCCAATTAGTTAGATGTCTTAATTCCACTCGAACCAAAACCCGATCCATTTAGTGATGGAGTGCACCACTTGTGTCCGTCCCTTGCCTCATGATATTTAGAATACACACAAAGTAGTATTGTGTCATCTTTGTATTAGTATTCATTTCTTGATCTCTTTAAGCTAGTTATAAATATGTGACTTAACTCAAATCACATTGTGCACATTATAACTTTGCTTTATCAAGGGGCCTACTAATATCATCACTCAATTAAGAGGGGCAATGATAATCTTTCGACTAACTATCTTCTCCAACGAAAGTTATACTTAACCAACCGATGCCTTTACACTACACTGATCGATAGTTCAAGATACTGATCTAATTAAGTATTCCTTAAGTGATTAGATATAAGTCTCATATCAAAGGACCAAAGACACAATAAAATATTAATGACACAGAAACACATTTCTATAATATTTTACTTATTAGGTCTATTCAGTATACAAAAGTAATATTTTCCTCTTTTGCATACCCGTGTTGTCACTCACTTGTAGAGCTACAATGATCTATGACCAACACGACAATCTTAACTCGGTAATTAATGTTCCATGTTAATTACCATGATTGCGAATATCTTTTGTTTTATGTAAACCAATATCTTTTTAGAGCTCTACGGTTAAGGACCAAGAGCCTCTTCCTTAACACTTCTAAAAGAAGAATAACATAAACAAGGAACAAAATGATTTTTCATTCAATTCATAATAATTGACATTTAAAAGTAAAACTTTTAGAACACATTCCCTTCAGTCAGAAGGCAGTATCCAGAGCTTTTCGGTGAGTGTTTGCTTTGATTTCGGGACGAAATCCTTTTAAGTTGGGTGGATTGTTAGAACCCAAACCCCGGATTAGGGTTAATCCGGGTTTAGGGGTGTGGTTTGCATGGGGAAGGCAAGTGAACAGGAGTTGCATGGGGTGGAGCGAGTGAACAGTGGCCGAGGAGTGTAGGGTGATGGTGAGGGAGGCGCGTACTGTAGCTGCGAGAGGGGTTTTATTGGGTGCACACTCCTTTCCTTCTTCTTTTCTTCTCCTTCATTTCCCACACTCCTTTCCTTCTTCTTTTCTTCTCCTTCATTTCTACCGTAGGCGACGTGCGTGAGCGAGCTCCGGCGTTTCGTCGTCGTTGGTTGAGGTATGTCAACTCATTAGTGTGGTTTTCTTGCTCCCCAAGCGTGGGGGAGGTGTTGGTCGGTCGGGGAGGGGTCGGAGACCTCTCCGGCGGCGGGTTTCTTCGTAAAACCTCGGCTGGCGCGAGGTTGAAGACGACCAACGGTCGACCGGTCCCTTCGGGCGGTCGACCGAATGTACTGTTTTACCCGACTTTAACCTTCACCGGTCGGACGATGACGTGTGGCGGTCGACCGGTAATGCGTATTTGCTTGTGAGTTGGGACTGCCTGTTGTGTTTCGGTCGACCGGGGTCTTGTGTTCGGTCGATCGGAACTTAAGTGTACTGGATTTTATTATGCATGTTTGTTCGACCGTTGCTTGTTGCGTTCGACCGATTATATGACTTAGAATAATAGGTTGACCCTGTTGATGAGAATTTTATTTATACCGCAAGTGCACGGTGTCAATGAAGACGTGGCAAATACGGGTCGAACACAAGGAGGGAGAGATATTGTTATTTTTTTGATTTTCGATTAGAGGAAGAGAGAGAGAAGAAATAAATGGGTTTTGAGATTTTTGGGTTTTAGTTATTTAAAGCAAGAAACAAAAACAAATAAAACTAAAACAAGAACAAAGATGGTGAATTCCGTTGGGTGGAGGATTAGACATAGGTTTGGATTGGAGAATGGAGAAACTTGAAATAAATCATGTTAGTAATGAAGCATTACAAGATAAATGATTTAACATAAACTCAAGTAATCAAAATATACTAATCACGAACTTAAAACAATAACATGCATTCATCTTCTCTAACCCTAATTCCATCACCTCCACCCTTTGGAAAGAGTTAGAAACTCATGGAGGGAGGAAGAAGAAGGGATCCTAGAGACATTTAAAAGAAAACTAAAAACAAGAATTAAAAGAACAGAATTTTATTACTAATGATCCCAGACCAAAGGTTCAAAGATGTGTTACATTCGTGCTACGAGGCTATTTATAGCCGATACAAGGGATACCAGTATATGAAAGGGAATTACACGTGGCGACACAGGACTGGACAAAATTTGGGGACGCGGATCGACAGGGGTGCGGCGGAAACGCCGCAGATTGTAGGTATTGTGCGGCGGAAACGCCGCACAATCTGGTCTGATCGGGTCCGGATTTTGGCTGTGCGTTTATGGTATGATTTGATCCTCCTTTGCGCGTCTGGATTGATTCTTTCCATTGTCTTGGGCTCCGGATTAATTCCTTCCATTGTTGGGATTTTATTTTTGATTTTTCTTTTGACTTCTCCAACACAATAACTTGGCCCTTTTATTTTGTAGTCAGGTCCTTGACATTTTGCAATTAAGCCCTTGACCTTTTTGTGATTAGCTCCTTGAATGCTTTTATGCTTGGACGCATTTCCAATTGAAACCCGATAAACTTGAACTCGGTCTTTATGATAGAAATGAATCTTTTGCACGCGTTTATGCTCGGAATGTGGGTAATTTGCATTCACGTCCCTGTATTCTGTAAATACGACTAAACACATACCTTAGTAGCATTTATTGATATAAAAGTAATCTAAATGAAAGACATATGATGCAATGTATGCAATGCATCACCTGTCTGTTTTCGGTCGACCGAGACCCCTGAGTCGGTCGACCGATAGAATTGAATTTTATGTTGACCAGACTCCGGATTTTGACCTCGTTCGGTCGACCGGTTTTAGACCTTTGTTCGACCGTTGGGGGTTATGTTTTGAGCGCAGCGGTAGACCATTTTAGGAGTACGGTCGACCGATTCCTTTCTGGAACCGGTCGACCGAATCACCTCTTCCGGTCGACCGTTTGGGCCCAGGATAGAATTCCTGGTTCCCTTTTTGAATGCCAACTTTGTCCACGGAAACCCGTGTCCTCGCCTTGTGCGTGAGTCGGGAGGTGACGGTGGGCGCGTGATGCGTGCCTGCCCAGAGACCGCCGTTGGGAAGAGTGTGGGTGTTCGGGACGCGTCACTTCCATGTATAGAGCGTGACTAATGTGATGGATTGATTGGACTTATTGTAGTGTAGCAGGCCTGAGGGATTGCGGATCCCAGTGTTGTTGTTTGTGCGGGCACGCAACTGGCGTTGGGTGAGGTGACTACCGGCCCACGGGCTACGGAGGTCGCTGCCCTGCTTTTATAGCGGCGCGGTTGGTGATATAGGTCCTCAAGGGTAACCTCATAAATTAATTCCTTCATGTATTACATGCACCCACAAAACGTTTGACCAAGTTTGGAGCTAATCCAACTATCAATCAAATTAATCTCTTAATAATCAAAGGCAGAAAATCAATCGTTGTTCGGTTGACCGAGACCCATTCGGTTAACCGAATATGTCACGATTGGTTGACCGAGTACTAGACGGATGACCGATTCTTAAAGGGAAAAATTCTCCTTAACCGATCGGACGAATTCTCGTCTAAGACCGAGTGTCATTCGGTTAACCGAAAATATCGGAATTTAATATTATTCGGTTGACCGATTTTGGTTCGGTACACCGTACCAAAGTTCCAGGCACTTTGGTCAAGTTCGGTCAATCAAATATGACTATCCGTTCCATGTTCGGTTGACCGATCCACAGATCCTTCGGTCGACCGAACCTCAACGGATTACCGAACTTTTACCCGATTTTGCCTTTTTCAAATTTTGGATTTATTTCCAACAAAATTTGAACTTGAGGGGGTTTTAGCAAATTCACAACTTATGCAATATATTATCCTATGCAACAATAAATTATTGCACCTCATAATATATGCATCTCATATGAATTTATCATGATTCTAATTATGTTATATATTACATAATTGATTTTACTTGTTCACCACATGTGTCATATTTTCTATAAGAAACCTGACACATCATATGAACCAAAAATCAATCTTCTTGTTTCACGGTTTTTGCGGTGTGACCTATGGGAGGATCTAAACTAAGTTGGCAGTGATATTAAGAGCTTAATATCACAAACTATAAGCGGTATCTAGCTACACATTATAGCTCCCAATTAGTTAGATGTCTTAATTCCACTCGAACCAAAACCCGATCCATTTAGTGATGGAGTGCACCACTTGTGTTCTTCCCTTGCCTCATGATATTAAGAATACACACAAAGTAGTATTGTGTCATCTTTGTATTAGTATTCATTTCTTGATCTCTTTAAGCTAGTTATAAATATGTGACTTAACTCAAATCACATTGTGCACATTATAACTTTGCTTTATCAAGGGGCCCACTAATATCATCACTCAATTAAGAGGGACAATGATAATCTTTTGACTAACTATCTTCTCCAATAAAAGTTGTACTTAACCAACCAATGCCTTTACACTACACTGATCGATAGTTCAAGACACTGATCTAATTAAGTATTCCTTAAGTGATTAGATATAAGTCTCATATCAAAGGACCAAAGACACAGTAAAATATTAATGACACAGAAACACATTTCTATAATATTTTACTTATTAGGTCTATTCAGTATACAAAAGTAATATTTTCCTCGTTTGCATACCCGTGTTGTCACTCACTTGTAGAGCTACAATGATCTATGACCAACACGACAATCTTAACTCGGTAATTAATGTTCCATGTTAATTACCATGATTGCGAATATCTTTTGTTTTATGTAAACCAATATCTTTTAGTGCTCTACGGTTAAGGACCAAGAGCATATTCCTTAACACTTCTAAAAGACGAATAACATAAACAAGGAACAAAATGATTTCTCATTCAATTCATAATAATTGACATTTAAAAGTAAAACTTTTAGAACACATTCCCTTCAATCTCCCACTTGTTATCAAAGTTTTCTTTCACATACATTCTCAATGTATAAAACATTAATAACTAGGGTAACCTTCCTAAATCACCTATCAAGCCAATCCACATGGATCCTCGGATCCATGGACTCGAAATATATTTCGTCTCTTAGCTTGGTATAAAGGTTTGTTGAATGGATCAGTTGTGTCACTGTTGTGTCCACCTATTTATTTATTTTGTCTTTCGTTGGTGGTTGAGTTAGCCGTAGTGATATTACTCCTAACTACACTAGCTCATTCCTCCACCTTCGATAATGATGACGCATCATCACTCCAACCTCTTATTGTCTAGAATTCCTATAAGAATTGCATCAAAACAGCCCTCGGCTATTTTCTCCTTTGTCTTCCATAAACAAGAACCTTATCTTTAGTCCGGTTAAGGTACTTCAGAATATTCTTGACCGCAATCCTACGATTAGGACCTGCGTTGGATTGGTGACCACTTGTCACGTTTAGAGCATACGAGATATTGAGTCTTGTGCAAGTCATTGTGTACATGGTCCTTCCTTTTGCCGAAGCATAAGGGATACCTTCATGTACTCCAAGTCTTTGTGTGATTGAGCACATTGAGACTTCTTGAGTTGCACACCTATACTCATACTCATTGGCATATTGTCCATATCGGAATTGTTCACCCTGAACATTTCAAAGACTTTGTCATTGTATGCACGTTGACTGAAGCCAATGAGTCTACGGGATGTATCTCAATGTATCTTAATTCTCAAGATAGGTTGAGCCTCATCTTTTTCTTTTCATTGAAATGCTGACTTCAATGAAATTTCTCGTTTGCTAATGCTAAGGTATATGATTGCTCATGAGCAATATGTCATCGACATATGAGATCAGAAGTACTACATGGCTCCCACTAATCTCCTTGTATATACAAGGTACTCCTCTACTTTGAATGAAGTGAATCTTCTCCACCTCTTCGTCAAAGCGTTTGTTCCAACTCCCCGATGCTTGCTTTAATCCATAAATGGATTCTCGAAACTTGCATTTCTTCTCGCTACTATTTGGATCATCAAAACCTTGAGGTTGTACCATGTACATATCCTCCTCCAAGTTCCTGTTTAAGGAACGCCATCTTGATATCCATTTTCCATATCCCACAATTGTGAAATGCGGTAATAGTGAGCATAATCCGAATAGATTTTAATATGGCAACTTCTCAAAAATTTCATCAAAGTCAATTTCTTGAATTTGAGTATAACTTTTGCTAGAAGCCTTGCTTTGTAGGTTGCCAAGTTACTATCCATGTCTATCTTCCTCCTAAAAGCTCATTTATACCAAATGATATTTTCTCTTGAGGAAGGCTAATCAAGTTTCATACTTGATTATCATACATGGATTCTACTTCGGATTCCATGGCTTTTAACCATAGTTTGGAGTCTTTTCTATTGCTTCTCGGAAGGTCGAGGGATCTTTGGTATCTAGTATCATGATCTCATGAAGTCCCACATACTTATTGGGTTTTTTCTTTTCCCTCATTGACCTTCTTAGTTCTTTTGGTTCTTCTTGTGTCTCTCGAACTTCTTCCACAATTTCTTGAGGAATAGGTTCATGTTCGATTCTCGAACGCACACTAGGTGAGGATGATTGAGATTCTCTCACAATTTCTTGTAAGGATCTCTCGCTCATGCTCCCACTAACCAAATGAATCTCGGTTGGGCCTTCATTATTTTGAATGCAACATTCACATCATGATCTTGTAGAGTATCTTGAGTTTCCTCAAGCTCAACTCTACTCCCACTACTTTTCTCTCTTTTCCAGAAATTCCAGAAAAACATATCTCTCTCTACAATCTTTCGATTGGAGGTGATATATCAAAAGTAGTATCTTCTTGTCATACGAGGATAACCTATAAAGAAGCACTTAATCCGTTTTTTGTTGAAGTTTGGTTGACATCAATTTCTCGACGTAGACCTCACAACCCCAAATCTTGAGAAAGTTGAGCTTAGGTGTCTTTCAACTCCATAGCTCATAAACCATTTTCTCCACGGATTTGGATGGAACATTATTTAGTGAGTTTGTCATTATTTGTAGTGCATAATTCCAAAAGTAAATCGGCAATTTAAATTGACTCATTATTGATCGAATCATGTCGAGCAATATCCTATTCCTACTTTAGGAATGAGTCAAATTAGGTATCCTAAGCACTCACCCCTACGAACCGTTCATAGAGACTCGATATTCTTGTTGAGTCGGTTCATTACTTCATCCTCGAATTCCTTGAACTTGTCAAAGAATTCACTTTTGCTTCCCATTAGACAAATATAGTCATAATGACTATAGTTGTCCGCGAACAAAATGAAGTACCTTAAACCGTCTCTTGCACTTGTACTTATCGGACCACATACATTAGAATGTATCATATCCAATTAGTTATTCGTTTTCGTTCCTTTCTTCTTGAAAGGTCTCTTGGTCATTTATTTGACCAATCTGATAGTGCTACAAGATTGTATCATTCACGTGAGTTATCTTAGTTTCTCTTTTGTTATTGTTTGTTTGAGTTTGTTTATTTATTTCAAGCAAATAGAAATCATTCTATATGAATGTATTTGCATAGAAAATTCCATTCTTCGATATAGACAAGCAAGAATTAAAATATTTATTAAAATTTATCCATATCTAAAACTTGATACAGAAATGTTCTTGCTACTCGAAGGCATATAACAAACATTCTTCAAAGCATAAATTTAAATCACTAGACTATTGAAGCTCCATAGAATCTTGTACAATCGCAGCGATGGTTGTACTATTTCCAATCCTCAATATCATCTCGTTCTCCACGAGTTCCTTCCTATCCTTCAATAGCTGCACATCAAAATTATGTGAGCACAAGATCCGGTAACCATTACCAAATCAAGGATAGAGGTGATTAAATTTATCTCAATAACAAACATACCTATGGCGCTTCTCGGGCGCCTACGTTTAATCATCCCATTTTCAAGGTCTTTCTTGTACTTGGGGCAATTCGGTCGGATGTGTTCCTTTTCACCGCAGTGAAAGCACTCCGTGTTGGGAGTTGGAGATTTGAAAGATTTGAAAGGAATGTGTTCTAAAAGTTTTACTTTTAAATGTCAATTATTATGAATTGAATGAGAAATCATTTTGTTCCTTGTTTATGTTATTCGTCCTTTAGAAGTGTTAAGGAAGAGGCTCTTGGTCCTTAACCGTAGAGCTCTAAAAGATATTGGTTTGCATAAAACAAAAGATATTCGCAATCATGGTAATTAACATGGAACATTAATTACCGAGTTAAGATTGTCGTGTTGGTCATAGATCATTGTAGCTCTACAAGTGAGTGACGACACGGGTATGCAAAAGAGGAAAATATTACTTTTGTATACTGAATAGACCTAATAAGTAAAATATTATAGAAATGTGTTACTGTGTCATTAATATTTTACTGTGTCTTTGGTCCTTTGATATGAGACTTATATCTGATCACTTAAGGAATACTTAATTAGATCAGTGTCTTGAACTATCGATAAGTGTAGTGTAAAGGCATCGGTTGGTTAAGTATAACTTTCGTTGGAGAAGATAGTTAGTCAAAAGATTATCATTGCCCCTCTTAATTGAGTGATGATATTAGTGGGCCCCTTGATAAAGCAAAGTTATAATGTGCACAATGTGATTTGAGTTGTCACATATTTATAACTAGCTTAAAGAGATCAAGAAATGAATACTAATACAAAGATGACACAATACTACTTTGTGTGTATTCTTAATATCATGAGGCAAGGGACGGACACAAGTGATGCACTCCATCACTAAGTGGATCGGGTTTTGGTTCGAGTGGAATTAAGACATCTAACTAATTGGGAGCTATAATGTGTAGCTAGATACCGCTTATAGCTTGTGATATTAAGCCTTTAATATCACTGCCAACTTAGTTTAGATCCTCCCATAGGTCACACCACAAAACTGGGAAACAAGAAATGGGGATTTTGAGTTCATAAGGATGTGTCGGGTTTCATGTAGAAAATATGACACATGGGGTGAACAAGCAAAATCAAGATTATGTTGTGATTAATAACATAATTAGAATCTAAATTAAATTCATATGTGATGTAATATTATGGGGTGTAATGAGTTGACATTACATAGGATAATATGTTACATAAGTTGTGAATTTACTACTAATCCCGAAATGTCAAATTTTGTAGGGGTTAAACCAAAATTTGACCAGTCTGCAGTACTGTGCAAAAGTCAACCGATGAATAGTACTGGTCAACCGATGAACAGTACCCGGTCGACCGATGAACAGTACCCGGTCCATGATGAACAGTACCGGTCGACTGATGAACAGAAACGGTCGACCGGTCCAGACGGTTTTCTGCAGAATTAATTTAAGAATTAATTAGATCATGCATGGAATTGGTCCATAATTGATTTAATTCGTGGCTAATATTATTTATTAATAAATAATGGATGGTTAGATGGAATTTTGCATGAAATCATGGGCAAGAGGTTGCACATGAATATGTAATTTGGAGAGAACCTATAAATAGAGGTTATCTCATTGTCTTCCTACATCTTAATTAATATTGCTTTTCATGCAAAATCTCTCTCCTTAATTCTCCACGAAAATTCCATAAATTCTTAAGTTTAGTTTAGTTCTTAAGAGATCATCTTCTCAAGGGAATTAAAGAGGGGTTAGTAATTGGATTCTAAACCCTATCAGAGATTGAGAGACTAGCTTCCCTCTCTCCGATCTTGTTTAGAGTTTGGTGAATACTCGGAGGCATCCGGCGCAGCGAGGAGCATCCCAACCGTCTCCGAATCTTCGAGAAGTTTTAGAGAACTTCTAGGTATGAATTTCGGAGCTCCTTTATGTTTGTTTTAATAGAGTTTCTGAAACTAGTTTGTTAAAACAAACCGATGCATGCAATAAATTCTAGAAAATTGAAAATTGATCCTTATTATACATGAAAATTCGAAAAATATATATGTATAATTAAACATGAAATCCAACAAGATTTCCCCTTTGAGGCACTCCCATGAGCACCTCCTACTCCCTTGCTCTTGATTGACGTATCTTTGGTAAATTTGTCTTTACCTTTGTTGATCTTTTTGCTCCTCTCATGGACGGCTAGGACTTGCTTGTCCCTACCCTTGCCCATGTCAACTTCAGCAGTTTTGAGAGCGTTGTGAAGCTCCTCAAGACTCACCCCTTTTTCACGCACGTGATAGTGCATCACAAAGTCCTTAAAGGACGGGGCTAGAGAGCCTAGAATCATATCTTTGGCAATGTCCTCGGGCATTGGAGAAGAGAGCTTCGACAATTTCTCAAGGTATCTTTGCATCGTGAGAAAATACATAGATACCGATGTTCCCTCCGCCATATGGCACCTTGTGAGTGCGATGGTGGTCTTATAGCGCTCCTTTCGGGCACTATCCATGAACATCTTGGTTAGAGCCTCCATGGTCTTCTTGGGTTTTGAATCCAAGTATTTCGCTTGAAGTGAGTCACCCATGGATGCTAGTATAAGACCGTGAACTTGGTTCTCTTGGTCTTCCCACTTGGCTATCGCCTCTTTCTCTTTATCGGTTGCCTTCTCATTTAATTTTGGGATTTCACCATCCAAAATATGAGATAGTTTTTCAAACCTCAACACGATATTAAGATTGAGTTGCCATTTCATGAAGTTTGAGCCATCATTTTGCAAAGGGTTCTTTTCGATCATAGATCGCACAATTGGTTGGATATTTGACATTTCTACAAAATAAATTATATAGGTTTTAATGCCAATTTTATGTTTTAATACATACATACATATATATATCGAATATGATGTAAATACTGCAAATAAAATCTTGCCCGTAAATGCAGTAATCCAAGATCCCATCAATTGTAATATAGACTAGCTAAGGGCTATCGAATACATTACAACATCAAGGTAAGAAAACATTTTCTAATCACAACTTTTTTGAATTTTAGCAACATTTAGCATCTTCAAACTTTTGTGACTCTTGTCGTTTTAATTATGAGGGAATGCGACCTATCCTCGTAAGAAAAACTTTTTCCCAAAACCGAGCGAGGGCTCTAGGTAATGTTAAGAAAACTTATTTTCATTTGATACGAGATACGTTTATCTATTGTATTCACAACTAAACATACTTGGGGTTCACTAGGGTGAAACACACCTCATATATTTAATTGTGGCACAACAACAGACAACCTTTATATCTCCCACTATTCCCAAAGATAGAGGGAGCTATCTCCCGCTAAGGGCGAGCAGAGTATCCCTCGATCAATGGCTGCTAGTGGATGAAATAAGAAGGAAAAATTAATCTTAATTTTTGTTGGACAATTTCATTTATCAACATGTGATTTTGAATTTTAGTTTATCACGCATATTAAAATTTATACACATCCTAACATTCACCATTCATCACATGCATAGCAGAAATTATAAAAACAGAAATTAAACATTCACACAATCCATATCGCGTGAGTTTATATGTTCCCTTTGATCATTGATCTTCGATCTCTGATCCTCGATCCTCGATCAATGCTCTATTCGGCGACTTCCACTTGCACCGGAGATGTAGATTTTACAGAAAAATAAACATGCTCCTCACATTCGATAAAAACAAACTAGTGCAAGTCCTATGTAAAAACCTCTCACATGCAAATGCAATTCTAAAGATAGAAAATAGAGAATATGGATTTTACATACATAAGCCCCTGTATAATAATAATGACATACATTCATAGCTTCTGATTTTGGAACATATAAACTCACAATCCTGCAAAGCAACTCAAGCATCCATGCACGCAATTGCTATAAACTACAGAATCTAATTTATCAAGCATCTAGAATCCCAAACAATTCTTTGAAAAACATTTTGAAATCCATTAAAAAATGTTTTTCATGCATCCATAATTCAAAAATTAATTATGAACCGCTGTCCATCCAATTTCCAATGGAAAGATGAATCGCAATTTTTCGGTTTTGTTGATTCTCTTACAAAATAATCGTTTATACTTAAAACGAAATTATTGCAAGTTAGACTTATGTCTAAATCATAATTCTAATAATTACATGACATGTTTTAAACATTCAAAACATTTAAAACGAATTATTATAAAGAATTATTTCAACAAACATTTAAAGATCGAAAAACCGGTAAAACGAATTGTTTAAATCCTAGATGGTAAACTAAATTTGTTTACAGCCATAAATCATGAGAAAATTGAACCCTATGCTCTGATACCATTGTAGGATTTCATGTTTAATTATACATATATATTTTCGAAATTTTTATGTATAATAAGGATCAATTACAATTTTCTTTGATTTCTTTCATGCATGCATCGGTTTGTTTTAACATCTAGTTTCAAAACTCTATTAAAACAAACAAGGGCTCCGAAATTCATACCTAGAAGTTCTCAAAAACTTCTTGAAGATTCGGAGACGTTGGGGATGCTTCTCGCCGCGCCGGATGCCTCCGAGTGTTCACCGAAACCCTAAACAAGGTTGGAGAGAAAGGAGCTAGCCAATCGATCTCCAAACAAGCTTAGAATCTAGCTACAAACCCCTTCCTTAGCCTCTGAGATTTCTCCTTCCAAAGACTTAGAAAACTAAGAGAATTTTCGTGGGTTTTTGTGGTGAATTAAGAGAGAAAATAATTATTGAATTGTGTAACCCAATTAGGGAGAATAAGGACCTATTTATAGGTTCCAATCTTACTCTTAATCATGGCTATTCTTTAGCCACGTTTTTTCTTTATATTTTCTCTCATAAATTAATTCCTTCATGTATTACATGCACCCACAAAACGTTTGACCAAGTTTGGAGCTAATCCAACCATCAATCAAATTAATCTCTTAATAATCAAAGGCAGAAAATCAATCGCTGTTCGGTTGACCGAGACCCATTCGGTTAACCGAATATGTCACGATTGGTTGACCGAGTACTAGACGGATGACCGATTCTTAAAGGGAAAAATTCTCCTTAACCGATCGGACGAATTCTCGTCTAAGACCGAGTGTCATTCGGTTAACCGAAAATATCGGAATTTAATATTATTCGGTTGACCGATTTTAGTTCGGTACACTGTACCAAAGTTCCAGGCACTTTGGTCAAGTTCGGTCAATCAAATATGACTATCCGTTCCATGTTCGGTTGACCGATCCACAGATCCTTCGGTCGACCGAACCTCAACGGATTACCGAACTTTTACCCGATTTTGCCTTTTTCAAATTTTGGATTTATTTCCAACAAAATTTGAACTTGAGGGGGTTTTAGCAAATTCACAACTTATGCAATATATTATCCTATGCAACAATAAATTATTGCACCTCATAATATATGCATCTCATATGAATTTATCATGATTCTAATTATGTTATATATTACATAATTGATTTTACTTGTTCACCACATGTGTCATATTTTCTATAAGAAACCCGACACATCATATGAACCAAAAATCAATCTTCTTGTTTCACGGTTTTTGCGGTGTGACCTATGGGAGGATCTAAACTAAGTTGGCAGTGATATTAAGAGCTTAATATCACAAACTATAAGCGGTATCTAGCTACACATTATAGCTCCCAATTAGTTAGATGTCTTAATTCCACTCGAACCAAAACCCGATCCATTTAGTGATGGAGTGCACCACTTGTGTCCGTCCCTTGCCTCATGATATTAAGAATACACACAAAGTAGTATTGTGTCATCTTTGTATTAGTATTCAATTTTTGATCTCTTTAAGCTAGTTATAAATATGTGACTTAACTCAAATCACATTGTGCACATTATAACTTTGCTTTATCAAGGGGCCCACTAATATCATAACTCAATTAAGAGAGGCAATGATAATCTTTTGACTAACTATCTTCTCCAACAAAAGTTGTACTTAACTAACCAATGCCTTTACACTACACTGATCGATAGTTCAAGACACTGATCTAATTAAGTATTCCTTAAGTGATTAGATATAAGTCTCATATCAAAGGACCAAAGACACAGTAAAATATTAATGACACAGAAACACATTTCTATAATATTTTACTTATTAGGTCTATTCAGTATACAAAAGTAATATTTTCCTCTTTTGCATACCCGTGTTGTCACTCACTTGTAGAGCTACAATGATCTATGACCAACACGACAATCTTAACTCGGTAATTAATGTTCCATGTTAATTACCATGATTGCGAATATCTTTTGTTTTATGTAAACCAATATCTTTTTAGAGCTCTACGGTTAAGGACCAAGAGCCTCTTCCTTAACACTTCTAAAAGACGAATAACATAAACAAGGAACAAAATGATTTCTCATTCAATTCATAATAATTGACATTTAAAAGTAAAACTTTTAGAACACATTCCCTTCAAAACACTCGTACATGGTACATGCACAAGGAATCCCATGTATTGTCAGGAAAGCACACCCACAACGATATTCAATTTCATCACTTAAGTCATGCATTCTCTTCAATCCCGAGTCAATAACGACAAGCAGTGATGTGAAACTCGGCCATTTATATGCTGAAACAAAGGAAAATATCCGACGAGGAAATTCATGTTTGTTGGAGTAACCCCAACCATCTCAAACAAAGGCATATTGTACTTATTCGTCTTATACGTCGAATCCATGCAGATTACGAATAGGTATGTACGCAACAACTGAACTGAAGTCAGATGTGCCAAAAATGCGTGAGTGAGGACATTAGTTTTTCCATCAGCCACAATCCAATGCAAAAACTTATGCTGCACTGCCTCCCTGAGAAACTGCTGCGCGGGATTCCTGTCTTCAGATTTCGTCCTCCTTATGTACTCTCTGAAGTTATAAATGTGTCTTTGATTGGGATTATCCTTCGGAAATTTCTCATTTACCGCCAACAAAATGTTACGTGGTCTTGCTTGTGCCTCTGTCATATCACAAACAATTTGTTTTGCCGCAGCACTAAGTCCGCTGACCTGTCGGTGACCCTCTGAATAAACTGCAAGTGGGTGGTTATACTGCTCATAGATGCTACTAGAAACAATGACTCATCTATCACGATCCCGTCGCTCCACCACTTTTACCAAAAACCGACAACCACAACCTTTTCCCTTTGTATTCTTTCGCAGTGCAATACTCGTATCACGAGAACTCATTTCACGTCTGCGATCACATCTCAGGTAACAATCCATCCGGTTATCTGCTTTTGGTTTGTATAATGACATAACCAAAAAAAATTCGGCTCCTAGTGCAACTTGTTTCACCCATTTACAAGCTTCCTCGATTGTTGTAAATATTTCTTTACTGT
Organism: Triglochin maritima; assembly: GCA_963682175.1. Classification (NCBI taxonomy): domain Eukaryota; kingdom Viridiplantae; phylum Streptophyta; class Magnoliopsida; order Alismatales; family Juncaginaceae; genus Triglochin; species Triglochin maritima. The sequence goes on from OY821786.1 coordinate 34,153,643, forward strand.
CAAAAAACTCACTGTAATCTATTCCATCACCACCGAAATCTTGCAACGGAACCTGAAAAAATTGAATTTAATAGAAAATTAAAAAAAACGGACGTCTGGCTAAGCCGCCTCCACCTTGGTGGAGGCGTTCGGCTAAGACGCCTCCACATAGGTGGAGGCCTCTGGCTAACACGCCTTTACCTATGTGGAGGCGTCTTAGCGAGACGCCTCTACCTTGGCGGAGGCGTCTTAGCCAGACGCCCGAGTCGGAAAAAAATTCTGCCCTCCTTACCTCGCCGGATTCAGGTGTTTTGCCAAACATTTTCGTGGTATTGGTACTAGGAATGTGAGTAAAACTTAGTCAAACACCTTGTTTAAAGACACGTGACGAAATGTGTATTAATTGATTTGTTAATGGCAAAAAAGTCATTTTTTGGACGATTTAAGTAGTTTTCCGGTGACGAATGGTAACCTCCTTATTTTCGTGTGAAAAGTAATCTCTCTCAACCTTCTTGGATTGTAGGATTTTAGAAAAGCTTTTGATTTTTGGAAATTCCAAAGTAGTGGACCCCCATTCGCAGATAGTAGAAAACTTTATACGATTAAAAAATGATGAATGTGGCGTTACATTGAAATTAGCTTTAGCAACCTTTTTGTAAGTGATTTACTTCGTAAGGCGAAGGAAGTCCAGGTGAAGCATCTTAGGAGAATAACCTTAATGCTAAATATATGGTTTGTAGGTATAGAAAATATGGTTGAAAAAGGCCTTTACTTATTTTGTGAATACTTGCTCAATATAATCTTTTTAATATTAATTTAATCAACCGTTGTAGTTTATTTGAGTACATTCCATTAGCATTTTTCCTGCCAATTTAAATCTGTGGTATATTAATGACCATCATTATTATCATATAAGTGTGCCATCACATTTATATTTTCCTGCTAATCAATATATTTTGACAAAATGTTTTCAAGTTGACCGTTCTGCTCTAGTTTATTACTATTCTTACTAGAAAGATGTAAATCACAAGTATGTAATTGTAGGTGGTGTGATAAATAATACCATGACATTAGCGTCCGTAATTTTTTTATATAATAAAAAAAATTAAAAATTCGAATTTTAGGAGAATTTTTTTTTCCAAAAGTACTCGGATCGCGGGTAGGAACCGCGATCGGTCCACCCAAAAAAAAAAAAATTTTTTGAAAATTTTAATTTTTTTGTTTTGAAATTTTCATGTTATCCGTGATCCGTGAATTTTTTTTTTGATCACGTGAAAAAAAAATCACGTGATCCGTGATCCGTGAACAAAAAAAATTTAATTTTTTTTTAAGTTTTCTGTTTTAGTTTTATTTTTTTATTTCTGTTTTTCTTTTTTATTGTAACTATTTTTAATCTTTTTAAAAATCTTTTTTTTTAAAATATGTTTTCTAATTTATATTATTTTTAAAAAAATTAAATTTATTTTTAATTTTTTCAAAAATCGACCTCCAAATCACGTCGATAACTCGACGTATTGAAATGTTAGGGTATTTTATACAATAAAAAAATAAAATTTCTTAACCAGAATAAGAAATTATTTACAACTAAATCTTAAACAAAAACTAAAACTAATTAAAACAAAAAATTGGTAACGTTGTCGAAAATTCGTACGGTGTACACACATTACAAACAGTTTTGAAGGTCCATACAGCAAAAAATTAAAAACACAATTAAATTTTTTTAAAATAATAACAATTACAAAACATATTTTGAAAAGAAATATAATAAAAAAACTTAGTTAAAATGATTTAAAAAAATTCAAAACATAAAACACTACGACTAAAATCCGTGACTTTATTTATTTTCTTTTATTGTTTTTGATTTTATGTTTTGATTTTTTAAAATCATTTTAACTATGTTATATATATATATACTTCAAAATATTTTTTCTAATTTTTATAAATTTTTAAAAATATTTAATTGTGTTTTTAATTTTTTGTAGTATCGACCTTTAAAAATTGTTTGTAATGTGTATTCAATTTTTGACAACGTTACCAATTTTAAAATGTACCTATATTGGTATTCGAAATTTAATTTTTTTATTAGATAAAATTTTTTACCTAGTTAATACTACATTCTAAATTTTTAAAATTTGTAACGTTGTTAATAATTCGTAGGGAGAATATACATTACAAACAGTTTTGAAAGTCGATACCGTAAAAAATTAAAAACACAATTAATTTTTTTTAAAAATTTATAAAAATTAGAAAACATATTTTGAAGTATATATATATAAAACATAGTTAAAATGATTTTAAAAAATCAAAAACAATAAAAGAAAATAAATAAAGTCACGGATTTTAGTCGTATTGTTTTATGTTTTGAATTTTTTTTAAATCATTTGAACTAAGTTTTTTTATTATATTTCTTTTCAAAATATGTTTTGTAATTGTTATTATTTTTTTAAAAAATTAATTGTGTTTTTAATTTTTTGCTGTATCGACCTCCAAAACTGTTTGTAACGTGTGTTCATCCTACGAATTTTTGACAACGTTACTAATTTTTTGTTTTAATTAGTTTTAGTGTTTGTTTAAAATTTAGTTGTAAATAATTTCTTATTCTAGTTAAGAAATTTTATTTTTTTATTGTATAAAATACCCTAACATTTCAATACGTCGAGTTATCGACGTGATTTGTAGGTCGATTTTTGAAAAAATTAAAAACAAATTTAAAAAATTTAACAAAAATAATATAAATTAGAAAACATATTTTGAAAAAAAAAAGATTTTAAAAAAGATTAAAAATAGTTACAATAAAAAAGAAAAACAGAAATAAAAAAATAAAACTAAAACAGAAAACTTAAAAAAAATGATCCGTGGAATTTTCAAAAAACAAAAGAAAAATAAAAGTTTCAAAAAAAAAATTTGGGGGGGGGGGGGGGGGGGGGGTTGGGACGGATCGCGGTTTCTACCCGCGATCCGAGTACTTTTGGAAGAAGAAAAAATTCTTTCCTAAAATTCGAATTTTTAATTTTTTTTATTATATAAAATAATTACGGCATTAGCATCTTACAATTGTTTCAAAAATATGTAATGAAATATATTAATTAAATACTATGAATTAGTATAGCTTATGATAACTAATTGGAAGATGTTACGTGTGTTGGGAAGTTGTAACACAAGTAATAACCCATATATTTTACTTGTGTTTTGTAGTTCTCCCACACACGTCACAACACAAGCTACAAAATCCCTATTACATATGTTTTCGTTAGACAATACAAGTGCAATAATTATGTGGGTTTCTCTTAAGCAACACAAATACATGTGTTTCTAACAGATGTAATGGATTGGAGCTTATTACATCTGTTCCTGTTACAAGTGTTGCCCTGGTTGGTCAAACACTTGGTAACAACCTTAAATTACACACGTAATAGTCAATTTCTTGGTACAGATCCTATAGAATTTTGAGTTGTTTGCACTAATTGGAATTCAAGTCAAAAGTCAAAACACCCACCCCAACCCGGCAGCCCTTGTCGTGTCGTGTCGGCACGACACGTCCCAGTTGCTGGGCCCCGGCCCGACACAGTCTCCCGACATGGGTCGGGCCGACACGGCCCGGTACCCAGGTCTACTAGCACGTAACAAAAGTTCAAGTGTATTCTCTTCTTCACTCTTCCATTCCAATATACAACAATACTATTGAGAGTTTGGGGTAAGTGTTTTGCTTTGTTAGGTGAAAAAACTTCACCAAATGAAGGTCTGTGGAAGCAAATACGAAAGTAGTCCTGCAAAACCCCTTCACGGGGTGAAGCAGATAATTGCTTAGAGAAAGTCATTCTTGGATTGTACCTTTAATTCTAGCTATTTCAAGCGTCGCATCTCGTATGACATCAACATTCGGTTCTACATTTCGCCGTGTTAGTTGATTCCGACTCCTTCACCAGAATTCATCTCAACAACATCTTACATTTTTGTCCACCTAAGTCGATCTAGCAACTAAAAAATAATTAAATTGGTGAGAAGAAACCACGGCCAAAACTTCTATTAAGTTTCAGCAGACTTCATAACACTTAATCGTTGAAATAAAATAAAATCTTTGTAAGTTAATAATAGAAAGAAAAGAGACTAGGATAATATAACATGAGTTTTAACGCAGAAGAAAGATGTGTATTGATTGTAGAAGAATACATGGAAAAAGAATTTCAACGATCCGGGTGTAACTGCGCATATAACATACGAGAGGCACTTCGACCAAAATCTCGTCAACGAGACTCCCAAAATGCTTGACGTCTTGTGACTGATCCACAAACTATGGCATGTCCACTCATTCTCCAATCACAAGTGTTTTCCAGAATGAATGAATCTGCTCTAAATAAATTCTTTCGCCTGACTCAATACAACCCGTGTATGGTACATGCACAAGGAATCACATGTGAGGTCAGAAAAGCACACTCACAGCGATATTCAACTTCATCATTTAAGTCATGCATTTTATTGAACTCCTCCAACAACAATGTCAAGTAGTGATGCGAAACTCGACCATTTATATGCTGATATAAAGGATTTCCGAAGTTAGTGCGATTTCAACGTCTCGAATATTCAAGAAAGTTTCGAATATTCGTTAGTTGCATTTCAATGGCCGCGTTGACGCGGTCGAAAAGAGTGTCCAGAGCTGCAGTCGATGTAGTGATTCACTCTTTTAGAGCCGAATGAGCGATTTCGACCTTACAATTCGTAGTGTTGCCGAAATGAAAGACTTTGTTCGTCCAATTCAACATAAACTTTTCTTTATGCACTAACCACGTGCCTTCCAGATATCACGTGAGTGTCAGAAAAGCCTTATACGCATCTTTCAGAATAGACACATCTCTATTACACCCGGACTCTGAACTAGAACGCATGACTTTCCTCCACTTTCCGCACTTCAAATTCTCTGCAAGCTATTTGTTCTTGCCGAATACGTAGTTGTACACGTCTTTGTTAATATGTCAGGTGCAAAGTAAATGAGCAGACTCGGGAAAAACCTCTCTTACTGGTCGCATAAGCCTTAACTCCTGGTCTGTTATTATTGTAGTCGGGTTGACAATACCTCATAACAGATCTCGTAACTTCTCCAATACCCACCGGTAACTAGATTCGGTCTCATCCTTCATAATTGCATAACCGATTAAGAAGTTCATGTTTGTTGGTGTCACCCTCAACCATCTCGATCAAATGCATCTTGTACTTATTTGTTTTGTATGTCGAATCCATGCAAATACCGAAGGGTATGTGCATAACAACTAAACTGACGTCGGATGTGTCAAGAATGTGTGAGTGATGACATTAGTTTCTTCATCCGCCAGAATTGTACCGACACTTCTCTGCCTGATGCAGAAACAACTGAGGGACATTTTGTCTTAAGATTTCATCTGCCTCATGTACTCTCTACAATTATAATGTGTCTCTGATTCGAATTATACTCCGAGAATTTCTGTTTTACCGCTAACAAGATGTTACGTGGTTTCGCTTGTGCCTCAGTCATCTCACGAACAATTTTCTTAGCGCAGGACTAAGATCGTTGATCTGTCGATGACTTCCTGGATAAACTATAAGTATGTGGTGTGTGTTGACCATGAGTACTATTAGAAGCTACGACCCATCCATCACGTTCTCGTCACTTGACTACCTTTTATCAAAAAACGACACCCACAACCCTTTCTTTTTGTGTTCTTCCGTATTGCAATATCCATATCCCGGGAACCCATTTCATTTCTGCGATTGCATCTCAGATAACAATTCATCTGATTATATACTTGTGGTTTATATGATGATACTACCAAAAAAATCTAATTCCAATGACAATTTGTTTCGCCCATCTATTCGCATCAATGATTGTTTCAAATATCTGCTGACTTACAAAAAGCTCGCTGCAATCTACCACATCACCACTGAAATCTTGCAACGGAACCTGAAATAATTTGAAAAAACACAACATATTAAAAAAATGGCGTCTGGCTAGGACTAGACGCCACCCCTTGGTGGAGGCGTCCTAGCCAGACGTCCCTCTCAATTTGTTTTTGATTTGACTTACTTCACCGGATTCAGGCGTTTTGCCAAGCATTTTCGTGGTTTTGGTACTAGTAGAGTGAGGAATATTGAGACCGAATTCTTAGTTTAAGAGACAAGACGAAATGAGTATTAAATAGATTGTGAAGAGTGTGATGGTAATTCAGATGAACGATTTAAGTAAAAGTCAGACCATGTTTAGTAATTCTCTAAAAAAGATTTAATTAACGACACACCTATGATGTCACTTGTAGTACAAAGCGGCTAAAGTAACATTTCTAGACAATCATAAAACAGTATCACTGAGAAATGAGTTTTAACCAAATTTAAATTACGAGTTAGTTTCTTTCTGAGTGTGTCATGAAAAAACGTGTTTAAGTGACAATTTTATAGAAGAATCATTAAATTATAAGTTTTAATTATATTTTTCAACAATTGTAATGAACAAAGAAGTTTTAAGGTCCCTTTCTAAGAAATGCCATTGAAAAAGAAATAAAACGTCTCATGGAAAGAGAACTTCAGTGACATTTCAAGAATTGTCATGTAAAAACAGAAAATGTTTGTACCTCGTCAAAAGTGTGCAACTAATTTATTTATGAATATATTTTTAACATTTTTGAAATTATTAATTATTGTATTAGTAAAGTCAATGTAAGTTGTGATGGGACTTCAAAAATACGTTCACTTCACTCTCTATTTCTTGTTGTTTACCTGACGGCTACCGAAATTCCAGTTTTGACATTTTCATGTTTGGGTCCCATTTTAAAAAAATCAATACATTTAAGATTTGCAAAACAAAAACGTCAGCCATATTTGATCTAGCCCATTCATTGGGATCCTGTCAACTTAGGGTATAATTTCAGAGGTCAAGTTCTTGTTATCCCAACCATCCATTCCAATCCAACGGTGGATGTTTCACTTATTAGTGATGGGAAATTTTATTGTTTTTATTTATTTTTGTTGGGAGCAAGAAGCAATTAACTCACACCAATTGATGTTTGCAATATGATTTACACAAAATAAAGGATCAATTGCAATTGGTTGTAATTTATAAGACCAAGGTCATCCCACGTCGGTCGTCCAACGACACCAGGTCATCTCCCCGTTAATGGGGAGATTACCGGGTGGTGGACGACCGGGTCGACGACCTGGTCGTCCATTTTTTATTTTATTTTTATTTTTTTTGTTTTGATTTGATTTTTTGAATTTTTTGTTTGAGTTTTTTTTTTAATTTTGTTTTTTGAAAATACGTTTTATAATTGTTTTTGATTTTTTAGAATTTTTTTACCAAGAGATAATTTTTTTACCCCGAAATGATGTGGAGGATAGAGATAAGTTGTTGTGAGTTGTGTTGGGTTGTGGTTAAGAGGTGAATAGTGTAGGAAAGAGAAGAAAATAGGTTGAGGAAAGAGAAAACTGATGTGGAGGAGAGAGAAAACTGATTTTGAAGAGAAAGAGAGTTGATGATCAGGCCGTCCAGGTCATGGTTAGTGATGACCTAATGGTTATATCTTATGATGTTGTACTTGTTCTTTTTTAATTTACATTAGTTCTTGCTCGTTAGGTTTGCTTCATTGTTTACTTTTCGCACGTTTCATGAATCTTTGTTTGTTCTTAATTTTATTATGATGTAATTTTTATAGTTAATTATAGGTTTTGTTGAAGGATGGGTACACACTAATTCGGCTTCAAGGAGTATTTCATTATTAAATTGATGACTTTGAATTCTATAATATGCCGAGTTAACTAGCTAGATTTGATGTTCGGAAGAACGATATCAATAGAGGTAGTCAATCTTGTGCTTAAGTTTCATATGTAATGAGATGTAGTAGTTAGGTAGTATCAAAATGTTGACAAAATAAAACACTATTAATACGGACAATATATGCTTAGTTGTGGTAATTCATTTTTAGATTCCCTTCAGAAAGTTTCAAACTATTGATTTTGATGGACATTATATTTTTTTTCAAATATCATATATTTAAAGAAGAAGGTAGGTATAATTAAGTGATTTATCATTGATTTTTTTGTTGTTATGATAGTTATTGTACATTTTTTTCCCTCTAATCGATTGATTAGGTTGCTTCTTACAATGTAAATTTTCTATCATTAAAAGACGAAGTATCCACCATTAGATTAGAATGGACGGATGGGATCAAATTATGTACCAATTTGAGAGGATCTGGACCCATTCGTTTGAGGGTGTAATCTCTTAAAATAAGTTATAATAGTTAGTCTTCTCTCACATTTCTTCTTCTTCTTCCACTAGACCTAAAAATGACCCAATTACGTTGGTGATAATGTTTGGCAGGGAGCTCATATTTATGGAGGTTGAATTTTAATTTTAGTAGATTCTCATTTTTTTTGTTCCTCCATATCTCGTGGTATGCTTTATGTATTTCATGTTTAGTAGTAGTTCTAGTACTACTTTGTGTGTTGCTCTATTTTTTGCTTTAGTTGAGGTTTTCATTTACTAGCATATGTAAGAGGTGGGACCTAGGGCTCTAAACGGGATGGGGGGGGGGGGGTGGGGGGTGGGTAGGGGTGCAAATGGTTACCAAGTATCCGAGTATCCGATTCGAAAATTTCTATTTAGTTGGTATTTGGTAAGTTCAATGTTACCAATTTAATTTCGGATACGAATATGGTTTAAAAAAATTTACCAATTAGAATTCGGATACGAATTCGGATACAAGCTATTTAACATTCGAATTATCCGAATTATCCGAATTATTCGAATACATGGTCAAATACACAAATTAGTATTCCAAAATTTAGTATTCCAAAATTTTAATACGAAAATTTAGTATTCGGATTCGGATAGTTCTACTGAATTCGGATTCGAATTCGGATTCGGATAGTTCTACTGAATTCGGATTCGGATTCGGATAGTTCTACGGAATTCGGATTCGAATTCGAATTTGGTAATGGAATATGGTATTCGGATTCGAATTCGGATACAGCAGATATCCGAGTTGCAGCCCTAGGGGTGGGTGGGTTGGATTTTTTTGATAGCTACGTGTCCCACTTAAGAGTGGGTTAGACATGTGTAGGGTAGGTTGGCAGGGTAAGACGAGTTGATTTTTTTATTTTTCAAATATCAGATTTTGCTAAAATTCATATCCAATAAGAAAAATGGTGAAACTTAAAATTAACTTGTTGACGGTAACATGAAAGAAAAATTGAGTTCGGTCACTATATAAGTGTATATTATACTATAAATCAAAACAACTTTTGGTTCCAGAAGAAAAAAACTTAGGGGGGGGGGGGTTTGTGCACATGGATTCCGAGAGAATCTGACGGAAACAGAATTTGGATTCCGGTTGACTCCGGAAATGGGGCGTTTGTGCACGAAAACACGGATTTTGTGGTATGTATAAAATTTTCTTTGAGTTTTCCGTCACTTTGAGGTCGGAAAGCCACGGAAACCGAATTTTTTCGGTCGACCGTCAAACATTCGGTTCACCGAAAATGAATATAACGGACGACCGAACATATTTCGGTCTACCGAATTCGTAACTAGAATGACCCGTTCGGACGACCGAACTTAGTTCGGTCTTCCGTTTACGTTCACTCTGAGGAAGTCGCATTTCGGTCGACCGAAACTAGTTCGGTCGTCCGTTTTTCTAATCCAAACTGTTTTCCGACGCAGGCAAAAACAACAGAATTCAGTCAAAGGGAAACTGTTTTCCACTGGATTATGTTTTCCTCTACTTTCCCGTTGACTCCGAAAATCACTTTCCGGAGCTTTCCGCGCCACTAACACCCCCTTAGAGCGAAAAACTTGGAATTAGACTATATATATTTTATGATATATTAATATTATTAAAAAAATTCGTAGATAGTTGAATTGGCAGGACAAGTTGGGACACTACCGCTACCCATCCCGTTTAGATAAGATGGTTGGCAAGTGACATGTAAGCAGGTGGGCGGGTAGTGAGAATTTGACCGCAACCATCCCGCGCACAACCCCAGGTGGATCCATCCCCAGGGTGGGCGGGTAGCGAGAATTCAAAAAATTCTAGTGAAATCTTAGAAGGTCGTTGCGATCTTGTTTTTGTTGGGCAATCAGATTAATTTGTATGTATGCATGTTTGCAATTGAAATTCTTAGGGCTTGTAATGGAATGAAAAACACAAGTCGGTTGTGGAAGTAATGTGTTTCATGGTGTAAATGATTTTTTATTGGAAATAATACTTCTTTGTTTCACTAATTTCGTATGATGTTTGTAAGTTCCATGACATTTGATTTTTTCTTGGAATGAGTTTTTTGAAAATTGTTCAATACGATCAAATACTTTTTTTGAAAACAATATTTCTTCCTTTTCTTGAAGATGTAGTGGTTGTTTTTCTAAAAAAAAAAATCATTTTTTTCTTAATAAAAAATATCATGTTTAAAATTGTTTTTAAATGTGTTGGATGAGAAGTTTTGAAATTGTTTTTGAAATATTTTTGTGTGTATTGAACATGTCAATTTTTTTGTGTGTCTTGAACATGTCAAAAAAAAGAAGAACACGACAAAAGTTGATAGTTTTTTTTTGAATCTTGAAATTGGTACTTGTTATCAAATTGACCTTTTGAATTTTCACTTTTAAAGGTGCTTCAAAATCATTGTGTCGCATGAGATGCTTTAGAAGTTGAAATATTGATAAAATGGTAGAATTCAGCAAGCAACAATAGAAAGGAACTTCAAAATATAATACTGTATTTGTTAACTTTGAATAGAGTTTTGGTGAACCTTGTACTTTAATTTTTTTGTTTTGATAGTTAGTGTTACAGGAACTATATTTTACAAATGATCCCACTATTTTTTTTTACAAAGAAATTCTTTGCGCTTATTATTTTTACCATAATAAACCACAGAACTTCTTTCTGTCTCAAACTCTCAGGTTGCATATAAATGATGTCGTGGCATGATTTAAATTGCCATATTTTGAAATCCTAAACCCTAGAAGGAAATAATCCAGGATTTACAAATCCACCAAAAATCATAAGGGTAGTAATTAGAAATTACTAATTAGTCATTAGTCATAGCATAGTAGCGTGAGGTTGGAAACAAAAAAACCCTTTGTCTTAACACTAACACAGACACAGTCCGAGCAATAGGATGGATGACCATATTATCCCTCTCATGCTTTTCCACATCTCAATAAGACTCCTTAATTCTTTATTTTCGTCCCTCTTTTCTTCTTCTTCTTCTTCTTTGGCGGCCCCTTTCGTCCCCATTTCTGCTCCAATCGGAGCCCAATCGGAGCGGGTTAGAACGATCCGATCCCCCCAACGCCTCTGGAATCACATCCAAGGTCCGATTCCCCGCAGATCCCGCTCGATTTGACCCCCGTTTGGCTCGATTTCCACTGGAGTTTGGGGTCCGTTAGGGTTCTGGGTTTTTTAAGGGTTTTCGATCGGGTTAGGGTTTGCATGGTCGGTTTTTGTCGGAAAGGTGGGATCTTTTGGGGGTTTTGGGGTTGTAGAGCGTGGGGTTGGGAGTTGGGATTGGATGGGATTTGGGGTTTTGGGGGTTTGGGGGAGGTCGATTCGTGTATTGGGTCGGATTCAGAAATGGGGTAGGGTTCCGTTTGGATGCGGTTTTAGGTTTGACTTGTGCTGTCGGTTTGTTTGAAGAAGGAATTTCGGTTGGAAGAGTTTTTGTCTTTTTGTTTTTGTTGTTTGGACTCGTTTACTTCTGCAAACTTACAGTTTTTTCTTTGCTGATTGTTTAGAGTTTGAGTGGTAAATGTGGGTTTTTGATGTGTGAAGACCAGCTAGTGGGAGCAGAAAGCTAGACTAGAATTTTCAATAAGGGGTCGATCACTAAATGTCTGGAAGTGCGAATGAGGACTATGCAGCGGTTGGGCGATCGTCGTTGTTGGAGGATATGTCAAGCGGGCAACGTTGTCAGTCAAGTGATTCACTTGCCGAATGGCGGTCAAGTGAGCAAGTTGAGAACGGGACACCGTCCACTTCTCCTCCTTATTGGGACACTGATGAAGATGATGACATCGGTAAGTTGTTGCTGGAGACTTTAGGGCATGTGAAAATTTAAATTCTCCCAGGAAATGTTGAACCCGTTGAAAAGTTTCTCGTATCTATGTGGTTTTAGTATAACAATACCAGTGAGGTTATTAAGTTTTGCAGCTAGTTTGACCGGCATTGAAGTTATTAGAGTAACTATCCATTTTCTAAACTGAATATTTTTGCTGCTATGTTTTCATATTATTGCAACCAATTTAGCTGACATATAACTATGTACACTCATGGGTGAAGGTGGGAGCATATTTTTAGCTTTCATGCTAATAAAAGAGGGAGTGTGGATGTATCAAAGATGTTGTTTGTTCACATGATAAGTAAATTAGGTTGTGTTTAGTTCAATGTAGTAGGCCCCGTGGCTGCACTTTTCTTTTGGAATTTCTTTGGTTGTTTTACTTGTTTTTCTTTCGTGTATCTTCTCAAAAAGGCTTATTGAATCACATTATATTTTATATGAAATTGTGCATGCAGGACCTAAACCATCTGAGCTGTACGGAAAATTTACATGGAAGATTGAGAATTTTTCTCAGATCAGCAAAAGAGAGCTGCGAAGTAATGCATTTGAAGTTGGTGGTTACAAGTGGTATGTATGGGCTTTTTACTAGGCTTGATGTTAGTTGGCACATTTTGGTGATTAGATTTTATATTGAACAACAAGGTGCATACAAATGAAAATAAAACAAAAGCATTGAGGAAAAAGATGAAGCCCAAGTATGGTACCAACAGTTAGTAGGTTATACCACATACTCAGACCTCAGAAAGTAAAAACAGAAAAAATAGACTACCCGGCAAAGCAGACATCCAACATCAACTATGGTTATGGGCCTAAAGCCTCCAATCAGAAAATAATAACTGGAATTCTGGTAGATTGGTTCACCTCAGCACTTTTCACCATGGTCGGTATCAATCAAATAGCTGCTGTTCAGTATTTTACTACTTCCTCTTTTATTAGCATGAAAGCTGAAAATATGATAAAAATGATTGTAATTGCAATCACATAGCATTTGCGTTGCTAATTATAACTAGATGATGTGTATCTCAGCGTGAAAACTGGTCAGAGTGTTTTTTACCTGGAAGGAGCTTGTTATGCAGTCATATTGAGAATAATTACAGTATTTTACAAATTGGACGTATCTTTTTCTTGAGGTCCTAACCTTTTGTTATCTATCTTTGCATCCAAAATCTCTCTATACATCTTGCTAAAAATTAGGCATATTGCCATAGCTTGCATGCTTCTATCACTAGTATCTTTACATGGTGGAAGTGATTTTCAGGTATATTTTAATCTATCCACAAGGATGTGATGTCTGCAATCATCTATCTCTCTTCCTTTGTGTTGCTAATCATGACAAATTGCTTCCAGGTATATAAGAACTTTGTTTTTACAATTTGGGTGGTGAAATAAGTTCACTTTTCAAATTTTTTTATATTCTTTATTCTCCTTTGTGTTGGCAGGTTGGAGTCATTTCGCACAGTTTACTATTGCTGTGGTGAATAAAGATCCCAAAAAATCAAAATACTCTGGTGTGTTCCTATCTAGTAACCTTGATATTTGACGCTCGGACAATTACTGAATTGCTTGTTCAACATACTTATTGTTATATATGGGACCTTGCAGATACACTACACCGGTTTTGGAAAAAAGAGCATGATTGGGGATGGAAAAAGTTCATGGAATTGTCAAAAGTTCTAGATGGCTTTATTGTCAACGATATTCTTGTGATCAAGGCACAAGTACAGGTTATTAGGTATTTTATGCGCTTTGCTTTTCAATACTAGGCGTAAACTTATACCTCTGGTACTTGCTTTATATGCTGTAGTGTAGCTGCTGATGTCTTCTATTCATCTGTTATGATGTGTTCTGTTGATAGCTAATTAGATAACTGTCTTTTAAATGTCTCCCATGCCTGGGAGATCTAAGAAACTGGTAGACATGTAACGTTAACTGCATTGTGTTATATGGACCAGTAAGCTGTTTGTCATAAACATTACTTGCCTGGCCATCTCTAATTCTATGATATTGTTTTTCTTTCCTTTTTCCCCATATCAAATTCACACCTTGATAAGGATCAAGAATCATGCTTCAACTATCCTTTTTTTATTATCTAGAAAGCAATGTCACATACTCACATGTTTGGTTGTCCTATTACTTATTAATGTACTGAAGCTACAAAGTATAAAGAGTTTTTTGCTCCATTTCATCCTCTTGTATTCCATGGCATTTTGCAATTTTTTGGTTGATAGTGTTTTTGGTATTAACATTATTTTCTCTGCATTTTGTACTTAAAAGGGAAAAAACACACCGGCCATTTCGTTGTCTTGATTGCCAATATAGGAGGGAGTTGGTTCGTGTTTATTTGTCTAATGTGGAACAAATATGCCGTCGCTACATTGAAGAAAGAAGAGGGAAGTTGAGCAAGTTGATTGAAGATAGGGTTAGGTGGTCAAGGTAGATGTCTCAACAATTGTACAAATGCCTGTTTGAGTTTCTTTAAAATGAAAGTATGTGGTATAATTGCTGATGTTTTGGTTGCAGCTTCCGTGCCTTTTGGTCAGGTGTTGATCAAACTTCTAGACAATGCATGTCTAGTGATAAGGCAGATGCAATATTAAAAGTTGTTGTGAAACACTTCTTCATAGAAAAAGAGGTCACGTCTACGCTGGTAATGGATTCGCTATACAGTGGTCTTAAAGCGCTTGAATCTCAAAGTAAAAATAATAAAGGGAAAGAAATTTCAGCAGAAATAGAGGAAATGCCTGCTCCTATTGTTTGTGTTGACAAAGACATGTTTATTTTGGCTGATGATGTGCTTGTGTTGCTGGAGAGGGCAGCTGCTGAGCCTTTGCCTCCTAAGGATGATAAGGCCTTGCAGAGCCAAAACGCAAATCAGAACCGTACAAAAGTAAGATATTGAATCTTCAATCACTATTTTCTGTTCAACATTAAATCTGCCTGTGGGTTTGATCAATGAATATGATTTTCTAGTACTCATAATTGCACTTTACACTTGCCATTGCAATACTTACACAAATGTGTGTGGCTACAAAATTGTTCACTTATGTAGTAAAACACTGCCGATGACATTTTATCCATTGTTGAAATGCATCCAGTAGTGTGGTTTCAGAAGCAAAACAAAAATAGTCCTATTAGAGTAGTAGGTACTAGGTAAGATGTCACTTGGGGTTTTCGAGATTTTGTAGTTTAATGATAGTGGTTCATGGTTCATAGCCTGGTGTTCTTAAAATATATATGAGCTGCACTACTCCCTAATCTTCTATGTAATTTAGTCTTATATAAGTATGAAACGTCTCCTTTTCTTTTTATGTCTGCTTATTGAATAGATGAAAAGTTACTATTATAATTGCAATAAGTAATAAGGTGGCAAATTACATCAAAATGTCACGCATGTTTTATCTCGACCATAGAAAACTATTTAGCTAGTCATTTTGTGAAACAATCTGTATTAGACAATCCTAGGGTTTTGAATCCATTAGTAATCTACTTTGATGAACTACTAAATACCTTACAATCATTTTAATAAGCCATGAAGATGTTTCTGGACCGAAAAGTGAGGGTACAAGCAGCTTATACTTATTAATTTTTCACTTTGCAATTTGGTTGCAGGAGGGAAACTCTGGTGATGAATTCAACAGAGATTCGATTGAACGTGATGAAAGGCGTCTTACAGAGTTAGGTCGTAGAACAGTGGAGATTTTTGTTTTGGCTCATATTTTCAGGTAATTGATGAATATCTTTTCTTATCCCGTATTTGGAGGCCGTTGTATATGTAAATAAATGTTGCTGTGACTCTAGTGCACCTATCTTTCGTCGTCTTAAGATTCATCCTGTCACATCCATGCTATCTTGTGTAGTGTCAGATTGATGTTTCTTTCATGCCTTCCACTTCAGGTATTAGGAAAATTTACTTTTGTTTTCTTTCTCCATTCCCCTTCCTGAATTAAAACTGACTAGTTTCTAAGGCAGACCAACAGAGTACTATGTACTTGTTTCCCTCAGTTTTTATATTATCACGTTGTGGAGACTTGTTGAAAGAAACACGTCATATCCATCTCATTCTAGTTAGAGTTGTTTCCCCCCATGGCCTACGAGTTCATCAGGAATATAAAAGAGCACTTTCACTGATATTCTCTTTCTTGGATCATAATAAAGAAGTATTTATAAAATTATATGATATATATATCCGAATATCAAAAGTCTGAATGATCACGTAATTTTTTCTAAACCGAACTTTGATCTAATTTTTGCACACTATGTACACAAATAATGAAGTAGACTTGGCATTTCCTGTTTTATAATCTTCGAATCTGGTGCAACCTGTGATCTGCCCAAGAACTAACTTTCTTCTTGGTGAATTAACAAACACTGGTAGAATGGCTCCTTTTACACAGTAAATGTGACTCTTCTTGTAGATAAATAGCTTGCTTAATGTATCAAGGTGGAAATGTTGCAGTTGGACTCTTTGTTTTTAAATTTCATTTGCTATCTCAAGTTCCATTAATTATCATTCAATTTAAGCATACTAAATCAGTAGTAATGCTTTATCTACTAGATGGAGAAGCTATTGAGGTCAATTTTTTATTAGCATGAATAGGTCTGCCTTCCTACTAGTAGGGTCAAAAGGCTGCATTGTGTGTGCGCTTTTATTTAGTCTTATTCTGTTCCACACGGAAAGTTTTTCTTAGTTATTTCTAAGTAGATAATCATAACGCCTTGATGTATTAATTTTTTACTTTGTCTCTGTAAATTGCAGAGCTGTTGTTCCGGCTTAAGCAGGGAAGGCTTTGGTTTTTAACCAATTTCTTTTTTTCTTCCTTGTAGTCTTTCAAAAGATTGATTATCTTCTAGATTTTATTAGTCTGTTTTTTCTACTTATATTTTTTTTATTCATTCTTTCAGCAGTAGAATTGAGGTTGCATACCAGGAAGCAGTTGCTTTAAAAAGACAAGAAGAACTTATTCGTGAGGAAGAGGCATCATGGCTAGCAGAAGAAAAGGCAAAACGTGGCACAGCGGACAAGGAAAAGAGGTCCAAGAAAAAGCAGGTCTGCTATCATTGACTTTATGTAGATTTTGCTCGTATTAAATCCCTTGTCTTGACTTCTGGTTTGAGTGCTCGATTATTTCTGTTTTTTTCCGAATGTAATTGGGTTTAAGTAGTTAACGTATTTTTTCTTTTGATCTGTTGAAGTAGTAACATATGTTCCAAGTTCCAACAGTTAAAATTTTCAAATTTAATATAATTTTGGGTTTTCAAAGTTAATCTTTTGTTCTCTCTTAAGTTATTGGGTACATTTTTTTTGTCCAATCTGGTTGTTGACTTTTGCAGATTGCAGAATTTTGAGTGTTCGAATAAGAATCATGTTATAAAACAAGTTAGTAGGTTATTTATGGCCTGATACCCTTGTAAACTTGCCCATTATGTTCATCCAAATGTGTAATTTACAACATTGTCATGTTTTGGAGGGACCTTTCCTCTTTTAATTGAAAATTTCATACTATTTCTTCTTTATGAACATTATCTTAAAACATTTTCTAGGGTAAGCAGAAACGCAGTGGTAGAAAAGGAAAAGATAAAGCCAAAGACGAGAAGTCTGATGTCACTGTACAGGGCAAAAGTAAAAAACAGAGCTCTCCTGATGACAGACAGACAGAACAGTTCTTGATGAAACCAGCAGAAACTGTTCTTGAAAAGTTAGAAATATCAGAAGATGTGTCCGATGTATCTGACAATGGTGATGATGTCAATGAGGTTCTTCAACCTGACTTAGAAGAGAGAGATGCCTGTCCTAGGGATTGGGATACCGATACATCTGAAATTCCTCCTGTTACAGAAGCCAGTAGCAGTGAAATACCAAGTGAGCAGACCGAGATGACCAATGCCTCTGTTGTTGATGACAGTTCATCAACATGTTCGACAGACTCAGTTCCCTCAGTTGGGATAAACGGTCAATATAGGGGCAAGTTCTTACAAGCTAACAATATGAATGGCTCATCTAGCAGGTAACTAGAAATTATTATCCCGTTCTATTGGTCTTATGACTCGTTAAGGATCTCTTTTTAGTTTTTAATTTCTGTCTCTTCAGAGGAAAAAACAAGCGTGGCAAAGTTGCACCCAGTCGAACTAGTCATGCTCAGAACGAGAGATACACCTTACCATCTGATGCCTCAACTGAGGCTGGTTCTTCATCAGTTGCCAACGATGTGGTTAAGAATGGTGCACCAGATTTTGCGGCTGTTCCACCTTTGAAAGGCCGTCGACGTAACTTCGAACAAAATCTATTGGAAAAGGTATAACCTTCTGACTTGATTTCTTTATTATTTACGTATAAATGTGGCATTATGCGTCCAAATGATGGACTGTCCGGATTTATTGTCTTGAATCCAATAATTTCTGTTAATTTTAACTTGTCATGTATATTTTTATAAAACATTTTTTATTGCATGTTTTTGTTCCCTACGTATATTGATTAGCTTTTAAATATCCACAAATACATAGTAAAACAAAACCAGAAACTGCCATCCATTTAAACCTTTGGAATACTTTTTATTAGGTGTTTATAAAGAATAACCTTTATGGTGCCTAAATTCATATTGTTTATGTAAACCAATGTTTTTAGAATATTATAATGTCCAGCAGTTTAAGCTGCTCAAATAGAAGTGTAAATGTACTTAAGTATAACATATGCATCTATAATTCACAATAAATAAAGGAAAACATAAGCAGTAATTCTCTCGAAGTTTGAAGCAAGTACAAAATATAAGTGAAGTTAGAAGATTTTCGAAATTCAAAATTCACTTAAAGTTAAAACAAGCAATATTCTGAAAATTCATCCTTTATGGTGAATTTAGATTAGTTTACTGTTGCAGTATTTGACATAAGGCAAATTATAACTACCTTCTATATGTTTGAAGTAAATAATTTAAAAACATCATAACATGTGCTTTTGTTACATCTTACCTAAATTTTATTAAATTACAGTACAAACTAAACCCATTTCATGTGGAAATAACACTTTTGAACAACTCAGTGAACTCTCAGAAAAAAATAATCTAATGGCCAAATTTCGTCAGTATCAGTTTCCATGATTGAAATGGCAATGTTCTGCTATATATAGTTGTAGACATCTTCTTGTTTGCAATCTATTAAATTTGGTAAGTGGAACTTCTATTTGTACCAATAATCATACACTCCAGGTATTTGGCATCTGTAAAAATATTAAAACGTTAATGAGCTCGCTGAAATGAAAGATAGGCTTTCGGCCAGCCAGTCTACTAGAAATCTGATACGTATCTGTTAAATTATCTCCGAGCATGCTGATATATCTTCTGTCTTGTTTACAGA
The DNA here is from genome assembly GCA_963682175.1 of Triglochin maritima. Taxonomy (NCBI): domain Eukaryota; kingdom Viridiplantae; phylum Streptophyta; class Magnoliopsida; order Alismatales; family Juncaginaceae; genus Triglochin; species Triglochin maritima. Next base: position 34,173,044 of record OY821786.1, read on the forward strand.
AATTATAAATTTTGTTTCTGGTGCCTGTAGAACTTCTCTATTTCCTTCTAGGTTCTTGTTCTGCACTTCCAATGACTTTTTTCTCTGGTCACTGGTAATTACATTATTGACGTCCATGAAAATCTTATACAGCAAAATGAGGTAGTGTCCGTTCAAAAAAAATCAGGTGCGAAGAATGAAGTTGACTTGGAAAGACCCACAAAACCAGTGACAACTCAATCGTCGTCAACTCCAGCTAGTCCTATAAAAACAGTCCAGCTTAGTCTGCAACAGCCAGCTCGCATAAATGTAAGGGATGCACCATCCAACCACAGGCAAAATGAGAAGCCAGTTTCTGCAGCAACAAGGCCACTTCAGACTACATCCCCAACAAAGCCAGATCTACAGAAATTGACAGTAGCTACTAAGTTGACATCTAATCAAATGCCCATAGTGTCAAGGCCATCTAGTGCTCCTCTAGTTCCTGCTCCAAGGCCCACGGCTCCCCCTGGTCCTACAATCCAGACAGTGCCAATGCTCTCACGTTCAGTTAGTGCTGCTGGTCGAATAGGTACAACTGATCCGCTACCTACCTCACATAATTATGGTCCTCAGTCCTACAGAAATGCTATAATAGGAAAGAACACAATGGCATCAAGCTCCAGTATTGTTCCTCGCCCTACCTCAAATTCGTCAAGCCAAGCTGGCACTTGTTCTCAGACTACTGCTCCTGTCGTGTCTTCCACTTCTTCTGCAGCCCCAAATTCCATGAACGGGGATAGAAATTCGGATAGATCAGGATTTGAGCAGCTTTCTGCAGTGCCAGAAGCACACACAAATGAAAGCCGTTGGGCAGAGAACAGCTCACCACTTGGAGCCATTGGTTCCAACATCTTGCATACTTCTAATATTATTGGTGGAACTGCTTCACTTGGCTTTCAGAATGGCAACAACCGGCATTCTGAAGTCGTTTCCAGTATATCAATACGGGCAGCATCGGCTTCTGCTCCGGATGAGTTTCCTCACCTTGACCTCATTAATTATTTGCTTGATGAGGATCCAAACACGGAGAAGATGGAGGAAAGTAAGGTCATGCAACATCTAATGAACCGAGAATTCACATTTTCAGGAAGCTCATCATTGGCGACAGACCCATGCCTCTCAAGTGGCTCCTACCAATTTGAGGCTCCAGGCCAGTACTACGATGATGCATTACAGAGAGTTTTCTATGGTTCAGGTGGTGGAAGTTTCAATGGAAGAAGGGATCCACTCTCACCACAATTGGATACATCTGCCTACGGAAACAGTCACATTGACAGCATGCTGCCGAGCCAGTGGCCGTTGGCTGACCACACTATGAACATGGATCCTGCAGAAATCCATGGTTACCCTTACCAACTCCCTGACTATTCGAACTTGTCACGTGCTTTCAACACATATAGCATGTACCGGCCTTCCAACGGGCGTTGATCTTCTGGTAAGCAAACCACATCACCAATCATGAAAAATAATGTACCGGAAGTAAATGTTTATTTAAGGTTTCATCTTCTGAGGTGAGGTGAGGTGTAATTCATGTGTTTTAATAGCAATTTCTCTGCTTCGGGCTTTCTAGTAATTCTGCAGGATTATATTGCTGTCTGCATTCCTACAAAATGTTCTCTGCAATAGTTGTTTACTTTGGATATGGTGCTTGTAATCAAGTCTTGGCACCATCCCTGGAAACTTCTCATTTTACATCATTATCAGTGTTGGTGAATTATAGGTTTTCCCCCTTCTAGTTTCCAGATTTGCGTTATTAGTTCGGGATAAATTCTCAGAATTTTGTTGAATTTGAAGTAGGCGCCTGCAGCCGAATATAGGAAATACGTGTTACAAAATATTAATCACCCTATTTATTTGTTCTGAGGTTTTGTTTTGTACCATTATTAATGGTTCACGTTTGTAAAAAATTATTCAACATTTCTGATTCACAATCATACAACCATCAAACTCAAATTAGTCTCCCACCTTTCCACCTTTGATGAAAGTGCGGTTGATTGAGATGATGAGGAATTGTCTCAAGTAGTCTTGTGAGCTTCCAATCTCATTTTTTTCTTTCATACTCATCTTATTTTTTTCTCTCTCTTCTATCATTTTTCTTCTCATTCTCTTTGCTTTCATTTTCACTCTCTTTTTTTTCTCTCATTTCACTTCTTCTACATTTTTTTCATTTTTTTCTCCATTATCATTCTTGAGTTATTTGAAGAAGTCTTTGGCTAGGACTTCAATGTCCTCATCTTCTACACTTATCATTGGTTCCTTAAGATTTGCATGTAATGTCAAGAAAAGTTTTTCTTTCTCCTTTGGATGATTAATTTGAAGCTCATAAGTCATGAGATTTTCACTTAGCTCCTCCATCTTCAGTTGGGAAAGATCGTGAGCTTTTTCAATTGCGACCACCTTATCTTCTCAATCGTTGCTTAGCGACAGGAGGAATTTTCTTGTCATCTCTCATTCATTTATTCTTCTTCCAAGAACCAAAAGGGAGTTAGTAATATCGGTGAAACGAGTGTTCATGTCGTTTATGTTCTCACTGATTTGCATAGAAAATATCTCATATTTATGCATGAGGAGACTAATGCGAGTTTCCTTATTTTTGCTATCACCATCATGATGCATTTGCAATCTATGTAAAATTTCAAAAGTACTCTCACAACCCCTAATTCTATTGTATTCACCTTCATTAAGATCACAATAAAGAATGCTCATGATTTTTGAGTTTATCTCAAATTTTTTCATTTTTGCCTAGAAAGTGAATTTAATTCATCTTCATTTGGGGTGTGTGGGGATTTCGAAAGAACATTCAATACTTAAGGTCATTCTTTATTAAGAAAATATTCATCATATTCTTCCAATAATTGTAATTTGACTCATTTAGCAAAAGATGTCTAGTGGTGCACAATCCCTCTACATGATTAGATGTGGATGTTATGCTAAAATTATGGTTACGTAATGAAATTTAGCTCACAAGACTCTGATACCAATTGTAGGATCATATATGGGCAATTGTTCTAATCACTTTTAAGCTTTTACCTACTAGTTTAAGCAATCAAGTATATGCAGCGGAAATAAAAGCTAAACTAGCAAGCAAAGGAAGAGATAACGCAAACCACCAAGAAGACACCAAATCTTTATAGAGGTTCGACCTCTCGCCTACTTTATCTCTTGCAAACTCCGCTCGAACTCCTTCGAGCTCCACTTACGTCTTCACTATCAACCTCGTTCCGGTCGAGATTAAGCATTTCACAAAACAAGCTCCGCAAACACCATCGCGAGCTTGACTTTCTTCTTTTACAATCCAAGAGGAACACTTCGGGCTTTCACCGAAGTCTTTGCTTTCTTGAACAACAATGATTGAGTGGATAACTCACTCTCTAACTTGAGCACACTTAGCTTATGATGTGGAATTGATTTAAGATGTGGAAGTATAACTTGGAGAGTAGGATTTGGGGAATGGGTGAATTGAAGTTTTCTCTTAAGTGTATGATAAATGAAAGTGTATGAGTTGTGTAATTGTGTCATAAGAACACCTATTTATAAGCTCCTAAGGTGTTATAGCCGTCAGGGTTAATTGTGTAAGTGCTTGTGTAAGATAGACAAAACAGAAATTTGTAGGACCCAATTCTGAATAAGTTCGGTCGACCGAATCGGGCAGAACGGTCGACCGTTTGGCAATATCAAACACGGTTCGGTCGACCGATAATGAAACGGTCGACCCTATCAGTCTATTGACTTATGTACACTTAAGTTAACGGTCGAACACCGAATAAAGTTCAGTCGACCGAAAACTAACATGCTTTACGGGGTTGGCGAAAATGATCAAGTTCCGTCGAGCAATCCAAAGTCTTTGGTCGACCAAAAACGTCCATGCAGTTGCACAATTTGTACATTTAAGTTCGGTCGACCGAAACAGGTCCACGGTAGGCAAAATGTATTTTGGGATATTTATGAATAATACGACCGTTGGTATAATACGACAAGTCTAACAGTCGGAAAATTATGTTGATTCGGTCAACCGAAAGGTTTGGGTCGGTCGACCGAATGTGGGCAGACAGTTCTGGTTTGGTTTAGTGTTTTCCGGTATAAGTTTGGGTGATCTATTGAAGTCCAATTGATCTGAAATTTTGTGTGTGACTTCTATAGAGAACATAGTGTGTGTTTGAATTGATTTTAGCTCAAGTATGCTCAATTACACAAAATTCCTAAGACTCAAAAAAGTACAAATTACATGTCTTCAAATGAGCTTGATTATATGTCTTGACTTGAATATTCTCTTCCTTGAGTTTTGATCACCTGTAGAGGTTAACACAAAGCAATATATATGCTATGCAATATGTGTGCTACTCTAAGTTTATTACAATTAAGATTAGGTTGATTAAATCATCAAAACATAGATTAGGGAAAAAAAACCAACAATATATTATCCTATGTAATGTTAAACTATTACACCCCATAATATATACATCTTATATGAATTTATTCATTATTCTAATTATGTCAATTTTCATGACATAATGATTTTATTGATTCACCACATGTGACTCTTTTAACATGAAACCCGACACATCATATGAACTCAAAATCAAGTTTATAGTTTCTCAGTTTTGTGGTGTGACCTATAGAAGGATCTAAGTTAAATTAACAACGATATTAAACATTTAAATCTGGCCCATGATTAACATTATTCTCTTAATAATTCAAGGTAGAATTGTTCCGAACGGTCGACCAAAATTACCAAACGGTCAACCGATTGGTTAAGATTTTACAGGTTCGGTCGGATCGTGAGTTGGACGATCGACCGAATTTGTAAGACAAAAAAATCTCTAAAAAATTCGGTCGAACCACGTCTCACTCTGGTCGACCGTTTACTCACAAAAGTTTTGTAGGATTTCATGCCTTTATGTATGTGTATATTTTTAAAAAATTAATACAAACGTACATGATCGATTTCATATTTTCATTGATTTTACGTACATGTATATGTTTATTATAATATCATGCATTTCTACACATATTAAAATAAACAAAAGAGAGAGAGGATCATACCCAAATGCGTGGGCCACAGGTCACACATAAGCCACCGTGTCGCAGTTCTCTAAAACATTTTAGAAGATCTAGTGTTCTGTTGCTCGTCGAATCGCCCGCCGATTCGCCTCCAATTGTTCACCAAACTCTAAACAAGATTATAGAGAAATGAGCTAGTCAATCAATATCTAATTAAGCTTAGAATCTAGCTAATAACTCATCTAAAAGCTCCTAAGATTTTAATCTCCAAAACTTAAAACTATTAAGAGAATTTTCGTGGTGATTAAGAGAGAGATTAGGGGGAGAGAATTTGCATTAATTCTTATGAAACAAGTAGGGTGAGATGACTTATTTATAGTCTTCCAAATCACCCACATCAAGAACTATTGTCTAGTCATGATCTATTGCTTTCTCTCTCCTAAAATTAATCTCAATTTGCCACATAAGCATCCTAAAAAAACGTTTGATCAAATCTGAAATTAATCCAACCAATGATCTAATTATTCTCTTAATAATTCAGGCAAAATTTGTGATGTTCGATTAACCGAGATTTCCACTCGGTTGACCGAACCATTCGGTTTTACCCAAGTTCGGAAGACCGTGAGCTAGACGGTCGACCGAATATTCATGATAAAAATTTCCTGGAAAAGTTCGGACGATCCACGTCTCGCTCCGGTCTGTTAGGATCTATGACCCTCTAATCGATAGAAAAATGCGGAATTAAAAAATTACTAATCGAAGGATTAAGGAAGAGACAATTGCAAACCACAAATTTGTCGACACCGGAGTTTAGAGAGGTTCGGCACCCACACCTGGGTCCTAGTCCTCCTCGCAAGCCTCGCTCGATCCCCCGAGCCTCGCTTACGGTTCCACTAACCGATCTCCGTTCCGGGCCGAGACCAACGCCGTTTACAACACCGAGCCTCGCGAACAACCTCGCCTCGCTCGTGTCTCCTCTCACAACCCGAGAGGGAGCTTCCTCGAAGCTTTACAACTTGGTGATTCTTGAATAAGGAATTGGAATCACAATTTAACTAACACTCTATACTTGAGCACACTTGGATATGATATGGAATTGGATATGCAAGTGGTGAAGTTTAGGCTTGAGTGTTGTGGATTGAGAGCATGAAGATGGAGAGGATTTGGCTTTGAGTATTGGATAGATAGGAAGTGTTCAAGATCTTCAAAGCAACCAAATGAGGTCCTATTTATAAGCCTTCAAGCTCATCTAGCCGTTTGGGAGTTGGTGGGGAATGGACCAATGAGAAAGCAAGATGTGACTTAAGCTCGGCCAGAAATCGAGACAGATTCGGTCGACCGTTATCCACACGGTAGTCCGAAACATTGGTCTGAACAAAGAACTCGGTTAACCGAATATAGGTCGGATAACCGTTCACCAACTTCCAGTAACTTTTTCCTAATATCGGATAATTAATTTCGGTTGACCGAGATCACTTCGGTGCACCGTTCAAGAGTCGACAGTAAAGATTTGGTGCGACTCGGTGAACATGTTCGGTAGACTGTGTATACTTCGGTATACCGAAGTAGCGCGGGAATTGCGCTGACAAAGCGTGGGAGATTGGTTTACCAATAACGGTCAAGTTAAATAGCCGTTGGTCTCCTAAAGCAATATGATTCGGTTGACCGAATGAAGTTCGGTGTACCGAATATGGATAAGTCAATTTGGCTTTAGGTCAAGATTTAAATACGACCGTTGGAGCAAAGTCCAAAACCGGTCCAGGCTAATTCGGTCTACCGAAGGCGGTTCGGTATACCGAGGTGGTTATTCCAGGGAACACCTAAAGGATTCGACACGGTTGACCGCAAGGTGTTCGGTGGACCGAACTCTACAAGATTCGGTGTACCGAGAAGGGGTCGGTTAACCGTGGGGATACGGGACATAATCCTAATGTGCTCAAGTTTACATTAATCCTTAGGACTCAAATTATACTACATTACATATTGGTCCAAAGCTTGATTACATGTCTTGAGTCTTTATCTTCTTGTCCCCAAGCTCCTTAGCTTGATTCTTCATCAACCTATTAAGAATATCGCAAGTACACGAATATATATGCAATGCATGTATTCATGTTTGCTTACTTTGATTGTCTAGGTTGATTGATTAAATATAGATTAAGATTAGATTACTTAATCATCAAAACTAAATAAAGATTAAGGCTAAAAAGCCAACACGGTCGACCGTTGACTTACCAAAATTTCTCCTGGTAAATCTCAACGAACGTCCGTGTCACTTTCGGTCTACCGAAATATCCCAAAGAAAACTCCTGGATATTTCCTTTGGTTGACCGTTTACGTCCGGTTGATCAATTCCAATTGTACAGGCACTCTAGACAATTTCGGTCAATCATATGAGTTATCCGATCATCGTTCGGTTGACCGTTCCGAAGAAATCTCGGTCAACCGAACCCTAAACGGTTCACCGTTTAGACCATGATTCTGCCTTTGTCAAATTTTGGATTTATATCCAACAAAATTTGATATATTGGGTTTTTTTTAGCAAACTCATATCTTATATAATATATTATCCTATGTAATATTAAATTATTACACCCCATGATATATACACCTCTTATGAATTTATCTATGATTCTAATTATGTCAATTTTCGTAACATATCGATTTTATTGATTCACCACATGTGTCCATTTTCTCATGAAACCCGACACATCATATGAACTCAAAATCAAACTTCTTATTTCCCAGTTTTGTGGTGTGACCTATAGGAGGATCTAAGCCAAATTGGCAGCGATATTAAACATTTAATATCTCAAAATATAAACGATGTCTATCTACACATTATAGTTACCCAATTAGCATAGATGTCTTGTTCCACTCGAACCAAACACGATCCATTTAGTGATGTAAATGCACCACTTGTGTCCGTTTATTGCCTCGTGATATTAAAAATATATACAAAGTAAAAACGTGTCACATTTGTAATATATTCATTTCTTGGTATTTTTAAGTTAATTATAACTATGTAACTTAACTCAAGTTACATTGTGTATATTATAATTTTTCTTTATCAAGGGACCCACTAATATCAACACTCAATGAGGAGAGACAATGATAATCTTTTGACTAGCTATCTTTTCCAGCACTATTCATGTTCAACCAACTATTGTTTTTATCACTATACTCATTGATAGCTTTTGACAATAATCAAATTAAACACTTCTTGAGTGAAAATATATATGTCTCATATCTTAGAATCCAAGACACAATAAAACATTAATAACACAATTCCATAATGTTTTACTTATTAGGTCTATTAAATATATAAAAGTAATATTTTCATCTTTTATATACCCGTGTCGTCAAATATTTGTAGAACTACAATAATCGATGATCAACACGACAATCTTATCTCGGTAATTAATGTTCAATGTTGATTATCATGGTTGTGAATAACTTTTGATTTATGTAGACCATTATTTTTCAGAGCTTTACGGTTAACGACCAAGTACATCTTACTTAGCACTTCCAAAAGACGAATACATTAATTAAAGAACAAAATGTTTACACATCCAATTCATAATAATTGACATATAAAAGTAAAACTTTTAGAATACATTCCTTTCAAAAACTTATCTTTGAAATTCGACCACTACGTACTGAAGGTTTGCCAGAGCTCGGTGACTATCTGTGTATTTATTGGAGCTACTGAATTTCATTTCTGAAACACCTTAAACTACGTTAACTGTAAAATTAACGAAATGACATTGTTTGAAAAATAATAACATAAACACAAATAAATATGATTTTTAGTGGTATAAGTGTAATTATATAAGTTTGTAGTAACCAATTTTGTTGTTTTTCAACGACACAAAATCATTTTCCCCTGTCTTAAAACTAGTCTTTTATTCCCAGAACATAGTTGTGGCTACGTGTTTTTTGTGTCACAATATGTAGATGGTAAGTATAGTTAATTGTCGTATCTAATGAAAGGATTAAGCCTCGTTAGATAAAACAACCCAATTATAGACACGAAAACGACTCAGATTTATTATTATTTTTGTAATGTTGGTTTCTTGATGTGATAAAAAAAATGTAAATGTTTTTTTTGTAACAATGTGAAGTGAAATTGAAATTTAATTGTACTCGTGATAATTTGAAATATATTTTCGTAATCATAGCAGTAAACTAAACGTGATAATTTGAAATATATTTTCGTAATCATAGCAGTAAACTAATACATTATCTTTATTTAATTGCAATATTGTTTTGTTAATGCGGCATTTAATGAAATTTCATCTTTATTATATAAAAGCAAATGAAATATCTTTCCGTGACGTGATATTAAAATGAAATGCATGCTTTGTTTGATCTTATCTTATCTTCTACCAACCTCACCTAATCCTTTCCATAAGCAGAGAATAAAACGTTCTTATGCATTTAATGATATGCATTTTCTTCTCCATCAACTAATTTAAGGGCATTAACTCTTTCGATGAATGTAAAACGACATTAGTTGTATTTTGTTTCATTTTGGTAACATAGTCTATCTTTCCCTATAAATATTGACATATTGTAGAGACTTACATAGCTTTGTTAGGTAAATTTGAGCTTAATTTTTTATATTTGGGTTGTAGATTGTGGAACATAATGAAGAGAACCTCACAAATCACAAGCCACATCCTCCTCTCCTTCTTTATTCTGTCCGTTTTGGTGTTAGCAAAAGGTAAAGTGATCAATCTTTATTTACCGTAAAAAATCTCAAAAAAATTACATTCTCACTTCTAAGCATAATCATATATTGTTTTTGTTAATCGACAGTTGACATTGGAACACTCTCCATCACTCGCAGATTTACAGTTTGAGAATATAACAAATACCTTTGTCGAAAGTCATTTCAAGGATTGTTTATTTCATGATCATAGATCGATCTACCTACTGAATTAGTTCCAGTTAGCACGTTGATCAGAAAATTACAAATATTGAACAATAATTACTGTAGAAAATACATACATCCTAAGTCATGTAAATTTTGATTCGTGCTTAACAATTTTTTTTTGCATTTCCAGATGATGATGCAGCAAGCAAAGGTTGTTGGATATTAGCAAAGAAGCAGTTTGGGATTTGCTTTCATCCAGTTTTTTGTCCAATGGAGTGTGACCATGAAGGTTATCCATGGGAAGGCAGATGCAGATGGCGTCTAATTCCCTTCCCTGGTCAGTTTTGTTATTGCAGAAGACCTTGCTGAAGATCAAATCCAAACTTTCAGGCTAATTCACTCATAATCTCCACCATCTTATGTTTTTCAGTTTAAAATGTTTTTGTATTTTCATGGTGGGCAAAAATTAAGTTGATACCAACATTCACACCATTTGCTTAATTTTATCTCTAGTTAATAATATTGAAATGAAACATCTTGTGTCTTACCTTTGGTAGTGTATATTAATTATGTGGTATTGCTTAATGCTTCTCTTCCGATATGTTTCTATTTTTCAAAATCATATAGTAAAGGCTAATTGTGTGTTTGCAAATGAACATTTTCTTCTTGGCCGGATAATTACATTTTAAAATCAAAAGTTTAACCAAAGCGAAGAAAGTGTACAACTCAAGTAAATGGGAGATCAATATTAATCTCCACGAGGTTTATTTACGTCAGGAGATGAAAATAAGTTTTAAAAACTACAAAGATGTTATCTCAACGCCATCTTAGGAACTGTACTAATAAGTTATGAAAATTGAGATGTTTTGCAACAATATAAAAAGATTAACCCTTGGGAAAAAACTATTTTAATATACAAGTGACTTTTCATGTGCATGCAATTTCATCAGGGATCAAATGAGGTTGCCTAGTGTGAATCGTCGGATCTAAACCGAAGGATTTGTGAATGATAACTTGTTAATGAAATTTTTTGAACTTTAAACATTGAGCAAATCATTTGTAGTGGACAAAAGAAGAAATGACAGTTTTTATTTAACAAACTAAAAGTTATTGTCAATTATAATTTACGAACATTATAACAGAAACAACTATATAAAGAAAGTAAAATACTTATTATATATATTCTTCAAAATAGAAACTCCTAATCAAGAATTACATTAACCTTTTTCTGTTTTTTTAATCTACCTTACTACCCACCCCATTTTAAGTCCCAAAATCCCAAATATGCGAACGATGGGATTCAATCCCACGTCTTAACTCTCTCAATCAAGACAAAGGATCTTAAAGTGTAGAATACTAGAATGACAATAACCTTCCAACTAGTAATTTTCGGTGTAATAACTGTCCTACCATAAGGGTTGTCAACTTCTGCTTGGAATTGGTGGATCGCTTGATTTTACTCAGCTCGTGGCTTAGATCGGTTAGTAATAAGCAGAGCACGGGTAGACCCAGCTCGCCCAACTCTCGTTTTAGACCAAATTATTTTATCTAATTACCCGATTATTCTATCTAATTACCCATCTACCAAACCCCTAACCACTCCTAAAGTAAAGACCTCTGATCCAAACTTCAGATATCTCTCTCTTCCACTCCCCAATTAGGGTTAGGGTTAAGGTTTGGTCCAACCCAATGCCTCCTTTGCGAACCTTTACGTGCCGCTCCGACGCCTCCACCCACCCCACCTCTTGCGGCCATACTCCTCCACTCGCCTCCGGCGCAACCTCCACCACTTCTATGAATAGGAGAATTCATTGGAGTTTGATTTTGTTGCGGAAAATGGTGATTTGTAATAAATGTAATAAAGTTTTTGTTGCAGAAGAATGGTTGTTTGATTTTGGTTGATGGATAATTGTTCTTTGTGGAAATATGATTTTTTAGTAGGTGTGGATTTTATGGAAATATGGACTTTTTGTGATTTGTTGCTTGTCTTGATGCTGCTGGAGTGGAGATCCAGTTTGTGCTTCATCGGTTGGATTTGACTATCAAGCAGGTTATCGAGCCGAGTTGCTGCCGAGCAACGGACGAGCTGAGAACAAGTGGAATTTTTGACTCAACTCCCAATCGAGCGATCGACGAGCACGTCAAAATTGTTATCGAGTCGAGCTCGAGCATGCTCGGCTCGCTCGATAACAGATTGTTTACACAACTACCTACATATACATGTCCACCTCCAGACTCCCAATCAAATTCCATGACATCCTAAATACATGCATACAAAAGGGTACTAGGAATTCACTGCCTCCCCCAACCATTCCTAGCTACATGTGGCACACACTAATCCATCGCCTTCAACCACAATTCTTTACTAGTAGGTGTATGTAGTTCACCCAATCAATCTACTATCAACATCCAAAGCCTAGGACATTCCAACAATCCAACGTCTATACCGACCCCACTACAACACTTCGTTCTAACTATTGACGCCCAAGGACCGGACCAATTGTTGTTCAGAAGACCAAACCCATTAATTCTACTAACCAATGCATTAACGTGGAAGGAACGTTGTGCTCAGATATACAATGCAAAACACACACTTCAACCACCCCGTCTTATAGTTGTATAGCCTCCTAGAGTTTGGCACTAGCGAAACAACTCAATTCTGTAGCCTAGCTAGACGACAACTATAAGCCCTTCAACTCATCTTGCAAATGGTGACTTCATTGTAATATTGTACTGTATTGTATCAACGATTTTTGTTTCAATAAAAAAATTGTATCCTATGTGGGCATGTCAATCGTGTTGGGTTTGTATACCATCGAGTCAGGATTTCGTTCAACCGTGTGAAGTACAATTTAAAAAAGATTCACTACGTTTAGATTGCAAATAGTTTAGTAATATTTTATGTTAATATTTTCTTTCATAATAATATTTTAATTAATCATTATCAAGTAAAAACAATTGATCAACTAACTAACTGACTAATGTTATTTTTGTCAATTTTGTTTAAATAATAAACATATCACTTACAATCATATCATTTTTGTGTAAAAATCATCCATTTTATGTTTTTATCTTAAAAAATCATTATAATTGAGCATTTCAACGTGTCGAATCGTTTTAAAATTGTGTCATCACTTCTTGTCATGTTCTTCAGGTTGTGTTATAACGTCGTGTAAGAAATCAACAAAACATAAAAATCCAAATCGATCCATTGTGACTCACTCCAGACTGGTTCGGTCCAAAAATCCGGATCGGGTTTTACTCATCCCTAGTACTTGTGAGAGAACTAAACTAAAATTTATACAAATTGAAAAGTAATACACTTTAAAGAGTTGAGACCAAAATTTGTGTAATAATAGTCTACAACACTCGTAGGGTTTATAAGAGCTCACTCATCTTCTTCCTCCCCAACCGCACCTCACCTCACCTTACAAAACCCTAACCCCAACCCCAACCCAAATGAGGCGATTCCTTCGGCTGCTCCCTTCCGCGATCCCCAAACCCTTCCCACCACGATCCCACCTTTCCACAACCCCATCCCCCAGGGTTTCCGAGATCGTCGACGACCTCACCAACCTCACCCTCCTAGAGGTCGCCGACCTCACGGAGCTCCTCCGGACCAAGCTGGGCTTTGACGAGATGCCGGCGATGGCCGTCATGATGCCGGGAATGAGCCTCTCCGGCGGCCGGGGGAAGGCCGGCAGGAAGGCCGCGGTGGCGGCGTTGGAGGAGAAGGTGAAGACGACGTTTGATTTGAAGCTGGAGGGGTTCGATGCCGCATCGAAGATTAAGGTGATTAAGGAGGTGAGGGGGTTTACTGAATTGGGGCTTAAGGAGGCCAAGGAGTTGGTCGAGAAGGCACCGGCTTTGCTCAAGAAGGGGGTGGCGAAGGAGGAGGCCGAGAAGATCGTCGAGAAGATGAAGGCTGTTGGGGCCAAAGTTGTCATGGAGTAGTGGACTTGCGATTTCATGGTATGCTTTTATTTCTTCTAATCTTTGCTGTGTTATTTAAAAGAATGAGGTCTTAATCTTGTAAACTGTAATTCGAATAAATGACTGACTCGATGCAGTGTTGAATTATGCGAATGTCAGCATTTTGGTAGCACAGTAGAATCAAAGAGCATCAGAGAGGAGGTGGGAATAATAACGAAGTCAATGTGCGTAAGATTAGTTACTGGGTTATCTATTCCTTACTTTAGGTTTCACTTTTCAGCATAGATGGAAATGAGGATGAAGAGATGGCGGAGATTTGTTAGTGTGATCTTTGAGTATTTTTTCTTCTACAAGTAGCAATGAGTAAGAGACTAGAGACGTCCATGGTGAATTCCTGAGTTCTAGAGATTCTTGGTTGGTTGTGAAATCTATTGTATTGAACAGAGAGGGGAGGAACTCGTAAGGCCATTACTCTGTGTATCCGTCCAGGAGTGGCAGCACCAGAAGACCCCAGCTGCGCAGATGGAGTGATGGTTGGATCTCAAACCTAATATATTTTACTGATTTGCGGAAATTGGATCTCCCTTGTCAAAGTTGTCATGTGAAGTGATGGTTCTAATAAAATGGGCTCTTGAGTTGGGACTCTTTTTAGTGTTGAGTTTTAGTTACACGAGCTACCATTCAAAATAATAATAAAAAAGTTACAGGGGCTCTAATTCATAGCAGGCTCCTATATTGATGATCTGTGGAAGTGTTAGGTTTAACGAGGGGAAGATGATTCAGCCTTTCACCTAATTTAGTTTTGGTTCGTGAGAATTAAATTCTCTTGTTGGCTGTGGTTGTATTTTTTGCTTTTCTTTTTTCACCCGTCTTTGCTTTCACTTTTGATGTTAATTTGTTCGATTTGAATGTTTCTTGGAGTTCATAATTTAGATGCTATTTCAAATTGATGGAATAAGTTGGCTTTGATCTCTGATTCTCCATAATATATGAATGCAACCTTATCAACACTGCAAAAGTTTGGTGCTAGTTTTGATGAGGTCCTTAGAAACTTTGACAAACTTTGGTTGTTTAGTAAGAAAATAGTCTTGCGACCTTCTTGGTGTATTTTGGTTTCAGACGTTCAACTTGAGCTTCGAAAAAGTTCCAAGCTGATCATGATATCATTACAAGGGTTGGCATTCTCAAAACCAAAATAAGTTATGTTTAGGTTGTCCAATGTCGATACCTCATGTTCCCATGTTCTGCTTGACCATTTCACTTGGAAAAATAAATCATAAAATTTGTTTGACGAACAGTGGCCTCGTAGTACCTATACTTGTGTTTGTGATAACCCCACTAGGTTCATGGTGCTTGTCCTTGTTTTCTCCTTGAGTTTCCATAGGAATGTAATTTGATGGTGAGATTTGATGATTGATGTGGCATAGTTGAATTTTGTTTTAATTAGATGGATTTATCTATACTTGGTAGATTTCTAATCTTGAAATAGTCAAGATCAAATGTCGAAGTTTGTTAGGTGATGATCTTTTTTTGTGTGGTTTCCTTAAAATGAAGTGCAAAACTTTCAAAATAATTGCCTTAAGTTACAAGAAAGAAAACACTAAATCGAAAGACGAACCCGATTTGATCAAGTTGATAATCTTCCAAAAAAGTTTGTCTTGTTTGCTGGAAACAAAACTTGCTTAGTCACTTTTTTTCTATAAACATTATGCATCGTAGTTCAAAAAATTGAATATGGAAAGAAAAATCTCTTATTATCTTTTCATTGATAATTGTCTCCAATTATTTGTGCACATGAATAAAAAATGAACTGTACTGTTTGGTTCAACCTTTTGAGCTAAAAAACGACCAAGTGGCCGGTCTGATAGGGGATAAAATACTGAATTTCAAGGTTCTGCCATAAATCAATAGATGAACCGGTTCAACCGGAGGATCATTTTGGTTGAACCGTTGAACCATAATTTTCAAGTTTAAATGTAATAATACATATTTGATGTCATGTTGATGTCACGGTTTGCTTTCCGGTATGGGTGGGTTACAAAACCTTGTCATGTATTACATAAAGAAAATTCATTGTCTTTGATACAGGTGTGACCTTAGCTGACTCGCAAACTGACCGAAAGTTAGATGAAGAAAAATGGCCTTGAAACATAAATCAGATTCAATTATTGTTCAATTTTCTACTTTTCACCTTAACGTTTTTAATTATTTTGTTTTTTACACCAGATTCACATCCCTTTCTCGTTACTCCAGTGGCATTTGAAGATTCAATTCAATTTTCAAACCTAACAGGATACCCAACAGAATGGCTGGCGAATGACTTTGCTTTCAGCAGCCACCAGATGTAGTTTCAGTTTATCAATAGAGATTCTTCTTCCGATATGTTTTGTTTGGCATAGATTTCCCAGGACATGCCGACATGGGGCCCATATTTGTTTTATTGGAAAAATATCATGACATGGAGCGAAACTAGTTCTGTACTGAGCAACCAACGAAGAGGGCAAATAGTTTCAATAAAAAGCTGGTCTACGTACCACTTTTTGATCTGAATGACATTTCCTATTTTTTATTCCTTAAAAAAGCGTTTCCATGATATTTATTGGAAGGTTTTATGCCTATTTAATATTACAGCAGGTTAATAGGCTATGAATGCCTAGTTTGGTGCTTCAAAATTCAATTCATCTCCTTACTGTCCTTGAAACTAAATTTCCTGTAGCATATTAGTGCAGACCAGCTTAAGGTGAAACTACGGATGAAAATTACTTCATGAATTATAGAATTCAGTGAAGCTATTCAGTGGAATAGCATATTAGTGCAGACCAGCTTAAGTATAAAAATTCCTCAATTCTTTATAGAATTAAATCTCCCAATTGAGTTAGCCCGAGTTGGTTAATTGAATATAACCTACATTTATGGAGCTGGTGCGCACAACCAACAAACCATATAATTCTATTTATGGTTGATTGGGTTAATTTGGATTGTTTGTAATCATGTGAGTGGTTGGCGAACTCATTTGACTTTTGGCTAATTAATTTGCATGACGAATTTGGCATATACATACACACTTGTTGATAATAATTTATTGAAAGTGAAAAATTACACCTTGTGACGAAAATGCAATACTTGAGAATCAAATTAGAAACTACAACATAGTTTTCAGGCATGGAAGATTTTTCAAAAACTAAAACTGAGGAAGAGCAGTTAATTTTCCGATTGGGATTGGAGTACTATTCCTTGGAACACCAATTTTCTTGCTCTCGTTGATCTTCTCCAAACGTGAGCAAGTAGGTGTGACATCCATGAGGCCGAGCTTCATTATGGTCATCTCTTTTTTGTAGCCATGAAATCCTCAAATAGAAAGTAATCAAGCAACGATTCGTGAAAGAACAATGTCTTCTTTAGGAATCTGAATGAGCCACTGAATAGCTTCACTTTGTTTACCTTCGTTTCAATGTGATCCATGCAATGTTTTTTTGGTTCCATGTACTTTTTAAGTAGGTCTTCGTTTAACTCCTATAACTTTAAAAGACATTGTTTCACATAAATCTATCCCTCTTACACAACACCTTAATATCTACTTTTATGGAAAATTGGCCAATCACAGCATTTAATCGCTTCTTTAATGATTCCTAGACCTTTTTAAGTTTGTTGATGAACTTTTTTATTTTTGGTAAGGTTCAAATTATTTTTGCCCTTGAATAGAAACTCTTATCATAACATTAACCTTCATAATATATATATTGTTGCCTCTCAAGGAGATGAACGTTGGGTGTAGCACTGCTCATTTCATTTCGAAAACTAACACATTATTTTAATAATCGAATTGAACCTGACCGTGTATGTCATAGTCGAAGAAAATAACACATTGATGAATTATCGACTATGAAGTTCGATTTCCAATAATGTATATTTCATATACGGTCAAGTACACATAATAGTTAAGCACAACTCTAAGAATATGCAAAACTTTATCGTGGAGGTTAAGGCTATGGAAGGAGATCCCAATTTAGGAGGGGAAGAATCGGAAAATTTTGATAAATGTATGGTCGACCATCTTTGTAAGGTATTCTATAACAATAATAATTTGAGAATCACTAAAAATGACAGATCCATCATGAAACTAAGAAAAAACTAGCTAGGAGTCAGCAAAGAAAAGACCTTGTGCTAAGATTCTCTAGTTTTCCATAAAAGTAGAAATTAAAGCATTGTACCGAGGAAAAGATTTGTGTGAAACATTAGTCTTTCGAAATTTTAGGAGCTAAATGAAGACCTATTTAAAAAGTGCATGGAGCCAATAAAAAATAAATCATGGATCAAATTCAACTGAAGACTTAAACGGGTAAGGTATGCCCTTACTTGTATCCATACCCGTGGGTATATACCCGACCAAAAATGACCTACTCGTACCCGCTAAGTTAGCAGGTAAAAATGTATAATATATTAAAAATTTCCTGGAAATATCATAAAAAATAAAAATCACGAACAAATAAAAAATGCACTTAATCCAAGAAAGTTTCATCTCCATACCGTTCTAAAAGCAGGTGAAAGCTTCAATTGTTCCTGGAGACGATTATAAACAAGTGTATCCTTCTACTACTCTCTTCTGTTCTGTCTCTAGTTTATCTTCTGTTCCGACAAATATGCTTAAGAATGGTAGCATCAAACAACAATCTTTCTAGAATCTGCTGACAAAGACGACCAAATGTGGAGCAATGCCTTTTTAATTGTGAATTTCTGTTGGATGATCAAAGATGTAATGTAAAAATATGACAGACAAGCAAACATGAGTATCAATTGGTCAGAGAAAGAAAGAGTTTACTTAGAAAACAACAAAGCCCACACACAGTGTACAAAATGTAGAACCTGGAGGGAGTTGAGGTTGGGAGAGGGGATGAGGGAGAAGAGGCGGAGGGCAGAGTAGAGGTGGGTGGAGAGAAAGATGTTGTAAGAGGTCGCGGAGGGCAGAGGCGAGTGGTTTGGGTCGGACGAGGATAGGGTTGGGGTTACATCCTTGTTTTAGGTTTTGGTTTTTATATTTTTCGTTATTAGGTATTTAATATAAATATATCTAATATTATTAATATATATTAACAGATATATAGGATAAATATGCATGAGTAATACACTAATACTAAAACATATATACTTCGACTTAATCTGTTTATTAACCGGATAAACAAATATGGGTATGAATTTTTCAACATATATGAATTTTTCTACATGTACTCAGTGTAAGATTTCGTGTCCCCATGTATGTATATATTTTAAAAAAATTAATACAACATTAAAGATCGATTTCATACTTTCAACGATTTTATGTACATAACTTTGTGTTTTATTCTAATATCATGCAATCCTACATTTATTAAAATAAACCACAAAGGTAGAATCATACCTAAAGGTTCTCTAAAACCTTTTTGAAGATTCGGAGTCGCGTTACCCGTTGAATCGTCCACGGATTTGCCTCCGAGTGTTCACCAAACTCTAAACAAGATTAGAGAGAAATAAGCTAGTCAATCAATCTTTAATAAGGTTTAGAATCTAGCTAATAACCCCTCTTTTAAGCTCCTGAGATTCTTATCTCTAAAACTTAAATTTACTAAGAGATTTTCGTGGTAATTAGATTAGAGATTAACGAGAGAAAATAATTTTTGCATTAACATAAACAAGTAGGAGTAGAGGTCCTTTTATAGGTTCCCAAAACATCCTCATGTGTTAATATATATATTAACGGATATATAAAATAAATATGCATGCGTAATACACTAATACTAATACATATACTTGGACTCAATCTGTTTATTAACCGGATAAACAAATACGACTATGAATTTTTCAACATATATGAATTTTTCTACCCATACTCACCAACAATTACACATGGAACTGGATATTACTTGTCCCGGTCCCAAAATTCACCAACAATTCCTTAAAAAGAATTGCTTCAAACGATGCTTAATTAATTCTACGAAAAACAAGTGTTTACCATTCCCGACCTCCATTTTTGCATCTTTCAAGCACTATTCACTAAAATAATATACTTGTACTACATCCTCGAACAAGTCAAGAATGATATCACTAAAATAATATACATGCACTTTCAAGTAGGGGTGAAAACGATGAGGATGCGAAACGGATGTGTCAGTATCCGAATTCAATTTTTTTTTTCTCGAATCCGAATTCGATCGAATTTATGTGGAAGGGATCCGAATTCGGATTCGAATTCGAATAAATTCGCATCCGAATCAAGTTTAAAATCCATCTGAATTAGGATATCTGAATTCGTTAAAAATCCGAGTAGACTTAAAAATATTTTTGATTGATCTAAAAACAAGAATAAATTTCAGCACTTTATTTTTTGCCTACATGAAAAAATTATTAAATATAATATAAATAAGATAATTTAATTCATATATATTATATTATTTATTTATATGTGCATATAAAATACGAAGCGGATATTATTCGAATCAGATGTACTAATATCCATATTCGCTTCGTTTTTACGGATGTTTATATCCGAATACAAATTCGGTTGCAATTTTGTTTTTCTCGGATAAATTTTCTGATTTCGAATACGGAATCAGTCGACTTGATGGATTTCGGACACAAAGTTTCACCCCTACTTTCAAGCACTATCGCTTTCTCTGACCTTTCTAAGAGCATCAGCTATCATGACCTAGGTCATGCACACACTTTTTCTTTCTGTCACATCATCATGACCAACACTCTTTTTTCTTCACTATTCACCAATTTACCGTACCTACACACTCTCTTTCCTCCATATGTTTAAAACAAACAAAACAAAACCAAAAACATAAACAAAACATTTTAAAAAAACCAGTGACCGACCTACCCCATGACCAGGTCGCTCCAGTGACCTGGTCGATGATCCGGTCGATGGATGATCGGGTCATCCTCCCCAATGACCAGGTCGGTCACGATGGTCTAACAACCTACAACTGTGAAAAGCTCATCATTATCTCCCTTTACAAATATCATTAAGGTAGCCATCACCACATGTCCACTTGAACTTCGCTATCGCTTAATTTCCTTCTAATAAATCCTTTCTTGCCTAAACATAAACAACACCATCATATATTAAGTAAAGGATCATTTTAGCATATATGCTGTTAAGATTAACAAATGTAACGAGACTCGTGAAGCTAGTCAAAATATAAATTCACTTGAAAGGAGAATGGAAAATCAAGGTTGTTGATGAGCCTAATTTAATCTAGGTGAGAAACAACACCCACCAACTATAATCCAAACCCAAAACGACGATAATAGACTTGCTTTCGAATTTTTTTTCTTTTCATTTTTCATAACAAAAGAAGAGTTACAGTTTCATCTCTGAGAAAGCATTGACAAAAAAATTCACAACCTCAATGTGTTGGACTATTGAATATTGGGTTTGAGCATAAAAGATTCTCCGACACTCTTTAATCACACATTAGGATTTCTGAAGCGACGAAATGTTTATGTACCTTGGTTTCTTATATCTTTTTAAGAGGAAAAAAGAGAGGTGAAGAGAATGTGCATGTCTAGTCAAGTTGAATCTAGTGTAAGTGGTCTATTCTTTATTTGAATTCAATTTTGTTATCTTATATTGCCATCGACGAAAAAATGGTTTAAAAAGAAAGATTCCTTTCGGTTACGAGAGTTTAACATATTTGCATATATATAAAAGATCACGTTCTCAACTCGCAAGTGCAAAGATACATTTTTCCCTACGAAACCACTATCTCTCTAGTTTTCTTGCATTCTCAGTGATCCTTTTTATGAGTTTTTGATCTCCTCTCGTGATTTGTCATTGTCAAAGTATGCGGGCCGTTCTATCCCAGGAGAATCGTTTGCATTAACACACCGGTACGTGGGGTAATAATTTTTCTACAGGGAGTCTAACAATGACAATCCAGTCGAGGTGTTTTATGTTTCTACTTGTGTTTGCTTTTGTTGTTTTATTGTCATGAGTTTATTCGTTGGCTTTAGTTGGATTGAACTTTGTATGTTAATCGACATATGTATAACATGCTCGTATTTATATTAACAACAAATTGGACATCATAATATCCGAACATGCATATTTACCTCTTCTGAATACTAAATCATAACTTATAATCCTATTTTTGCCAAACAAAACCCTTCAAAAGGTAAAACCCACAGCATAAAGTCTGACCTTAACGACATATAAGAGGTACATCAGAAGGGGTGAATCATATTTGTATAAACATCTAGGTTCGATGAAGCCTGGGGTTTAAGGTCAAAATGAGACCAAATTCTTCATTTTGGATATGTAAACAATATAACAAATCCGATGTTTAAATTAAGTTGACGATCTAAACTACTCAAAGGCAACATCAAATTCAATTCTCAGCGCATATAAGTCTCTCCATAGTCTAAACTTTTTGAACCTCGAATCAGATAAGTCAATAAATAGATCTCATTTAAAGAAACGTTCTCGCATACCTTGACAAACCGATCGATCGACCCACCCTTTGCGTCTACATGACTGACGAAACCGACTTCCAAATCGATCGAAGACGATTTCGATCCTACTTCTCCTTCTCTCTCTCCCTTCCCTCAACCAGATCTAACCCTCTATGATATTCTTTTGCTTCCTTTCTTTGACCAATTATGCTTGTTCTTAATATAAATAAACATGACACCCACATATGAAATCACAATTCACAGACCCACTAGGTCACCACCACTCTCAGAAGTACAGCTAATGTTGCTTCGAATTTAATATTGTTAATTTTCAAAAGATGCTATCAGATTAATTAAAATTCGACAAGTCCTTTCGTTTTGTCAATGTACTTATATCTATTAGTTTGTATGTACATTGCACAAGCTAAAGCATGTACCTTAATTTTTGACAGAATTTTATGAAAACATTTTATGATTTGAAAACACATACGGTAATCAAGACAAATCTCTTGATTTTTTACATGCAAAATAGACGATTTCAAACATGCAACTCTTCCTTAAGAGGGTGATAATAAATGTTTTTATTTGGCAGTGAATAATTAATTAGCATGCACCGGGCACACAAACACTTCAGATATTTGACAAGTGAAACTGTAAATGTAGTTAACTTTCAAGATGTTTTACTCAAAGATTTCAAAGTGTTTAAATTTTCCTCTTAGATAAATTAATATCACATTTAGGTGCACGAACAGTAGAGGGTCAATAACCACAACCATTTAACTAATGACAATAAGGACTGAGCAAACAAATAGTGCAGCACAACAATTAGGGATGTAAATGAGTCGGATTTTATCTGTCCCGTCTAATGCGGGTAGCAGGCAAAAAATGTTTCTCGCCAACCTGCCACCTGCATAACCCGCCTAATAAGTGGGGCGGGTTGCAGTTGTCTTGCTACCCGCCCCCATAACCCGCAACCCACGTAATCAAATATATTATTAATTTTTTATATACCAAAATCATTTTAATGTTTCTGTTCTACCCATAACCATTAACTTACCGTACCAAGTCACTACTCAATACTCACCAAACGTCTAATTTTTTACTCACTAAATATTCAATTTTTCAAAAAATACAATTAATGATTACTATTTCTCAAGTTTCTCAAACAATACTATTTCTCAACTCCTCCAAGGCGAGGGCGTCCCAGCCAGACGCCCCATCCTTGGGGGCGACGCCTCTCTAAGCTGTCGTGCCCAAGGTGGGGGCGTCACAACCAGATACCCTAATTTTTTTAAAATTTATTTATGTTGTATTATTTTAAATTATTTCAGGTTCCGTTGCAAAATTTCGGTGGTGATGGAGTAGATTACAGTGAGTTTTTTTGATAGTAAACAAGTATTTCCAACAATCGAGGACACGTGTAAATGAGCGAAACAATTTGCCATCGGAGCCAGATTTTTTTTTGGTGATATCATCCTACAAATTAAAAGCAGATAATCAGACGGATTGTTAACTGAGATGCAATCGCAGAAATGAAATGAGTTCTCGTGATTTAGATATTGCACTACGGAAGAACACGAAAAAAAGTTGCGATTGTCATTTTTTGATAAAGGTAGTCGAGAGACGGGATCGTGATGGATGAGTCGTAGTTTCTAATAGTACTCATGGGCAGCACAACCACAGACTTACAGTTTATCCAAAGGGTCTCTGACAGATCAACGGTCTTAGTTCTGGGGCTAAAAAAATTGTTCGTGATATGACTGAGGCACAAGCGAGACCACATAACATCTTGTTTTCAGTAAAGGAGAAATTCCCGGATGATAATCCCAATCAGAGAAACATTTATAACTTCAGAGAGTACATGAGGATGACGAAATCTGAAGACAAGAATCTCGCTCAGCAGTTTTTGAATCAGGCGGTTTAGTATGAGTACTTACATTGCATTATGGCGGATGAAAAAACTAATATCCTCACTCATGTATTTTTGGCACATCCGACGTCAGTTCAGTTGTTGCGCACATATCCTTTCGTAATCTGCATGGATTCGGCATATAAAGCGAACAAGTACAAGATACCTTTGTACGAGATGGTTGGGGTGACTCCAACAAACATGAACTTCCTCGTCGACTATGCAGTTATGAAGGATGAGACTGAGTCTAGTTACCGGTGGGTGTTGGAGAAATTACGAGATCTGTTATTGGATATTGTGCAGCCCGAATGCAATAATAACGGACTGGGAGTTAGGCCTGATGCAACCAGTGGGAGATGTTTTTCCTGAATCTGCTCATTTATTCTGCACCTGACATATCAACAAAGACGTGTACAACTATGCATACCACGTAATCGGCAAGAACAAGAAGTTTCCAGACAATTTGAAGTGTGTAAAGTGGAGGAAAGTCATGCTTTCTGCTTCACAGACTGAGTACGATAAAGCAGTTCGTAATCTAAAAGATACTTTTCAGGCTTGGCCAGTTCTCATGGAGTATCTGGAAGACACGTGGTTAGTGCATAAAGAAAAATTTGTGTTGCATTGTACGAATAAAGTCATTTATTTCAGCAACCCTACGAACTGAAGGGTGGAAAACACTCATTCGGCTCTGAAAGAGTGGATCACTACATCGACTGCAGCTCTGAACACCCTTTTCGATCGCGTGAACGCGGCTATTGAAATGCAGCTGACGAATATTAAGAAATTTCTTGAAGAGTCAAGATGTCGAAATTTGACTAACTACATAGGTGCTTTGTATCTGTATATAAATGGTCGAGTTTCGCATCACTGTCTGTCATTATTGAGTCAAAAGTTGAAGAGAATGCAAGACTTAAGCAATCAAATTGAATATCGTTGTGGGTGTGTGCTTTTCTGACATCACATGAGATTTCTTGTGCATGTACCATGCACGATTGTATTGAGTCAGGTGATGGAATTTATTTAGAGTAGATTCATCCATTCTGGAAAACACTTGTCATTGGAAAATGAGTCCAGATGTCAGAGTTTGTGGATCAGACAACACAAGACGTCGAGCACTTTCGGAAGCTCGTTGATGAGATTTCGGGGAGCGACCCTGTAGTAATTTGTAGTGTCTATCATATTTTATACTCACAGTTACACCCAGATCAATCAAACTATCAAGAACCCGCTGAAAATACTAAGGTACGAGGTCGACCAAGGGGAAAGTCGACACGTCAGGATATGAGTGCCTTTGAGTATGCTGAGCAAGGTCGTGGTTGGTCTTCCAGTAGTGAGATCAGGGGTCGTGGTCGGTCTTCCAATTCGTCTCGATCATCTATAACCACGGGTGCAAGATCTGGTATGACGATATCTTTGTTGTTACTATTACTACTTAGTTGTTTGTTGATATTAATATTATAACTTTCCTATTTTTCCATCTTATAGTGTCTGGACGGATTGACGTCGATAACTTCCCATATGTTGATAGACTGTCAGGAATCATTTTACCATTTCTAGAGAGGTGGAATGACGTACGTGCTGATGACAACTGTGGATTTCGATGTGTTGCCGATGTCTTCCATGGTGGTCAAGACAATTGGTTGTATGTCCGTCGTGCGATTTCTAATGAGATAGGTGTGCATCCTATTTATGAACATGTCTATTACGACAATGTGGTACATGCTCGTCAACGAAATGATTGGGGCGGGAGACCTTGTGATGAGGATCACTACATGGAGGTTTGGGCTGACTTGTTCACGATTGCCAATTTTTACTTGTGTGCAGCTATATATTTCTCAGTGGGAACAGATGGTTTGTTGTATCCGTGTCTTATTGTGCTACATTGGGAGAGTTCGTATTCCATGACGAAGTCATTCATAGAGTTGGTCATTGCTCATTTAGGGAATTACAGACATTTTATTCGCTTGAAATTAGCTGAGTGATTCCCAGTACCTCCTATAGCGACCATGTGGTTTCAAATGCGAGATGAGAGTGTTGCTGGATGGGAGGAAGTGTACGAAAGTAGGAGAGCGTATCCGGTTACGTAGTACATTTTGATTGTAATTTGTAATGCATTTGTAATGTATAATATATCGACGATTATATCGTGTATTTGTATTTATATCGTGTTGTTCTTTTATCAGATTTTAAATTTAATTTACATTACATATACCAAACATGTCTATGATATGCTCATGAGAAATAAGTACTAAAAATACGACAGAGAAACAAATAGGGAGAAAATATGTTCATTAGAAATAAATAATAAAAGTACAACAGATAAGCAAATACCAACAAATGTAGTTACAGTTCAACATATAATAAAATAAATAATGTGCACGCCAACTACAACTTATCATCCGAATCCTGGTCCGAAATGCCCAACTGACTGTTCCACTCCTCAATGAGGTCATCCTAATCTGTACCTGCATCTCTCGTCTCCTCGTTCAGCATCCGGTCCCTGTGTCGCAAGAACGACTGCGTAACCCGTATCGCCCTACTCACCCACTGTATGTAACATAAAAATTAGCATACATTAACAATAAAAAAATATACATTACAAATTAAAATTAAATTAGATAAACTTACTGCATCGCCACATGTTATATCCAGTGGTCTCTCCGGTCTCGGGACGGTACCGCGTACGATAACTGAATGCGAGCACCTACCGAACCACTGCAAATAATCTGCATTACAAGTGGAGGGGTTGAGGCTGTAGGATTTCATGTTTAATTATGCATGTATATTTTTTGAATTTTTATGCATAATAAGGATCAATTACAATTTTCTACGATTTATTTCATGCATACA
Organism: Triglochin maritima; assembly: GCA_963682175.1. Taxonomy (NCBI): domain Eukaryota; kingdom Viridiplantae; phylum Streptophyta; class Magnoliopsida; order Alismatales; family Juncaginaceae; genus Triglochin; species Triglochin maritima. The sequence goes on from OY821786.1 coordinate 34,200,064, forward strand.
TCGGTTTGTTTTAATATCTAGTTTCAAAAACTCATTAAAACAAACATGGGCTCCGAAATTCATACCTAGAAGTTCTCAAAAACTTCTTGAAGATTCGGAGACGTTGGGGATGCTTCTCGCCGCGCCGGATGCCTCCGAGTATTAACCAAACTCTAAACAAGATCGGAGAGAGGGAAGCTAGTCTCTCAATCTCCGATAGGGTTTAGAATCTAATTACTAACCCCTCTTTAATTCCCTTGAGAAAATGATCTCTTAAGAACTAAAAATAAACTTAAGAATTAAGGGATTTTCGTGGAGAATTATGGAGAGAGAATTTTTGCACAAGAAATAATGAATTGATTAATTGGGGTAATGAGATAAGCATGTATTTATAAGCTCTCTCCAAATTACCTATTCATGTGCAACCCATTGCCCATGATCTCATGCAAAATTCCATCTAACCATCCATTATTTGCTATAACCACTGCAAATAATCTTTTGACTAACTATCTTCTCCAACAAAAGTTGTACTTAACCAACCAATGCCTTTACACTACGCTCATTGATAGCTTAAGACACTAATCTAATTAAGCATTCCTTAAGTGATTGGATATAAGTCTCATATCAAAGGACCGAAGACACAGTAAAATATTAATGACACAGAAACACATTTCTATAATATTTTACTTATTAGGTCTATTCAGTATACAAAAGTAATATTTTCCTCTTTTGTATACCCGTGTCGTCACTCACTTGTAGAGCTACAATGATCTATGACTAACACGACAATCTTAACTCGGTAATTAATGTCCCATGTTAATTACCATGATTGCGAATATCTTTTGTTTTATGTAAACCAATATCTTTTAGAGCCCTACGGTTAAGGACCAAGAGCCTCTTCCTTAACACTTCTAAAAGACGAATAACATAAACAAGGAACAAAATGATTTCTCATTCAATTCATAATAATTGACATTTAAAAGTAAAACTTTTAGAACACATTCCCTTCAGAGGCTACGTCTCAGATCATCCAGGTGAAGTTGGCATACTCTCAAAAATGTCCTCCAAACCGATTCCGCACTCGAAATGTTGTGCCTGACATCGTACGTCGTCGCAATCGCAAACTGCACTATATGCTCGGGCGTCGGGATGTTAACCGGGATCACCTGAACATACCCTAACTGACGCAAGGTGAGATCTGGTAAATAAGGCTCTGTGATATCCCGATAACGAATAACGCCCATAAATGTAGTCTTCGGCACAGCTACAGCAAGCTCAGGACTGTACGACAACCACTCCACTTAAACGTTCAAACATTAATAATAATAAACTTAAAATTTAAATAAACGTGAATGATATATAATTTTATACCTGCGATGCAGTCATCTGATCTAGCTGTCTACAAATGGAATGGAGTCGTCCCTCACTCCTATCCTCGGTCTGGACAGCCCATATACGCGAACAATGATGCCCTTCCTTAATGATCTCCCGCTCCTGATGCCGGCGGAAAGGAGGAAAATACTCATAAATCCAAGCTTGCAGCATCGTAAGACAACCCGTAATGCCAGAACAATCAGCACGGCTCGCTATCCCCAATTGGCGATACAAATATGCCAACGTCGTCGACCCCTATGAGTACTGACCAATGATATCTGAGTCCCTCGCCTCCAATAGGTCGTGTGGTCTGACTCTACAACTGCTCTTGTCGACAAATAAGACGCAACCTAGCAGTAAGAAGAGGTAGGCAGTCATCTACGTATCCTCAGTCCATGGTGGTCGTCCCCGTCTGCAACAGCCGTCTACAGCGTCGATGCTAACACCACTGCCACTCCAAAATGAGCTATCCCGCCCAAGACCATCAACATTGACCCTGAGCAACTCTGATACATAAATCTTTAGCTCGGGCGTCGATGCCTGAGCACTGACCATATGACCCTCAACAGAAATGTGCAGAATTTGGAAGACGTCTTGTAACATGATCGTCATCTCTCCGAAAGGCAAGTGAAAAGTGTTGGTGTCATGCTGCCACCGCTCCACAAAGGCCGAAATAAATGATATGTCAAGGCAGGAGAACATGTTGTAAGGCAAGTAACGCAATCCACTATCACTAATGGTCGTTGTCATATCATCAGCCATCCCTAAACGCCAAACCTACAATGTAGTACAGGCTCTGTGCCGATTAAGGGCACTTCAGAACCTTCCGATCCTCGCCCTCCCAAATGCGTCTGGCGATGTGGCCTCCGAAACTCAGAATGATGCTGTCATCTAAAGGACCACTGGGCATCACACCAATCACGATCCAAGAATCGTCCTCAACCCTCTTCTTCTTCTTCTGCACTCGGGCATCTACAGTGCACGAACTCGAATCACCGGTTACAAACGGGCCACCTCGACCCTTCCGAATGACCCACTCAGTCGAAGAAGGACTACCATGTCTCCCCCGTCCTCTACCATACTGCTGTCTTGCCTCCTCCTGTGGCTCCAAGTCATACCGACCCTCATCGTCACTCTCGTTGTGACTCTCCACCTCATCTGAATCATCATTGTCGTCAAAAGAATCCTCACGTCTCTGACGACAACGTAAAATCTCTCTCTTTCTTTCTTTCTTTCTCTCTCTCCTTACTGAGGCAGAAATACCCCATGTACGTGGATGACGGGGACCTGACTCATGAACTAAACTATATACAACGCGTAAGGGAACTGATTTCCATTTTCCTCCACGGTAACCCGATGACTATTAATTCAATTTTAGAAATAAAATTTCATTAATGGATTTAAATTACTTAATTTACAAATTGATCATGAAACTAATTATAATAATTAAACAATTTAACTAATTACTCAACTAATTTAACTAATTATTAACTTAATAATCAATTTATTTAGCAATTATCACAAATTATAATGAATTTAAATAATAAAAATAATTATTTATTAAAAAAATGGAGAGGCGTCTGCCGGAGACACCCCTGCTAGGGAGGGGGTGTCTGACGGAGCCGCCTCCCCCAGGGGGGGGGGGGGGCTCCGACAGACGCCGCCCCCTATTGGGGTCGGGCGTCTGCTGGAGCCGCCCCCCAACAGGTTACCATTTTCTCTCTCACTCACTCGTCTCTCTCCCTCAGTTGTAGCTCCGGCAGAAGGACGATCTCCGACGAGTTGGGGTGATCAAAACGTGGTGGCCGTGTTGCGAGGTGAGTCGGTTCTCAAGCCAACTCATCTCATTTGCATTTCCTTTCCTTTCTCTCTCAAATCCGTCTCTCTTTCAGTTGTTGGTGGTTGGTGTGGTGATCAACGAAGGCGAAGGAGTTGTTGTGGATCGACGAGGTGGTGTGATCGTTAATCGAGCGAGAAGTTTTTCGGAAATCATGTTTTGGAGAGAAGTGCTCGTGGAAGCGCCGTCTAAGTTCTTCAAAGGTTTCTTCAAATCTTCACGGTATGTCAAACTTGTTGTTGTAGCTCACTTATATTTTTGAGTATTTGGGAAGTCGACGGTAGGCCGAAATGCTCGTTGCAGGTAACGTGCAGCAGTTTATCTGCTGGATCAGTCGACCGGTTGGTGCAACGGTCGACTGTTCCTAGTGAGATGTTGAGTTTCTGCCTCACGCTGGTTGAACAATGCCTCTGGGTGGTCGACCGGTGGTGCGTTAAAGGCAAGACCTGTTTGTTTCCGGTCGGATGGGCCCCCTTGCCGTTTGACCGTGTGCACTATTGTAGGTCGGTTGGAGGCATTGACCATCTAAATGGTTGACCGCCCGTTGACTCGTTCGACCGATGACTTAAGTTAACTTAATGTTGGTTCGACCGATGGTGGTTCGGTCAACCAGTGTTGTTTGGATTTGTTGGAGGTTTTACTGGTTGTTTGCGGTCGACCGAGTGTTCTTGATGGTTCGACCAGTTAATATTGTTGAGCGATGAAGATCTTACTAGAGATTTCCGGTCGAACGAGACCCCTTTGTTGTTCGACCGATTGATAGTTGTGTTCGTTGAACCTGGGAGGTGACCTTCTAAACGGTTGATCGGTCCCTGACTTTGGTTCGACCAAACGTGGTGTTGTTGGTGGGAGGTGTTCGACCGATGGAGTGCCGGTCGAGGCACTTGCTTGGTTTTGATGAGATCGGTCGACCGGGACTGTCGGTTCGGTCGACCGTTATTGCTCTATTTTGCACATGTGAGGTGCATTTTGTGTGATCGTCCTTGTGAGACGAGTTGTGGTGTCGATGTTCAAGTGTGCTTGGTGAGAACGGGTGTTGCGGTAGTTGGGTGAAAAAGCCCTGGAGTCCCGTAACTTTTTGTGAGAGCTGTGGTTGGGTGAAAAAGCCCTGGAGCCCAGCTGGTCTGTTGCAGTGGTTGGGTGAAAAAGTCGTGGAGCCTCATAACTGTTTGTGAGAACTGTGGTTTGGTGAAAAAGCTATGGAACCCAACTAGTCTTTGCGGGGTCTGGTGAAAAAGCCCTGGAGCTCCGTAGTGCGTTCAGGTTGGGTGAAAGAGCCTTGGAGCCTGAGCAATGACCGCGTGATAAGGGTTGGGTGAAAAAGCCCTGGAGCCCTGTTCTTGTCGTGATAGTTGTGGTTGGGTGAAAAAGCCCTGAAGCCCAGCTTGACGACGTTTAGTGTTGCTGTGGTTGGGTGGAAAAGCCCTTAAGCCATCCTTGTTTTATGCTTTTCTTTGTGGATAGAATTGCATGCTAGAGTGTGTTAGTTTCATACGTTGTTAGAGTTTTGGCATACAGGGTTTCTTTTCTGTAAACTCAGGCATTATTGCATGTTTACCTTTCACGTCGTGACCGACGTTAGGGGGTGAGGACCGGGGAGAGGCGTGCCGCTACCAGATCTTGTTTTCTCTCATTTTGAGGTCGGAGTGATTACATGTAGATTTTGTATGGTCTTTTGATGTAATCACACTTTTGAATACTCGGTTATATATTATATATATGTTCGTGCACCTGTTTTCTTGTATCTTGAGTTATATCCTCTGGTTGATTGTATGTTATAAAAAAATTAAATTTTTCCGCTGTTTCAGGATGTTACATCATGTTAATTAATAAGTGTAATCTAGAAAACACCCAAAAAAAACTATAAATGTTTACCGACAAGCAATCAAACACTACGACATCTGCCATCTCTCTTCGAAAAAACCTTGAAGAACAAGTTGATAAAAGAAACATTCATACCTCTGCAGCCATGATTTACTTCAAGCCCGTATCCAAATCTCTTTCACAGAACGTTGGTATAGAAGCTTCCCTAGAAAGAAGAAGACCTACTAAAGCAATATTTCTCTCTAGATAAATTACTTTTGTTTTGTTTAATTTATTCTACTCAAACCTACGTTACTGTAGTTCAATATTTAGTCTTGACTCTTAAATGATCCAAGATTAAGATCTGCTGGCTTGGGTACAGGAGAGTTTTAGAGGCACACCTGATGAGGCTTCCCTTTGATTTAGTTTTAAACCAAATGTAAAACATTCAATTTAACCCGAGAAACTACAAAATTCTACATTAAATACTTTGTGCTCTTCTTCCTCCACAAATCTCACACCAACACCAACACCAACACCAACACCATATCACTCTCTCTCTCTCTCTCTCTCTCTCTCTCTCTATCTATCTATCTATCTATCTATGTCTCCTCTTCTGCTTCACCACGTTGACTTTCTTGTCGTTGGCCGGTGGGTTCTCCTAGTTAGTTAGATTACCTAAAGTTGTAGTTCAGCATCAAACCCATTTTCTTACATTTATGGAGATTGATTCAAGGGAAAAAACATCACTCATGAGACAAGGTTGGAGTCCATTGAATCACACTTTCACGATAAGTGACATTCGGTATTTCAAGTACGAGAAGATTATCAAATTATTATTTCCATTGGTATTCAGTCGAGATTATATCCTGGCAAACGTCAGTCTTCCCATTTAGGTGTCTCAAACTTTCTTGGTACGCATACTAAGACCATGAAAGTGTAGGTTTAGGATTTCAAACCCTTCAAATTGTTTAGGATGACATACTTAAGTCCATATTACTAAATTCTTGATTTTACCGTACTCCATTGAGTTATATTTTCAATAAGAAATTTCTTTGAATTTTATTAATTTGTTTACGCATTCTAGCGAGAAGGTTTGTAAAGCCAACTTGGTGGGCCGTAAGGGGGTAGCGATTGATTTTATCACAGTCAACCTTCCACTAAGGATAGTTATCTCATCTTCCAGTTTCCGGTCTTCTTTTTTCTTTCATTTTCCCACTATCGATTTTCATGTCATGACCTAACATTAATGATTGGCCGACAAGAATTAACGGTGTGATTTATTTGCAGAAAAAACCATACAAAAAATGGATAATTCTTTTCATCGGAGGAAGTGTTTTTTTGTCTACTATATTATCCACCCATAAAGATCCAAATCATTAAAATGAGACCGTTGGATTCGATTAATTATCTTGACTATCTCAAATTCTCAAGGCAAAGAATGTTGTGGTTGAGTATCCCAAGACAATAGATTTTCAAATTTTCAAATTGAACCAGTACAACTATAAATGTTAAGTAAGGTTAGGTCTCGGCATTCGACTCGAAAAAAGACCGACTCCGATTTAACTTGAAAATGAAAGATTTGGATGAAAGATAATTTTTTTCTTCCGACTTGTTTGGTAAACGAGTAAACTCGAACTCGAAAAAATTAAGTCTCGAGTCGGAAACTCGAATTGAATTTTTTTATTATTCGGTTTATATTTAGCTTGAAAACGAAAGATTTCCACTACCTTTAGATTTCGTTGACATATTGTTACACTTGTTAATAAAATTAAATCTGAATTCCAAATTAAAAATTCAAATCGTAGAACTTGATTTACAAAACATGTATATTAAGGATATCAAAAATTATAAATTTTGGAATAAATTTTACATAATATCTAAAGATTTAAAAATAAACGCACTATATTTACTAAAAAATTGATTATCAGAATTTATTATTTTATTTTCAATTTGATTTTACCGACGAAAGACCTGCACACTCAGCTGAATCCCGAGGTCCAGACTCCAGATGGGTAAGTTATGCGAACCCCATTCATCTTCCGTCACCAAAAGTCCCAAAACACCAAACCCCTCCGCCTCCTCTCGGCCATGTCCCGCCGGGCCTTCCAGCTGCGAGTCGACCCTCTAACCGGCACCTCCGAGTGGGTCGTGGTCGAGGACGGCCCGTCGGACGAAACCCCCGGCCGGAACAGCCCTAAATTCCTCCTCGCCAACACTTCCTACCTCGACATGCTCAACGACTCCTCCCGCAACAACGCTTTCCACCAAGCCATTAAGACCACCGTTGCTGGACCGTCTCGCGTACTCGATATCGGGTGGATGTTCTAACCTAACCTTTTGTGGTTGCTTTAGTTGATTTTTTCAGTTGGTGAAATGTGGAGTTTGGATTAGGTTTTAGTAGACTTCATGGTTGTGGTTTTGGAGTTGTGGCAGCGATCTCGGTACCGAGTGGATGTTTAACTTTCGGTGGTTGCTTTAATTGATTTTTGGGTTGTTTTGGTGAAATGTGGACTTTGTACTGATAAAAAAATAAAAAAAGTGGAGTTTGTGAAGTTAAGGTTTTGGAGTTTGAACTTTTGTTTTGGGTTTAGTGGAATTGATTATTGATTATTGCCGTATTCTCTATATCGGGTAAATGTTCTAACTTTCGGTGGTTGCTTTAATTGACTTGTAGGTTGGCGAAATGTGGAGTTTGTTATGTTAGGGTTTGGAGTTTGAGCTTTTGTTTGGGGTTTAGTGGAACTGATGGTTGTGGTTTTAGAGTTGTCGCTGGACGGGCTGCGTTCTCAGCATCGGGTAGATGTTCTAACTTTCAGTGATTGCTTTCTGTGATTTTTTGGTTGTTTTGACGAAATGTGGAGTTGTGGTCGATATGTGGAGTTGAGATGTTAAGGTTTTGGATATGTGGTATGGAGTTTTGGATATGTGGAGTTCAAATAAATAACCCCCTTAACCCCTTGGATACGTGGAGTTGAGATCTTACGGTTTTGGTTGGTGCTAGTTGGGGAGCAGGGGGTGTTGGAGTTTGAGCTTTTGTTTAGATTATAGTGGAATTGATGGTTATGGTTTTAGATTGAAAAGAGCCGCATTCTCGATATTGGGTAGATGTTCCGACTCTCGGTGGTTCTTCTCTGTAATTTTTCAGAGTTTTGATGGAATGTGGAGTTGAGAACTTGATATGTTAGGGTTTTGGCCAGTGTAGGTAGAATTGAGGGGTTTGGAGTTTGAGCTTTTGTTAAGGTTTTAGTGGAATTTTTAGTTGTTTTACAGTTGTCACTGGACCACACCACGTTCTCGGTTTCGGGTAGATGTTCTAACTTTCGGTGGTTACTTTCTGTGATTTTCAATTGTTTAGATGGAATGTGGGGTTGAGATGTTAAGGTTTTGGTCAGTGCTGGTTGAATTGAGGGGCTGGAGTTTGGACTTTTGCTTAGGTTTGAACTTGGTTGGTTCAGGTTGGATTGAGGGGTTAAAGTTTGATTTTTTAAAATAATATTTTCGTTCTTTTCCCCCTGTTTTTAGTGGAACCAAAAGGTTGGTGTTTTAGAATTGCTTATAGGGAAAATGATGGAACTTTCGGTTGAAATGGGAGATTAAGCTACTATGTCTTTTTGAAGGAATTTGGTGGAACCGTGGAATATAGGAACGAGAGGTTGAAGTCTGTTTTTGTTTGTTTTGTGTTCTGTGAGGTTTTTCAGTACTGATAATTTAAAATTGTAATAATTGTATGGGGTTTTCTTTGATTTGAAAATGAAAAAAATTAGTGGTTTTTGGAATGCAGGGCAGGAACAGGGTTGCTTTCCATGATGGCAGTTCGTGCAATGGAACAAAATGGTGGAGGTGGTGGCACAGTCACAGCATTTGAGTCGTATCTTCCCATGGGGAAGCTATTGAGGAAGGTGTTGCGAGCTAATGGGTTTGAGAATAGAGTGAAGGTTGTTCACAAGCGCTCCGATGAAGTTGGAGTTGGAGTTGACATTGATCGTCGTGCAAATGTTTTGGTAAGTTGTGTTTATCATGTGCTTTCGTAATTTGATTGCTATTTTGCATTGTGGATCCATTCATGTTAACCCATCATGGCAATGTGGAGCGAACTTGTGGATAGGAAATCAAATTCAATTTTTGTCAATTATTAACAACAATTAGTATTTGTGATACATCTGGTAGAACATGAAAAAATAAAGCGTTAGGGACAATCTTTGGTCAAATCTATACGCGGCTTTGTTTGGATTTTGATACCTAGAATCCACCCATACACTTTCCCGAAACACGTAAAACATGACATACATGATACATGAAACACATCAAAGAGGGATCACACGCACATAAACCATAAAGAAGATTGACGTAGAATTCCCACCCAACTTGAGATTGGGAAATCACAAGTCTACACCACAAAGGAGAATCCACTATTTGAGAAAGGACTATAGGAGAAATCTCTCTTCTTGACTTCACCCGACTTATCTTTCAGCATCTCAACCTTCAACCAACCCTAGCCTTCAAATAGGTTTGTCGTAATATGTTTCATTAATTAACAGTTTGAAATGTTCACAAAATCTCACAACACACTGCACCCCCCGGGGTAGCTCAACTGGTGAAGGGAGTAGTTACGCACCCATGAGGTCACAAGTTTGATCCTCAGCAGTGACATTGGGTAAAATACGCTTGGTGAAAATGGTGTGAACCACCTCCATTTTGGAACCGCAGCCCACCTGCCCCAATGTAGGGGTGGGTGCTGACTGCTGAGAAATTTTGGGTCATAAAAAAAGTTAATTTTTGAAAATTTCCTCCAATCAATTTACCACCTTTGTTCAATTATTCTGGCTTATTTCTTACTGGTGCTGCTACCATGCTGCTGAACAGTTTGAACACGAATGCAGGTTTCTGAAATACTAGATTCGGAACTATTGGGTGAAGGACTAATACCAACACTTCAGCATGCACATGATGTATTACTAGTTGAAAATCCGCGGACTGTTCCTTTTCGTGCAACCATATATGGTCAGGTATTTAGTGCCAAACTTTCTCTTTTGCACCTATTACTAATTTGAAATTTCCTACTCTGCTGAGAAAGGAGAAAATATTTAACATTTTTCATTTGACTACCAAAAATAGTAAAGCCAGTACTTACTAGCTGCTTTTTAACAATAAAAGAGGCGGATTTGCTGCATCTTTCATCCCACAGAAAGTAAGCAGATTTGATGTTAGCTGAAAAGACCTTTCAAGTTCATTGAACAATGTCCACAAGGCATGACAGATATTTTATTTGGGCAACCTTTTGCAATTTTCAAGTATCTATTGCAATTAGGAATTTGTATTACTTTTACCCAGGGCAAAGGGAAAATAATGTTGGCATGGTGCTTCTATACAGAACAGAGTAGCGTGAAGAATGAATAAATCATAATAAAAAATCAACAACGATTTTCAAATTTGAATTGGAGAAATTGTTTTCATAGTGTAATCACCCTTTTGCATGCTCTGTTATAACTAGTGATGCACTTGAATACTTTTTATGTTCAGCTTGTTGAAAGCACATTCTTATGGAAGCTGCATGATTTATACAGCTGTGAGGTCGAAGCATCAGATGAGATACACCTAGCACCATCTCAACAGGATATTCGAATATCTGTTGGACTAAAGCAACATGCAATGCATTGCAGTCCTTTGCTTAAAGAGATTAAATTGGTATGTGAATCTTTAAACTCTATAAGGTACTTGGTGTTGTTGGTTAGTTAAAAGTTTCTTGCTTGGTTCCTAACATAACTTCATCCAGCTTTCAGAACCTTTCGGGATTTTTGAATTTGAATTTTCCAGAAGGCCAGCAAGTCAGAGAACAGTTGACCTGTACATCAAAACATCAAATGATGGAACCGCACATGCTATAGTTTCTTGGTAAATATACTTATTTTATTAGTTGGTTAAATTGTTAATTATAAGCTTTGAGTGATGCGACTACCATCTTTAATTTGATATTTTCAGGTGGGTGCTTCAGCTTGACAGCACCGGGTCTGTATTCTATTCAACTGCCCCACAGTGGTCTCAATTGTGTGACAGTGCAGGTCCAGCAAGTTATACTTCAGGTCTGTCTATGAAATCACATATTTTAGTTCTGTTTTAAGGATGGTATAGACTATAGTGTCATGTGTATCTGTTGACCACTGGATGTCTTCTAGGTTTGTTATTTCAAAGTTTATGTTATGATCTTCTGTATATTTATATAAAAATGATTATTACGTTTGTTGTTCTTTTGATCACATCATGAAGTGAAAGCGCAACTACTTCAAAATAGTCAGCTTACCTACACTTTCAGATTAGGTATCTATATGGACCTAACATGCACATTGCTTCATTTAGGGTATTCCACAGGCAAATTGGCATGTAGAGGGTGTTTTGTGTACTTAAGACATGGGGATAATAGAAAAATGCAATAGAATGTCTCTCTGTGTGTGGTGTTTTGGGGGTGGGGGGTAGTGCTATAGATTTCAGGTTCGTTTGGATATGCTTTTAGGAAAAAAAATTGGCCAAAATCTTGTACCTCTTAAAAGTTTAGTTCTAATGAGAGTTGATTCCGTAACTCTTGTTTGGGTGCAATGAGTTTTCGTTTGTTTACTGATTTTACTAAAAATACTGTCTCCTCCCCTACCCGCCCTTCTTCTGCCCTCTACCCCAACTCCTATACAGCTTTGAATTTCTTTTGCCATTTATTTCTAACTTCCATTTTTCTCATGATCATATTAAATAAATAATCACACATATACATATATATAGAAATAGATACACTTCATTTTCCTTTAGTTGCTTCAATACCCTCGTAGAGTTTTCTATTTACCACCCCTCCACAGTAAAAAAACATTATTACTTTGAGAACACAACAAAGAAATGGTATACCACTAAAGAACAGATCGAGGGAAAAAATGTGAAAAATCACAATGTTAGTGAGTCACAAGGCAATAGAGAAAAATTGACGTGTATGATATAAATGCAAAAAATCAAAGAAAAGTCCGGGTACACAAAAAGAGTAGTGAATGAATGGAGACACTAATTAGTTGATGATCAAATTATATAATGGTTTATTCCCCAATTCTACTACAAAATATTCATATGTTTTCTTAAATTGCAGCTGAGAGTAAAAATTGGTGCGATCATTGGAAGCAGTGTGTTTGGTTTATTCCTGGCAATGGAATTCCTGTAAGCAAGGGTGGTTCTGCTGCATGTGAAGCCATACAGGACATTACAAGCATCTCATTTCGTATGAAGAACTATACAAAAGCTGAAATGCCAACTTTGGCTGTTAGAGACTCTCAGATCCTGTTGCCACCAGAGAGAATTGGAATTTATGGAGACAAATGTTGGAGGAGATCCTTCATAACAGCAGCTAGAAATGCTGTAAGAATTTTCCTTTTGTCTTATAAGCTTTATTACATAGTAAAAGTACTTTGTAACAATGCCATTACATAAATCTAATTCAATAATTTTATTTGATAATCATGTTGATTTCTCCCCATTTATGCAAGTTTGTCTAGCACATTTTGTCAGGGTTAAGTTTAGAACTCTGTTGAACTCCTAGGAATGTGGTTTCATTTTGTCAGAGAAAAGGTAGGTTGAGATTGAGTTAGTGGATGTGTACGGTCTGGGATATGTAAGTAATACCTGTTGTTTGTAGTAGATGTCTTATATGTTAGAATGAAGAATGGGAAGTACCCCTACTTCTCATCCCCAATATCTTTTTTTCTTTACACTGCTCAAGGGGCGGTTCTCAAAAGAACCCAAATGATATGGAAGTCTACGCCTAAAGAACTATTATTAGTCTATTTCACCGCAAACAAGTTTTTAGCTCCTCGAAACATAGTTGTTTTAATGTCTCTGTTTTTTAAAATCTCGTATATCAAATATCACATTTTCATGCAGTATTTCTTTATCTTGTGGTTTTTTTAGTAGTGAATTTCTTTTATCTTGAGGTTGTGTACATCTGTTATTATTCATTACATAAATCTACACAAAAGATCTCTTTTCTTGCACTCCTCACTTAAATAGCTTCTGTGTCTCATTGCTACAGCTGCAGCAAAAAGATTCTCCGTTTTGCCTCATTACCGATGATAGTTTATTCTTGTCCATTGCAATCGCTCATCTGTCTAAGACAGCCCACATAGTGTCTGCGTTTCCGGGATTGCAAGAAAAGGCTTCTCTTTATCTAGAAAGTGTTGCTTCTGAAAATGATTTCTCAAATGGAAGGATACAAGTTCTTGGTAGAAAAGCCTCATGCCTGACTGCAGATGATTTCCGTGGGAGAAAGGTAGCAAGCCATTTCAATTTTTCATTAGATATATTGCTTCCAAAATTGACTTGTAGCTTATAAATGACTTGATATTTTTACTAATAGCTTATAAATGACTTGTTATTTTTACTAATGTGATTGGGATTTGATTTTCATGTTCCAGATCGATCTTTATATTGCAGAACCTTTTTATTATGGAAACGAAGGTGCACTCCCATGGCAAAATCTTCGCTTTTGGTAGGTATTAAGCATATAAAGGATTGGCAAATATTGGTGTCTGCTTTACTTCCTAAGTTTTAAGTATTTTGTTGACTGTTATAAACTAAATTAATTGCTGATTGGAAAATATGAAGGATTTGGAAATATTGGTGTCTCCAAATTTTTTTTAGAAATATAAATTAATTTGTGGTGATTAGATGCATATTCTGATGTTTGTTGATTGCATCAATTATGGACCACATGAAGCAATAATGTTGTTTATTGGTATTTGGGGACATGGGCTAAAGGAAGGAAAGGACCTTGGTTGATCCTTTCTTATCTAAAGGTGCGCTCATAATGCCGAGTAAGGGACTTCTAAAGGCATGTGCAATGTCGCTTCCTGTAAGTATCTTTCCATTTCGTCTACCAATGTACTCCAATAATTTGGTGCCAATTTTCTTCAATTTGAACTTGAACTTTCAAATGTAGGATTTGTGGAAAAGTCGTCGCAGTCTCAAGAAAATTGAGGGCTTTGATCATTCATCCTTGGATGAAATATTAGGAGCCTGTGGTGACATCCCTGCAACTACCGAAGCACCCTGCCTACCCTATTTTGTTTGGCAGTGTGGCATAGTTGAGGTAAGTCTTCTGTCCTGTTAGCTTAAAGAGACATTCCTTTTACCTACGAAGTTTGCAGTTCTGCGTGAAACTCAGATTACTCAGACCGTCTTATTTATCCTTCCATTCCTTCATTCCACTATTGATAATTTGTTCTGTTTCTTTCAGAAACTCAGTGAAGTATTTTCCATCATGGAGTTTGATTTCTCTGAACTCATACACCCATGCTTTGAAAGGACAACGGTATTCTGAATTCCCTGCAAGCTTTAGTCACTTATTTGGGCTTTATAAGTACTTCCCTGTGTTGATCATGATCCTGTAGAGTTAGTATTTGTCTGCAGAATATTCAGTATGGCTGTATGGGTACTATAAATTCTTAAGTATGTTTTTACATGTGCATTCAACTCGCAGTACAGTTTCATTTTTTTGAAGAGGCGTATTTTTGCATTAGCATATGAAAATGTTAACTGTATCTTTGAATCTGTTTTTAATGGAGCCGTTATGAAAAGCATTTTAAAGTAGTATAGTTTGAAACTATAACTGGCTACTAGGTGGCATATTAACATATGGAACAAGTAATGTTCCTCAAAAGTAGGATGATAGAAAAACATGGATCAAGTGGAACACATGGTAGAAATGTGAAGTACATGCAAATCCAAAGACTTCTTTGGTCACCAATGGGAAACTTGGTAGACTATAAATCTGTAGTGGTTTTACTGATAAAAATTAAAAAAATGCAAAGACTTCTCTGATGTTTAGAAATACACTCCCTAGCATATATTTTTTTATTATCAGTAAGACACTCCCTAGCATTATGCATTCTCTTGGTATCTAGATCTCTTATGTGCCTTATTGACCACCTATGGTTTCTTTCTTTTTGTAGATAACATTCACGAAACCTGGAGTATGCCATGGTTTTGTACTTTGGATTGATTGGGTCATCGACGAAAAAAATTCTATCCTTATATCTACTGGTCCAGGTGAGCTTCATTTGCGACTCTTATGCCCTATTACTTTTCATTATCCCGAGTAGTCGATGAAGTCAAAATTCAAAATGTTCCACTTAAAATTTTGAAGACGATGGGTGCATTCTTTTTGTTCCAGATAGTAGATACTGGAAACAAGGAGTAAAACTTCTAAGAAAGCCATTTGCAGTAAATGCACCATCATCTTGTGGCCTAAACGAGCTTGGTTCAAGCGAGATAGAGGCCTCCTTCAACCCTTTGAGTGGTGAACTCGATGTGCGCTGCCATACTTGATTGTTTCTTCTTTGTAGTCCATCTGTGGTTCTGGTATGTCTGATATGAGTGGATTGAAGAACAACACCCTAATCTAATTTTAAATGTGCTTACCATTTGGTAATAGATGTAACAAATTGAAAACCTTGTTGCCTTTTGGCCAATTGAACCTGAAAACCTACTCTTGTTAATGTCGGACTTCCTGATATGTTCTTTGGTTTAGTAAGTTGTCTTTTTTCCTGTGTTCTTTTTCTGCAAATATTTGGTTGTGTTGTAAGTTTTCCCCCGTCTTTGTGAAACATTATAATTATGTATAATCGCCCAATCCGATGTAGATATTCTGTTGCTCCTTGAAATTGCTCAGTTTTTCTTTGATTACTTAATGGTCAACATCATAGAATATTATCGGTGGAAAGAGTTGGTTTTGGTACCATTGTTGTATTTATCTCATATATTATTAGGTAGGGTTGAGCATCCCCATCGAAACCCGAAACTAGAAAATCAAAGTACCGAAGAACAAATCAAATCCGGTTTGGACCGAATTGGTCAGGTTCGGTATGGGCGTGGACCTGATCAATTCAGGGGAGTTATTTTATGAGTTTTTTGTTTATTAAAAATACATTAATTAGTATGTTTTTTTGTTTAAATAATTAAAAAATATGGTAAACTATCGTCCGAATGGCGTTATTACCTATAATAATTTGTATATTACTTCAAATTTAAGAATGTTATAGTATAAATCTTAAGTAAATGTAAAAATTATAAATATATTCGATCTATACTGGTTTGGAACGAACACGAATGAACTAGATCTGACTAGACCCGATGGAATCCGAACAAAGGTGGACCGGACCGAATTTGAATTCGGTCGAACCTTAGATCGAGGACCGGATCAGGATTACTTCCCGACAATGCCACAATCATTGTAATATGGACAAGGATTCCTAGAATATTATCAAAAAAACTGTCAGCAATTTACAAGAACCCGAAGAATAATTAGGAATTTATTAATTTAGGTCAAAATGTAACTTGTGTTGAGTTACAATTTTCTAAGGAGAATTTATGGAAATATAATGTCTTTATAATGGTTTTGGGAAAATGACCGTTTGTCTTCGATTATGGTTGAGTAACGATTTGATTTATTGAATTTTAAAACGTCATACTCATACTTAAATTTTGATTTGTGTAAAACTTTGATCTTATTTTATTTCATAAAATTATTATTTTTAAATATATTTTTCGTTTTTTCTGAACAATTTCATGTTGTTTCCTAAGCATGCTTCTAATATATCCCACGGTAAAGTTTGTACAAAATCAGATGTTTGATTTTACTTGAATTTGGACTTATTGATTCGAAATTCGATCCAAATTTGAAGCAAATTCGACATCTGATTTGATTGAAATTTTACCACAAAATTAGATTAGAAGTGTGTTTGACAAACAAAATGAAATAATTGAGAAAAAGGTAAATATGTTGAAAAATAACATGTTTTTTTTATGAAGAGAGGGTTAATGTGTTACACAAATCAATATTTAAGAGGTGTGAGTGTAATGTTTTAAAGTTAAGAAAGTTAAAGTGTTATTCGACATGGTTGAAGGGGATGAACTATAATTTACCCTAATGTTTTTGATATGTTGATTTTCCACTGTTTCGGTGAATTTACAACATGTCATGTGTTTTTCTATCATGTTGGTTGCATATTTAGATTCAATCCCAATTTCACATTGCAAGGGTTGTGAGGAGGGGTAGAAATGGATATGGTTCATCCGTTTCATATCCGTATATGTATCTTTGGGGATATGAATATCAAAATTTTCATATCTAGCGAACATGAAAACAAGTATGGGTAGTGGTTTTTCAACTTTCTAGAATACGAATATAGATATGAATATTAGGTTTAAAAAAAAATACAAATACAAATAGAGATATATTCTTTTTTCACGGACGGATACAAATATCTGCAGGATTAAGTTACAATATATATTAGTTGCAAACCTAATTAAATCATATCTTTATTTTGATTTCTTATAGCTAATAATTACTCATAAATCATAATGTGTTGTATTAGTATGTTTTGATTAGTTTTATAAGATCATAGATCTATATTTACTAAAACTACCGCATAGGTTTTCATCTCCTCAAACTTTAAATGTTTTTTCTCTACCATGTTAGCGATACAAAATTTAAAAACTAAATTATTCCATATTTGAAGGACTAACCTAGCAGTTTTCTAGTTATTTAATGCACGTACCTCTAACCTAAAATTTCTTCAAACATATTTTCTTGAGTTTCTCCACTATTGAGGAGCTTAAGTTATTTTCAAAACAATTAGTTATAGCATGAGAAGGATCAACTACTCTTAACTTTTGTTAATATCAATTTACCGTGCTTACAAATATAAATTTTAAACTTTATATAAAAAGTCTAAATCGTAAATCTTGATCTATGACTCACATTATCTATGTGTGGCGAATATAAAAAAGTTTAGAATCATTTAATATGAGATACGATAAAGATATCAAAAAATTGTTGTATTTCCGTAATGGCAACATTTGGACATGTAATTTGTTGTAGTCAAATGGTTTTTCTTGATTATTTGTGGGTCATCTCAAAAACCGACCAACCCAAACCTAATTGGCTAATTACTATGTTGAGTCAGTTCAGTTTTGTGGATCTATCGGATCGGGTTCGACCAAGTTAGATTGCTTTTGAGCTTCAACCCAAAACCAACAAAACCTTACCCACGTGAGCTGACAATGAAATTATAATATATCTTAGTATTAGGTCAAGGGAAATCAAAGTAAATATAGGAAAAAATTGGGATAGAACAAAAAATTCGATCCATAAAGAAAAACGTGGAGAAAGATAGTTATGTTTAATTTTAAAAAATCACGCAATCATGAGTTCATGACCATTGGTTTTTCTTCCAACGGTTCTTTTCTTGCACTCACAACCTCATTTTTTCCATAAATAATTAGACGACCTATATGCTGTTGTCACTACTCCACATTGCTTAAAATATCTTCATTTTTGTCATATCTAGATTTAGCAGAATTTGAATATTGGTTCATTATTTGTCATGGTTAAAACTTAAAAGCACCGTTAACTTGCTAAGGAAGTAACGGGATTACGAAGGGGCAATGACGTATTTTGTCTTTTGATGTGACAATGGAAGCAAATACGTAATCCTTCCTTTCTTGGATGATGTTTTGCCGATGGTATAATTTGCAGATCGTCAACACGCTTTTCTTGGCGTCATGATAATTATTGGCGTCATGTTAGGATAACTATTTCTTTTCGAGTAAGTAATTAAGAAATTAACTCCGTAAAATGAATAAGATGGGAAGATGACAAGAGTAGTACATAAAAGTGGAATATACTTCATTTCTTCTCCCCTGATCAATTACATGATACTATGTATAGAAAACCAAATGTAACTACGTACCCAAACACAACTACAAGGGATACACATGGAACCACCTTTACAACATGAATAAACACTACATAACTACACACGTACATAAACTCACGAACACATAAAGTACTTAAAACTAACAATAACCAAGTTATATGTTAACATGGATCATATGTCAATATTTGTGCATAGTGCACATAACATTCCTACCCGCTTCGAGACAAATGTTGTAGTCCTCGACATTCAACATAATCCACCTTGACGTTGGACGGCGGCGTAGTAGATGGGGACACACATAAGACGGTGGTAACACTTGCATGTTGGTGATGCTTCAATATTATAGAGATTTGCTCGGTGTGCAACATTGTTTGGAAGTTGATTCTTGTATATAACCCAGCGATCGATTCATTGTAATAGCTACATCCAAGATTCGAATGTTGCCATCCTTGGTGGTGATGTTTTGTGGTGAACGACAATTGGAGAGAAGCATGTTGGGTGATTGCCTAGACTTAGACGACGACAAGGGTGTTGAATGGGTGGTAATGTCGAGAAGGAACAAAAAGAAGAAGAATTTCTGGTGTGATGGATAATTCGGTTATTTGGGAAGACATGTCGGGTGACGAAGGTGTGGTATTGGTGGTAGTGTAGATGATGGGTGTAGAAGGCACATTTGTTGGCAAAGTCGGGGTGATAGATGGAAACGAATTTTCTCCGAGAGACCAATGTGGAATATAACCACATAGATTATCCATCCTGCAAGTTAGATTTTGGTATGGACTATCATAATATTCGGTATCAGATCTAGTCGGCACGACTCCATTTCGAGGTCTCGTAAATGACTCTACATGGAAAGGATTACCCACAAAGAAGGTCGAGTGAAATCCACCGGAGTTAGAGCCGTCAGAGACGTCAAAGTGTGGTGGATTGTTAATACTTAATATTCTGAACGAGTGAGTTTAGTCCCACAACGGATAGTAGTATGAGATGTCCAATGTGGAATATAACTGTAGGATCCTAATCCTAATTGGGTTTTTGGATGTGTTTAGGTGGTGATTAGGGGGAGATGAAGATGGACGGCTAGGATGGAAGATGGTTGGATGAGGGGTTGAGATGGAGTGGAGATGAGATGAGTGGTGGAGATGGATGGATTGGATTGGATGGTGAGGATTGATTTGGGAGGAGATATTTATTGGTTTCCCCCCCTCTCTCTCTCTCTCTCTCAGTTGCTCTCTCTCTCCCTCCTGCAGTGGTCCTCCGACGTGGTGGTGGTGATGTTCTCCGGCGAAGTGAAGATTGGCTCCGGTTTGGTGGTGGGAGGTGAGTTCTTCGTTTTGCCACCGCCCTTTTGCTTCGTTTCTCTCTCGCAACCTCACTCCTTGTGTTTGCTGTGGTCGTGGTGGTAGAGGTTGGTGGAGGTGTTGGAGTACTCGAGGGTGTCGAGAAGAGGTGTTGATCGTCGTTTGGACGCGAGGTTCGTCGACGGATCGTGATTTGGGGAGACGTGCTCGTGGAGGCGTCGTCGCGGTTCTTCAAAGGTCTCTTCAGACCTTCCGGTATGTCAAGCTCGCTCACTTAATTACCGTGAGTATTTGGAAGTCGACGGTAGGCCGTTTGGCTCGTCGCAAGTAAATGTGCAGCAGATTTCACTGCCTGATCGGTCGACCGGTTGGTGCAAACGGTCGACCGTTCGTGAAGAAAATACGGGTTCTGCCAGAAATCGGTCAAACGATGCCTTGTGGCGGTCGACCGATTGTGCATAAAAGGCAAACCTGGTGAGTTTCGGTCGACCGGGTCCCCTTTGCCGGTCGATCGTGTGCACTGTCTTAAGTCGGTTGGGAGCGTTGACCATCTAAACGGTCGACTGCTCTTTGACTTTGTTCGACCGTGACTTAAGTGAGTTTGGGGGTCAGTTCGACCGAATGTGGGTTCGGTCGACCGGACCTGCGTGTTGAGCGTGAGGAACGCTCTGGATGAAATCGGTCGACCGAGGAGGTCTCGGCGTTCGACAGGTTTCAGGACGCGAGAGAGGGATTATTTCCTGTGGGATCGGTCGACCGAAGGATGCTCGGAGTTCGACCGATCGGACGTTTTGTTCGTTGAACCTGGGAGTTGACCATCTAAACGGTCGACCGTCCCGTGATTTTTGGTTCGACCGAACGAGTGTGGTTTTGGGAATCGGTCGACCGATGGAGTGCCGGTCGAGGTGGATTGCCCTGTATTTGCTTGATTCGGTCAACCGGGACTTTTGGTTCGGTCGACCGTTTGTGTCCTGTTTTGCACTATGGAGGTGCTGATGTCGTGGTTATCCGTGTGTGGCGAGTCGTGGTGCCGATGTTCTTCCGACAAGTGTGGTAGGGTGCACGAGTGTTGCGGTGGTTGGTTGAAATTAGACTTGGAGCCCCGTAACTGTGTGAGAGCTGTGGTTGGTTGAAATTAGACCTGGAGCCCAGCTAGTCTGTACGGAGTTGGTTGAAATTAGACCTGGAGCTCCGTAGTGCGTTCGGGTTGGTTGAAATTAGACCTGGAGCCTGAGTAGGGACCGCATGTAGGGGTTGGTTGAAAATAGACCTGGAGCCCTTAGACGTTTGGGTTGGTTGAAATTAGACCTGGAGCCCTTTGTCGTGTCGTGGTAGCTGCGGTTGGTTGAGATTAGACCTGGAGCCCAGCTTGGCGACGAGTGTGTGTCGCGGCGGTTGGTTGAGATTAGATCTGGAGCCCCGTGACTGTGGTGGGTGCGGCGGTTGGTTGAGATTAGACCTGGAGCCCCGTACCTGCAGTGTGTGTTATGGTTGGGTGAGAGAGCCCTGGAGCCCAGCCTGGTTGTGATGCTTTTCTTGTTTTGTAGAATTGCATGCTAGGGTGCCTTTTCATTTCATGCATTTAGAGTTTGGCATACGGGGTTTCCTTCTGGAAACTCAGGCATTGTTGCATGTTTACTTTCAGGCCGTGATCGGCGTTAGGGGGTGGTGACCGAGGAGAGGAGCGTTGCTACCGGATCCAGCTTTCTCTCGGTTGAGGTCGTGTGATTACTGTTTCCTTTGTTTATGCTTTTGATGTAATCACAACTTTTGTAAACTCTGATGTTCGGATATATATATATATATATATATATATATATATATATATATATATATATGTTGGTACACCCGTGTTCCTTTATTTGCGTAATATCCTCTGTTGATTGAGTGTTTATAAATTTTAAATTTTCCGCTGCTCTGAGGATGTTACAATAACTGTTGAAGAATTTGATCGGATATGCTCTCCTAACATGTCACGAATTTGACGTAGGTTTTTGTGAATTCAGAAATTAGTGATTCATACACCTGACTTAGAAATTTTGCGAGACATTGCATCTCGCAATAGTCACACTTAATTTTCTGCGTGCTCTGAATATTTCGGAATATTCGAAGGAAAATTGACGTCCAATGGCGCGGACCGTGGGCGGACTCCATCCATCCACGCACAAAACAATTTATTTAATCACGATCCTTTTCACCATCGTGAATCCTTACCTATTGATTGTAGCTTGCAAACGAACCAATCACCTCCATCTACAAAGTCAACCGACGATGCCACCTCGTCAATTAAACCAAACCCTTATGACATAAATCTCGTCATATTTGCTTCTCTTTCCCAAAGTTAAATGAGGATGATGGTGGTGATGACGTTTCTTCTGATCGCGACCGATAATTATAAGCTTTTCAATGACTTCTTCAAACGAGTTAAAAAGAAATAATAGAGCTACTTGTAATCCTCATGCTTCGGCAAACCAAACAATTCCGTTAAACATGTTATTTCCTTCTATTGTACTTTAAACTTGATGTTTCGCTACGGAAAAAAACATTGTTGTTAAACATGTAATAAATTTATTTTGAAACCGGGAACTTAATTATATAGCTGGAATCAGGAGTACACAATATACACCGGTACAAAATGGAACCGGCATTCAAATTTCCCTAGTCGGTGGACTTGCTATTAGACTGGATTATGTTTGAATCGGTTTATATTTTCTTATTAATTATTTTTATAAGGAAAAAAACTACTGTTTACGATTAGTTTAAGTGAGATATCTATCCTTTTATGGTTTATACTGTTAATATATTCTTAGTTTAGAAACCTATTAAAAAGTTAGCCTTTTTATATATTAAAAATAGCTAGCGTTGAAAACATAATAGTACATCATTAATTTAGTAAAAGGAGGAAATTCATTTGCACCCTTCAAATTAGTTTGATTTTTTTATATAATTAAGCAGATTATCATCTATACCCGTCAATTTAAAAGTTGCTTGGACATGAGTCAAAAATTAGCTTTAGGTATTGAAATTACAATTTTATGTTTATTTTTCTAATAGACTGCACGATATCTTCTCAAAAATAAATTGTAGTATATCTAGTGATTTAATGCTATTTTTTATATATATTTGAACTTGTATCATTTTGCCTTGTAAGATTTGGTGATTCAATATTGTAGGAGCTATATGTGTAGGTACTCTACTAAAAGGATAAAATATTAGAAAAATATGGACAGCTTAAAGTGTGTGATTTCTTAAATTCACGTAACTTACGTTACGTGACAACAAATAATAGAATAATTGAGTGATTGATTGATCTTGAGGACCGAATATACCGGTGAAATATGGATTGCGGGAACCAACAAATATAGTGAAATTAGTGGAAGTCGTATCATTTTTTGTACTAAAAAAATAGAAATAGTCAAGATATGTTTGAGGACCAAACGACAAATTGTAAATTTAATTTTTATTAAAAACAAACAATAATAAAATCATAAAATTTTAAATTATTTTATTTTTGAAATAGGTGAGTTCCACAATCATTTTGAAAAACAAATTCTAGAGTTTTAATCGATGTTTTATTGTAATAAATTCACACAAGTTTATGATATTTTAACTTAAAATCAAATGTTTTTCATAGAAAGTCATGATGGCATTGGCAATAAAACAAAATATAAAAAATGACCACTGCCAATTCTATTTATATTGTTGCGAATTGCAGGAGAAATTAAGGCCAAAACCTGAAAAAAATAAATAGGGTACCATCAATAATGTCCGACTTCAAAACTGTTGAAACAAACGAAGCAACGCACCTCTTCACCAAGTCATTGCATCTCTTCCCAAAGAACACATCTCTTCATCCCCAAATGCACCATTAAAGATCAAACGGTCACCCAGTTTATTTGTGTATATATAGACTCATGTAAGACACAGAAATATACAATAATACAAAAATCCTTTCTTCCTAATCCTCGTTTTAATATGGTATCAGAGCAATCGTTCCACCCAGAATACTCTTTCCATCATTGGTGAATCTCAGAGTGCCCCTCACTCATCACCGATTCACCTCAGACAAAACCAAACCAGGAAAAAAAACCACCACCCATCATCTTCGCCTCTCAAGGGGGTTGAAGGAGATACAACAAACCCCGACATCCAAAACCCCTGAAGGAAAATCAAGGAAAAATGACGGACCCGGAAACAAACGCTCCAAAACTGGTGTCACAGTTGCTCAACGGACATAACTATCTGTCATGGGCACGGGCTGTTACGCTAGCTCTCAGCGGAAGGGGAAAGCTGGGACACATCACCGGGACAACAAAAAAACCAGAGGAAGATGACACCGAAACAAAACAAGAAGAGTGGCAGGCGACGGACCACCTGGTGATGTCATGGATAATCAACTCCATGCAATCAAAGATCGGGGCCATCTTCCTTTACAAAAATTCCGCAAAAGAGCTATGGGACGCAGTTCAAAGCATATACGGTAAAACCCACAACTTTGCTCACATTTTTAAACTAAAACACGATTTGTCGCAGACGAAACAGCAAGGACAAACCATCACAGAGTATCTCGGGACACTGCAGCGTGGATGGGACGAACTCGCCATCTACAAGCCGACGACTGCTGACCCAAAAATCCTACTAGAACGGAAGGAACGTGATCAAATCTATCAGTTCCTCATCGGACTCGACGGCAGCTACGAAGCCATCCGAAGCCAAGTCCTGATGACTCCCACACTCCCCGACCTCGCATCCATCATCGCGATGATCCAACGGGAGGAATCCCATCAGACCACCGCTCAGATCACGGACCGACCTTCAGAAACCCAGGCGTTCTTCGCCGGAAAACCCCAAAATCATACAAAAAAATATGGAAATAAACCACAGGAAACATGTGACAACTGTAAAAAACCGGCACAACAGGAACTTGTGTTGGTTCCTACATCTTCATCTTCGACCAACAAGGGAAGGAGGAGATCATCGGAACAAAAAAAGGAACGGCGGACCAAAGGGAAATGGGGCGGTGGCAAACCCTAACATGGAAGAGGAGCAAAGAAAATGGGAAGACGAATCGCGTTTTCGGTCGGATCCACGGGGTTTTATAACCTCGCGAATATCTGATGGATCCGGGTATTCGCTGACCCGATCCGATAACAATACCCAAACACTCACCGGACCCGGATCTGGATCCGCACACAAACCCGACCCGATTCCGCTGGATCAGCTATTGGCCCAGCTCAGCGGGTATTTGCATACCACCCCTCAAAGTTCAGGTAATTGCGCAGGTATATCTCCTTGTTCTAGAAATTACTCTGCCAATAAAACAGATAAAAACTTTAGACATGTAAATAATAATCAATGGATAATTGATTCTGGTGCTACTGATCATATGACCGGAAATTCTAGTCTACTAAGGAAAATAAAAAATCACGTGAACTCATCAAATAACTTTGTGACTGTTGCAAATAATATTCAAGTAGAAATAAAAGGGATAGGTGAAACCACCATATTAGATCAAGTAAATAAAAATGTTTTATATATACCTACTTTCACCTCTAATCTTCTTTCAGTAACAAAAATCACACAAAATTTAAATTGTAATGTTATATTCACCCCGGATGATGTATTCTTTCAGGATCGAACTACAGGGAAGACGATTGGTAAAGGGATTCATACCAATGGGCTTTATGTTTTAGAAGCTCAGAACAAAAGTTTTCATACCACTAGTATACCAAACCATGTCCTGTGGCACAAACGAATGGGACACCCGTCTCATTTGGTTTTAAAAACGCTATTTCCTTTTATTTCTTCTAATTATGCATGTGATGTTTGTCAGTATTCTAAACAAACTAGACTATCTTTTCTTAACTCTAAAACCAAATCAAGTGTTCCTTTCGAAATAGTTCACTCCGATATTTGGGGACCCGAACCTGTCGAGTCCTACAACGGTTTTAAATATTTTGTGCTATTTATTGATGATTTCTCACAGAACACTTGGACCTATCTACTCAAAAACAAATCCGACGTTTTTCAAGTTTTTGTGATTTTACAACTTTTGTTGAAAACATGTATGACTTTAAAATTAAAACCTTAAGGACAGATAACGGGACCGAATACACGAGCTACAACTTTCAAATTTTTTTAAAAATCGGGGAATATTACACCAATTGACATGCATCCACACCCCTGAACAAAACGGAGTTTTGGAAAGGAAAAATCGTCATCTCTTAAATGTAACTAGATCGTTACTTTTTCAAAGTCATGTTCCCAAACGTTTTTGGTCTGACGCGGTCTTAACCGCTACTTATCTAATAAATCGTCTTCCTAGTCCTACTCTTCAGAATAAACAACCATTTGAGATACTCTTAGGACGAAAACTAACCATAGATCATCTTAAAATCTTCGAATGTGTATGCTTTGTTCACAAGAAACGCCTAGATAAATTTGATAGCAACGCTGTAAAGTATTATTTCTTGGTTATTCTTTTCAAAAAAAAGGGTATAAATGTTTTGACCCTGAGTCTTGTAAAATGTATATCTCCCGAGACGTAATATTCAGAGAAACTGAGCCCTACTACAACACTGACAATACAACCCAATCTCATCCAGACATCACACCGGTTCTACCTGAGTTCAACATCAGTGAAAGAGAAGAAGAAGAAGGACAGGGAGAAGGAAATAACGAAGAAAGAGAAGAAGAAGAAGAAGCACTAGGAGAAGGAGATAACGAAGAAAGAGACGAAGGAGGAGCAAGAGCTCCAACCCCAAGGAGGTCTACCCGACCAAAACGTCCACCCACTAGGCTTAATGATTTTATCACCTCTCAAGTAACTTACCCCATTGAGAATTACCTCACCTACAAACAAATACAACCAAACTATAGGGCCTTCCTAAACCAAATAAACGAAACCCTAGAACCAAAAAACTACGATGAAGCTAGTAGCAATCCTAAATGGCAAAAGGCAATGCAAGAAGAACTTAAAGCCTTAGAAATCAACAACACTTGGACTCTTATCTTTAAACCCAATAAAACAAAACTCGTTGGATGCAAATGGGTTTACAAAATAAAATATAATAGTGATGGTACTATTGAAAGGTATAAAGCACGTCTTGTAGCAAAAGGATATACTCAAACCTATGGGCTTGACTACCTAGAAACCTTCGCACAAGTAGCAAAGATGAATATTGTTCGTGTTCTTCTTTCCATAGCAGTTAACAAAGGATGGAAACTTTACCAAATGGATGTCAGAAATGCTTTTCTTCAAGGAACCCTTGAAGAAGAAGTATATATGGTGCCTCCTCCAGGTTACAACACTTCTCCCAACCAGGTATGCAAACTCAACAAAGCCATTTATGGCCTGAAGCAATCACCCCACGCATGGTATGCAAAACTTAGTCATTTCCTTCTTGCTTATGGTTTCTTAAAATCTTCTGCTGACGCATCTATGTTCACTAGGCATCATAAGGGAGAAATTATCATAGTTTTGGTTTACGTAGATGACATCATCATTACTGGTGATAATAATGAACAAATTAATCAAGTTAAACACTACCTAAAAACAAAATTTGATATAAAAGATCTAGGATCCTTGAAATATTTCTTAGGGATAGAAATTGCATACTCGAAAAAAGGCCTATTTCTATCACAAAGGAAATATGCCCTAGACCTGTTAAGAGAAACAGGAAAACTTGGGGCTAGACCGGCTAATACACCCATTGAGACAAATCTCAAAACCAGTCCAACTAACGGTGAACCTATTAGAGATATTCATCAATACCAAAGACTTGTAGGAAAACTTATATATTTAATCGTAACCAGACCTGACATCACCTTTGCTGTTAGTATAGTAAGTCAATTCATGCATGCACCTCGAACATCACATTTAGATATTATTGATAGGATTCTAAGGTACATAAAACAAACACCAGGACAAGGATTACTGATGAAAAACAACAATTCTAACAATATCATTGGTTTTTCAGATGCTGATTGGGCAGAGAGCCATGATCGTAGATCAACTACCGGTTTTTGCACGTTTGTTGGTGGAAATCTTGTTACCTGGAGAAGCAAGAAACAAAATGTTGTTGCCCGATCAAGCGCAGAAGCAGAGTATCGAGCAATGACATTCACCACCAGCGAACTCATTTGGTTAAAACAACTTCTTCACGATATGGGTCAAACTCACACTAAAACTATAAACATGTTTTGCGACAACAACGCCGCACGACACATTGCCTCCAACCCCGTGTTCCACGAAAGGACCAAACACATTGAAGTTGATTGTCACTTCATCCGTGAAAAGATTCAAGATGGAGAAATAGAAGTTCCATACGTCTCCAGTAAAGAACAATTGGCGGACGTCTTCACCAAAGCCCTGAGTAAACAACAATTCGACTCCATCATAAGCAAGTTAGGCACCTACAATCTCTTGCGGGCCCAACTTGAGGGGGAGTGTTGAAACAAACGAAGCAACGCACCTCTTCACCAAGTCATTGCATCTCTTCCCAAAGAACACATCTCTTCATCCCCAAATGCAGCATTAAAGATCAAACGGTCACCCAGTTTATTTGTGTATATATAGACTCATGTAAGACACAGAAATATACAATAATACAAAAATCCTTTCTTCCTAATCCTCGTTTTAATAAAAACCAAAGACATGCTTGTCAAAAGGGTTCCATCTCAACCCAAAAAGAGATTGACGGTAAACACTCGAGTGGGCTTAGAGGATTGGGCGAGATTTGAGGAGAGGATTATATCGCAGCGGTGATCAGCGGTGATCGAACCTTTATAAATTCTAGTGTCACTTTTTTGGTGTTCACTTATTCTCTTTTAGTATTTAATTCCGTATTTCTAAAGATTAATTAGTACTAATTCATTCACTCCCCTCTAGATTAGCCTCGATTTGACTTACAAACAATTGACTACGTACCCATCTTCATAATAGTTGAGTGTTATGAATGGATTATTAAAAGTTAAATAAATTTTCTTCTTTAATTATGATTGTCAAAAATGGTTTTATTTTCTAAAAAAGTACACAAATTGGAATAAATCAATAATCATTATAAATTATTATAGTCGAGGTAGTGATGCGTTTCGTTTGTTTGCGTTTGAATGTGACGTCTTAGTGTGATTTTAATAGATGACCAAGATCAATTTGAGGGACAAAAAATAATCAACGAATGGTTGTGATCGATTGGTGGGAAGCTTATTATTATTTTTGTAGACGTGGAACCTTTCCATACCAATTATAATTTGAGTTTGAAAAACAATTTGGGTAAAATGGATTTCATAGGATGTTTCATAAGATGTTTTATATACAAATGTGGAAGTCTTCGTGAATATCTGAGCTAAGCTCCGAGTCGACAACCGAGTCACACTGAAGTCACTGTATATGTTTATATATAGTTCACTCTGGCCATTTCCATGTTTCTTTGACGTGGAGTAGTTACACAAATAACCATGGCTTTACTTGGTGATGTTGCGATTTTGCTGGACAGTGGAACGCAGCTCTTAAGAGTCTTATGGGAGATCTTTGGCTCTCCGATCCGCAGATGTTTTGGAGCCGACGACAGGTACATATATAAACCCTTTCTCTTTATAATCATGTATGGATGAAAAAGCGAAACAAGAATATACATGATCATCCTTGCAACAAAACAGAATATCCATGATTAATCATCCAAATCTCGTAACCCTAGTCTTGAGGAGATGAAAAGGTGAATCAAGGATGTCCATGATCGCCGTAATCCTATAACTCATATCCCTAATCATGTGTGGTTAAAATTAAGGTCCAACAAGTATGACCTTGATTAGTTGTTGTTGGATTTGATTCTTTTCCTCTCACAAGTTCAATTTAAACTTTAAAGAATATATCAATGAACGAGGTTACTTCAGTTGATAAATCCTTAATTTTCACTAAAACAAACCCACTTCGATACCATATTTTTCGTGAAAAATAACCCATGAATTGTAAAAGTTTTATTAGCTTATTTATTTTATTTTCAATAAAATATTTTCTTCTTCTAGTGATATGCTCTAATTGATGTTTTTTTGAATAAAAGCAGTAGCTTGTTGAGTTTCGATGAGTTGGGATGTTACAGTTGTTGTGGATTACAATTTTATGAATACTACAATTCAAAGTATAACTCTATAAATTACATATTTAAATTTATGTAGAGTAGGGTATTGAATCATTAATAATGTTATCCATATTCTTTATAACCCAAAAACAAGAAGATTCAACCTCCATATATACATTATTGGATGACATTAAAAAAATACATATTAGAACCATGTACGACAGATTAAACACGTACAAACTTATATTTTGATAAAGAAGAAAGAAAGAAAAGATGATGCAATACATGGGCTATCATATCCATATGATTCAGAAATGATACAACTAAACTGTTAAGTTTTGGTGTCTTGAAAACGATTTCTAAGGCTACTTTTGGCATTTCCCTACCCTTTTAGGGTTGCATCTAGCTCTAACATATACCCATTTATACTCTTGGATTAAATGTATGTGTGACTCCATCAAGAGTGGAGACAGCCACCACCACAAGTGAGTGAGAGCTACACCAAGTATGGTCTCAATCCTCCTTCCATCCCCATATATAGAGTCGTCCATAGTGGATTCTTATCTCATGGAGCATCTCCTTAAAACCACATAGTGTGGATTCTATAGCTCTATGAGTCATTAAGTTGAGGAAGTTATTGAAGTCGTCTAAAGAGAAACTTTGAGAAGTTGAATAAGGTCAATGGAGGTGAGAGGTTCATCTTTGTACTTAGCATCCGTGATCATTATTGTTGTTTGAAAATTAGAGATTCAAAATGGACAAGATTGGGTTCCTTCCAATACTCCTTAGAGTTTGTGTTCCTTCCAGTACTCCAAACTCTCTCATTTTATTAGATTGCTAGCTTATACTCTTGTTTATGTATCTTTTCTATGGAGAATTAGTTAGCCACCTTATTATGCTTAAGTTTTGTTGATTGGGTGTTTATTGTACCCAGAGGTTTAAGCATCCAGAGCTCAACCTAGTTCTATGTTATTATCTCCATGTTTTGGTATGTCGTCTTGTATTACCGTTTACACCATAGTGAAGCTCAATCGTAAAACTCGTGTTTTTTTTCTTCCAAATTTGGATTTCTACGTATATATTGGTGTTATGGGTTGATTGCTTGTAGTTTGCTTCGGTTATTTTGCTTGATTTTGATATACACATGCTAGTTGTTTGTTAAAATGACCAGCTTAGCTTCCATAGGCATTTTTCCATGCTTATCGTTATCGCTTCTACATTATTATTCGGACACACTATCGTTCCAATTTCCTAACAAAAAAATATTCTGCAAATTGTGTGGGCAATACATATATTCTTACCAAAATTAATTTACCAATCCTTTTGGGCAGTACAATTGATTTTGTATTTACTTAATATTTTTCAAACCCAACCATTTTAAAAAAATTTACAAGACATCAGAAATGGATAAACATGTCATTATAGTACAACACGTGCAATTATGTTTTTTTTTTGAAAAGTTCATGTGGACTACTACCTTATGTCATTTAACAACAGTGACTATCATGTAGTTGTATCACTTTCTTGAATTGGAGTCAGCAACTGCGAACTTCATCTGGGGCATATCTCTGATTACTCTAATCATGCGTGGATTGGTTTTGATTACGTACGTACGTGCAGGGAAAGAGAAAGGGAAGATGAGACACCCGGTGCAACACCACCTTCGCAATCTGACCAGCCGACAACAGTGTCGGTTGCTGCTCCCAGGGCTGGCGCCGATCCCATCCCCATCCCTATCGCCATCACCATCGAGGTCAAGGTACGTGGACTTAGTTTTAAAGCATAACCTTATATTGTCTCATCTTTTAAGTTATCTGTTGGAAGTGGTATTGCATTATCTAGATTATTGCCCACACAATTTTCGCTATCTGTTGGAAGTGGTAAACCGTAGATTATTACGTAAAAATTTACCACTCAAATGGAAGCAATCAGGCAAATGACATTTGGGTTCCGTTTGGGTAATCATTTTGGAAGAGAATCTTAAAAATTGTCAAAGTACGTAGAACTTATTTTACTAAACACTTAGGGTTCAAAATGGATTCTTGAAGAAGAACCGATTCTTGTTCCGAAAAACATGCTCTCACTTCCATAATTAAGAAAAAAAAACCTGATTCTAGGCACTATTCATCGATTCTGACCACAAAATGTCATTGTTGCCCCCATCTATTTCACTTATTTCAACAACAAAACCCTAATCACCCATTCCCTTCTAAACCTCTGCCTCCAATTAAACCATGGCTGCGCTTCCCACCATCAGAACCCTCATTCCCCTTCTTCCTTCCTTCCCCTCTACAACCCTACCTGACTCTTTAATCGTCCATTGTCATAAATAACATTAGTCATCCTAATCAAGAAGTTGATTTTAATTATTCTATCAAAACTTGGTGATTTCTTATGTGACTTTTTTCTATTTTCTAATGATTTGAAACTAGAATTATATTAGGGGCATACGTGTCATCTAATATTAGAAGCCTACTTCTCATTTAACATTAAAAAGTACGAAGAGGAATCGATATATTTTCATCCAAACAAGTTTTCTTCCCTCGTGTAATTTTCCCATGGCACGCAAGCAATTCATCCTAATTTTATATATCTTATATAAATTAATGTTAAAGCCAGTCTTAACATTCAATTGTGCTTGTTTGATATATATCTGGTATATATGTTTCGTTTACGTATCGTGGTTTTACAGAAAAATCATATAATCATACTTTTACTAAATTGCTTATTATTCATTAAATGGTAAATATGTCTATTTGTCTAATTTACCTGTTTTGTCACACGGTCCTTATAGGATAACGGGTGAAAAGGCCTAAAGAAACGAGTAATGTACTTGTTTGATTACTCATAATTATCAAATAAGTTAAATGAAAATGTCTTTACCCTGATCTTATTGATCCTACCGGTTGGCACCCCTAACCATACTTCATATACAATGGCCAGTTTTTTTTTGTTTGTTTTGTCTTTGTGAATTATTTCTGTTAGGAAGTTATGATTGTATCATTTCGGCCAAGAATATAAAAGACAAACTCTGCGGACCATATAGTTGCTAACCACAATATATGCAAATTTGCGTGCTACCTTGTAGGTTAGCTTGGACAGCATAGGTAGACGGCCTCTGACCATGTCGGAGAGCTTCAATGGGGTTCAACACCAGCATTTGTATCAGGGGAATAATGACCAAATGGCTAGGCTGAACCAAAGGGTATAATTTTTCCTTCTTCCCATTTCACTTATTCTTGATTCCCATGCCGGTTTGATTCTTTGCGTGACTTCTTTCCTTGGTAGTTCCCTAACAAGCCCAGATTTCAATGCTATCTCCAAGTGTATGATTGGTATTTGAAGTTACCAAACCAAGTGTTGAAGATTTTGAAGCAATCTTCGTTTGCCAATTTCATGAAGAACTTTGCCAATTCGGTGGAAAATACGATTCCGGTCAGCAGCAAACATCAAATCTTGGAGGCTCTTGTGAGGAGGTTTAGCCCCGAAACCAACACTTTCCACCTTCCTCGTGGTCAAATGATGGTGCAAGCCGCCGAGTGGGGCCAACTAACCGGGCTTTCGTTTCGTGGTAAGGCGGTGGTTCCTATGGACTCAATGCTGAGGGAGGAGATACGAGAGTTCACTGGCTGTGATTTCCGAGTCAAAAAAGGTGGAATCTCCTTCAACAAAATGATGATGGAGTTCATTGACGACAGAAATGTTATAGGTGGAATCGATAACGTCCGAGCAATGCAGCACTTCCGTTGCTTCTGCTTCTGCTTGGTGGGTGGCTTATTACTACCGAATTCGATTGGCCTGAGGTTTTCTCCAGGACTTTTGCGTTTCTTGAAGACGCCAAAGATGACCCACGACTACTCTTGGGGATCAGCTTCTTATGACGTGCTTGTTAGCTCCATTCGAAGGTTTGCTGAAGGAAACTCAATCCATGGCCAGACCATGTCCATCTACGGCTTCTACCCGGCACTGGAGGTAATTAAATAGTCTTATATATCATTTTTGGAATATTATTCTTAATTTTATTCGTTGGATTTTAACACTTGACATTTGTGTTATAGTACTGGGCTAACACTTATAGAAGTGAAGACCACCTCGATTGGTCGGGAAGAAGTGGCTTTTCCAGCATCTCAGATGTGAACTCGGATATCAGCCTCATGTAGGAGCTCACTTTTCCCCCTTTCTATGGCATCCATGGTGCATATGATACGTGTAAGAATTCGTAAGCACAGATTTTTGATGTAAATTAAACGAGAGATACATAGAGTCAAGCTATATAATAAGTTAAATTGGTTACCTAAGAGTATCATTTTCCCTTCTTATTTCATAAACGTCGAGTGAGCTTAAACTGGCGGTGTACACTGGTTCAAGATAGAACTGACCTGGACCGGACGGGTAGACCAGCGATTGGATCGGCCAAGTCCGGTCGTGCACCGGTTTGGATAGGATTTTATTAATTTTAAAAAAACATATATTCTAGTTGATGACTAATTTGGTAAAAAAAACATACATCAAGTTTTGAATATAGACATAAAAAATATAAATAAAACCTCAAAAAAGTAAATAATCAGGTTTGGAACGTACCAAATCCAATCTGGTCCAGACCGGTCCAGTTTGCTTATCTGAACTGGTTTTTGAACACCCCTTGTCCAAACTGCGCCTCTCGTCACGTCGGTTTTCCACCAAACATACCCAAAACATAACATTTACAAATTTATCATTTTATCAAGACATTTTTCAACTCATCAATTCTCTCTATTCCCCTCGTTTACATATTTTTTATCTATTTACCACGTTATTTTTATTATTGTCAAATGAAATCATGACCATGACAACATTGGTGTGAGGACATACTCATTGCAAAACTTCACCCAATTATAAACACATGAGTTCAAAAAAATGTCGTGTACAAGATTTAAATCTAGATTTAATTAGAGTTTGTCCTCTTGAATTATGTCTTAATATCACTTTACACTCTTGAACTTTAAAATTTGACAGTTAAGTCAAAACTTGAACTTTCGTTTTGGAACACTTTACGTACCTGAATTTTAAAAATTCATTATTTAAACACACATTTACAGTTAGTTTTGTAATTTCTTTCGTTGCATTCCTAATACACGCATAAACTTAATTTTACGTGAAAATTCGGATCGAATCAGGGGTCAAATATGATTAAAATTTGGGTTGAATTCAATATCAATCCGACTCAAATTCCAACAATATCTGACATCCGATTCAAACCTCACACGGCCTCCTTTTCCCATTGGGAAGATTCTCCCACCCTTCTTGATTTTGGGTGAATCTTCCCTAACCATAAGATCGAATTGAAATTGTCATGGGGGCATGACAATTTCTTAACACCAATAAATGGTGCTCTAACAGGTTAAGGCTTATTTTGGTGAAGTGGATGAACGGACTACTCAGTTACCAATTTACCCAAGTTAACGACCTCCACCTCCATGGCTCCACTGTATACGTCGGACCTATTCTCTCGTGAATAATTAATAATAATTTATAATAACATAATCAACCAATTCCACTCTTCTTCCTCGGTTTGTTTCTCTCTTTTGTCATTTTTTAACACGTGCTGGATATAGATTGAATAGGTTACAAATTTAATTTCGAATTAAAGAATTTTCCGATGTTATTTTATAGTTCCGGATTAAAATTGATGAATAATTCAAAAAAGAAAGATTACCTTCTGTGTGACGCATCACCTGTTTAGTAATAGTATGAGAACGGTTGTCACAATTGAGGTTGTTTGAAGAGATAGTCAAACTTGTAATTGTTCCTCCAACTATTTTCCCATTTGAATTCGATGTGTGTGCTTTCTATTTGTTCAATATCTTGATCTAGTATAGACGAAAAAAAAATTCTTACCTGCGACATATATTAAAATAGTTAAAAGTACTATCATTAATTGTGTAGTAGTCTTAGGTCCCACCAGTAGTCTTAAGTCCATTTAGTGCTTCTAAGTAAAATGTTGCTTCTATCTCGTTTTGTTTCCTTGAAATTCAGAAAAGGAAGATACCACTACACTATAAATTTTCATAAAGTACAAAACTACTCCTTTTATTTCAAAGTAAATTTGAATTCGGCATGAATTTTATTACTGCATTACTTATCATCAATCAGTAGCAAAATCAAACTTCACGAGCAAAATATATTTTTAAGGTAAATTTATGGTAAATACAAATTTGCCTATGAACCTTCACGAAAAGTACTTAAATAAAGATACAAAATAATAATAAATTTATAATTATTCTTGCGGAAAAGAAAATACCCATGGGAATATATATTATTGTATCCAAAATGTATTGGTTGATTTATTAAAAAAATACTAATAGACGGTTAAGATTTATTTGAGGGACCAAATATTTTTTGTCAATGAACGGTTGAGATCTATTAGATGAACCAAAAATTAGTATGAACCATAATATACGATGATGACGCAAATAAAAAAGAACAAAAAAATTCACGTTAAACAGTCTTCGAGTTCTAAACTTTGGGATTATCCCTTTTATTATTGAAAAAATGAATGGTAGTAGCTTTTATCAAAAAAAAAACCCCAAGCCAGTAAATTATTCTATAAGGTGGATTTGCTGGAACTCGTTATAACGAAGTGTATCACTGCCGGTTTATGTAATGTCGGATGGAACTTTGAACCTGATCTTCAACAACTCAATGTTTTTTATAATTTTTATATGAAGCTTGTATTTGTACTCGCCTTGTTGATTGATTAAAAAAACGATCATATCCGGAAAAAAATCTTGATCATGATTTCTGTTTAGGGTGAGAGAACATTTTGTATTACAGTACGTATTGCATTTACATTTTTTTTCTTCCATTTGTCTATCACTTCGAACCTAACTAATTCTACTTACGCTTATATGGTTGTCTCAACTCTCTCGAATGTTGTTATTATCAAGGCGAGTAAGACACCATAGTTATTGTGCGTACAAATATGATTTATTTCCTGGAAGCATACAAAATAAGAGCATAATTCAAGCCAAAACCACAGGCAAACTATCAACCAACGTTCGAGAATTTTCAATTTTCTTCGCCCATGCATTAAAATTAATATTTTTTTGATAACCCAGAATTATCCAATAACGACCCCCATTTCGGAACATGTGGGCTGCAGATGTGGATACTTAACGAGATTCAAAAAGACGAACAAAGATTGCAAAATCACATCCCTTCCCTTCCCTTGAAGCATACCCTGAGGGGGCTAAAACTAAAAGTTAAGTTGAAAACAGTAAGATCTTCTTTATAAGAAAGTTAGGATGTTATTCTTTCCTCCTCTCTCTCTTCTTTTCCATCCATCTCTCTCTCCTTTCCTTATCCTTCTCTCTCTCTCTCCTTTCTCCTTCTTCTCCATCTCTCTCTCTTTCTCATTCTCTCTTTCACCTTCGCTCTCTCTCTCTCTTTTTCTCTTTGTCCTTCACTCCTCTCTCTCAATCCTTCTCTCATTCTTCTTCTTTTTCTTCTCTCTTTTTGTGTTGCAATAACACAAACACAACATGTTATGGGGTCTTTTGAAAATTTGATCCAAACTCTAAAAATACATTTTTGTTTTAATTTTTTTTTTCTCCAAAATCTTCAACAAATTTTTAAATACCACGCTCAGGAATCTATTCGCCATGCACACATTTAAGTGAAAACAAAGTAGAAAGAGAAGTGTATTTTGTTGTTTTAGTGGTTGTACGAAAAATAAAAAAGTAAACCAAATGAATACGTGGCATAATGGTAGGGGTATATTAAGTCGAATTTTAGCAAGCATAACTCAGCCTACCTCAACTTGTTTAAATTATCAAAGAAGATATGACCAAAGTGTTACAAATCAAAAGTTTAAGGATATACATGTGACATTTTAAAATTCAAGGACTTTATGTGTTATAAGAATATAATTGACGCGACATCTATAATTTAATATCACTTGTTAACTTATATTATTTGCATATATATTAATACTCTTATTCTATATATATTTATGCTTGTATTAATATATATTAAATAATATTGAGAAAACAGAAAAAGATAAAAGCTATTTTTTTTAATACGAGTGAAAATTGATGGTCGATCTTTGAACATCCCCTAATTAAACCTCTGTAGAGTATCGTAGTCCGTATAGATACTATTGCATATCGTATCTACATGTCTACATAGTGTCAGAATTCATAACTACATATGTAAAATATATATATATATATAAATAAATAAATATACATACCTATAACTGAGTAGAAGAGCGGCGACCAAACAGGCCAACGAATGTTTCTCGTGCGCGCTAGGCATGCTTCTGCTTGCCTCGTTTAATTTTTGCTTGTTCTCAAGTCATGAGAAACCGGGTCGAGCCACACCAATCAAGCCAAATTAAACGAGTTCTCAACACTAGTATAACTCGGACAACCTTAGATGATTGGTGTGCTATCGAAAGTCCGTGTTTGCAAACAAGTCAAGCTCAGTATGGCTTGGCTCGTTAGGAAATATATATAGTTGCGACTCCTGACAAACTTCGAGCCCAAGGAGATAATAGAAAGTCTGAATAAACCCTTTTCACACCCACATGTCTGATCCTATGTAATCAAATGTGTAATGTAAGTCGGTCATGTTGTTGTTTACATCTCATTGTTTGGATAAAAAATTAAAAAAATTGAGTTGCAATTTACCATGTAATCAAATTACCAATGTACGTAATTGTGTGCATTCATCGTAGGATCGAGGTCGAAATCCAATTAGGCAATTACATACAATGTAATCAACTTATTTCAAAATTATTCAAAGTTTATCACATCATTAAAACAAACTACCTAGTCATGTCAATCCCATTATTCATTCTCGTCGATCATCATGCTTGTATAATCACCATGTCTCCCAATAGCCTATGTGGGTGCCGACTGGCCGGTCAGATGCCAATAGTCAGCTGGCAACAATCTCATTGTTTGATCCGTCGGTCTGCACGTACGAAAGTAATTTAAACCAATCACCATAACATCCATGCTACTGATACAAACATTATATGTGACGCATTACTAGCTAGATTTAAAAAATTCCATGCAAATTAAGACATAACAAAGTTTAAATTGAACTTTTATTATTTGACAACAAGAAGGTCGCTGGTAGTTCATCTAAAGGTCGTGATGGAGCTCCAGCAATCTTGTTCGACCTTCACTAGAATTGTGACGACCTAATGAGATTTCTGTAGCTTCGGCAACCTCATAGGACATTTGCAGGAGGTTCGGGATATAGAGTTTAGATCAATGGAAGTTTTTGCTAAAATTTTCTGTCTATCTACTGTCTGTCTATATCGTCTCCAAAGGACCTCTCGTATATTGCCAGATTTCTTTCTTTCTGATGCAGCTCAGTTTCTATCTTTAGACAATAAAAGGAAGTGTACGTGAAATTAATTGCATTAGAAAGGAACCTGAGGAGAGGAACCAGGAGTGTAAGCCGGATGGGGCGGAACAAAAAACCAATAAAGTTACCGTTATCCGTCACATTTAAGGGTGGACTAAGCATGACAAGTTTGGCTGATTATTCTTGACATTTTAGTTTTTTTTCGTAATAAAAACAAAATAATATCAGAAATTGAGAAGTAGTTAAAACTGTGTTGTTTTAGTTAACATTTTCTATTTTGATGAAAATAGATACAAAAAATCAAGAAAAAAACACAGTCAATGTATGTTTTTAAAGTCAGATACAAAAATATCAAAGCTACATATAAGGTAAAAAGTGGAAGCTAAATAAAAGACGGGTTTTTGGATTATCGGGTAGATGAGTTGTTGGGTTATGCGAGTTGCAGAAAACCACAACCCACTCTGCTTATTATGCAGGTTGCACGAGTGACAAATAGATTTTCTTTGACAACGGGGAGGGGAGGTGGGTCAAACCCACCTCGCGCGTTAACAACTTCCTACGGTGAGCCCAAAACATAAAAAAAGAAAGAAAAGAAAACATGGTTCGACATATAAATATAACCCAAACAACAGAACCTGGCCATGTAGTTAGCACATCAAAGTGAGGAAGATCACAAGCAAGAAGGAAGAGATTCCTGGAGCTTACTACGAGTTGGGCATTAGCACCAATCTATGAATTGCCAACACTATGTTTTGATGATGATCATAATAATAATAATAATAATATAAGAACTTGCCAACACTTGAGCCTCTATAAATACACAACTAGTGATGACGTTTGTTGATGTGGAATGAAAGCCAGATTCCTTCCATTTCCTTAACGGTCATGTTCCTCGATTTACTATATTTCAAACCGTACATTTTAATATATACGAGACGAGTTACCTATGCACGTTGGAATTCATAAAAATGGATATACGTTTTCCATAATAAGAAGACAAAAACAAAAATAAATATACTATATTTGTCAATTATTTATCTTATATGAAATGATTATCAAATTTCATGATTTTTAACGTGCATGAATAACTCGTCTCATAGATCAATATGTATTGTTTGTATTCAATTATATCAAAAATCAAAAGTGCATTAATCCCTCAAGTAAATGAAGGGAATTACAGTGCGTAGAATCACGACGATAAAGAACATAATTGGCGGAGTTGAACTTATCTCTATGTTTTTTTTAAACGCGGTGACTTTATCTCTTGATCAATTGATCACACTATCAACGATCTTCATTTGTCTTAGAAAAATCAAGGGTTAATTGCAGTTTGACTTTTGTTCTTTCACTCGTTAGCATTTTACATCATTGACGTTAAAACGTTGTAATTTGGACTCCCTAATTTTAAAAAAGAAGTCTGAGTTAATTCAATTATTTCAGCTCAAAACACTTCAAAAATCAAAATAAAAAAACAAAAAAAACAAAGAATATGATGAGTGGAACAATTACAAAAACATGGCCATATGGCAACATGTGGTGGTGCGTAGGGCTGTCAATTTTACACGAAAACGACACGAACTTAGCGGATATGGATTGATAATTTGAACACGATTAATAAATAGATTGGATATGACAACACGATTATTAAATAAGTTGGATATGGATTTCTGCTGCAAAAACGATTAACACGATTAAGACACGATAAAATATGATAAGTAATTTGATAATTAGGTACACGATTATGAATACTACACGACTAATACCGACAAGTCTACAAGTAATATATAAGTTATAAATTATAATAGAACGGTTGGCGTGCAATCATGCAATCCAGTATGCGTGTAATAAACAGAACAAATTATATATGTATTATTGTTTAATGGTATAAATGGTAGTCGTATTAAACGTGTACACGAAGTAACTCGTTTAATAATCGTGTATAAACAGGTTGGATATGGGAACACAATTATAAACATGTTGGATACGACAAAAGTCTAACAACCCGATTATTAAATGGGTCGGATACGGCGCAACACCTTGAGCTAGCTTATATATACGAATTGATACGACACGATTAGCACACGACACGACACGATTGACAACCCTAGTGGTGCATATTGGTTCCAACACAAGACAAAATATTCGAAGTTTAATTACGAAGGCCGGGCAAAACGAAAACAACCCGTTGTTAAGGGAAAACATGTAATTTGCTCCTGCTATTATTCTTAGTATTTTTCAAAGGAGTCTGACATCGTTTTAGCATTAAAATCAGAAAAAAATTGACTTAGGTGAAATTTCTTGAAGAAACCAGATATTGTTTTAATTGGAAAGTTCATTGAGTAAGCATGTGACGACTTGGCAAGACATTTGAATTTAGGGGAAGCTTCGAGGAAAAAACACTGCAGTAATGAGTTATTGATGTTTTAATTAACTAACACTGTGCATCATAATCTTGACGTCTTGTAGATAAAGGAAAATACAACTTGCAGTTGGTAAGTCGAAAACGTCAATTTGGTGTTGTTAAGCACTATGGTTAAAATATGACATGACAAACAATCACGCGCGGCACGTTGCATTTCTATTTTGAATTATTTTTATTAAGGTCTTTTATTATTTAACTGAGTGAATATGAACACAGAAGTCACGGAAGAAAGAGATAAGTAAATTCTAGCTGTTTAGCGACTGATAGGATTTAGACCTGCAATATTTGGTTAAGAAAATCTAAGAGAGAGAGAGAGAGGTGAATGGCTTTGAAGTAACTAAGAAATTTGTCTTGCTAGCTAGGTTTACGGATTGCATTTTCCTTTGTAAAGGTATAAGCTTTGTTAGACATCCGTCGTGTCATCTCGCTGTACCACTTATGTACTTAATTTTACCATTTGTAATGTGCCTTAGAAGCTCAAATGAGTCATCCTTTTTCGCAAAACTGATTTTTATATTTATATATACATTCCAATATCTTACAATTTTAACTAAATTAATAGACTCTGCTAATCAATGGCAGAGCCGTGAACTTAGCCGAACACTTTACAAATACACATTCTTTGATAATGTAATACTTAGCCCATCTATGGAAAAAATAAGGGTTCATGAGTTGTATTTTTAAAATTTAATTAACTATGCTGCATAACATAATTATTATGTCTGTATTTTTGACATATCACGTCGGGTTGACCGACCTTGGCTGACTGACGTGTGTCCGTGGGACGTGATCCACGTTAGCCACTAAACCTACGTGGTATGTAGGTATACCACGTCAGTATTTAGCAATAACACCGACGTGGTATTTGCACAATACCACATCTGCTGCATCGTGAAGGCCGATGTGATATGTCCTATTATTAAAACCAGAAAGTTGGAAAAAAACCAATAATACTTCATACCATGTCGACTTCTTGGCAAATGACTGACATGTTCTATAGACACCACGTCAGTTGAAGCAGAAGGCCGACATGGTTTGTCATATTATTAAAAAAAATCAAAAAAATCAAATAATAGATCAGACCACATCTGTTAGTTGGGAAACAACAATCGACGTGGTGAGTCCTTTTCATTAAAATAATAGTTCAATACCACGTCAGTTTGTTGGCAAATACCGATGTGGTCAATAGACACACCATGTCGATTGATATAGAAGGGCGACGTGGTTTTTGTTATATTATTAAAAAGAAGAATTCCAAAAAAAAATCAAATAATATACCACATTGGTTAGTTAGTGAATGACAACCGACGTGGTATGTCATTTTTGTTAAAATAATAGTTCCAGATCACGTTGGTATATTCAAACACACCGACGTGTTATGTTTTTTATTGAATTTGTTTTGTGAAATTTCACGTCGGTTTCAACGAATTAACCTATGTGTTATGCCCTTAATTGATTTTTTTGATAAATTCTGATTTTATTTTTATTTTTTCTCAAAATTCTTTGCGATTGAAATCGAAACATACCGTATAAAAGTTCCCGCACTAAAACATAAATACACCACATAAAATTCCCTCCAATTGAAACATGCATACACCACAAAATTCTGTTTGTGTTCTGCCAATACATATTCCAAAAATGTTGTGTGTGTATCTATATATCTATATATATCTTAGTTTATACCAAGATCCTTGAAATGTATATACCAAAAATATCACACACATATGTATATATATCAGTTAACTTATTACACATAATCTCAAAAGTTTTAACATGTACATCCAACAGAAACAGACGTACACTTGCAAAAATTTGAAGAGGTAAGACTATTCAGATGAAGGTAGTGCTATCTTTGTGGTGTAAACTATGTTGGTGTTATACACTATGTTAATTTGAGTTGTAAACTATGTTTCTTTAATTTAGCCGTCTTTTTAATATGAACTGTCTCTAAACTATGTTGTTGTACGAACACTATGCACGTTATTCTTGAATTCTCAGTTAGTAGACTGCATATCGCTGCAATATCCCAGCTCCTGCTTTACAGTTGGTTTGGTCTGAATGTCATGTTGAAAATCCTACTTATCATCACTAATGATATCATATATATATATATATATTCATCTATTATAATAAAAGCTTAAAGATGACAACATCACCCAATAAACTTATATTCATCAATTAAGTTTCTAACATCATATGGCTAATGAGAAAAGAAGACAACTTCTCTCGCATCATGTCTGTCTCTTCATGAGAAATTGATTTAAATGATTCTTTGAATGACGACAAAGTAAACAAACTCATTTATTAACATATAAATTGTGTAACAAAACGTATATAATGCAACATAAAATCAATATCAAAATTTATCAATCATAAATCTCCCACTGTCACTCCATTCTCAATAAGTTTGTCTACATATCTCATTATGTAGTGAACTTGTTTAAGGTATTACAAATAAGTTGTCATGTATATTTGGAAAATAATAAAATTAATGTAAAGTATAATACATATTATCAAAACAAACTTTAATTAATCATATTACTTTCATGACAAGCCAAGTTACTTTCTTTTTAGTTGCAGACATTCGACCACCAGAGTATTGATAGACCTCAATGTCCCTATCAAAATATGTAAATGTTCAAAAATAGATTCAAACATTCAATAACAACAAATTACTTAAAATATAAATAAAATTATTCTAAATAACTTACAATTTAATAATTTTCATTAAATCTTGTCGTGATTTCTTCGACGCCAATGGAAGCTTTTGCTAAAATTGTCTGTCTATTTACTTTCTGTCTGTTCGTCTGTAAAGACCTCTCGTATATTGCCAGATTTCTATCTTTCTAATGCAGCTCAGTTTCTATCTTTAGACAATTAAAGGATGCGTACGTGAACGGTGATGAGAAATTAAGGAACCTGAGGACCCCAAAACACACCCAAAAAAAGGTTCGAGATATAAATTTAATCCAAACAACAGAACCTGCCTACGTAGTTAGCACATAAGTGAGGAATATCACAAGCAAGAAGAAGGAGATTCCTCGAGCTTACTACGTACGAGTTGGGCATTAGCACCAATATGTTGGTAGCC
Organism: Triglochin maritima; assembly: GCA_963682175.1. Classification (NCBI taxonomy): domain Eukaryota; kingdom Viridiplantae; phylum Streptophyta; class Magnoliopsida; order Alismatales; family Juncaginaceae; genus Triglochin; species Triglochin maritima. The sequence continues at coordinate 34,245,052 of OY821786.1, forward strand.
TCTGGACAGAAGAATTGCCAACGTTATGTTTTAATAATAGTAATATAAGAACTTGCGAACTCGGTTTTAGCCTCTATAAATACACAAGTAATGATGACGTTGGTTGATGTGGAATGAAAGCCGGATTCCTTCCTTTTTCCTTAATGGTCATGTTTCTCAATTTACTTCCGATTTTTAATATAATTGAATATTCAAATTGCACATTTTATGAGATTTTTACTTTGGTGCACTTGCAAAATGTGCTAATTGGACCTTTATTCATGTAATTTTTTTTATTACTCCAAAACATTTGCAAACCGAACTATTTGCATTGGTGCACTCCATCTGTAACGTCGTTAACGGATTTCCGTTTTCTCTCGATGCCGTTAACAACAAACATACATTGTCTAACTCCATTAATCACACGTAACGTGGGCATATAGCCGCTACTTGACGTATATTTAGGTTGACCACTCACCCAACGGTAATTCGAAGTGATTGTCCGAAGCGTATTCGGACGTCCATTTATGGGAGTCCTAGCAGGGCTCTGTGTTTTGGACAAAGATTTTTGAATGAGGTTCGAACTCTGGGAGTCTAGTAAATTCTATGAAGTCTATGTTGCCTTGGAAATAGAGATCCGAATAGGTTTAGTTGACCCAACCAAAATTTGAAGCCGAACAACTAGACCTATATATTTACTTTTTTGTTTGTTTTTTGTATGCATTTGCCTTTGTATCAGTGTTATCTTCCCTTTTCGCAATAAAATTTCACTTTGGTATTGTTTGATGGGATAGAGGTTAGGGATATGGGTGAAAGAAAGGAAAGAGTTGTCTCAATCGAAGGAGGGTGTAAGGGTTAATACGTTTAGTAACGCGTCCTGTTCACCGTTTCCAAGCTGACAATTCATAGATTTACTGGACTCCTAGAAATGAACGTCTGAACCCGATTCAGATCCTCGTTTCCAAGACACAGAGCCCTATGAGGACATGCAGTTTGGATTACCGTAGGGTGAATGGTCGACTGAAATACACGTCAAGTAGCGGTTATATGCCCATGTTACGTGTGGTTAATGGGATTAGACATTGTATGCTTGTCGTTAACGACATTAGGAGAAAATGGAAATCCATCAACGATGTTAGAGATGAAGTGCACCAAAGCAGATAGTACGATTTGCAAGTGTTTTAGAGCAATAAAAAACTTCACATGAGCAAATATCCAATAAGCACCTTTTGCAAGATCACCCAAGCAAAAATCCCATTTAAATATATGAGATGAGATACCCATGCACGTGAAAATTCATAAAATTAGATATATTTTTTCAATAATATCAAGATAAAAATAAAAATGAATGCACTACATATGTCGGTCATTTATTTTATATGAACACTGCTAGAAAAACAAGTAATTACGTCGTCATGTCACGTCGGGTAATAAATACCCGACGTGAAACGTCCTTTTCACGTCGGTTTACCAGAAACCGACGTGATATAGAGACAAATCACGTCAGTTAAACAAAACTCGACATGATATGGATACACTACTGCAGAACAGTGCATACTCGTTGCCTAATAGACGTCGGATGTATTAACGGCTGACGTCTATAGGTATAGACGTAGACGTCGTATGTCATCATGACCGACGTCTATTATTTACTATAGACGTTGGGTGTTTGAACATGCATTGGCATCCGACGTCTATAACCCTCAGACGTCAACCTATAGACGTCAGATCTTTGTACATCCGATGTCTATTCCCCATCTTGTATAGACGTCATGGTATAGACGTCGGATGAGAGTTAAGTCCGACGTCTATAGGTGTAATAAGGCCAAGTATCCATTCAGTATTTTCTTTTATCTCTTTTGTTAGCCGACGAAAACCCTAGCTGTCTTCCTCCTCTATGACCACTCCAGCCAAAACTCGACCAAAACCCGACCAAAATCCTAGCCTCTGCAACACCAACCGTCTTCCTCCACTTCCCTAACCACCGTAGCCTTCTTCGACCACCGTCAACGCACCCCCTCCTCATCCGTGACCACCATTGCAGCCTCCGCGGCGACCACAGATCCTCCACATGTTTTGTTCTGGTCTGACGAAATCCTAACACCACTAGTCACCGTCGACCAGAAGTCATCAGCATTGCTTTCTTCTTCCAAGGTGATTTGCTTCTTATCTTCTTCTTTGCATGTGGAAGTAATTTTTTTCTTGTTTTTTTAGGAAAAAATCATTTTTTTGAGGAACGTTAAAGTGTTCTTGAGATACCTTTCTGAAACAAACTGTATTCATCTTGCATTGAGTTGGTGTTTGCTTGGAATTTTGGTTGTGTCCACTACCTATGCGTTTTTAAATTCCCTAAATGTCGTATTTCAGTATGAAGTCTCTTCTTGATCGGATAGTTGTTTTGTGAGCTACAAATGAGTTTTTAGAAACCTTGTTTCATTCGGAAGTTGTGGTTCGACTTCCTTTTGCTATCTAATAATATGAAATAGAGACGGTAGAGTTCCAATCCAATTTGATGACCGTCTTGAGCGGATAAGCATGTTGTCTGATACTTGGAAAAGTTATCTGGGTAGCTTAGCGATGGCCAAAGTTGACATTTATTTGTCGAGTTGGGCCGATGTAAATGAGAAGTTGAATGACACAATATGGGATAATGTACAGGTAATGATTCCATTATAGAATTTTGTAGTTTTAGTCGAACTTTTGAGATATATAAAGTTGTTAACGTGTTGTAGGCATCTTTTGAGTTCCAATCCACTGACAAGTTGAAGAAAAAGTGGATGACATACATGTCGGTTCGTTGGAGGGATTTCAAAACAAATTTAACGAACAAGTACATATTCGTAGACTACCAGGATAGAAATCCATGCGATGTTTATAACTTTATCACTCCGAATCAATGGGAGCAATTCAGAAAATCCAGAGATAGCCCGAAATTTGACGTAACTGAGTTTAATTTAGAATATGAACTTATCAAGTTATTGTTTTAAATGACAATCTAATAAACTTGGTTTTAGGTCATCCGAGCAAAAAATCAAAAGATTAGATCTTCTAACAAGTATACACATCGTATGTCTCGAGCGGGGTACCCAAAGTTAAAAGCACAAATGATGGCTGAAAAAATACTCTGAAGAAACAAGAGGCAATTGACTCCGGTATGAGTGAGGAGCAAGCAAGTAACCTATCTCCTGCTTCTCCCGTAGCTCGTTGTGATTCTTGGAAGAGAGCGAGAGTATTTTTTGTTAACAACATGGAAAATTTGTTAACAATTGTATTTTTAACGGTTGTATATATATTTGTAAGGTGTCAAGCCCCCGGAGCAAATGGTCAAACAACCAATCTCCGATCAACATTAATTTGCTTCCAAGTAGATGCAAAATGATGTATCAATGTATGGTAGGTAGGGGAATCACAATCCTTAAGTACCTTGGATTTGGAGGAGGTAGTTAAAGGGTTGCCTTCGGCTTTGTACGTCACCAAAGAGGATGTCATGCAGGTCTTGGCGATGGATTCATTGTGTATCATGATTATCGACGTGTAAGTGAAGTATGTGTTTTCTTTGGTATAAGATGAAATGTATTGAATAATATTACCGTAACTGTAATAAAATGTAATTTTTACTCTTCTAGACACCTTTATGACGCCAGAAGGTCAGTCTTTCCGGACGATCAAGTATTTGGATTTATCAGTCCATCTACATATATATACGGGAATGACGATAAATCGGGTCAGCTTGAGACTCTCATGAAAGAAGAAGAGAAAAAATATTATCTGCTCACTTATCATGAGAGGTAAACTTTGTAATGCAAAGTGAAATTTTATTATGTAATAAGCTTCTAATTATACATAACAGAGCTTATTGGATGCTTGTCGTTGTATGGCTCGCGACTAATTCAGCGTATTTGTTTGATCCCTTGGGGTTGAATAAACCAAGGGACTCTATAAAGAAACCTCTAAATCTGTAAGTTTATTTTAGTCATCGTATTTGTAATTCGTGGATTTTTATTAGTATTATTGAATGAAGGTTTTCAATAACTTGTGCTACTCAGGACAATGAAGGTTTACCAAGTGTTTGGTGGCAGGAGAACAACCACAAAAGTGGGAGTAACATGACATGGAATGGGAGTAAGTTCTTTCTCTAATTTTTGTTAATTAACTTAGGAACATATATTTAGCAAATTACTATGTTTGTAGTACCGGAAGCAGATTGTAAATACGGAATGTGGTTATTACGTGATGAGATACATGGAGGAAATTCTTGAATTTGCAAATCAAAACTTATCCTTATTCAAGGTAATATAGATCGTTATTCAATTGTATAGTTATAGTTTCAATATTTAGATATTAATATTTTTACTTGTATTTTGATAGGTCTTCCAAAAAAGTAGTGATCCCTTCTCGTAACAGGAGCTCGATGATACTCGCGACCGATGAACTCGCTATTTTATCATAAAACATGTTGATGAACTAAGAGGTTCTCATGTCACTAACATTTTTTGTGTAATTTAGTTAACAAGTTCACATGTATTACAAACATACAATTTATGCCTTAATATAATCACATCACTTTTAGAATGAATGTCAAGTGTTTATGTATGAATTAATGCCAAGTGTGTTGAATGATTGTGTATGATTGTATGTATGTGTTTGTGAATGTATGCTTGTATGTATATGTGGATGAAAGTGTGTATGTATTTGTGAACGAATTTGGTGCAGGATGAATGTGTTTGTTATGCAGTGTTTTTGGTGCAGGCATGATTGTTATTTATTTTTATTTTTCCAGGTTTAGGAATAGACATCAGATGTTTGTATTAGCTGATGTGTATTCTTTTGAAGAAAGGTATAGACGTCGGTCGTTACTTATGACCGACGTCTATACCTAAAGAATAGTCGTCGGTCATATAGAACAGTTGATGTCTATTCTTTAGGTATAGACGTCGGTCATAAGTAACGATCGACGTTTATACCTAAAGAATAGACGTCGTATTTTAAGCGACTGACGTCTATGTATAGACGACGTACACATAGACGTCGGATACGAGAATGCTTATATCCGACGTATATACCCTCGTACATCCGACGTATATTCCCTTTTTCTGTAGTAGTGATACGTGTTTCTGTTAAACAAATCACATCGGTTTCTGTTAAACTGACGTGTTTTATTGTCCTTTTCACGACAGTTTTTGTACAACCGACGTGATTTGTTAAATTTTAATTTTTTTTCTTCTAAAAAATAATTTTGAAACGATTTGTCACGCGGGTTTATTAAAACTGACATGTTAGAGTGGTTTTTCCACGTCAGTTTACAAGAAACTAACGTGATAGGGGGCCTTAAACACGTCGGTTTTCACCAAAACCGACGTGTTTGGTGTTGTTTTTAAAAAAAAGGCCAACATTATCTCCTCGTTTATTCTGCCCTAGTTTTCAAAGACTTGTTTTCCTCAACCATACACAACCTACGTTGCCTCGACCTCGACCCAAGCCTCTGCATCACGTCGCTCAACCTCCGATCCAACTTACCCCCACACCGCACCACGTCCTAATCCACCACCCCACGCTGATCCACACAACCCAAAAACCGATCCACACAACCCAAGTTGCTTCCCCACGCCGATCCACCTCCGATCCAACCCAACTCCTCCGGTCACCAAAAACTCGTCGAGCTCCTCTGAACTCGCTGTGCTCGTTCGACCTCAAAGTGCAAGGTAAAGGTTACCTTTTGACACGAGGCGTCCAACGTTGTTAAGCACGAGATTTAAAATATTTGATTAGGCTAATCAAGGAACCCTTTGAAGGTGATGGGAGTGTTTTTTTCTTTGTGAATAATAATATGAAGAATTTAGTGAAATTTAGCACAATGGACTTGGACAAGAATACAAAACAAAATTCTATTTTTCTGCTATCATCTCATTGTCTATAGTAAAGTAAGGACTATGTTTTGTTTGCATAGAAGTAGTTTTGATTACATTTTTGCGAGCACAACAATTGGTGTCAACAACTTGGAATGTGAAATAAGCTTCATAGTACAATCTTGTATTTTAGTTTGTGGCTTGTCCTTAATGAAATTGACATTAGGATAAAAATACTCATATAATGTTGTTTATCATACTAACCTCTCTATCTTCACATGACATTCCACGTAGTTTTAGTAACTATTAATTAGAAAACTCAAGTGAATTTCATCTAATGATTCGATAAACTTCATTCGCAAATTAAGTGAATGGCTGTATTGAAGTTTTTTGTTATATAGTTGTGGCTTTTTGTGTTTTTTCCCACAGGAAATGATTACCAAATTTTACGATTTTTGATGTGCATGAATAACTCGCCTCACAGATCAATATGTATTGTTTGGATTCAATTATATCAAAATCAAAAGTGCATTAAAAAAACTTGTCCCTTAAGTAAAGGGAGGGAATTCCAATCCATGGTATCATTGTAGGATTTCGTGCCCTATGTATATGTATATTTTTAAATTTTAATGCATGCATACATGATCGATTTCCATATTGTCAACAATTTCATGTACATCGGTTTATATTTATTCTAATATCATATGATCAATATATGTTAAAACAAATATAAAAGGATCATACCCAAATGTTCTCTAAAACCTGTATGAAGATCCGGAGTTGCGCCGCTCGTCGAAACGTCTTCAAGTGTTCACCAAACTCTAAACAAGATTGGAGAGAAATGAGCTAGCAAATTCAATCTCTAAATCAAAGTTAGAATCTTGCTAAAAATTCATTTACGCTCCTTGAAAATTTAATATCCAAAAGCTTGAAATAGTTAAGAAATTTTTGGAAGGATTAATAGGGTGGTTAGGGAGAGAGAAAATTTTGCATTAATTAAAACAATGAGGGAGAGAAGACCTATTTATAGGGACCCCCAACAGCCACATCATGGGCTAACCACTAACCCACGATCTCTTGTTTTTCTCTCCCTAAAATCAATCATATTTTGACACATAATCATCAACATCCACATTTAACCATAATTGGAATAATTCCAATACATAACTAATACTAATTCCTTATTAATTCGGGCAAAACCATATTAATCGTTTTTTTCTTTTACCAAATTTTGGATTTATATCCAACAAAAATTGATCTTTGGGTTTTTAGCAAATTCATATATCATGTAATATATTATCATATGTAATGTCAACCATTACACCCTATAATACATACATCTCATATGAACTTATAAATGATCTTAACTGTCATTTTCGTGACACATTGATTTTATCAATTCACCACATATATACTATTTCACACGAAATTCGATACATCATATGAATATAAAATCAACATTCTTGTTTCCCAATTTTGTAGTGTGACCTATAGGAGGATCTAAGTCAATTGACAATGATATTAAACACTTAATATCACAAACTATAAGTGGTATCTAACTACTCATTATAGTTACCCAATTAGCATAGATGTCTTGTTCCACTCGAACTAAACACGATCCATTTAGTGATGTTAGTGCACCACTTGTGTCCGTCCCTTGCCTCATGATATTAAGAATATATACAAAGTAGAAATGTGTCACCTTTGCATAATATTTATTTCTTGATCTCTTTAAGCTAATTATAACTATGTAACTTAACTCAAGTTACATTGTGCACATTATAATTTTAATTTATCAAGGGGCCCACTAATATCATCACTTAATTAAAGAGTGTAGGATCGTGAATACGGCATAGTTCTAATCACTTTTAACCCTAAACAAACTCTACTTGCTTAACAAGCAAAGATGCAACGGAATTTAAAACAAAACAAGCATGCAAAGTAAACTAGGCAAACCACAATGATGACACCAGAATTTTTATACATGTTCGGTCTCCCACCTACTTCATCTCTTGCAAGCTCCGCTCGATCTCCCTCGAGCTCTGCTTACATCTTCACTATCAACCTCGTTCCGGGCCTAAATTAAACCTTTTACACCCCAAGCAAAGTGAAAAACCTCGCTAGCTTGATTTTCTTCCTCTCACAATCCGAGAGGGATACTTTGGGCTTTCACCGAAGTCCTTGCTTCTTTAAAACAGTATGTTTCACTAGTGCAAAATCCACATTAGACGTCACTGAATAGACGTTGGATATAAAACCATCTAACGTCTATAGGTATAAACGTCGGATATTTGGACATCTGACGTCTACGGGTTTGTATAAACGTCGATTTTCTAGTATAACCGACGTCTATACCTCCAGAAAGAAGAAAAAATATTTTTTGTTTATTTTTTGGATTTATTTCGTATAAGAATTTATGTGGATTTATTTTTTGGGATTTATTTCGTGTAAGAATTTATGTGGATTTATTTTTGGGGATTTATTTCGTGTATGAATTTATGTGGATTTATTTTTTGGAATTTATTTCGTGTAAGAATTTATGTGGATTTATTTTGTATAAGAATAATGTGAATTATTTGGATTGTTTTAAAAATAGTCACATCAATGTAACTATCACATGCATGTTTGTTGTACACATGTGTGTGTATGGTCATATGTATTGAAGTTTAGTCCCACATTAGAGAAATTTTTTTGTTGGTGGAGTTGAAGTACTCAACCACTCATTTACTTCTAAATGAGAGTTTGGTAACACACTACAAAATGCAAGTGAGATATATATATATACTAGTCAAAAGATTGGCACTTGGAGCACTAAGATGGTTGTAATTTTTTATACTATTTACCCGTGTATAGACGTCGAATGTATCGAATGACCGACGTCTGTAAGACGTAATTTTTTTTATTGTTATTTAAATGTATAGACGTCGGATGTATGACGTGGCCGACGTCTATAGGTTGTACTGTATGTATAGACGTCGGTCACCCCATATATCCGACGTCTATAGGCTGTAAAAGTTTAGTCTCACATCGGTCAATTTTTTTTCCTGCTGTGGTTGAAGTACTCCACCACTACTCCACAGGTGCATGCGAACGAGTTTGGCCACTTGGGCAACTTGAGCTTGCTCTACGCTTTTATTGGTCAAAAGATTGCCTGTTAAAAGCTGTATAATAGGCGTAATATTTTTGTTGGGTAAATTAAAGGTATAATAGATGTCGGCTATAAATGATTGACCTCTATACATTGTACGTTGTATAGACGTCGGTCGTATATAGCTGACGTCTATACACAAGGGTATAGACGTCGGTGGAATATACGTCGGACACTTGGATCGCAAAAATTCGTCGTATATACCACTGTATATCCGAAGTATATGCCTTTTTTCCACTAGTGTTCAAACTTGAGCACACTTAGCTTAGGATATGAAATTGATCTGAGATGTGGAAGCAGAGCTTGGAGAGTAGGATTTGGGGAATGAGAGACTTGGAGTTTTCTCTTAGGTGTATATGACAATAGGAATTGGAAGAGTTGTCTGATTGGGTCAAAGGAACACATATTTAAAAGCTCCTAAGATGTTATAGCCGTTGGGGATAAGTTGTGTAAGGTTTGTGTAAGATACACATAACAGAAACCTGCAAGACCCAATTTAGAACAAATTCGGTCGACCGAATCGGGTAGAACGGTCGACCGGTTGGAAATTTTGAACAATGTTTGGTTGACCGATAAGGGAACGGTCGAACGAAACAAGCTATAACTAAGGTACACTTAAGTTAACGGTCGAACACCGAGATGGGTTCGGTCGACTATAAACTTTCAGACTCTATGGGGTTGAAAAAATGATCATATTCGGTCGACCGAAACAAGGTCCACGATCGACCGGAAACTTCCAAGCAGTTTGGTTTTGTCGAGATATTTAGGTTCGGTTGACAGAAACAAGGTCTACGGTCGACCGATAGGCATTTGTATTTTGGGGTTTTGGTGAATAATTAAAATACGACCGTTGATATAATACGACAAGTGTAACAATCAGAAATATGTGTAAACGGTCGACCGAAAAGGTTGGAACGGTCAACCAGTCGACCGGTTGGGTAGTCAAATTCACTATATGTTAAAGGAAACAAACGGTTGACCGAATTGACTCTGGCAGACTTAATTAGTGAATTCCGGTCTATGTTTAGGTGATCTATTGAAGTACAATTGATATGAGATTTTGTGTGTGACTTCTATAGGGAACGTAGTGTGTATGTGAGTGGTTTTTATCTTAAGTATGCTCAATTACACATAGTTCCTGAGACTCAAAATAAATCAAGATTACATGTCTTCAAATTAGCTTTATTACATGTCTTGACTTGACTTCGTTTCTTTCTTGAGTCTTGATCACATGTAGAAGTTAACACAATACAATATATATGTTATGCAATATATGTGTTGTTCTACATTGATTATAAATAATATTAGGTTGATTAAATCATCAAAACATAGATTAAGGCAAAAAAAGCCAACAAAAATGGGCAATGATAATATTTTGACGAACTATCTTTTCCAGCATATAAGTCTTGTTTAACCAACTATTGTCTTTATAACTATACTCATTGATATCTTTTGACAATAATCAAATTGAACATTCCTTATGTGAAAAATTATAAATCTCATATCTTAGGATCTAAGACACAGTAAAACATTAATGACACAAAACACAATTCCATAATGTTTTACTTGTTAGGTCTATTCAATATATAAAAGTAATCTTTTCGTCTTTTATCTACTCTTATCGTCAAATATTTGTAAAGCTACAATAATCAATGACCAACACGACAATCTTATCTCGGTAATTAATGTTTCATGTCAATTACCATGATTGTGAATAACTTTTGATTTATGTAAATCATTATCTTTTAGAGCTCTACAGTTAAAAACTAAGAGCACCTTCCTCAACACTTCTAAAAGTCGAATACATTAATCAAGAAAAACATTTAGAACACAATCGATCCCTTCAATCACGATGCTAAAAATTATAATCGGCGGAGTTAAACTTCTCTGTATGTTTAAAAAAGAGAGAGGTGACTTTATCTCTAGATTGATGACCTTATTCAACTTAGAAAAATCAAGGGTTAGTTACAGTTTGTCTTTCGGTCATTTTACACGGCTAATGTTTAAAACTGTGTGTCCGGACCCCCTGATTTTTAAAAGAAGTCTGAGTTAATTCGATTATTTCAGCTCGAAACACATCAGAAATTAGAAGAAAAAATAATCAAAACATATGATGAGTGGACAATTACAAAACTGGGCGATATGGCAGCATGGGGTGTGGTGTGGTGCATATTGGTTCCAATACAACACAAAATATTTGTTTTCCCGGATATGTATAACATATGTTTCGAAGTTTAATTACGGGAAAAACGAAAAGAACCCGTCGTTAAGGGACAACATGTAATTTGCCCCAGTTATTATTTTTAATTTTTTTCAAAGGAGTCTGACATCGTTTTAGCATTAGAATCAGAAGAAGAAAATAACTTAGGTGAAATTTCATGAAGAAACCAGGTATTATTGTTGTAATTGTAAAGTTCATTGAGTAAGCAGGTGACGACTTGACAAGACATTTGAATTTAGGGGAAGCATCGAGGAAAAAACCTGCGTAATGCAGTTATTATTATTTTTACTAACACTGTGCATCATAATCTGACGTGACCAATACCGCATAGATAAAGGAAAATAACAAGTTGCAGATGGTAAGTCGGAAAAGACAATTCGGTGTTGTTAGACCGTTACTAACCATAACTTGGACGACCTGGTCTTTCTCTTCAAAATCAACTTTCTCTCTCTTCTACATCAGCTTTCTCTTTCCTCAACATACATTCTTCTCTTTCCTATACTATTCGCATCTTAACCACAACCCAACAACAACATATCTCTCTCATCCACATCATTTTGGGGTCCATCTTCGTAAAAATTTAAAAAAAAATAAAAAATTCTAAAAAATCAAGATAATTATAAAACGTATTTTCATAAAAAATCTCTAACAAAAATTCAAAACAAAATCAAAATAAAAAAAATTCAACCTCGACGCGCCACGTGACGATGACCCGGACAACCGGGTCGTCGACCTGGGCGTTGAAACACCCAGGTCGACGACCCAGGCGAAGATGACCTGGGTTATCTTCAACGGACCTAGGTCGACACAGGATTTTGTCCCGTCAAGGGATGCCCTTAAACAATATAGTTAAAAGATGACATGCCAAACAATCACGCGCGACATGTTGCATTTCTATTTTGAATTATTTTTATTAAGGTCTTTTATTATTTAACTGAGTGAACAAGTCACGGAAGAAAGAGAGTAGATTCTAGCTGTTTAGCGACTGATAGAATTTAGACCTGCAATATTTGGTTAAGAAAATCTAAGAGAGAGAGAGAGAGAGAGGGGTGAATGGCTTTGAAGTAACTAAGAAATTTGTCTTGCTAGCTAGGTTTACGGATTGCATTTTCCTTTGTAAAGGTATAACCTTTGTTAGACATCCGTCGTGTCATCTCGCTGCACCACTTATGTACTTAATTTTACCATTTGTAATGTGCCTTAGAAGCTCAAATGAGTCCTCATCCTTTTTCGCTTTATATATACATTCCAATATTTTACCAGTTTAACTAAATTAATAGACTCTGCTAATCAACGGTAGAGACGTGAACTTAGCCGAACACACTTTACAAAAATACACATTCTTTAAGAATGTAATACTTAGCCTATCTATGGAAAAAATAAGGGTTCATGAATTGCATTTTTAAAATTAAATAAATCACTCTAAGATGCGTGTAAAAAACAGATCTTGTTGTCAAAAGGGAAAAAAAGAGTTAAATTTTCTCTTAACTAGATATCAACTTAACGAAAGAAATAGAGAAGAGAAACTCTTTTATGCAAGAGAGAAGAGAAAAGAATAGAGAAGAAAATAAATTTTGAAAAAAAAAATCTCTCATATGCAAAATGGATTTCCAACCTTCTCTCAAATTTGAGAGAAATAGAAACCTTATTTTCTAGTTTCTCAAAATACTCCAAAGAAATAAGATAATTAAACATGCATGGGTACTATTCGTCGACCGATTTTTACTTAAATCGTCTTTCTCAATTACTTTTTTCTCCTTCACAATCCATTTAATACTCATTATGTCTCGTAAAATATTAAAAAAACCAGGGTGTCTGGCTAGGACACCCTATTTTTTATTAAATCTTGAATTTATACGGTGTAATATTTCAAATTATTTTAGGTTCTCTTGCAAGATTTCAGTGGTGATGAGGTGGAAAAAACAAAAACGTAAACAAACGAGTAAACAAATCAATATCTGGAGTACAATAATAGAGTGTCGAAACAAAAAACGTCCGCAAAGTGTGCTCTCTCTGCTCGCTTGTTGCAGGGATTGTACCACCCCCCCCCCCCCCCCCCCCCCCCCCCCCCCCCCCGCATTCTTACTCTGATTTTATTTTTCATGATTATTTTTTGTTGTAGTATAAAAAGATGAGAACCTATTAGGAGCAGAAATAAATGAAAATGAGAGAATGACAAAATGATAATTGACACTGATGATTTAAATAATTTACGGACGATGTTTAGCACTTCAGTTTTTTTTTCAATCCAAACGATGAGAACAACAAATTGTCTCTTCACAACAAATTCATTGCTATCCAAACACATGATTAAGCTAAGGGTTTTCTCCATTTCAAGTTTCTTTGTGGTAAAATGAAATCTTGTGCTGTGGATTTTGAATATTTTAGGGAATGTTTAGTGAAAAATTGGAATTTAGGTTGACTTTTGCATTTTAAAGAATTCGTTTGCTAAAATTATTGTTTAAGGTATTAAGTTTCCCGTTTCAAAAGATTTTTAAGATGTTATTTGGTGCCAATTGGAATATTGAGTTGTAGGTTTTACTATTTGCCTAAAAAATATAGCAAACCTCATTCCATACAAATTCAATCTGACTTTTGAAGGACGTGTCATTTTGTTATTATAAAGCAGGAAGTCGGAATTCGGAAACATGAAATTTTTATGACGTGCTACATTATGTTTTCATTAATTATTTGGAATCTAGATATTCATGTATAAGTCAAACTGTTTTAAGAACCTATTTGGGGCCTAGCTCAACGTGGAATTACAATAATATCAAATTAGTTGTGAGCTTGTAGTGCATATTATTTGGTTTATAATTGCTAGAGAGCTTAGAGGGGATTTGGACACAAGGAAATGAAGAGAAAAAATAATAATTTTCCTTTAACCAATTTTTTAGATGTTTGTGACTGTTCAGGAAAAGAAGAAAAAAACCCTCTATTTTTCCTTTGCAACCTTAAATGTATACTTAAATGTATAGGAAAACTTTTCCCTATGTTTCTCATGTTCACTCTCAGGAAGTAAAAGGAAAATGCAGAAACATGTCACACAACTTAATAATTATAGATATCATCTAGAACATTTAATAACCCAAACATTAATTTGAAAAAATATAAAAACATAAAATACATGATTACCTTTAAATATTTATAATAATATATAACAAAATTATTCCAAAAAATAATATGTACCAGAAGTTGCTCATAATAATACAAATATTCTCTAACTGCAAACTCTCAAGTCTTTTAAGTAGCTCCTATCGACAATCGACATCAATCATGTGGTTGGCCCACAATTCCTTTCTAGAGTCCACGATCCCTTTGGTTTAAGGAGTAAAGAATTGAACATGTTAATATATAGTAGTATTGCTTTGGGTGACTTGGTGTGAAAATTAATAACGAAAACGTACGTCTTTAGAGGATGTGCTTGGAGCACCATTAACAGCGCCCGGTCATTTTCCGGGTGTCATGATTTCTCTCTCAGTCACGTTAGCACAAACAAACTCCCCTACAAAATCCTTAACCATTACCCAATCCACCCAGTTACGCTACAATATTTGTTGCCACGTCATTATTTTTATTCTTCTCTCTAAAACTCTTTCAACAATCAACAAAATATACTAATAATCATTATCGTAATTATTTAATATCAACAATTCATTCATTTTTAATTAACAGTTAATTAAAAAGGTTGGATCTGGAATTTCGATTTTTTTCTCCAGCAATGTAGGTTGTTAATTGTGCATTGTTTTGGTTTGAATGTGGTGGATGTGTGACATGTGTAAGGGTTTCCATGTGGTTCTTTTATTTTTTAGCAATAATGTAGGTTGTTGATTGTGACACTGTGTAGTGTTTCGGTTTGAAGAGGTGGAGTGAAGTGTGTAAGGGTTAATGGTTGGTTGTTGGAAAGCAATTAACCCCACACAAGGGTTGTTAATGTGGGTTTTTAGACTGTAATGTTTTGTTTTGTGGAGATCCTAGAGGGTGGAGGTTTGAACTATATGCATATTGATAAAAAAGTTTATTATCTTGGTAATGATTAACCCCACACAAGGGTTGTGGATAAGTGATTGTTGGATAACGAGCAAGAAATATCCGTCTTTCTGCTAAATAGGATTTGTTAAGCTCATAATTCATTAGATACTTTTTGTGAAGTATCGGTTCACTAAAGACTTGACTATTGATGGATCTTTTTTCATGTGTTCGGAAGGAGGACGGCTCAATGATTTTTGGTTGTCCATTCTGTGTTTCTTTCGCAAGAAGTTGTGTTTTTTTAGCATTTTAATTGTTGTTGTTGTGGGCATTCTGTTGCTCTGTAGAGGGTGGAATGTTCAGGTGTATATATGTTTTGATGTGACTTTTGGTTGAGTGTGTGGTTTTGTTTCTAAGAGGATGGAATGGTGAAGTGCATTTAGGCTTGAGCTTGGGTGACTGTAGGTTGTTTGCTTGAACTTTGTTTTCTAGCAAGTTTGAGTGTTGAATTAATGTGGGTGTTCATTCTCTACTAGATTGATTTCTGGAGGGTGGATCAGTGAATTATGTCGTGGTTGTTGGTTCTTTTGGTTATCTTTACTTTTCTTTTGTCGATTTCTGCTGTTATGGGCTTTTATTCCGAAGTGTGGATCGGTGATTTATGTTCAATTTTTATTGACTACATTGAACTGGCTGGTTCAGCTTGGGTATCCTTGTTACTAGGTTGCACCAAAACATGTTGATTGGGGATTGAACCAAAATCTGTTAATTATGGGTTGGTTTTACTAGATCAGGTTAATTAATGGTCTCTGTAGCGGTCTAACCTATCAGATGCAGGTCATTCAAGGTCATACAGTAATGGAAGGCCTAAAATTAATTCGTAGATGCATGTCATTCAAGACCAATTTGGAAATGAAGACCCAAGCTAAATTTGTTGGAAGTTGTTAATGCTACTTCATGTGTGTTTTCCTACCTTGGGCAAAATTAAATGTAGAAAATCACATCACCAACCTACTTTAGAGGGTGCATTTGGTCACTCATAAGAACAATATACTTGACCAATGCATGTTCTCAATGGTTTCTGCAATATTTATGTGCGTGCAAATTGTTACATTATGTTGCAGTATCATTTTGCTGATTTATTCACCTTTTTTTATCCTTTTGTCAAAGCACTTGCCTAATTAGTTCTAAAGCATCAGTGGCAATTTGGTTAAGTTGTGTTGTAATTTGTGAAAATTTGAGTTTCTTTCATTTTCTGTAACATACAATATATTGAAAATGCAGGCAGTGGACCTCGGAGGTTTACTTACATTGATGCTGCAGAAGTTGTCACACCAATTGAATAATCCACCTTTTAACTTCATGATCCACACATCACCATTGGACATTGACAATTCATCTTTACCTTATGCTTACTGGTTTCTTCAGATTGTTCCTCAGCTGTCTGCCTTGGGAGGATTCGAGATGGGAAGCGGGTGTTACGTAAATCCCGTTTTTCCTGAGGATGGCGCAAAGCTTCTAAGGGAAGTCAACGTCGAAAGATAAAAGTCAAATTTCTGATTTATCCTTGGAAGAGATGCTCTTCAGTACATAGATGGGAGTGGTCATCGAGATCTTAATCTCCTAGTTTCAGGGATTCTGCATGTTGCAGGCTTGTCTCGATGCCATAATAAGTCTACTGTTTTTGCATCCATAATTCAGCATCTGGTGCTGCAATATGACATTATAGGAGAGTGAGAATCTGACAAATGTGATGAACACTGTGTGCATGCACTTTTGACATGTATGAATGACAATCTAATGTGGTGATTTGTTGTGGATGATTTTGCTTGTCAATAAATGGTTGACATGCTCTCTTCTTCTGGTTATTGTTCAGGACTTAATTCTTCATCGACTTTGTTGGACTGCAGAAAGAAAATGTCGTCAAGTTTTGTGGTGTGGTCTTGCGTAACACTCTGGAGTGCTTCAATTACACACCTAGGATGTCTTTGAAAGAGGCAAGTTATCCTCTTGATATTTGCCACATTCAAAAGGTTTGGTTCAAGAAATATTCGTGTGCCGTTTTTTATTGTCATTTATAGCAGATAGTCCATTTCCACCAGGTTACATTCTTCGCTAATGTGACTGTTAAAGAAAATGACCGTTGGAGACATTAATTATGGAGTTTACCAAAGCATCCTGTAGCATACCCAAGATAATCGTTTGGTATCTCCATGCCAAACAATAAATAAAGCCAAAACGGCTACTAATCTATGTATAAATACTCATGTAATCAAACATTCAAAAATAATACAAACATCACTTTCTCTTCTTCCTCCTAAACATCATCGTCTCAATTTTAACATGGTATCAGAGCGCTGATCCATTCGCCTCAGATTTTTTTTCAAATCTCATCATTGGCCTCACCTCATCCAAGGGGGTTGAAGGTCACCACACACCCACATCCTAACCCAAGGAGGAAGGAAAAAACGAAACTGAATGTCGGACGGCAACGAAGTGATGAATCCCCATCGCCTCGTCACAACACCTCTTAACGAGACCAGCTACTTGTCCTGGTCTCGTGCGGTCATGCTATCCCTCAGCGGCAGAGGGAAGCTCGGCCACATCACCGGAAAAACTCCAAAACCTGGAGAAGAAGCAGAGGAGAAGATTCAAGACGAGTGGCAAACCACGGATCACCAAGTGATGTTGTGGCTCATTGCCTCCATGCATGCAAACATTGCAGAAATCTTCATATATAAAGACAGCGCGAAAGATCTGTGGGACTCTGTTCGAGACCACTTCGGAAAGGCAGAAAACTTCGCGCACATCTTCAAGATCAAGCAAGAAATCGCACAAACACAACAAAACGGGACATCAATCACAGAGTATCTCGGTACTCTCAGAAGGCGGTGGGATGAGCTCAGAATATACGAACCACCCACCGCAGACCCAAAAAACATCCAAAACCAACAAGAACAGAATCAAATCTACCAGTTTCTGGTGGGTTTAGATCCAAGCTACGAGACTATTCGGTCTCAAATACTTATGGCTCCGGAACTTCCCAGTCTTCCCCACATCACAAGTCTCATTCAGTGGGAAGAAACGCGAAGAAACTCAATGAAAAATCAAAACAACCACACGGAGAACCAAGCCTTCATCGCTGGACGAAACCCAGCTCAGGGAGGAGTAAAAAAAAGATTCAGAAACAAAAACTCCGAACACTGCGACAACTGTAAAAAACAAGGACACAACAGAAATCAGTGTTGGTTCCTCTTTCCCCATCTCAGACCACAAAGAAACGAAAAGAACGCAAAAGCAAACTGGGTCGAAGGAGTCTCCGGCGGCGACTGCAACACCAGCCAGCTCGGCGGCGGCGGCTGCAACACCAGCTTGCTCGGAGGCGGCGGCTGCAACACCAGCCTGCTCGGAGACGACGACCACAACACTCGCCTGCTCCGGAAGAGCAATCGACACCAAGGAAAAAATCAAAACCCTACCGGATATGCGGATAACTCCGCGTTTTATACTCAGCATGCTTTCGGATCCTCCAACCCGACCCGATCGGATATAACCCCAGTCGGATCCAATCCATTCAGATCTGGTAATCCGGATCCTTCCATTAACCCGATTCATTTAAAAGGTCTGGTGGGCCAGCTTAATGGGTTTTTGCAAAACAACCCTCACGCAACTGGTAATTCCTCAGGTAAATTAAATTTTCTCTGATTTTACCGTTTTCTCTGGATCAACAGCAAAAATTAATAACCAATCTTGGATAATTGATACCGGAGCTACCGATCACATGTCTGGAGATCCAACAATACTTAGTAATATTAAAAACCTAAGTTTAGAAAATAAATTTGTAACGGTTGCAAATGGGAACAAAATACCAATTAAAGGAATAGGCAAGATCAAATTACTTAACAACACCCTTAATGATGTGTTGTATGTACCTAACCTAGATACCAATCTTATATCTGTAGCCAAAATCACCAACAATCTCAATTGTAATGTTATTTTTGCTCCTAACGATGTTATTTTTCAGGATCGTATCTCAGGGAGGATGATTGGTAAGGGCATCCTCACAAACGGTCTTTATGTTCTAGAAACAGATGAAAAAGCTCTTCATACCCATACTCTGAACAACCATATTCTCTGGCACAAAAGGATGGGCCACCCATCATCAAGTATATTAAGATGTTTTTTCCCTTCTTTTAAAAATGAATTATTATGTGATGTATGTCGTTTTGCTAAACAAACCCGCTTACCTTTTCAAAATTCTAGCACCAAAACTCATATGCCTTTTGAACTAATACATTCTGATATTTGGGGACCAACCCCTGTTGAATCTTACAACGGTTTTCGGTATTTTATCAGTTTTATCGACGATTTTTCACGGGCCACCTGGGTTTATCTATTGAAAAATA
The DNA here is from genome assembly GCA_963682175.1 of Triglochin maritima. Lineage (NCBI taxonomy): Eukaryota > Viridiplantae > Streptophyta > Magnoliopsida > Alismatales > Juncaginaceae > Triglochin > Triglochin maritima. The sequence goes on from OY821786.1 coordinate 34,264,621, forward strand.
AATCTGATGCTTACTCTGTTTTTTGCGAATTCCTCCGTTTTATTGAAAACATGTTTGACGCAAAAATTCGTGTCTTTAGGTCCGATAACGGCTCTGAATATATGAGCAACCTTTTTCAAAAACTTCTACATCAAAAAGGTATTTTTCACCAAACCTCATGCATTAATACACCGCAACAAAATGGGGTTTCGGAAAGAAAAAACCGGCATCTTCTAAATGTCACTCGCTCCCTCCTTTTTCAAAACAATGTTCCAAAACTTTTTTGGTCAGATGCAATTCTCACCGCTACTTATATTATCAACCGACTTCCTAGCCCCACTACAAACAATAGAAAACCGTTAGAAATCTTGTATAATAAAGAAATTAACATCGACCACTTTAGAATTTTCGGTTGTACATGTTTTGTCCACAAAAAACGGGAAGATAAACTTGATCACAACTCCATTAAGTGTATTTTTCTAGGGTATTCTTTTAGAAAAAAAGGTTACAAATGTTATGACCCACAAAATAAAAAAACCTTTGTCTCACGAGATGTTACCTTCTTCGAAGAAGTCCCCTTCTTCAAACATCCCAGTCCTGAAATCGCTTCCGCCATACCAGTACCTCACATCACCTACAATAACTCCCTTCCCACAACACCACCAATCCCAAACGAAGGAGGAAATGAAAACGAAGGAGAAAATGAAAACGAAGGAGGAAACGAAGACGAAAGGAGAAATGAAGAAAGAGGAAATCCAAGAGGAGAAGAACCTCCAAGAAGATCTACGCGTCCATCTCGCCCTCCTAGTAGACTCAATGATTATTATCTCTCACACACCACATACCCCATCCAAAATTTTCTGTCATACCAACAAATGTCCCAAAAACATCAAGCCTTCCTAGGAGCAATAGACACAAATAAAGAACCAACACATTACCATGAGGCTATACAAAACCAGAATTGGGTCGACGCCATGAATGATGAATTACGAGCCCTGGAAAAAACCACACCTGGACCCTAGTACCTCTTCAACCAGGTACCAAGCCTGTTGGATGTAGATGGATCTACAAGATTAAATATCATAGCGATGGAAAAATAGAAAGATACAAGGCTAGACTAGTGGCCAAGGGTTATACTCAGACATATGGCCTTGATTACTTAGAAACATTTGCTCTTGTAGCCAAAATGAACACTGTCCGTGTTCTTCTCTCCATCGCTGTAAATCAAGGATGGGATTTATTTCAAATGGATGTCAAAAATGCTTTTTTACAGGGAAATCTAGAAGAAGAAGTTTACATGGTTCCGCCAACCGGCTACGCCACTTGTCCAAACCAGGTATGCAAGCTTCACAAGTCTATATATGGACTAAACAATCACCTCGTGCCTGGTACGCAAAACTTAGCTTCTCTCTGATTAATTATGGATTTATTAAAAGCTCTGCTGATGCATCCATGTTTACAAAACATAGTCATAACACTACCACCATTGTACTTATCTATGTTGATGACATCATCATAACTGGAAATAATAATCACCAAATAGCAGTAGTTAAAGAATATCTAAAGTCAAAATTTGACATCAAAGACCTAGGATACTTAAAATACTTCTTAGGAATAGAAATTGCATACTCCAAGAAAGTGTTATTTCTCTCCCAACGAAAATACACCCTTGACCTACTTAAAGAAACCGGGAAGATAGGATCAAAACCCTTAACTACTCCTATAGAAACCAACAAAAAACTAGGACCAACAGATGGAACCCCTCTTACAAATATTGGGCAATTCCAGAGACTAGTAGGGAAACTCATTTATCTTACTGTTACCCGACCAGACATTACATACGCTGTCAGTTTAATAAGTCAATTCGTGCATGCTCCTCATACACACCACTTAGATTTGGTAAAAAGAATTCTATGTTATCTTAAAGGAACACCCGGACAAGGTCTCTGGATGAAACCTAACAACTCTAATCAATAATTGGGTATTATGATGCAGATTGGGCTGGAAGTCATGATCGAAGATCTACCTCAGGATTCTGCAATTTCGTTGGAGGAAACTTGGTAACTTGGCGAAGCAAAAAACAAAATGTTGTCGCCCGATCAAGTGCAGAAGCAGAATACCGTGCAATGGCATCAACTACGAGCGAGCTAATTTGGTTAAGTCAACTACTTAAAGATATGAAGATCACAACTCAGAACCCTATGAAGATGTTTTGTGATAATAATGCTGCACGACACATCTCCATGAACCCAGTCTTTCATGAAAGGACTAAACACATTGAAGTCGATTGTCACTTCATTCGAGAAAAGATACAGTCAAAACAAATAGAAGTTCCCTACGTTCCAAGCAAAGATCAGCTGACTGATATCTTCACCAAAGCTCTAGATCACAAGACCTTCTCCAACATACTTCTCAAGTTAGGATCTATCAACCCTTTCCAGACCCAACTTGAGGGGGCATGTTAAAGAAAATGACCGTTGGAGACATTAATTATGGAGTTTACCAAAGCATCCTGTAGCATACCCAAGATAATCGTTTGGTATCTCCATGCCAAACAATAAATAAAGCCAAAACGGCTACTAATCTATGTATAAATACTCATGTAATCAAACATTCAAAAATAATACAAACACCACTTTCTCTTCTTCCTCCTAAACATCATCGTCTCAATTTTAACAGTGACTATGAAGTTTGAAGTTTGGACACCTAATTTGGACATTCTATTCAAGACTTGAGCCTAAGGATTGTGATGATCCACTAATAGTAAGGGATAAAATGAAATGCAACTCTCATCCGGCTAGTTATAAAATGATTTTTCAAATTTTCATTTTAACTAGAATCGGTTGAGAATCATTGTTCGACTAATGGCGTTTGTGTCGTCAATTTTCCAACAAATTAACAATAAATTGATGGACCTAGTCAAGTAGTTGAATAAACAATTGAGTGATTCTACACCTTTTTAGGTTAATTATGCAATCTGTGTAGTGGAGGAGCTCTTTAAGTTTAACATTTGAATTTATTGGATTGTGACGGAATCGCTGAGCTCATAGATGCCATAGGGGGAGATGTTGAGTGGTGTTTCAAGTAAACAATTTCTGTTTTGTTCGGCATGCTAATAAGTCTTGTTTGGATTTCATAAAATTAGAGCTTAAACCGTGTTGTTTTGGTCCGTTAATAATTGCTCGTTTGTCCATGCTTTCTTCCTATTGTGATCTCTTTCACCTCATTCCAATTATTTTCGATCATGTTTGGTTGTCCCCAAATTATGCACCAACCATGTGTGATTGTGTAATCCAATTACATTGTTATGGTATCGGTATCAGCGATGTAAGTACAGACCGAAGATAGAGGAGGCAACAAACAGTGGTGTTCGGTCCCAACAGCACGATTGTGACGCGAGACACGTACAGATGACACACTAGTTAATAAGTTTGTTTGTTTAGGAATTTTTTGGAATAATATTTTTTTATTTTATTAGCATACTCTTCCATGCCTCATACTCTGAGCCACCTTTGTGTACTTCTCAGTCCCTTGTGAGTTTGCTCCAAGCTCACCGGCCTAGCCTGGTTGTGGTTGGTGCATCCTTTGGGTGAAAGCTACCATAAGGGTATGCTGACTATTTTGGGTTGTATGTTTCACTTTGACAAGTTATGTTTCATAGCTTATGCTTTCTTTATGCAATATCTACAACTTCTTTAAAAAGAAAGTACAACATATAATTAGTAATAATATATAATTTAGTGGAAAACGTATGTCACACCACACTTAATCTTCGAGTTCAATTCACTAGGAAGTTTGCTCTCCAAAAACCTCATTAGAATGGCTATTTTACACTATTAATCTTCAAGATTATAACACATTAGATTTCAAACCATAATTAATGAAGGAGACATGGTCAACATAAAATGAATTACATATCCATTCATAGGAAATTGAAGAGGATCATGATTGTATTTTGGATATTATCTACTCTACTGTATTTGAGTTCCGTTTTAAATCTCAAACAACACAAACATACAAACTCTACTATTTGTTTCGGAGGGCGGTGAGGATCGGGATTCTCGAAAGAGATTGCCGGTGGAGGATGTAGGGGTTGAAATGCAATATCTTATTCAATTAATTATCATATGCTTTTTCAAAATTAAACCAACCAATGTCCAATTTTATCGGCATCACCCTTGAAAATTCCGACTACCGTGCTTGAATTCCTAACAATACCTTTTGGGAACCAAAACGTATGAGTTTTAACATATTATAGTACAAGAAGTGCAATGCATGGTACATCCGTAGAAAAGACGGTTTATGGTGCATGTTAAATATAGGAGTAAATAGGATGAATGTCAAAATATTAAGCAGCCTGATAAAAGGGATCAATATATTCTACATATTCAAAGAAATCCTAAAACAGAAGTAGAAGCTAAATGAATTGTAACACAAAAATATCCCCTACAACAAATCTTGGTCATATCAGTAAAAAAATAAAAACTGAAGATGTGAAAATCATGATCATCTTACACAAACATTACCATAACTATGACCCTTTTATCAGCTAATTTTCAGGCAAGTCAATCGGCAACTGAAGCGGCTCGAGACAGTCAACAATGTCTCTCATTAGAGGTCTTGCCTTCGGATTGTGGCAAAAACAATGGTTGGCGAGCATTGCCGCCTTTTGGACTCCTTTCTCCGGATAATTTCCTTCCAATCTCGGGTCTATGATGGTTAGAATCCGCTTTTTCTCGGTGAGCTGCGGGCGGGCCCAGTCAATGAGGTTCCGCTCTCTTGAAGGCCGGCAATTGTCTAGCGATTTTCGACCTGTCAGAAGCTCAAGGAGGACCACACCGAAACTGTAAACGTCGCTTGCAGCAGTCAGATGACCTGCTCGGTATTGAAATCAAGTTCAATCAATGGCCATTCAATTTTCAGAACATGAAAAGTGAATTTGTTATCATAAGAAAATCAAATCAGAATGTAAATCTCTATGTTATCTTACACTAGAGTGTAAAAATGTGTTTTCGTCGTTTTTCGTCTTTAGATGAAATGTGAATGAAAGCACATGAATTTTTGCTGTCTACATCAAGACTCAATTTGAGCAGCAAGCGAGTCTGGTTGATCTTGATTAGCATGTTAGATTCAACCCAATTATGTGTTGTTGGATTCAGGTATGGTTTGTTTATGCTCAACCAACAGTAAAGCCGTTTGTTACAAAAATGAGCTGTGTTAAAAGATTAAATGGAATAGGTCTTAATTAAGAACATATCAACTCACCTGTCATGAGATATTCTGGTGCTACATATCCATATGTGCCCATAACACGCGTCGAAACGTGTGTTTCGTCTCCAGCGGGACCATCTTTTGCAAGTCCAAAGTCTGAAAGCTTCGCATTATAGTCCTGTCCAAAATGAGTACCATTAAGAGAGAAACACAATATTACCGCTACAAAACAAACCCGCATTCTAAGGTTCATGTGGTTGGATGGTCTAACATGAAGACACACTAGATTTCAAGTACTAACATGATCTAGCAAAATATTAGACGTCTTGAAATCACGGAAAATGATTGGCTTTTCAGCTCCATGCAGAAATGCAAGCCCTTTCGCAGCACCAAGCGCTATTTTCATTCTCACAGCCCATGGAAGTGGGATTAGCATTCCTGTGCAACCACGAAAAACGTTACCCACAAAAGAAAAATTCATGTATAATTCAGACAAAACAATGACTATAAAACCACTCGCTATTTAACCATTCTGGGATTACAGCAGAAACAATATGAATAAACATATCAACGAGAAACCATCAACAAAGATTCAGTACAACATGAAACCACATTAAAAATGTTGCTTGCGAAAGAAACATCCTTGTAATCTTCAGATAGAATGCCAATGATACAAAAAACCAACTTTTCTATCGATTATGGTGTTCAAGTGATAAACATCTTCAAGGAAAATTATTTTCACCATTTAGAAACACTGACAGGACATTCAGAACATCAAGAGACCACGTCAAATGCTACACACTAGACAACATCTTATAAACCTAACATAACCATTACTATCGGAAACTACTACTTAATGATTTTAGTATTAGACGCGAAAGTACGGAAGGATGAGTAGAACAGATACTTGAGATTTTAGGAAATTTGATGGTTGCCATCAAAATTACACACCAAGGCGTCACCTCTATCCCGGTCACTTTGCTCTTATTTTGATGTAAACCATACAGATTCAAGTAAAATGTTACCCACAAGAAAAAACCTTACAAACTTCAAATGGAACCATTACGGTACGAAACAAATGTCTAATTAATTCTGATCTTCAAAGCATAAGTTGTAAAAGACGTATGCAACAGAGGATTCGTGCAATTTTAAGAAAAGATTTGATGACTACTTCTGGAATTACTAACTCAGCCGTCCCCTGGTCCCAATCACTGAACTTGATTAGGAAGTAAAGACTCTTCATTCGAAAACATTCAAATGTTACTGACAATAATAATACATGATAATCAACAAAGACCTCTTAGACATAATCATCAATAGTGTTTCCTTTAATGTTTCAATGTTGACTAGGAGAAGAAAAATGTTTAAGCATGCCGGAAATTTAAGCATTACTCGTGGCATGATCGCAAGTCACGACATAGAAAACAAATAAAACCAAATGTACAAGCCACTTTTCTAATTGAACCAAGCATCTAATTTATCTATTGGTTGATCCAAATGATGCATTATTACCAAAACAAACTTCTACCATTTAGAAACGACTCTTTTATGAACCAAGACCCAGTAGAAGTCTAGCAAGACAAGGAAATAGTGAGTCGAGTGGATTACTTGAAAAAAGCTTTGTTTCCACGCTTCCCAGTGGCATATACTCGTAAACGAGAACCCGATGCTCGTCTTCGCAGCAACACCCAATAAGTTTCACCATGTTAGGATGCGAAAGTTGCCCGAGAAAACTCACCTCAGCCTACAAAATAAGCACACTGACATAAAATCAACGAAAAGCACAAAATCATAGTGATCTTAACGGATTTAGAGACTATTAAGAAATATCGAAAAACGTTGGAATCGATATGTACCAGCCATTCTCTGTGGCCTTGGAAGCTTTTATTGCCGTCATGAACTTTGACAGCAACTTGGAGAGGTTGAGAGCCTTCTCTTACCACGTCATGGATTGTTCCTTTGTAGACGCGTCCGAAACCTCCAACACCCAAGAAAGAATCCGGTCTGAAGTTTCGAGTGATGGTCTTTAATCGATCGTAAGTGAAGGCAATTAGAGGGTTTGCGCCTGAGTCACGACTCATGTGTTCCACTTCCTCAGGGTTGGTTGGCTGCCTACTCCCGTTCTTCATCGTATCCTCTTTGGCCAATGAAGGCTCAGATTTTTGAGGCTCTGAAAGAAAGAAAGAAAGCACAAGTCAGATCAGACTCACAACAAAACACAAGCAAGACAGGTAGATTTGTTCATTAGGCTTTGTGGAAAGAACATTAAATTGTGTAAAAATATACCAGAAACTATTTCCAAAACATGAAGAAAACCAACTTCTTATAAGAGACAACACAGCATGGATTGCACAATTGAATGCGAAAAGAGCATAAGTTCCTTAATTTACTGGTCATAAAGCAACAAACATGATAAACTAAAATTATTTTTATTATATACAACACAAGGATTTGAAATAAAACATAATACAAAATTTTGGAGAGAAAACTCATTAATCATAGGAACAAAATAGTATAACTTGGATAGTACAATCTTTTGGACAAAATGATAACCATCATTAAATTTTAAAAAATCATAAAACCCATAATTCACTGATAAAAAAGCAACACACGTGCAGACCTGCATTTTAAAGAAAAATAAAAGGAACAACTCACCTTGCTTAGAACTTGGAGAAACATTGTAGATTGATGGATACCACTTGAACCAGCAATTACCCATGATTTATCAAAACTCACAAAAACTAATCTCTCAAATTATCATCTCAAAGCTTGAAGGCAAGGATTAAAGCTGTCTTTAATAGAAAGAAATCAGTGTAGTAGTAATATTAATAGCTACAAAGATGAGATGACTCTTCCAAGAAGAAATTTTAAAGAAATCTGTTTTTCCTATTCTTTGGACTTTGGGTGGGGTTAGAGAAATCATACTTTTGAGACTCGTGCTCGGTTCAAGATCAGTTCGAGCCAAATAAACTAGGCTCGAACTCGAGTCGGGTCCGTTTGCCGAGCAGCTCAACTCGCTCGAATGCTTGGTTGAAAGAGCCCAAGTTATCTTGTCTTATTTGGAAGTCCACAGTCCTTCGAGCCTTTATAGAACCAACATCTAGTAGAACCTTCTGAATAGCCGATGTGTGATTAAAGAGAGGATGCATGGAATATTACGTATTGAATGCAACACCTAATAGTGTTGTTAATATTGCAAATCAATTGTTAATACCAAAAAACATTGAACGGGTGTCAAACCTGTGCCCCAAACCCTGAGAGAAAGGCCCATGCCACCACAACAGCCGGATCACTCTTTTCTGCATTAATTAGTATAAAGCATTAATCCATGTTTTATTGTGGATAAGAATTAGGTGTTATACTTTCTCAAATCAAATATATTCTATACATTATATTAAATGCAAACAAGTAAAGTGTATCAAGAAACTTGGTAGTGAACTCAGTTTTAGATTCGAATCATTGGATGTTCTTACAAGTAAGTAAATATCCAAATAAATGTACATTGTGTTATAGTCTTATCAAGTCATAGTAATGTATCTTAATATATCTAGATATATTCTGTACCGTATGTGCATATGTATACGAGCAAACAAGCGAGTCCCGAGCGAGCGGGGCAACGTTCATGCTCGGCGCGTTTATTTTTTCGAACAAATTTTTTCGCTCATGCTCGACTAGTTATGAATCGAGCCGAGCATAACCGAGCGAGTTCCAAGCAAGCCATTGAGCTTGAGTGAAACTTGACGGCCATAACAACACAAGGAGTTTTATGTCATACATAATGATAAGTTTATTCAACATGAAGAATATTAAATTTGCAAATGAAGGAGAAAAATGAAATTTCAAACACGAAAAGGCAACTTCATAGTTATACTTTTGTGGGACTTAGGTACTTTATTGTCAATGAGCGTAACGTGAGTGTTTAAATTTCAAAGTCCTAAAATCAAATTAGCTCTTTATTCGAAATGTACAGTTTTGCTAAATTGATGGGAAAATGGAAAAGTTTATTCAGAAAAAAGGTAAATTACAATTTACCCTCCTCAACTATGATCGAGAAACCTTTTAATCCCTTGAATTTTAAAACGTTACACTCAACTTTGATTTGTGTAATACTTTGACATTCTTTTTATAAATTTTTTATTTTTCAACATAGTTGTCGTTTTTTTCTCAAAAACATTCATGTTGTTTGTCAAACATGCTTATAATGTATCTTCTGGTGAAGTTTGAATCTAATCGGAAGTCGGATTTTACTCGAATTAATTGGTTCAAAATCTGACCCAAATTTGAAGCAAAATCGTCATCCGATTTGACTAAAACTTACCATAAAGATAAATTAGAAGTATGTTTAGTGAACAACACACAAAGTTTTTGAGAAAAACGATGGTCTAATTGTTATACAAATCAAAGTTAAAAGGGTGTGAGCTGAAGTTTTAAAAGTTCAAGGGCTTTTGCTCAAAATGAAGTCATAAGATCAAAGATCTAAACTTAGCAACAGATAAAAGCAAAAAGTAAATCTTTCTTTAATAGATAGAAAACAGTGTAGTGGTGATATTAATAGCTACAAAGATGAGAAGACTCTTCCAAGAAGAAATTTCAAAGAAATCTTTTTTCCTACTCTTTGGGTGGGGTTAGCCGGTAAGAGAGAAATTTTAATACCAAAACAAAATAAAAAACCTGAAATCTTTGGAACCCAACAGGAATCAGCTGGTGTTCTCACTTCTCACTGACTAATGAGATGGCTCTTCCAAGAAGAATTTTTAAAGAAGAGTCATTTCGGCTGGTGTTTTCACTGACTAATGAGATGACTCTTCCAAGAAGAAATTTTAAAGAAATATGTTTTTCTACTTTTTGGGTGGGCAACGTGGGGTTAGAGAGAAATTTTAAAACCAAAAGAAAATATAAAAGCTGAAATCTTTGGAACCCAACAAGAACCAGCTGGTGTTCTCACTGACTAATGAGATTTAGAGCACAAAAGGCATAATCAACCAATAATTAGAGGGAGAAGACGTGTGTTTTTTGTTTGGTCAGTTCGTGCTTTGGTTGGTCTGATGGATCCATCAACAACCAATTCGAAAAAAGTTTTTTATTTGGTTAGAAAATTAGCCCAAAACGTGGGAAAAAGAATATACCTGTGATTTTCGTAGTGGCGTTGAATTTTTTTGGATGTCTTATCTTGTGTGTAGTACGCAATATTTGCAAAAGACCAATCATTTCTTTTGTTGTGATCTTGTAGTGGAAGTGTGTCTCAAAACACGTAATAAAAGATCCGTCCAAAAAATTATTTTTAGAGTGAATTATTTTCATCGTTAAAAGATATTAAGTTTTTCAATCCATTTATTGGGAGATAAAAATTAACTTTTAATTGTAAAGTTTAGGGTTTAGGGTCACTAAATATTTAGCAGAAAACTAGATATTTGGAGTGCACAAAAAATCTAGCGAGAATATATTAAAGGGTCAAATTAGGAAAGTCAAATATTATGAAGGGTCAATTACTGTACATGTTCTTTTAAAAGCCAAAAATTTAATATATTTTAATGTATTTCCAATTTTATCCTTAAAATACCCCCACCACCATCACCACAATCTTACATCCCAAACAAACTCATCAAATCTTCTTCAATCCTACACCAAATCCCAAACATTCCAAGATGCTGACGACCCCGCCCGTCGGACAACATACCGTTCCCGCTCGTTTCGGCTGAACGACCCAACTCGTTTGGTGAAAACAAGACAACTCGTTTGGTGAAAATGATTATGCTCGTTTGGTAAAAATGACCCAGCTCGATGATGTGTCCCACGCGGGACTGGTGGGTCCCAGCTTATTTGGGGTGGAAAAAATGACCCAGCTTGTTTGTTGGAAAAAACATCCCGGCTCATTTTTTGTTCCCTAAAATTAGCAGTCTTCCACGTTCTTTATGAACCCAATAGGTTCTTAATTTAGAAATATGATTTAATATGAAAGTTTTGCGTCTCGAAATATTATTTGTAACGATTTTTAAATTGCCTTATTTGGATATGGTAGGAGAGAGTTATGTGCAAATGATTGAAGATCTATCGATTGTCCAGTTTCCAAAAAAGGATACGTCTTGAGACGTTTTTCACCATTGTATCATCGTAATTTTGTAAGTTGATTAGTAGTATATCATACATTGCATTCATGTTATATATCCTTTATTATTACTCGAGTGTTTATTTGATGTGTTTCAAGGTTTAGACAATAAAGAAGAGAAAGGAAAAGAAAATGACCTAAACGCAAGAAGAATGAACTGATTTGAAAAGATCTTGACCTGTTTGTAATGCCAAGGATTGGATTGTAACTCAAGAAGGACCTAAGTGAAAACCTGGAGGGACTTAAGTGTAAAGAAAAATATATTGGTCGCAAAAGTCTAGAATCTCCTGAACATGAGGAGTAATTCGACAATTAAAACCAAATGGGCCAACAGCTCCGGGCGCACCCCACGTGTTTATTATGTTAACTAAAGTTGTGGTTAAAATTTGGAGACGATCGAAGAAAAATGATTTGCCAGTGGTGGTGGATCCGGTTAAGAATTTGGCACCTGGATTTCTATGGTGGGTCAGGTTCTCAAGTTAGAGCAATATGCAACATCCAAATATGATTTACAACCGTCTGATTGCACCCAGTTCCATCCAAACCCTCTAATATTCTATAAATACACTTATAATGCCTCCTTTCTTCTTCTTCCTCCTTTCCCCATTAGAGTAGGTTTTAGTTTCCTATTTTAGTAGTGTAAATAAGGGGGTTGGAGAGGAGCAAGTTTTGTATTTTTATTTCTTAATCTAGTTTAGTTCTTATTTTTTACATTAATGTCTTTACTTTGATGTTTGTCTTTTCGTAATCTTGTTTTCTTCATTTCCATTATGGTTTTGGGTTGTTTTTATGATTTCTTTAGTTTAGAGATGAGTAGAGAGTAGTCCATCCTCATTGGGGGAGGGGGGTGGAGAAGAAGGTGTTGTGATTATGTGATGTATTAGTGTGTATGTTAATCCTACCTTTGAACCTCACATGAGTTCCATAATCATCTAATGAGATTTTCACTATTATCTTTGATGTGTTAATGCTCTTGAGTGAAGCTTAGCACATGCTTAAATTAGTAGGTCTATTTTATGGGGAATGATGATGTGAGGATAAGAATGGAGTAGAAGAGGGAAACATAACATGTGCATGCATGTGCTCATGTTGGCCACATCCTAATTAATGTCTTGAATGTTTTCATGATTGTGTTAAATCTTATTTCATGTGGAGACATAGTGAGGTTAGGTCATTATGCATGAGTTCATTGAGCCTCACTTCAATTATTGTCTTGTATGTTTTAATGATAATGTTTTATCTTATTTCATGTGGAGGCAAAGTTGGATTTGGTTTTATGGATTTCATGTATTACATGTTGTGATGAACACAATTGAACACACACGTACACATATTTTTATTTCCACATTCTTTCTCTCCCCCTATGGGGTTTTATTTTATCGTTTGTTTTTTATTTCACTCGCATCGTAGTTTAATTCAGCTCGCATTCCTCTCTCTTCTTTCCCCCACTCGAGATATGGTGGATTTCGACTCACACGCGCTCCCGGTGGACTTGACCTGTACTTGCCACCGCTTCATCGGGGCCGCACACTTGCGGTATTATAATGGATTCAATCACAAGTCGTAAGAGAAACGAATATGTGCTCCTTTTAATTGTCTTTCCAACGGATCTGGAATCATCAAATTCCGTATTCGTATGTGGATGTTATATATAAAACGACCTAACTTGTTTGGTCAAATGACGCAGCTCGTTTGGTCAAAATGACCCAGCTCGTTCGGGGCTGGTTTGGGAGTGCTCAAGGCTCAGTTGAGGTTGGGCACCAGACTGGTCGGGATTGGTTGGGGACTGCTTGGAACTGGGTTTAGGACAACTCGGGACTGGGCTCAGGACTGCTCGAGACAGTTTTGTACTGTTCAAGACACCTTCAGACTACTCCGGACTAATTTCAGCAAATTAGATTCCAAATTTGGAAATATTTTAAATATAAAAGTTTTGCGTCTCAAAATCTTCTTTGTAAAGGGTCTTGAATCGTCTTATTTGGCTATTGGAGGAGAGATTTATGCACAAAATATTGATGATCTGTCGATTTTCCAGTTTCCATATACAGTATGTCTTCAAACACGTTTTTCAACCTCGTATCATCGGAATTTGGCAAGTCGTAAGAGACTAATATGTGCTCCTTTCAATTATCTTTCCAACATATTTGGAATCATCAAATTTTATATTTGGGTTTGGATGTTATGTAGGGGTGAGCATCGGTCTGGACCCGGATTGAACCCAGACTATCTCCGGGGTCCGGACCGAAGACCGAACATGTTAGATCTAGTTCGGACCGAACCCAGACCGATCGGTCCTGTCCAAAAATCCAGATCGGACTGGGTTTTTATATTAAATTTTGGGAAATAGATCGAGTTCAGACCGGACCGTACCAGACCGAAACCCGGTCCGTCTCCAGGGTCCGGATCGGAACCCAGACTGGTCGGATCCTGTCCGGTCCAGTCTAAAAAACTGGACCAGACCGATTTCTGTAGACCCCTAATGTTATGAGTAAAACAAGTGATGTGTCATGCGTGGGACGAGTGCATCCCGATTGAGATTGGTGCATCTTTCACGCCATTTTACATCCCATTAGGTTCCGAATTTGGAAATATGTTAAATACAAAAGTTTAGTGTCTCAAAATAATATTTGTAAAGAGTCTTGAATGACCTCATTTGGATATTATAGGAGAGAGTTATGTACAAATTATTGATGATCTGTTGATTGTCGAGTTTCCAAATACGGTCTGTCTTGACACACGGTTTTTATCCATGTATCATCAAAATTTGGCATATCAGAAGCATTGAATATGTGCGCCTTTCAATTATCTTTCTAACGGATCTAGAATCATCAAATTCTATATATGGATGTGGATGTTATGAGTAAAATAAGTGTTGCGTCACGCGCGGGACGAGTCCGTCCCGAGCAAGACTGATGCGTCTCGAGTGGGACTCATGCATCTTCCACGTCATTTAGTAGCCCATTAGGTTCCGAATTTGGGAATGTGTTAAATACAAAAGGTTTGCGTCCCGAAATCTTGTTTGTAATGAGTTTCTAATCACCTTATTTAGATATCGGAGGAGAGAGTTATGTTCAAATTATTGAAGATATGTTGATTGTCCACTTTTCAAATGCGATATGTCTTAAGATACGTTTTTCACCCTCTTATCATCAGAATTTGACAAGCCAAAAGAAAAACGAATATGTGTTCCTTTGAATTGTCTTCGTAAATGATTTGAATTTCATCAAATTTTGTATTTGGATGTGAATGTTATGAATAAAATGACCCAACTCGTTAGTGCGTCCCGCGTGGGACTACTGCGTCTCAAGCTCGTTTGGGTGTAAAAATGACACGACTTGTTTGCTGAAAATGAACCAGGTCGTTCGTCTTGTTTGTTGAAAACAAGTCAGCTTGTTTGGTGATTTTAACAACTCGTTTATCCTGATTCAATGTGTTCATGTAATAAGTTGGTTTGTCTCGTCTCAATATTTGTGTCCGTACAAGTTTACTTGTAATAAGTTGGTTTGTGATGTTTTCAACTTGTTTGTTTTGATTAAATTTGAATCTAACAATAGTGTCATAAAGTTGTTTCAAAACATATGATTCTTCATAACAACACAAACAATTCAGAAATTGAATATAGAAAGTTACTTAGGAAATTAAATTGTACACGTATTAATGTTCTAGAAGGGCCCTTCCCACCACAACAACAGCTGAATCACTCTTTTTTTTTGCAGTAATTAATATACAACACTAATCCACATTTTATTATGAATGTGAATTAGGTGTTAAACTTTCTTGAATCAAATATATTCTATACATTATATTACATGCAAAGATGTAAAATGTATGAAGAAACTTGGTATTTGAACTCGGTTTTCGATTCGAATCATTGGATGTTCTATATCCAAATAAATGTACATTGTGTTATAGTCTTATCAAGTCATAGTAATGTATCTTAATATATCTAGATATATTCTGTGTCCGTATGTGCATATTGAAGGGAATGTGTTCTAAAAGTTTTACTTTTAAATGTCAATTATTATGAATTGAATGAGAAATCATTTTGTTCCTTGTTTATGTTATTCGTCTTTTGGAAGTGTTAAGGAAGAGACTCTTGGTCCTTAACCGTAGAGCTCTGAAAGATATTGGTTTACATAAAACAAAAGATATTCGCAATCATGGTAATTAACATGGGACATTAATTACCGAGTTAAGATTGTCGTGTTGGTCATAGGTCATTGTAGCTCTACAAGTGAGTTACTTTTGTATACCGAATTGACAACACGGGTACACAAAAGAGGAAAATAATACTTTTGTATACCGAATTGACCTAACAAGTAAAATATTATAGGAATGTGTTTCTGTGTCATTAATATTTTACTATGTCCTTGGTCCTTTGATATGAGACTTATATCTGATCGCTTAAGGAGTTCTTAATTAGACAAGTGTCTTGAGCTATCGATGAGTGTAGTGTAAAGGCATTAGTTGGTTAAGTATAACTTTCGTTGGAGAAGATAGTTAGTCAAAAGATTATCATTGTCCCTCTTAATTGAGTGATGATATTAGTGGGCCCCTTGATAAAGCAAAGTTATAATGTGCACAATGTGATTTGAGTTAAGTCACATTTATAACTAGCTTAAAGAGATCAAGAAATGAATACTAATACAAAGATGACACAATACTACTTTGTGTGTATTCTTAATATCATGAGGCAAGAGACGGACACAAGTGGTGCACTCCATCACTAAATGGATCGGGTTTTGGTTCGAGTGGAATTAAGACATCTAACTAATTGGGAGCTATAATGTGTAGCTAGATACCGCTTATAGCTTGTGATATTAATATTCACACACATCCTAACATTCACCACATTCATCATATGTGATGTAGATATTATGGGGTGTAAAGATTGATCATTACATAGGATAATATGTTACATAAGTTGTGAATTTACTACTAATCCCGAAATGTCAAATTTTGTAGGGGTTAAACCAAAATTTGACAAGTCTGCAGAATAGTGCTCCAACGGTCGACCGGTTAGAAGTAAACGGTCGACCGATCGGGCACGGTCGACCGGATGTGTCTCGACCGATAACAGGGAATTTTCATCTGTTCGGTCGGTCGACCGAACATAGCGATGAAATAATTCCTGTTACGAACGGTCGACCGAGTTATTGAACGGTCGACCGAAACCTGGTTCGAGCGGTCGACCGAACCTCCAAACGGTCGACCGGTCCAGACGGTTAATGCAGAATTAATTTAAGAATTAATTAGATCATGCATGAAATTGGTCCATAATTGATTTAATTCGTGGCTAATATTATTTATTATTAAATAATGGATGGTTAGATGGAATTTTGCATGAAATCATGGGCAAGAGGTTGCACATGAATAAATAATATGGAGAGAACTTCTAAATACAAGTTTATCTCATTACCTCCTTAATTCATTCATTATTTTCTTATGCAAAATTCTCTCTCCATAATTCTCCACGAAAATTCCTTAATTCTTAAGTTTAGTTTTAGTTCTTAAGAGATCATCTTCTCAAGGGAATTAAAGAGGGGTTAGTAATTGGATTCTAAACCCTATCGGAGATTGAGAGACTAGCTTCCCTCTCTCCGATCTTGTTTAGAGTTTGGTGAATACTCGGAGGCATCCGGCGCAGCGAGGAGCATCCCCAACGTCTCCGAATCTTCAAGAAGTTTTAGAGAACTTCTAGGTATGAATTTCGGAGCCCCTATTTGTTTTAATAAAGTTTTGAAACTAGTTATTGAAACAAATTGATGCATGCATGAAATAAATCATAGAAAATTGTAAATTGATCCTTATTGTGCATAAAAATTTCGAAAATAAATATGTACAATTAAACATAAAATCCTTCAGTGGTATCAGAGCTTAGGGTTCAATTTTCTCATGATTTATGGCTGTAAACGAATTTAGTTTACCATCTAGGATTTAAACAATTCGATTTACCGGTTTTTTCGGTCTATGGATGTTTGTTGATGTAATTCACCATAATAATTCGTTCTGAATGTTTTAAGTGTTTAAAACATGCCATGTAATTATTAGAATTAAGATTTAGACATTTGTCTAACTTGCAATAATTTCGTTTAAGTATAAACGATTATTTTGTAAGAGAATCAACAAAACCGAAAAACTGCGGTTCATCTTTCCATTGGAAATTGGATGGACAGCGGTTCATAATTAATTTTTGAACTATGGATGCATGAAAAACGTTTTTAATGGATTTCAAAATGTTTTTCAAAGAATTGTTTGGGATTCTAGATGCTTGATAAACTAGGTTGGATAGTTTATAGCGATATTGCGTGCATGGATGCTCGAGTTGTTTTTGCAGGAATTGTGAGTTTATATGTTCCAAATCAGCGGCTATGAATGTTTATAATTGTTATAATACAGGGGCTTATGTATGTAAAAGCCAAATTCTCTATTTCCATCTTTTAGATAATTGCATATGCATGTGAGAGGTTTTACATAGGACTTGCACTAGTCGGGTTTTTATCGAATGCGAGGAGCATGTTTATTTTCTGTAAAATCTACATCTCCGGTGCAAGAGGAAGTCGCCGCTGTAGCGCATCGATCGAGGATCGATGATCGGGGATCGAGGATCAAGGATCGAAGGGAACATATAAACTCACACGATGTGGATTGTGTGAATGTTTAATTTCTGTTTTTAATTTCTGCTATGCATGTGATGAATGTGGTGAATGTTAGGATGTGTGTGAATATTAATATGCATGATAACCTAAAATTCCAAATCACATGTAAATATATGAAATTGTCCAACAAAAATTAAGAATAATTTCCTTCTTATTTCATCCACTAGCAGCCATTGATTGAGGGATACTCTGCTCGCCCTTAGCGGGAGATAGCTCCCTCCATCTTTGGGAATATTGGGAGATATAATGGTTGTCTGTTGTTGTGCCACGATTAAATGTATGAGGTGTGTTTCACCCTAGTGAACCCCAAGTATGTTTAGTTGTGAATACAATGGATAAACGTATCTCGTATCAAATGAAAATAAGTTTTCTTAACGTCACCTAGAGCCCTAGCTCGGTTTTGGGAAAAAGTTTTTCTTACGAGGATATGTCGCATTCCCTCATAATTAAAACGACAAGAATCACAAGAGTTTGAAGATGCTAATATTGCTAAAATTCAAAAAGGTTGTGATTAGAAAAAGTTTTTCTTACCTTGATATTGTAATGTATTCGATAGCCCTTAGCTAGTATATATTACAATTAATGGGATCTTGGATTGTTGCATTTATGGGCAAAAGTTTTATTTGCAACATTTACATTTGTATGTATGTATTCTAAAACATAAAATTGACATTAAAATCCTGTATAATATATTTTGAAGAAATGACTAATATCCAACCAATTGTGTGATCTATGATCGAAAAGAATCCTTTGCAAAATGATGGCTCAAACTTCATGAAATGGCAACTCAATCTTAATATTGTGTTGAGGTTTGAAAAACTATCTCATATTTTGGATGGTGAAATCCCAAAATTGAATGAGAAGACAACCGATAATGAGAAAGAGGCGATAAGCCAAGAGAACCAAGTTCACGGTCTTATTTTGGCATCCATGGGTGACTCGCTTTCAAGCGAAATACTTGGATTCAAAACCCAAGAAGACCATGGAAGCTTTAACAAAGATGTTCATGGATAGTGCCCGAAAGGAGCGCTATAAGACCACCATCGCACTCACAAGGTGCCACATGGCGGAGGGAACATCGGTGTCCATGCATTTTCTCACGATGCAAGGATACCCTGAGAAATTGTCGAAGCTCTCTTCTCCAATGCCCGAGGACATTGCCGAAGATTTGATTCTTGGCTCTCTAGCCCCGTCCTTTAAGGACTTTGTGATGCACTATCATGTGCATGAAAAAGGGGTGAGTCTTGAGGAGCTTCACAACGCTCTCAAAACGGCAGAAGTTGACATGGGCAAGGGTCGGGACAATCACGTCCTAGCCGTCCATGAGAGGAGCAAAAAGATCAACAAAGGTAAAGGTAAATTTACCAAAGATACGTCAATCAAGAGCAAGGGAGTAGGAGGTGCTCATGGGAGTGCCTCAAGGGGGAAATCTTTCAAATCTCCAACTCCCAACACGGAGTGCTTTCACTGTGGTGAAAAGGGACACTTCCGACCTAATTGCCCCAAATACAAGGAAGACCTTGAAAATGGGATGATTGAACGTAGGCGCCCAAGAAACGTCATAGGTATGTTTGTTATTGAGATAAATTTAATCACCTCTATCCTTGATTTGGTAATGGTTACCGGATCTTGTGCTCACATAATTTTGATGTGCAGCTATTGAAGGATAGGAAGGAACTCGTGGAGAACGAGATGATATTGAAGACTGGAAATAGTACAAGCATCGCTGCGATTGTACAAGATTCTATGGAACTTCAATAGTCTAGTGATTTAAATTTATGCTTTGAAGAATGTTTGTTATGTACCTTCGATTAGCAAGAACTATTCTGTATCATGTTTTGGATATGGATAACTTAATATATATTTCTAATTCTTGCTTGTCTATATCGAAGAATGAAATTTTCTATGCAAATACATTCGTATAGAATGGTTTCTATTTGCTTGAAATAAATAATAAACAAACTCAAACAAACAATAACAAAAGGAACTAAGATAACTCACGTAAATGATACAATCTTGTAGCACTATTGGATTGGTCAAATAAATGACCAAGAGACCTTTCAAGAAGAAAGGAACGAAAACGAATGACTAATTGGATATGATACATTCTAATGTATGTGGTCCAATGAGTACAAGTGCAAGAGACGGTTTAAGGTACTTCATTTTGTTCACGGACAACTATAGTCATTATGACTATATTTGTCTAATGAGAAGCAAAAGTGAACTCTTTGACAAGTTCAAGGAATTCGAGGATGAAGTAGTGAACCGACTCAACAAGAATATCGAGTCTCTATGAAAGGTTCGTAGGGGTGAGTGCTTAGGATACCTAATTTGACTTATTCCTAAAGTAGGAACATGATATTGCTCGACATGGTTCGATCAATAATAAGTCAATCTAAATTGCCTGTTTACTTTTGGAATTATGCACTACAAATAATGATAAACTCACTAAATAATGTTCCATCCAAATCCGTGGAGAAAATGTCTTGTGAGCTATGGAGTTGAAAGACACCTAAGCTCGACTTTCTCAAGATTTGGGGTTGTGAGGTATACATCAAGAAATTGATGTCAACCAAGCTTCAACGAAAAGCGGATAAGTGTTTCTTTATAGGTTGTCCTCGTATGATAAGAGGATACTACTTTTAGTGTATCACCTCCAATCGAAAGATTGTAGAGAGAGATATAGTTTTTTCTGGAAAAGAGAGAAAAGTAGTGGGAGTGGAGTTAAGCTTGAGGAAACTCAAGATACTCTACAAGATCATGATGTGAATGTTGCATTCAAAATCATGAAGGCCCAGCCGAGATTCATTTGGTTAGTGGGAGCATGAGCGAGAGATCCTTACAAGAAATTGTGAGAGAACCTCAATCATCCTCACCTAGTGTGCGTTCGAGAGTCGAACATGAACCTATTCCTCAAGAAATTGTGGAAGAAGTTCGAGAGACACGAGAAGAACCAAAAGAACTAAGAAGGTCAATGAGGGAAAGGAAGAAACCCAATAAGTATGTGGGACTGCATGAGATCATGGTACTAGATACCAAAGATCCCTCGACCTTCCAAGAAGCAATGGAAAGAAAAGACTCCAAACTATGGTTAAAAGCCATGAAATCCGAAGTAGAATCCATGTATAGTAATCAAGTATGGAACTTGATCTACATTCCTCAAGAGAAAATATCATTTGGTATAAATGAGCTTTTAGGAGGAAGATAAACATGGATAGTAACTTGACAACCTACAAAGCAAGGCTTGTAGCAAAAGTTATACTCAAATTCAAGAAATTGACTTTGATGAAATTTTTGAGAAGTTGCCATATTAAAATCTATTCGGATTATGCTCACTATTACCGCATTTCACAATTGTGGGATATGGAAGATGAATATCAAAATGGTGTTCCTTAAACAGGAACTTGGAGGAGGATATGTACATGGTACAACCTCAATGTTTTGATGATCCAAATAATAGCGAGAAGAAATGCAAGTTTCGAGAATCCATTTATGGATTGAAACAAGCATCGAGGAGTTGGAACAAACGCTTTGACGAAGAGGTGAAGGAGATTCACTTCATTCGAAGTAAAGGAAAACCTTGTTGATACAAGGAGATTAGTGGGAGTCATGTAGTACTTCTGATCTTATATGTCGATGACATATTGCTCATGAGCAATCATATACCTTAACATTAGCAAACGAGAAATTTCATTGAAATCGGCATTCTCAATGAAAGGAAATGGATGAGGCTCAACACATCTTGAGAATCAAGATACATTGAGATACATCCCGTAGACTCATTGGTTTCAGTCAACGTGCATACATTGACAAGGTCTTGGAAATGTTCAGGGTGAACAATTCCGATGTGGACAATGTGCCAAATAAGTGTGAGTATAAGTGTGCAACTCAAGGAGTCTCAACGTGCTCAATCACGCAGAAACTTGGAGTACATGAAGGTAGCCCTTATGCTTCAGCAAAAGGAAGGACCATGTACACAATGACTTGCACAAGACTCAATATCTCGTATGCTCTAAACGTGACAAGATGTCACCAATCCAACGCAAGTCCTAATTGTAGGATTGCGGTCAAGAATATTTTGAAGTACCTTAACTGGACTGAAGATAAGGTTCTTGTTTATGGAAGACAAAGGAGAAAATAGCCGAGGGCTATTTTGATGCAATTCTCATAGGAATTCTTGACAATAGGAGGTTGGGATGATGATGCGTCATCATTATCGAAGGTAGAGGTATGAGCTAGTGTAGTTAGGAGTAATATCACTACAGCTAACTCAACCGCCAACGAAAGACAAAATAAATAAATAGGTGGACACAACAGTAACACAACTGATCCATTCAACAAACCTTCATACCAAGCTAAGAGACGAAATATATTTCGAGTCCATGGATCCAAGGATCCATGTAGATTGGCTTGATAGGTGATTTGAGAAGGTTATCCTAGTTATTAATGTTTTATGCATTGAGAATGTATGTGAAAGAAAACTTTGATAACAAGTGGGAGATTGAAGGGAATGTGTTCTAAAAGTTTAACTTTTAAATGTCAATTATTATGAATTGAATGAGAAATCATTTTGTTCCTTGTTTATGTTATTCGTCTTTTGGAAGTGTTAAGGAAGAGGCTCTTGGTCCTTAACCGTAGAGCTCTGAAAGATATTGGTTTACATAAAACAAAAGATATTCGCAATCATGGTAATTAACATGGGACATTAATTACCGAGTTAAGATTGTCGTGTTGGTCATAGATCATTGTAGCTCTACAAGTGAGTGACAACACGGGTACACAAAAGAGGAAAATAGTACTTTTGTATACCGAATTGACCTAACAAGTAAAATATTATAGGAATATGTTTCTATGTCATTAATATTTTACTATGTCCTTGGTCCTTTGATATGAGACTTATATCTGATCGCTTAAGGAGTTCTTAATTAGACAAGTGTCTTGAGCTATCGATGAGTGTAGTGTAAAGGCATTAGTTGGTTAAGTATAACTTTCGTTGGAGAAGATAGTTAGTCAAAAGATTATCATTGTCCCTCTTAATTGAGTGATGATATTAGTGGGCCCCTTGATAAAGCAAAGTTATAATGTGCACAATGTGATTTGAGTTAAGTCACATTTATAACTAGCTTAAAGAGATCAAGAAATGAATACTAATACAAAGATGACACAATACTACTTTGTGTGTATTCTTAATATCATGAGGCAAGGGACGGACACAAGTGGTGCACTCCATCACTAAATGGATCGGGTTTTGGTTCGATGGAATTAAGACATCTAACTAATTGGGAGCTATAATGTGTAGCTAGATACCGCTTATAGCTTGTGATATTAAGTTCTTAATATCACTGCCAACTTAGTTTAGATCCTCCCATAGGTCACACCACAAAACTGGGAAACAAGAAATGAGGATGTTGAGTTCATATGATGTGTCGGGTTTCATGTAGAAAATATGACACATGGGGTGAACATGCAAAATCAAACTTATGTTGTGATTAATAACATAATTAGAATCTAAATTAAATTCATATGTGATGTAGATATTATGAGGTGTAAAGATTGATCATTACATAGGATAATATGTTACATAAGTTGTGAATTTACTACTAATCCCGAAATGTCAAATTTTGTAGGGGTTAAACCGAAATTTGACAAGTCTGCAGAATAGTGCTCCAACGGTCGACCGGTTAGCAGTAAACGGTCGACCGATCGGGCACGGTTGACCGGATGTGTCTCGACCGATAACAGGGAATTTTCATCTGTTCGAACGGTCGACCGAATGTAATCGGTCGGTCGACCGAACATAGCGATGGAATAATTCCTGTTACGAACGGTCGACCGAGTTATTGAATGGTCGACCGAAACCTGGTTCGAGCGGTCGACCGAACCTCCAAACGGTCGACCGGTCCAGACGGTTAATGCAGAATTAATTTAAGAATTAATTAGATCATGCATGGAATTGGTCCATAATTGATTTAATTCGTGGTTAATATTATTTATTATTAAATAATGGATGGTTAGATGGAATTTTGCATGAAATCATGGGCAAGAGGTTGCACATGAATAGGTAATTTGGAGAGAACTTATAAATACAAGTTTATCTCATTACCACCTTAATTCATTCATTATTTTCTTATGCAAAATTCTCTCTCCATAATTCTCCACGAAAATTCCTTAATTCTTAAGTTTAGTTTTAGTTCTTAAGAGATCATCTTCTCAAGGGAATTAAAGAGGGGTTAGTAATTGGATTCTAAACCCTATCGGAGATTGAGAGACTAGCTTCCCTCTCTCCGATCTTGTTTAGAGTTTGGTGAATACTCGGAGGCATCCGGCGCAACGAGGAGCATCCCCAACGTCTCCGAATCTTCAAGAAGTTTTAGAGAACTTCTAGGTATGAATTTCGGAGCCCATATTTGTTTTAATAAAGTTTTGAAACTAGTTATTGAAACAAATTGATGCATGCATGAAATAAATCATAGAAAATTGTAAATTGATCCTTATTGTGCATAAAAATTTTGAAAATAAATATGTACAATTAAACATGAAATCCTTCACATATGTATACAAGCAAGCAAACGAACGAGTCCCGAGCGAGCCACCGAGTGAGTCTTGAGTGAGCGGGGTAGTACTTGTGCTCGACTCGTTTATTTTTGCTCATGCTTGACTCGTTTTGAATCGCATCGAACCACAAGACGAGCATAACTGATGTGAATTTTAATTTATACCGCAAGTGCACGGCGTCAATGAAGACGTGGCAAATACGGGTCGAACACAAGGAGGGAGAGATTTGTTATTAGTGTGATTTCGATGGGGGGAAGAAGGAGAGAAGAATAAATTGGGTTTTGAGATTTTTGATTTTTAATTTCCTAAAGCATGAAACATGAACAAATAAAACTAAAGCAAGAACAAAGATGGTGAATTCCGTTGGGTGGAGGTTTAGGTATTGGGTTTAGATTAGAGAATTCAGAAACTTATAATAAATCATATTAGTTATAAAGCATTACATGATAAATGATTTAACATAAAATCAAGTAATCAAAATATACTAACACGAAAATAAAATAATAACTTTTATTCTTCTTCTCTTCACCCTAAATCCGTCACCTCCACCCTTTGGAAAGAGTTAGAAACTCATGGATGGAAAGGAGGAGAAGGGGTCCTAGAGGAATTACAAAAGAAAACTAAAAACAAGAAATAAAACAACAGAAATTTATTAAACTAAGGAATAAAAACTAGAACATAAGCTAAGGACTCTCACAACATCGTTTCAGGGCTATTTATAGCCGATACAAGGGACTTAGGTATAAAATAGGAAAGTACACGCGTCAACACGCAACTGGTAAAAATTTTAGAGCATGAATCTAATTTGGTGCGGCGGATTCGCCACCTTTTTAGCTCCGATTTAATCCGGATTTTTCCTGTGTGTTTATGGTATGATTTCAATATCCTTTGCGCATCTGGATTGATTCTTTCCTTTCTTTTGAGCTCCGACTTTATTTCTTTATATATTTGGAGATCCACATTGATTTTTCTTTAGATTTTCTCCAAGATAATAAAAGCTACTCGTGATTTGCACTTAGGTCCTTGTCTTTTTGCAATTAAGTTCCCGACTACTTTTGTGCTTAAGTCCTTGTTCTTTTTGTAATTAGATCTTGAATGCTTTTATGCTTGGATACATTTCCATTCGTAACCTGATAATCTTGAGCTTGGTCTTTATGATAGAAATGAGTCTTTTGCACGTGTTTATACTCGAGATGTGGGTAATTTGCATTCAGGTCCCTGTATTCTGTAAATAAGACTAAACACATACCTTAGTAGCATTTATTGATATAAAAGTAATCTAAATGAAAGACATATGATGCAATGTATGCAATGCATCAAATACCCCACACCTAGATTTTGCTAGTCCCTAGCAAAACAGAATATACGAAAAATGAAAACAGGGAAATCCTAACTCATTTTCGTAGGAATCACGGTTGCACTTAGCATGTGCAACAAACCTTTAAACCTCTTTGTTGCCAAGGAGGAGGAGTGTTGTCTCCTGAGGGTTTTCAACGGATATACCCACAAAATCCTAAATCAACATTTCATTAATAGTTCTCAATATCCCTACCTCATCCTTATACATCTCACTCAGAATTCTTGCATGCTCATTATATAAATCTAACTCATTAAAAATATGACTTGGTCTTTGTTCCTCCAACATTCACACCACTAACCCTTCTACACATGATATCACTTAAATTATTTTGCACGCCTCCTCTGGTGGTGAAGTATCATTCGGATCAACCATGGCATGGATCATTCTTTTAGCTTTGGGCCTTGAGTATTTTTTTTTTCTTCCGTGATTCAACACATTTGCTTTTTCTGACACTTTTACCCTTTTTGCATTCGTGTAGCGAGTTTGGTCGATAATCCCGAGCTGATAGACTCAAGTTACCGGGTTTCAAGATACCCCTACGGACCAGTGACTCAAAGGCTTGGGCTTTTGTAATCATTTTGCAAAATGTGCTTTCCTCACTTTTATTCCGCTTTTATTTTCCTCAAGGCTTAATTGCTATTAGAAGTCCACACTTCCCGGTATATTTTCCTCAACCTCTGTTTTTTATCAACCACTTCAAAGATTTGATTCGTCCAATTTAAGTGCATACATATCTTAAAGGGCAATGAGTTATTTCTTTGGAACTTAGATTTATGTCATAATTTCTACAAGCAGAGCTATATAATAAGGAACAAAAACTCAATGCAATTTGTACACGGGTTTTGGCAGTTCAATCTTAAGCTATGTCATGAAACATTGATTTTTTTTATTTTTTTATTTTTAGAAATAAAAGACAGATCTATAGATAAATATATACATAAACACCCCCCCACACCTAAATCATGCATTGTCCTCAATGTATGCAAATATAAAGCAAATGCACTTATTACCTTGGTGAATTGCGGTGGAAGGATGAAATTTGCTCAAAGTCAACCATAGTCAGAACTGGATTGAATGACATCATATTGGTGCATGTATCCAGTTGAGTTGTTCCCCATGTTGCAATGAGAGTCCTGAGTCACAGGTTCCACACCCCTCACATAAATTGGTTCTCTTATTTGCTCGAGTGATGGTGGGTGTGTAGATGAATTCCTCCCCTTTTTCTTACTTCCTTTTTGATTTTGTGATGATTCAGAAATCTTATAGATACGCGATTTCATCACAACATCACTTTGATTGCATATTATTTCTAGCTCACTATCAATATGAAAGATATTAAATTCAGCTTTTAAGTTCCCAAAAGATAGTTGCATGAGTCCATTTCGACAGTTTATCAATGCATGCTTCAGAAGTGGCTAAAAAGGGTCTGCCTAGAATTACAGGGATTTGTTGTTTAGGATTTACAACAGGTGCGGTATCTAGTACGACAAAATCCACTGGGTAAATGAAGTCACCAACCTTGATCAAAACATCCTCTACTATACCTCTTGGTTTCTTAATTGAGCAATCAGCAAATTGAAGGGTTGTCTTAGAGGGTTTTAGTGGACCAAGGTTCATTTGCTCATAGACAGAGTACGGGAGTAGGTTAACACTAGCACCAAGGTCTAGAAGGGCTTTGTTGATAAAAGTGTCTCCTATTGCACATGAAATTGTGGGACATCCAGGATCCTTATATTTTATAGGAGACGAGTTTGACAGGATAGAGCTTATGTTTGCAGTTAAGAATGCCTTCTTTGGTACGTTCGTTTTTATCTTTTTAGTGCACAGATCTTTTAAGAATTTAGCATAAGCAGGTATTTGTTGAATCATGTCTAAGAGTAGAATGTTCACCTTAACTTGCTTAAATACTTCCAAGATTTTCTCCATTTGTGCACTTGAGTTCTTTTTTAGTCTATTGGGGAATGGGGCTTTAGGAACATAGATTCGCTTAGGTTCAGGTTGAGCTATGGGTTCAGGTTGAGTAGGTGGGTTGGGCGTTTCAGATTGAACGTCGGGTTCAATGGTTAGGTCATATGTGGTAGCTTGATGGCTAGATTGATTAGACGTTCTAGGATTTACCACATTATTATCAATCTATCTTCCGGACCGTAATGATACTACAACATTTATTTGTTGGAACGGTCCTTCCTCATTAACCATTTGAACCGGTCTAGGGTTGTTATTTCCTGAAGGTGCTTGATAGGATTGATATGAATTATTAGATCTAGGGTTCACCTCAGGTTGACTTGGAAACCGACCCTTTTCTCTTTCACCTACTATTTGTGCTAGTTGGCTGACTTGTGTCTCTAGCCTTTGGAAGGTCTGGTTGGTTGTTTGTATAAAGGTTTTCATCAAATTTTCTAAGCTTGTCAACCTAACCTCATGATCGCCATTGTTACTAAACCCAGATGATGTATTATTTTGGTTATACGAGTTTGGTTGTTGTCTAGGAGGTTGACCTTGTTGGCTTGATGAGAAATTGGAATTATTACGCCAACCTGAGTTATAGGTTGATGCGTACGGGTCATTTCTAGCATGGTTATACATGGCATTAACTTGTTCCCAGTCCGTACAATCCTCCATTACATGACCAGTCTGACCACATCTAGAGCAAGGGATAGACGAGGCTTGATTCACTCGAGTTTGGGTTTGTAGCTCTAAACTTTCCATTCTGCGCATAAGGGTAGCTAGTTTTGCTTCAGCCGCTATGTTGGCATCAACAGCTAAGACACCTGGTTTGGGTTGACTTGCTATTCTAGATCCAATACTCGGGTTAAGCGGTGTTCTAGCATTGTCCCATTGCATACTGTTTTCAGCTAAATCCTCAAGAAAAGTCCAGGCATCATTTTCATTTTTCGACATGAAGTTCCCTTGGCTTACGGATTCTACCATAACCCTAGATGTGGGTGTCAATCCCTCATAAATAATTTGGCATAATTGCCATCTTGGAATTCCATGATGAGGGCATTGGGTCAGAACACTTTTAAATCTTTCTAGATAGGAATAGAACGGCTCGCTCTCAGACTGAACGAATGCAACAATTTCATTCCTAATCCTCATAGTCTTATGGTTGGGGAAATATTTTTTCAGGAATACTTGAACAAACTCAGCCCAACTCCTAATAGATCTTTCGGCTAGACTATATAGTCATTTCTTAGCGTCGTCCTTTAGTGCTAGAGGCACAAATTTCAGACGCACTGTCTCCTCAGGGATATGTTGGTATTGCATAAGAGAGCAGATTTCCTCAAATTCTCTAAGGAAGAGATATGGGTCTTCCCTAGAGGTGAACTTAGGCAACATACTCATGTATTGTGCCTTAAGTTCGAAGTCGCGACCCGGTATGGTGGGCATAACGATGCACGATGGCTGAGCAGCCATCGCTGGATAGCATCGATCCCTTAGAGTTATAGGTTGTGCAACAGGTGGGTCCACTACGTTCTCACCCATTGGATCCGGGTGAGGTGGTGCAGCAGATGGATTGAGGCTAAGCTCTAGACTGGAATCTAGATGAACTCGTGAGAGTTGATTACTCAAGTCCCGAATCCAAATCTGAGTGCACCGGGTTGAATTAATTTTTGAATTCAAATTCGAAATTTAAATTCGAAATTTAATTTCAAGAATTAATTACAATTTTTTTTCTATTTTTTTTAAAAGGGAAACAAACAATAGAATGGGGAAAGATGAGAAAAGAATCCTAATCTAGAGAATTGAGGTGAGAAGAGAAAGAAGACTCAGATGAGAAGGGAAACTTAACTCTAAAGATAGAAAAGAGGGTTGGTCAGAAAATTCCTAAGAAAGCACGGTTCAAACAATCCTAGACCTAGTGTCGCTTAGATCTAGACGACTCCTAACTGGTTGAGTCGAATTGATTCGCTTGATTCACCTCCCTCACTAATCAAACCAACTTGGCCAGGTAATGTATAGCTAGTGGGGGCGCTTCCGACAGAGTCGGTGCCAATTAGACAACCACTTCGCTTGGAAGACTTGCGTCAACACAAAAACACTTCCTAG
This sequence comes from Triglochin maritima, assembly GCA_963682175.1. Taxonomy (NCBI): domain Eukaryota; kingdom Viridiplantae; phylum Streptophyta; class Magnoliopsida; order Alismatales; family Juncaginaceae; genus Triglochin; species Triglochin maritima. Next base: position 34,294,541 of record OY821786.1, read on the forward strand.
GCACCAAGTTAAATTCGATCAGCTTCAAGTCATAGCAAGTCAAACCAATCTTCTCCTTAATTGAGTCCGAGTCCTTAGGGGTCAATGTCTAATTGATTTTAATTTAAGGCTTGGGTGACACTTTAGGATTGTGATTTGTGGGCCACGGAAGGGTGATGAAATCCCCACCGTATCTTTGCCTACGGAGTTGCCCTTAAGATAGTTTAACTTAGATCTAACAAAGATAGTCAAACAATAGTCTTTAGAAGGGGGAAATTGCAAGGTTGTATGCAACTAGATTATATGCTTAAATGCAATCGATGAAAACCACGATACGTACCTTGACTCCAGCACTCTTCAACAGAAATTGATTTGCAAGAATTTAGCAAGAATATTGCATACAAAACACTAGATGATGCATGCACTAAGACCTTTCTAATTTTGCCAATTTTAGGTCAGAGTTGAATTATTGCCAATTATGGAATTTTTGCCCTAACACGTGCAATTCTAATAAAAGGAAATTTTCTGAAAATAGAAATTACGAGGAAAAGAGGCAACAAAGGTTACCTATGCAATGCTCAGTCGGGTTCACCGCCCGCTCTCGAAATTTCAGTAGCTTCACGCGTCCACCCAGAGATGAGTCGCGTCCCAGAAAAATTTGAAGCCCAGAAGCTCCAAGTGTGCGGCGGATTCGCCGCAAGTTGTTCTTTAGGTGCGGCGATTTCGCCGCGCGTTTAGCTCCAAATGTGCCCGGATTTCTCCACGCACTCTGTTGTTTCCTGAAACACAAATCCAAATACTTAGATCGCGCACAAGATAAACAGAATAAAATCGAAAACACAAAAATAAACAAAATCTGCGTCGCCTCCCCGGCAACGGCGCCAAAAACTTGATGTGAATTTTAATTTATACTGCAAGTGCACGGCGTCAATGAAGACGTGGCAAATACGGGTCGAATACAAGGAGGGAGAGATTTGTTATTAGTGTGATTTCGATTGTGGGAAAGAAGGAGAGAAGAATAAATTGGGTTTTGAGATTTTTGATTTTTAATTTCCTAAAGCATGAAACATGAACAAATAAAACTAAAGCAAGAACAAAGATGGTGAATTCCGTTGGGTGGAGGTTTAGGTATTGGGTTTAGATTAGAGAATTCAGAAACTTATAATAAATCATATTAGTTATAAAGCATTACATGATAAATGATTTAACATAAAATCAAGTAATCAAAATATACTAACACGAAAATAAAATAATAACTTTTATTCTTCTTCTCTTCACCGTAAATCCGTCACCTCCACCCTTTGGAAAGAGTTAGAAACTCATGGATGGAAAGGAGGAGAAGGGGTCCTAGAGGAATTACAAAAGAAAACTAAAAACAAGAAATAAAACAACAGATATTTATTAAACTAAGGAATAAAAACTAGAACATAAGCTAAGGACTCTCACAACATCGTTTCAGGGCTATTTATAGCCGATACAAGGGACTTAGGTATAAAATAGGAAAGTACACACGTCAACACGCAACCGGTAAAAATTTTAGAGCATGAATCTAATTTGGTGCGGCGGATTCGCCACCTTTTTAGCTCCGATTTAATCCGGATTTTTCCTGTGTGTTTATGGTATGATTTCAATATCCTTTGCGCATCTGGATTGATTCTTTCCTTTCTTTTGAGCTCCGACTTTATTTCTTTATATATTTGGAGATCCACATTGATTTTTCTTTAGATTTTCTCCAAGATAATAAAAGCTACTCGTGATTTGCACTTAGGTCCTTGTCTTTTTGCAATTAAGTTCCCGGCTACTTTTGTGCTTAAATCCTTGTTCTTTTTGTAATTAGATCTTGAATGCTTTTATGCTTGGATACATTTCCATTCGTAACCCGATAATCTTGAGCTTGGTCTTTATGATAGAAATGAGTCTTTTGCACGCGTTTATACTCGGGATGTGGGTAATTTGCATTCAGGTCCCTGTATTCTGTAAATAAGACTAAACACATACCTTAGTAGCATTTATTGATATAAAAGTAATCTAAATGAAAGACATATGATGCAATGTATGCAATGCATCAATAACCAAGTGAGTTCCAAGCGGGTCATCAAGCTCGAACGAAGCTTGATAATCGTACCAACTCAAGTAGTTTTATGTTATACATCATGGTATGTTTATTCAACACCGAAGATAATTAAATTTGCAAATGGAGGAGAAAAATGAAATTTCAAACACTAAAAGGCAACTTCATAGCTATACTTTTGTGGGACTTTGGTACTTTATTGTCAATGAGTGTAATGTGAGTGTTTAAATTTCAAAGTCTTAAAATCAAATAACCTCTTTATTCGAAATGTATAGTTTTGCTAAATTGATGGGAAAATGAAAAAGTTTATTCAGAAAAAGGTAAATTACAATTTACCCTCCTCAACTATGATCGAGAAACATTTTAATCCCTTGAATTTTAAAACGTTACACTCACAATAATTGAACTTTGATTTGTGTAATACTTTGACATCCTCTTTATAATTTTTTTATTTTTCAACATATTCATCGTTTTTTCTCAAAAACATTCATGTTGTTTGTCAAACATGCTTATATTGTACCTTCTGGTGAAATTTGAATCTAATCGGAAGTCGGATTTTACTCAAATTAATTGGTTCAAAATCTGACCCAAATTTGAAGCAAAATCGTCATCCGATTTGACTAAAACTTACCATAACGATAAATTAGAAGTATGTTTAGTGAACAACACACAATTTTGTGAAAAACGATGGTCAAATTGTTATACAAATCAAAATTTAAAGGGTGTGAATGTGACGTGACGTTTTAAAAGTTCAAGGGGTTTTGCTCAAAATGACTTAGCAACAGAAAAGAAGCAAAAAAGTAAAGCTTTCTTTAATAGATAGAAAACAATGTAGTAGTAATATTAAGGAATTTTTTTCGTAAAAAAATTCCAAAGCAAACTTCTCCCACTTCTTTTTTGCATACTAGACATGTTGCCACCATGTGGCGACACGTGGCGGTGGTGGTGGCGGGTCTTATTCAAACGTTGAGTTCTATAGAAAAAAGTTCTTTGCAGAACTCGGTGTTGAGAACGTCTAGTTTTATATAGACCAAATTGGCATTAACGATACCGATTCCAAACTTAGAAAATTTTCATCCCCACACGAGAGTGTGAAGCGAGATCAGGGTCTAATTTGGACAAATTGAACTAAACATATGAAGTGTCAAGTTCTATCCAGTAGAACTCGACAGGTGAAGTACCAAGTTCCATTTAGCGGAACTCGACACCTGTTTCGATTGCTTGATTGAGAGAGCCCAAGTTATCTTGTCTTGTTTGAAAATCCACCATCCTTTGAGGCTTTATAGAACAAACATCTAGTACAACATTCTGAATAGCCGATGTGGGATTAAAGGGAAGATACATGAAAAATTGCATATTTTATGCAACATGTAATAGTTAGGTTAATATTGCAAATCAATTGTTCATAAAAAAAACACTAAACGGGTGTCAAACCCTGGCCCCAAAGTCCCAAACCCTGGGAGCAAGGCCTTCCCACCACAACAACAGCCGAATCACTCTTTTTTTGCAGTAATTAGTATAAAACACAAATCCACGTTTTATTACGGATGTGAATTAGGTGTTAAACTTTCTCAAATAAAATATATTCTATACATTATATTACAAGCAAACAAGTAAAGTGTACGAAGAATCTTGGTAGTTGAACTCGGTTTTCGATTCGAATCGTTGGATGTTCTAACAACTAAGTAAATATCCAAATAAATGTGCATTGTGTTATAGTCTTATCAAGTCATAGTAATGCATCTGAATATATCTAGATATATTTTGTGTGCATATCTGCATATCTATGTATGTACGTATACGAGTCCCGAGCGAGTGGGGTATTGCTCGGGCTCGGCTTGGTTATTTTGTCGAGCGAAATTTTTTGCTCGTGCTTGACTCGTGATAAATCACGTTGAGCCACGAGCCGGGTAGAACCGACCGAGCCATCGAGCTCGAGCAAAATTGACGGCCATACCAGCTCAAGTAGTTTTATGTCATACGTCATGATAAGTTTATTCAACATGGAAGAATATTAAATTTGCAAATGGAGGAGAAAAATGAAATTTTAAACTTGAAAAGGCAACTTCGTGGCTATAATTATCACATTTTTTCAAGAACCAGAGTCAGATTGTATGGGCTTTGAGAATTGGTTTATGATTCACAACCAGATTCTATAATTAATCTACATTATCTGCTTATTGAAAAATGTTAAGCATATAGAGAATGTGACATTGAGGAGAGTAGCATATTTAAACATGTGTATTGATGTTTTTTTCTTAATTTAAATTAACGGATGAAGGCTAGCTATGACAGCACAACCTCCATCAAGCAAAATACATAATAGCTCTTTAAATTGATGCTTACATCTACTAAAGATTTCCTTATAGCTCATTAAATCCGTAATTTTGATAAAGAGATGTGACATATATCACCCAAAAAAATTGAAATGTGAAAACGCCTTAATATCTATAAAAATTAAAAAATAAAGTGATGGAAAGAGATCATCAATATTTGAGCTTAATAAAAAAATCCAGTGGCATAAAAAGTTTCCAAGACTTATACCACATGTATTGGGGTCACTTACAACTTACAATCTCCGCTTGCGTCTCTCAGTAATTCTTTTTATCCCCCACCACAGTAGCACAGGGTTAGAGTTTGGAAAAAAGAAAACAACGTACGAAATGGAGATAGAGGACGAAAATTTCAGCTGCCCCCAGATAGTTACCTTGAAAAAGGGTAAATTTTAGCAAATAAGGAGAATATCGCTGGTGGATCATCCGGAGAGAGCAATTATTTCTCATTGTAGTCATCCAAATGGAGATAGAGGACCAAAACTTCAGTTGCCCCCGGAGAAGTAGCTTTTGAGAACAGAGAAATTATTCTCATTGTAGTCATCCAAATCACTTAGGGTTGCAATTTGGATCATGACACGATAATCCGATGCAAATCCAACACAAAAAATATAAGTGTATTTCATAACAGGGTTGCCACACGATTAACCTGTAATAAAATGAGTTGGGTTTGAGTTTAGTACATGTAACTATTTTCCAACCCGTTTACAAATATCAATATAATACATATACATATTTATTTTTATAGGTGAATTTTTAAACGAGGTAAACCTTACTCGGGCTCAAATGAGGTCACATAATAGGGATTGCTAGATTTTAATTCAACATCTATATTGTGTTGATAGAGATTGAGTCTTTTTAATAATAACGATTAATTGATAGTTTGTAGATCTTTTCAAATACCATACCTAACATGCAACTTTTACAAAAATTCACAAACAATGCGCACTTTTGGACGTTCACTACAAATCCCAATTCAATCATCCACTCATTATTATCCTGCCAAATAAGGATTCTTGTTTTCAAAATTTAACTAATTAGGAATATTTGGTGATTGTTGCTCAAATGTATCCAATTATGCAATAACAATACATCTTTTTTTATATAATATATCGTATTAATAAAAATTAAATTACAAAGCCGAATAAAACATTTGAACCACCAAATGCATATCTAAAAAAAAAAAAACTTGCAATTTTAATAAATTCAAATTCAAATTTGAATGCAATTTTGTAATTTTAATGTAATTACAAATTTTTAAATTTGCATTCTTAATGTCTTTCAATGACAAAGTATTCTCGTACTAGTAAAAAAATCAGTTTTTCAATCTAAACCATAATTGCATACTTTAATTTTAAATTACATTACTGCAGAAAATAGCAAATCGGGACTTGCAGTGTTTCGCCAAAAAAATGTTCCAATGAATTAACGATGAAACAAAACAATAACATACAAACAATTTAAAAAATAACAATTGCATATTGCCATATTCTGATAAATTTTTAAATTTACTAAAATCTGAATTATAAAACCTAATTTTTTTAATACATTATCCGAAAAGGAATATCAAAGGAAAGCGACGATTTGGGTAAACGGTTTTGATGATGGACTTAATTGCATCGGTGAACCAACTTTTCTTTTTAGATATTGATAATTATGGAATTGTGTTTTATACTTTATTGTTTCTAAATCCCTTTTCCATGGATCCAACGGTATTAATCAAAATCTAACGATTCAATAGTTTAGTTCGACAACTTCTTTTGAACATGAGTACTGATACATGACGAGGCACGTCACCATCCACGTCAGCAAGTCTAGGTTTTTTTAAGTTTTTAAATCAATTCAAAAATCTGATTTTCGATAAAGAGGGAAACGATTCGTTTCCAAAGAAATTGTGAGACGGTTCAAATTCTTTTTATTACAACAAATCTAGTTAAACCACAACATTTTCAAAAAAAAATACACTTAAAACAAACCTTAATGCTTAATCTCTCTTCTGCCATAAATCATTCAAACAAACCTTAAATCTTCTTCATCTACGTTGACCCAAAAGGAAGTATCGTTGGCAAAGTGTAATTTTAATCCTCGAGCAAATTTGTTTGAAAAAGGACAAAATCGTGTAGAAAAATAGACAGTGACCATTGACGTGGTACTCCTAATACCACGTCAGACAAATTCCGACTGTAACTTGTCCGACGTGGTACGTCTAATATCACGTTGGATTTTCAGCTACCGACATGGTACACCTAATACCACGTCGGATTGTCAATATCTGACGTAGCCATAATAGTTGTATTTTCCAGCAATGTTAATTTAATTTTAATGGTGTTTCAATGGATGCTATTGCTAATGGATTCTTTATTTGAGACCCAAGAAATTTAGGTGCAAAGCACGTGTCTAAGAAATTTGCTATAAATTGCGCATCCAAAGGTCCAGTATTAATCTTTTTAATGGGTGCCGAAGCAAAAAATTGTGATTTGTTCTTCTTCACGTTATGGGTGTGTTTGAGTGTGGTAATTGGGAGAATCAGATTCCCCTTAATCAGTGTTTTTACTGTTGCAGAAGAATGTATGGATTCTTGAACACAGAAATTGTCCGTACGAGCGATTGTTTGTGTGTGCGATTTGGGTGAAATGGTTTAACGACCATCGACAAGGGTAAAGTCCAGACTACCCTCACTTTCCTTTTCCCAATAAAATCCCCCGCCAAGAAGACTCATCCATCCCTCGTCACATTCCACGTTCCTTCTCCTTCCCCTTCGGAGTTGTACTTGTCCTTCCCTTAAACACCGATTGCGATCATCGATGAGGTTGTACACCTGACACTTCCTTTTAGCGGTTTAGGTTGCTTTTATGGTTACCTTGCGCGCAAAGAATGGGCATCGTCGTCCAACTTGTCGAACAATGGTACTACCAATGTGGAGCCCCAAATGTAAGTTGTACCATGCTTATGGTTTTGAGCTCCTCTGATCATTGTTGGTTTGTTATTGTAATTGTCTTCATGTATAGGGTATCCCTCGATGTTGGTTTATGGTGGAGGAGGAGACCCTAATGGTCATTGTCTACATCATACGCTTTGAGCAAGACCGGAACCTTAGGCTGGTCCTAAACGCCCTTACCAACTTCGATGTGTCGATGAAGGTTTTGGAGCAGAGTACTGGTGAGACGAATGATCCACCCTCGATGGCCGATCAAGGTGGTTTAGGGTTTTTTACTGGAGTACAGTTACAAAATGCAGGGGATGTGAGAGGATGCAAGTTCTTGTCATGGTAGTTGTACTTTTGGACCTAAGGTTTGTTGTTATAGTTATTATTTCATTTATGTGTCTTGTTGTCATTATTTGTTGGATTGTTTTGCATGTAATGGTTCTTTGACCAGTGTCCAATGTTGGTTATGTTGCTTATATTGCTCAGAATTTCGCAATCTTTGCTCAACTAGTTAACCATCCTAAGAACAAACCTCATTTGTTACAACTAAGCTTATGACCATTTATACATGTCTTCTTAATGCCAATACAATTTCTTGGCACATAATGTTGTGGGTGTATCTTTAGAAATTACATTTGACTACAGAAGTTTTTTGTACCTTGGAATCAACTTGCACGTAGTTGGTCCCGGAGACCACTACCAACCCAAACATTAGTAAAAAATTCATTCCTAATTGTTTGGATTATGTTTGTTATGTTACTACTGATTTTGTTGAACCACATCATGTTGGCATTTTGGCCTTAATCTATGTTTTGATGATTTAATCAATCTAATCTTAATTATAATCAATGTAGAGTAGCACACATATTGCATTGCATATATATTGCTTTGTGCTAACTTCTACAGGTGATCAAAACTCAAGAAAGAAAGGATTCAAGTCAAGACATGTAATCAAGCTAAATTGAAGACATGTAATTTGTATTTCTTTTGAGTCTTAGGAACTTTGTGTAATTGAGCATACTTGAGCTAAAATCAACTCAAACACACACTAGGTTCCTTATAGAAGTCACACACAAACTTTCATACAATTTGGACTTCAATATATCACCCAAACTTAGACCGGAAAACACCAAACCAAAACCTAAACAGTCTGCCCACATTCGGTCGACCGAAACAGACCATTCGGTCGACCGAGTGATCAATTAATCCTGTTAGTGTTTTACTGCCCGGTTTTGGTCGATCGTGTATACCTTTTCGGTCGACCATGTAAACATATTTATCCGACCGTTAGATTTGTCGTATTATACCCGACGATCGTATTCGTATTATTTCCATATACCCCAAAATACATTTAGTGTTCGGTCGACCGAGGACCTTGTTCGGTCGACTGAACTTATGATCTCTCGACAAACCCATGTAGGATTTCATGTTTAATTATACATATATATTTTTGAATTTTTATGTATAATAAGGATCAATTTTCAATTTTCTATAATTTATTTCATGCATGCATCAATTTGTTTCAATATCTAGTTTCAAAACTTTATTAAAACAAATTTGGACTCCGAAATTCATACCTAGAAGTTTTCTAAAACTTCTTGAAGATTCGGAGACGTTGGGGATGCTCCTCGCTGCGCCGGATGCCTCCGAGTATTCACCAAACTCTAAACAAGATCGGAGAGATGGAAGCTAGTCTCTCAATCTCCGATAGGGTTTAGAATCCAATTACTAACCCCTCTTTAATTCTCTTGAGAAGATGATCTCTTAAGAACTAAAACTAAACTTAAGAATTAAGGGATTTTCGTGGAGAATTATGGAGAGAGAATTTTTGCACAAGAAATAATGAATGAATTAATTGGGTAATGAAATAAGCTTGCATTTATAAGCTCTCTCCAAATTACCTATTCATGTGCAACCCCTTACCCATGATCTCATGCAAAATTCCATCTAACCATCCATTATTTAATAATAAATAATATTAGCCACGAATTAAATCAATTATGGACCAATTCCATGCATGATCTAATTAATTCTGCACAAAACCGTGTGGACCGGTCGACCGTTTCAAGGTTCGGTCGACCGCTCGAACCATGTTTCGGTCGACCGTTCTATAACTCGGTCGACCGTTCGTAACACGAACTATTCCATCGTAATGTTCGGTCGACCGACCGAGCACATTCGGTCGACCGTTCGAACAGATGAAAATTCCCTGTTATCGGTCGAGACACGTCCGGTCGACCGCGCCCGATCGGTCGACCGTTTACTGCTATCCGGTCGACCGTTTGAGCACTGTTTTGCAGACTTGTCAAATTTCGGTTTAACCCCTACAAAATTTGACATTTCGGGATTAGTAGTAAATTCATAACTTATGTAACATATTATCCTATGTAATGATCAATCATTACACCCCATAATATTTACATCACATATGAATTTGATTTAGATTCTAATTATGTTATTAATCACAATATAATTTTGATTTTGCTTGTTCACCCCATGTGTCATATTTTCTACATGAAACCCGACACATCTTATGAACTCAAAATCCCCATTTCTTGTTTCCCAGTTTTGCGGTGTGACCTATGGGAGGATCTAAACTAAGTTGGCAGTGATATTAAGAGCTTAATATCACAAGCTATAAGCGGTATCTAGCTATACATTATAGTTCCCAATTAGTTAGATGTCTTAATTCCACTCGAACCAAAACCCGATCCAATTAGTGATGGAGTGCACCACTTGTGTCCGTCCCTTGCTTCATGATATTAAGAATACATACAAAGTAGTATTGTGTCATCTTTGTATTAGTATTCATTTCTTGATCTCTTTAAGCTAGTTATAAATATGTGACTTTACTCAAATCACATTGTGCACATTATAACTTTGCTTTATCAAGGGGCCCACTAATATCATCACTCAATTAAGAGGGGCAATGATAGTCTTTTGACTAACTATCTTCTCCAACAAAAGTTGTACTTAACCAACCAATGTCTTTACACTACACTGATTGATAGTTCAAGACACTGATCTAATTAAGTATTCCTTAAGTGATTAGATATAAGTCTCATATCAAAGGACCAAAGACACAGTAAAATATTAATGACACAGAAACACATTTCTATAATATTTTACTTATTAGGTCTATTCAGTATACAAAAGTAATATTTTCCTCTTTTGCATACCCGTGTTGTCACTCACTTGTAGAGCTACAATGATCTATGACCAACACGACAATCTTAACTCGGTAATTAATGTTCCATGTTAATTACCATGATTGCGAATATCTTTTGTTTTATGTAAACCAATATCTTTTAGAGCTCTACGGTTAAGGACCAAGAGTCTCTTCCTTAACACTTCTAAAAGACGAATAACATAAACAAGGAACAAAATGATTTCTCATTCAATTCATAATAATTGACATTTAAAATTAAAACTTTTAGAACACATTCCCTTCAACCCAAAGTGCATGTTGGTTTTCGGTCGACCGTGGACCTTGTTTTGGTCGACCGAATTTGATCTTGTTTGTCAACCCCGTAGAGCCTGTTATAAATCGGTCGATCGAACCCATCTCGGTGTTCGACCGATAGCTTAAGTGTACCTAAGTCATAGCCTTTGGCGGTCGACCGTTCCTTAACCGGTCGACTAAACCGTGTCCAAAACTGCCCAACGGTCGACCGAACTTACCAATCCGGTCGACCGAACTTATGCAGAAATGCATCCTGCAAGTTTCTGTTTTGTGTATCTCCACAATCTTTTACCAAACCTTTCCCAACGGCTATAATTCACTTGGATATTATAAATAGGTGTTCCTATGACACAATTACATAGCTATTACACTTCCATTTGTCATATACACTTAAGAGAAACTCCCAAGTCTCTCATATCCCAAATCCTACTCTCCAAGCCTTAACTTCCACATCTTAGCATCAATTCCAGATCCTAAGCTAAGTGTGCTCAAGTTAGAGAGTGTGTTCCACTAAACTTCTCAGTTGTAAAGAAGCAAGGACTTCAGTGAAAGACCGAAGTGTTCCTCTTGGATTGTGAGAGAAGAAAGTCAAGCTCACGAGGGGGTTCATGGAGCTTGTTTTGTAAAAGGCTTAATCTCGGCCCGAAACGAGGTTGATAGTGAAGATGCGAGCGGAACTCGAGGGTGATCGAGCAGAGCTTGCAAGAGAGGAAGTAGGCGGGAGGCCGAACCTCTATAAAAATCCCCCGTCTCCTTGTGTTTTGCATTGTATTTCTTACTTGCTTTTTTATTTGTTTTAATTCCGCTGTACATTCTTTGATTGTTTAAACAAGTAGGTAATTAACTTAAAAATGATTAAAATTAGAGACCCTTACGATCATGAATGCAGAGCCAAACTTAGACGATGATGCTGACACCATCATTCATATTGATAGTGACAACAACCCTAGCCATTGGTCTCTAGATCATCCATTGTCCACCGGTGATGGAGACGTGCATTCGGACCCCTGTCCTTTGCACCTCAGCACTCATGATAGCATGTCATTGAATGCTTAAGATTACGACCCGAGTGATGATAGTGAGATGAACTTGTAAACTTTGTACAAATTTGAAGATGACTAGTATTGCTCCTGTTTGTTGTGGTCGTGCTACAATTCAGAAGTGTATGTTAGCTATGGGAATGAATGATTGGTGTTCTGTTACTATACTAAGGTTTAGAATTCAGTTATGAATTATGTATTTCATATGGTATGAAGTTGCTTCCAATGTTTTATTTTCTTGTTCCAAACCTCTCTTTGGTTTCTCGTAATTGTGTTTCGAATTCTTTTTCCAAAATCTGCTTGCAAATAGTAATATATAAATCACTACGTTTCCTTTTTTTGTCTCCAAAAATCCAAAACCCTGTGTTATTTTGATCTATTGCTATTTGGATTTGTTACGCTATCAATTTTAGATCCTCCTAGAAAATGCCATCAATTATTACTGAACTTCTGTCAGTTATAATGCTTCTCATCATGCAAGTTATACTTAACTTCTGTCAGTGTGTAACTTTAGATATTTGCTATCAGATTAGTAAAATGATGTCGGCTTATATAACTTCATTGGTGAAATTTGATATATATATATATAATATTACTTAAATGATTGTTGGGCAGAGCTGAACAGAGATGCATTTCTGTTTTTTGGCTTGGAATGGGATAAACATTATTGGCATTGTACACTTGTTCTTCATATTTAAATGTACCTGGTTATAACGAGATGATTAGTAGCATATCATGCATCATATTCATGTTATATAACCATAATTTTACCCAAATTTTGTGCTACTCGAGTGTTTGTTGTGTATTTCCACGTATTAAGTAATAAAGAAGAGAACAGAAGAGAAAAAGACTGAAATATAAGAAGAAATGACTTAAATAAAACAAACTAGACCTGCTCATCATACACAATGACCCATTTGCAAGAGGGAATGACCTGAATGTAAGCCGAAAGGACCAAATAGCAAATTGAGAAACTACACACCATCACGAGGAGTATTTTGACAATTAGATTTGGGCTCAGATTCCAATAACTGATCCGAATGCACCCCACGTGAAGAATTGAAGCATTTAAGAAGATAACTGAAATCAGATCATATCATACAAAAAGTGACTGCAGATTGGCAACCCCATACCTCCAATTGGCGGTCTCGTTTGGTCCAAATCTGACCTAGTTTTGCATTGTTATGGGTTATGTAGTTTATGCCCATTTTAGGTATGTTTCATTAGTCCCATTCCGGGGGGTTGCTCCCACTTGTCTTTTTCATGTCTGTAAATAGAACTCATCTTCCTCATTTGTAATCTACCCATTACTTGGTGGTCATTCTCTCTACTTGGAATAAGCATTTGAAGCAGAACTTAAGGTTGAGATGATGCAACTTTGTAATGTGAATTATGTAAATAAAATATATATTTTTAGTTTTGCTTGAATATTGTCTATTTTTGAATGTTTAGTTTAGTTTAGTTTTCCTAATCTTGGTATAACTCGTTAGAATGTCTTTCTTTCTTAGTATAATTGTTAGCTTAATGTGTAGTGAGTAGTTTCATCCCCTTTTGGGGTGGAGATGATGTTTATACATGTAATGAATAATGTGAATGAATGTTATATTATGCAATATGTGATGAATGTGAATGTATGCTTGTTTGTTTAAATATGAATACTTAACTTGATGGGTTTTACCACAACTTTTAGACACTTTCTATGCTTGTTTAGGTTCTTAATAACAAACTTGTTTATGCTCATGTTAATCAACTAGGTTTGTGATTGAAATGACAGGTTTTACCACAACCATTAGATACTTCCTATTCATGAAAACACAATATATACTTGTGCCTTATTGAATACATTTACCACCACCTTATCACACGTGTACACACACTCCACCCCTTAGGGGTTGTCTCTACTGAATCTTATCTTTCGCATTTGTTGGTTGATAGTTCAATGTAGTTAGTTAGCATAATCCGCTCATTCTCCTCTGTTTTCCCACTCTAGTATGGTTGGAACAACAAGACTCACAACTCCTTGAGGTTCGACCCGTATTTGTCACGTCTTCACCGACACTGCGTACTTACGGTTATTATAACTAAATCAATCACTAGATTCGGGTTTTGTTTCTGAGAGTTGATATATTGATCTCTAAAACAACAATAATTGTTGGTAAATGACCGACGTGTTATGTTGGTAAACAGTTCTATACCACGTCGGACTACGTTAGTTGAAACAGAAGGTCTCATCTATTATTAAAAAATAGAATTTCGAAAAAAATCAAATAATAGAATATACCACGTCGATTAGTTGGCAAACGACAACCGGTATGTCATTTTCATTAAAATAATAATTCCTGACCACATCAATTTTTCCAACATACCATGTTATGTTCTTTATTGAATTTTTTGGGTGAAATTTCACGTCAGTTTTAACGAAATAAGCAACGTGTTATGTCCTTAATTGTATATTTTTTGTTAAATTCTAATTTTATTTTTAATCTCTCGTAAATTTCCTACGATTGAAACAAAAATAGACAACATGAAAATCCATGCAATTGAAATAGAAATACACCACATAAATTCTCTCTAATTGAAACATGCATACACCACAACATTCTGATTGTGTTCTACCAATGTATATTTTAATAATGTCATATATATATACGTGTGTGACATTTTTTGTATATACATTTCAAAGATCCTGGTGTATACTGATATATATCAGTATACACCAGGATCTTTGAAATGTATATACAAAAAATGTCACACACGTATATATATATATATATATATATCAGTTAACTTATTACACATAATCTCAAAAGTTTTACTATGTACATCCAATAAAAACAGACGTACACTTGCAAAAAAATTGAAATTGTAAGATTGTTCAGGTAAACGTAGTACTATATTTGTTGTGTAAACTATGTTAGTGTTGTACACTATATTAATTTGTGTTGTAATCTCAAAAGATTTCTATCTTTCTAATGCAGCTCGGTTTCTATCTTTAGACAATAAAAGGAAGCATACGTGAACGGTGATGAGAAATGAATTGCATTAGAAAGGAACCAGAGGAGCCCAAAATACAAAAAGAAGAAGAAAAATGGTTCGAGATATACAGTTAATCCAAACAACAGAACCTGCTGGCTATGTACTTAGCACATAAGTGAGGAAGACCACAAGCAAGAAGGAGGAGATTCCTCGAGGTTACTACGAGTAGGGCATTAGCACCAATATGTTGATAACCTCTGGATAGGATAATTGCCAACATTATGTGTTGATGGTGACGGTGATGATGATGATATAAGAACTTGCGAACACGGTTTTAGCCTCTATAAATACACAACTAGTGATGGCGTTGGTTGATGTGGAATCAAAACCGGATTCCTTCCGTTTCCTTAACGGTCATGTCCATCGATTTACTTTTGATTTTTAATATAATTGGAAATTCAAATCATATATTTTAATATATATAAGATGAATTACCCATGCCACTTAAAATTCATAAATTTAAATATACGTTTTCAATAATATCAAGACTAATAAAAATGAATGCATATATATTTGTCAGTCATTTATTTTATATGAACTGATTATCAAATTTTACGATTTTTGACGATATGTATTGTTTGGATTCAATTATATCAAAAATAAAAAAATGCATTAAAGAAACTTGTCCCTTGAGTAAATGGAGGGAATTCTGTCCTTTGTATTAAAGAATTAAACTTTATCTCTATATCGATCACAATATCAACAATCGTTGTCATCCATCTTAGAAGAATCAAAAAAATAAAGGGTGAATTGCAGTTTGTCTTCTGTTCTTTCACTAGTTGACATTTTGCACGACTGATGTTTAAAACATTGTAGTTTGGACCCCCATGGTTTTTAAAAGAAGTCTGAGTTAATTCGATTATTTTAGCTTGACACACTTCAGAAATTAGAAAAAAAAATCAAAACATATGATGAGTAGAACAATTACAAAAACCCAGAACGACCGGTTGTTGCGCACCCCTAATTCCACCTCTTTAGAAATGGTAAAATGATTCCTGGCAGCCTATCAACATATGAGAAGTTATCGACGTCAATCCGTTAGGACACTATAAGATGAAAAAATAGCAAAGTTATTTATATTAATAACAACAAACAACTAAGTAATAATAGTAACAACAAACATATCGTCATACCAGATCCTGCACCCGTGGTTATGGACGATCGAGACGAATTGGAAGACCGACCACGACCCCTGCTCCCACTACTGGAAGACGACCACGACCTCGCTTAGCATACTCAAAGGCACTCGGGTCTCGACGTGTCGACTTTCCCCTTGGTCGACATTGTACCTTAGTATTTTCTGCGGGTTCTTGATAGTTTGACTGATCGGGGTGTAACTGTGCGTATAAAATATGAGAGTCACTACGAATTACTGCAGGGTCGCTCCCCGAATCTCCTCAAAGCTTCCGAAAATGCTCGACGTCTTGTGCTGACTGATCCACAAACTCTGACATTTGGACTCCTTCTCCAATGACAAGTGTTTTCCAGAATAGATGAATCTGCTCTAAATAAATTTCATCACCTGACTCAATACAATCGTGCATGGTACATGCACAAGGAATCTCATGTGACGTCAGAAAAGCGTACTCGCAGTGATATTCTACTTGATTGCTTAAGTCCTGCATTTTCTTATACTCCTTACTCAATAATGACAAGTAGTGATGCGAAACTCGGCCATTTATATGCTGATACAAAGCACCTATGTAGTTAGTCAAATTTCGACGTCTCGACTCTTCAAGCAAAATATTCGTCAGCTGCATTTCAATAGCCGCGTTCAAGCAGTCGAAAAGAGTGTCCAGAGATGCGGTCGTTGTAGTGATGCACTCTTTCAGAGCCGAATGAGCGCTTTCAACCCTACAATTCGTAGTGTTGCTGAAATGAAGGACTTTGTTCGTCCAATTCAACACAAACTTTTTTATGCAATAGTCACGTGTCTTCTAGATACTCTGTGATAGCTGGGCAAAAGTTATAAGTATCTTTCAGATTACGGACTACTCTATCATACACGGTTTGTGAAGCAGAATACATAACTTTCCTCCACTTTCCACACTTCAAATTGTCTGCAAGCTTCTTGTTCTTGCTGAATACGTGGTATGCGTAGTTGTACACGTCTTTGTTGATATGCCAGGTGCAAAGTAAATGAGCAGACTCAGGAAAAACCTCTCCCACTGATTGCATCAGGCCTAACTCCCGGTCCGTTATTATTGTAGTCGGGCTGACATTATCCAATAACAGATCTCACAACTTCTCCAACACCCACCGATAACTAGACTCGGTCTCATCCTTCATAATTGCATAGCCAACGAGGAAGTTCATGTTTGTTGGAGTCACCCTAACCATCGCGAACAAAGATATCTTGTACTTGTTCGTTTTGTATGTCGAATCCATGCAGATTACAAAACGGTATGTGCGCAACAACTGAACTGACGTCGGATGTGCCAAAATGCGTAAGTGAGGACATTAGTTTCTTCATCCACCATAATCCAACAATGTAAGTACTAATACTGCACTGCCTGATTCAGAAACTGCTGAGCGGGATTCCTGTCTTCAGATTTTGTCCTCCTCATGTACTCTCTGAAGTTATAAATGAGTCTCTGATTGGGATTATCATCCGAGAATTTCTCCTTTCCTGCAAAGAAGATGTTACGTGGTCTCGCTTGTGTCTCAGTCATATCACGAACAATTTTCTTGGCCCCAGAACTAAGACCGCTGATCTGTCGGTGACCCTCGGGATAAACTGCAAGTCTGTGGTTGTGCTGCCCATGAGTACTATTAGAAGCTACGACCCATCCATCATGATCCCGTCGCTTGACTACCTTTATCAAAAAACGACAACCGCAACCCTTTCTTTTCGTGTTCTTCCGTAGTGCAATATCCATATCACGAGAACTCATTTCATTTCTGCGATCGCATCTCAGATAACAATCCATCCGATTATCTACTTTGAATTTGTTGGATGATAATACCAAAAAAAACCTGGCTCCGATGGCAACTTGTTTCGCCCATTTACACGCGTCCTCGATTGTTGGAAATACTTGTGTACTATCAAAAAACTCACTCTAATCTACTCCATCACCACTGAAATCCTACAACAGAACTTGAAATAATTTAAAATATTACAATATAAATAAATTTAAAAAAAAATATGTTGGGGCGTCTAGCTAGCACGCCCCCTTCATTGAGGGGTCGTCTGGCTGGGACACCCCAATATATTTTTTTCCGGTCTTTTCTAATCTTTTATAGTAGTTAATTTTAATTCATCAATCATCATCATGACTTTCTCATTTATGAAAAAATTTACTTTCTGTTTGCATATTTAGTAATTTTCATGGCTTTAACATCTGATTCTGAAGATAATGATAACCTACCTCCCCCTCATGTTAATACACCTAGACCGACGAGTACAACTACTAGGAAAGAAACATCTCCAGTATTTGATGATTTTGATGAAGGACGAATTGCTGAGGGTAAACCAATTGCTACTTATAAACGTTGTGTTAACTTATATTCGGCTAAGTCGGAGGAACTGGTCATCTAAGTAGATATGTACTTAAATGTAAAGTTAAGAACAATGTATCATCAGTAGTGGATTCACGTCAATCTGTTTTAGACACAACTAGTGGAACTTTAAATTTTAGAAGATATTGTCAAATTAAAGGTAGAGAGATAATTGTTGATTTCACAATTAAGGATGAACTACCATTTAACACATGTGAATCTAAAGGCCTTAGAGAAGCAATTCACTACCATAATCCACAATTTAAACAATTTTCTAGAAGAACATTAAAAAACTATTGCTTTTGATAAATTTGGTAAATAAAGACAACGTATGATTAATTATTTTTCATCAATGAGAAATAATGTAGCATTAACTAGTGACGTTTGGACCGGTCCAAATAATTATTTTTACTGTTGCGTAACTACTCATTATTTAGATGATTTATGGTGTTTAAATAAAAACAAATTATTTCTTTTTTACCTATTTTGCATCCACACACTACCATGGTTACATTTGATCATATTAAAGATGTCATGATAGCTAATAATATTGAAAATAAAATTTGTGCAATTGCATTTGATAATGCTACTAATAAGAATTCATCAGTAAAAATGTTTATAAATTATTGTCATCCACTTGTAAATGGTTTAGTGATGAGTATCATAATTTATCATTTTACCCTCACTATTATCTTATTTTTGTATTTGAATAATGTTATGTCAAGTGTTTTGTTCTCATTTTGTAGGTTACAAGAGAAATAGATACAATTGCTGAGAATATTGAAAAGTGAAAGGACTTGAATATAAAATCGGAATATAAAGTCAAAGTTTGAGGGCATGATACAAAAAGTCCACTCCACATGTTTCTGCACTTTATTGTGCTGCAAATTGATGGGAAAATACTCAAATTATAGGTATAAATTTGGATTATGCAATCAACATCAAATAGGAAAATTCAGATAAGGAAAATCTCGACTGCCAGCACATGCTACTTGTTTTGCTCATAACATGCACATCCAAATTCCAAATTTGATGATTTTAGATGTGTTGGAAAAACAATTTAAAGGAGGTGAGGATGAGAGTTGGACACAAAGGCTAGAGCCGACCAACAATGTCATGCCTCTAGAACAGCTCAGAAGGTACGCTATTATATACATGCTAATGGTCTGCGATTTCCAATGCCAAGTCCCTTTTTAACTCATTAGCAAGAATCTTCAACAAGAACCGGTATAAGAGAATATGCTTCCTCTAATAGGAATAGGATAGGCTCGTGAATGAGCCGGTCCGGTTCAATGGTGTACGTTCAGGAACTTCAACTTCTGGTTAGCTTACCCTAGATGTCGTCGTAGATGCACTTTTCCAACCCACCTATTCGCACTTTGAGTCTAGAAAGCATGTGTGAATAGACCAGTGGGATCTTCTCCAAGATCTCGTCGGAAGTCGCTCAATGGTTGTGAACTCCTTTTTAGTTCAAAAACTGACCCCGAGAGACATCCTTTCCTTTTGGAGAGTCATTACAGGAGACAGAAAGAGAACTCTTCTTGAAAGTGTCTCGATGAAATGGAACTTGATCTCTGGAGACACTGGACCCTCCGTACCTAGGGCAAGAAGGTGGTCGGATGCTATTGGTGATGAGCTCAAACTTCTCTCGCCCGGTGCATGGAAAACTTCACCCTTCCTCGAAAGCTCCTTGGACCACCTATCACTAGTCCACACTAGTACAAAATAGGAAATAGATGTCATCAAATATACGTCGGTCTCCCATAAATGCGACGTCTATAGGTATATATGTCGCATGTAAGGGATAACCGATGTCTATGTTATATATAGATGTAGGTTTTTGTAGTATAACCGACGTCTATACCTCCTGAAATAAGAAAAAATATTTTTTTTGCAATTTATTTCGTATAAGAATTTATGTGGATTTATAGTTTTCTTCAGTTTTGGGATGACTTAAAATTGTTGTGAGGAGATTATGTAATTTTGTACTTTGTAGAAAGTAATGTGGATTATTTGGATTGATTTAAAAATAGTTACATCAATGTAATTATCCCATATTGGAGAATTTTTTTTGTTGGTGGGCTTGATGTACTCCACCACTCATTTACTTCTAAATGGGAGTTGGGTACCATACTACAATAGGCAAGTAAGGAGTTGGGTACCACACTACAATAGACAAGTGAGATACATATATTTAATGGTAAAAAGATTGACACTTGAGGCAATTTGGCAACTTGGGCTTAAGATGGTTGTAATGTTTTTATTATTATTTAAAGGGATAGACGTCAGTTTTATAGGTTAGTCGATGTCTATAGGTCGTAATGTAGGTATAGACGTCGGTCACCTTATACAACCAACGTCTATGGGTCATAATAGTTAGTCCCACATCAGAATTTTGTTGTTGTTGGTGTGGTCGATGTACTCCCCCACTCCTCTACTGCTGAACGAGATCGAGTTAGGGCACTTGGGCATCTTAGACTTGACGTACTTGGTTAATGGTCAAAAGATTGTCACTTGGGGCACGTGGGGCTGAATGAGATCTAGTTGGGGCACTATACAGATTGAGTTTCTGGCTATATAGGTTGTAATTGTTTTGGGTTATTTACAGGTATAATAGACGTCGATCGTATATAGCCGACATCTATGCACTGTAGGCATAGGCGTTGGGGATATATACGACGGTCGTTGGGACCGCCAAAATCCATCGTATATACCCTTGTATATCCGACGTATATAATCTTTTATGCACTAGTGCCGCTAGCCGTTGCTTGTTCCTACACTCGTTGAATGCTCTTTTCTCTCGATATGGCTATCGCTGAAGTAATTGAGTTCCTGTCTCATCTTCCTAAGCTTAATGCATGAAAACAATCCCATCCATGGATTTAGCTAATCTTCTATTATGTTTACTTTCATCATGTGTAACTAAATCAATCTCTTGGAAGGTGGAGATATGAGCTAGGATGAATTAAGAATTAAAGTTGCCATCATGTTAATATTTTGATTTGTTATTACTTTTGCTAATTCGCTTGAAAGAGCTGGTAGATGATTTATAACTATTTGATAGGTTAATGTTACTTCTAAGTTTCTTAATCTATGTTTAAAATTTAAATCGTTGCTTCTTTGCTTGCAAGAATTTGTGAAGTTCTAATTAAATCTAGGTTACTTGTTGTTTGATGATTTGATAGTCTAATCATTTCATGCTTACAAAACATAATCTCATGTGCTTAATGAAAGGTGTAACACATTTCCAAATTCATGCCCATGCAAATGTTTTCACCTTCTAAGTGTTTCACCTAATCGTAAATTTTGATTCTATTCTTATTATAAAAAAACCCCAAAAAATATTTACGATATCTTTTAATCTCTTCATAAAACAAAAGACCAAAAATATCAACCACCATTGAATCTACCATAATCATTACTCATGCTTTATTGAAAAATATAATCGACTGAAATTTGCAACCTCTCCTTGTGATCGACCAGTTTGCTACATGATTTGTACGCTTGTGGTGAAATTTAAGACTCATCATTTACTCTTTCATATAAGATGTGTTTGTCATACTTTGAACATGGTAGTACAAGATTGACTTCAAATAATTAAACCTTGAAAATGTTAGGAATGAATTTGTCTATGTAGGTTGCAGTAGTACATCTAGATATCAGGATTTAGAGAATTTTATGTATATAATCATGTTAAACCTGGGAAGTTTAAATTAGATGCCTCCCAAAGATGGAATTCTACATATGAAATGTTAAAATATTGTTATCTTTATAATCTTGCAATTACACCATTTTATAATGAAAAACAAAATGAGTGCATGTTAACCGATTTAGATTGGGAAAATTATAAAATTATGTTAGCTTTTTTAAAACCTGTTCACATTCACTACTAGATTAAGTGGACAATATTACCCCACATCAAACATATTTATCTATGAATTACTTCCAATTACTAAAGTACTTGCGAAAGAACCCTTATAGGCGAACGCCCCACGTCCAAGACACACTACCTTTTCAAACATGATGTTTGTCCTTTTTAAACATGTGGTATTCCATCATTTGCAGTATATTTGCATCACTTTTGGGGTACCTTTTTATACTTACGATGTACCCTTTTTAAATAGGAGGGTTGTCCTGAATTTTTACGGGCGTCAAGGACGCTTGCTTACACTAAACACTTCCTTTGCGAAATATAGGCAACATAACGGTTGAAATTTTAAATGTAATGGTAGCTAAGTTTAATAAATATTGGAATCCTTCTCCACTTAGTTTTTGTTTAACTTTTATTATGGATCCTAGATTTAAGATTACTGGTTTACAAGTTATGTTGGAAGAAAATTTTGCAAATATGAATTATGAAAATTTCCAAAATCATGTAAATAGGTGTAAGTTTTTGTTAATCAAATATTTTGAAAAATATGAAAGACTACATAATGTAAATCAAGTGAGTTCGAATGTTGCTAGTTCATCATCACAACCATCTGCAACTGCAATGGATCCAGGTGATGATGTCTCCCAATGGAATTGGATAAGTCAAAAAAAAAAACAAAATTAGTGCAAACTGACACACAAAATGAATTAATTGGATATCTAAACATTGAAATATACTTAACTATTGCTAAGTTAAAATCTTTAGATGTTTTAAATTGGTGGAGAAACACAACTCAGGTAGGTTTCCACTATTCTCCTTGATGACACGATACTTATTATGTACTCCTGCGTCAACTGTGGTGTCAGAGTCAGTATTTAGTGGAGGTAAATGTGTCTTGTCTGACAAGATGCAAAACGTGTCCGACAAGTCAATCGAGATTATCGTATGACTAGAGGATTTGATCGACGCTGCAAACAAAATGCAAAACATAAATATTCACGCCAACAACGACGATGAAGATTGAATACAAATTAACTAAACCATTCTGTTAAAAAGTAATTTTTTTCTAATACCCTTTACGGTTTTTTTATTAGTCATTAGGTTTAGCTAACATTCAGACATTTTTTATATATAACCAATATATTATTTCTGGAATTGAGTCAACAATTATTAATAAATAAATTGATTACAGGGAAAAAAATTGTGTTTTTGTTAATTCAATTGTGATTTTATACTTATTTCAAATTAAAAAAACAACTGAAAAATCAAAACCCAACCAGACCCAACGAAGAAAAATTCGACATGACATCCCCGGATCTGACACGCCTCAGGGAGCCGTGTCGTGCTGGGCCGAAGAGGTGGGCTGCCGTGGTGGCAGGCTGGCACGACAGTGAGCGGTAGTGAGTGGTTGCGGTGTGGATTATTTACAATCAAGTCCAAACGCCACTGTATGATTCCAAACATGTTTTGGCGGTAAACACGGTGACTGTAGGGAGCGTGGTGAGCGTCAAATTTACTTGTGAAATGATGTAGAAATAAAAGTAGGTGTAGTTGAGCGTTATAGTGTTTGGTGTTATTTATTGTTTAACCCAAACGCAAGTCTGTAAACTCAACCAAAAAACCCTCCAAACCGCTGAATTTTGTTTGGCGCAACCACGTCTACTGTTGGTCCCAAATAGACCCTAAGAGGTCAGAAAAGGTTGTCTAGTGTTGCCTAACCAGTAACCAGGCCACTAACAATGCAAGGAATGAAAGAAAATCGAACCGTAAACATTTATTATGAATTGTAACCTTTTTGTATGCTTCGGGCTTTGATTTGATCAGTTTTTACAAAGATCGAAGACTTCCAAACCATTTGTAATATTGGTTGTTCAAGCGGCAAACTATTGCCACGTAACCTCATTAGTTACTCGAGTCATTTATTTTACTTCATACCATTCATGTTTTGTATTAATGTTTAAATTTGGTTTCTACTTTCTAATAGAACTGGCAGGGATAATCACCTTTGGGCCGTATTTAGGCCCGTATTTATTTTTAAGATTATATGTACTTATCGAGTTGTGGTGACCCGATAACCCGCCCAATCTTACGATATATAAGCGGGTTTTTCCCTTCATTTTCAAGGTTTTTGGCAAGAATGAAAGGTTTTTCCTTTAATCAATGACGCATCTCTCTCACGTGGTGAATAGTTTAGACTCAACGATCTCTAAATTCACGATTTCTAACTCAAACCAATGTTTATTTTGCAAAGAAATTTGTTGCGGTTAATAGCAAGGTTTTAAGAACCGGACCGGGCTGGACGGTTCGACCCGGTTGGACAGAGAACCGATGGTCCAGCGGTCGGTCCAGCTAGACCGATGGACGGTTCGAAGCTCTAGTTAATATTTAAAGAAATCGGTTCAAACAGACCTGACCGTTAATATTTATTGGGTATAGTCTAACTTCGGGTCTAAAAATGCTGACGTCATCAACGGTCCAACCATGGTTGGACCGTGGTTCGATGACATTGAACCAAAAACAAAACTTTATCGGTTCGATGACCGGTTCGGTTCTGAAAACCTTGATTAATAGATCAATCCGTATTTTAATTTAATGAATTAACAGATTATCAAAAAGATGATATACTTACACGTGTCTTTCTATCTCATTATTATTACGTGGCACAATAAACAATTAAGATGACTTGGACGTATAAAACAAAACTTTTCATTTTTCCCGTACACGATAAAAACATTTTCCGTCAACTCTCTTCTCTTCGCCGGGATGCCACATCCGACGTCCAGCGCCGGCGACCCTTGTCTCCGGCGAGACCCAATCTTCAATCGCTGGGTCATTTTCTCCCAGGCCCAATCCCGCCGTCCCTCTGACTTCAAATCTAAATCCCCAAACGCCAACCCTAATCCCACCTCCTGCCCCTTCTGCCACGGCCGCGAGCGCGAGTGCGCGCCGGAGATCTTCCGCGTCCCGGAAGATCCGGGAGAGGAGTGGAAGGTGAGGGTGATCGAGAACCTTTTCCCGGCACTGTCCCGGGACTTGGATCCGTCGGGTCCGATCCTTGGAGAGGGGCCCCGGGAGGAGGTGAGGGGGTTCGGGTTTCATGATGTGGTGATCGAGACGCCGGAGCATGGGGTTGGGATGTGGGATTTGGGGAGGGAGGAGGCTGGGGTGGTGGTGATGGCGTACAAGGAGAGGATCCGGCAGTTTGAGCACGGTGGAGTCGTGAAGTATGTTCAGGTTTGCACGTTGGTTTTGGTGCTTTTGTGATGAAGAGTTGGAATGTTTTGGTAGTTTTGGTTGTTGATTTGGTGGTGTGTTGGATTTGGAAGGGGTGGATGAGTGAAGTGTGTGAAGGTTTGGATGTGGAATTTTAATTTTTTTTAGTAATAATGTAGATTGTTGATTGTGTAGTGTTTTGGTTTGAAGAGGTAGATGAGTGAAGTGTGTAGGGGTTTTAAGCAGTATAGGTTCACGTATCAGAACTGTGATTCTTGTTGAGTTTCATTTCTAGCCAACTAATTTGTGATTAAAGGTTTTGTTGTTGTTGTTATAGGTGGTTGTTAATTTGCATTGCTTTTGTCTGAAGGGGTGGATGAGTGAACTTTGTGAAGGTTTGAATGTGGAGTTTTTACCAATGTAGGTTCACGAGCCATAAGAAGGTGATTCACGTGCCAGAATAGTGATTCTTGTTGAGTTTCAGTTCTACACTACCTCAACTATTTTGAGATTAAATGTTTGTCGTTGTTTTAGGTTGTTAATTGTGCATCTTTTGGTTTGAAGGGGTGGATGAGTGAAGTGTGTAAAGGTTTGATATGGAATTGTGATTTTTTTTCCTCCAGCAATGTAGATTGTTAATTGTGCATTGTTTTTGTTTGAATGGGGTGGATGGGTGACGTGTGTAAGGGCTTCGATGTGCATCTTTTATTTTTTAGCAATAATGTAGGTTGCTGATTGTGACATTGTGTAGTGTTTCGGTTTGAAGAGGTGGAGTGAAGTGTGTAAGGGTTTGAATGTGGACTTTTTAGCAATGTAGGTTCACGTCTCTGAAAAAGGCGATTCACGTGCTAGAACTGTTATTATTATTGAGTTTCATTTCGTTTCTACCGTACTCCAACTAGTTTGGTATTATAGGTTTTGTTGATTCACGTGCCAGAACCGTGAATGTTGTTGAGTTCAATTGCTAGCCTATCCCAACTTGTTTGGGATAAAGGTTTTGTTGTTGTTATTGTAGGTTGTTAATTGTGCATTGTTTTGGTTTGAAGGGATGGAGGAGTGAAGTAGTAGGTTAAGTGTTTTGGTTAAGTGTTGTAGGTTGAACTGGCTGGTTCAGTTTGGGTACGCTTGTTACTAGGTTGCACCAAAATATGTTGATTGGGCATTGAACCAAAACCTGTTAGTTATGGGTTGGTTTTACTAGATCAGGTTAATTAATGGTCTCTCTAGCCTATCAGATGCAGGTCATTCAAGGTCATACAGTAATGGAATACCTAAAATTAATTCGTAGATGCATGTCATTCAAGATCAATTTGGAAATGAAGACCCAAGCTTAATTTGTTGGAAGTTGTTAATGCTACTTCATGCGTGTTTTCTTACCTTGGGAAAAATTAAATATAGAAAATCACATCACCAACCTACTTAGAGGGTGCATTTTGGCCACTCATTTTTGGAAAATCTAGTAGAACCTCTAACAACCACATCAGGAGCTTTCTAGAGAAACTATGCCCTACACCAATTCCCATACAACCCCTTTTGTGAGGCCTTATCAAAGCAAAAAAAAGCCATAGTGTAGCAAGACTTATATGTGCGAAGTAGATAGGCTGATAGTTTGATGTTGTTTTAAGTTTCTGAAGGAAACTAATATATGAAAGAGTTGGGGCTCCAAGAGCTAAAAGGCAGCCTTAATGTTATGAATCTATTATATTGTTTTTGCTTTTGAAAAATTGGCTTCTTTTCTCAACTATGACTGATCAGATCCTCTCCCTTGAAGAGAGTGTGCTTCCTTTTATTTCTTCTTTTCTTGTAAAGACTTTGGTTTAGGTTTGTGCTGAAACATGTCTTTTCTTGTCCATGCAACTATAGGTTTTCAAGAATTAAGGGGCAACTGCTGAAGCATCGATGAGTCATTCACACAGTCAAATTATGGGCCTTCCTATTGTACCTCCTTCCATAACATCCAGGCTCAATAGCATGAAGGAATACTTCACTAAAAGTGGAAATTGCGGTCTTTGCGAGGTCCGTTCTAAGGAGCTTTTGATCAATGAATCATTCCATTTTTCTCAATAGTTCCATTTGCTGCCTCATATCCTTTTGAGATATGGATTGTTCCTCGGGACCATGCCTCACATTTCCATGAAATAGATCTTGAAAAGGTAATGATTTTCCTCCTGGTTTATTACATGCAGTTTTCCCATTTTGTGTAATACAGCTGGAAGAGAGACCTCAGAATCAATCCATAAAATCATTATTGAAAATGCATAGTAAATTCGCGCACACACCCTTTTGCTAAGTATTTCATTAATTACTTAATTACTTCCAACATCAGTCAGTACTTTGTTATGTTGCTAAAAATTGGTCATTTGGAGGACCAACACTTACTATGCATGTTTTAATGCATAGTAAATTAAAGTTTTAATGCTTTCTTGCACGACATATAATGCTGCACAATCACTCAATCAGGATACTTCATAAAAACAATATACTTGACCAATGCATGTTCTCAATGGTTTCTGCAATATTTATGTGCGTGCAAATTGTTACATTATGTTGCAGTATCCTTTTGCTGATTTATTCACCTGTTTTTTATCCTTTTGTCAAAGCACTTGCCTAATTAGTTCTAAAGCATCAGTGTCGATTTGGTTAAATTGTGTTGTAATTTGTGAAAATTTGAGTTTCTTTCATTTTCTGTAACATACAATATATTGAAAATGCAGGCAGTGGACCTCAGAGGTTTACTTACATTGATGCTGCAGAAGTTGTCACACCAATTGAATGATCCACCTTTTAACTTCATGATCCACACATCGCCATTGGACATTGATAATTCGGCTTTACCTTATGCTCACTGGTTTCTTCAGATTGTTCCTCAGCTGTCTGCCTTGGGAGGATTCGAGATGGGAAGCGGGTGTTACCTAAATCCCGTTTTTCCTGAGGATGGCGCAAAGCTTCTAAGGGAAGTCAACATCGAAAGATAAAAGTCAAATTTCTGATTTATCCTTGGAAGAGACGCTCTTCAGTACATAGATGGGAGTGGTCATCAAGGTTTTAATCTCCGAGTTTCAGGGATTCTGCATGTTGCAGGCTTGTCTCGATGGCATAATAAGTATACTGTTTTTGCATCCATAATTCAGCATCTGGTGCTGCAATATGACATTGTAGGAGCGGGAGAAGCTGGCAAATGGGATGAACACTCTTGTGTGCAGGCAGTTTTCACATGTACGAATGACAATCTAATGTGGTGATTTGCTTGTCAATAAATGGTTGAGATGTTTTCTTCTGGTTATTGTTCTGGACTTAATTCTTCATCAACTTTGTTCGATTGTCGAAAGAAAATGTCGTCAGGTTTTATAGTGTGATCGTGTGTTAAACTCTGGGGTTCTTCAATTACACACCTAGGATGTTAGGATGTCTTTGAAAGAGGCAAGTTATCCTCTTGATATTTGCCACATTCAAAAGGTTTGGTTCAAGAAATATTCATGTGCCGTTTGCATATTGTCATTGCCGTTTGTATATTGACATTCATAGTAGATAGTTCATTTCCACCAGGTTACGTTCTTCGCTAATCTGACTATGCCAGTTTGGAGTTTGGACACCAATTTTCAGCAATCTATTCAAGACTTGAGCCTAAGGATTGTGATGATCCACTAATGACAACAAAGAACGTAGGGGATAAAATGAAGGAAAATGATTTGCGGCCGCTCTTCTGTGACGTTGCTTACCTGGACAAGTTCAACTCATCAGTAGTTTTAGGGGGTTTTTATTTTTCGGTTTTCTTGGCTCTTTGTCTAAGAACACTTACATTTAAAGTTTGTCACTAAAAGCTTCTCAAATCAAACATTTCATACCTTTTGGCGTTTTGGCGTTCTATTGCATCTGCGAATGATCCATTTTCTCGTATGCTTCTATCCTATAATAATTCACAGAATGACAACCATTCGTCTTCCTTTCTATTTCGTTCCTTCCTTTTGATCGTATGTTTCTCTCCTTTGTCAACTGCAATGGAAATTGTATTTATGTCGTCCCAAGAAGACATGTCGTTCAATGTTCCTGAGGAAAAAATGTTTTTTTGTTCTTTCGAAAAAACAAGAACTTTTTACAATGAATGTGTAAATGTTTGTGATTTTAGTGTTAAGATAAGACAATCTCATTACGAATGAGGTGTTGTTATCCGGGCTACGTTTACTTGTTCCAAGGAGGGCAAGACACCGACAAACCAAGGACACGGAATATTGAAGTCTCGTTTATCGACTAGAGTTAAGTGCACGGCTCGCATCAGGGCCTCCGAAAACCCAACAAGGGGTACCAGAATAACTTTGTTGATCTTAAACATAACCATGAAATATTTAATGAGAAGCATATGCATTTTCTAAGATAGAAACAAATTGTACCTCAGGCCATAATAGCATGAATAGTGTGCAATGATGCTTCTAGGATCTCGGCTGCTAAGACCATGCAATCTTTTGTCGTCGAGGCTAGGGGCATGACAAACTGACTTTAAACGAGAGGGACCTAAGGTTTGTGTTTTTTCCGACATTAGTGTGTCAGAAGAAATCTTCGTCGTTCATAAGTCTTTTGTGCGTAGGAATGTTATAACCGAAGTCCGAAATTTGAAAATGAGATCCGACGATGCACATGCTCTTCAGAACTATTTTATTAAGATGAAGAAGATTGATTCAATGTTTTTCTATGTCATGGATATGGATGATGAAGGAAGACTAAAGAACATTTTAAGGGCCGACTGCCGTTCTAGAGCCGCACATTCATACTTTGGGGATGCTATATATTTCGACACTACCTACCTGACTAAAAAATACGACATGTCGTTTGCACCATTTGTAGGAGTTAATCAAAATTTCGAGTTTCTGTTGCGCTTTGTTGTCTTGTGAGGCCACTGAAAATTACATTTGGTTGTTCCAGACATGACTGTTGTACATGAGCGGTACGTTTGAAGAGATGTTCTTATCGTATTAAGGGTCTTGGGCTTGTCCTTTTTCAGAAAGAGTTGTATGTTTACCTTTTGATTTTGTTTTTTTAATATATGGGTTATCCCCCTTAAAATACGAGTTTGCTCATTTTAAGAATGAGTTTGTCATTTTTAACATATGAGAGTGACCTTCTTAAGGTATAAGTTTGTCCTTTTTAATAATGGACGTGCCATTTTTGATATGTTGGTGTGTTTCTCGCTTAATTATATGTATTGTGTAGATGATCTTATCGTATTGTGTAGATGATCTTATCGTATTAAGGGTCTTGGGCTTGTCCTTTTTAAGAAATAGTTTTATCTTTTTTACCTTATGGATTTGTCCTTTTTAATATATTGTTGGTCCCCCTTAAAATAAGAGTTTTCCTTTTTAAGAATGAGTTTGTCATTTTTAACCTTTGGTAGTAACCTTTTTAAGCTATAGGTTTGTCCTTTTTAAGAATGGACATGTCCTTTTTAATATATTTGTTTGTCCTTCTTAAATATTCGTATTGTGCAGATATCCCTGCACACGCGATCATAACAGACCAATGTGCCACCATTACTATTGCTGTAAGGAATGTATTCTCAAAGGTTAGGCAAAGATATTGTATATGGTACATAATGAACAAAGCTCCCGTGAACTTGCCAACGCGGTATTGCAAGCACATGTTATTTGATCTAAAATTGATCGTGTACGACTCAAAAAACCCAACTGAATTTGAGCGGAATTGACAGGGTTTCCTTGCTAATTTTGAGCTTCAGAACCACAGCTAGCTCCATTCCATTTATGCAATCCATGAGTCTTATGTACCTGCTTTGGGTGATTGTATTTTGCGGGAATGACTTCTACCCAAAGAAGCGAAAGTATAAACGCGTTCTTCGACAAGTACCTAACTTCTAAGACCACCCTTAAGCAGTTCGTTCAACAATAAGAACTCGCACTCCGTCACAAGTACGAGAATGAAGCTCAATCAAAATTTGATTGCCTGCATTAGAACCCCTAATTGGTTTCAATATATCCTTTCGAGAGGCAAATCAGCAAGTTGTATACCATATGAGTTTTCAAAAAAGTCCAGTTAGAAATTGGGAAGATGATTTACTATGACCTAACTGAGGAGTTCCAATCAAACGAGGCGGTGCATTACAAGGTAATTGAATGTGTACGGACTGGTGAGAAGCTATTATTGAAACGTTTCCTTATACAACACAGAAGTCTGAACTTCACATGTGATTGTAGAATGTTTCAGTACGTTGGTCTTCTGTGCTGCTACGTGTTGGTTGTATTTGCACGCGTAGATCCTAATGCATTACTCCTGCCATCTTATATCATTAATCGATGGAGGAAGGATATTCGTCGGATCTATCGAGATAAGACGTACCAAGACGATGGCGTAATGAAGAAGGATGTGTTGCGTCGTCACACCGACATAATGGGTTGTGCTCTTTTGATCGCACATGAATCATTCATTTCCCACGAAAGGTATCTTAAGGCCGTGAAGTGTATGGAGTGGATGAAGTCACGTATGAACACTACCCAGGGCCCTACTATAGTTGATGAAGCTGGTACCGCTGGTACATCTGTGCACAATCCATATAAAGTCACCCGTCCAGGAAGACCACCGACTAGACGTCGAGTTTCTTTAGCAGAAAGATTATTCAAAGAAACAAAAAAGTATCTCATAGTAGAGAAGAGCAAGTTCAGGAGGAAAGGTAAATCCCCCTGCATCAGATCACGTATGATTTTTAAGTAACGGGTTTGTCATTTTTAACATAGGGGTTTGTCCTTTTTAACATAGGGGTTTGTTCTTACAATAGTTGAGCTTGTCCGAGCTAAGACATGAGTTTGTCTTTTTTTAATGTATGAGTTTGTCCTTTTTAAGTAGGAGGGTTGTCCTTTTTTTATCATGGAGGATTGTACTTTTTAAGATAGGGGGTTGTCATTACGCATGGATGAATTTACGTGTATGTATAAAATCATAGTATGAAAACTATAAATCAAAAGCAGAAAAACTGAGTGTGCAATCTATACATGTATTTATGAATCTCCGCACAACTACTATAAATCAAAAGTCAACATAGGCACATGAGTCCCTTAGTAAATTCATGACCAATTCACCCCTGACTGAGTGAAGTATCTTGGGGTCCATTTCATTCGTCGGCAAAACTTTTTGCATGAGACACCTTATCCAGTACAACACAAAAACACCGCAGTCGTTGTTCCCCGACATTTGTCATTGGCACGTGTCCCACAAGTATCTCACTGGTCAGTCCACCTTCAGTCGGTTCTTCCAGTATTCACCCACATCTTTGACCAAGCATTCATGTATACCTCCCACATTGTTGGGATCCTCATCTAGAACTAGCTCCCTAGAGTAACTGTTCAAATGCAGGATCTCCTCGGACGGACCGTTAACAACCACCATAGTCCAATGTTTGGTCAGTAGCATTGGTTGTGCGATGATGGTCCTTCCATGGTCCATGCCTTATAGTCGAGGGGCGTGCCACTCTTCAATGGTCTGGCATTGGCCATTAACAATGCTCTCTGAACAGAAACTGAAATACAAAGTACCTCTTAGGGGTAGTTTTTTGGTTTTTTTGGAGCTCTTCCAGTACAGAAAGCATACTGTCAGTTAACTCGTTGATCACATCCATCCCCTTCGTGATGAGGTCCTTCAGGTCGGAATGTGTGAAACTACCCAAATCACCTCTCCAGATCACCTCTTTGTTATTGTGGGTGGCTGCGGTCAATTTCAATAGTATGTTCACCTCTTCAGTGCTCAACGTGGCCAATGCATCCATGTCTATGTCTAGACTTGTCTCTCGCGAGTGATGACCCAACCAGAATTCATCCTTTACCCTCTTCCTCTTTTTGTTTAGGCTCCTCTGAAGCGCTCTTTCTTTTCTCTTCCGCTCCTTTTCCTTCTTCTTTTTTTTGTCCTTCTCTTTATCTTCTTCTCTCTTGTGCGAGGTCCTTTGGCCCCCCCACTTTGCTCTCGTGGCCTTCTCCTTTTCCCCCTCCTTTTTTATTTTCTCCTCTCTCTTTCTTTCTTTCTATCTCCCTCAGCCTGTGCTCCTCTGCCTCCTTCTTCTTATCTTCCTCCTCTTTCCTTTTCTTCCTCCCTCCTCTTTGTAGGATCGTGTGGGTTATGGGTCCACTAATCACTTTTACGCTAATCACCTACTCGTTTTATCGATCGAGTTATATGCAGCGGAATTTAAACAACAAAACGGGCAAGTAAGAAATAAGCAAACCACAATGGACACCGGGGGATTTTACAGAGGTTCGGCCACAGCCTACGTCCTCTCTTGCAAGCTCCGCTCGCGTCTTCACTATCCACTCCTCATTCCAGGCCGGGAGAGAACGCCTTTTACAAAACAAACTCCGTGAACAACCTCGCGAGCTTGACTTTCTTCTCTCACAATCCGAGAGGAACACTTCGGGCTTTCACCGAAGTCCTTGCTTCTATTACAACTGAGAACTTGAGTGGAATACACTCTCTAACTTGAGCACACTTGAGAAAGATTGGAATTGAGACTAAAGTGTGGAAATTGGAGGCTTTGAGTGTTTGAGATTCTCTCTAATGTTTGAGACAAGTTTGTAGTGGGAGAGTTGTGTTAAAATGTGTTTTACAACTCCTTATATAGGCATTAGAGAGAATAGAGCCGTTGGGATTGATTGGGTATGAGTTGATGTGTGATTACACAAAACAGAACCTGCAGGACCCAATTCTGGAAGAAATCGGTCGACCGGATCGGGATGAACGGTCGACCGTTAGGCAATTTTGCACTAAGTTCGGTCGACCGGTTAAGCAACGGTCGACCGCCCAACGCTACGACTTAGGTACACTAAAGTGATCGGTCGAACACCTAAAGGGAAACGGTCGACCGATTTGTACTAGGCACTTTGGGGTTGATAATCAAATAGATATTCGGTCGACCGAAACAGGTCTAGCGGTCGACCGTTTTTGTCCAGGAGATTTGGGTTTGTCAAGAGATGAACAAACGGTCGACCGATCTTGGTCCTCGATCGACCAATACATGAAATATTTTTGGGGTATTTTTGGTTTAATACGAATACAACTGTTGGGTATATACGACAAAAATAACGGTCGGAAAATTAAGTTCAAATGGTCGACCGAAAAAGATGGTGCAGTCGACCGAAACCAGACAGGAAAACACAAATAGAATACTTGATCATCCGGTCGACCGAACGGCCTGTTGTGGTCGACCGAATGTGGGCAGACAGTTAGGGTTCAAGTTTAGTGTTTTCCGGTCTAAGTTTGGGTGATCTATTGAAGTCCAAATAATGTGAAATTTTGTGTGTGACTTCTATAGGGAACCTAGTGTGTGTTTAAGTTGATTTTAGCTCAAGTATGCTCAAAATACACAAGTTCCTAAAGACTCAAAGAAATACAAAATACATGTCTTCAAATTGAGCTTGATTACATGTCTTGACTTGATTTCCTTTCTTCCTTGAGTCTTGATCACTTGTAGAGGTTAGCACAAAGCAATATATATGCAATGCAATATGTGTGCTACTCTACATTGATCATAATTAAGATTAGGTTAATTAAATCATCAAAACATAGATTAAGGTCAAAAAGCTAACACTCGCCTCCTCTCTTCTCTCTCCCTCTTTTTTTCATTCTCCTCCTCCCTCCTCCTCTCTCTTCTTCTCTTCTCTCTCCCACTTTTTTTCCTTCTCTTCTTTCCTCTTCTCTTCTCTCTCTTTCCTTCTCTTCTTCCCTGCTTTTATTCTCCTCCTCTCTCCTCACTCCCTCTCTTTTTCCTTCTCCTCCCCATCCTCTTCTCCTCCTCCTCTCTTTTCCTCTCTTCTCTGACGCTCTCTCTTTCCTTCTCTTCCTCCCTCACATTCTCCTCCTCTCTTTCCTTCTCTTCTTCTCTATCCATATTCTCCTCCTATCTTTCCTCTTCTTCTCTATCTCTACCTTGTTTCCCATATCCTCAAATATATACAATATCTTCCTTCAGCATCTCATTCTTCTACCGGTACTTCCTCAGCTCTTCATTGAGCCTCTTAACCTCTTCAGTTGCCTCCTCACGGCAACTTTGACTTACAGTCATTTCGTCTTCATCCCAGCCAACTCCAACTCTTGAAGAAGTGGGTCCCAAGGGATGCTGTAAAATCTCAATTGCACCCTTGGTTCAGTGCTTGTTGAAGGACAATCAGGCTCTGTGCGTTGGGTTGACTCAGGTTTTTGAGCCAGACCAATGAATTCCTTCTCCTTCAGTGTAAGGATCGGAGGGTGTGTCAACTCGAATTTGTCATCATAAATTTTAGAGAGGGTGATGCCGCGTTCTTGCCATCTCTTCATAATTATATGTTTTCCAAACATTCCAGACCACTGGTTCCACCTCGGACAGACTCCCGTTTTTGGTTCCTCCAAAATAAACTTCTCGCATAGCCATACCTAAAAATGACAAACTAATAGGTTAAAAATGACAATTCCATAAGCTAAAAAGTATCACACACAAAGAATAAAAAAGATAGTCCTGACGTTAAAAATGACAAACACATTACTTAAAAATGACAAACCAACAGGTGAAAAAAGACCAACCAATACGTTAAAAATGTCACCAATAAAATTAAAAAGTACAGCCCAAACGTTAAAAATAACAAAGCCATTTCTTAAAAGGGATAAACCGACAGGTTAAAATGGACAAACCAATACATTAAAAAGTCACACCCCAGAAATAAAAGGGCACCAATAAAATTAAAAAGGACATCTCATAAGTTAAAATGGACAAACTCGTTAATTAAAAAGAACAAACCAACATGTTAGGAAGGATAAACCAACAAGTTAAAAAGGACCACAAATCTCTTAAAACCATCAGCGTCCGTGTATAACAACCCTAAAATGATTTTTCAAATTTTCATTTTAACTAGAGTTGGTTGGTTGTTTGACTAATGGCATTTGTGACGTCAATTTTGTTGGCTTTTTGGTCTTAATCCGTATTTTGATGATGTAATTAAACCTAATCTTAATAAGGACATGTAGATTAGCACATGTAGTATAATAGTATACATGTTGTATTGTGCTAACATCTACAGGTGATCAAGACTCAAGAAAGAAGAAAAATCAAGTCAAGACATGTAATCAAGCTAGGATTGAAGACATGTAATTTTACCTTTCTTTGAGAATTAGGAACTTATGTAAATTGAGCATAACTTAAGCTAATATGCATGCATTCACACACTAGGTTCCTTTTAGGAGTCACACACAAAATATCATATAATTTGGACTCCATTAGATTACCTAAACACCTAAAACATTGGTCGCCAGTCTGCCTGAGTTCGGTCGACCGTTCACCTTTTGGTCGACCGGTGATACACAATATTTGTTATACCAGACCAATTCGTTCAACCGATCACACATCTATTTAACCGATTACCCAGACCTGTTCGGTCGACCTTTTCGTTTGCTGTTTTTGGTAAAAATACGACCGTTTTATTTGTCGTATTATACAACGGTCGTATACACATTTTTCTCAATATACACGCCTATATACATTAGAACCGGTCGAACCATTTACCTAGTTCGGTCGACCGTTCAAATAGGTAAAATCTACATGCTATCGGTCGACACAAGTTTGTCCAACCGATCAAGATTTCTCTCTACCGAACCCAGTAGTTCGGTCGACCGGTTACTGCTCGGTCGACCGTTGACCTATAGAACTTAAGTGATTCGGTCGACCAGTACCTATGTTCGGTCAACCGATCCATCAACAGACTCAAGGGTTCGGTCGACCGATACACCTTTCGGTCCACCGTTTCTAGACAGATTTCTGAACCCGATTTTCTGTTTTGTGTATCTTGCACAAAACCCAATCAAATCTTGTCCAAACGGCTAGAAATCTTTAGGAGCTTATAAATAGAGGTTCACACTTAGTTTTCCACAAGATTTCACAACTCCAAAGTGTCAAACTTATAGTGAGATTTTCCACAACCTCAAAGCTCCCAATTAGTGATTCCAAAGCCTAATTTCCACATCCTTCATCATACATTCATATTAGCATCTGTTGTGCTCAATACTAGAAGAGTGAGTTCCACTCCAATTGTTGTCAAGAGAGCAAGGGTCTTGGTGAAAGCCCAAGACAAAGTGAGCAAGGGTCTTGGTGAAAGCCCAAGACAAAGAGAGCAAGGGTCTTGGTGAAAGCCCAAGACAAGAAGCAAGGATTTCGGTGAAAGCCCGAAGTGTTCCTCTCGGATTGTGAGAGGTGGTGCCAAGCTCGGCGAGGGTTGTTCGCGAGCTTGAAGACTTGTAAAAGGCGTTGCTCCCAGCCCGGAACGGGGAGGCATAGTGAAGACGCAAGAGGAGCTCGAACGGGGATTCGAGAGGGGCTTGCAAGAGAGGACGTAGGCGCGGCCGAACCTCTGTAAATCCGGTGTCTTCTTGTGTGGCTTACATTGCTTTCCTACTTGTGTTTGATTTGTTTTTAATTTCCGCTGCAATTCTTTGATCAATCAACCAAGTAGTTAATTAGGGCTTAATCGTGATTAGTTTGTGGACCCATAGACCCACACGATCCTACAAATTTTCCAACAAATTAACAATAAATTCGTGGACCAAGTCAAGTAGTTGAATAAATAATCGAGTGATTCTACCAACCATTTCTTCTTCCAATATGTAGTTCCATCTGCCCTTTTTAGGTTCATTGTGCGACATATGTAGTGGAGCAGCTCTTTAAGTTTAACCATTAATTTATTGGATTGTGGCGGAATCGCTCGGCTGATAGTAGGGGTGTAAACGAGCCTAAACGAGCCAAGCCTACTCTGTTTGAACTCGGCTCGTTTAATAAACGAGTCGAGCTCGGGCTTGGCTCGTTTATTAAATGAGCAAGTTGTCCTGCTCGAACTCGGCTCGATTTGAGCTCGCGAGCAGCTCGGCTTGGCTCGTTTGCTCGTTTACCAAACTACTCAACAAGCTTTTAAGCTCGTTTAAGCTCGAACTCGGCTTGGTTAGTTTGCTCGTTTACCAAACTACTCAATAAGCTTTAAGCTTGTTTAACCTGTTATAAAACCACACTTAAAATTGAATCCATTAAACATAAATTTAGTTTGAGAAACAAACAAGCAAATAATCAAATAAACATACAAATAGTTCAAGAAACAAACAAATAGTTCAATCCATAAAACATAAATTAAGTTTGAGAAACAAACAAGCAAATAAATATATAAATAGTTCAAGAAACAAACAAATAGTTCAATCCATAAAACGATAACAAGTTTCCAACATCCCAGTTGACTTTTCAAGCTTTAATCTTCAATCAAAAGCAAAGTGTAAGTCCCGAAGCACATTTCACGCCTACAATGTTAAACACACAAAGTTTGTCCATAATAAGTTCAAAGTCTGTCCAAATTAAGTTCAAAGCTTGTCTATAATAGGTTTAAAGGCTGTCCATAATAGGTTCAAAGTCTGTCCTTATTAAGTTCAAAGTTTGTCCATAATAAGTTCAAAGTCTGTCCAAAGTCTGTCCATATTAAGTTCAAAGTCTGTCCATAATAAGTTGAAAGTTTGTCCATATTAAGTTCAAAGTTTGTCCATAATAAGTTCAAAGTTTGTCCATATTAAGTTCAAATTCTGTCCATAATAAGTTCAAAGTTTGTCCATATTAAGTTCAAAGTCCGTCCATATTAAGTTCAAAGTTTGTCCATAATAAGTTCAAAGTCTGTCCATAATAAGTTCAAAGTCTATCAATATTAAGTTCAAAGTCTGTCCATAATAAGTTCAAAGTCTGTCCAGAATAGGTTGTGTGATTGTCCAGAATAAGTTGTGTGTCTGTCCAGAATAGGTTGTGTGATTGTTCAGAATATGTTGTGTGATTGTCTAGAATAGGTTGTGTGTCTGTACATAATAGGTTGTGTGATTGTCCAGAATAGGTTGTGTGTCTGTCCAGAATAGGTTGTATGATTGTCCAGAATAAGTTGTGTGTCTGTGCAGAATAGGTTGTGTGATTGTCTAGAATAAGTTGTGTGTCTGTTCAGAATAGGTTGTCTGATTGTCCAGAATAAGTTGTGTGTCTGTCCAGAATAGGTTGTGTGATTGTCCAGAATAAGATGTGTGTCTGTCCAGAATAGGTTGTGTGAATGTCCACAATAAGGAGTGTGTCTGTCCAGAATACATTGTGTCATTGTCCAGATTAGGTTCTGTCTATTCAGAATAAGTTGTGTGCCCGTCCATATTAAGTTGTGTGTTTGTTCAGAATAATTTGCA
This sequence comes from Triglochin maritima, assembly GCA_963682175.1. Lineage (NCBI taxonomy): Eukaryota > Viridiplantae > Streptophyta > Magnoliopsida > Alismatales > Juncaginaceae > Triglochin > Triglochin maritima. The sequence continues at coordinate 34,334,170 of OY821786.1, forward strand.
TTAGGAAAATTTTGCACGTGGAAATCAAATGTTGCATTGGGAAACACAATGTTGTATTGGGAACGTAATGTTGCATGGGGAAAGTAAAAATTGCATGTGACACAAAATAAGTATATTATTTATTTAATTTCAAAAATTAAAGATATTTGACTTTTGCTGACTAGATTGCTGACTGTATTGACCATGTCAGCGCGCCCGAACGCCCACGTCCGTGTATCACGATCCATACTTTATACGGTATTTTGGGATATATGTAATATATATACATATAAAATATGTATAAAGTTAAACGAGCATAACGAGCCCTCATCGATCTAACAGAGTCGATCTTGGGTTTGGCTCGTTTATTAAACAAGCGTATTTCTATGTTTGAGCTTGGCTCGTTTATTAGCCGAGTCGAGTTCGAGTCGAGCTTTATCGAACCGAGCTCGAGCAGAATTTGACAGTCATATCCCCGGCCTTGGAGGGCAACGGTACGGACATTCCCGACCTGATAGTTAACCAGTGTTGTGTTGTTGTCGAGGATGTTTCCGGCAGTGGTGTCTGGGGTACGTGTGGGGGTTGGGCTAGATGACCCTTGAGACCCGTCACTGTTTCGTGTCTGCTGTGGCTGGGAGAGAGTTTCCCGAGGCTCAGTGCAACGATGATTGTTGTTTACTGCATTTCATACCATATATGCTTGTAGTTGTGTAGTTCATCTATTGTGATAGGAGTTTGGCATACAAGATTTCCTTATGGGAAACTCAGGCATAATTCATGTTTTATTTCAGGCCGTGAGTGCCGCTAGAAAGTGGTGACTGAGGAGGAGCGTGTCTGGAGATAGATCCTGCCTTTTCTTTTTGAGGTTTTAGTGATTACATGTACATTTTCTTTCAGTTTTTGTTGTAATCACACTCTTGAACTCTCAGATATATATTGTATATATGTTGGTGCATCAATTGCCTGTTTTCTTCCGTAATTTCCTCATGTTTGAGTTTATGGTAAAATTTTAAATTTCTTCCGCTGTTGAGGACCGTCCTCTCCCCAAATCCTACATTTCATTCTCCCAAATGCATGAGTATGAACTTCCAACTGCAAACTCCAATCCATTGTCCTGCTTCGTTAACAACGACTTTGCCACTTAAAATGCCTTATTTTCGAGTTCCAAGTTTTTGTGCAATGCTTCAGATATTGTCTCTCCTTCTGTTGGATATTTATTATACTTTGTTTTTGCGTTGCCTTTCGCAGTAACCAGGATTATGGGTACATTTGGGTCTTGGCGGTGGAGTGGTGGGTGTGCTAGTAAAAATTTCATTTCACACCTCAATGCCAACGCACACAACCAAATGGTTTTTTGGTGAATACGGTGGTGTGGAACGGTCACGGGAGGTGTTGGTAATTTACATTTAACTTGGGGGAGAGGAGAGAGAAATGAACATATGTTTGGGGTTTTGTGTTTTTATTTTTTTTATCGAACATTAAGAGGTGTTGGTTGAAAGTTTCAGAAAATAATTTTCGAAGTCAAATGAATTGCAGAAGAAACAGAATCTAGTGGAAATATGTTTCTTTGGACCGAATTCTGTTGTTGTGTTTGTCTTTAGAATCCAACAGAAAACGGATTTTGTTATTTGTGTATGTCTCTGAAATTCAACAGAAAACAGATTCCGTTGTTTATACCTACCATTACAAAATATGTGAAACTTTGTAGTTACATTTTTGTTGATTTTTTTGCTATTTTGCCTCTCAGAAGCATTTGATTTTCTGAAATGCCATACAGTTGCGACTATTTGTCCATGAGAAACTAAAATAAATTGTTAACATCCAAAATGTCATTGAAAAACAGATACAACAAGCGCTAGCGCGCTCTGGAGTTACTTGTTCCCTTATTACTTTATGAGATTGAGTTGCTTGCTGATGCCACGCTTCATTGACAGGCGCAACCTTGCAACATGGTGGATAACATAAGAAAGACTCCATTCATTTAAGATCTATATGGGACCAAAATGGAAAACCCTAATTACGTACCCTCGAGAGGGGGTTGACTTTTCTTCATTTAATACGATAACATATCGTCTTTTGGTACTCCCAACGACATGGAAATGACGTCGCTTGCGTCTAGTTCCTAGAGGATACATTGAAAAATCTAGGTGAGAGAAGAGAGATGAGGGAGAAATTGGAGATAGAGGACAAAGAGGAGAAAGAGGGGAAAAAGAAAGATATGAGAAAAAAATTAATCAAGTTTTTTATGGTGAAATTGTAAAATTTACAATTAAATAGTAATATTTTTAACACTGTTAACGGAATAGTAACACCGTTAAAAGAAAAAGTTAATGGAGTGGCAAAACAATCATATTGGTATTTTGGATGTTTTTTTAGTTACTCCTGGACAAATATTCGTAACTGGATGACATTTCAGGAAATCAAGTGTTTCTGAGTAGCAGAATAACAAATAACTCTTTAATTTATAAATGAAAATATGTTGTTCTAAAGTCCAATATAACTCATGGTGGAATTGTATTTATATTGTATCTAAACAACATATTGTATCTAAACAACATATTGTGGACACTATCATAGGTATACATTGTGATGACTTTGAAATGTGACATTGGCAAGCATCTAGCATGATCACATGCAAACAAGTAAAAGTAATCTAAGTGCCTCCGTAAGAATCAAAATAAAATACTATGGAACAAGATTACAAAGAGCTCTACAAACACCTCCTCTTATGCTTCGGATCTGAAGGAAAGTTGGGATGGACTCCCCAACATGGACAAACACCTCATTTTGGGTCAATGAAATGGGAATTTTTTTCCTTTCCATTCCATTCTGCCAAATTCCGCGTGCATAACCTCAAAAGGAAATTTAGTGTCAAAAGTAACACTGACGACGTTTATCCATCGGAACATCCATCTTAAGTAAACACCGACACAGACAACACCAACGACAAGTATATCCGTCCATGTTCACCTACACCGATGGATAGTGGCATACACTGACGGTAAACCCTATTCTGCTATAGTGAGAAGAGGGGAGTGTCCACTCCCCATGATATTGGTTCCACTTTTGGAAAATACGTATACCGAAGTTAAGAAAAGATTCGTCAAAGTTGAGAAATATTAAGAAAATAACAAATATTTTGAAGAATGTTGTCTTTTTCTGGTTCCTTTACATTTTCAAAATTAAGAAATATGAGGAACACCCATCCGGTGATATTTTGTTATACCATTTGGGAAATATTATGTATGTACTTCTACCTAAATAATTTCAATGTTTTAAGGGGACGACTATGTTGGTTTTTTGTCTAAATAATCGTTAATCCGTTTTAATGATTAACTAACATATCAATAAACACATGTAATCTATTAATATCATCGCATGCATATATTATATTTCTAACATTTCAGGAACCAAGTATGAATCAAGACAAAAAATGAAGAGTAGATAGGTTTATATTTCTTGTACTTAGGCTATCATGTAACTTGGCACTTGAAATCGATCATTGATGAATTGCAGTGCATGACGCATAGGGAACCTATAGAAGTCTTATAATTAAGTCCATGTCCATTTGACTTCAATAGGAAATCGACGAAACATAGAAATTCCCTTAAAAGAGGATTTCTGGGTGAAATCGGTCGACCGATAGGCTATCTGGTTCGACCGGATTTCAACAGACAGTTTTTCCTTCTCCAAACGGCCGACCAGACCCTCATTAAGGTCGACCGATGCTTATATCTGGTTTCTCAGTTTCAATCGGTCGACCAAAACCTTTAAACGTTCGACCTTTTTTGTCAACCGACTTAACCGATACAAGTTTCACTCGCCTATCATATCTTGAAACATGTCCTGGTTAAAGTGGAAATCGGTCGACCGAAAAATCCTTTTTGTTCGACCGTTTGAATTATCGATTTTGTCTTGAATATGACCGTTATACTTGTCGTATATATCGACGATCGTATACAAATACTCCACCCTAACCCTCTTTTATATTTTGTCTACTGGTCGACCAAGACCTTATAACCGGTCGACCGGTTCATGAAACACTCCAACTCCTAAACTTACTGGACTTTTTTGGTCGAACCAATTCACCACTTTGTTCGACCGTTATCCCATTTGCACAGTTTTATCTTGACCAAATTCTCCAAACAGTCGATCGAACCTTACCTATGTTTGACCGTTAACTTAAGTTCTAGCCCAGTTGGTTCGACCACCTTCTGTTTGGTCGACCGTTTGCTTCTGGACTTTTCTGGACGTTCCTGAACTTCATTTCCGGACGTCCTCCGGTCGACCGTTACGTCTATTTCGGTCGACCGAACTTGCCCAGAACTGTGCCCTGTGATTTTCTGTTTTGTGTATTCTTACACAACTCTATACCCTTTTAATCTCAACGGCTAGCTTAAGTTTAGAGCATATAAATAGAGTTGAGAACACACTTCTAAGACTACCAATCTTTCTCCAAGCTCAAATCTTTATACTACTTTCAAAGTTGCTCTAAACATCTTTGTGATCACATCTTCCACTTGAAACAAGCTCATTTATTGCATCACTCATTTCAAGTGCCCAAGATTAGTTTGCTGAAGTTTTCCTTCAAGAGTTGTACAAGCTTCCGGAGTGAAACTCTTCTCAGATTGTGAGAAGGTGGTCCAAGCTAGGCGAGGGTGTTCGCAAAGTTTGTGGTGTAAAGGCATGATCTCGGCCCGCAAAGGAGATCAGATTAGTGGAGGACGCAAAATTGCTCGAGGAAGAGCAATTCGTAAGAGATGACTAGGATCCGGTGGTTGGATCCAAACATTTATACATCCGTGTTGTGGTTTGCATATTTTTATCCCTTGTCTAATTGTTCTAGCTTTTAATTTGCAATGGTTGTTTAAATAACTAAATTAGTCTATTCACCCCCCCCCCTAGACTAATATTAGGGCGTACTAGATCCTACAAACTACCCTCGTGTTACTTTGTTATATTCTTTAGTAAAAATTGTATAGTACAATTCTTTAAAAAAAATTCAAATTTCCAGTGCGGGCGACTATCCCCCATGCCTCCTCTTAGTTCGGCCTCTAGGTTTAACGGAGTGAACAACGATTTTTCTATTGTGCACAACATGTTTGGATCTAAGGAAGTCAATTCTTGCTTTTGATAAAGAAAAAAATCGCTAATTAGCTTCATTCTATTCAACAAAGTTGTAAGAGGTGATGTTATGAAGATGGATTGTCTACTTGAAAACTATATTGGGAACAAGAAGTATAATTGCGGCTTGAAAAACCTTAAAGCCATTTGTATCCTTGTTTGCAATGGGTTCAAGATGGAAAATATGTTCTTACTTATAAAGTTGGTATTGACTCTACTAGTTGCAACCGCCACTATTAATAGAGAGCATTTTCATTTACGAATATAATGAAAAGTCGATTTTGTAACCCAATAGGAGATTAATGATGACAAATTCTTTGATCACATATATTGAGAGGGATGTATTTAATAGTATTGAGGAGAAGTTATTTTACATCAATTTTGAAATACGTGTAGCTGAAAGAACGGTTGTAAAATGTGTACTTGAAAACCAAAAAAATGACTTCTTTGTGTGTAGTACGTCAGATTGTTATAGAAACTTGATTGTTTGGGGCCGGCATTTCTCTTTGGCGGCAGGAACATATGAAATTCTTTGTTTGATTGTGTGTCTTATGTACTATACAGATAGTCATGGCTTGTCGAATGTATTTTTGTGCCTTTCCTGGATTGGATTGTATTTGTATTGATGTGGTTTATTTTGTTAATCTCAACTTTTTGCTTCCCCGTTTACTCCAGGTTATTCCAGGTGAGATGACATCAGTGTAGGGGTATCATTTAATCCCGGCTTTTATAACTAAGGTTTATTTCCCAACAAGATATAAACATATACTTCTAGTTTATCTTTCTGTTGCATCCAAGGAGGCACTCTGGTTGCAAATTAGCTTCTCTTCATTTTGTCATGTGTTGGTTTGTAATGGTCGGTTCCGACGGTTCGTGCAGATTTGCGTTTCGGTTTGCACTTTGCACATGTTCTCAACTATTTTTGGTGTTTCGTAGAGAATTTGAACCATGTGTTTAAAAACATTTCCAACTGTTTTTTTTTCCCACGAGAGGTCGACGGATTGACTAACTATTGAGGGAATAAAAAGTGGACGAAATGGCGGGAGTTTTTTGCATGCAATACAACATCAACCAAGGGTGGGACCCACGTAACGGCGGGTCCACCTAACCAAATCATCAATCATGTGGTTAGATGTTTATCTTGTTTTTGCTTCCTTAAGGTAACTACATAAATAAACACTAATCATATCAGTTTTTAAGAAACCGATTAATTGCATTGACTCAAGTTATTTTTCGTATAAAGTTTTAATTTACATTAAATACCTAAATCTAAAATTATAATTTATAAAAGATAGTTTTTGATAAATATTACGTATAAATAACGAATTCTAAAACAAGTCACACGAAATATCCAAACAATTAAACAAACAAAAACATGTGTTATCCACTTCTCACATTTTAATTGGTTGGACCTACCAAAATCCTGTTGGTTTGGCCGACACAATAATTTCTCGTGGTTTGGACTTTGGAGGTGTACAAGGGACAATTGAGAATACAAGGGTGTAGAGGTCCAATGAGTTTACTTTGCAAGTGTACCCACGAAAAAAAAACTCAACTTAATTTGTTCTCTGGGTGTAGACCTGAGAATAAGTGGTGGTTGTTTCACATTTACAAAACACAAAGTTCATCTTACCATGTAAGGAGAATCAATAGTAAGATAAGGTCTCTTTTGCATATTACGAATATAAATGAGATAACAAGGGATGAAGATTAAGGAGTTTCAAACCAAAAGGCTCAACAACCACTAGCTTTCTGGTTGATCCACGCCATATATCCTATAAATTCGTTGGTTATATGTCTACGTTGGTTCATATCCAACTCCGCCTGATTGCGTCTTGCGTAAGTTATGATATGTTCAGGTGATCCCGGTTGACATCCCGACCCCAGAACATGCAGTGCGACCTGAGACTTCTGCAACGTACGATATGAGGTACACTGCTTCGATGGCGGAGACGATTTGGCAGACATTTCCGAGAGGATGCCGACTTCACCATGGCGACCTGACACGTAGCTGCGACCCCTCCATTTGTGATGCAGATTACTTGGATTGGTTTGGTAGGTACTCACATCCATCTCTTGTGCACGGTACCGCCCCGAGAACTGAGAAATGCGGTAAGTTTTTCTAAATTATTTTTTATTTGCAATGTATTTTTTTGTCTTTATTGTTGATGTATTTTTTCCCTATTTGTATTGGTACATCAACAATAAAGACAAAAAAATGCATTACAAATAAAAAATAATCTAGAAAAACTTACCACATTTCTCAGTTCTCGGGGCGGTACCGCGCACAAGAGATGGATGTGAGTACCTACCGAACCAATCCAACTAATATGCATCACAAATGGAGGGTCGCAGCTACGTGTCAGGTCGCCATGGTGAAGTCGGCATCTTCTCGGAAATGTCCGTCAAATCGTCTCCGCCATCGAAGCAGTGTACCTCACGTCGTACGTCGCGGAAGTCCCAGATCGCACTGCATGCTCTAGGTCGGGATGTCAACCAGGATCACCTGAACATATCATAACTAACGTAAGACGCAATCAGGCAAATAAGACTTGTAATTGTGATGGCCACATCCATTTCTCTGCCTTCAAATTGGTAGTTATTAGTTTTTGAAGTAACTCCAAAGAAAAGCTTGAATATTCCAAGTTAAATGCAGGCATGCAGGGATGGTTAACGTGAGTAGGGGTGTACACCCACCGTTCCGGTCAACCGGCCCGAACCGGACTGGCCAGTTGCAACTAGATTGGACCGAATAGGGTCTGGTCCGGTTGTCAGTTTTGGTTTTGCTTGTCCACCAGTTCCGGGCCGGTTAAAAAACGGTCGAATCTGATCCAAAACTGGAACCGGGCCCAATTGTGTTCTTTTGTGTTTGTTCTTTTTTCTTGTTTTTTTCCCAAGAAGATTAAGGTCTTTAATCTTCCATGCATGGAAATAATTGTCGATTATTATTTGCAAATTGCAGTTTGAAATTTTTAACGTCTTTAAACATTTTTTCATTCATATATGATGTCATTACCATAAATAAACTCCTAAATTACATAACTAATCAGTCAATTATATAAAATATATTGAACGTTACAAATTGCCAAAAAATATATACATAAATGGATCCTAACTGACTTACTATCTATAATTATTTTCAGTAAATGTAAAATAAATAAAACAACAAAAGATATAAGAACATTGAAAAGTTAAAAAAACACCCAAATCCGGTCCGGTTCCGAGCCGGACTCCACCGGGCTGGTTGTCGGTTCTGGAATTCTGTTCCGGCCGGTTCCGGTCTGGTTCGGTTATTACCGGTCCGGTCCAGTTTTCAACCGATGTACACCCCTAAACGTGAGCGGAGATTTGTTAAGTCACACCTAATATGGAGTTTTAGGCCAACATTAGGCCTATGAGTTTTAGCCCAACATTAGGCCCATGCGTTTTATGTACAGGTTTTTCTTGTATCTCCTCCTTGTGAACTTCTTGTTGACAAGAAAATGTTTTCTTGATGTTGTTGTTGCTTCCATGTACCTCTAGTGTAGTCTACAGAAGAAATTTGTACACCTATTTTCAGTTGATAGTGAAGTTTTTATTAGGTGGACTGCAGTTAGGGTGTTTATCCTGTTAAAATTGTTTTGTTCAAATGTGCATGATTGTTTTGGTGATTTCATATTATTACTCTAATTGAAATTACTTCCTAATAGGTTTCTAAAAGGAGGGAGATTGTTCTATTCCATTGCAACATTTGGTTGTCGTCTCAACAAAATGAAAGGAAAATTAGGTTTTCTCTCGATTGAAAGAAAAAAAAAGTGAAATTCTCCGATGAAAAATAAACTCCCAACTTTCACTCTAATTTAATGGAAGTATAAACAAGTTGATTTTCTCTTAAATTATTTTTAAACTACATTATCTTGCTTATGAATAGGAGAGCAATGGAAAGAAATCGAATGGAATTTTTAAGAAGAGAAATGGAGGGGGGAGAGAATTGAAGAGAAACACAACTAGTCAACTAGGACCTCAACTCTCTCCTTAAACAAAAGAGAATGAAAAGAAAAGAATAGAAATTTGCGACTCTATATTAGCAAAATAACCTTTAATTTTCAACTTAATAGCACATATTATATTTTTTTACTTTCTTTTGAAGGTTGATTTGGTCGTTTTGATATAATCTACATAGGTTCCCGAATTGTGTAACCACACTTTCCGAAAAGCACAAGCAGACACAATATGGTCTCTGAAGAGCACAAGAAAGGGGAAATTTAGTAGGTGATATAAGCCTTACTATGCCAATCAATTCCTGACAATTTTCTCAATAGAAATTTTAATACAAACTGATCCAACATATATCCTACCTATGTGAAGAAAATCCTAAACATAAGTTTGAAGCTAAATGTAACCCGAAAATATTCCCAACAACGCAGCTCGGTCATATCAGTAAAAATAAAAACTGCAGATGTGAAGATCATGATTATCTTAGACAACATCACCATAACATTGACCCTAACTTATTTGTTTGATTAGCTAATTTTCAGGCAATTCGATTGGCAACTGAAGTGGCTCGAGGCAGTCCACAATGTCCCTCATTAGTGGCCTTGCCTTAGGATTTCGGCTGAGACAGTGGTTGGCCAGAATTGCTGCCTTTTGGATGCCTTTTACCGGATAATTTCCTCCCAATCTTGGGTCTATGATGGTTAGAATCCGCTTTTTCTCGGTGAGCAACGGCCGGGCCCAGTCAATGAGGTTCTGCTCTCTTGAAGGTCGGGAATTGTCTAGCGATTTTCGGCCTGTCAGGAGCTCAAGGAGGACCACACCGAAGCTGTAAACGTCGCTTCCAGCAGTCAGATGACCTGCTCGGAATCGAAATCAAGTTCAATCAATGGCCATTCAATTTTCAGAACATGAAAAGTGAACTTGTTATCATAAGAAAATCAAATCAGAATGTGTTGTGAGTAAATCTCTATATATATTTTTTTCTTACACTGGAGGGTAAAAGTGTGTTTTTCGTCATTTTTTCAGTCTTTAGATGAATATGTGAATGCACAGACAAAAGACAAAAAGAAGCAACCGTTCCAACATTTAGTGGCACATGAGATTTGGCGAAAATGTTGTCTACATCAAGACACAGTTTTGAGCAGCAAGCGAGTCTGGTTGATCTGGATTAGCATGTTAGATTCAGCCCACCTAAATATATGTGTCGGTAAGTAGGTTGGATTCAGTTATGGTTTTTTGTGCTCAACGAACAATAAAGCCGTTTGTTACAAAAATGAATCCACGAGTCACGACGAATGCTATAAAAGCTCTTACAAAGACTACATGGAATAGGTCTTAAGAACATATCAACTCACCTGTCATGATATATTCTGGTGCTGCATATCCATATGTGCCCATAACACGAGTCGAAACGTGGGATTCGTCTCCAACAGGACCATCTTTTGCAAGTCCAAAATCTGAAAGTTTTGCGTTATAGTCCTGTCGAAAATGAATATCATTGAGAGAATTGATTACAGCTAAAACTACTGTAAAAAAGCAGTTCAGCTCAGATAATAGGCGTTCTTAATTCCATTTGTTCTTGTTAGAGATAGTCCCACGTCGCTTAAATGTGGAATCTTTCCAGGACACATAAGTTGAGGGGTCCCTCTACTCATTGTCAATTGGTTTTGAGTTGGATACCCTGTTCTAATATGGTATCAGAGCCTGGTTAAGGTCCAACGGTCGGCTTGACACTTCATCCTTTGTTCCCACGCGTGATACCGGTTACGCGTGCGGGTGAGTGTTAGAGATAGTCTCATATCGCTTAAATGTGGAATCTCTCCTGGACATATAAGTTGAGAGGTCCCTCCACTCATTGCCAATTGGTTTTGAGTTGGATATCCTGTTCTAATAGTTCCGTTAGTCTAAAATGAAGACACTAGATTTCTAGTACTAACATGATCCAGCAAAATATTAGACGTCTTCAAATCACGGAAAATGATTGGCTTTTCAGCTCCATGCAGAAATGCGAGCCCTTTCGCAGCACCAAGCGCTATCTTCATTCTCACAGCCCATGGAAGTGGGATCAGCATTCCTGCAACAACGATAAAATGTTACCCACAAAAGAAAATTTTCTAATATACTTCAGATGGAACAATGAGTCAATGACAGTACAAAACCGCTATTCGAAACATTCTGGTATTAAAACAGAAACATTTTGAAGTAAAATTATCACCCACTAACCATCAAAAGAGAATCATTACAACATGAAACAACAAAAAACATCCTTGTAATCTTCAGATAGAATGACTACGATACAAGAAACCGACTATTTAGACGATTATGGTGTTCAAGTAATAAGCATCTTTAAGTAAAATTTCACCATTTAGAAACACACACTGGACATTCAAGACGCCACAAAACTACTTTTCGCACTAGATCCAACATCAAGACAAATTCCCACTAGACCAACTCTTATAAACTTAGACATAGCCATTACTATCCAAAACTACTATTTTATGATTCTGATAATAAAGGCGAAAGTACGGAAGGATGTGTAAAACAATGGATTCCTGAGACTTTAGGAAATTTGATGATAGCCATCAAAATTACATACTAAGGCGTCACCTCTATCCCGGTCACTTTGCTCATATTTTAATGTAAACCATACTGATTCAAGTAAAATGTTACCCACAAGAAAAAACCTTATATGAGGATTCGTGCAATTTCAGGAAAAGATTTGATGACTACTTCTGGAATTACTAACTCAGTCGTCCCCTGGTCCCAATCACTGAACTTGATTAGGAAGTAAAGACTCTTCATTCGAAAACAATCAACTGTCACTGACAATAATAATACATAATAATCAACAAAGACCTCTTAGACATAATCATCAATAGTATTTCTTTTAATGTTTCAATGTTGACTAGGAGAAGAAAAATGTTTAAGCATGTTCAATATTACTCGTGGCATGATCACAAGTCACGACATAGAAACAAATAGCACCAAATGTGCAAGCTGCTTTTCTAATTGAACCAAGAATCTAATTAATCCATTGTTTGGTGCAAATGATGCATTACCAAAACAAACTTCTACCACTTAAAAACAAATCTTTTGCGAACTAATATTAATTAGAAGTCTAGGAAGACATGGAAATAGTTAGTCAAGTGGATTACTCGAAAAAAGCTTTGTTTCGACGCTTCCTAGTGGCATATACTCGTAAACGAGAACCCGATGCTCGTCTTCGCAGCAATACCCAATAAGTTTCACCAAGTTAGGATGCGAAAGTTGTCCGAGATAAATCACCTCAGCCTACAAAACAAGCACACACATAAATCTATGAAAAGCCCAAAACCATAATTATCTTAACGGATTCAGATACTGATGAGTAATATTCAAAAAGTCAAAATCTATGTATACCAGCCATTCTCTGTGGCCTTGGAAGCTCTTATCGCCGTCATGAACTTTGACAGCAACTTGGAGAGGTTGAGAGCCTTCTTTTAGCTCGTCGCGGATTGTTCCTTTGTAGACGGGTCCAAATCCTCCACCACCCAAGAAAGAATCCGGTCTGAAGTTTCGAGTGATGGTCTTTAATCGGTCGTAAGTGAAGGCAATCAGCGGGTTTGCACCTGAGTCACGACGCATGTGTTCCACTTCAGCGGGGTTAGTTGGGAGCTTACTTCCATTCTTCAAGGTATCATTTTTGGCGAATGAAGGCTGAGATTTTTGAGTCTCTGAAATAAGGTAAAGAAAGCACAAGTCAGATTAGACTCACAACAAAACACAAGATGGGTAGATTTGTTCATTAAGCTTTGTGGAAAGAACATTAAATTGTGTAAAAATATACCAGAAAAAAATCCAAAATATGAAGAAAACCAACTTCTTATAAGAGACAACACAACATGGATTGTACAATTAAATGCGAAAGAGCATAAGTTACTTAATTTACTGGTCATAAAGCAAGAAGCATGACAAACTAAAATTATTTTTATTAAATTAAATAGAAGGATTTGAAATAAATCATAATACAAAATTTTGGAGAGAAAACTCATTAATCATAGGAAACAAGAGTATAACTTGGATTGCACAATTTTTTGGACAAAAGGATAACCATAATTAAAATTTAAAAAAATGATAAAAACCATAATTTACTGATAAAAAAGGCAACACACATGCGGACTAGGATTTTGAAGGAAAATAAAAGGAACAACTCACCTTGCTTAGAACTTGGAGAAACATTGTAGATTGATGGATACCACTTGAACCAGCAATTACCCATGATTAATCAAAACTCACAAAAACTAACCTCTCAAATTATCATCTCAATGAAGGCAGAGATAAAAATCCAAACAGAGAGCTGAAAAGCAAAGACCAAGTACAGGAAAAAGCAATTCCTTGATCCAGAAGAGATTTTGGGAGTTTGATCAGTTTTCTGATGTGGGTTTTGCTCAAGATGAAGAGATAAGACCAAAAGATCAAAACTTAGGCAACAAAAAAGAACAAAAAATAAAGCTTTCTCTAATAGAAAGAAAACAGAAGAGTAGTAGTAGTAGTAAATATTAATAGCTACAAAGATGAGATGGCTCTTCCAAGAGGAATTTTCCCTCCTATTCTTTGGGTGGGGTTATAGAGAAATTTTAAAACCAAAAGAAAACAAAAAAGCTGAAATCTTTGGAACCCAACAAGAACTAGGTGGTGTTCTCACTGACTAATGAGATTTAGAACGTAAAAAACACAATCACTCAATAATTAGAGGTCGAAGGAGTCTTTTTTTTTGTGTGTCTTGTTTGTGCTTTGGTTGGTCTGATGGGTCCATCAACAACCAATTCAAAAAAAGTTGTTTATTTGGTTAGAAAATATTAGCCCAACACGTCGGAAAAATATTAAATTTGTGATACTTATAGTGGAGATTGAAGACTCTTGGATCTCTTATCTTGTGGGTAGTACTACAAAATATATGCAAAAGGCCACTAATACCCTTTGTTGTGATCTTTAGTGGAAGTGTCTCAAAAGACAAAAAAAGGTTTGTTCTGAAAACATGATTTTAGTGTGAATTATTTTCATCATATTCATTACAAGCTATTCACTTTTCAATCATTTATTAGGAGATGAAAATTAATTTTTAATTGTAAAGTGCATGGTCACTAAATATTTAGAAGAAAATTAGATATTTAGATTGGGCAAAATGTCAAAAGACAAAAATGGAGTTGTACTACTAGTCTACAACTATTAACAACAACAATAATAATAACAACAATAAATGATAATATAGCGAATGGGTTGAAGTCAAGATAGGTCTCCGTCTTTGGAATAATAAAAGAATCTGTTTATTTTGACCATTCACCTTACGATCAAAATATGGGACCCGTCACTCATGCGCAAAGCCAAGACTAGTTCTTCTAGATTTTTTCATATCTTCTTCTAAATATTATATCATATTATATTTTGGAGCTATACCTCATTAATAATTTATAATACCAACTTAAGTAATTTTTTGTCATACATCATGATAAGTTAATTGAACGTGGAAGAATATTATTTTTGGAAATGGAGAAGAAAAAGGAACTTTAAAAATGAAAAGGCAACTTCATAGCTATAGTTTTGCAGGAGTTAGCTACTTTATTGTCAATGAGTGCTAATGTCCTTTGAAGCGTCTTTACTTGTGGTCCATTTATGTCTTTACATTCTAGTCAATGAGTGTAATGTGTAGGTATAAATTTCAAAGTCCTAAAATCAAATAACTTCTTTATTCGAAACACGATTGCTAAATTGATGGGAAAATGTAAATATTTATTGGGAAAAAGAATAACATCACATCCAAACCTTCTCTTTTTTCTTTTCTTTTTTTTGAAAAATTGATGTACCCCTCATTTTTCAAAGAAAATACGTATTACCACTTTTAAGTGTAAATGTTGGAAAAATAAAGTATTACTATTTCATTTCGAACCTTAAAATCCTCATCTTTTAACATGGTTGATTAAAATCAAGCTACTTATTTTTGAAATGCTATATATGTGGTAATAAATACGAGAGAAATTAAACTTGTACATAATCCTTATACATAAAAGTGATAACTAAAATTCTCAAATCGAATTCTAATGATGTCAATATTTGATATGATGTTTGACTAGAATGAAACGTAGACAAGCATACGAAAAATGGACACCATCCCAACCACATGAAGTTCTGAAGAGTCAGATGGAGAGAATGAAAAAAATTGTGGTCCAAATGGTATTTGTTGTAATAGTGGTGTTTGCTTGTAGTGGTGGGATTGGTGGTGGGTGAAGTGATGATGAGAATTGAGAGAAGCCATAGTTGCACACTGGTGGTGTTGGTGTGTGTTGTGTAAAGTGGTTTTGTCAAACACAAACCCAACCAACATGTTTCCAATTTAATGAGTGCATTCCATTTGATAATGATTGTCCCACCCATGGACAACTTCCACTTTACACAATGATGATGATTTAATAATAAAATTTGGAAACTTTTCCAATTATAATCTATTGTCTCATTTTGGGGTAAGTTTTTTTTCTGAACCATTAATTGTATATTTTTCATTAATTCCCAACATGTAGTAGGATTCATTTTGGAGCTGCATAGATATGACGGTTAATCACAGTATGTTGTATGCATGTCCTTTCAAGCGTCTTTACTTGTGGTCCATTTGTGTCGGAGAAAATGCTAGAAATAGATTGTCAGAGGCAATGCGAAGACAATGGAAAATGAAATAAACATAATTTATTTTGGAATCCGTTGGAAAACCTTTTTTAAAAAATTTAAACTAATTTATAAACAAGATGATGTTGAGTTTAAGATTAATTGTAATGATTAATTTTTGGTGTATTTGTATATCTTCTATTTATTAACTTGGAGAGGGGATCATATCGACAATTTGAGATCTACCGAATATTGGACTAGCGACTAGGTGTTTATTCCAGGTAGAGATTTGCTTAACTCATTTGGACTACTATGTAATTTTCTTTTTCAAAAGATGCTTGAATACTGTGTCGAGTAGAAGAGACTTGATTGAAGATAGATGAAATATAAGTTTGTATTTATAATAACTAATGTTACAATACTACAATTTACACTTACACATCATCTACATTGTGAGGCATGCACTCACATCTACTTTTTCTACTACTATACTCACTCTTATACAAGACTTTCTCTATTACAAAATACAAACATCTTAGCTAACACAACTACAAGACATCTTTATAGTGGTTGAGACTTATGGTGTGTTTGGATGGCTTAACTTCTAGATGATTTCTTTTAGAAGCTCAGTTTCTCTACATTAGAGTTTCACCTC
This sequence comes from Triglochin maritima, assembly GCA_963682175.1. NCBI lineage: Eukaryota > Viridiplantae > Streptophyta > Magnoliopsida > Alismatales > Juncaginaceae > Triglochin > Triglochin maritima. The sequence goes on from OY821786.1 coordinate 34,350,539, forward strand.
AGCTTCTTGATTTACATAAACCTTATGTGTTTGGATATCTTCTACTAACTTCCCATTGAGATGTCAAATCAGAGTAAAATTCATTTTCTACTCTTTTCTCCCCACCTTAAAGAAGTATTTTTACTTCAAAAGTTTGTGCTACAGTTTGTACTCGAAACATTGACACTTGATTTCATCTATTAGATTTGACGAATGTAAAAGTTTTGTGGTGTGTCTGAACTGCAAAGTTAGGTGTTTGTAACTAAAAACATCATTTGTACGTTTTTTGTGGCTAAGATAGCAACCAATTGGAAGTGAAACAAAGAGACCACTTCAATAGAAAGGAAATTTGACTCTCTATGCTCCAAGTGACTCAATCTCTGGAAAAAAAGTCTCCACTTTGAAATTCTCTGAAAAATATACATATGTTTCCACTTCTCCTAAAAATACTCCTGCCCAAATCGTGGGTTAACTCTATTTGGTATAACTCTTTCTCTCTCTTGCTCTCTTGCTCTTTCTCTCTTTCAGCGCATCCATCTCAGATTTTTCAGTTGGCAGTGTAGACCCCATCCAGCACAGAGCAGTCAATATCGAGCTTAGATCGTCCCTCATTGAGTCCATCGAACCCCCACTGGAATGCACAAGTTGTTTATGTGTTCTTCACGGTTAACAAAGAGAATGGGTGTTACTTTGTTGCATTTGTCTTTCATTTTCGATCGGCTCTGTCAATGTCTTGATGTATTTTATTTGTTTGTTCAGGTTTTGTTTGAATCTGCCTTTTGTGGTAGTTGTGCTCGCTTAAGCTTGATAGCGCTCGATGAATGACAATTTAATGATGGCAGATAGTACTCGATGGTACTCGAGGATACGAGATAGATTTTCTTGATATTTAAAATTGTTATAGAGTTCGATTGTAATCGATGGTACACGGTAGATAGTGTGGGTTGATGTGTATGTTCGATAGTTATACTTGGTTGTGCTTCGATTCCACTCGATATTTGTTCGATAGAACTTGATAGGTTATGATGATTATTCTTGATTCCACTGTTTGACTTTTTTGTCGTATCAGGTTTGACTGTTAATGTATTGGCTGCGTACAATGGTGTTTGGGAAATGGACGATAGAGATTGGCTTGACAAGGATGACAAAAGTAAAGGGATGACAATAGAAAATAATGTAACGTACTTGCAACTACTTGATATTTTGCACAATGTATTTGATGTTGACAAGTTGAAGTATGAGCTCACACTGGAGGCCCCTTACAAAATACATGGGCATCCACTTAGACCTGTTGAAATTACAGACGATTCTGACGTCCATTTCTTTGTCTTTGAAAATTGACAAGACAATATCCCTTTATGTGTGACTATGGTAAAGAAGAATGCACATGTAGAACCATCTCCTTGTTTTAACTTTAATAAAGAAGTTAGGAGTCAGGTTTAAGCTTACTGTCTTCCATAATGTACATAATTGCACTTTGGAAGTCAGATAAAAAGACCACCGACAAGTAGCACATTAAGTAGTTGACCACGTAATCAAAAATAAATATGTCAGCGACGGTACTAGCTACTTGACAAAAAAAATATAAGAGGATATGAAGCAACAATATGACATAAATATAAGTTACGAAAAGGCGTGGAGATGTAGAGAGAATGCACTTACGTATGTGAGGTGGACAGTTGAGGAATCTTATTCTAAGTTACCATCATACTTGTACATGTTGGAGCAAAAGAATTTAGGCACAACCACTCATTTGGTCACAGAAGATGGCCACTTCTTATATTGCTTCTTCTCTTTTCGAGTTTCATGAATGAATTTTATATGGTGTCGTCCTATGATATGTGTTGATGGCACATTCTTGAAGACCAGATACGGTGGGCATATGTTGTGTGTCGTTGCATTAGATGCAGACGACCATGTCTATCCTATTGCATTTGCACTAGTAGACAATAAGAATCACAACTCTTGGACCTATTTCATGAATAAATTGAAGGAAGCTATTGGGGACGTCAAAGACCTAGCTTTTATATCAGACATGCATGCTAGCATTATTCATGCTTTGGAGACAATATTTCCAAATGCCCATCAAGGTGCATGCTACCACCAGATCTGTATGAATGTGGTTGCAAAGTTCAAGACAAAACACTGTCATGAAAAGATGTGGTGTGCGGCATACGCATTCCGGAAGTCAGATTTTCACAAGCACTTTGCCACGATAAAAGAAATTGATCCTCCCCAAGCAGCATATCTTAAAGACATCAATTTCGAGAAGTAGACTCGTTCTTACTTTCTTGGGAATCAGTACAATTTAATGACCATCAATTACATTGAAAGCCTGAACAACAAAACTAGGGAGGCAAGGACATGACCAGTCATGACTTTTGTGGAGTACATTCGGTTCACACTCCAAACATGATTTTGTGAATGACGAGCTGCTGCCGAGGTAAGCACAACCAAATTATCACCTCTCATGGAGCGTGATATAACTAGAATAGCTAACAAAGCAAAATTCTTTAATGTCCACAAGCTTAATCAGTTTGAATTTCATGTGTAACATCGGGATGATGACGGTGAGGTTAATTTGATGACAAATGAGTGTTCTTGTGGCATGTTTCAAATTATTGGAATACCTTGTGTTCATGCGGTTGTTGCAGCTCTTGATCGTAGATCAATATGTACACATTGTGTTCCCCATTTTACGGCAATGAGTCGTAGATGGAGACATATAAAGAAACAATTTACCCTTGTGGTAACGATGATGAATGGATTGCTCTTGATCACATAAAGAATATGGAAGTGAAAGTGTCTGTTGAAAGAATTATGGTCGGTCGTCTGAAGAAGATAAAAGTAGGAAAGATAAAGAGAAAATGTCTACCATCTCTAAGGGAAGTTGTGGTCCAATCGCGTAACTGTAGTAGATGAGGTGGAAGTGGACACAATAAGAGGGGATGTAAAGTTAGACTGTAAAGCTATTGTTTAGATCTGTTTTAATGATGTATTTGATACGGCTCGATGGACGCTCGATATAGATCAATGTTATCTATTGTTTTGGTTGTGTATTGATCAAGCGTGATGGCAGCTGGACGGTCCTCCATATAGACAAGTCATGCCCTCACAACGTGCCCTTTTTTGAAAATTAATTTAATATTGTCTCTGTTGCGTTTGACGGTTACTTTTCCGCCACAGACAGGAGACATCAAAAAGACATCAATCCAGCGACGATTCAGAATCCAAGGATAGCAAACACATCAAGACTCGACTACCCCTCCTTCTGGCATATTTCCTATTTCATTTCGGCGTTACAACAGAAAACACTTTTTGTTCAACCTTTTTCCCTCGACAAATGAATTCTCCATCTGCTGCTTCCCCATGATAAGTGGTGGTTTATCAAGTTTGTCGATGTAACCGTGGTTTCTTCCTTTCTTTGATGTACAAACTTGCTGAAGTCGGTGTGTTTGTTGTCTCAAGAGTCCACCAACTACTTCCAGCTGTCGAAATGCTCCTGGACACCAATAGAGTAGGAGTTGAACAAAGTGTACGACGAGTATGACATATTCGTGGGGATCCTTTCGGTCACTTCATCACACTGAAGAACATATCGGTAGACAATGACATTGTTGATTGGTTTGTCGACCACTATGGCGCTAAGGAAGGGGGTGAGGATTGGGTCTGGGGTAGTCCCCCTCACCAAAGGCGAAGTTGCCCAAACTTTGGGCCTAAGTCTGCGTGGTCAGACAGTCTACATGAACCCAACCCACGTCGCAAGGTGACGGAACGAGACCTTGTTCGACCATCCGCTCCAAACTCATATTATAGTTGTTAGGGAAATAAGGAGAGTATGGGGAGTACGTTCGTCTCCTCATTTTCTGCATCTTCAACCATTTCTTGTTCTACGATCTCACACATCGCACAAAGATTTGGTACAAGAGGTACTTGGAAAACCTCGGACGTCTTCACAAGTACGCATAGGGAAAGGTCGTTCACGAAACCCTTGTGCGGGGGCTAGAGAAACCAAATGGGGAACTCCTGGAAAAGAGATCCTTCGGCAACTATGCTCTGAAGAAGGGGAACGTAGATTGTTGTGTTACCATACTATAGGCGAATATATCATTTTACATTTTAGGGATCCCTCTTTATACTTACCGCCATCTATTTTAAGCATTGGTTTTGTCCTTTTTGAACCATTGTTTCTCCTTTTTATGCTTCAAGAATTATTTATTTATACTTATGGTCGTTCCTTTTTAAACAGTGGTTTTCTCCTTTTTAACCTTCGAGTGTATCATTCTAAAGTTTGGAGGTGCCTTTTTATACTTATGGTCTTTTTAACAATCGTTTTGCATATACATGTATGGCTCTGTGAGAAGTTCGTGTTGGGAAAGCCTACAAGGGTGTCTACCCGAGGTTCAACCGCTAGTCTGCTATGTTCAGTAGACGGAAAACTCTGAAGAGATGGGAGAACCGAGGCATCACCCTCCCAAGAATTTACTTCGGAGAGTTTGATCTGAGGCATTCAGCGGTAAGGACATCGTAGGAGAATGAACTGATTGGTTTGGCGCAACTTCCTGATCCAACCCATTGCCAAACTGATTGTGGTTTATCAAGCACCGAGCCTAGAGTGCTACTGAGCGACTGTAGCATCCTAGGGGATCTACTCCTTCAAGAGTTGGAGCTCACTGAGCAAAAGACCAAATGGCTAAAAGCCAAGAAGACCCTGAAGAAGGCTACAAATAAGGTTTTGAATCTTAAGGAAGAGTTTAAAAAGGTAAAGTTTGGGCTGTGGATGCTAAGAATAAGCTGGTGGTCTCTCAGGATGAACTGAGGAAGCTCAGAAGGAAACTGGGATGTTGAGGGAAGAGTTTGCATCTCTTCGAAGAGAGAGGAGGAGAGACGATTGAAGAAGAAAAAGTGCTCCAAAGGAGCCTAGAAAATAAGAAGAAGAGGTTAGACGAGACAAGGTCACATATAGACATGGATGCATTGGCCACGTTGACCAGTGTGAGGTCAACATATTATTGATCTTGACCACAACTACCCACAATACCAAAGAGGTGATATAAATAGGTGATGTTAGTAGTTTTATAAGTTCTGACCTGAAGGAGCTCATCACGAAGGGGATGGGAATGACAAACGAGATGGTCGACAATTTGCTTTGTGTCCTGGAAGAACGACATAAAACATACGGCTACCCGCAGGAGGTACTTTGTCTTTCAAGCATTTGTTCGGAGGGCATTGCCAACCGCCAAAACGAGTCGGTTGAAAGGTGCATTGGCCCTTGTCTACAATGCTTCACGAGTTAACTCACAATGTTAAGGTTGGATTCGTTAATTTTATTCTAGATTAGGTTCGACGGTTGCTCGATGTGGGTTGATTATGGTTCTATTACATATTTCATGTTCGTTCGAATCTGTCATGTCCTTCTACCTCGATGGTGTTTGACGGTTGCTTGATGATTTACGATGCGTTGCGAGTTAACTTACAATGTTAAGGTTGGAATCATTAATTTTTTTCTCGATTACGTTCGACAGTTGCTCGACGTGGGTCAATTATGGTTCTATTGCATCTTTCATGTTCTTTTGAATTTGTCTTGTCCTTCTCCCTCGATAGCGCTCGAGGGTTGCTCGACAATTTATGATACCTTGTGAGTTAATGGACATTATTAAGGTTGGATTCTTAATATTGCTCTCGATTAGGTTCGATGTTGGTCGATCATGTGGCGGATTTCCGTCATTGTCTTCTTGACCTCCTCCAATGGTTCTGGGGGTGGTCATACCAGAGACATGGTGTCATGCACGAAAAATGCGCATCACTGGCATCGTGGGGCCCCACAATGCCAAGTCACTTGCACCGGCCCAGTTGAGGATCTGACATACACCCGTCATGCAGGGTAACCGCACCAGCAGAGGATGTCATCGATGGGTGAGACCAAGGCGATGTTGTCATTACACATCATTCTAGGCCTGAAATGTGGTTGATGGAATAATACGTTGGCAAGAGAACTATAATGGTGTAAGGACGAAAGAATGGAATGGTGTTTTATACTATCTTGATGACAGACGTGACATTTGGAGAGAAGGTAATCAAACCGTTGAAAACTAATCGATCCCAACATAGAGAACTCACTTTCTTCGTCATATTGTGCGCATATCGAGCCTCCTATTGGTATGTTTTTTCACACTTCTCCTATAACTGATGTGACATTTCGACAAAAGGAAACTGCATCGACAAAAACAATTCTTTATGCTTAATCATGTCTTTTTGCTTAATCATGTCTTTTTTACCTTCGACATATTCTGACCTTCGACATGATTAAGCATAAACAACTCTTTATGCTTAATCACGCATTATAGAGGGGTTATCTAGCCCATATCAATGCCAATCGAGAAAACAAAAATCCTCAATAAATGACCAAAAACTCTAGACAGTCAAGCTTCTATCGAGCCCATCGGGCAAATGAATTCCCTCGGTAAGTAACCATGAATTACGCATTATCGAGGGGTCATCAAACACCTATCGATGCTAATCGAGCAAACAACAATCCTCAGTAAATGACCAAAAACTCTAGACTATCGAGCTACTATGAAAATTATTGAGTGCATATCGAACTCACACCTAAAATATAATGAAAATTGATTTAAGTGAAATACTTACCTCGTCTCCGAGCCAAAATCTAATTGTTCTCAAAGATAGGAACGTCGTTGGATCGTAATGTCTCATCTTCACATCAACTTTCTTTTCACTGGGGATCCTCCTAAGTACCCACTGTTCGAACGACCTCAGTTGTTTTTCATCGGACATCTTCAAAGGGTCAACCACTAAAGGCTCGTCACCTGGGTAAGAAGAGTGTGGTTTCTTGGTTGGGTCGGTGCAGATATCCTGAAGATGTTTTGGGGGACGCCTCTTCCTTGACAGGGTGGCCAGATAAACTTCATAGACTTCGGGTAGCACATCTTCATCATCAGAGGCTAGTCTCGAACGTGTTTCTAACGAATCCACGATCTTAGCCATCATGTCTGACGTGGACATCTGATCCTCATAAGATGGTCGACTCAAACGTGCTTCTAACAGAGACATGATCTTAACCATCTGGTCTGACGTGGCCATTTAATTCTCATCAGATGGTGTTCACAAAGGTGCTTCTTCTAACGAAGCCACGATCTTAGCGATCTTGTCCATCATGGTACGTTGATTCTCAATGACGGTCTTCAGTTGACCTTCCATCGATAGTTTCTTCGCTTCCATTAACTATTGTGTTGCATCCATCGATAGTTGTTTCTCTTCCATTAAGTGTTGTGTTGCTTCCACCCTCTCCAACCTTTCTACCAGAAGTTGCTAATCATGGATAGGGGTGAAGGAAGGGTTGGGACTACGGTTGGGATTGCTGCCTGGGATGAGGTTGCGATTATTTCCTCCTTTAAGGCATCTTCTGCAAAAATATTTGCATGTTTGGCGGTCTTAGCCAATTTCTCAGCCACATCATCAACATCCTCCTCAAGCAAGGGTGGTAGGAGGTCATCACCCTTTGTAAGGTTGTTGTAATATTCAACCTCCGATGTACGGGGTGCAATTAAATGGTACACCGTCAACTACGACGAATACAAATATTATGTTACGTTTAGTAACTAACAACAAATCTAGCTTATCGAGGTCTCTCGAGCTCCTATCGAACCCATCGAACAAACTAGGCACTTCAATAAAATAACAAATCTGAACTGTCGAGATCCGTCAAACTTATATCAAGCCTATCGAGCAAACGAATGTACCTCATAAAATAAAAACAAAGTTAACGATCGGGTCATATGAGCATCTAGTAACTAAGGACTCCAACAACTAAATACAAATGATAACTATCAAGGTCTATCGAGCACCTATTGAGCCTATCGGGGAAACTAAATAATCCGGAAACGAACAAATTTAGCCTATCGAGGATTGTCAAACTCTTCATTTCCCTCATCAACTAAATACAAACTATTGTACTCCAGAAAATAAAAACATGAATTGACAACAGTGAAAACAAACTTACATTTCTGTTTTAGGAAAACATATGTGCAACTCAGTCTTCTGCGGGGTGTTTTTCTCATTGCTCGTCCCGGTGAGCGTCCTGGGGAACCGGTCTCCACGGTTCACACCATACTGGGCGGTGAACTGTTGAAGGGTCTCGTACACCCAATACTGTAACGCAGGTACATAGTCATATATACTGTATTTGGCCTCTTTTGTAGCCCCCTTACTTCCTTCTTCTTGTCATACAATTCTTTATGATTAATCATGTCTTTTTTACATGATGTTAGCAACTTCTGGTAAGACGACTTCCACCATGGATACTCGAAGAAGTAGTCCAAGTCTTCGATCATCTTGACCATATCCGTCTATACGGATAGCTTTCCCTCACGGGCATGTAGAACACCATCATTCATGAGGCATAATCCTAACTTTAAGACGTCAACATTTGTACAGTTTTTGAATGCCGCCTCCAACGTAAATAACCGAATTTTGGGTTGTCCATTGAAACAATCCCTAATTAGTCGATCACTCGTACAATGTCCCTGTAACTCAACCTCTGTCGGTATAGTATTGAAGTTCAAACCGGTGATCAGGACAAACTCATATTTACTGAATCTACAGGTCTTACGGCCCAAGTAGAAATGAACTTGGTCGTCTCTACTACGAAGGATCTTGTGCAACAGTAACTGATGGGCGAGAACACCGGAGAACTGTAATTTGCTCGCCTCGAAAAAATGTCTGAACGGTAATTCCTTTGCCCTTTTCCAGTAACCTATACTCCTACAACTTTTTTATGTCATTCATACACGGAAAGCCCATGTATGTCACACGGTCGAGGAAATGATCATTGGTTAAAACTATTAACTTAAGCATCTGAAAAAAAACAAGAAAAAACCACAACCAGTTAGAAAGCATGGGGAGAAATTAAAGGGGAAAATGGAATCGAGATCGTCGAGCTGGCAGTTCTTCATATTCAAACTAGAATTGAACTAATATCAAACCTATCGAACTCAAACGAGCCTATTGAGCTCACAAGCAAAACAAATTGAACTAATATCGAACCTGTCAAACTCAAACGAAAAACGATCCGACTGCCATTGAGCATAACTATCGAACCTATCGAGGTGAAAGGAAAACGGGCCGATTTTCATCGAAACTATCGAGTCCATTCAGTACCATAGGGAAATGGTTCTACTTCCAACCTATCGAGTACCCAATGAACTACAATCGAACCTATCGAGCCTCTTCAGTAACACAGGAAAACGATTCCACTTCAAACCCAGGAGACAAATTCGGTTGAATACCAATAAATAGATGAAATCAACTACATTTCCGATAGAAGCAATAACATAACCTTATAAAGCCATATCAAGAAGTAAAAAAGAAACATAAACAAAACGTGTCCTAAAATTGACCTTCGTCGTCAGCTTCAATATAGGAGTTTTTCGGCAGGGTACACTGCAAAGCTTGAATGCTAGGTTGAGTGCGAGAGAAGGGATGTGCAAATGCGGTAGACAGAAGAGAAGACACAACAAATGTGTGTGGGAGAGAGAGAGGTTTGCAACTGTCGAAAGAATGAGACAAAGAAAATGATTTCTTATCCAAAGGGAAAGAGAGGAAGGGTCCCACAATTTGAGAAAGTCTTTTGGGAGAAGTGGAAACATAAGTATATTTTTCAGAGTATGTCAAAATTGAGGTTTTTTCCAGAGGTTGTGTCACTTGGAGCATAGAGAGTCAAATTTTCTAATAGAAATTAATTAACCTAACAATAATATATTTGGGGCTTCAATTTTATATGTTAAGTCGTGAGATATATGTTTAGGATAACATTGTGATTGATAATTGAATTGTAGGGTACACGAATTAAATATAAATGAGTACTTTGTCTTTTTTTCATTTGAAATTAAACTCCTTGAGAAGTACAAATTTGTGAGCCGAACAATTCATTATTCTCGAATTTCTTTTCGTCAAACAAACGTATCAAATAAAATCCAAATGAAAAGATGCAGCAATATGAAAATCTCCCACTTGGATTATGTTCGGAGAAACAAATCATCAGCAAATGTCTAGAGAAACCAAACATATCAAAAAAATTATTTAACGATCAAGTTAGCCCCACAGATTTGAAGCAAAAGGTGCATCCTTCAGAACTTTCTTGTCCTAAGATTGGATGTGGAAGCTGCAAACCTCACATACTCTTAACTTTCTTTTCCTTTTATCTCAAAGAATGAGGTTACTTTGGGTTGCAAATTTGCCATCATGTTATCATTGATTGAATTCTTCTTTATAAAGAAAAAATAAATAAAACAAAGTTGTCAATACCAAGGGCAAGGATTAGTGTTGTAAACGGGTTGGTACGGGTCGGGTATGCTCCTACCCGTACCCTGCTAAATTAGCGGGTACGGGTATATACCCGGCCAAAAACATGTATACCCGTACCGGTTAAGTTAGCGGGTATGAGGCGGGTAAACGGGTATAATATATAATATATAAAAAAATATAATATATAACATATAAAATTTATAAATATAAAAAAAAATTATATAAAAATATAATATATCTTAACGGGTATACGGGTATAGGTAATGCATATACCCGTACCCGACCCGTTCATTAACCCGGTAAACGGGTACGGGTATGAATTTTTAACGGATATGAGTTTTTGTTCCCATATCCGTACCCGACCGGGACGGGTGACCAGGTATACGGGTATTACCCGCCCGTTTACACCACTACCCAGGATGTCCGAAAGTATTCAAAGTACAGGGAGAGACGTTAAAATTTAAATTATATCAATGTCAGGGAGGAAAATGAAATAGAATGAAAGTTTGGTAATATTTGTGACAAGATACGTAGTTTTCTGTTATAGGTCTCTTCAGGTTTATGATCATATTCATTCTTCAGGTTGTATTACACTATTTTGGTTGTTTTAATGATTGGTTGTAATACCAATTGACGTACTAAAACTTAAGTAAAAACATTGTGCCTTGGTTGCAAGATGTGGCAGAGGTTATGGAGTTTGGTCTTTAGTGACTGACTAGTGGCAGCAATATAGTAAATTTCGTCCCAGTAGGAATCAGGTCCTTTGTCAAAGATGATGGACACCTACCTTGTGAAGAAAGAAGAAAAAATTTAGAGTAGAAATTTCTAGAATTATATAAAATAATGGAAAAAAAAAATTTACATGGTATGAAATCTCTAGAGATTGGACCTATTAGATCGTGCTCGTTATTAGCTTAATTAAGTAATTTATCTTGGTGTTAACATACTGTACAACATGCACTACATTAAAACATTCGTTTACACGACATATTCCATGTAAAATTTGTTAGGCCACCAGATCCGCTTAGAAAATTAAGAAAACAAGAACGTGAATTAGATGTGTAAGATAGGAAAAATAATTCAAATCATCAACTGTGATAATTTAAACAAGAGTAGTTTTTAAAAATAATAATAATTTCATTCTTGTGGAACCGTCCCCATATACAAAGTTGTAATATTTGTTGGTAGAGATAAGCTTCTCTTCAGTCGTGGGTGTAGAAATTTACGAGTATGGACCAAAATCTAAAGAACAAATAATGTCTAATGAATAACATTAAATAATGAAGCCCTTGATCCTAAACATTATTAAAAAATAAAAAAATAAAAACTAAGGTGTAAACTAGTCTAGTCGAGCCAAAATTCCAAGTCTTTCATATTATTGTATATTATTACTAATTAAACAAGAAAATCCCGAGTCGAGCTCAAGCTATTTCGAGTTCAACTGGGCTCGTTTAACGATCCGAGTTGAAGAATTTTTTTTAATTTTTGACTTAGCTCAAAAATGTTTTTAAGTTAAATTAGAACACAAAAATGTTTTTGAGCAATTTGAGAGTATTCTCCGACTATGTAAACTTGTAAAGAGTTTCAACCGATGGGATTAATTTTATGCAACTGTAATAAACTCAGTGAATCAACTCTGGCTTTACGTCTCTGGAATCGAAGGAAATTCCCAATACCTCTATTTTGTATTTGCTTTCTCTTATGGTTGTTCAATTAACAAAAATGTTTGAATTTTCCGGCATAGATTTCTAAGAATTTGAAGAAATATAATTCTTTTTTCTTACCAGCTGGAACTTTCAGTAGATATTTGAGTTCGAGGGGAGTAACAACCATTAACAATTATAGTTGGAAATCCATAATAGAGCCCGACCTCAACTTTGCTATTTTCATGTATTGGTAAGTGTTACAGCGTGTCATTTTCACCATTGAAATAATCTATTATTCTGCATTTTAATAATACCATGCTTGTTTATACTAATTTTTATATTACAAAAATTACATGCAATAAATTGTCCAAATATTCGAAAAATGATGGACCTAAATGCAAAAAAATACAAAAGGAAAGAAGGGTTAAAACATTTTAAAATTGGTAACGTTTTCAAAAATTCGTAGGGAGAATAAACATTACAAACAGTTTTGAAGGTCGATCCTACCAAAAATTAAAAACACAATTAATTTTTTTAAAATTTTATAAAAATTAGAAAACATATTTGAAGTATATATATATAAAACATAGTTAAAATAATTTTAAAAAATCAAAACATAAAATCAAAAACAATAAAAGAAAATAAATAAAGTCACGGATTTTAGTTGTAGTGTTTTATGTTTTGAATTTTTTTAAATCATTTTAACTAAGTTTTTTTTTATATTTCTTTTCAAAATATGTTTTGTAATTGTTATTATTTTTAAAAATTAATTAATTATTTTTTTTAATTTTTTGCTATATCGACCTCCAAGACTGTTTGTAATGTGTGTACACCCTACGAATTTCCGACTTCGTTACCAATTTTTTGTTTTAATTAGTTTTAGTGTTTGTTTAAAATTTAGTTGTAAATAATTTCTTATTCTTGTTAAGAAATTTTATTTTTTTATTGTATAAAATACCCTAACATTTCAATACGCCGAGTTATTGACGTGATTTCGAGGTCGAATTTTGAAAAAATTAAAAACAAATTTTAAAAATTTTAAAAAATAATATAAATTAGAAAACATATTTGAAAAAAAAAGATTTTAAAAAAGATTACAAATAATTACAATAAAAAAGAAAAACAGAAAAGAATAAAACTAAATCAGAAAAAAATAAAAAAACAATTCCCACCGATCGCGGTTCACACACGCGATCCGTGGAATTTTTTTAAAAAAAAACATTTTTTTGAAGAAAATTTCCAGGGTGTGAACCGCGAGCCGTGGAAAAAAAATTAAAAAAAAATTGACGGATCGCGGGTCACACCCGCGATCCGACTACTTTTCGAAAAAAAACAATTTCTCCTAAATTTCGAAATTTGTATTTATTTTTTATTATATAAAAAAAATACGGAAAGGAAAGAAGGGTTAAAACATTTGAAAATGAAGATAACACCGAAAATTGGATAGAGGGAGACAAGATGTCAACCAATGAAAAGATAGATAGTAAAATTACTATACTTTGAAGGTCAGGATGTAAAGTGTTAATGAGTGAAAGAATAAGTGGATAAACTCCTAGATTTTAAAGGGTAGAAGTGTAAAATGACAATAAGTGAAAAGACAATATGACAAATTTGTTATGAAATCTAAAGGTCTTGGATGATTCACCTTCACCACCCATAACTTCATCAACCTCTCACATTCTCATTTGTAAACTATTGTAACATACACCTTTTCATTTGCCTCCTTTTATAAATAGGAGACCATTTGTAATATTTTGATAATGGAAATACAAACAATTATTCTCCCTCAAATCATCATCTTCTTTGCTCTTTGTTCTATTATTTTATAACACGTTATCAGCACGAAGCTCTGTCAGCCAAAAGAACTCAATCTCTTCTAAGGTTTTGTTATCTTGATCTTATGCATATTTAACGTATATATGTTATTTGATATATTGACATATTTCACATGATTTATAGCTGAATTAGTTTCTTCATTACGATTCCTCACATCATTTTGCTTCCACACGATATGATTTGATCAATGGTTTCTCGTGAGACACAATATGATATCATTTGTTAGTTTAGAAATTTTATTTTAAATTTTACCATTGATACTTACGGATTTTGTATATATCAATGAATCATCAATATGAATTATGGTAAACCATCTAAAAAGAAATATATTCTATATTAAATTTGACCTAGACAAGTAACTATTGCCAATTAAATTATCTTCAATTTTTCATGTAATACTAATGTCATTTAGTTATCTTTAAATGTCATGAGGACTAATATTGTAAGAAGAAAAATCAATATATTTTAAGATAAATATCACACTTTTTCATTATTATTTTAGTGTCATGCATTAATGTGTGACTTTGAAAATCAGCAAAGTTAGATTTCGAAATCTCTTTAATTTGCTATAAATGATTTATACAATGACATTAAGTCATAACATCTCGTATCAAAGTTGAGTATCTTGGCCTTGATTATTTTATTTGAAAAGATCCTATATTTTTTTCGTGACCGTCTTTTGGGTTAATTCTGTTGTACTATTTATCCATAAATGTTTTCCAGAAATTACATAGTATAATATAAGCTATGCAGGCATAATCTTTCGACCAACACTTGGACTTTGCAACAAGGGTATTGGATGAATTTCGGAAAGACAAAATCTTACCCATATGTAATTTTATTAATGTGTGACACTTATTTCAAATGGCATGACTTAGTTGTTATATTTTGCATATCTCTTGACACATATTGGTTATTAGCAATTCGTATATATTTACGACATGTGATATGATTATGTGTATGTTTATATACATATCCATGATTTGTTATGAAATTATTACAAATTGATATACCACTATCATTGTGCTAGATTAATGCTTGTATTAGATATAACAACAAGTAATTATATAACACGACAATTCATTGTTGGGTCATTACTAGTAATCATTGGAAAATCTTGATGTACAAACTATATTCTAGCCTTGAAGGCTAAATCTTTAATATATACTCCAGATCATGTTTTAATGTGCAAACAAAATGACTTTTCATTACTTGCTCGATCATGGATAAGAATGACGTCTTATCATGGATTATGGATGTTGAACCCAACTCATTGCCTTTTAAAATATCAATGACTATAGAAAGAAGCATCAAATCAAGATAAAATTGAGGTTGTGATTTTCTTTTGCTATCCTATTTGTTAAAATGATTTTAAAAGTATAATTATTTAATCTCATGTCTGTTCTTGTGGTTGGACAAAACATCGACTTGTTGATCAAAATTTCATGATTTCTTGATCCAATGAAACATGAAAAGAAATATTTACACATTTAATAGTACTTTTAAAACTAAATGCTATATTATCTCATGCAACTATGTATCGCTTCACTTGCTCAGTATAAGTTATATGAATTCTTAGTATCATGTTCATTAAAAGAGTATTTGTAAAGTGGTTCAAGTATAAGATTGTGACTTGTTGTTACGAGCATTCATCTCGCGAGCACATAATATCCATATTGATAGATGTATATATATAGTAAAATGTGCTACATTATAGTGGAATTTGAATCATCATGTTACAAGTGATCAATGTTATTGAAAATGATATGCATTTGTCCAGAAGGCGAATATCTTAATATTCATAAAATGCTACTATACCAAGATTTATAGATTATTCATTTAAAGTGGGTTATGAAATTTTATGATAATCCCTGAAGGATTCGTATGACCATCTAAATGACGTGCAAATAGCTAATTGAGTAAATATACACGTCGATCTCTAAATCAAACTCTATGACCAGAAGTTCATAGATATATAGAGATTAGTAGTAAAAGAAAAAAAATTATTGATCACTTTACAAATTAATGACCCAATACTTTTTGTGGTTATGCATCACCGATGATTGAAGGTCATGAGAGTTGTTGGAAAATCACGATACCTTTCTTGTTTATTTTTTGGTGTGTCGGAAGCACACATTACAAAGTATCGTGAAAACAAGAGCATAAGCAGTGCACTAAATTTTGTGCAAATAAGAAGTTTGAAATAAAGATG
This sequence comes from Triglochin maritima, assembly GCA_963682175.1. Lineage (NCBI taxonomy): Eukaryota > Viridiplantae > Streptophyta > Magnoliopsida > Alismatales > Juncaginaceae > Triglochin > Triglochin maritima. Next base: position 34,366,535 of record OY821786.1, read on the forward strand.
ACATCAAAGAGACGAAACATGCCCAGAAGTGCCTAAATAAAATCATCTCTTATATTAATTATGGATGTCATCATTGGTATTATTTTTGTAAAGCTTTAGATAATTTTGTTGACTTCTATCACGACCAAAATGAGGTCAAATTTGTCGACCAATTTGCACAATAAAATGAGAGTCCCTCTGTTTTTAAAATATCTCTCAATATTGATCATTATAGGATCTTAAAATTTATACATGTACATTAATGTGCATATATACATGCTAATATTATTCATTAATTTTTATGGTTGATATACATCATGTTATGAATCTTCCCCTACTTTACTTGTACAATAATGATTAAATTGTTTTCCTCCTGCGATTTAAAGCACCTGAAGGACTAAGTTTTATTGTCCAATCTAATAATCATATATATAGGATGTACATTTTATGGCATTAGGGGGAGCAGCTAGAAGCTTAAAGAATGTCAAGAAAATGTACTATATTGAACATGAAGTTCATAAGAGAATATACGTACAAGAATGGTTGAACTTGAAGTTCATAAAATCATTATCTTGCAATATCTAGCAAGTAATTATCATACATTTTTATTGATCACAAAAGAGTGACTAAGCCTTATATTACTAAACATAAACCACATAATATAAAGTGGAGATCTCCACAAATATGATAAAATATATTTGAGCTCAACCAACGCCAGAAGCATGGACCATAACATACATTATTTGTGGAAATGAAATAAAAGTTAGTCACTCTCATTGCACCTCCTGAAGAGGTTATTCCTGAAGAATATAAACCCGTAAAAATAAATGAAGCTACTAAACAAAAGATTAAAGAAATTACGGGGATACAGAACAGTCAAATCCTAAAAATTTGGGAAACGATGAGGATTTGATTATTATTGACGTACAACTTGCAATCAACTATATATGTTGATACGAGAGATATTAAATAATTATTCAAATTATTGTCGACAATTCATTCGCCTTCTTAATAGCATGTTATATCTAGAGAAAAATTGGATCCAAAACCTACGATATTATAAGAATGTCAGAAGCATTCGTACTTGATATAAACAAAAGAAGACGAACAATATAGAATAAACTCGATGAATAATATATTATTTGAACTTGTAGTCCTGATTTTTGAAATTATATCCCTGAAGGATACAAATAGAAATCACGATAACAATGTGATACATTATAAAGTGAGAAGTAATATAAAGGTATTCGCATGACCCAACATCCAACATGATGTTACTCATTCTCTCGTAATATTGATAATACGTTCTGTTACATGATCAATATGATATGCATATAAGATATGTTGTGACTTCAAAGTTTTATAAGTCACTTAATATTGATATTTATATGAGAGTCCCTGAAGGACAAAGATGACAAAGTATATTATATAACAAACAAGAATCAAAAGATGCAATATACAAAGATCACTATATGAAGAAACAAGTAAGAATCTGCATAAACCTCTTCAATCAAAGTCATCCTGAAGAATGATACGAAGTTGATCTTAGTCGTCCATTTGTTTCACCTAATAACAAAATTTACTATTATTTATTATATGCATATGACTTGATGTCATAGGACCTCCAACATAGTTTTTGAAAAACTGTGAAATATTTAAATAACGGATTTTTAAATAAATGACTAGAGATAAACCAATTGTTTTTCGACCTGAAGTTCGAACCTTCTCCAGAAGAGAATTGGTACAATGATTCAATTGTAGAAAGAGAATATTGAAGAACAATATTATACTAAATGCTCATCTTGAAAGCACATTAACAAAGGACATCTATTGTATATCAACAAAGATCCAATTCTTATAGGACCTGAAGTTCCTTATCATGTTCACAGTAAATGTTTTTCTGGAAATATTTATAAGAAATTCAAGGATCAACAAATTTCTAGTCATGCAACAAAGATTTATATTAGTGATGTTTTCAACATGTCCAATACACGTCTATTATCACAAATCTTGGTGTCATTACGTGCAGTCATTACAACTATTGATTCAACTATGTAAGTTGGTGAATCAACTATTGATTCTTACATTCTCATATCGCTATGACATCAATATAATTATGAGACATCTTTAAATAGTCGATAAGTAATATCTTTTGGGTAACGTATTTATATTTTGCAAAAGTTACCACAATTTGTGTTACTCCCAGCATATTATTTGAGAAAAATTACGCAAGTGATGAGAATTTTAATTTATACCGCAAGTGCACGGCGTCAATGGAGACGTGACAAATACGGGTCGAACACAAGGAGGGAGAGATTCTGTTATTAGTGTGATTTTCGATTAAGGGGAAGAAGGAGAGAAGAAATAATTGGGTTTTGAGATTTTTTGGGTTTTAATTATCTAAAGCAAGAACAAGAACAATTAAAACTAAAACAAGAACAAAGAGGTGAATTCCGTCGGGTGGAGGTTTAGATTTAAGGTTTAGATTAGAGAATTCAGAAACTTATAATAAATCATATTAGTTATGAAGCATTACATGATAAATGATTTAACATAAACTCAAGTAATCAAAATAGACTAATACGAACTTAAAATAATAACATTTATTCGTCTTCTCTTCACCCTAAATCCGTCACCTCCACCCTTTGGAAAGAGTTAGAAACTCATGGAGGGAGGAAGAAGAGGTCCTTGAGACATTACAAAAGAAAACTAAAAGTAAGAAATAAAAGACAGAATTTTATTAATGAAAAGAAGGATACAAAACTAAGATTAAGAATAAAAACTACAACCAAAGACGAAGGACCCTTCTAACATCGTTCTCGGGTCTATTTATAGTTGCTACAAGGGATCTAGGTATAATATTGAAAAGACCGCCGCACAATGTATGTGATATGCGGCGATTTCGCCACACAATCTTCTCTGATTTAATCCGGATTTTTGCTGGTAGTTTATGGTATGATTTGATCATCCTTTGCGCGTCTGGATGATTTCTTTCCATTCTTTTGAGCTCTGGATTAATTCCTTTATATGTTTGGAGATTTACATTGATTTTTCTTTAGATTTTCTCCAAGATAATATTTTGGTGCTTTAATTGCAATTAGGTCCTTGAATTTTTGCAATTAAGTCCCCGGCTACTTTTGTGCTTAAGTCCTTGTTCTTTTTGCAATTAGGACTTGAATGCTTTTATGCTTTGATACATTTCCATTCGTAACCCGATAATCTTGAACTTGGTCTTTATGATAGAAATGAGTCTTTGGTTAAAGGTTTTTTATGAGGCAGGTTGTGCAATTTTGTTAGCGTATGTTATGCACTATTTTACTTAACTACGTTTTCCCACAGGTTTTGTAGCAAGGTTTTAAAGAGACATAAACATAACGCGTATTATTTAAGGGAGTGTTATAAACGTATGTTGAATTTAAAGGATTTCATGTTTAATTGTGCATATATATTTTCGAAATTTTTATGCATAATAAGTATCAATTACAATTTTCTACGATTTATTTCATGCATGCATCGGTTTGTTTCAATAACTAGTTTCAAAACTTTATTAAAACAAACATGGGACTCCGAAATTCATACCTAGAAGTTCTCCAAAACTTCTTGATGATCCGGAGACGTTGAGGATGCTTGTTGCTGCGCCGGATGCCTCCGAGTATTCACCAAACTCTAAACAAGATTGGAGAGAGAAAAGCTAGCCTCTCAATCTCCAATAGGGTTTAGAATCCAATTACTAACCCCTCTTTAGTTCCATTGAGAAGAAGATCTCTGAAAACTAAAACTAATCTTAAGAATTAAGGAAATTTCGTGGATAATTATGGAGAGAGAAGTTTGCAGAAGAAGATAATGAATTAATTAATGAGATAAACTTGTATTTATAAGTTCTCTCCAAATTACATATTCATGTGCAACCTCTTGCCCATGATTTCATGCAAACTTCCATCTAACCATCCATTATTTGATAACAAATAATCTTAGCCACGAATTAAATCAATTATGGACCAATTCCATGCATGATCTAATTAATTCTGCAGAAAACCGTCTGGACCGGTCGACCGTTTGGAGGTTCGGTCGAGACGTGTCCGGTCGACCGTGCACCAATCGGTTGACCGTTTACCGTTGTTCGGTCGACCGTTGAGCACTGTTCTGCTGATTGGTCAAATTTCGGTTTTACCCCTACAAAATTTGACATTTTGGGATTAGTAGTAAATTCACAACTTATGTAATATATTATCCTATGTAATTATAAATCATCACACCTCATAATATTTACATCACATATGAATTTAATTTAGATTCTAATTATGTTATTAATCACAACATAATTTTGATTTTGCTTGTTCACCACATGTGTCATATTTTTCTACATGAAACCCGACACACCTTATGAACTCAAAATCCACATTTCTTGTTTCCCAGTTTTGTGGTGTGACCTCTGGGAGGATCTAAAGTAAGTTGGCAGTGATATTAAGAGCTTAATATCACAAGCTATAAGCGGTATCTAGCTACACATTATAGCTTCCAATTAGTTAGATGTCTTAATTCCACTCGAACCAAAACCTGATCCATTTAGTGATGGAGTGCACCACTTGTATCCGTCCCTTGCCTCATGATATTAAGCATACACACAAAGTAGTATTGTGTCATCTTTGTATTAGTATTCATTTCTTTATCTCTTTAAGCTAGTTACAAATATGTGACTTAACTCAAATCACATCGTGCACATTATAACTTTGCTTTATCAAAGGGCCTACTAATATCATTACTCAATCAAGGGAGCTATAATGTGTAGCTAGATACCGCTTATAGCTTGTGATATTAAGCTCTTAATATCATTGCCAACTTAGTCTAGATCCTCCCATAGGTCACACCGCAAAAACCGAGAAACAAGAAGCTTGATTTTTGGTTCATATGATGTGTCGGGTTTCTTATAGAAAATATGACACGTGTGGTGAACAAGTAAAATCAATTATGTTGTATATAACATAATTAGAATCGTGATAAATTCATATGAGATGCATATATTATGGGGTGCAATAATTTATTATTGCATAGGATAATATATTGCATAAGTTGTGAATTTGCTAAAACCCTCAAAAGTTCAAATTTTGTTGGAAATAAATCCAAAATTTGAAAAAGGCTAAATCGGATAAAAGTTCGGTAATCCGTTATGGTTCGGTCGACCGAAGGATCTGTGGATCGGTCAACCGGACGTGGAACGGATAGTCATGTTCAACCAACTATTGCATTTATCACTATACTCATTGATAGCTTTGACAATAATCAAATCAAGCATTTCTTGAGTGAAAAGATATAAGTCTCATATCTTAGGATCCAAGACACAGTAAAACATTAATGACACAAAATACAATTCCATAATGTTTTACTTGTTAGGTCTATTCAATATATAAAAGTAACATTTTCCTCTTTTATATACTCGTGTCGTCAATTATTTGTAGAGCTACAACAATCGATGACCAACACGACAATCTTATCTCGGTAATTAATGTCACATGTTAATTACCATGATTATGAATAACTTTTGATTTATGTAAACCATTATCTTTTAGAGCTCTATGGTTAAGGACCAAGTGTCTCTTCCTTAACACTTCCAAAAGACGAATGTCATAATCAAGGAATAAAATGTTTGCGCATCCAATTCATAATAATTGACATACAAAAGTAAAACTTTTAGAACACATTCCTTTCAAGATCAAGTGAAATGGGAAGAGTGAAGCTTTGAGCAAGAAGAAGAGAAGGTGAAGAATGCGGAAGGAGATTCGGTTTTCGTCGTAGTCGAGATCGTTGTTTCGCTGGAAAAAGCTCGTTGACGTGAAATCGACCGTCGTTGTTCTTCTGAAGCTTTTTCAAGCTTCCAAGGTATGTCAAGCCTTGCTTTTATGCTCACCTAAGCTTGTGTGAGTGTTTGAGTGTTCGACGGTAGGCCGAAAGGCTTGTCGGAGTTAGTGCAGTAGAGTTTAGAACACATTCCTTTCAATCTCCCACTTGTTATCAAAATTTTCTTTCACATACATTCTCAATGTATAAAACAATAATAACTAGGGTAACCCTCTTTAATCACTCATCAAGCCAATGAACATGGTTCCTCAGACACATGGACTCGAAATGCATTTCGCCCTTGGCTTGGGATAATGGTTTGGTGAATGGATCTGTTGTGTTGTTGTTTGTGTCCACCCATAACAGATTTATTTTTCCTTCGTCTATGAAGTCACGTGTGACAAAGTACTTGTGATCCATGTACTTCACTTTGTGGTGTGATTTGGGATCCTTGATTTGCGAGATAGATGACTATTATCGCAAAATGGGTCTATTGGTCCCTCGCACGAGGGAACTACTTCAAACTCTTCAAGGAACTTCTTAATCCACACTCCTTCCTTGCTCGCTTCAGCGACAACCATTACTTCGGAAGCGGTGGTTTAGTCGGTCGTAGTGGTTTGCTTCCAACTACGCCAACTCACAGGTCCACCATTCAGAAGGAAAACGTATCCTGATTGCGACCTTCTATCGTCGGGATCACTCCTGAAACTCGCATTCGAATAGCCCTCGGCTATTAATTCCATTTGTCCTCCATAAACAAGAAACTTATCTTTGGTCTGGTTAAAGTACCTCAGAATATTCTTGACCACAGTCCAATGCTCAAGACCTGCGTCAGATTGTTAACGACTTGTCACGCTTAAAGCATATGAGACATCGGGTCTTATGCAAGTCATCGCGTACATGATTGATCCTATTGCAGAAGCATAAGGAATATCTTCATGTACTCCAAGTCTTTACGTGATTCAACACGTTGAGACTTCTTGAGTTGCACGCTCATACTCATTGGCACATTGTCCTTTTTGGAGTTGTTCATGCTGACATTTCCAAGACCTTGTAATGTATGTACGTTGACTTAGGTCAATGAGTCTACGAGATCTACTCTATATATCTTGATTCCCAAGATGAATTGAGCATCACCCATGTCTTTCATTGAAAATACAGATTTCAATGAACTTCTCGTTTGCTCAAGCAAAGGTATATGATTTCTCATGAGGAGTATGTCATCGACATATAAGATCAAGAACACTATGAGTCTCACACTAACCTTCTTGTATATACAAGGTTATTCCTTACTTTGGACGAAGTGAATCTTCTTGACTTCTTCGTCAAAATGTTTGTTCCAACTCCTTGTTGTTTGTTTCAATACATAAATGGATCTTTGAAGCTTGCATACTTTCTCGTTATTCTTTGGATCTTCAAAACCTTGAAGTTGTACCATGTACACATCCTCCTCCAAGTTCCCATTAAGGAACGTCGTTCTGACATTCATTTGCCATATCTCATAATCATGAAATGCGGCAATAGCGAGTATAATCCGAATAGACTTGAACATGACAACTGGTGAAAAAGTTTTTCATAATCAATTCCTTGAATTTGAGTGAAATCTTTTCTTACAAGCCTCGCTTTATAGTTTGTCAAGTTCTCATCCATGTCTATCTTCCTTTTGAAAACTCATTTATTTTGAATGACATTTTTCCCTTGAGGAATGTCAACCAAGTTCCATACTTGATTATCATACATGGATTCTATTTCGGATTTCATGGCTGTAAACTACAGTTTGGAGTCCTCTCTTTTCATTGCTTCTTGAAATGTCGAGGGATCATCGGTATCTAGTACCATGATCTCATGAAGTCCCAAATACATATCGGGTTTCTTCCTTTCCCTCATTAACCTTCTAAGTTCTTTTGGTTCTACGTGTACTTCTTGAACTTCTTCCACAATTTCTTACGGAGTTGGTTCGTGTTCGATTCTCGAACGTACACTAGGTGGGAAAGATTGAGTTTCTCTCACAATTGCTTGTGAGGGTCTCTCACTCACGCTCCCACTAACCAAAGGAACCTCAGTTGGGCATGCATGATCTTGAATGTCATCATTTATATCATGATCTTGTAGAATATCTTGAGTCTCCTCAAGTACAACTCTACTCTCACTACTTTTTATTCTTTCCAGAAATACAGCATCCCTCTCTACAATCACTCGATTGGAGGTTATATGCCAAAAGTAATATCATTTTGTCTCACGAGGATAACCTATAAAGAAACATGTATCCGCTTTTGGTTGAAGTTTGGTCGACATCAATCTCTTGACGTAGGTCTCACAACCTCAAATCTTGAGAAAATTGAGTTTAGGTGTTTTATCACTCCATAGCTCATAAGGCGTTTTCTCTACGGATTTGGATGGAACATTATTTAGTGTGTAAGCCGCAGCTTCTAGTGCATAACTCGTTTTAAGTAATTCGCGGAAAAAATGACAAAATGATAATTGACGTTGTTGATTTAAGTAATTTGCGGACGACGTTTAGTTCACCTTTTTTTCAATCATTTGGTCATTATAATCAAGGTCGTGTGCGTATGTCACCCAGACACCTCCTTGTAGTTAGGGTTGTCTATGCAAAATTATGAATCAATTAAAAACTCTTTTAAGACATTATCATCACTACTACAGAGAGGACCGTCAGACAATTCGGCAAAATACCTGGCAAAATACCAAATACAATCTCTTACAAATTGCGTCAGAAAGGACCGACAGACAATTTTCCATTACTTTTATGTCTAACTTATGAAGTTTAATGACTCGTAATAGACGTCACGAGATTGTTGTAAGCCAATAATCTACACAGGCTTGATATGGATCGCAAAGCATTCTTCACACAAATCATAAGTTTTCAAACTTAGATACCGATGTACAATTTACATGGTAGACAAAATATAACGGTAGAATTAGTTGGATGCCAGTCGGAGTGTAAAACACAATAAACTAATAAAGTTCATTTTCTTCCGGACGAAACAAAGGCTTTTTCTATGTTTTCCAACTGTCGGAAACAATTGTTTATTGAAATACTCACAAAGACTAATTTATTGAAATAACTTAATTTTTTAAATTGATTTATTGTGTTAACAACCGTAGAATAATTGAAATTGTGTTTTTTTAGTGAAAAATACTATCCACCCATATTTTAGCAACTGATTTATTGAAATAACTTTACGGAAACTTATATATATATAGTAATTCTCTAGTGAGTTTAGGGCTTAACTTTTCTAAATTAAGTCCCCACAATATTCACCACTCATTTCAAATTGTAAGGTAGATTAAGAAAAAAACGGTTATGCTAATGAATGGTGAGATTAACTGTAAATAAGATCCAATGGTGAGATTATAGGGGGCTTAAATTAAATCAGATGAGCACTGGGCTCACTAGAACTTGACCCCATATATTTACATATATATATATATATACAGGAATTCTCAAGTGAGCTCAGAGCTTAATCAAACTAAATTAAGCCCCCACAATATCCACCACTCATTTCAAAATGTAAGGTAGATTAAGAAAAAAACGGTTACGCTAATGAATGGTGAGATTAACTGTAAATAAGATCCAATAGTGAGATTGTAGGGGGCTTAAACTAAATTTGATGAGCCCTGGACTCATTAGAGCTTGCCTCATATATATATATATATATATACATATATATATACATATATATATACATACAGGAATTCTCAAGTGAGCCCAGGGCTTAATTTTTGTAAATTAAGCTCCCACAATATCCACCACTCATTTCAAAATGTAAGGTGGATTAAGAAAAAAACGGTTATCCTAATAAATGGTGAGATTAACTGTAAATAAGATCTAATGGTGAGATTGTAAGGGGCTTAAATTAAATTTGATGGACCCTGGACTCACTAGAGCTTGACCCATATATATATACATATATACATATATACATATACATATACATATACATATACATATATATATATATTGAGATTTTATGTGAAGTGGATGCCATTTCATACGCTTTCATCTCAAATTACTTCCAATCAAGTTCTGTTTGCTGTCGGATGCATAATATATTAGTGGAGCCCTTCTTCCCTCTGTCTTTTTGGTTTTTTGCCCTTTAGATAAGAAAAAGAACAAGTTGCATGTCTCTTATCAAAAAAAAATCTAGAAATCATATATTTGTGATAACATTTTGACCATATCTACAAATTGGTCAACTCAACCAACCAAGAAAACAAAAATATATCGAGAGCACATCTATTCACACCTTTTTCGTTTTTTTCCTAAGGAATGCATTGATTTGGTTGTGGGAATTGTGATTTGTGTGTCTGAGTATAATAAAAACAAATTGTTATTAATTGCAAGTTGTTGTTGAAATTATACTAATTATGTTTTGGTCCACTAGCTAGCTCCAATCATTTTCATGATATTGCATATGAAATGGTTGTTTTGTACTGACGCAATTTCCTTCCTGCAATTCAATAGTTTAGGAAATTTTTCAAATCTGATCTCTGTTCTTTTGCGTTGGAGAAGAAAATCCAAAAGAAAAATTCAATTTCTTTGTAAAAACCAAAAGAAAAAAACTACTTTGATAACTGCCCACAATTGGTTTACAACAGGTTTATATCAACGTTCAGGGAACACCTAGGCGAGCCTAGGCGACCGGGTCCGTCCGATCGCCTGGGCGATTGCCTAGGCGTTTGTGCGACCACCCAACTCTGGGTGGTCTTTTTTTTTTAAATTTTATTTCAATTAAATTTGATAAAATAGATTAAAAATTAGGAAAAATCGGGAAAAATAGGAAAAAATACACAAATATTATCTAAAAATACCATACATGTTTAGGCTTCAAAAAGACACCTAGTTTCTCGACCAAAGCCTCACTAGGCACCCCCTCTACCTACCTAAACACTTAGGTATACAATTCATTGCTTAGTAGTACGATTACAAAGGTAACTCAGAGTTCATACAATAGCAGATAAGAGAGAAATTAGAATTACAAGCTAACTAACTAATTCCATTGGACACATTGATCTAATGTCCAACTGGAAACCATATCATATCCTCCACCACCATCAGAGTCGTCGGAGTGGTTCTTGTTCGGATTGTCGACGTAGACATTATCTTCTTCAGTTTCTTCATCGTCGGATTGGACATATTGCTCGTCGATGTCCATCAGTGGTTGAGAACTCGATGCACCTGGATCTCTAGAACTAATGTGAACGATGACATCATCCATGCCAACACCTAATAATGGCACGTCAGATGCAGTGGAACATCGCGCGTCAGATGACATGAATCGAGCAAAGCGTCTCCGTGAAGAAGAATGTCCTAAAACTGTTTTCTCGGCATCGGCCCATGTAAGCTCCTCTCCAGTGAAGACCGGATCTTCAGTTTCTACCAACCATGGATGCTCGTCGAAGAGATCGTAGTCCACACAGACAATGCAGTTTTTATCATTAGCACTAATGTAATTGGCAGTATTCCAACCGTAGTCATTTGTACGGGTAGGTCTTAGGTCATCGTAACTCTCGTGATGCATGGGGAGACTAGTGCCGGGTACGTAGGTCATATCTTAAAACTAGACTAATATAAAAAATTAGACTAATATGAAAATGAAATACTAATTAATTTAATTCTAAAGAGAAGTTAGAAAGAGTGCACTTGATTTTGGCGGTTGAAGAATGAAGAACCGGATCAGAGAATTCACTTTCCAACTTCAAAACTAAGCACCAGACCGGAGACTTAATCGCAAAAACTTGGTAATTAAGAAACTTGATGATGAGAATAGAATTATGAAGAAGAAAAGAAAGAGAGATGTGTAAAAAATGAAGAGGTTTGGAGGGGTTTATATAAGATTTGGGGTAGTGGCAAACTTGTAATTTTTGAAAATAATAATAATAATAAAAGGAGAGAGCCGTTGGAGGCTCTCCAATGGCTCTCGCCTAGGCGAGGCGACCGCCCATTTCGCCCAGCTTTGCTGGGCGAAAGGCGGTGGTCGTCCGGGCGACCACATCGACGGGCGGTCGCCTACGTGAACACTAGTTTATATACACTAGAAATAGTAAATAACACAACTATGACAAATAACGTGAAGTTCTGATCTTGTTTCTCGTCGAACGACGTGGTGGTGATGTTGGTTCAGATTGTTGTTGGTAGATCTACATCAAGTACTTAACAACACTTTATTTTAATTACATTATATTATATAGTATAAATCCGTGATATGAACATCAACGCCGATACAATGAAGCTCTTGTTGACAAAGAATCCATATAGATTTGATTTGAGATTTGAATATTTCTTCTAGTTGGTGCATGAAACCGACATTTGTATTAGATTATTTGACTAAACTATGTCATTTTTCGAAAGTTTGGTTTATTTAATACTGAAATTAGCTCAAATAACACGGCCAATATCAACTGAAACCGGATCCCTATTCCGAGGTATTAGGATACCAAAAATATATTATCTGAGTTCATTTTAACTTGTTATTCTTACATCAATAAAAAAAGAATCATTAATACCATAATTGAGTGAAAATTGCAAAGTCGTATCAGATTTTGTGGATGTATCATAATTCTTAACCATTGTCTATTCGATCATGTGGTTTTGTTGAAAGTCATGAGACAATCTTAATTAATTTGAATGACAAGATTGAACATGACATTTTATCCACTATATATTATAGTAACAAGCAAACTTTTTTTTTCCAATTTTCCTTTTATTTTTCTTTCATCCAGACATCCAAGGGCCACCTTTTAAGGGTGTTACAAATGTAGAGCAATTTAATTTTGGAAAATTTCAAATAAAATCAATTTGAGTTGATTTCTGTTTGGATCAGTTTAAAGTTCTTTTACATGTGCTGTTTCATTCCTTAATCAAGTAGAAATTTCAAGAAATGAAAATAACATAAACCAATCAAAAGCGACATATAGCAACAATTCTTGCTTTTTTGCTACATATAACTTGAATAAGTAGACTTGTGTTAGAAAAAAAAAAGATCTGCTTATTTAACCTTTGTTTGAATAATATATTGCAAATTTGCACTAACATAAGAATGTATAACACAAAATCTATAAAAAATGATCCATTTAAATCGGATCCCAAAACAAGCCCACCCCCTCACACAAACGAGAGTATAATTCAATTCCAAACTGTTTACCCGAAACTGAAAATCATGTTAAGTTTTGATTTGAGGTTTCTTGTTTGTCTTGTATTTTAATCGAGCAACCTTTTACTTTTTAAAATGGCAAGTTGTAACGAAAGTTAGCTTAGCAAAGTACTTGAGTTGCCTCCACTAAACTCAATTATTTCTACAAAGCTACATCGGGTTTGATTAAATTTGACGGGCACTAGTTCTAGACTTCTAGTGGTGTGAATAGAATTATCTGTCCTTTGAACAAAAAATAATAAGTGGCTTTGGCACCAATTGTATACAAATTTTCAATAAGAATTGAATTTTGTGCATCTTATTATCATCTTTCTTTTTTTATCGATGAAGAAATAAATAATAATAGGGTTAATTACAGTTTGACCCCCTGAACTATGCCTTGGTATCACTTTGTCCCACTCAACTTTCAAAGTTAACAGTTACCTCCCCTGAACTTTAATTTTGTAACACTTTGCCCCCCTGAACTTCAAAAACTCATTATTTAACACACATTCGACGTTTTTTTCCTAATTTTTTTTGTTGTATCCTTAATACACTCCTAAACCTATATTTACGTGAAAGTTTGGATCAAAACGGAGGTCGGATATGGTTGGAATTTGGGTCGAATTGAGTGTCAAACCGACCCAAATTTCAACCATATCCGACCTCCGTTTCGATCCAAACTTTCACGTAAATATAGGTTTATGAGTGTATTAGGGATACAACAAAAACAATTAGGAAAAAAAATGTCGAATGTGTGTTAAATAATGAGTTTTTGAAGTTCAGGGGGCAAAGTGTTACAAAATTAAAGTTCAGGGGAGGTAACTGTTAACTTTGAAAGTTCAGGGGGCAAAGTGATACCAAGGTATAATTTAGGGGGTCAAACTGTAATTAACCCATAATAATAACAATGTATATAGTTGGGCTTAATATTATAAGTTGACCCCTCAGTGCTTTGTTGTTTACAAAAAAAAATTGGTTTTCTTAGATAGAAAAAAAGGTATGGTCCCATCGCAAAGGGAAGAAAGGAAGCGAGGGATTAGTGGATTACAACTTAACAGGGTCTCGGACTCTCCGAGGCTGCTATTTATTATTATGATTAAATTTCATCCAGACCCTTCAACATTGTGGTTATTTCTATTAGCAACCTATGGGTTTGATCAAGGGTAATTACAGTTTGTCTCTTGAGTTATGTTTTAATTTGACTCTGCCTCTCCGTCATGTATTTTAAAACGTAACAACGATCTATTTTGCTTTCGTTTTATTATACTTTCCTCCCTAAACTTAAGAATTAATTGTTTTTTCAATACATTAGAAGTTATTTTTGTTGGTTTTTTGCCTTAATCTATGTTTTGATTATTTAATCAGTATAATCTTAATTATAATCAATGTTGTGTTGCACACATATTGCATAGCATATATATTGTCTTGTGCTAACATCTACAGATGATCAAAATTCAAGCAAGAAAAGAATTCAAGTGAAGATATGTAATCAAGCTATTGAAGACATGTAATTTTATTTGTAATTGAGTCTTAGGAATCTTTGTGTACTTGAGCATACAAGAGTTAAAAACTACTCACTCACACACTAAGTTTTTTATAGAAGTCACATACAAAATCTCATAACATTTGGACTTCAATAGGTCACTCAAACTTAGACCGAAAAACACTAAAACCAAAACTGAACTGTCTGAGCGAAATCGGTCAACCGAACGAGTTCTCTGTTCGACCGATTGAATCAGTTATTCTGTTAGCGAACAATGTTAAATCGGTCGACCGTTTTGTGGTTTTTGTTCGACCGTCTACACGTGTCTTGTTACCGTTAGACTTGTCGTATTATACCAACAGTCGCATTCGTATAAACTTAAGAAAACCTCAAATACTATGACGACCGGTCGACCGTTCCCTAGACTCCAATCGGCTGTTGGAAGACTTTTTCTTGAACCCTATAGTGCATGTAACATCCTCAAAGCAGCGGAAAATTTAAAATTTATAAACACTCAATCAACAGAGGATATTACGCAAATAAAGGAACACAGGTGCACCAACATATATATATATATATATATATATATATATATATCCGAACATCAGAGTTTACAAAAGTTGTGATTACATCAAAAGCATAAACGAAGGAAACAGTAATCACACGACCTCAACCGAGAGAAAACTGGATCCGGTAGCAGCGCTCCTCTCCTCGGTCACCACCCCCTAACGCCGATCACGGCCTGAAAGTAAACATGCAACAATGCCTGAGTTTCCAGAAGGAAACCCCGTATGCCAAACTCTAAATGCATGAAATGAAAGGCACCCTAGCATGCAATTCTACTAAACAAGAAAAGCATCACAACCAGGCTGGGCTCCAGGGCTCTCTCACCCAACCACAGCACACACCGCAGGTACGGGGCTCCAGGTCTAATCTCAACCAACCGCCGTGATGCATTACATACATTGCATCATATGTCTTTCATTTAGATTACTTTTACATCAATAAATGCTACTAAGGTATGTGTTTAGTCTTATTTACAGAATACAGGGACCTGAATGCAATTTACCCACATCCTGAGCATAAACGCGTGCAAAAGACTCATTTCTATCATAAAGACCAAGTTCAAGATTATCGGGTTACGAATGGAAATGTATCCAAGCATAAAAGCATTCAAGTCCTAATTGCAAAAAGAACAAGGACTTAAGCACAAAAGTAGTCTGGGACTTAATTGCAAAAAGACAAGGACCTAATTGCAAATCACGAGTAGCTTTTATTATCTTGGAGAAAATCTAAAGAAAAATCAATGTGGATCTCCAAATATATGAAAGAAACAATTCGGAGCTCAAGGGAATGGAAAGAAATCATCCAGACGCGCAAAGGATGATCAAATCATACCATAAACACACAGCAAAAATCCGGATAAAATCAAAGAATATATTGCGGCGTTTCCGACGCACAACACATACACCATGCGGCGATTTCGCCGCCCCCTTAGCAATCCGTGTGCTCCAATTTTGTCCAATCGTGTCTGGACACGTGTACTCTCCAATTCTATACTTAGGTCTCTTGTAACAACTATAAATAGACCCGAGAATGATGTTAGAAGGGTCCTTAGTCTTTGGTTGTAGTTTTTATTCTTAATCTTAGTTTTGTATTCTTCTTTTCATTAATAAAATTCTGTCTTTTATTTCTTACTTTTAGTTTTCTTTTGTAATGTCTCAAGGACCCCTTCTTCCTCCCTCCATGAGTTTCTAACTCTTTCCCAAGGGTGGAGGTGACGGATTTAGGGTGAAGAGAAGACGAATAAATGTTATTATTTTAAGTTCGTATTAGTCTATTTTGATTACTTGAGTTTATGTTAAATCATTTATCATGTAATGCTTCATAACTAATATGATTTATTATAAGTTTCTGAATTCTCTAATCTAAACCTTAAATCTAAACCTCCACCCGACGGAATTCACCTCTTTGTTCTTGTTTTAATTTTAATTGTTCTTGTTCTTGGTTTAGATAATTAAAAATCAAAAATCTCAAAACCCAATTTATTTTTTCTCCATTTCTCTTCCTTAATCGAAAATCACAAAAAAACAAGATCTCTCCCTCCTTGTGTTCGACCCGTACTTGTCATGTCTTCATTGACGCCGTGCACTTGCGGTATAAATTTAATTCTCATCACGCCGCACCCACCACAGTCACGGGGCTCCAGGTCTAATCTCAACCAACCGCCGCGACACACACTCGTCGCCAAGCTGGGCTCCAGGTCTAATCTCAACCAACCGCAGCTACCACGACACGACCAAGGGCTCCAGGTCTAATTTCAACCAACCCAAACGTCTAAGGGCTCCAGGTCTATTTTCAACCAACCCCTACACACGGTCCCTGCTCAGGCTCCAGGTCTATTTTCAACCAACCCGAACGCACTACGGAGCTCCAGGTCCAATTTCAACCAACTCCGTACAGACTAGCTGGGCTCCAGGTCTAATTTCAACCAACCACAGCTCTCACACAGTTACGGGGCTCCAGGTCTAATTTCAACCAACCGCCGCAACACTCGTGCACCCTAGCACACTTGCCGGAAGAACATCGGCACAACGACTCGCCCCACACGGACAACCACGACAACAGCACCTCCATAGTGCAAAACAGGACACAAACGGTCGACCGAACCAAAAGTCCTGGTCGACCGAATCAAGCAAATACAGGGCAATCCACCTCGACCGGCACTCCATCGGTCGACTGATTCCCAAAACCACACTCGTTCGGTCGAACCAAAATCACGGGACGGTCGACCGTTTAGATGGTCAACTCCCAGGTTCAACGAACAAAATGTCCGATCGGTCGAACTCCGAGCATCCTTCGGTCGACCGATCCCACAGGGAATAATCCATCTCTCGCGTCCTGAAACCGGTCGAACTCCGAGACCTCCTCGGTCGACCGATTTCATCCAGAGCGTTCCTGACGCTCAACACGCTGGTCCGGTCGACCGAACCCACATTCGGTCGAACCGACCACCCAACTCACTTAAGTCACGGTCGAACAAAGTCAAAGAGCGGTCGACCATTTAGATGGTCAACGCTCCCAACCGACTTAAGACAGTGCACACGGTCGACCGGCAAAGGGGTCCCGGTCGACCGAAACTCACCAGGTTTGCCTTTTATGCACAATCGGTCGACCGCCACAAGGCATCGTTCGACCGATTTCAGGCAGAACCCGTATTTTCTTCACGAACGGTCGACCGTTTGCACCAACCGGTCGACCGATCAGGCAGTGAAGTCTGCTGCACATTTACTTGCGACGAGCCGAACGGCCTACCGTCGACTTCCAAATACTCACGGTAATTAAGTGAGCGAGCTTGACATACCGGAAGGTCTGAAGAGACCTTTGAAGAACCGCGACGACGCCTCCACGAGCGCGCCTCCCCAAAATACGATCCGTCGACGACCCTCACGTCCAAACGACGATCCACTCCTCCTCGACGATCCACACTCACGATTCCACCTCCGACGACCTCCACCGATCAACCACGACCCCAGAACACAAGTTAGGTTGAGGGAGAGAGAACAACATGCGGAAGGTTTAAAACCAACACTCACCTCAAGCCACCAACTCCCCGGAGCCGATCTTCACCTTGCCGGAGATCTCCACCACCTTCCTCGCCGGATCACAACCTCTGAGGTAGAGAGAGAGTGAGTAAAGGGAGAGAGAGACGTGAGTTTAAGAGAGAGGGAGAGAGCTCACCATATATCTCCTCCTCCTCTAATCTCAACCATCCAATCCAATCCCTCCATCTCCACCACTCATCTCATCCACAACATCCAAGCCCTTCATCCATCCCTCTCAATCCCAGTCGTCCATCTCCATCTCCCCCTAATCTCCACCTAAACAAGATTAAGGCACAATTAGGATTAGGATTAGGCTAGAATTCTACAGTGCATGTTATTTTCGGTCGACCGAACTAACCTTTATGTTCGACCGAACATAAAACCCCATAGTGCCTGTAAGATTTTGGTTGACCGTTCCACCATTTAGTTCAACCGTTAACTTAAGTTATAGCCTAGTTTGTTTGACCATTCTTGTTTTGGTTCGAACTTTTCCACACCTTTATTGAAACAGTCGATCGGTGCACCCATTTTGGTCGACCGATTGTGACCTAAAATGTGACCTGCTCAATTCTATTTTGTGTATGTTACACAAACAATTTTTAATTTTATCACAACGGATATAACATTTTAAGAGCTTATAAATAGATGTTACCTAGACACAATTTCACAACTCTTCCATTCCAAATTGTCCAATACATCTAAGAGAAACTCTCAAGCCTTCAATTTCCCATTCATACTCTTCAAGCCTAACTTTCCACATTTTAGATCAATTCTTATATTTCTCAAGTGTGCTCAAGTTTAGAGAGTGATTGTTCCACTCAAGTTGTTTACCTTCAAGAAGTTGTAAAGGTTTCGATGAAAGCCTGAAGCATCCCTCTCGGATTGTGAGAGGAGGAGCCAAGTTCAGCGACGGTTGTTCGCGAGCTGAAGATTGTAAAGGCGTTGTCTCCCGGCCCAGAACATGGAGCGGATAGTGAAGTCGTGAGCGGAGCTCAGTGATTCGAGCGGAGCTTGCAAGAAATGACTAGGACCCGGGTGTGGGTGTCGAACCTTTATAAAAATCCTAGAGTCTATTTGTGGTTTGCATATTTCCTTACTTGCTTCCTTATTTTAAATTCCAATGTGCATTCTTGTTTGCTTGAGCAAGTATACTCTTAATTTCAACTCTATGTTAAAATTCAGATCAAATTAGATATCATATTTCCTTACTTGCTTAATTTGATTAGAATTAGAGGGTCACAAGGATCCCACATTTATTATTATTATTTGTCAAGTATACTCTTAATTTAAACTCTACGTTAAAATTCAGATCAAATTAAATATCATATTTAGTTCGAATTGGTACTAAATTCAACTTAAATTTGAATCAATTTTGGCCTTCTATTTGATCAGAACTTAAAATTATGATTAGAAGCATGCTTAAAAAATAACAAAAATATCAAAAAAATTGTGTGGAATACAAATGGATTTGTAAAGTTCACATACAGAAATGTTCCAAAATGAAAGTTGAAGGAAGTGATTATCACTTTATAAAGTTCAATTGTTCAAATTGAAATCAAAGTATAATTCAGTTGTAATTAACCTATTGATTAATTCGAAAATAGTCTTGGAGATAGGGCTGAGCGTCGGTCCGGATCCGGACCGAACCAGATTGAACTCGGACCGGACCCGACTGCTCTCCACGGTCCAGACTGGATTTTTTTTGTGGGGGGGATTGAATTTTCGACCGAGTTCGGACCGGACCGGACTGAAACCCGAACCAGTCCTGAGGTCTGAATCAAAACCCAAACCGGTCAGATTCGGTCAGGACCGATCGGTCCGGTCTGGTCCAAAAAACCGGACCGGGCCGGTCCATGCTCTCCCGTACTTGGAGATGTGTTGGATGTTGTAAAACCATAGCATATTAGCACCCACAGAAGCATCAGAACTCTATTCCGTTGAGATGAAATTATTTGGGGGATTTTGATAGACCTCTCTTATCTCTATTTCTCTCATTATCACTCTCATCTCCCACTTTCTACCAGCTATCTCTCAATTTGAAATAAAAATATATTTCTTTGTGTAACCTTATCAAGCAAAAATGGAGTGTAGTTGTAAATAAAATCAATTTGAAAGTTATACATGCAAAACCTTCAATTTACCAAAAAACAAATTGCTTGGCTGCTTTTAAGGTGTAAAAAGATCTGATCTGATAACCAAAAAACAATAGCACTTATTGATTGGAATGATAAGGAACCCTAAATTTCAAGATTCAAATGATGGGTCATAAACATGACCTTTCTTCTTCCACTTGGGAATGTCCACCTTCAAGCTCATTATTTTCCTCAATAAAAGTAATATTGCTGTGAAGTAAAGAAACTTCACAATGTGAGGTTACAAATTGAGGAGTGTTTCTTACGAATTCATAGTTTCCTTACTACAAGTAATTATCTAAGTAAAAATTACTTCGCGTATTTGCTTTGTGGAAACTTTAAGAAATAGAATAATTTGGAATCCACTTTTGTATAAAAATTGACATAAATTTCTGAATAATTTTTCTATATTAACTAAGAAATTAAGAATGAAAGTAAATGATAAGAGGTAACTTTAAATACTTTATTGGTAAGATTACCATTAGCTATAGGGGATTGATTGCTAAGAGTAAACTGTATAACCTCAAATACTTGATTGCTAAGATTACCATTAGCTATAGGGATTGATTGCTAAGATTAAACTAATGTAAGCATTAATTCATCCTTCTGAAACATTATGAACTTAATCTAATTAGTTCTATATATCACAATTAAAGCGGTATGCATTTTTTTCAGCATGGATTAATATGTGTATGAAGAACACAAAAGTTAGACAAAATAAGGTTACATTTAACAAAACCCTTTTATGGGGAGGTTTGAAAATACTTTTTTTTTCAATTCAGAATTCATTTGAAGCTCTAAATGTTTCTTAATTTCTAGTCTCCAGTCAGTTTAATTTAATTTTAAATCTTTTGGGACTTTTATCATACTATGGTCATTGAACAGAAGAAATTTATTGGGGGTCTTGGGTTCCACTTGATAGCCATATTTAATCATTCAGAATTTATATTAAGTCAACTGATATTAAAGAGAGATGATGATGAGATATGGACATGCATGTGTGTTGTTTGTAAAATAATATTAAATTCTTAATCATATTCTCTTGTCTATCTATTAACCTAACCCTAATCCATCAGTTTATAAGTAGCCTTTTGGAATGTCAAAAACTATTAATCATGTCTCATAGCTTAGGTTTATGAAATCCTCGCACAAACCACAGTTTAGCCACTGTGGACCGTGGTGATGATTATATATAGAGCTAGCATTTGTAAATATATTTATTACATTTTTCCAAAATTAAAATATACTAAAACTACAAGATGAGTCATCCAAATAATCCGAGTATTGCTGTTTTAAAGGTATAAAATCTGAAAGTTGTTAGTAGGGTGAGTGGACAATACATTTACCCACTATTAGTAGGACAAAATATGGATATATATTAAGCCTAATGACTTCTAAAAGTAGTCCAAAACAAATTGCATAGTCCAAAATAAATTGCAACCAGCTTTGAGATTAACAAATTAAATTTCAGATGTTTAATGTTGATATATAGCTAGTAAACAAATGAGCCAACAAAATTTGAGTAATATACATGGATAAGCAAATGCAAAAGGAATATAGAGGTCATGATGCATTCATATGCATGGTAGCTAAAATGGATGGAGGAGAGTGTGTATGTCAGCTTTAATGTACCTCCATGCTTGCTTCCAATCCACTCCAAATTCACACATTGAGAACACAACTTGCAAACACAACTTGCAATCAAATCTCACATTGTCTCCTCTTGTTGTTGATGCTGGTGTTCATCTTCTATTTAAGCCCCCACATGTCTCAAACTTATGTTGCAGTAGTAGTGGATGATATATATCTAGAGATTCCAATGTCCACGATAGTTTCTTCTCTTTACATATGGGGGCTCTTGTTTTTAACTTCATCTTCATATTATATTACGACTTTACAAGCCTCCTCGAGTGTAAGCCGGTGTTTATATACATTTTATGAGAATTTAAAAACTAATACATACTGTGATAAAACCCTAATCATATGCGTAGTTTGTCGGTTTTCAAACGATGAGATCAACATGTGCTTGATAGCATTTTTAATTCATCACATGCACTTTTTATACTTATTTTACTTGGCATGCAACTTAAGTACATGCATGATGGTGTGCCCAAAAGCTCCTTTGAGTTGCTTTTGCTGGTAATTTATTAGTTGTTGGTTTGATTTAGGTTCATATTGTGTACTTGGGAATGAAAGTTCACCGTGATCCTCTTCTCACTACTCAATCACATCTTCAACTCCTATCCAGTGTCTTCGAAAGGTATGTTTATAACTTTATATGTTGTTAGGTTTTGTTTCATATATGTTTCTGGTAATATAATATATGGTGCAACATTCATTTAATTTTACTTGATATCGTTGTTGTTAGTGTTATTCTCTTAATTTTATGTTATTGCTATTTTATTTTACTACCGCCGAACCTTCTTATTTTGTCTTAGTTATCATGTATATCTTCTTCTTCTTCTTCGGTTGTTGTTACTGTTAAGTTTTCTTATTTTTCAATAATTATCGTCGTTGTATAGTTATTGTCTGCTCTTTTCTCAATATGATAGCAAGCATTAGTATTTTTAATTTTCATTTTAACAAATCAAATTCTTATACATTTTAATTAATCAAATTCTCAACATTACAGTGAAGGTGAAGCAGAAAGAGCCATACTTTACAACTACAAACATTCCTTCTCTGGATTTGCTGCAACCATCAACACAACCCAAGCTTCCATTTTATCCAGTAATCACATAATAATCAATTAGTATCATTTCTTTGGCAATTAGTATCATTGATTAACAACGATTGAGAGATCAATATGATTCATCTTTTGGCAGACATGGAAGGTGTGATATCAGTTTTCAGAAGCAAGATTTTGCATCCACACACCACTAGAAGTTGGGATTTCATGGGACTAACAATTGATGATTATGGGCAGGATTACTCTAGTTTGCAGCTTAAATTTGGCAGTGATGTTGCTGTTGGTGTCTTTGACACAGGTAATAATCAAGTATATATTTAGCTACATATTTAAACTTTGGCTAATTACATGAGATTTTCATATAATCTACCATCCAAATTGAAACTTCTTATTCTGCCTTGTATATATATATATATATATATATATATATATACACCTTGTAATTTGATAGGAACATTAAACTGTGCCATTAAACTCTTTTTTTGTTGACCACTTTGTTCATACAAGTTCCAATTCAAAATTGAGAATGCCACTGTCAAAGTTATATTGAGAATTCACTCTTGGAGGTTATAAGGATATTTTGATATTTACAGAAATTTGTGATTTGTGATATTCGGAATCATTAAAAGGATACTTACGAAAATAACCCTAATTACATTGATAATAAATGAATGTCATTAGCCTTGAGCAGTTCAAACACTAGAAAACTCAAAATATTAGTTTGATGTACCTAAGGAGTCTGGCCGGAATCAAAAAGCTTCAAGGAGCCTCTTGGTATTGGACCAATCCCTAAATCTTGGAAGGGGAAATGCGTAGCCGGAGACGCTTTCGACCCATTAAAGGCATGCAACCGGAAGCTTATCGGAGCAAGATACTACATCAATGGTTTTGAACGAGAATTCGGTCCTCTAAACACAAGTGGTGATGGTAGCTCAGAGTACCGGTCGCCACGCGATAGGCTTGGTCATGGCACCCACACAGCTTCCACTGTCGTCGGAGCAGTAGTACGCAACGTTAGCTTTTTTGGGTTTGGCTCAGGTGTAGCTCACGGTGGATCTCCTATGTCGCGGTTGGCAGTGTACAAGATATGTTGGTTTAAAGACCTCCAGGTTGGTTACAAGACCTTCAAATCTAAATATTTAGTAGTAGAATCTTTTCTTTATAACTCGAAAAAATATGTGCACACACATATAATAATAATAATAATAATAACTCTTCTAGTTCTTCTTATTACGACGTACGTTTGCGATTGATGCATAAATTGACCTGAACTGCAGGGCAGTTGCACTGAAGCAGACATACTAGCAGCTTATGACGATGCATTGAATGATGGAGTGAATGTGATATCTTCCTCGCTTGGAAGGTCACCACCGTTGATGCCATTTTTCTCATCCAGTTCTGACATAGGATCGTTTCACGCAGCATTAAAAAGCGTGACAACCGTTTACTCGGCTGGAAACGATGGGCCGGAGTTATCGTTGGTCCAAAATGTGTCCCCGTGGGGAATATGTGTCGCGGCCGCAACCATCGACAGATATTTCCCAACGGAGATTGTCCTTGGGAACAACGTCTCCATCATGGCAAGTACTGAAGGGAAAACCCATATACAAATTTGGAAATATCTATATGTATTTTCTAAAGAGAAGGGATCACGACCGACCGTATTTGAGACCCGGTTGTTCTTGATAATTCAAATCTGAACTTCAATTTGAAAATTCAAACCGTATATCTTGATGTACAACATGTGTAAATTAAGAATATCGAAAATCATAAAATTTGAAATATATTTTACGTAATATCTGAAAGAGTAAAAATGAACGCACTACATTCGCTAAAAACACGATTTCTATATCCATATGAAATGATTGTCAAATTTTATGATTTTCAATATATTTAATCTATTTATGTTGTAGAACAAAATCTACGATTTGGATTTGAATTTGAAGTTCAGATTTAATTTTTTTATCAAATGCAACAGTATGTCAACAAAATTTAAGGATAGTAGATCCTCTCATTTTTTAAAATGTCAATGTCAAAATAAAATCAATGTTATCTATCATCTTATAGCGAAGGAGGTTGAAGTCAGGAGATGTTATATAAATTTTCATTTTGTACGAATTCAATATGATGTTTTCATTTCAGAATGAAATAATTTAAATTGAAGACGATGCCAAAAAATAAGAAAATCGTCCAAAACTTTACTGTTTATCCTATATTTTTTATTATATGTACCTATTATTAATATGTTCAATAATTTTTAGGGTGAAAGCTTTATCATCCAACAAATGGAGATGAAGTTAGCAGACAGCACCAAATTTTTTGAAGATGGGTTAGTCCATTATATTTTACTTTTTACATAAATGAAGCATCTGAACCTTCGATTGATTTCATGTTTATCAAAGAAAACATATATAACAAGCATGTTGTTGAGGGCAAAAAAATAAACATGTAGGCATAACTCAAGAAATAGTAAAATCACTTTTTTCTAGAATAAAATAGCCATATAAATGCAGAAATCTCATGCATGTTTCTAATTGGAATGATTCTAATATGTTATTTCAAAATAATTCAAAATATTTAAATGTACTTTACTTTTATAATATCTCAGTACCTCTGAATTTCCTAAGTTCAATTAATTCTACCCTCTTATATATTGAACCTTGTTTATAGAATCTCTTGTGCTCACTATGTTACTAAAGATGGTGAACTGAATCTTATTGAGTATGTTGAATTCGAATTAATATATTTTCGTTGAAAGTAAGGTCAACATGAGCGCTATATAATCTGAATTATAGTCAAATTAGAAGCAATTTAATAATTGTGAAAAATTATGGTAGTAGCAATTTATATGTGGAATAATAATTTGGATGATACACATTGATGGAAAAAAATTATGAAGGGTTTGTGACTTTCAAAAGTGGAAAGGAGTTTTTGCCACTGGGACGATCGTTCTTTGCTTCTCCACCGTTGGATCAGTATCGAGCGCCTTGGCTTCCATCGCCGTGTTCGCAATCAACGGCTCTGCTATGATCTTTGCCGAGCCGTTGACTAGAAAAGCGGCTCAAGACGACCTATTTCCGTCCGTACACGTGGACATGTTTTATGGCACTCAAATCCTCTACTACATTCAATCTTCGAAGTAAGCTCTTCTTTTCGTATTTATATTGTATCTATAAGCTAACTTTTAAAAAGCAAAAACATCTATGATACGATTTTGATAACTTTCATGATTCTTGGACATTTGATCAATTTTTCCTTCCCAAGATACTTGCATGTGTCAAAAAAATAAAATTTCCTCAAAAAGAAACTTGTATCATGTAAAATAATGTGATTAAAAAAGTTCGTGCAAAATTTTGAATGAATTTTATATAATACGGGTACTTCAAAGACAAAAATGAGAAATTGGTCAAAGTAAACATAAATGATAAAAGTGTTTTGTTTTGGCAAAACTAATTAAAATGTGAAATTTGTTTTTACAAGTGGAGAGTAGACGTATAGGATATGAAAGTATATATTGTCAGATTAGGTTAACTTTGGTGTAAATTTTGGTTAGTCATTTGTAAAATTTGGATTTCTTTTTATCATAATTGGTAAGGACCCACTTTTAATTATTCACAGTGAGGTGTAGATATGCGTCCCACCACTTACTATGGGTTTTATGTTATAACAGAATAGGGTATGAGCATGTTTCCTATCCCACACACAACTAATATCTGGATGAGATGCCTCAGTAAGTGTAAATTTGGTTTTTGTTTCTTTGAAGGAATCCAACTGTAAAAATTTCTCGAGCCAAAACAATTGTTGGACAAACGCCTGCTCCTGCAGTTGCATATTTCTCGTCCAGAGGACCAAACACTGCAACACCCAGTATTCTCAAGGTATTCTAATTTGAATTTTTTTATTAGCAGCTGATTAATTCATGTATTATAAGCTTTACGAGATAATGACATATATAGGGGTATATACAACCGTATAATGAAGATATGGCCATATACATGCATGTTGTTATTTAGATTTTTAAAAGCATTATATATTTTTCATATCCTAACAAATAGCCACGATGTTAGAAATCGATTCCTAGTTCAGACTTATCTAAGAGCAGAGATCTACAAATGTGATTGTTTACTTTTGTGAATTGTAACTTGGGTAATGCTTTAGCCTGATTTGGCGGCGCCAGGCGTCAACATAATCGCAGCATGGCCATCTAGATCATCACCGACGACATTACCTATTGACGGCCGGTCAGTTGATTGGAACTTCGATTCGGGAACTTCGATGTCGTGCCCACATGTGGCTGGAGTGGTTGCACTATTGAAATCAGCACACCCTGATTGGTCTCCGGCTGCCATCAGATCAGCTCTCATGACAACAGGTACTTGTTTTCTAATAATGTTGTACTAATCACACTTTAATTGTATTTAGAAAGTAATAAACATGTCTAAGTGGTCTACTTTTTTGCTAAACATTTTAGAGTGGTTCGAGTAACTCGACTCGTAATATAAAATATTTGGTCCCACCTAGATTTTTGTTTTAGGCCTTGAAATCCAGTAGGTCCAGACCTACTCTAGTATCGATTCAGAGGTTGACAAGTCAAGTTGATTCTGGACTCGAATTATGTTTCTGTCTCGAACTGCATACTATATAATTTGGATTGAGGAAAACAACTTTTCAAAACATATCAAGTTAGGTTGGGTTGAATTAGATCGATTCAAGTATGGTCAATGTGTTTAGTTGAACAATTTAATTATTTAAACATAATAGGATAACCCAACCACTTGACAAAAAGATAATTTCGAACATAAACTTATTTTCACAGGTCAAACCTTGAAGTTCAACCCAACCGACGCGACCCATTTGATGCAGATGTAGACATACACTGTTGCAATTAAGCTAACACATATACATACTGTTTTTTACAGCATACACCAAAGATACAAGTGGAGACGGTATCCTCTCTAGGAGCACCATGAAGACCTCAGACCCATTCGATATGGGCGCAGGTCACATGAACCCAATTGGCGCGTTTGACCCAGGCCTGATATACGACAGCGACACGATTGACTACCTTAACTTCTTGTGCACCCTAAACTACACCACCACCCAAATCTCCCAACTAATCCCACCCAAATCAAATACAACCATAACATGTCCCAAACATCCAATCCCAACCCACCATGACCTAAACTACCCTGCAATTGTTGTCCCAAATCTCAAATCCACCACCAAGATCACTAGGACATTGACCAATGTAGGTGCCCAAAAGGAAGTGGTCTACCACGTGACCCACATTGTGAGTCCAAATGGGGTAATGGTCGTGATTAGGCCTATGGTATTGGTGTTTGGGTGTGGTGTAGAGAAGCTGACCTTTGAGGTGTGGTTGATCCCAACCAAGTGGTCAAGTGAGAGGTTTGACTTTGGGGAGTTGGTTTGGAGTGATGGGAGGCATAGGGTTAGGAGCCCTATTGTTGTGGGTGTTAGTAATAATGACGGTTGGGGAGGAGTAGTTAGGTCATCTTAGGGTGGACTTTGATAGTTGACTTTTGACTTATGTGGTGGATTAATTGGTCAATTGGAAGGTGTATGTTCTATCTTTATTGGATTGAGTCAGACTGATTTATTTCATCTCTAATGCAATTTTTGTTTAGCCAGAAACTCAGAATTAAACTTCTATTATGATATATTTAGTCAACCACTGTTTGTTTTGGTTCGAATGATATAGATTTTATTTTCATCGTAATAGATCAGTTTTGTAAATTTAGTTCCCTTGAAAAGATTTCTACTGATAAATGTTGAAGTCCAGAGATAAATAATGATGTGTTATAATTTCAAACCGCAACCAATTGTTTCTAACTCCTCTGTAAATCATATCAACTTCCATTTCGGCCCACGTCATAATGAAGCCAGGAAAACATGTTATAAACTAAAATTATTGGAATACCTCAAAGTAACAACACATCCCAATTTCCAAAACTATTGCTTAAAATATGTTTACAATTCCAACTAATTATAACTAATTGTCTGACGTCAAAAATAAGCAAACATTGGAGCACAAAAAACAAAAGTTTATGCACCTAAAAGGTGAAAACAAATTCCAGAAAATTTTAGTTGTGTACATGTTTTCGTATTCTCAATCACCTTTGGATTTGGATTCCAAATGCAGACACCCCCTTCTATACCGAAACCGAGAACAAATCTGAAATTTATATACATCTACTGGAATTTTCATGTAATGTACATGAGTTGCAATGATAACGAATACAACTATTAAGGATTAGATTTCGACGGATTTAAGAACTGTTTAGTTAAGTTCTACATTGAATTTAAAGTTCTGCCCTAAGGAGCTGGTTTAGATAGATATTGTTGCCATTCTTCTGGCACGCCTTTGCGCATCCTGAGTGATCTTACTGCTGCATTTGTCAGAGGTATATGGTGAGTATATCGTACTCTTTTGGTGTCTGAACGAAAAAATAGTGACAAGAATTTCAATTGGTATCGAATTGGAAAAGATTGTTACATTCTAGTAGTGAAGATATAAAAAGGTGTTGTTGAGATACCTTCGGGACGTTAATCGACTTCATGTTTGCTTCCTCAAGTGTTTTATGGCCTTTCTTAGAATTGCATCGCGAACAAGCTGCAACCTGAGAGACAATTATGTGAAAACTAATTATCAGAGACCTGGCAATACATTTCAGACAATTGATTTTGAGTTCAATAGAATACCAAGTTGTCCCATTTCCGTTCCCCACCACGTGACATAGGCAAGATGTGGTCGATGTTAGATACTCACGCGAAGAACAATATCAGTAGGAGAAAAAGTGATTGGTATTGTTTCAACTAATATATATATATATATATATATATATATATATAGGTGAATTGTTTGGGTGGCATCAAAAAACAACTATATTGGTCATATGTTATCTGAAATCAACTATTTCCACTAATGTCACAAAAAAACTCAAAAACTTCCTCTAATGTCATTAACTTTTTTCCAATGTCATTCCGTTAGTCGTCCGTTAATTTCTCCGTTAACGGCCGTTATTTTTATTAATATTTAATGAAAATTTTGCAGAATCACCGTGAATAAACCTAGAATTCATAAATTTTATTTATATGTGTTGTAAAAATTACAAACAATGCTCAAAATTGCAAAAAAATAAATATTTTTTGAAAAAATATATATAAAAACTCTATATTTTTTAGAAAATGTATCTTTTATAAAACATAATTGAATATTTTATAATTTTAAAATATAAAAATTATCAGATTTCATTAGTTTGGTGAGAAAAAGAAAAGATGATAGATGAAAGAATATTTTTCATTAGTTTCTCTAATAAGTCAACAATTATTAATAAATAAATTGGTTACTTTGGGGTGAAAATTTTGTTTATGTTTTTATTAATTCGATTGTGGTTGTATACTTCAAAATTAAAAAAAACAGAGAAAATGAAAACCGACCCGAATAAACAAAGAAAACCCGACCCAACTACCCCAAATCTGTCACGGTCTGACAAAAAAATTGTTTCTGTTTTCCAAAAAATATTTATTTTTCTGTAATTTTTGAGTTTTTTTTTTTGTAATTCACCCTATATATATCCAAAGTAAAGATGAAGGTAAAACATCCACAAAATTCAGCACCCAATTGTTACATTCTTAATATATACAAATTCACAACACTGACATGGCCATACACATAATTACATATCACAATTGGTACTACTACGTTACACAACTCATATGGTCATATTCATTTATGGCTGGCAATTAGGGTCATGACACGAAACCCGCACCCGACACTAAATATCACGATTCGGGTCGACACGAATGACACGAACTGTCATTTGGGTCGGGTTCGGGTTGGAATATTTCGTGTTTCGTGTAATTCGGGTTGACACGAATAACACGAACTGCAATTCGGGTTGACACGAATGACACAAACTGTAATTTTGGTCGGGTTCGGGATGAAATATTTCGTGTTTCGTGTAATTCGGGTTGACTTGAATAACACGAACTGCAATTCGGGTCAAGTTCGTGTAATTCGTGTCAAACATGCTAGTTCGTGTTCGGGTTAATTCGTGTTTGTGTAAATTTGTGTCAAACATGTCATAATTGGTGTCAAACATGTGTATTTCGTGTTCAAGTTAATTCGTGTTTGTAAAAATTCGTGTCAAACATGTCAGTTCGAGTTATTCGGGTTAATTCGTGTTCGTGTCAACACGAACACGAAAAATGGATTCGTGTCAATGTTGGTCGTGTTCGGATTACCAAATTCGTGTTCGGATCTAAAATTAGATTTTTCGTGTTCGTGTTTGTGTCGACTATTTCTTATTAATTCGTGTTCGACTATACAATGAATAAATCATTGTATAGATTCTTTCAAATTTGGACAATTTATTATTCTTGAAATTCATCCTTCACCAATGCATTAGTTTATTCAAGCAAAAAAGATTCGGAGTATTCTCTTGTGACGATTTAGCATTCCCACTGTTAAAGAGTGAATAAAAAAATGTATACTGACATACATATATAAATAGTGCAAATAGAAATTTACATCGAGATCCCATTTCCAAAGAGCCAAATTGACATTTGGATTACCACGAACGGCTACGTAATTGTCTATGTTTCTTATTCATTGTAAAAGTAGCAGAAAATCAATTTGTGCTTGGCGTCAATGAGTCAACTGGAAACAGCAACCTTTACTAGGAAGGGTATGACTACATACATTCAATCCCCTTTAGCCCCCTAGGGTTTGACTAACGAATAAATTTGAGCATCAATCAATGATTTCAAATAAAAAGAAAGACTCACGGGCAAGTATAGTTGTCATTGGGGGAGAGCATATTCCGGGTTGACCCGATCAACCGGACCGGACTAGACTGGTCGGTCTGGGTTCGGTCTGGAAAATTTTGGAAAAATCCAGTCCGGTCCGGGTTTCGGTCCGGTAAATTTTAAAATTTCGGGTTCGGTCTGGTCCGGACCGGTCCAATTTTTTTTTAATATAAAAAATTCGGTTTTTGACCGGACCGGACCGATTCGGTCCGGTCCAGTCTTCGGTCCCCGGGCATCCGGTCCGGACCCCGGATAAAAATCCGGTCCGTTCCGGACCGGATGCACAGCCCTAGTTGTCATGATAAAATATGCGTTTCCGACTAAGATTGCACCTAATCCTTCTCCTCTTCATGACTTGCAATAAGTGTGGCACCTGAAAAGTTTGTTACGAGGTTTAGAGGTTTCGAACATGTTGAATTGGCATTCACAACTGCCATTTGATCGTAAAATCACGCTACAGAGTACAGTCTGATTAACCACAGTTAGTCAGTCCCCTACCCTTAGGACAGATGGAATGTAGAATGACCCTCCGGATGAATGAAGGGAATGTGTTCTAAAAGTTTTACTTTTAAATGCCAATTATTATGAATTGAATGAGAAATCATTTTGTTCCTTGTTTATGTTATTCGTCTTTTAGAAGTGTTAAGGAAGAGGCTCTTGGTCTTTAACCGTAGAGCTCTAAAAGATATTGGTTTACATAAAACAAAAGATATTCGCAATCATGGTAATTAACATGGGACATTAATTACCGAGTTAAGATTGTCGTGTTGGTCATAGATCATTGTAGCTCTACAAGTGAGTGACAACACGGGTATGCAAAAGAGGAAAATATTACTTTTGTATACTGAATAGACCTAATAAGTAAAATATTATAGAAATGTGTTTCTGTGTCATTAATATTTTACTGTGTCTTTGGTCCTTTGATATGAGACTTATATCCGATCACTTAAGGATTGCTTAATTAGATTAGTGTCTTGAGCTATCGATAAGTGTAGTGTAAAGACATTGGTTGGTTAAGTACAACTTTTGTTGGAGAAGATAGTTAGTCAAAAGATTATCATTGCCCCTCTTAATTGAGTGATGATATTAGTGGGCCCCTTGATAAAGCAAAGTTATAATGTGCACAATGTGATTTGAGTTAAGTCACATATTTATAACTAGCTTAAAGAGATCAAGAAATGAATACCAATACAAAGATGACACAATACTACTTTGTGTGTATTCTTAATATCATGAGGCAAGGGACGGACACAAGTGGTGCACTCCATCACTAAATGGATCGGGTTTTGGTTCGAGTGGAATTAAGACATCTAACTAATTGGGAGCTATAATGTGTAGCTAGAGACCGCTTATAGCTTGTGATATTAAGCTCTTAATATCACTGCCAACTTAGTTTAGATCCTCCCATAGGTCACACCGCAAGAAACCGGGAAACAAGAAGCTTGATTTTTGGTTCATATGATGTGTCGGGTTTCTTATAGAAAATATGACACATGTGGCGAACAAGTAAAATCAATTATGTTATATATAAACATAATTAGAATCATGATAAATTCATATGAGATGCATATATTATGGGGTGCAATAATTTATTGTTGCATAGGATAATATATTGCATAAGTTGTGAATTTGCTAAAACCCCCTTAAGTTCAAATTTTGTTGGAAATAAATCCAAAATTTGAAGAAGGCAAAATCGGGTAGAAGTTCGGTCGACCGAAGGATCTGTGGATCGGTCAACCGAACGTGGAACGGATAATCGTAATTGATTGACCGAACTTGACCAAAGTGCCTAGATCTTTGGTACGGTGTACCGAACCAGAAACGGTCGACCGAGCAATGTCAAGTTCTGATATTTTCGGTTAACCGAATAGCACTCGGTTTTAGACGTGAATTGGTCTGATCGGTTAAGGAGAATTTTTCTCCTTAAGATTCGGTCATCCGTCACGTACTCGGTTAAACGATCGTGACATGTTCGGTTAACCGAGTGGGACTCGGTAACCGAACAACGGTCGATTTTCTGCCTTTGATTATTAAGAGATTAATTTGATCGATGGTTGGATTAGCTCCAAATTTGGTCAAACGTTTTGTGGGTGCATATAATGCATTATGGAATTAGTTTGTGAGAGAAATTGTCATAAAACCGTGGCTTAAGAATAGCCATGATTAAGAGTAAGATTGGAACCTATAAATAGGTCCTTATTCTCCCTAATTGGGTTACACAATTCAGAAATTATTTTCTCTCCTAATTCACTACTAAAACCCACGAAAATTCTCTTAGTTTTCTAAGTCTTTGGAAGGAGAAATCTCAGAGGCTAAGGAAGGGGTTTGTAGCTAGATTCTAAGCTTGTTTGGAGATTGATTGGCTAGCTCCTTTCTCTCCAATCTTGTTTAGGGTTTCGGTGAACACTCGGAGGCATCCGGCGCAACGGGAAGCGACGATCATCTTCCTCAACGTCTCTGAATCTTCAAGAAGTTTTAGAGAATTTCTAGGTATGAATTTCGGAGCCCATGTTTGTTTTAATGAGTTTTTGAAACTAGTTGTTAAAACAAACCGATACATGCATGAAATAAATCGTAGAAAATTGTAATTGATCCTTATTATACATAAAAATTTCGAAAATATATATGTATAATTAAACATGAAATCCTACAGAGACATAGTTTTATCATAATATTCCAATTATAATCTATTATCTAATTTTGGCTAAGGCTTTTTTCTGAACCATTAATTGTATATTTTTAATTAATTCCCAACATTTAGTAGGATTCGTTTTGAAGCTGCATAGTTATGAAGGTTAATCACAGTATGCAAGTCCTTTGAAGTGTCTTTACTTATGGTCTGTTTGTGTCAGAGGAAATGCTAAAAATAGATTATCAGAGGCAATACGAAGATAGTGGAAAATAAAATAAACATAATTAATTTTGGAATATGTTGGAAAACTAATTTTTTAATTTTAACTAATTTATGAACGAGATGATGTTAAGTTTAAGATTAACTGTAATGAGTAATTTTTAAGGGGACTATATCGACAATTTGAACACCAAGGAATATTTGGCTAACGGCTAAGTGCTTATTCCCAGTAGAGATTTGCTTAACTAGTTTGGACAACTGCATAAATTTATTTTTCAAAGATGGTCAAATTTTTTGTTGAGCATAAACGGCTACATCGAAGATAAATGAAATTTAAACTTGGATTTATAACAAGTAATGTTACAATACTATATCTTACACTTAACACATTATCTACTTTCTGAGATACTCACAACTAATTTCTCTACTACTATATTACTCTTATACAAGACTCGTTCTATTACAATACACAGATTACCTAACACGTACAAGACTCTTGCTTAGGATGCATGAGATGTTGATGGACACTCTTATTTATACCGTGAGATGGAAACTTGTGAAAAAAGAAAAAAGAAATCTAGAGTAGAAATTTCTAAAATTCTCCAAAGTAACAGAAAAAATAGTAACTTCTATACTATGAAATCTCTAAAGATTTGACATATTGGATTGTGTTCGTAATTAACTTAAGTAATTTATCTTGTTGGGCTAGAGTTTGAGTTTGCGTTTGGGTTTTGGATTTGAGCTTATATTTAGGATGGTGTTAACACATTGTGCAACATGCACTACTTTAAATACTCATTTACACAAGGCATATTCCATGTAAAATTTGTCGTTAGTGCCTGAGATCCACTCAGACAAGTAAGAAAATAAGAACATGAATTAGACGTGAAAGATAGAAAAAATAATCAAATGTGATAATTTGAATAGGATTAGTTTTTTTAAATAATAATAATAATCATTCTTGTGGAACCGTCCCGAAATACAAAGTTGTAACTGTAATTAACTCAGTGAATTAACTCAGTGAATCAACTCAGTGAATCAACTCTGGCTTTACGTCTCTGGAATTAACTCAGTGAATCAACTCTGGCTTTACGTCTCTGTAATTAACTCAGTGAATCAACTCTGGCTTTACGTCTCTGGAATCGAAGGAAATTCCCAAGAGCTCTATCTTGTGTTTGCTTCCTCTTATGGTTGTTCAATTAACAAAAATGTTTGTATTTTCATAAGAATTTGAAGAAATATGATTCTTTTATCTTTCCTGGAACTTTCAGTAGATTCTTGTTTTTGTAGTTCTAAGTAACATGTTTAATTAGGAACCTATTTTCAACAAGTGATAGAATTAATTCAGATTATCAAGATGGAAGGTAAACCGCAACCCACGTATCACATACTGTGTTTAGGGGTGAGATTCAAAACTTCATCCCAGCAGGCCATCCCCACTCAACTAGTCTTTGGACCAACTACGATCAATATTCATCTTGTGTATTTAACTACCAATTTTTGATGAAAGGTACGTAACTGTAAATACGCTGCAACAATATACAATAGACAAAAATTGAATCGTCAGTCATCAACAACACCCCAACGTCTCAAAGGAAAATTTTGACGTTGGCAAGCTAAGGAAGAGTCGGATGTAATGATGTATCATATCATATTTTGTCTGAAAAAGTTTATTTTATTCATGATATATAGATCCAACTTAAAATAAAGCATTACAACACAAAAGAGAAATATCATAGAAACGCATCCATATTTACCCCATACATTATACCAGCAGATCCTAACCCTCTGGTCATATATATATCATGCATGACCTAGTCGGCATGCTTGGCCGCATCGGTCAACTCCTTAGCCACCTCGGCCCAGGCCTCTGCTGCCTTGCTCAACGCATTCTCCGCATTGTTTTTATACGACGGCCAATTGTAATTATTGCACACGTTATATGCCTTGCGCCAGACCCTAGCCTCCTCTTCTCTCGCCTTTGCCGCCTCGATCCTCGCCTTAGCCGCTTCAGCTCTCGTTGGTGGCACCCTTAACATTCTCCCTTTCGTTCTTTCCTAACACACACACACACACACCCCCACCCCCACCCCCACCCCCACCCCATATATATATGTGTGTGTATGCTGGGCTTATGTGTGTATCAAAAATAAATTCTTACTAAATTGCAACTTCTTCTCGGAATTATACTAATTATGTTTCGTCCACTAGCTAGCTCCAATCATTTTCTTGATATTCGCATATGAAATGGTTATGATCCATTCAAATGTTGTTTTGGTTAATTTAGGTTTATTAGGAATAAAGGTGTAAGTAGGTCCAGTACTTAACAACACTATATTTTAATTACATTATATTATATAATTTAAACCCGCGATATGAACATCAACACCGATACAATGAAACTCTTGTTGACAAATTAAGAATCCATATAGATTTTATTTGAGATTTGAATATTTCTTTTAGTTGGTTCATCAAACCGACATTTGTATTAAATTATCTGACTAAGCTGTCATTTTTCGAAAGTTTGGTTTATTTATATTATTGAAATTAGCTCACTCACACAAACGAGAGTATAATTCGATTCCAATTTTTTTATTCGAACCTGAAAATCATGTCAACTTTTGATTTGAGGTTTCTTGTTTGTCTGGTATTTTAATCGAGCAAGCTTTTACTTGAGTTGCCCCACCAAACTCAATTATTTCTAAAAAGCTAGATAAGGTTCCATTAAATTTGACGGGCACTAGTTCTAGTGGTGTGAATAGAATCTGTCCTTCGAACAAAAAATAATAAGTGGCTGTGGCACCAATAGTATACCTAAATTTTCAATAAGAATCGAATTTTGTGCATCTTGTTATCGGCATTCTTTTTTTTATCGATGAACAGATAAATAATAACAACAAGGGAGAAGAATTAAAGAGTCGAAGTAGGAAAATCAAATGTTATATAAGGTCGATCACTTTATGGGTTCTTTTGAATGTCAAAATTTTAATATATTTTTAATTTTATTCCTAAAATTCCCTTACTCTCGTCCCCACAATCTCATATCCCAAACAAAATCACAAAATAATCCACATTTTCACACTAAATCTCAAACACTCCAACCCGCCGACGACCACCGTTCTGGCTCGTTTCGACCGAACGACTCAGCTCGATTGTTGAAAACAAGGTAGCTCCTTTAATGAAAATGACTCAACTCGTTGTTGTGTCTCACACGGGAAAACGACTAGGCCCGTTTGGTGGAAAAAACAACTCAACTCGCTTTTTAATAGTTCCCTCAAATCAGCATTCTTCCATTGTTGCGTCCCGAGTGGGACTAATGCGTCTTCTACGCCCTGTATGAGCACATTAGATTCTTAATTTGGAAATATATTAAATATAATATTTTTTCTCTTGAAATAATCTTTGTAACGAGTCTTGAATCACCTTATTTTGATATCGAATGAGAGAGTTATGCACAAATTATTGAAGATTTGTCGATTCTCCAGTTTCCAAACACAATTTGTCATGAGACACCTTTTTCATCATCTTATTATCGAAATTTGGTAAGTGATAAGAGAAAACAATATGTGTTCATTTCAATTGTCTTTCTAACGGATCTAGAATCATCAAATTCCGAATTTTGATGTGGATGTTATAAATAAAACAAGTGATACGTCGTGCGCAGGACCGTTGTCCCAGCACAAGGCTGGTGTGTCCCGCTTGTTTGGTGGAAGAAGAAAAAACTCAGCTCGTTTGGTGGAAAAATCAGCTTATTTGCGAGAATAACTCAGCTTGTTTGGTGAAAATAAACTAGCTCGTTTGGTGAAAATGACACAACTCGTTTTCTGTTCTCTCAAATCAGCAGTTCTCCGAACCAAATACGAGCCTATAAGATTCATAATTTGGAAATAAGTTAAATATAAAGGTTTTGCTTCTCGAAATACTTATTGTAACTAGTCTTGAACCGCCTTATTCGGATATTAAATGAGAGAGTTATGCAAAAACTATTAAAGATTTGTCGATTGTCCAGTTTTCAAATACGATATGTTGGAGACACGTTTTTCACCATCGTATCATCAAAATTTGGCAAGTCATGGGCAAAACGAATATGTGCTCCTTTCAATTATCTTCCAACGGATCTGGAATCATCATATTCCGTATTTGCATGTGGATGTTATGAATAAACAAGTAGTATGTCACGAGTAGGAGTATAGCGTCCCAATGTGGGACTGATGAGTCCAACACAGGACTGGAGCACCTCAGCTTGTTTGGTGGAAAAAATGGCTCAACTCGTTTGATGGAAAAAAAACCAACTTGTTTGCTAGAATGACCCCGCTCGTTTGGTGATCTCCCAAATCACCAGTCTTCCATGCCCTTTATGACCATTAGGTTCCTAATTTCTAAATATATTAAATTTTTCTTCCCAAAATGTTCTTTCTAACGTGTCTTGAATCGCCTTATTTGGATATCGAATGAGAGAGTTATGTAAAAATTATTGAAGACTTGTCGATTGTCCAATTTCCAAATACGATTTGTTGTGAGGCACATTTTCCACTCTAATATCATCGAAATTTGGCAAGTCATGCGGAAAAAAAGTGCTCCTTTCAATTGTCTTTCCAACTGATTTAAAATCATCAAATTCATTATTTCTATGTAGATGTTGTGAATAAAACAAGTGGTACACCACGCGCATGACTATAGCATCCTAGCGTGGGACTAATGCGTCCTAGCGCAAGACTGGAGCGTCACAGCTTGTTTGGTGTAAAAAAACTACCCAACTTGCAGGGTGGGAAAAAACTCAACTTGTTTGCCAGGACAACCCGAATTGTTTGGTGAAAATGATTCAGCTTGTTTTATGTTCTCTCAAATCAACAGTGTCCCGGACCCATTATGAGCCCATTAGGTTCCTAATTTGAAAAAAAGGTTTTGCTTCTCGAAATATTTTTGTAACGAGTCTTGAATCGTCTTATCTGGATATCGAATGAGAGAGTTGTGCAATAACTATTGAAGATATGTCGATTGTCCAGTTTCCAAATACGATATATCTTGAAACACATTTCTAACCATCGTATCACCAAAATTTGGCAAATCATAAGAAACAAATATGTACTCTTTTCAATTGTCTTTCCAATGGATCTCGAATCATCAAATTTCGTATTTGGATGTGTCCGTTATGAATAAAACAAGTGTTATGTCGTTCAGGACTATTGAGCTCCCAGTAAGAGACAGTTGTGTCCCGAGTAGGACACTTGCATCCCTAGTGGGACTGGTGCGTCTTCCACATCATTTATGAACTCATTACATTCCTAATTTGGAAATATCTAAAATATGAAAGTTTTGCCTCTCAAAATCGTTCTTGTAATGAGTCTTGGATTGCTTTATTTGGATATTGGATGAGAGAGTTATGCAAACATTATTAATGATCTGTCGATTGATAAGTTAACAAATACGGTCTATCTTGACACACTTTTACACCCTCGTACCATCAAAAAGCAAGTCGTAAGAGAAACAAATATGTTCTCCTTTCTAATGTCTTTATAACAAATCTATATTCATCAAATTCCGTATTTTGATGGGGATGTTATGAATAAAATGACCCAACTTGTTTGGAAAAAATGACCAAGTTCGTTTGGAGAAAATGACCCAACTTGTTTTCTGTTCTCTCAAATCAACAATATTCCACACCCTT
This sequence comes from Triglochin maritima, assembly GCA_963682175.1. Classification (NCBI taxonomy): domain Eukaryota; kingdom Viridiplantae; phylum Streptophyta; class Magnoliopsida; order Alismatales; family Juncaginaceae; genus Triglochin; species Triglochin maritima. Next base: position 34,406,763 of record OY821786.1, read on the forward strand.
TATGAGTTCAGTGGGTTCCTAATATGGAAATATATCAAATATAAAAGTTGTGGTTCTCCAAATATTCTTTGTAACGAGTATGGAATCGGGTTATTTGTATATTGAATGAGAGTGTTATGCACAAATTATGGAATATCTGTCAATTTTCCAGTTTCCAAATACGATTTATCTTCAAACACGTTTTTCACCATCGTATCATCAAAAATTGGCAAGTCATGACCGAAACGAATATGTGCTCATTTCGTTGCCTTTCCAATGGTTCTGGAATAATCAAATTCCATATATATGTTGATATTATGTATAAAACAAGTGCTACGTTGCGCGCCGGACTGTTGAGTCCCGAGTGGGATACTTGCGTTCCGAGCGGGACACACTTGCATCCCGAGTGGGATTAGTGCTTCTTCCACGACATTTATACCCCCATTAGTCTCCTAATTTGGAAATATATAAAATATAAAAGTTTTGCTTCTCGAAAGCCTCTTTGAAATGAGTCTTTTATCACTTTATTTGAATATCGGAAGAGAGAGTTATGCACACATTTTTGATGATCTATCGATTGTCAAGTTAACAAATACGATATGTCTTGACACACTTTTTTACTCTCGTATCATTAGAATTTGGCAAGTTATAAGAGAAATGAATATGTTCTGCCTGCAAATGTCTTTCCAGCTGATCTAGAATCATCAAAGTTTGTATTTGAATATGGATGTTATGAACAAAACGACCCAACTCGTTTGGAAAAAAATACTCAACTTGTTTTCTATTCTCTCAAATCAACAGTCTTCCACACCATTTATGAACTCATTTGGTTTCTAATATGGAAAATTGTAAAATATCAAAGTTTTGCTTCTCAAAATTTTCTTTGTAACGTGTCTTGAATCGCCTTATTTGGATATCATAGAAGAGAATTATGTAGAAATTATTGAAGATTTGTCGATTGTCCAGTTTCTAAATACAATTTGTCCAGAGACATGTTTTTCAGTCTCGTATCTTCAGAATTTGGCAAGTCATGAGAAAAACGAATGTGTGCTCCTTTTAATTGTTTTTCCAACGGATATTGAATCATCAAATTCTCTATTTGGATATGGATGTTAAGAATAAGATAAGTAGTATGTCGCGTAGGACTATTGCATCCCAACTTGTTTGATAGGAAAAACGACCCAGCTCGTTTAGTGAAAACCCAGCTCATTCGGCTCGTTTGTTGAAAATAAGGTAACTCATTTGGTAGAACAACCCAACTTGTTTGGTTATTGTTACAACTTGTATCTTGATTCAATGTGTCCATGTTACAAGTTGGTTTGTCATGTATCAATGTTCAGGTGCGTACAAGTTAACATGTGACGAGTTGGTTTATGATATTTTAAACTCGTTGTTTTGATTGAATTTGAATCTATGAACGATGTCATAAAGTTGTTTCAAAATATATGATTTTTCGTAACAACGCAAATAATTCAGAAATGGAACATAAAAGGTTCACTTAAGAAATTAAATTGTACACATATTAATGTTCTAACACTCAAAAATAATCATCAGTAATTGTATATGTTGTTAATTAAGTTATCAATTGTTTGTCGATTCTCTAGTTTCCAAATACGATTTTTAAGACACTTTTTTCACCCTCTTATCATCGGAATTTGGCAAGTCATCAGAGAAACGAATATGGTCTCCATTCAATTTTCCTTCCAACGAATCTGGAATCATCAAATTTCGTATTTGGATGTAGATGTTATTGAAAGGAATGTGTTCTAAAAGTTTTACTTTTATATGTCAATTATTATGAATTGGATGTGCAAACATTTTGTTCATTGATTATGGTATTCGTCTTTTGGAAGTGTTAAGGAAGAGACGTTTAGTCCTTAACCGTAGAGCTCTAAAAGATAATAGTTTACATAAATCAAAAGTTATTCGCAATCATGGTAATTAACATAGAGCATTAATCACCGAGATAAGATTGTCGTATTGGTCATCGATTGTTGTAGCTCTACAAATAATTGACGACACGAGTATATAAAAGAGGAAAATGTTACTTTTATATATTGAATAGACCTAACAAGTAAAACATTATGAAATTGTGTTTCGTGTCATTAATGTTTTACTGTGTCTTGGATCCTAAGATATGAGACTTATATCTTTTCACTCAAGAAGTGCTTAATTTGATTATTGTCAAAAATTATCAATGAGTATAGTGATAAAGGCAATAGTTGGTTGAACATGACTTGCGTTGTAAAAGATAGCTTGTCAAACGATTATCGTTGCCCCTCTTAATTAAGTGATGATATTAGTGGGCCCCTTGATAAAGCAAAATTATAATGTGCACAGTGTAACTTGAGTTAAGTTACATAGTTATAATTAGCTTAGAGAAATCAAGAAATGAATATAATACAAAGGTGACACATTTCTACTTTGTATATATTCTTAATATCACGAGGCAATGGACGGACACAAGTGGTGCACTTACATCACTAAATGGATTGTGTTTAGTTCGAGTGGAACAAAGACATCTATGCTAATTGGGTAACTATAATGTGTAGCTAGATACCGCTTATAGTTTGAGATATTAAGTGTTTAATATCGTTGTCGATTTAACTTAGATCATCATATAGGTCACACCACAAAATTGGGAAACAAGAAGCTTGATTTTGAGTTCATATGATGCGTCGGGTTTCATGTGAAAAAAGGACACATGTGGTGAACGAATAAAATCAATATGTCATGAGAATTGACATAATTAGAATCATAATAAATTTATATATGGTGTGTATATTATGGGGTGTAATAATTTAATATTACATAAGATAATATATTACATAAGATATGAATTTGCTAAAAAAACCAAAAGATCAAATTTTAGCTGAAATAAATCTAAAATTTGACAAAGTCAAAATCGGGGTCAAACACGGTAAACCGTTTAGGGTTCAGTCGACCGAGGTGTCTTCGGAACGGTCAACCGAACGGGAAACGGGTAAACACAATTGGTTGACCGAAATTGTTTGGAGTGCTTGGACAATTGGGTTCGTTCAACCGAGCGTGAACGGTCAACCGAGAGAAAATATCCATGAGCTATCTTGGGATATTTTTGGTAGACCGAAGGTGACACGGTCGTCCGATGAATATTCGTCAGGAGAAATTTTGGTGGGTCAACGGTCGGCCGGAGCAAGACGCGGATCGTCCGAATTTTTCTAGAGAATTTTTCTCATGCATATCCGGTCGACCATCTAGCTCACGGTCCACCGAACATGTGTAAAAACCGAATGGTTCAGTTAACCGAGAAGAATTCTCGGTCAACCGAAAAGCACGATTTTTGCCTGAATTATTAAGAGAATAATTAGAGCATGGGTTAGATTAATTCCAGATTTAATCAAACGTTTTTTTAGGATGCTTATGTGGTAATTTGAGATTAATTTTAGTAGAGAATAAGCATGAGATCATGACTAAAGAATAGTTCTTGATAAGGATGTTTTTGGAGCTTATAAAAGGACCCCTCATCCTACTTATTTATGTTAATGAAAAAATTCTTTCTCTCATTAATCTCTCCCCTAATCACCACGAAAATCTCTTAATAGTTTTAAGTTTTGGAGATAGAAATCTCAGGAGATTAAAGATGGGTTATTAGCTAGATTCTAAGTCGAATTAGAGATTGATTGACTAGCTCTTTTCTCTCTAATCTTGTTTTGAGTTTGATGAACACTTGGAGGCGAATTGGCGGGCGATTCGACAAGCAACGGAACTCCGGATCTTCTGAAAGGTTTTAGAGAACCTTTGGGTATGATCCTCTATTCTTTGTTTATTTTAATATGTATAGGAATGCATGATATTAGAATAAACAAATACATGTACGTAAAATCAATGAAAATATGAAATCGATCTTGTATGTTTGTATTAAATTTTTTAAAATATATACATACATATGGACACGAAATCCTATAGTTATGAATCAAGCAAGTGGTACACCTCGCGCAGAACTGTTGCACCTCGCGCAGAACTGTTGCATCTTGAGTAGGACACTTGTGTCCCGAGTCAGAAACACTTGCGTGCCGAGCAGGACACTTGTGTCCCGAGCGGAAGAAACTTGGGTCCCAAGCGAGACACACTTGCATCCCAAGCAGGATACTTGCGTCCCGAGTGGGACTGGTACATCTTTCATGCCATTTATGAGCTCATTAGGTACCTAATTTGGAAATATGTAAAATATGAAAGTTTTGATTCTCTAAATCTTATTTGTAACGAGTCTTGAATCACCTTATTTGGATATCGATGAGAGAGGTGTGTACAAATTATTGAATATCTGTCGATTGTAAGATTAACAAATACGGTATGTCTTGACACACGTTTTTCACCCTCGTATCATTGGAATTTGGCAAGTTGTAAGAAACAAATATGTTCTTCTTTCAAATGTCTTTCCAACGGATCTAGAATCATCAAATTCCATATTTGGAAATGAATGATATGAATAAAATGACTCAGCTCGTTTGGTCGAACGACCCAGTGATCGTTTGGAAATGAGACTTTTTTACCCTCATATCATCGAATTTAGCAAGTCCTGAGACAAACGAATATGTGTTCTTTTCAATTGTTTTTCCAATGGATCTGGAATTATCAAATTCTATATTTGGGTGTGCATGTTATGAATAAAACAACTCATCTCGTTCGCTGAAAATGACCCAGGTTGTTTGGTTGAAAACGACCTAGGTCGTTAGGCTCATTTGTTGAAAATAAGTCGACTCATTGGTTCCTTTTGTGTTAAAACTGAAAAAGAGACCAAAATAAAACTTACATGAAGAAATTGATCTTAATAGTCCAATGTATTGTGTATGATGGTTGGAGTGAGGTTATATGATTTAAGGGGGAAATAAGTTTGGAGAGAGAGTTAGGAGAAATATAGATGTTGGGAAGAAAAATGGTATGATTTGTAATTAAGACAAAAATAATAATGGTAAATGTGACATTTGGTACTCTTTTTAAGACCAGAAAAAAATCAATGACCCTTAAATAAATAAACCCTCAATCAATGACCTTATAATATACTTTCGGCAACAAGAAAGTTATATGTTATATAGTTGGGCTTAATATTATAAGTTGATCCCTTAGACCATCACTAACCATGACTTGGACGACCCGGTCATCAGCTCCCTCTCTCTTCAAAATCTATTTTCTCTCTCTTCCACGTCAGTTTTCTCTTTCCTCAACCCACATTCTTCTCTTTCTTACACTATTCACCTCTTAACCACAACCCAACACAACCTACATCTCTCCTCTACATCATTTCGGGGTCCATCTTGGTAAAAATTTAAAAAAAATTCTAAAAAATCAAAACAATTATAAAACGAATTTTCAAAAAAAATTATAAAAAAACTCAAACAAAAAAATTAAAAAATCAAAACAAAAATCAAAACAAAAAAAAATCAAAATTTTTTTATATTTAATGACCGGGTCGACGACCCGGGCGTTTCAACGCCTGGGTCATCGAGCCAGTCACAGATGACCAGGTCATCTCCCCCGTTAAGGGGGAGATGACCCGGTCATCCTGGGATGACCGGGCGTGGGGGGGATTTTCTCCCGTTAAGGAATGCTCTTGGTGCTTTGTTGTTTAAAAAATAATTATGGTTTTCTTAGATAGAAAAAAGGGTATGGTGCCATCACCACGGGTTCTCAAACGCCCCGATGGGACGACCAACAGACGAAATAGGGTCTCAGGGGTTGCTATTTATTATTATGATTAAATTTCATCCAGACCTTTAACATTCTGGTTATTTCTATTAGCCACCAATGGGTTTGATCAAGGTGTAATTATTGTTTGTCTCTCGAGTTATGTTTTAATTTGATTGTGCTCCTCTCCATCTTGTATTTTAAAATGTGATAATGATCATTTTTGCTTTTGTTTTAATATACTTTGCCTCCTTGTCCTTAAGAATGAATTGGTTTTCTATACATTTGCCGTTATTTTTTTAATATTTGTCAAGTTTACTCTTAATTCCAATTTTATGTTAATGTTCAGATCAAATCTGATGTCAGATTTGATACAAATTTGGATTGAATTGGTACTAAATCCAACTCAAATTCGAACCAATATTGATATTTAATTTGATCAGAACTTATAATTATGATTAAAAGTCATGATTGTGTCTTGACGATTTTCAATGCATCAATGATGATATTTTTGCAAATATTTTTTGTAGGAATAGTAATTTCGTGATTGTAAGAAAATTTGTTTTCGGTTTCGACATGGGTGCGGGCCACATAAACCCAATCGTCGTGTTTGACCGGGGCCTAATATACGACAGTGACACTATTGACTACCTTAACTTCTTGTGCACCCTAAACTACACCACCACCCAAATCTCCCAACTAATCCCACCCCAATCAAACACAACCATAACATGTCCCAAACACCCAATCCCAACCCACCATAAACTACCCTGCAATTGTTGTCCCAAATCTCAAATCCACCGCCAAGATCACTAGGACATTGACCAATGTGGGAGCCCAAAAAGAAGGGGTGTACCACGTGACCCACATTGTGAGTCCAAATAGGGTAATGGTCGTGATTAGACCCATGGTATTGGTGTTTGGGTGTGGTGTAGAGAAACTGACCTTTGAGGTGTGGTTGACCCCAACCAAGTGGTCAAGTGAGAGGTTTGACTTTGGGGAGTTGATTTGGAGTGATGGGAGGCATAGGGTTAGGAGCCCTACTGTTGTGGGTGTTAGTAATAATGACGGTTGGGGAGGGGTAGTTAGGTCATTTTAGGGTTGACTTTGATAGTTGACTTTTGACTTTCTTGGTGGATTAACTGGTCAATTGGAAGGTGTATGTTCTTGTAGGAATTCTAGTTTAATTGTACATATATATTTTCGAAATTTTTATGCACAATAAGGATCAATTTACAATTTTCTATGATTTATTTCATGCATGCATCAATTTGTTTCAATATCTAGTTTCAAAACTTTATTAAAACAAATATGGGCTCCGAAATTTATACCTAGAAGTTCTCTAAAACTTCTTGAAGATTCGGAGACGTTAGGGATGCTTCTCGCCGCGCCGGATGCCTCCGAGTATTCACCAAACTCTAAACAAGATCGGAGAGAGGGAAGCTAATCTCTCAATCTCCGATAGGGTTTAGAATCTAATTACTAACCCCTCTTTAATTCCCATGAGAAGATGATCTCTTAAGAACTAAAACTAAACTTAAGAATTAAGGAATTTTCGTGGAGAATTATGGAGAGAATTTTGCACAAGAAAATAATGAATGAATTAATGAGGTAATGAGATAAACTTGTATTTATAAGTTCTCTCCAAATTACCTATTCATGTGCAACCCCTTGCCCATGATTTCATGCAAAATTCCATCTAACCATCCATTATTTATTAATAAATAATCTTAGCCACGAATTAAATCAATTATGGACCAATTCCATGTATGATCTAATTAATTCTTAAATTAATTCTGCATAAAACCGTCTGACCGGTCGACCGTTTGCGAGGTCCGATCGACCGTTTAGACCGAGTTTCGGTCGACCGATCGATATTCTCGGTCGACCGTTCGTAACAAAAAAATTCATCGCAATGTTTGGTCGACCGACCAAGAATACTCGATCGACCGAAAACGAACAGACGAAATTCTCGTTACGATCGATACACATCCGGTCGATCGTGCAATATTGCGGTCGACCGCGCAACATTCGGTCGACCGTTTATGGTTTAGCGGTCGACCGTTTTTGCACAGTGCATGCAGACTTGTCAAATTTCGGTTTAACCCCTACAAAATTTGACATTTCGGGATTAGTAGTAAATTCATAACTTATGTAACATATTATCCTATGTAATGATTAATCATTACACCCCATAATATTTACATCACATATGAATTTAATTTAGATTCTAATTATGTTATTAACCACAACATAATTTTGATTTTGCTTGTTCACCCCATGTGTCATATTTTCCACATGAAACCCGACACATCCTATGAACTCAAAATCTCCATTTCTTGTTTCCCAGTTTTGTGGTGTGACCTATGGGAGGATCTAGACTAAGTTGGCAGTGATATTAAGAGCTTAATATCACAAGCTATAAGCGGCATCTAGCTACACATTATAGCTCCCAATTAGTTAGATGTCTTAATTCCACTCGAACCAAAACCCGATCCAATTAGTGATGGAGTGCACCACTTGTGTCCGTCCCTTGCCTCATGACACTAAGAATACACACAAAGTAGTATTGTGTCATCTTTGAATTAGTATTCATTTCTTGATCTCTTTAAGCTAGTTATAAATATGTGACTTAACTCAAATCACATTGTGCACATTATAACTTTGCTTTATCAAGGGGCCCACTAATATCATCACTCAATTAAGAGGGGCAATGATAATCTTTTGACTAACTATCTTCTCCAACAAAAGTTGTACTTAACCAATCAATGCCTTTACACTACACTTATCGATAGTTCAAGACACTAATCTAATTAAGTATTCCTTAAGTGATCAGATATAAGTCTCATATCAAAGAACCAAGGACACAGTAAAATATTAATGACACAGAAACACATTTCTATAATATTTTACTTATTAGGTCAATTCAGTAAACAAAAGTAATATTTTCCTCTTTTGTGTACTCGTGTTGTCACTCACTTGTAGAGCTACAATGATCTATGACCAACACGACAATCTTAACTCGGTAATTAATGTCCCATGTTAATTACCATGATTGCGAATATCTTTTGTTTTATGTAAACCAATATCTTTTAGAGCTCTACGGTTAAGGACCAAGAGCATCTTCCTTAACACTTCTAAAAGACGAATAACATAAACAAGGAACAAAATGATTTCTCATTCAATTCATAATAATTGACATTTAAAAGTAAAACTTTTAGAACACATTCCCTTCAATCTCCCACTTGTTTTTAAAGTTTTCTTTCACATACATACTCAATGTATAAAACAATAATAACTAGGGTAAACCCCATTACATATCAATCATCAAGCCAATCTACATGGTTCCTCAATCCCATGGACTCGAAATGCATTTCGCCCTTGGCTTGGGATAAGGGTTTTGTGAATGGATCAGCTGTGTTGCTGTTGGTTGTAGTGGTTTGCTTCCAGCTACGCCAACTCACAGCTCCACCATTCAGAAGAAAGACGTATCCTGATTGCGACCTTCTATCGTCTGGATCACTCATGAAACTCGCATCCGAGTACCCTTCGGCTATCAACTCCCTTTGTCCTCCATAAACAAGAATCTTATCCTTAGTCCGATTAAGGTACTTCAGGATATTCTTGACCGCAGTCCAATGCTCAGGACCTGCGTTGGATTGGTGACGACTTGTCACGCTTAGAGCATACGAGACATCGGGTCTTGTGCAAGTCATCGCGTACATGATCGACCCAATTGCCGAAGAATAAGGGACATCCTTCATGTACTCTAAGTCCTTACGTGATTGCGCACGTTGAGACTTCTTGAGTTGCACACCCATACTCATTGGCACACTGCCCTTTTTAGAGTTGTTCATCTTGAACATTTCCAAGACCTTGTCAATGTATGCACGTTGACTGAGGCCAATGAGTCTACGTGATCTATCTCGATATATCTTGATTCCCAAGATGTATTGAACCTCACCCATATCTTTCATTGAAAATGCAGATTTCAATGAACTTCTCGTTTGCTCAAGCAAAGGAATATGATTGCCCATAAGCAATATGTCATCGACATATAATATTAGGAATACTACATGGCTCCCACTAACCTTCTTGTATACACAAGGTTCTTCCTTACTTTGAATGAAGTGAAGCTTCTTCACTTCCTCGTGAAAGCGTTTGTTCCAACTCCTTGATGCTTGCTTCAATCCATAAATGGATCTTTGAAGCTTGCATACCTTCTCGCTATTCTTGGATCTTCAAAACCTTGAGGTTGTACCATGTACACATCCTCCTCCAAGTTCCCATTGAGGAACGCCGTTTTGACATCCATTTGCCATATTTCATAATCATGAAATGCGGCAATAGCGAGCATAATCCGAATAGACTTGAACATGGCAACCGGTGAAAAAGTTTCATCATAGTCAATTCCTTGAACTTGAGTGAAACCCTTCGCAACAAGCCTCGCTTTGTAGGTTGTCAAGTTCCCATCCATGTCCATCTTCCTCTTAAAATCCCACTTATTTTGAATGTCCTTTTTACCTTGAGGAAGGTCAACCAAGTTCCACACTTGATTATCATACATGGATTCTATTTCGGATTCCATGGCATTAAGCCATAGTTTGGAGTTTTCCCTTTCCATTGCTTCTTGGAAGGTCAAGGGATCATTTGTGTCTAGTACCATGATTTCATGAAGTCCCAAATACATATCAGGTTTCTTCCTTTCCATTGTCGACCTTCTTAGTTCTTTTGGTTGTTCTCGTGTCTCTCAAACTTCTTCCACAATTTCTTGAGGAGTGGGTTCACGTTCAACTCTTGAACGTACACTAGGTGGGGATGATTAAGATTCTCTCACAATTTCTTGCGAGGGTCTCTCACTCACGCTCCCACTAACCAAAGGAATCTCGGTTGGGCCTTCATGATCTTGAATGTCATCATTCAGGTCATGGTCTTGTAGAGCGTCTTGAGTTTCCTCAAGCACAACCCTACTCCCACTACTTTTTACCCTTTCTAGAAATTCCTTTTCCAGAAACGTGGCATCCCTCTCTACAATCTCTCGATTGGAGGTGATATGCCAAAAGTAGTATCCTCTTGTCTCACGAGGATAACCTATAAAGAAGCACTTATCCGCTTTTGGTTGAAGTTTGGTCGACATCAATTTTCTTGACGTAAGCCTCACAACCCCAAATCTTGAGAAAACTCAGCTTAGGTGTTTTACCACTCCATAGCTCATAAGGAGTTTTCTCCACAGATTTGGATGGAACATTATTTAGTATGTAAGCCGCAGTTTGTAGTGCATAACTCCAAAAGTAAAGAGGTAATTCCACATGACTCATCATTGACCGAACCATGTCGAGCAATGTCTTATTCCTCCTTTCGGATACCCCGTTCCACTGAGGTGTACCGGGAGGGGTGAGTTGAGGTACAATACCAAACTCCTTTAGGTATGAGTCAAATTCGGTACTTAAGTACTCACCTCCACGATCTGTTCGTAGAGACTTGATTTTCTTGTCGAGTTGGTTCTCTACTTCATTCTTGAATTCTTTGAACTTGTCAAAGGACTCACTTTTGTTTCTCATTAGATAAACATAGACATAACGACTATAATCATCCGTGAACGTAATGAAGTACCTGAAACCATCTCGTGCACTAGTACTCATTGGACCACATACATTGGAATGTATCAAATCCAATAAGCCACTCGCCCTTTGACCTTTCTTCTTGAAAGGCTTTTTGGTCATTTTTCCCATTATACATGGTTGGCACGTCTCCAATGATTTAAAATCAAGTAGACCAAGAAGGTTAGCTTCATGCAATTTCTTGATGCGCTATTCATTTATGTGACCAAGACAATAGTGCCACAAGAGAGTATCATTCTCGTGAGTGGTCTTAAATCTTTTGTTATTGATATTAAAGATTTGTTTATTATTCAATTCAAGCAAATAGAGATTATTCCTTATGAATGCATTTGCATAGAAAACACCATTCTTCGATATAGACAAGCAAGAATTTGAAATATTTATATTAAAATTATCCATATCTAAACATGATACAGAAATAATGTTCTTGCTAATCGAAGGTACATAATAAACATTCTTTAGACATAAATTTAAACCACTACATAATTGAAGCATCACAGAACCTTGTGCAACCGCAGACACGTTCGCACCATTTCCGACCTTCAATTCTACCTCGTTCCTTACGAGTTCCTTCCTATCCATGAGTAGCTGCACATTAGAAACTATGTGAGCACAAGATCCGGTATCAATTACCCAATCCTAGACAGAGGTGGCTAAATTTATTTCAATAACAAATATACCTTTGGCCTTTTTGGGGCGCCGACGTTCAATCACTCCGTTGTCAAGGTCTTCCTTGTACTTGGGGCAATTTGGCCGGATGTGTCCTTTTTCACCACAGTGAAAGCACTCCGTATTGGGAGTTGGAGATTTCTGAGATTTCCCCCTTGAGTAACTCGCACGAGCACCTCCTACTCCCTTGCTCTTGATTGAACCACTTTTGGTAGATTTGTCATTTCCTTTACCAATCTTTTGGCTCCTCCCATGGACGGCAAGGACTAGCTTGTCCCTACCCTTGCCCATGTCAACTTCAGCAGTTTTGCGAGCGTTGTGCAGCTCCTCAAGACTCACCCCTTTTTCACGCACGTGGTAGTGCATCACAAGGTCCTTAAAGGACGGGGCTAGAGAGTCAAGAATCATATCTTCAGCAATGTCCTCGGGCATTGGTGAAGAGAGTTTTGCCAACTTCTCAAGGTACCCTTGCATCGTGAGAAAATGCATGCATACCGATGTTCCCTCCGCCATATGGCACCTTGTGAGTGCGATGGTGGTCTTATAGCGCTCCTTTCGGGCACTATCCATGAACATCTTAGATAAAGCCTCCATGGTCTTCTTGGGTTTTGAATCCAAGTATTTCGCTTGAAGCGAGTCACCCATGGATGCTAGCATAAGACCGTCAACTTGGTTCTCTTGGTCTTCCCACTTGGCTTTAGCCTCTTTCTCTTCATCGGTTAATCTCTCATTCCATTTTGGGATTGGACCTTCCAAAATGTGAGATAGTTTCTCAAACTTTAACACGATGTTGAGTTTGAGTTGCCAACTAATGAAGTTTGAGTCATCATTTGCTAAAGGGTGTTTTTCTATCATGGATCGTACGATAGGTTGGATGTTCGACATTTTTCTACAAAATAAATCATACAGGTTTTAATGCCAATTTTATGTTTTAATACACATGCATATATATATCGAATATAAATGTAAATACCGCAAATTAAAATTTTGCCCGTAAATGCAGTAATTCAAGATCCTATTAATTGTAATATAGACTAGCTAAGGGCTATCGAATACATTACAATATCAAGGTAAGAAAACATTTCTAATCACAGCCTTTTTGAATTTTAGCAACATTTAGCATCTTCAAACTCTTGTGACTCTTGTCCTTTTAATTATGAGGGAATACGACATATCCTCGTAAGAAAAACTTTTTTCCCAAAACCGAGTGAGAGCTCTAGGTAATGTTAAGAAAACTTATTTTCATTTGATACGAGATACGTTTATCCATTGTATTCACAACTAAACATACTTGGGGCTCACTAGGGTGAAACACACCTCATATATTTAATTGTGGCACTGTTAGATTTCGTGCCCTATTATATGTATATATTTTTCGAAATTTTATAAACATATAGGATCGAAACATTCATATTTTCTTCGATTTTCATATAGACATGCATGTGTTTGTCCTAATTATTTAACATGCATTAGAACAAACAAACAATTGCAAAGAGGATCATACCTAGAGGTTCTCTAAAACCTCTTGAAAATCCGGAGTCGCGTTGCCGGTCGAATCGCCCGGTGGATTGCCTCCGAGTGTTCACCAAACTCTAAACAATGTTGGAGAGAAAGGAGCTAGCCAATGAATCTCCAAACGGGTTTAGAATCTAGCTTATAACCCCCCTTTTCTTTCCTGAGATTTTACTCTCCAAAAACTCAAATTAACTAATGAATTTCGGATGGATTAATTGGGACGGTTAAAGAGAGAGAGAATTTTGCATAAACTTATTTTTAATGAAGGAAATTAGGCCTATTTATAGGCTCCTTTAATTTCCACATCATGGGCTATGCATTGACCCATTCTTCCATGTTTTTCTCTCTTAAGACCAATTCCCAATATTAAATTTATTAATCCACATCCAAATTTAATCATAATTGACCAAGTCAAAACCATGATCAATAATTCCTTAATTAATTTGTCTTTATCGAATTTTGGATTAATTCCCAACAAAATTCGTTTTTTTTTTGTTTTAGCAAATTTAATTAATTTGCCTTTATCGAATTTTGGATTAATTCCCAACAAAATTCATATTTGGGGTTTTAGCAAATTTAATTAATTAATTTGCCTTATCGAATTTTGGATTAATTCCCAACAAAATTCGATCTTTGGGGTTATAGCCAATTTATATATCTTATGCAATATATCATCATATGTAATATCAAACAATCACACCCCATGATATATTTACATCTCATATATAAATTCATGATTCTAAATATGTCATTTTCATGACATAATGATTTTATCGATTCACCACATGTATACGAAACTCGATACATCATATGAACATAAAATCACCTTCTTGTTTCCCAGTTTTATGGTGTGACCTATGGGAGGATCTAAGCTAAATTGGCAGTGATATTAATAGCTTAACATCACAAACTATAGGCGGTATCTAGCTACACATTATAGTTCCCAATTAGCTAGATGTCTTAATTCAGCTCGAACCAAAACCCGATCCAATTAGTGATGGAGTGCACCACTTGTGTCCGTCCCTTGCCTCATGATATTAAGAATACACACAAAGTAGTATTGTGTCATCTTTGTATTAGTATTCATTTCTTGATCTCTTTAAGCTAGTTATAAATATGTGACTTAACTCAAATCACATTGTGCACATTATAACTTTGCTTTATCAAGGGGCCCATTAATATCATTACTCTATTAAGAGGGGCAACGATAATCTTTTGACTAACTATCTTCTCCAACAAAAGTCATACTTAACCAACCAATGTCTTTACACTACACTTATCGATAGCTCAAGACACTAGTCTAATCAAGCATTTCTTAAGTGATCGGATATAAGTCTCATATCAAAGCACCAAGGACACAGTAAAATATTAATGACACAGAAACACATTTCTATAATATTTACTTATTAGGTCTATTCAGTATACAAAAATAATATTTTCCTCTTTCGTGTACCCGTGTTGTCACTCACTTGTAGAGCTACAATGATCTATGACCAACACGACAATCTTAACTCGGTAATAAATGTCCCATGTTTATTACCATGATTGCGAATATTTTTTGTTTCATGTAAACCAATATTTTTAGAGCTCTACGGTTAAGGACCAAGAGCCTCTTCCTTAACACTTCTAAAAGACGAATAACATAAACAAGGAACAAAATGATTTCTCATTCAATTCATAATAATTGACATTTAAAAGTAAAACTTTTAGAACACATTCCCTTCAGGCACAACAATAGACAACCTTTATATCTCCCACTATTCCAAAAGATGGAGGAAGCTATCTCCCGCTAAGGGCGAGCAGAGTATCCCTCGATCAATGGCTGCTAGTGGATGAAATAAGAAGGAAAACTATTCTTAATTTTTGTTGGACAATTTAACATGTGATTTAGAATTTATGGTTATCATGCATATTATTAATTATACACATCCTAACATTCAACACATTCATCACATGCATAGCAAGATAAAAACAGAAATTAAACATTCACACAATCCACATCGTGTGAGTTTATATGTTCCCTTCGATCCTCGATCCCTGATCTTCGATCCTCGATCGATGCGCTACAGTGGCGACTTCCTCTTGCACCGAAGATGTAGATTTTACAGAAAATATACATGCTCCTCACATTCGATAAAAACCGACTAGTGCAAGTCCTATGTAAAAACCTCTCATATGCAAATGCAACTATCTAAAAGACGAAAAGAGAGAGAATTTTGGCTTTTACATACAAATAAGCCCCTGTATAATAATGATTACATACATTCATAATTGCTGATTTGGAACATATAAACTCACAATTCCTGCAAAGACAACTCGAGCATCCATGCACGCAATATTGCTATAAACTATGCAATCTAGTTTATCAATCATCTAGAATCCCAAACAATTCTTTGAAAAACATTTTTGAAATCCATTAAAAACATTTTTCATCCATCCATAGTTCAAAAATAATTTTGAACCGCTGTCCATCCAATTTCCTAAAAGGAAAGATGAACCGCAGTTTTTTCGGTTTTGTTGATTCTCTTACAAAATAATCGTTTATACTTAAAACGAAATTACTGCAAGTTAGACTTATGTCTAAATCATAATTCTAATAATTACATGAAATGTTTTAAACCACTTAAAACATTTAAAACGAATTATTACAAAGAATTATTTCAACAAAACATTTAAGAACCGAAAAACCGATAAAACGAATTGTTTAAACCCTAGATGGTAAACTAAATTTGTTTACAACCTTAAATCATAAGAAAATTGAACCCTATGCTCTGATACCACTATAGGAATTCTAGTTTAATTGTACATATATATATTCGAAATTTTATGCACAATAAGGATCAATTTACAATTTTCTATGATTTATTTCATGCATGCATCAATTTGTTTCAATATCTAGTTTCAAAACTTTATTAAAACAAATATGGGCTCCGAAATTTATACCTAGAAGTTCTCTAAAACTTCTTGAAGATTCGGAGACATTAGGGATGCTTCTCGCCGCGCCTGATGCCTCCGAGTATTCACCAAACTCTAAACAAGATCGGAGAGAGGGAAGCTAATCTCTCAATCTCCGATAGGGTTTAGAATCTAATTACTAACCCCTCTTTAATTCCCTTGAGAAGATGATCTCTTAAGAACTAAAACTAAACTTAAGAATTAAGGAATTTTCGTGGAGAATTATGGAGAGAATTTTGCACAAGAAAATAATAAATGAATTAATGAGGTAATGAGATAAACTTGTATTTATAAGTTCTCTCCAAATTACCTATTCATGTGCAACCCCTTGCCCGTGATTTCATGCAAAATTCCATCTAACCATCCATTATTTATTAATAAATAATCTTAGCCACGAATTAAATCAATTATGGACCAATTCCATGCATGATCTAATTAATTCTTAAATTAATTCTGCATAAAACCGTCTGACCGGTCGACCGTTTGCGAGGTCCGGTCGACCGTTTAGACCGAGTTTCGGTCGACCGATCGATATTCTCGGTCGACCGATCGATATTCTCGGTCGACCGATCGATATTCTCGGTCGACCGTTCGTAACAAAAAAATCATCGCAATGTTCGGTCGACCGACCGAGAATACTCGATCGACCGAAAACGAACAGACGAAATTCTCGTTACGATCGATACACATCCGGTCGACCGTGCAATATTGCGGTCGACCGCGCAACATTCGGTCGACCATTTATGGTTTAGCGGTCGACCGTTTTTGCACAGTGCATGTAGACTTGTCAAATTTCGGTTTAACCCCTACAAAATTTGACATTTCGGGATTAGTAGTAAATTCATAACTTATGTAACATATTATCCTAATGATTAATCATTACACCCCATAATATTTACATCACATATGAATTTAATTTAGATTCTAATTATGTTATTAACCACAACATAATTTTGATTTTGCTTGTTCACCCCATGTGTCATATTTTCCACATGAAACCCGACACATCCTATGAACTCAAAATCTCCATTTCTTGTTTCCCAGCTTTGTGGTGTGACCTATGGGAGGATCTAGACTAAGTTGGCAGTGATATTAAGAGCTTAATATCACAAGCTATAAGCGGTATCTAGCTACACATTATAGCTCCCAATTAGTTAGATGTCTTAATTCCACTCGAACCAAAACCCGATCCAATTAGTGATGGAGTGCACCACTTGTGTCCGTCCCTTGCCTCATGACACTAAGAATACACACAAAGTAGTATTGTGTCATCTTTGAATTAGTATTCATTTCTTGATCTCTTTAAGCTAGTTATAAATATGTGACTTAACTCAAATCACATTGTGCACATTATAACTTTGCTTTATCAAGGGGCCCACTAATATCATCACTCAATTAAGAGGGGCAATGATAATCTTTTGACTAACTATCTTCTCCAACAAAAGTTGTACTTAACCAATCAATGCCTTTACACTACACTTATCGATAGTTCAAGACACTAATCTAATTAAGTATTCCTTAAGTGATCAGATATAAGTCTCATATCAAAGAACCAAGGACACAGTAAAATATTAATGACACAGAAACACATTTCTATAATATTTTACTTATTAGGTCAATTCAGTAAACAAAAGTAATATTTTCCTCTTTTGCGTACTCGTGTTGTCACTCACTTGTAGAGCTACAATGATCTATGACCAACACGACAATCTTAACTCGGTAATTAATGTCCCATGTTAATTACCATGATTGCGAATATCTTTTGTTTTATGTAAACCAATATCTTTTAGAGCTCTACGGTTAAGGACCAAGAGCATCTTCCTTAACACTTCTAAAAGACGAATAACATAAACAAGGAACAAAATGATTTCTCATTCAATTCATAATAATTGACATTTAAAAGTAAAACTTTTAGAACACATTCTCTTCGGTTCTATCTTTATTGGATTGAGTCAAGACTGATTTATTTCATCTCTAATGCAATTTTTGTTTAGCCAGAAACTCAGAATTAAACTTCTATTATGATATATTTAGTCAACCACTGTTTGTTTTGGTTCAAATGATATAGGTTTTATTTTCATCGTAAAAGAGTTTTGTAAATTTAGTTCCCTTGAAAAGATTTATATTGATAAATATTGAAGTCTAGAGATAAATAATGATGTGTTATAATTTCAAACCGCAACCAATTGTTTCTAACTCCTTTGTAAATCATATCAACTTCCATTTCGGCCCACGTCATAATTAAGCCAGGAAAACATGTTATAAACTAAAATTATTGGAATACCTCAAAGTAACAACACATTCCAATTTACAAAACTATTACTTAAAATAAGTTTGCAATTCCAACTAATTATAACTAATTGTCTGACGTCAAAAATTAGCAAACATTAGAGCACAAAAAATAAAAGTTTATGCACCTAAAAGTTGAAAACAAATTCCAGAAAATTTTAGTTGTGTACATGTTTTAGTATTCTCAATCACCTTTGGATTTGGATTCCACATGTAGACACCCCCTTCTATACTGAAACCGAGAACAAATCTGAAATTTATATACATCTTCTGGAATTTTCATGTAATGTACATGAGTTGCAATGATAACGAATACAACTATTAAGGATTAGATTTCGACGGATTTAAGAACTGTTTAGTTAAGTTCTAAATTGAATTTAAAGTTCTGTCCTAAGGAGCTAGTTTAGATAGATATTGTTGCCATTCTTCTGGCACACCTTTGCGCATCCTGAGTGATCTTACTGCTGCATTTGTCAGAGGTATGGTGAGTTTGTACTCTTTTGGTGCCTGAATGAAAAAGCAATGACAAGAATTTCAATTGGTATCGAGTTGGAAAAAATTGTTACATTCCAGTAGTGAAGATATAAATAGGTGTTGTTGAGAGACCTTCGGGACTTTAATCAACTTCATGTTTGCTTCCTCAAGTGTTTTATGGCCTTTCTTAGAATTGCATCGCGAACAAGCTGCAATCTGAGAGACAATTATGTGAAAACTAATTATCAGAGACCTGGCAATACATTTCAGACAATTGATTTTTGAGTTCAATAGAATACCAAGTTGTCCCATTTCCGTTCCCCACCACGTGACATAGGCAAGATGTGGTCGATTGTGAGATCCTCACGCGAAGAACAATGTCCGTAGAAGAAAAAGTGATTGGTATTGTTTCAACTAATATATATATATATATATATATATATATATATATATATATATATATATAAGTGAATTGTTTGGGTGACATCAAGAAATAAATACATTGGTCATATGTCATCTGAAATCAACTATTTCCACTAATGTCACAGAAAAACTCAAAAACTTGTTTATAATGTCATTAAAAAAATTTCAATGGCATTCCCATAGTCATCCGACGATAGTTTTATTAATATTTAATGGAAAATTTGCAGAATCACCCTAAATAAACTCAGAATTCATAAAATTTATTATATGTGTTGTGAAAATTACAAAAATACTCAAAATTGCAAAAAATATTTATTTTTAAAAATATATATATTATATAAAAACCTATATATTTTTAGAAAATGTATCTTTTATAAAAATTAATTAAATATTTTATAATTTTAAAATATAAAAATTATCAGATTTCATTAGTTTAGTGAGAGACAAAAAAAGATGATAGATGAAAGAATATTTTTTCATTAGTTTCTCTAATTGAGTCAACAATTATTAATAAATAAATTGGTTATTTTGGGGAGGGAAAATTGTGTTTATGTTTTTATTAATTCGGTTGTGGTTGTATACTTCAAAATTAAAAAACAACCAAAAAAATGAAAACCAACCCGAACAAACAAAGAAAACCCAACCCAACCACCCCGGATCTGTCACGGTCGGACAAAAAAATGTGTTTCTGTTTTCCTTTTTTTGTTGCAATTTTTGAGTATTTTTTTGTAATTTGTACAACACATAAGAGGCTACATCGAAGATAAATGAAATTTAAATTTGAATTTATAACAACTAATGTTACAATACTACATCTTACACTTACACATTATCTACTTGTTGAGATACTCACAACTAATTTCTCTACTACTATATTACTCTTATACAATACT
The DNA here is from genome assembly GCA_963682175.1 of Triglochin maritima. Lineage (NCBI taxonomy): Eukaryota > Viridiplantae > Streptophyta > Magnoliopsida > Alismatales > Juncaginaceae > Triglochin > Triglochin maritima. Next base: position 34,427,248 of record OY821786.1, read on the forward strand.
CGCTCTATTACAATACACACATTACCTAACACAACTACAAGACTCTTACTTAGGATGCATGAGATGTTGATGGACACTCTTATTTGTACCGTGAGATGGAAACTTGTGAAAAAAGAAGAAGAAAATTTTATAGTAGAAATTTCTAGAATTCTCCAAAGCAACAGAAAAAATAGAAACTTCTATACTATGAAATCTCTAGAGATTTGACATATTGGATTGTGTTCGTAATTAACTTAAGTAATTTATCTTATTGGGCTTGAGTTTGAGTTTGAGTTTGGGTTTTGGATTTGAGCTTGGATTTAGGTTGGTGTTAACACATTGTGCAACATGCACTACATTAAAATACTCATTTACACAAGTCATATTCCATGTAAAATTTGTGTTTAGTACCTGAGATCCTCTTAGACAAGTAAAAAAAATAAGAAAATGAATTAGATGTGAAAGATAGAAAAAATAATTCAAATCATCAAATGTGATAATTTGAATAGGGGTAGTTTTAAAAAAAAACATTCTTCTGGAACCGTCCCGAAATACGAAGTTGTAATATTTGTTGGTTGAGATCAGCTTCTCTCTCTGTGCGCCCCCCCCCCCCCCCCCCCCCCCCCAAGATTTGAAGTTTGATTTTAGAATATGTTGGGTAAAGCATGAGTTATTAAGTTAAATTAGAAGGAAAATTTGTTTTTGAGCAATTTGAATGTATTCTCTGACTATGTAAACTTGTAAAGAGTTTCAACCGATGTGGTTAATTTTACGTAACTGTAATTAACTCAGTGAATCAACTCTGGCTTTACGTCTCTGGAATCGAAGGAAATTCCCAAGAGCTCTATCTTGTGTTTGCTTCCTCTTATGGTTGTTCAATTAACAAAAATGTTTGTATTTTCATAAGAATTTGAAGAAATATGATTCTTTTATCTTACCTGGAACTTTCAGTAGATTCTTGTTTTTCAACAAATGATAGAATTAATTCAGATTATTTTCAACAACCCACATATCACATACTGTGTTAGGGGTGGGATTCGAAACTTCATTCCCCACCAGGCCATCCACTCAATTAGTCTTTGGACCAAATAGGATCAATATACATATTGTGTATTTAACTACCAATTTTTGATGAAAGGTACGTAACAGTAAATACGCTACAACAACATACAATAGACCGAAATTGAATCATCAGTCATCAACAACACCCCAACGTCTCAAAGGAAAATTTTGACTTTGGCAAGCTAAGAAATTAAGAGTCGGATGTAATGATGTATCATATCATATTTTGTTGGAAATAGTTTATTTGATTCATGATATATAGATCCAACTTAAAATAAAGCATTACAACACAAAAGAGAAATATCATAGAAACGCATCCATATTTACCCCATATATTATACCAACAGATACTAACCCTCTGGTCATATATATATTATCATGCATGACCTAGTCGGTATGCTTGGCCGCATCGGTCCACTCCTTAGCCACCTCGGCCCAGATCTTTGCTGCCTTGCTCAACGCATTTTCCGCCTTCTCTTCATACGACCTTTTAGTATAGTAATTATTGGACAAATTATATGCCTCGAGCCAGACCCTAGCCTCCTCTTCTATCGCCTTTGCCACCTCCACTCTCGCCTTAGCCGCTTCAGCTCTCCTTGGTGGCGCCCTTAACATTCTTCCTTTCGTTCTTTCCTTAACAACCCCACCCTTAACATTAGTATATACATATATATAGATATATGCTGGGCTTATGTGTGTATTAAAAATAAATTCTTATTAAATTGGAACTTCTTCTCGGAATTATACTAATTATGTTTCGTCCACTAGCTAGCTCCAATCATTTTCTTGATATTCGCATATGAAATGGTTATGATCCATTCAAATGTTGTTTTGGTTAATTTAGGTTTATTAGGAATAAAGGTGTAAGTAGGTCCAGTACTTAATAACACTTTATTTTAATTACATTATATTATATAATTTAAACCCGCGATATGAACATCAACACCGATACAATGAAACTCTTGTTGACAAATTAAGAATCCATATAGATTTTATTTGAGATTTGAATATTTCTTTTAGTTGGTTCATGAAACCGACATTTGTATTAGATTATCTGACTAAGCTATGTCATTTTTCGAAGGTTTGGTTTATTTATATTATTGAAATTAGCTCAAATAACACGGCCAATATCAACTGAAACTCGATCCCTATTCCGAGGTCTTAGGATACCACAAATATATTATCTGAATAATTCATTATAACTTGTTATTCTTACATCAATAAAATAAGAATCATTAATACCATGATAAAGTGAAAATTGCAAACTCATATCGGATTTTGTGAATGTATCTTAATTCTTAACCATTGTCTATTCAATCATGTGGTTTTGTTGAAAGCCATGAAGACCATCTTAATTAATTTGAAAGACAAGATTGAACATGACATTTATCCACTACAGATTATAGTAACAAACAAACTTTTTTTCCAGTTTCCCTTTTTTTTTCTTGCATCCAGACATCCAACTATCCAAGGGCCACCTTTTAAGGGTGTTACAAATGTAAAGCAATTTAATTTTAAAAAAATACAAATAAAATCAATTTGAGTTTATTTCTGTTTGGATCGGTTTACAGTTCTATTTACATGTGATATTTTCATTCTTTAATCAAGTGGAAATTTCTAGAAATGAAAACATAAATTCATCAAAAAGCGACATATAGCAACAATTCTTGCTTTTGCTATAACTTGAATAAGTAGACTTGTGTTAGAAGAAAAAAATGATTTGCATGTTTAACCTTTGTTTGAATAACATATTGCAAATTTGCACTAACATAAGTATGTATAACTCAAAATCTATACAACAATTGATCCATTTAAATCGGATCCCAAATAAAGCCCACCCCTCACACAAACGAGAGTATAATTCGATTCCAATTTTTTTATTCGAACCTGAAAATGAAGCCAACTTTTGATTTGAGGTTTCTTGTTTGTCTGGTATTTTAATCGAGCAAGCTTTTACTTTTTAAAAGGGCAACTTGTAACAAAAGTTAGCTTACCAACCAAGGAATGTACTTGAGTTGCCCCCACCAAACTCAATTATTTCTAAAAAGGTAGATCAGGTTCGATTAAATTTGACGGGCACTAGTTCCTGTGGTGTGAATAGAATCTGTCCTTCGAACAAAAAATAATAAGTGGCTGTGGCACCAATAGTATACCTAAATTTTCAATAAGAATAGAATTTTGTGCATCTTGTTACCAGCATTCTTCTTTTTTCGACGAAGAAATAAATAATAATAACAAAGGAGAAGAAAAAAAGACTCAGCTCAATGTTTCATTCGTAGTTATGTTCAAGTCTATTCGGATTATGTTCGTTATTGTCGCATTTCATGATTATAAAATATGAAAAATAGATGTCAAAATAATGTTCCTTTATAGGAACTTGGAGGAGGATGACATGATGTGTATATGATACAACCTCAAGGTTTTGAAGATCCAAAGAATATCGAGAAAGTATGCAAGCTTCAACATTCCATTTATGGATTGAAGCAAACATCAAGGAGTTAGAACAAACACTTTGATGAGGAAGTGAAAAAGATTAACTTCATCCAAAGTAAGGAAGAACCTTGTATATAAAAGAATGTTAGTGGGAGCCACATAGTATTTTAGATCTTATATGTCGATGACATACTTCTCATGGGAAATCATATACCTTTGTTAGAGCAAACGAGAAGTTGATTGAAATCTGCATTTTCAATGAAAGACATGGGTAATGCTCAATACATCTTGGGAATCCAGATATATATAGATAGATCTCGTAGACTTATTGGCTTAAGTCAACGTACATACATTAATAAGGTATTGGAAAAGTTCAACATAAACAACTCCAAACAAGACAATGTGTCAATGAGTATGGGTGTGCAACTCAAGAAGTCTCAACGTGCTAAATCACGTAAAGACTTGGAGTACATGAAAGATATTTCTTATGCTTCAGCAATATGATCAATCATGTACGTGATGACTTGCACAAAACCCAATATCTCGTATGCTTTAAGCGTGACAAGTCGTCACCAATCCAACGCAGGTCCTGAACATTGGATTGCGATCAAGAATATTCTAATGCACATTAACCGGAACAAAGATAAGTTTCTTGTTTATGGAGGACAAAACGAGCTAATAGTCGGGCTATTCAGATGCGAGTTTCATGAGTGATCCCGACGATAGGAGGTCTCAATGGTGGAGACATGAGTTAAAATACATGGACTTTGTAACGAGGGAAATCAGGATATGTCTTCCTTCTGAATGGTGGAGCCGTGAGTTGGCGTAGTTGGATGCAAATTACTACTGCCGACTCAACCATCGCTTCAAAAGTTATGGTTGTCGCTGAAGCAAGCAATGAAGGAGTGTGGATTAAGAAGTTTCTTGAAGAGCTTGTAGTAGTTCCCTTGAGCGAATGACCCATAGAGCTATTTTGCAACCATAGTGCATCTATCTCACAAATCAAGGATCCTAAATCTTATCACAATGTGAAATACATGGACCGCAAATGTTTTGTCACACGTGACTTCGTCAACGAATGCAAAATAAATTTATTAGGGGTGGACACAAACAACAACACAACTGATCTATTCATCAAACCATTATCCCAAGCCAAATGCGAAATGCATTTCGAGTCCATGGGTCTAAGGAAACATGTGGACTAGTTTGATAAGTGATTTGAGAGGGTTATCCTAGTTATTATTGTTTTATACATTGAGAGTGTATGTGAAAGAAAACTTTGATAACAAGTGGGAGATCGAAGGGAATGTGTTCTAAAAGTTTACTTTTAGATGTCGATTATTAAGAATTAGATGTGCAAACAATTTGTTCCTTGATTAATGTATTCGTCTTTTAGAAGTGTTAAGAAACAGACTTCTGGTACTTAACTGTAAAGCTCTAACAGATAATGATTTACATAAATCAAAAGTTATTCACCATCATGGTAATTAACATGAAACATTAATTACTGAGATGAGATTGTCGTGTTAGTTAAAGAGTATTGTAGCTCTACAAATATTTAACAACACGAGTATATAAAAGAGGAAAATGGTTACTTTTATATATTAAATAGACTTAGCAAATGAAACATTGTGGAATTGTGTTATGTGTCATTAATGTTTTACTCTGTCTTGAATCTTAAGATACGAGACTTATGTCTTTTCACATAAGAAATGTTTGATTTGATTATTGTCAAAAACTATCATTGAGCATAGTGATAAAGGCAGTAGTCGGTTAAACATGACTTGTGTTGGAAAAGATAGTTCGTCAAAAGATTATCATTGCCCCTCTTTACTTGAGTGATTATATTACTAGGCCCCTTGATAAAGCAGAATTATAATGTATACAATGTGACTTATGTATAGTCACATATTTATAATTAGCTTAAGAGATCAAAAAATGAATATATAATACAAATGTGACACATTCCTACTTTGTATAATATTATGAATAACATGAGACAAGGGATAGGCACAAGTGATGTTTTTACATCACTAAATGGATCGTGTTTAGTTTGAGTGAACAAAACATCTTTGCTAATTGGATAACTATAATGTGTAGCTAGATACCGCTTATAGTTAGTGATATTAAGTGTTTAATATCATTGTCAATATAGCTTAGATTATCCTATATGTCACACTATAAAACTGGAAAACAAGAAGTTTGATTTTATGTTCATATGATGTATCGAGTATACATGTGGTGAATCGAATAAAATCAATGTCGTGAAAGTGACATAGTTATAATCATAAATAAATTCATATGAGATGTATGTATTATGTGGTGTGATGTTTTGACATTACATATGATAATATATTACATGATATATGAATTTGCTAAGACCCCAAAGATAGAATTTTGTTGGATATATATCCAAAATTTGATAAAGGCAAAATTCGGGCAAAGACGATCGAACATTTTTGACTACCGGTCGACAAAAAATTCACAGTGGCTTTTGAGCTCGTGAACGGTCGACCGGAAAGACGCGTGGGTCAACCGAAAAAACATCTTTGCTAATTGGATAACTATAATTTGAACAGTTGATTGGTTGAAGTCGTGGTTCGACCGAAAAATCCCAGAAACTTTTCTTGGTCTTGATCGGTCGACCAACTTGGAGCAACGTCCAACCAAAAATTCACAGTAACTTTTATTGTGTCAAATTGGTCGACCGTTTGGGCGTTATGTAACTTTTATATTGCTTGATTGGTCGACCACCTGGTTTCATAGTCCAACCGAAGCCACAAATAACTGCCAATCAGTCGACTGGTAGGTTAATTTTGGTCAACCGGTGCACACGATTTTGCTAGAATTATTAAGAGATTAGTGTTGATCATATATTGGATTTATTCTAATTGTAGTCAAACGTGGATGATGATGATTATGTGTCAATTTTTTATTGGTTTTAGGGAGAGAAAAACAAGAGATCGTGGGTAAGTGGATTACCCATGATGTGGATGTTGGGAGAACCTATAAATAGGTCTCTTCTCCCTACTTGTTTTGAAAAATGCATAATTTTCTCTCTCCCTAACCACCTACTAATCCATCCAAATTTCTCTTAATTATTCAAGCTTTTGAAGATTAAATTCTCAAGGAGCTTTAGAGGGGTTATTAGTTAGATTCTAACATTGATTTAGAGATTGATTGACTAACTTGTTTCTCTCTAATATTGTTTAGAGTTTGGTGAACACTTGGAGGCGAATCGACGCACAACGTAACTCCGGATCTTCATAAAGGTTTTAGAGAATTTTTGGGTATGATCATCTTCTATTTATTTTGATATTTAATGTAGATTAAATGATATTAAAATAAATATAAATCAATGTACATGAAATTGTCGAAAATATGAAATCGATCTTGTATGCATGTATAATTTTTAAAAAATATATACATACATAGGGGCACGAAATCCTACAGGCAAGTCACGAGAGAAACGGATATGTGCTCCTTTAAATTGTCTTTTCAACAGATCTAGAATCATCAAATTCCATATTTGGATGTGGATCTTATGAATAAAACAAGTACTACGTCGCGTAGAAGATTGTTGTGTCCCATCGTGGGACTGATGCTCTCAGTGCGGGACTTGTTAGGTGGAAAAAACAACTCAACTCGTTTGGTGGAAAAAACCAACTTGTTTGCTAGAACGACCCAGCTCGTTTTCTGTTATCTTAAATCAGTAATCTTTCACACTTTTTACCTTGAATCGTCTTATTTGAATATCGAAATGGGAAAGTTATGCACAGATTATTGAAGATCTATTGATTCTTTAATTTCCAAATACGAACTGTCAATTTTGTTTCGTATATGTTTCTGGTAGTATAATATACGGTGCAACATTCATTTAATTTTACTTGTTATCGTTGTTAGTATTATTCTTTTAGTTTATTGTTATTTTTATTCTTTTAATTTATTGTTGTTTCTAATTCCTTTGTAAATCACATCAACTTCCATTTCGGCCCACATCATAATTAAGCCAGTTAAACATGTTATAGACTTAAATTATTGGAATAACTCAAAGTAACAACACATCCCAATTTCCAAAACTATTACATAAAATAAGTCTGCAATCCAACTAATTATAACTAATTGTCCGACTTCAAAAATGAGCAAACATTGGAGCACAAAAAAATAAAAGTTTATGCACACAAAAGGTGAAAACAAATTCCAGAAAATTTTAGTTGCGTACATGTTTTATTATTCTCCGATCACCTTTGGATTTGGATTCCAAATGCAGACACCCCCTTCTATACCGAAACGGAGAACAAATCTGAAATTTATACACCTTCTGGAATTTTCATGTAATGTACATGAGTTGCAATGATAACGAATACAACTATTAAGGATTAGATTTCGACGGATTTAAGAACTGTTTAGTTAAGATCTACATTGAATTTAAAGTTCTGTCCTAAGGAGCTGGTTTAGATAGATATTGTTGCCATTCTTCTGGCACACCTTTGCGCATCCTGAGTGATCTTACTGCTGCATTTGTCAGAGGTATGGTGAGTATATCGTACTCTTTTGGTGCCTGAATGAAAAAACAGTGACAAGAATTTCAATTGGTATCGAGTTGGAAAAAATTGTTACATTCCAGTAGTGAAGATATAAATAGGTGTTGTTGAGAGACCTTCGGGACTTTAATCAACTTTATGTTTGCTTCCTCAAGTGTTTTATGGCCTTTCTTAGAATTGCATCGCGAACAAGCTGCAACCTGAGAGACAAATATGTGAAAACTAATTATCAAAGACCTGACAATATATTTCAGACAATTGATTTTTGAGTTCAATAGAATACCAAGTTGTCCCATTTCCATTCCCCACCACGTGACATAGGCAAGATGTGGTCGATTGTTAGATCCTCACGCGAAGAACAATATCTGTAGGAGAAAAAGTGATTGGTATTGTTTCAACTAAAATATATATCCAAAGTAAAGATGAAGTTAAAACATCCACAAAATTTAGCCCCCAATTGTTACTTTCTCAATCTATACAAATTCACAACTCTGACGAGACCATACACATAATTACATATCACAATTGGTACGGCTACATTACACAACTCATATGGTCATATTCATTGTATAGATTCTTTCGAATTTGGACAGTTTATTATTCTTGAAATTCATCCTTCACCAATGCATTAGTTTATTCAAGCAAAAAAGATTCAGAGTATTCTCTTGCGACGATTTAACATTCCACTGTTAAAGAGTGAATAAAAAATGTATACTGATATACATATATAAATAGTGCAAATAGAAATTTACATCGAGATCTGGCTTCATGTTGTACTTCCCATTTCCAAAGGGCCAAACTGACATTTGGATTACCACGAACGCCTACGTAATTGTCTATGTTTCTTATTCATTGTAAAAATAGCAGACAATCAATTTGTGCTTTGAGTCAATGAGTCAACTGGAAACAACCTCCTTGATAAGGAAGGGTGTGACTGCATACATCCAATCCCCCTTAGCCCCCTAGGTGGGAGCCTCTTTTGAGGCATTGGGTCAATTTGATGTTAATCTAGCTTTGTGCTACTTGCAGAAAAAAAAGCTAGCTTTGTGCTTTCTTTTCAAAACAGACATCCTCGACCATGCGCTATTTACCAGTGAGTGGTAGTATTGGACTGATTCTCAATGTTGTAGAAGTCGTACAATGTGTAGGACCAGTATGCTACGACAATAGATTTCTCAGCCTACTTCGCTGTGCATGGTGGTTGTTTTCTACCATATAATGTTTTCCTTAGATTATAATTTTGAAAGAAAAACCAAGGAAATGGAGAACCCATACTACTTAAGTTCCAACTTTCACACGAATTTTAGATAGTATGCCAACGAATAAATTTGAGCACCAATCAATTATTTAAAATAAAAAGGACTCACTGGCAAGTATAGTTGTCCCGATAAAATATGCTTTTCCGACTAAGATTGCACCTTATCCTTCTCCTCTTCATAACTTGCAATAAGTGTGGCACCTGGAAAGATTGTTACGAGGTTTAGAGGTTTCGAACATGTTGATTTGGCATTCACAACTGCCATTTCGTCATAAAATCACTCTACTGAGTGCGCGATAAACCACAGTTGGTCAGTCCCCTACCCTTAAGACAGCTGGAATGTAGAATGACCCTCGAGGTGAAGACACAGTCTGATCGTAATATTCCAGCACATCAGCCTGTTGAGAGGTTAAATCCGCATTACTCATGAGACATATTAAGAACTTAAGGCAACATATTATACAAGTTACAGGTTAACAGAACATTAATAATAGTTGCCAGTTCACATTTAGTTGCAGGGTATGAGTTCCTGAACGAATGAAGCACACCAACCTTTTCTGTGAATTCCAAACAAATTGCACGTTTCCAGCAGACAACATTGACAGGCCTAGGAAGAATGATAACAATAGTGAACTTTCAAGACCAATGGTATTAACAGATATTTGTCTTAAATTAAGAATATTTGCTGCCTAGGACAGCCCATGAGAAGTTAATTTCTCAAAGAAAAGCTAATGGATCACACAATCAAAAAGTTTCCTCTGAACTTTTTGGTCCTTCAATGATCTTAATGCTTAATGATGTTAATTCAGATTATGGATTTGCGACATGAATAGCTTGATATTTTTCTCTTATATATGTATCAGTAATTAACTGTAAAGGCCGACACAAAAATTACTTAAACATAGATATACATCACCACGCAAGGTAAAAAAATTGTCGTGATTGTGTCAACTGTCAAGCATTTCACTAGATGGAACAGAAAACTGCAAAATACACATATTACAATCAATACTCTCCAATTTCTAATCAATAATTAGATCATAAACAATTTACTACCTTCATCTACCAAGAACTTCACTGACCATTTTACGGCAAATGCTCTTATGATTTTTCACAAAACAATGTGAATGTAAACTTTTTTTCTTATTGGTCATGTAGAGCTTAATTAAAACCACTATCACAATAGTATTATGCACTTCGAACTAAACAACAGCTATGATTACTGAATTGTCTAACAGAAGCAACATACAACTGAAAAGGGAAAGCCAATTAAAAGTAAAATATAGCTAGTGAAGAACAGAGCAACAAATTAATAGTCGGAGATATTCCAGAACCATTTTAATAAATTCATCATATGCGATCAAATTACTTAACCACGCAAAATATAATTCATAGATTTCCACCCAACGAAAATCAACATTAGTTCTACGAAGACATAAATAAATGTCATACAACATTCAAACAAAAATCACAGATTCATTTGCCCAAAATAAAACCAACATGAAAGATCAAAAGATGAATATATAAATACAGAAATAGAAACATAGACAATACGAGCAAAATCACAGATTCCCCAACAAAATAAAAACATCAAAGGAACATAAACACCACTCCAAGTTGACCATAAAACATAGCATGCACCAGCCCAAAACAAATTACAGACTTGCCCTACAAAAACTAACATTAACACCACAGTCCATGCAAACAAAATTACAAAATTACCAACATCAAAATAACAAACAGCATTTCAGATTGAGAACAAAAACATCACACCTACAAACAAAAGTTATTGATTTGCCTATAAGATTAATATCAAAGTTAAACACAAAAATACAAACACAAAAATTACAGATGTGCCCAACATAACAAACATTATTAAAAAAAGCAAGTACTTAATAAATAATAAATGAAGAGCAAAGACATTTTAACCTGTAAGAGATGTCCAAAACAAGACCTCTAAAGCAAGACAACTCATCTCTTTCAAACTGATCCCCAACATACTTCTCCCCACCAACCCCACTCTCCTTCAAACCCTCCTCCCTCTTCCCCACAGCACAAACTCTCCCACTCCACCTCCCACTCCCACCTAAGAACCCAACTTTCCTCTCCATTAACCTCCCCCCAACTTTCTGGTCTCTTGGGTCGGCCAAAAACCCCACCCTGAGGCCTCCATGGGGCGTGACTCTCGCCATGGAGTCTAAAGATTGGATCTTTAGGGGAATCCGGTGATTGGTTTGGGTTTTTAAGGGGATTTTGGGTTGTGGGTCGATGTTGGAAGGGGAAAATTGAGTGTTTTTGGAGTGTTGGAGTTGTGTTGGGGAGAGCGGATGAGAGCCACATGTTGGGTTCTACTTTGCTGTGGAATATCTGTTACAGATCTCATGGTCGTGAAGTTGTTGGTTACGAATGTATTCTAGCGGAAGGATGTGAGTCGGAACGGTGAAAGGAATGAAACGGTCAAATTAAATGATCAGATGGTTAATTAAACTTGTTAGTTCTTAACTTCGGGATGATTGTAGGTACACTTGACTCGGATCGTGTTCGTGTACTATTGTGTTAAGACAGTTTTGCATTTGTGTTAGAATTTTGTGTTATCATGTATAGTACAAATTGAAAAAGATTCATCATGTTTAAATTTAAAATAGTTAAGTGACATTGTTATATTGATATTTTTTCTTTTTAAATAACATCTTAATTTACTATTATCAAGTAAAAACAATTGATTATCTTACAAAAGATGCAGTTCGTGTCAGTTTTGTGTAAAAAAAATTATCGTGTCGTGTTCATGTCAAATTGTATAAAAAAAACTTATCGTGCAATCGTGTCAGTTTCGTGTCAAATTATTTTATATTTGTATATTCATCATAATAAAGTATCTCAATCATGTGAAAAAAATCATATAAAGTCATGTCTAAATCGTGTCATATCGTGTCGTGTCCAGAATTGACAAGTCTAATTGTCAATTAATGATTGTCGATCGGTGTTGTTTGTCATTAAGTCTAATTGTCGATCGGTGTTGTTTGTCATTGCAAGTTGCAAAGTATCTTCACCAATCACATTGGAATAACGTTTACCATTCGATTATGATTTAACCATGCACGACTTCGTGGTTGCGAAGGGACACGTCCTCCATCACACTTAATCTCAGCAACGCCAATTAATGACTATCCATTTTGTACACCGTTAACTAAGTAGCACTACCTTTAACCATTGTAACTGTTCTATTCACCTGAAAACATACGAAATTAAAATTTCTTAGACATGTTAAATTAAAATTCCATTCCACACCCCCAATTTGCAAAATTAACATCACTGAGTTTTCATAATTTCTAACTATAAACCCTAACCCTAATTTAAGTTGCAAATCGCCATATTTATTATCCTAATTCCTAAACACACACCAAAAATTGAACCAAAAATCACACTTTCACTTCACTCCCTTCTCCCCAGTTTACTCCCAAATCACCCTTTAAAATCTTTCTTTTTAACATTTCCATATTTACCCCTAACAAACTAGTTGATTCCCACACACATCCACAGGCAAAGTTGTAATATTTCACAACTTCAGGAGCACTAGTGACCAACTTCTTTCTCAAGCAAAGCATAACATCTGTCATCTACTCTCTTTTCTTCTTCTCCTCTTCTAATATTTAGGGTTCTTCGCCGGATTGCGCTTCTCGATCGATCTTCCTCGATCTTAGGGTGTCTCCGGTCTCGACGAGCGTAGAAATCGAGGTTTGCGTCTTCGTCTCTCTTTTTCCTGTCTTTTTTCCTGCGGTTTTTCGTGTAGAATATCTCTAGATCTGGTAAAAATTTGATCTTTCGGGGGTTTCGAAGTGGATTTAGGTTTTGGGTAGGTGTTTTTTTGTTGAATTTGTGGGTGGTTTGGGATTTTGGGTTTGTGGGATTTTGTAGAAAATTTGATTTTTTGGACAAACCCTAGCAGTCTGTTGGTTGATCTCTGGTGGTCTGAGGGTAAAGGATTGGATTTGTTTTAGCTCGTTTGGTGGTTTTTAGGTATTTTGTTGGGGTTTTGGGTTGTGCGTGGGTTTGTGATGGTGAGCATAGGTGTTTGAGTGTTGATTGGACCAATTAAAAGAAATTGAATTTCTAATGTCGTTTGTTCTTTGAAAGATCTGATTTTGGATAATTATTTGAGAAAAAATTGAAAACAAATATAAAGAAAAAACAAATAATAGTAACTTTTGATGCTTTCGGGGTTATTTCTTCGTTCGGTTGAGGAAGCCGAGGGGGTTTTCCTTGGTTTTGAGTACTTGGTGTTGTTGTTTTGTTGGTAGAGGCTGGCATTGTGTAAGATTTGTGATGGAGATTGTTGACAGGAAGTTATTGTATTGGGGTTCGTTTAACTTCCATGTTGAGCTTTGTAAAGTTTGTTTAAAAAGTTTCATTGCTGGCCCCATTACGAGCTTAGGATGATTCTGTGAATGGTAGCTTGCTATGTGGTAACCTTCATATGGGGAAGAATTTAAAGTAATTAGATATTGCTATTAGCTTGCTTCATCTCATGACTTTTACTTTTAGACATCCACTGTTATTTTTTTTTATCAATTATTTACCCAAACTTCACCATGAAACAACTCCTCATTCCGAATGACTGTTTAACTGTCGGTTCGCAATCAGGTACAAAAACATTAAGTTAGATTATTTTTTTATACAACAAAATCAAAGCCATAATAACCCCACAAGTTTTTGTCTATCTTTATGTAAATTAGATTTACAGTTTATGGGTTTACAATTACTAACTAATTACAATAGATTTTTCATTATCGTCTACATGAAGAATTACAATAGCTAAAAGATCGTATGATATTGGGAGCGGATGCTAAAACTTGATATTATGTTTGGGCGGATATTGGATGTTTCACTTCGGACCCAACAATTATTTTATTTCATGTTTATATGGATGCTATTGTTAACACCCAATGTCCTAACAAATTTGGATACAGATGTCTGGGTAAATATTTGGATTTGGGTAATGATTATGTACATTCGATATTCCAATCCGAATCCGGTTGTTTGACACCCCTAGCTACACTTTTGCATGTAGTGCTTTTTAGTTTGTTATGATGATGATGACAGCGTGCATGAGTACAACATGCTTCTTTGCTTTATCAATTCATGCAGATACATTTGGTTCACTTGAATCGTATTTGGAGAGGGGGAAATTAATATACTTTTGAAAGGTATTTATGATAACCAACTTGAGTTCTACATTTTAGTAAAACTTTGTTGCCTAAAACCTGCATTGTACATTCGTAGTAGTATTCTTGCCAATGTTAGCAAACATATTAATATCTTATCTATTGAGATATATAAAAAGGGTAAATTATAGAACTCAACTTTAAAGTAGATTACGTATTTCATACACATAATGCCAGGCAATTGTGATATTGTGTTTAAAATTCTTTCAGTTTATTCCACCTCTTCAACCATTCATGCGAGTATAATTTGTCCTTATTTTCCAATATTAACTTTTAACCCTTTCAAGGAGTTTGGATTCTTGTCAACCTTGTTCTTCTTGAAATGTTTTTCCTTCCCCACTTCATTCCCTATTACATATGCAATGTGATTTCGTTTTGTTATGTTCCTCAGAAACTCAGCAGTAGACATGTCTGCTTCGTATCTCCCTGCAACCACAGATTCCATTGCGCAGGCTTTGGAGGCAAAGGATGCATCTGAGTCGATCTCCATCTTACACCGTGTACTTGAGAATCCATCGTCTTCCCCAGAAGCCTTGCGTATAAAAGAACAGGCAATTACAAATCTCTCGGAGCTTCTGAAGCAGGAAAAGAGGGGGGAGGACCTTCGAGGCCTTCTTACTCAATTGAGACCCTTTTTCTCTGTGATTCCAAAGGCAAAAACTGCAAAAATTGTCAGGGTGATCATCGACGCCGTTGCAAAGATACATGGGACTTCAGAACTTCAGATATCACTTTGCAAGGAGATGGTGGAGTGGACTCGTGCTGAGAAGCGTACTTTTCTCCGTCAGCGAGTTGAGGCAAGGCTTGCTGCCCTTCTCATGGAGAACAAGGAATATGCCGAAGCATTGACTCTGCTTACTGGGTTGATAAAGGAAGTGAGACGGTTGGATGACAAATTGCTGTTGGTGGACATTGATCTCTTGGAGAGTAAACTTCACTTTTCTTTAAGAAATCTTCCAAAGGCAAAAGCCGCCTTGACCGCTGCAAGGACAGCCGCAAATGCGATTTATGTTCCTCCTGCACAGCAGGGAACAATTGATCTGCAGAGTGGAATACTCCATGCTGAGGAGAAGGATTACAAAACCGGCTACAGCTACTTCTTTGAGGCATTTGAAGCGTTCAATGCTCTCGAAGATCCCAGGGCGGTTTTCAGCCTCAAGTATATGCTCTTGTGCAAGATCATGGTGAGTCAAGCCGATGACGTTGCTGGGATAATATCTTCCAAGGCCGGTTTGCAGTATGTGGGACCCGAGATGGACGCCATGAAGGCTGTTGCGGATGCCCACTCCAAGAGGTCATTGAAACTCTTTGAGACTGCCCTGCGAGATTACAAGGCGCAATTGGAAGAGGACCCAATCATCCACAGGCACTTGTCATCCCTGTACGATACATTGTTGGAGCAGAATCTCTGCAGGCTGATTGAGCCATTCTCAAGGGTCGAGATCAACCACATTGCTGAACTGATAGAGCTTCCCATCAACCATGTTGAGAAGAAGCTCTCACAGATGATTCTGGACAAGAAATTCGCCGGAACCCTCGATCAGGGAGCCGGGTGTCTTATTATATTTGAGGACCCCAAAACGGATGCTATTTTCCCAGCAACTCTCGAGACGATTGGCAACGTTGGCAAGGTCGTTGACAGCTTGTATATGAGATCTGCTAAGATAATGGCCTGAGTTTTCTGATGTCAAGACTTCTAGCTGCCGAATATTTTTGCTCTCACATAATTTCTTTCTGAACTTGAAATGGTTGCTTTGGTAATATGATTTCTTGAATCAATGCTTTGTAGGATTCAACTTTGCTCTCGAATTCTATTGCATGTTTTTTTAATTTAATGAATTGTTAGATGACTTAGTTGTGCTGCATGTTTTTATTCTGAAATGTCTGTCAGGAACTATTGGGACATTACATACATTTTATGTTATTTGCTTCTTTGGCGCTTTGGTGTGGAAGTTTCGTATTGTTGTTTCTTTGAAGCAAGAACATCAATTATATCTGATTTCCATTTTGAAACCAAAATAATGTTGCGATAGTCTTTCGTGGGAGACTTGGGTTGGTCTTTGGTCTGTATTGTTGATTATTTTTGAGAATTTTTCGAGTTGTTTATTGCATTCAGATTGTAGTTTCTACATTTTGGTGATGGGGTTGTACTAGGGGTGGCAATAGTTATCTAGAACCAGTCAAACCGAACCGGATCCGGTGGTACCGAATCAGAACCGAACAAGGATAAAATGGATATGGATTTTAATTTTCAGAACCGACCCGGATCTAGTTCGGATCCGATTCTTATCGCTGGAATTGGATCCGGAACCGGATCCGCTTAATCGTTTAAAAAAACCCCCTAATACCCACCTTTTGCTGACCCAAAATCCCACTGAAGGGCCTTTCTTCATCTTCGGTTGTCGCCTCCGCCCCTCTTCCACCGCGCGACGATCGCCCCCTCTACTCCCTCTCCCACTTCCTCTCCCTCTCCGGTTCTCCACGCGGCCCTCCGGTCTTCTCCACGTGCCTCCGCTTTCTCCACACGAAACCCATCTCCGATTTCTCTCACTCTCTGGTTCAAGATCTCCGATTCTCCACACGTCCTCTTCCACCGCTTTTTGGTTTCGTTTTATTTCTCATTTTATTTCTGGTTTTTGTTTTGCCTACCCCAACTAGTTTGGGATAAAAAGCTTTGTTGTTGTTGTTGTTTTGATTTGGGTTGAGCATTTCAAGTTTATTCAAGTTCTGGTTTTTGTTTTGATTTGGGTTGAGCATTTCAAGTTATGGGTTTTGTTTTATTTCTTATTTTTGTTTTGATTTGGGTTGAGCATCTTGTTTTATTCAAGTTTCGTATGCGGTTTCAACAACTTACTTCGGAAATAATTTCAAAAAAAAACCCACCTTACTTAGGAAAAGATGAAAAAACAAACCCAAAATTGAAAGGTTGCGTACTAGAACTTGTGCATTTTCAACCAATATTGGGAATTAGTTGTGTGTTACTTGTGATGAGCCAGGAAGAACAAAACTGATATAAGATCTTACAAGGAGACAGTGATCATGTGTATTTTGAACGTATTTGTGTATTTTTTACTCATTTGTGAACAAGGAGATCTTAGTGTGAAAATATAAATTACTCATGTGTGAAATGTTAAATAACATGTAAATTGATGATGTATGATTTATTGTCGCTATGGAGATGAATTTGGTTTTATAAAACTATAAACAGTTTAATTTTATAAAACAATTGTTGTTGAGTATTATTTGAGTATTAGGATAAACAACAGTTGTTGGATAAACTGTTTGGAGATGAAATATAAATGCAAATTTAGGTGGGGGAAAATAATTTTTGCATACCGGATCTCCATCAACCAAATGGATACGATTCTGAGTATCCAAGATAGGAACAAATCCATATCTGGTTCTGGATCCCATTTTTTATAATATGAATCCGGTTCCGGTTCTACTAGTATCCGAACCGATCTGTTGTCATCCCATAGGTTGTACCGTTGTATACTGCATACAACTGTGGTTCATATATCACATCCACTTGCTCGTGCTGATAAATAAAAAGAGAAAATACAGTAATCATTTCCACACTATAGTGTCAAATACAAATTCTTCCCTCGTTAATATTTGAACTGTAGGTTATATTCTATAACACACTATCAGTATGCTAGCAAAACATCTTAGAATTTAAAACACTTTATAGTTTATATATTAAAACGATGCGGGAGGAAGATAAGTGTATATTTTTGATGATTAATGTTTGCTAATACATGAGAGATACTTATACATTGAGTTTATATCCGTTATACATTTATTCTGGGTTGGATCTCCCAAGAGGTGCCTCTTAATGGAGAGCCGTTGCATTTAATGGGAGCCGTTGCATTAAAGGTATGTTCTTTAACACGCCCCCTCAAGTTGTGTCTGGAACGGGTTGACAGATCCCAACTTGAAGAGAAGGTTGGAGAAGGTTCTGCGATCAAGAGCTTTGGTGAAGATATCTGCAAGTTGCTCTTTGCTTGAAACATAGGGAACTTCTATTTGTTTTGACTGTATTTTTTCTCTGATGAAATGACAGTCAACTTCTATATGCTTGGTCCTTTCGTGGAAGACTGGATTTGTGGCAATGTGTCGTGCTGCATTGTTATCACAGAACATTTTTGTTGGTTCCTGAGTTATGATATTCATGTCTTTGAGGAGTTGTCGAAGCCAGATTAATTCGCTGGTGGTGGATGTCATCCCTCGATATTCAGCTTCTGCACTAGATCGTGCAACAACATTTTGCTTCTTACTTCGCCATGTTACCAAGTTGCCTCCTACAAAGGTGCAAAAACCGGTAGTTGATCTTCGATCATGGCTTCCAGCCCAATCTGCATCGGAATATCCAATTATTGAGTTAGAGTTATTAGGTTTCATTAAAAGTCCTTGTCCAGGGGTTCCTTTAAGGTAGCATAAGATTCTTTTTACCAGATCTAAGTGATGAGTGTGAGGGGCATGCATGAATTGGCTTATTTGACTAACAACATAAGTAATGTCGGGTCGAGTAACAGTGAGATAGATGAGTTTTCCTACTAATCTTTGAAATTGTCTAATATTGGTTAGAGGGGTGTCATCTGTTGGTCCTAGTTTTTTGTTGATTTCTATTGGAGTAGTTATGGGTTTTGATCCTAGTTTTCCAGTTTCTTTGAGTAGGTCTAGGGTGTATTTGCGTTGGGAAAGAAACAGACCTTTCTTGGAGTGTGCAATTTCTATTCCTAAAAAATATCTCATAAACCCTAAGTCTTTGATGTCAAATTTAGATTTTAGATATTCCTTGACTAAGGTGATTTTGTGGTCATTATTCCCGGTTATAATAATGTCATCCACATAAATGAGTACGATGATAGTGGTATTATGACTATGTTTGTAAACATTGATGCATTAGCAGAACTTTTAATGAATCCATAACTAATAAGAGAGAGACTAAGTTTGGCATACCATGTTCGAGGTGATTGTTTTAGTCCATATATAGACTTATGAAGCTTGCATACCTGATTTGGATGTGTGGTGTAGCCAGGCGGTGGAGTCATATAAACTTCTTCTTCAAGGTTTCCCTGTAGAAAAGCATTTTTAACATCCATTTGGAAGAGATTCCAACCTTGATTAACTGCAATTGATAGGAGAACTCGAACAGTGTTCATTTTGGCTACGGGAGCAAAGGTTTCTTGATAGTCAAGACCATAGGTTTGAGTGTAGCCTTTAGCTACACATTAAATCTAGGGGGAGGTCGTGAAGTACGAGAGGATCTTCTCGGAAGTTCTTCTTCTCCGTCTTCTCCCTCCCTTTGTTCTTCTTCGTCTTCTCCCTCCCTTTGTTCGATGGGTGAGGCAGCGGATATCTCTTGAGGAAAGTTTGGTAGAACAGAGGAAGAGGAGGAGTTTTCAGGGATGAAATTTTTAAAGAAGGGTTCAGCTTCGAAGAAGGAAACGTCTCTGGAGATATAGAATTTCCTATTTGCTGGATCATAACATTTGTATCCTTTCTTCTTGAAGGAATATCCCAAGAAAATGCATTTAACCGAGGTGTAGTCAAGTTTGTGTTCACGTTTTTTGTGAACAAAACATGTACACCCAAAGACTTTAAGATGATTAATACTAATTTCTTTATCGTACAAGAGTTCTAGAGGTTTTTTATTATTAATTGTAGGACTAGGAATGCGATTAATTATATAAGCAGCAGTGAGAACAGCATCAGACCAGAAATGCGTTGGAACATTATTCTGAAAAAGAAGAGATCGAGTAACATTTAAAAGGTGTCGATTTTTTCGTTCTGAAATCCCATTTTGTTGTGGTGTATTTATACAAGATGTTTGGTGAAGAATACCTTTTTGTTTTAAAAGGTTTTGAAACATATTGCTCATATATTCGGAGCCATTATCAGATCGAAAAATCTTAATCTTTGCATCAAACATATTTTCAATAAAACGTAAAAATTCACAAAACACTGGATAAGCATCAGATTTATGTTTTAATAAGTAAATCCAGGTGGTTCTAGAAAAATCATCAATAAAACTAATAAAATATCGAAAACCATTGTAGGATTCTTTGGGAGCAGGTCCCCAAATATCGGAGTGAATAATGGTAAATGGAACATAAGTTTTTGTACTGGAATTTGAAAACGGTAATCGGGTTTGTTTAGCAAAACGACACACATCACATAGTAAATTAGATTTAAAAGAGGGAAAAAGACTTTTTAGAACATTTGATGAGGGATGACCCATCCGCTTATGCCAGAGAAGGTGATTATCAAGAGTTTGGGTATGATATGCCATTTTGTTTGTTTCAAGGACATATAAACCATTTGTGAGGATGCCTTTACCAATCATCCTCCCTGTGGTACGATCCTGAAAAAGCACATTATTAGGGGAAAAAATCACATTACAATTGAGTTCAGTAGTAATTTTAGCAACTGAAATTAGGTTAGCATTAAGATTGGGAATATACAAAATATTGTCGCATGTGTTATTAATCAAGTTTGCTTTTCCTATTCCTTGAATTTGAATTTTATCTCCATTTGCAACGGTAACAAAATTATTTAACCATCTTAAATTTTGGTTAATGTTACTAAGAAGTTTTGGATTACCGGTCATATGATCTGTAGCACCGGTATCAACAATCCAATTTTCATTTGATTTAGTAAATAAACTAGAGACATTAGCAAAAACAGGATTCTGTTTCATACCTGAGTAATTACCTGAAGCAGGAGGGTTGTTTTGCAATAAAACATTAAGCTGGTCCACCAGGTTGCTTAACTGGATCGGGTTAATGGATCCATTGGTGGACCCGAGAAACTCGGATCTGGAAGATCCGGCTTCTGAGCGGGTATGGGTTGGCGGGCGGAGCGGGTCAGCGGATCCGGATGCGTTAGTATAAAACGCGTTTTTTTTCAGCGGAATCCGAAGGGTTAGGGTTTTCCGAGAAGATGATTCGGCGGTCGCCGCTCCCGTTGTGTTGCGCGATGCTGCTGGCGACTCCCTCCACCAGATTAGCCTTCCCATTTCTTTCGTTTCTTGGTGGTCGGAGATGTGGGTAGAGGAACCAACAGTTATTTTTGTTGTGCCCAGTTTTCTTGCAGTTTTCGCAGTTCTCTTCCTTGCGATTTCCGAACCTTTTTTCCGTTCTGGTTTTGATTTTTTCCGGCAAAAAAGACATGGTTTTCTGCTTCAGTGGTTGTTGGGGTCCCTTGCGGATGAGTCATGGTTCGCCTTCGTGTTTCTTCGCGAAGGACCATGGCGGTGACTGACGCAAGGGAAGGGAGTTCTGGCGCCATCATCACCTGACTCCTGATGTTTTCGTAGCTTGTGTCTAGACCTACCAGGAACTGGTAGATCCGGTCTTGTTCTGCTCTTTGTTGGATTATTTTGACTTCGGTAGTTGGGGGTTCGTAAACCCCTAACTCATCCCAAGCCCTTCTGAGAGTGCCAAGGTACTCAGTGACTCCGCGGCTATTTTGGCGAGTTTGTGAAATTTCCTGCTTTATTTTGAAGATATGTGCGAAGTTCTGAGCCTTTCCATAGTGCTCGCGAACCGCTTCCCAGAGGTCTTTTGCACTTTCTTTGTAGATGAATATGTCAGCAATGTTGGCCTCCATGGACGCCAGGAGCCAGGACATTACTTGGTGGTCCATGGTTTGCCACTCATCTTGGTCTTTGTCTGAGGCGTCGGTTTCTGGTTTTTGTGTTTTCCCGGTGATGTGACCTAATCTCCCCCGGCCGCTGAGGGAGAGAGAAACGGCACGCGCCCATGATAGATAGTTGTTGGTATTGAGGAGCGTTGTGACAAGGCGATGGGGGTTGCTTTCTGATTGGTTTCTTCTGTTGCCGTCCGACATTTTTGGGGTTTGGATGAGGGTTTTGATCGACCTTCAACCCCCTTGATGAGGTGAGGCCGATGATGAACTCCAGGGGAGTCTGAGGCTGTTTTTGAGTGGATCAGTGCTCTGATACCATATTAAAACGATGCGGGAGGAAGATAAGTGTATATTTTTGATGATTAATGTTTGCTAATACATGAGAAATACTTATACATTGAGTTTATATCCGTTATACATTTATTCTGGGTTGGATCTCCCAAGAGGTGCCTCTTACTGGAGAGCCGTTGCATTAAAGGTATGTTCTTTAACATTATATGATATATTTTATAGCTGTAAAATGCTTAAGTTGCTTTTACCTTTTGATTACGTTCAATTTTTTTGCAAGTTTCGGAGTGACTTAAAACTGCAACTCAGCAATGCCAAAACCAAGCTTCATAAGACCGACCCAACCACACAATTATTCGTTCTTTCTAAAGAGACTACTGAACCATTAAGCATGATATCATAGATGAAGGCTACATGTTCACAACCAAACCAGATTATGCACAACTCCATTAATTGAACGAAAGAGTAAAAAGAAAATAATGAAAAAGAATATCACGGGCCACACAAGTAAAAGAGAATGAAGAACTGAGTTACACAAACAAACCATCAAACCCGCGAGCAAGTTTAGTTACTAATCACACAAGATACACCTTAAAGTTAAATAAGTGTTATTTATTATGTATATTTCACAACAAAAGGTCACAGCAGTGTGACGGTTTTAACTACATAAATAATTATCCACAAACACATTATTATTGCCACTTGAAATGGGATTTACAATGTACGGTAAGTGGGTGATGGTTATAAAAAAAGAGGGATCAGCCTAGTTTTCTGCAAAATAAAAAACAGTTAACCACAAAAACAAAAGACAAACCCCCTGAGTTCTGATATGGCTTAGTTACACAGACAGCCATTATGCAAATCAAAACCCCCATGACACCATAATTTGCATCATTCAGTTTCACAAAGAATACCCAAGTTGATTTTCTTCACTAAGGTCTAGTTTGTGACACATAGTAAGTTTTCAACAAAGGATGTCCATTCAAATTCAAAGCCAAAACCAGAATGACAAGGACAGGCCGATCACCAAGAAGCTTCAGTATTTCGTGCTACACTTGAATCCCATACACCCTCTGCCAAATCATTGCATACACAAATGTTTCAGTATATATATATATATATATATATATATATATATATATATATATCAAACTAGAAACGACTATTGAAAGCTCCAACTCATTTCAACTTACTATTGCTGGCTTTTCCGGAACTCTGTTAGGACAGGATAGATGTTCTCGAATGCCGCATATGTTTCTTCTCTCACCTTAGCATTACAAGACAGTATACATTTTGTTATTCTGGAACGGATAATAAAGAACACACTAAGCAATTAAGCCTGGGTCAGTTGCTACCTTTGCTCCAGTCAGGACTATTTTGCCGGAAACAAAGATCAAAAGCACAATTTTGGGCTGCTTCATGCGGTATATCAGACCGGGGAACAATTCCGGTTCATACTGAAAAAAGAAAGCACTTATCTATTAATGTAAATTCTAGTTTTACATCGTTATTGATTTTAAACAACATTTGTTTGTGGTAAATGACAAGGAAACAACAATAATCAACCTATGCATGTTCAAAGAAAAAGATTTTTTTTCTTTGAAATCTATTCAACTGCTGTTGCATTTCAAAGCAATGAAAGAAGTCACATAAGTGAAGATCAAAATGCATAGTTGGAGACATACACTTGAAAAGGGGCCATGAGAGTATGCAAGACCCTCTAGTCTTATTGGAAATTTTACATCACAAGAACCGACTATGTTCTGGATTTTAAAATCCTGCAAGAAAGAAGTATAAGTTAAGAAGCTTGCAACAAGGAGGAATACAGAGCAAAAAAGAAAACGAACACAACATACTTTGAACTTCGCAGAAAACCCAAGCTTTTGGATGATGCGGGCATACTGAATCAAACAGAAAATGTTAGAGAAGAACTCCAAATATTTATTTATTCAGCATGACCTGCAATCAACCCAAGTACTGTGAACTTCGTACAGTACCTTCCTTGCCGCAAGTTTGGATTGTTGCTCACTTTTGGCTCCAGTACAAACCTGAGACAACATTAAAAAAATTGAGCACTAAAGCAAAAATAAGCAAAACACTTCATTATATTGAAGAGCTCATCAGTGATACCCACCATTTTCCCAGAAGCAAATATTAAAGCAGTAGTCTTGGGTTCTCTGATTCTCATAATGACAGCAGCAAAACGCTGTCAGAAACACAAACAAATTAGACATATGCCGGCGTGCCCGTGCCAAAAAAACCACTATACAGCATCCAACCAAAATGTATTGAAATGTCAGTAACAAATTCTAAGGTCAATGTGGTTTGGAATTGGACTCACCCAAGAAATGCCAACATGGATGTGAAAAATATAAAACATAACAAAATAACCAATCCATACCTTAGGATTATACTCTGCATTGCGAGCTTGAAGAGCTATTGACTTCAGATCCAATTTGCAATCCAAATTGACAGTTGACACAATGTTCCTATACAATGAGAAAAAGCAGAAGACACAAAATAAAGTGAAATGAAGATCCACCTTGTGGGCGACCACCAACAATACAACATAAATACACCAAATTTCGCAATGAGCTCATAACTCTTGCCCAATTTGCATTTAATCACATTCCACATTTATACTAACATAGCTTTACAAAACCAACAATCAGCCAAATTTTCAACACCTCAAGTTGCCTTAAATAGCAACTGCCTTAAAACTCAATTACCAAAGCTGATCTTTCATCCAAAGTTTCCTGGGTTTTCCTCGATCTTACCCAAAACTACCTTTCCTCCCCTTTACCCCCAAAATTTCTTACAACAAACCCAATTTGCAACTATTCACATTGCCAAATAAAACCAATATACTTACAAAACCATCAATTAGGCATCTTTCAACATCTCAAAGTTGCCTTAAATAGCAACATCCCTAAATCGCAATTGCCAAAGCCAACCTCTTGAGCAACTTTTTTCTGGGTTTTTCTCGATCTTACCCAAAACCATTCTTCCCTTACACAAACCACACATCCCAGATCCAGGATTGAAAAATCGACGACTCACTGGAGGGATGCTTGGTCAAATCTTACTATAAACCCAATTTGCATTTAATCACATTCCACAAGTAAACTAATATAGCTTTACAAACCAACAATTACTAAAAAATTCAACATCTCAAATTTGTCATAAAATGCAACCATTCTAAAACACAATTCCTAATTTTGCTGGGATTTCCTCGATCTTACACAAACAAACACCTTTACCACCAAAACCCTCTTCGCACCACAGATTCCAGGTCAAAGACTCAAAGATTGGCGACTCACTGGAGAATAGGAACGATCCCGGACGGATGCTTGGTCAGATCCACCGGTTGGCTCCCCTCCGCAACTTGGTCAGCCATCCAAACCCTAGCCCACCACCAACCCACCCACGATCCGACCTTTCCCCCTGAATCCGACCGAAAAGAACCAAACCCTAGATTGGAGGGACGGGAGGGGCGAATCGAAGCGGGAAAGGTGGGGAATTGGGGTTTTGGGGCGCGAGGATTTGAAAAAAAATGATCTTTATAGGTTTGGAAGACGAGATCTAAGCGGATTTAGGAGGAGAGAGAAAGTTAGGGTTTGTGGCGGTGACGGGATTCGAGAGGCTTCCCCTTTTCTACTTTCACAAGAGTATTTATAGAGATCCGGGATCCGGAAACCGCTCCAGCAGGTTATCGGGGGTTTCACCGGTTGCAACCGGTTTCTCTGATAATCGGGTTGGATTCGATCCGATTATGAGGAACAATTTGTATTTCTGCCCTAGGTATGGTGGAAATGTTATACGTTAACTTACAATAAGAATTCTTCTTCCACATTGATTTATCCATCCGTCCGGAAACCTAACTTTTGGCATATCACATAGTAGTCAATGGGTTGGACGATCATCCTATATTTTTTATTCTTTTGGATTGATTCCGACGTTTACATTTTGAAGAACTTACGTGAATCCGATCTCCCTAACATTTTGAACATTTTTAGTTTCAATCTTATTGAATACTTTCGAATACCAATAATAAAATAGACGAATGAAATTTTGTACAATTAATCTAGCATAGAAGTATCAATTTACCCACTTATTGGTAAAATACGTAATTATACTTTAACTCAAAATAAATGAGTGAATTCTCAAAAAAAAAACATATGGTCTTTAAAAATTCCAACTCCCTTGACATCGATTCTTACGTTTTGAATTTTTTAACATCAGAAACATTAAGCTGGTCATAGACTAACTTTTCATTGGATGTTGGATTTTAAGTATATTGTATGTAAGTTGTAACTACACTTCAGATGTTGACTTTTTTGCAGCTGGGAAAAAGGGTGTCTTAAAAATGAAAAGCCGCCGAAATGAAACTTATAAATTGTTTGTCCCAGGAATGCACATTGAGTCAACATCAGCTAAATAGCAAAAATGATTCATACACGAAGAGTTACTTAAATTATTGAATAGTTTGCTTAACCACATCCCACTTATCACAAGTTATAACAAGGGTGAGGATGAGTATCAAACTTGCATCCTTCTCACCTCGTTCATTTAGTCTTCAAATTGGGTGTATTTTCCTAAAGTTAAGTGCACCATTTCGTAAAATAAGCGAAGGTATTGATATTTTGTAGTTTTTCCTACACGTACCAATGCAATAGGTATGCATAATCAGTACTTAGTATAGTACATATACATGATGAGCAACGTCTTCAAGTACAATTTTTTTTTTAAAATTGATCAGTAATTTTCATTATTTAGATGGATTATGTAAAACCCCTCACCGATCAAAAAGTGTCACGCGAAAAAACATTGCGTGCCGACGGTGTTTGGTGCAGCATAATTATGTTGAAGAATTTAGATCAGTTCTATAGAACCTGAAAATAAATAAATGCAACTGTTACGCATTTTAAAAGCAACCAATCTTCAAAAAAAAATCAACGGAATTATAACATTACATCAATATAATAAACAGTAAGATAGAGAGAGCTAACTAAAACTAAGCCCAGTAGAACGCCAAATGAAGTCAAAAACACTTTAAATCCAACAACATTAAGTAGTCTTAAGGCGTGATTAAATCCCACTACTGGACACTTTAAACGGATGAACCAATGGGAATCTTCTGGGACCCAACAATGAGTGATGCCAAAAGATATTGAAGTCCTGGCCTTCTGGAAAGATCAAACATACTCTAGTCTAGCTGCTTCCAAAGTGGAAACAAAAGTTAGCCATATTAAATTATTAATTGTAATCTTAGCAGATTTTGTGACATTTGCTACATTTGTTTACACAATCTCCTTGATCTGATATCATCATAAATAAATATATATAAACTGAGATTCAATGGCACACATTACAGAGCTTACGAGACAACTAAATCTTTTTCACTACACAAGACATTGTCATCAGAGAAGATTAGCAAGAATCGTCGAAGAATTTTTCTAAGAATTTTTGTGTTGCATTTGATTGTGTCATTCTGGAAGAAACAATCATGGTTGCACCCTCTATTTCAAAATCCACAACTGATCCTCCACCTGAAAATCATGACTGGTTATTTGTGAGATGAATAGCAACAGCAAGTAATATTAAAACTCACTTCATTAACATGTTTGAATCGTATAGAACAAGACCAGTAGACATAATATACATCGTATAGATACGTGGATACGATATTTTTTGCGACATAGTATATGAACCAACTTCAGCTAACCCAGAAGTAACAGCAAATGACCATACTAATTTCACCATTGTTTTATCAGGATATTTGAGACGAAGTATCAAATGCGTATCCAATATTTTATATCAAACACAAAACAACTTGCAGTCTTGAAACAGAAACATCAGTCTGTGATAATAGATTGTCCAAAACCACGGTTTCGTCAGCAATAGCCGTAAAGGCCCTACATTTTTGTAGGAAAAGGACCATTTCATTCTGAACAGTGAAAGTAGGCTAATAACTGATATAGAAACAGTGTTGTATGGTGTTTTAAGGGAACCTCGGCGATATTGGTGATTAAAGTCAAGTGGGCATTCCCATCAAGAGTAGCAAAATACTGTCAAACATCACTGGCTCAAACCATAACCAACTGAAGGAAAACGGGGGAAAAAACAAAAAAACCACCCACTTGTACCAACAAATAGTATAACTTAAACTCGGCATGTCTGAAACTAGGACTGAGCAACAACCGGTCCGGTCTGGTTTTTTTGGGCCGGTCGGTCCGGACTGGACCCAACCGGTCCGGACCGGAACCGAATTGGCTCCGGTTCCCGGACCGAAGACTGGTCTGAATTTATTTTTATTTTTATTTTTAAGGTAAAAAACCCAGACCGGACCGGTCCGGACCCAACCAGTCCGGTCTTCGGTCCGGACCCAACCGGTCTGGTCATTGGTCTGGGGTCCGGACCCGATCTAGTTCAGGTCGGACCGGTTGCACAGCCCTATCTGAAACAAAAACAATAGAGAAAAAGAAGAAGAAACAAATGGTGATGGACCATAAATAGCTTACCAAAAAACATGTTCACAAACAATGATTGACACATGAAAGATTGGGTTGTAGAATATATCTACCTTGTCACCGAAAATCCTATGGGAAGGATAATCAGAGCTAAAGGCAGAAATTTATTTTGCCTAATGATAGATCCACTGAAGCATTGGTGTTTAGTACACAACAACAGAGACTTGCAATATCATGCTTATCCAAATCCAACAAAGAGAATGTATGAAACCAACACAAACAAAACCAATCAACAAATATAGATGACCCGCAAGAAATGAGCTATTCAATAAAAACTTTAAATGTATCTACCTTGTCACCGAAATATCCCATGCAAAGAGGATAATCAGAGCTAAAGGCAGAAACCATATTGCCTAATGATAGATTCCCTAAAGCATTGGGAGTGTTGAAATCCACAGCAAGAGAGAATTGCAATATTAGGCTTGTCCTAACCCAGA
The DNA here is from genome assembly GCA_963682175.1 of Triglochin maritima. Classification (NCBI taxonomy): domain Eukaryota; kingdom Viridiplantae; phylum Streptophyta; class Magnoliopsida; order Alismatales; family Juncaginaceae; genus Triglochin; species Triglochin maritima. Next base: position 34,456,654 of record OY821786.1, read on the forward strand.
CATTGAAAGGAAAAAAAACTAAAAGGATACCCAAACTTTACAAGAAGAAACAACATGGTACAATAACGAAAGTAAAATAGTTATGATATGTAAATAAACTAATCAAACTTAATATATGTTATGATATGTAAATAAACTAATCAAAAATTATGGGAACAGATGCATCAGCAAGAAATGCCATGTATAAACTGTGTAGAACAATATCCTGAATATTCAATAGCAACAGAACTTACAGATAAAACCACCATGATAGCCACCACCATCTTCATTTGTCATGACTCTGGCACCACATTGATTATTGCCAACCCTTCTTCTCGAACAGACAAAAATTCAAATCTTCTAATTTTATACATGCCTCAAAGCTTTTCAAATATCTTACATAAGCTATAAAAATGATAAATTGAAGAAAAAAACATTTGAATCGGTAACGTATGTGCACATGAGAATATGTGCTCATCATTGAGAACTATGACGTTACAGTATATACATTATCAATAGAAAGGCCAGACTAAATCAAGATACAATCAACCCACATGCATAAACCAGTTAGTGCACTAACCACAACACAGAATACATATATAATATGCAATCGGCAAGGTTGTAAATAATAATTTGACCATAAAACTGTGTAAAGTGTAAAAAATATACAATGAGTAGATTAGAGCAAGAAAGCCATCAAGCAGTGCAACTTACTTCCATAAAGCAAAAATTACCAGTAATTTCCACAAGAACATCTCCCATCTTTGAAATGATGAAACCTGTTGGCATCTCTGACTATGATTACCCTTCCGACGACACTCGAGACATATTTCAACCACGTATGGCAGTCATTGCAGACACGAAGATTTTTCATCACGTGGATTGGTGCCTGCGATGACAAACTGATAAGCCCAAAAGCAACAGCAAGTTTTTTCGCTGTGAACAAGCATGCTCGGATCCTTTAGCTCCTGCTCCATATCATGCAATATACTCTCATTGTCTCGGGCATACCCAAGTTGAGCTGCCCTCTTGTCTAAATTCTCCAGAAACATGTAAATCTCATCTGAACATGGATGCAACCTGTCGCCCGCGAAGAAAGCGTGGATGGAATTTTTTGCCTCAATCCAACTACGACCTGGCTCCTTTCTTACTCCTCTATTTTTCATCATCTGTCTAACTTTGTCCCTGAGATCCCATTTTCGGGCCACAGCATATATATTTGACAGAAGGACGTAAGTTGCTGAATCTTGAGGTTCCAAAGCTAGGAGGTGGTTCGCAGCAAGTTCCCCAATTGCAATATTTTTATGAACACGACATGCACTTAGAAGGGTCCTCCATACCATAGCATCGGGGGCAACTGGCATATCGTATATGAACTTTTTTGCCTTTTCTAATTGACCAGCTCGCCCAAGAATATCAACCACGCAAGCGTAATGCTCTGACTTTGGTGTTATACAGTATTCCTCGGTCATTAGCTTGAAGTAGCTGAGCCCTTCATTAACCAATCCAACATGGCTGCAAGCAGAAAGTACACCCATAAAAGTGATGTGATTGGGCTTGAGATCTTCTAGCTTTATCTGCTCAAAAAGTTCAAGGACTTGGGAACCATATCCATGCTGAGAGTAGCCTGTGATCATGGCATTCCATGACACTTCATTTCTTTCAAACATAAGAGAGAACTCCTTCCTTGAGTCCTCGATGTTGCCGCATTTCGAATATAGTGTGATTAAGGCATTGCCAGCTTCTGTTTCGGAATCATAACCAGTTTTAATCATTCTACCATGGATCTGCATCCCTGGTTTAGCGTCAGCAATATTAGCACACGTGCTAACGACAGATCCAAAAGTGAATAAGTTGGCAGGGGCACCGTCACGGTTCATCTGAACAAAAACCTTCAACGCTTCCTCACAATTCCCACTTTGCGCAAATCCAGATATTAACCCGTTCCATGACACATCATTTCTAGCCTCAATATTGTTAAAGGAAGAATATGCATCACTTAGCCTACCACATCTTGCATAAAGACTCACCAGTGCATTCCCAATAGACAGATCTTTAGAATAGCCCAAGACAATTGCATGGCCTTGAAGTTGCAATCCTCTCTTGATAGATTGGATACCTGCGCACGCGCTCAAAGCACTTGAAAGTCCAATGTTGTCCGGCTGAATACCGTGAAGCTGCATTTCTTCAAATGTTTTTAGGGCTTCCACGTACAATTCATGTTGAACATAGCCAGCAATCATTGCAGTCCATGAGACAACATCTTTCTCCATCAGCCTGCCAAGAATCTCTCTTGCAGTCTTCAGTCTTCCACACTTCGCATACATATCTATCAAGGTGCTGGTAACATAAACATTAGGCTCAAACCCATTCTTTATAACAAGGTTGTGAATTTGTTCACCGAGATGAAGAGCACCTAATGATGTACATGTTCTCAATATGCTAGGATATGTATATTGGTTCGGTTTGATATCCATAACTTGCATGAGAGAAAACAGACTAAATGATTTTTGTAATTCACCTGTACGACCATAAGCCATGAGCATCACATTCCACAATACCACATTTTCTCTCCGTGTGGTGATAAAAAACTCATGGGCAGTTTCAACATCACCACAGTTAACATAAAAATCAAGAAGTGAACCTTCAATGATTATATCCAAGGACAAACCAGCTTTCACCACGTACGAATGCAGCTGCAATCCCTGGACAGTATGTCCAATAGAAGCACAAGCACTTAAAACGCTTGCCACAGTCACACAATCTGGCTTCAGGCCCAAATTTTGCATCTCTTTGAAAAGCCTAAGAGCCTTCTCACCATTCCCGAGTTGAGCATGGCTTGATATCAGCGAGTTGTATGTGATACGATCCGTGGATGACATTTTTTGAAAAATCTGTTCCGCAGCATCCACACTCCCACTTCTGGAGTAGAGGGAAACAAGAGCATTGCAAACATAAGTTTCGGAACACAATCCCCACTTAACAGATTGAGCGTGGACCTGCTTCCCATTCTCGAATAGTTTGGCTTTGGTGCAAGCACTCAACACACTCGAAAGTGCATAAGTGGTGGGAACCACTTCCATACAGCACATTTCAGAGTACAACCGAATTGCTTCTTCTTCCATCTCATTCTGAGAAAAAGCCGAAATCATGGCAACCCATGAGGTCCGGTCCCGGGAACTCAACTCCTTGAATACCAACCATGCCGATTTAACGGAGCCTTTTTTTGCATAGTAATCCAGCAAAGGGTTCCCAGGAATGGAGTCTTTACCCAATCCGTACTGAATTAGTTTAGCATGTAGCTGCTCAACGAAATGCACAGAAATATTATTAACAGTACAAGACCTGAGGATGGCAGCAAAGATATCAGAGTCGAGCAGCTCGTCGTATTCACCAGCTTTGCTCAGCATCTCTGCAAAACAAATACAACCCTGACGGACAAGCTTTCTCGATAAAAATCCCAAAATTAAACGATTCCAGCAGCGAAAACTTCTATAAGGCATTGCATCAAACAATTTGAGGGCATCATCAAAGCGACTATGATCAATATAAATATCAAGAAGGCGTTCACAAAGAACAAAATTGCCATCAAACCCAAGTTTCAGAATCTTTGCATGAATCCTCTGAGCATCAGAAACTAACCCATGATTAAAACAGCCGTCCAACAGCCAACTGTAAGTGTTTAGATCAGCACGAACACCATTTTGTTCCATCAAGTTGAGATACAGAAATCCATTTCTACTCTTATCTTCCTCACAATCAACTCGAATTTCTCCATTAGATGTCTCCTTGAATGCAGAAACAATCGGAAGGGTACAGGTACTCCGAAGTTTTCCCAAGACGCACTTAAAATTCAATAAGGGGTGTCAAAAGTTGAACGCTAACAACTAAATAATGTAACAAATTGGAAAATTTGGATTTAACAAGGCTCTTACCCTGGAGTGAGCAATTGTGGACAGCAGTCTTCCAGAACATGAACTTCTTGGCAAGAAAGAGAACGGAAGGGAATGATACTGACACAAGAAGGGTTGACGGCAAGAGAGACACAAAACCTCATGCCCCAGCTGCATCGGCATTTAACAGTAAAAAGAAAAGTAATACTGAGATGTACAACAAAGTAGAAGTGCAACCAAAAAAAATACTATGGATTGAATATTATTGATGGTAAAAGTAGGTACTCGAGCTTACTGATAAAAAGAGACAGAAGGTACCCGAGCCCTACAAATTTGTATACACAACAATAATTTGCCTAAGCAAGTATGAAGTATGTTATCTGAAGCTATAAACACACAATTCGGTAAAATAAAAAAAATTGCTGATGAAATAGTGTTGACAACAAATTTAATACAAAGGTATAAAACACTTAAGAGAAAAGGGATTTGTGTAACCATATGACCTTCAAAAATTATGAGAAAATATTTTTTATCGCTAAAAGCCTAAAACTTATGAGAAATTATGACCCGAAAAACCAAAAAAACATAAAAGTAGAAAATATAAATTAGAGCCTCAGAGATCTTGGTGATTAAAGGTCGTCACATGGTCATCCCCATCAAGAGTAGCAAATAAATTTCTACCATCATTGGCTCAATACTCAATAGTCATCATTAGACCCAACCATACACAAGAATGCTCATATTAGAACCAATAACAAATAGGGCATGAAATGTTAAAATTCAAATACCAATCGGAATTTGGAAGTAGCTGATTAGATATCACTTGGTAAAAATCATTCGGAATCTGAACATTTGTTCATCATCCACATTAAAAAACAAAACCTACCAAAATCAGTAGAAAGGACCAACAAAAGTATCCTCTTTTACGTAAAGAGTAATCAGCAAAAGTTAAAATATATATCTACTTTGTCACCGAAAATCCTATCAAAATTAGGACCATCAGAGCTAAAAGCAGAAATCCATATTGCCTGATGATAGATTCCCTGATGCATTAGTTTGTAAAACAAAAGGCAACAGAGAATTGCAATATCAGGCTTTTACAAGTGAAACACGGTTGAGGTGTGCGTTTAACACCTGAGCAAGAACATCCGACAAATAGAATGAGTGAATAACTATTACATTGAAAGTGATGACAAAAATATACATATATCTCTACCTTGTCACCAACAAATCCCGTAAATAAAGAAAAGGATTATCAGAGCTAAAGGCAGAAATTTATATTGCCTAATGATAGATTTCCTGATGCAGTAATGTTTCTAAGAAACCCAGCAACAAAAAATTGCAATATCAGGCTTTCCCTATTCAAACGTAGAAGAAATAACTTACCAAAAATATCAAATATAAAAAGAATGTACTTTTAACGAAAATGCAAATGTATCTACCTTGTCACCGAAAAATCCTACAAAAAAGACGGATAATCAGAGCTCAAGGAAGAAATTCATATCGCCTATTGATAGATTCCATGAAGCATTGTAATGTATAGGAAAACAGCAACAGAGGATTGCAATGTCAGGCGTCTCCGGATTAATTAAACCAATGTGTTCAAAGAATATGTCATGATATACAAATAACCAACATAATATAGGATGCAACAATAGGTGTTAATTATGATAGTCACTAGCATGGCTCCTAACCAGTTGAGGCAAGCAATGGGAAGAGATATTGATTATCAATCGAATGCTTGATACAAAGTGGGTGAGACATAATCCTGAATTTTACTCGTATTTTGACTAGATTACCTTACATAACACTAGTGCTGATTACTGGCCTTAGGCCAAAAAAATAACTTTTAATTTGTAAATAAGGAAGAATTTAAGGTTCCAAAGTTCAACAATTGAATTAAGTTGTAAATAAGGAAGATTTAAGGGTCCAATGTTCGGCAATTAGATGATACAGTGAACAAGGGAGGGGATGCTACAATGTTATAATTGCATATGAACATACAAATATTATTAAGATTTACAAATTTAAAACAATAGCACACCAAGTCACAATGCATGTGAGTGATTCTTAAAAGGAACTACTTACAATAATGCATGTCTCATAGAATAATTACCTTTGGGAGAATGAAAGCAAACTTTTCCAAACAATGCCTCATAATCTTATCAAGTCATCATTCATTACCTTCCTTGCAGCAGGTCCAGGGTGCTTCTGAACTTGAGCTCTGCAAACCTGCAACCACAAAAAAAATTATGCATAAAATATTTCTATAAAATCAATAGTCAAAAGAACCTACGATCACCATAAACAAATATCAGTGTTGTATCCTTATATCTTTTATTCTTTGCATATTCAAAGCAAAATTATGCGAAAACAATGGCTTAAACATCAAAGATCAGGGTAAAGTACAAAGTTCTACATTTATACCTTGGAATTGTTACTTTTTGCTTGACGAGCAACAACTTCAAGGCCGAACTTGTAGTCCAAACTGGCAATTGGAACAACATTCCTATATTATGTACTACAATCATGAAGTTAAGAGAGATAAGTGAGACAGTAATAACAACACTAGTCTTAGCTAAGCACGCTTAGAAAACAAGAACAGAACGTGTACTATGTATTGAAGCATAAGTGGCTGAGATGAGAGGCCAAAACTGTACAAGTATTGTAAATAGTTAGTGCATTTTGCTTTGGAAACATAATTCATAGCATTCAATCCTCGAGAACAATATAAAAATATCAAAGAAATTACAAAACAAATCAAAAAGTATATCAAACCTCGATGAAAACACCCCATGAGTGAGTAACGCAAAGGGCAAATAATAAGGTCCATTAGAAATATTCTAGCCTAAACTAACATTTTAATTTCGACAAAATGCTAATCCAACTAAATATGAAAGACTTTAAATGACTGCAAGGTTAGTGACTCCAAACAAAACCATCAAGCTCGAATACATTGTCTTTACCCTCTAACTTTATTCTCATTTATCAGACTTCACATGAACTTACGAAGTAAAAAACATGCAAATCGCCACAATTTGTAGTACCCATTTTTAACTTCGTTATCACAAAAACCAACAATATTACACCTAAAACAAACAGCTCAAAGCCAAAAAGTAAGTTCACAACACTAACCAGATTGTGGGACCAATCTGAGGAAAGGTTTGGAGAGACCAACCACTTGACACATTTTGACAAAGATTAACAAGCTTTCTTTCTGGTCTCTAACACAAACTCTTGCAACTCCATTGAAACAGGAGAAAACGAATCCAATGAGCAAATGAAGTTTAACACAAATCGAATAACACCAAAAATACACGAACTTTGGTGTCGGATCGACGAAAATTCGGATCAAACGATCAGAGAACGCATTGGGAACCAAACATATTGACACGTTCTCGTCCAAAAAATCCGGCCGAAACAGCGGCAATTAGGAAAATTGACGGAAACCCAAAACGGAGAAGGCCAAAAAGATTCAGACTTTGGTGTTGGATCGAGGAATTTTTGGATCGAAGATGCAACCCTAGTTGGGAGTGGCGGCGGAGGGAGGTTTTAAACGGAGGAGGACAAAGGATTGTGACATTTGTATGTTAGTTCTCCTATTTATCAATATTTCTATTTTGATAAGATTTTCCTTTTCAGGATTTTCCATTTTTGGAGTGGATTTTCCATTTTGCTTGCAAACGACACATATAAACCTTGAATTTAATTTCTAAGATAACAACAAAAAATACATGGGTAATTTTTTAGAGCTAAGATATCACTAATGTTTGGTACATTTTTCTAAAAGTCAATTTTGACATGTTGTTAAATGTGTACTAACAATAGTCATCTGTTTATTTTGTTACAAATATTTCACACGGGAGAAGCAAAGTAGACATAATATATTGCTATTATTTTGTAGATATTGTTAATGTTTAATATAAATTTTTTGAACCTGGAGTTGTCAAAATGTAGAATGTATGGCAGGGCTGAGCATCAGTCTGGGATTGGATTGAACCGAACCGAACTGAAATCCGAAATTAGAAAATTCAAGAACCGAAGACCGATCCTGGACCTTACCGATTCAGACCGGAAATTATTTTATTAAATTTTATTTACTAAAAAATTAGTATGTTTTTGTTTAAATATTAAAATGGTGTTATTACCTATAATAGCGTGTAGATTAGTTGAAATTTAGAGTATAAACCTTGAGTGAATGCAAAAAAATTATGTAAATAAATATATATATAAATAGGCAGTCTGGGAACCAGATCGAACCTGAATTCAGTAAAAACCCAAATCCCATTCGGTCCGATTCCTCGGTCTGGTTCGGTTCGCCACTTCAGTCCACACCAATTTCTGCTCAACCCTAAATGTACATGATAGCAATGGAAATCTTCTTTTTTTGGGAAAGAAAGTGCACTTGTCTTGGGAAAATAGCAAATATTCTGAAAATATATAAACTAAATCTAATATTCGAATGTAATAGTAACTTGGCTAATTGTAAAGATGAAAAATGTATCACACCATGATCGTCATTCGTTGTTCAATACAGAATTTGTTTGTGTTACACATACTGTATTTAAATTATGGTTATTTTTATAACTTCACGTTTAAACGCCAACTCCAAGTCAGCTAAAACAAACAAATATATATATAGTCGTACGATAAGAAGTCGCTTGCCTAATCAAACCCTTGTAAAGGCCATCAATAACCATGCACGGGCTACTCCTGGGCGTAATCGTTTCTCTCTTTGATACGTCAGCTTCTCTCTCTGTCATGTTATACCTGCACACCCACTTTCAAATTTCCCTTAACCATACCTTGAAATCTCTCTACACCCTACATTCTTTTTCCTTCACATCAATTTGGAAGACCGATCCTGGATAAATAAAAATTCTAAAAAAAATGAAAACATGTTTTCAGGAGAGAGAAAAGATTTTAAATAATTTTAAAATGAATATATTAACATTTTTAATAATTAAAATAAACAACGAATGGGGGAGTCGCCCGGGAAAGAGCACCTGTTAAAGGTGCTCTGTTAGCATACATAAGCTCGATCTAATCTAGATAGGATTGTTACATTGTGCATTGAAATAAATTAACATTCCATGTTTAACACAAGCATGTCGCTTCAAGTTGGTCTAGAGTGCAATGGTGATGTTAGGATGTAGAAAGAGATGAAGGGTCGCCATTGGAATGTTGATATGTGTAATTGACTTCTGTATGGCTGTATCGATATTTGAAACTCATGGAAAATTGAAAAGGTCATATATATCCAACATAATCCTCTATGTTGATGGGGTAAAATCAATATTTTATTATTGAGGCACGAAGTAGAGTGGTTGTTGGGTAATGGTTGGCGAGCAAGAAGGATTGGTGGGTACGTAGAGAGAGAGAGGGATGTCCATGTATCCAAATGGCCCCAACGTTTTATTTATCCTACTTATTATTGATTGCTCATTATATAAAACGTACGTCGTCAAAAAGTAGGAAAATAACCAAACATCATACGATCAAATTATACATATGATTGTATATGTATGGTTACATGATAACTTAGAAACAATGAATGTGTTACTATGTAACTATTGATACCTATGCAATGTAGCAAAGATAGAGCTCTCTTCGATGTCGCACGTAAGTTCGTATGAGGTGGTGAATGGGTACGTAGACAATGTACTTGAGGGGGAGAAAGACCCAATGAGGATGGAGTTTCATGATTTGGGTTGGTCAAAGGATGGTAGTTGTGGTTGAGGGTGTCACGGTTGAACAAGATATATTCATTGTTAAGTTGCCCTTCATTAGGTCGAGCAAGAGTACGTAAAAGCATCATATAAGGTCTGTTTGGATAACTTAAGTTTTGAGGTTTGAAATAAGTTCGAAACATAGTGTTTTGGGGTTACTTACAAACCTCAAAACTCAAAATAAGTTACACCAAACTGTTGAATATTGACTTATATTTGTTAAGGAAGCAAATCTAGGAAGAGTCGGTCGACCAGATTGGATTCGGTCTACCGACGCACAACCCAGGAAATTTTCGATGAAGACGGGTCGGTCTACCGAATTGGATTCGGTCCACTGAACCGAGGATTCCATGCACTTCGTGTGCAGCTGGGATCGGATGACCGAATGAGATTCGGTCTACCGTCAGAAGGTAACAAGCACTTCGGAACAACGGGTTCGGTAAACCGTTGAGGAGATTTTTGGTGTTCCGAGAATCTGGAAAGTGTCTGTCCAATTTGGCACGGTTCACCGAGGGGTTCTCGGTCAACCGAAGGGTTGTTGAAGAATTCGTTAGTTCGTGGAAGAATCGTTCTCGTGGTCTACCGAGCCGCGTGAGAAACGTTCCCTCAGTCAACCGAGAAGGATTCGGTTAACCGAATCGGAACAGGAATCACTCTTGTTGAAGCAGTCACGGTTAACCGAACGAGCATCGGTTAACCGTGACCCCATGAAGAGTTCTATTCGGTTTTGCTTAATTGTAGCTCGGTTTTTGAGTCTATAAAAGGACTTGTTTGCTCTTAGTCTTACATCATATATTGCATACAACATAGTTCCCTTCATTGTGAATTGAGAGATTAAGGCTAGAGATAGATCTAGAGTAATTTGGAGGATTTATTGCCTCCATATACTTGTAATCTTGGTTGCTTCTCTTGTTGGAGAAACGTAAGAAGGAAAGGAAATCCGCAGGAGACCCCCCAATGACGTAGGCACGTTGCCGAACCTTGTAAATCGCGTGTGTCGTGGTTGTTTCAGGTGTGCATGTGTGCTTTGCTTGTTTTATTTCCATCTTATTAGTGTTCTTGTGACAATTGAGTTTGGGAGATGGACCGAAGTTAATTCTGCAATCAATATTTGGTTTTACGTGGTGCGTTTAATTCGTGTCGAGTTAGTGCATTGTTAGATCCCCCTCCCAATAGCTGGTATCAGAGCTTTGGTTGCACTTGCGATGGCGGAGGAAGCGCGGAATTTTTGGGTGGAGAAATTCACCGGGAAAGGGAACTTTTCGACATGGCAACGGAGGATTCGTGCGTTGATGTCTCAGACGGACGGGTTATTGCTGACGTTGGATGGAGTCGAAAAGAAGCCGTCGAAGATGACCGACGAAAAGTAGGAGAGTCTGAATCTCCGGGCTATTGGGATCATCCAGTTGTGCCTCTCGGATGATTTGCTTTTCGAGGAATCGGCGAAGACCGCGGCAGAATATTGGAAACTTTTGGAGGAGAGGTTCATGAAGAAGAACCTTAGCAACAAGTTGAATCTGAAAAGTCAGTTGTACATGCTTCGGATGAAGGAGAACACGTCGTTCATTGAGCATCTCTTGGTGTTCAATAAGTTGATAGCTGATCTGACTCAGCTTGAGGACAAGATGGAGGATGTGGACAAAGCAATGTTGTTATTGACGTCGCTGCCAGACTCGTATGAGAACTTGGTGAATACGATCATATATGGCAAGGATTCGTTGGTGTTGGAGAAGGTCAAGGGCACGCTGATCTCTTACGATGCAAGGAAGAATTCGAGTAGTATGTCTTTCGATAAGGGTGAAGGATTGATCGCAGCACCGAAAAGGGGCAGGACAGGTAACAAAGGAAGAAACAACGGTAAAGGGCGGTCCAAATCAAAGGGGAGATATTTTGAATGTTTTTTTCTGCAAGAAGGTTGGTCATATAAAGCGTGATTGTAGAGCCTTCAAGGAGTCGCTGCAGAAAGGAAAAAACGGGTACAACTCCGCTAGCGTGGTGGAGGAGAAGAACGAAGTCGACGTTCTAACGGTTTGCGCTGTGGGTATTGACAAATCATCATCTGGATGGATTTTGGATACAAGAGCATATTTTCACATGTGCCCAGATAAGAAGCAGTTCACATCCTATGAGCCACTGAAAGGAGGGATCATTGTTATGGGCAAGGATGAACAGAACATTATGTGAACGGGCAAGGAGCATGAGGCTTCATGCAAATCTGTCAAAGGATTTCTGGGCGGAAGCAGTAGATCTTGCATGTTACTTGGTAAATATCTCCCCGTCATCGGCACTGGAATTAAAGACGCCTCAGGAAGTGTGGACGGGTGAGCTATTTGATTACTCGATGCTTAGGATATTTGGATGCAAAGCCTATGCGTTGGTCGATTAGACACAACGGTCGAAGCTGGATTCGAAATCAAAGGAGTGCATATTCCTTGGTTACGATAGGACGGTGAAAGGATATAAGCTTTGGGATTCGAGAGCAAGAAGGTACTCCTATGGAGTAATGTGGTCTTTGATGAGACAAGTTTGCTCAAGGGCCTTGAGGAGAAAGAGCAGCAAGAGGATCACATGCGGGAAGACGAAATTGAAGTTGAGGTCATGACTTCAAAGGAAGAATCGAATCAAGAAGTTCAGCAGGAAACAATTGACTCACGAGTAGAGGAGGAAGCTGAGCAAGAGAGTATTGCTCAAGGAGGACAAAGGAGGATCACAAAGACACCAGTAAGGTATGGTGACGATGATGCTAGTATTGCGTTTGCACTTGTTACCGAATGTGGAGACCCTTGCACATTCGAAGAAGTTATTGAGCAGGAGGACAAGAACAAGTGGATGGTGGCCATGACCGAAGAGATGAAGTCTCTTCATAAGAATCAAACTTGGGAGTTAACGGAGCTTCCTAAGGGAAAACGCGCTATTGGGTGTAAGTTGATCTTCAGAAAGAAGGAAGGGTCATCTCCTATGGAGGAGATAAAATATAAAGCAAGGTTGTGAAAGGAATGTGTTCTAAAAGTTTTACTTTTAAATGTCAATTATTATGAATTGAATGAGAAATCATTTTGTTCCTTGTTTATGTTATTCGTCTTTTAGAAGTGTTAGGGAAGAGACTCTTGGTCCTTAACCGTAGAGCTCTAAAAGATATTGGTTTACATAAAACAAAAGATATTCGCAATCATGGTAATTAACATGGGACATTAATTACCGAGTTAAGATTGTCGTGTTGGTCATAGATCATTGTAGCTCTACAAGTGAGTGACAACACGGGTACACAAAAGAGGAAAATACTACTTTTGTATACCGAATTGACCTAATAAGTAAAACATTATAGAATTGTGTTTTCTGTGTCATTAATATTTTACTGTGTCATTGGTCCTTTGATATGAGACTTATATCTGATCGCTTAAGGAGTGCTTAATTAGACTAGTGTCTTAAGCTATCAATGAGTGTAGTGCAAAGGCATTAGTTGGTTAAGTATGACTTTTGTTGGAGAAGATTGTTAGTCAAAAGATTATCATTGTCCATCTTAATTGAGTGATGATATTAGTGGGCCCCTTGATAAAGCCAAGTTATAATGTGCACAATGTGATTTGAGTTAAATCACATATTTTATAACTAGCTTAAAGAGATCAAGAAATGAATACTAATACAAAGATGACACAATACCACTTTGTGTGTATTCTTAATATCATGAGGCAAGGGACGGACACAAGTGATGCACTCCATCACTAAATGGATTGTGTTTTGGTTCGAGTGGAATTAAGACATCTAACTAATTGGGAGCTATAATGTGTAGCTAGATACCGCTTATAGCTTGTGATATTAATCTCTTAATATCACTGTCAACTTAGTCTAGATCCTCCTATAGGTCACACCGCAAAAATCGGGAAACAAGAAGCTTGATTTTTGGTTCATATGATGTGTCGGGTTTCTTATAGAAAATATGACACATGTGGTGACCAAGTAAAATCAATTATGTTGTGATATATAACATAATTAGAATCATGATAAATTCATATGAGATGCATATATTATGGGGTGCAATAAATTATTGTTGCATAGGATAATATATTGCATAAGTTGTGAATTTGCTAAAACCCCCTAAATTTCAAATTTTGTTGGAAATAAATCCAAAATTTGAAAAGGCAAAATCGGGTAAAAGTTCGGTAATCCGTTTATGGTTCGGTCGACCGAAGCTCTGTGAATCGGTCAACCGAACGTGGAACGGATGGTCATAGTTAATTGACCGAACTTGACTAAAGTGCCTGGAGTTCTGGTACGGTATATCGAACCAGAAACGGTCGACCGAACAATGTCCAGTTCCGATATTTTCGGTTAACCTAATGACACTCGGTTTTAGACGAGAATTCGTCCGATCGGTTAAGGAGAATTTTTCTCCTTAAGAATCGGTCATCCGTCTAGTGCACGGTAATACGAACGTGACATATTCGGTTAACCGAATATGTCTCGGCAAACCGAAGCCCGATCAATTTCCTGCCTTTGATAATTAAGAGATTAAATTGATTAATGGTTGGATTAGCTCCAAACTTGGTCAAACGTTTTGTGGATGCATATAATGCATTATGGAATTAGTTTGTGAGAGAAAATGTCAAGAGAACATGGCTTAAGAATAGTCATGATTGAGAGTAAGATTGGAGCCTATAAATAGGTTCTTATTCTCCTTAATTATGTTAGATGTTTTCTAATTATTTTCTCTCCTAATTCACCACAAAAGCCACGAAAATTCTCTTAGTTTTCTAAGTCTTTGGAAGGAGAAATCTCAGAGATTAAGGAAGGGGTTTGTAGCTAGATTCTAAGCTAGTTTGGAGATTGATTGGCTAGCTCCTTTCTCTCCAACCTTGTTTAGGGTTTTGGTGAACACTCGGAGGCATCCGGCGCAACGAGAAGCGACGATCGTCATCCTCAACGTCTCCGGGTCATCAAGAAGTTTTAGAGAACTTCTAGGTATGAATTTCGGAGCCCATGTTTGTTTTAATAAAGTTTTGAAACTAGTTATTGAAACAAACTGATGCATGCATGAAACAAATCATAGAAAAATTGTAATTGATCCTTATTGTGCATAAAAATTCCAAAAATATATATGTGCAATTAAACTAGAAATCCTACAGGTTGGTGGTAAAATGATATGCTCAGAAGGAAGGAGTCGATTACAACAAGATCTTCTCACTCGTTGTAAAACATACCTCTATTAGAGTGTTGTTAGCTATGGTAGCTATGGATAACATGGAGTTAGAGCAGATGGACGTAAAGACAGATTTTCTTCACGGGCACATAGAGGAAGATATCTATATGAGGCAACCGGATGGGTTCATCGCACGAGGTAAGGAATGACAAGTATGCAAGCTGAAGAAGTCTCTCTATGGACTTAAGCAATCGCCAAGGCAGTGGTACAAAAGGTTCGATTTATTTATGATTAATAATGGTTTATACGTTGCGATTATGATAGTTGTGTATACTTTCGGAGTCTTGGAGACGGCACACACGTGTTCTTTCTTTTGTATGTCGATGATATGTTGATCGCGTCTAAGGAGATGAAGCATATAGATGATCTCAAACTGAAGCTTCACGGGGAGTTTAAGATGAAAGACCTCGGGAGTGCAGAGAAGATTCTCGGTATGAAGATCTCCACGGATACCAAAAAGGTGAAATTCTGCTCACTCAAAGGAGTTATATCCGGAAGATACTCGAGAGGTATAATCTCGAGAACGCCAAGCAGGTGGCCACACCTATTAGTGCTCACTTCAAGCTCTCGTTGAAGTGCAACCCCTCTACTGAAAAGGAAAGGAGAGACATGGAGAGAGTTCCATTTGCTAGTGCACTCGGATCTGTTATGTATGTTATGATCTGCACTAGGCCAGACATTTCACACGCAGTTAGCCTCGTGAGTCGTTATATGGCTAACCCAGGAAAAGAGCATTGGGAAACGTTGAAGTGGTTGTTGAGGTACCTGAAGGGAACCATGGATGTTAGCTTGAAGTTCACTAAAGATGGAGCACAAAGGCAGGTGGAGGGGTACGTTGATTCAAATTATGTTGTAGATCTGGATAAGCAGAGGTCCACAACAGGGTACGTGTTCACTTTTGGTGGAGGTCCAGTGTGTTGGAGATCGGTTCTCCAACATACTACCGCGTTGTCTACAACGGAAGCAGAGTACATGGCTGCTGTCGATGCCGGAAAAGAAGCTATATGGTTGAAGGGTTTGGTTAGCCCTTTGGGGATGGAACAGGAAGTGACCAAATTGTATTGCGATAGTTAAAGTGCAATTTATCTAGCCAATGATCAGACGTTCTATTCAAGGACCAAACATATTGAAGTAAGGTACCATAGGATCCCAGAGTGGATCGAAGAAGGGCAGGTTGTTCTCCAGAAAATCGACACAAGTGAGAATCCTGCGGATATGATGACCAAAGTGGTCAATCGGGAGAAGTTCGAGTTGTGCTCGAAGCTTCTCAATGTCCTCAGAGAGTGAGAAGGAGGGCGCTCCAGGGGTAGCGCTAAGCGGTGTCTCGTGAAGACACGAAGGATGCGGGTTAGAAGAAGACTCAGGTAACAAATCTAAACCAAGGTGGAGATTGTTGAATATTGACTTATATTTGTTAAGGAAGCAAATCCAGGAAGAGTCGGTCGACCGGATTGGATTCGGTCTACCGACACACAACCCAGGAAATTTTCGGCGAAGATGGGTCGGTCTACCGAATTGGATTCGGTCCACCGAACCGAGAATTCCAGGCACTTCGTGTGCAGCTGGGATCGGACGACCGAATGAGATTCGGTCTACCGTCAGAAGGTAACAAGCACTTCGGAACAACGGGTTCAGTAAACCGTTGAGGAGATTTTTGGTGTTCCAAGAATATGGAAAGTGTCTGTCCAATTTGGCATGGTTCACCGAGGGGTTCTCGGTCAATCGAAGGGTTGTTGAAGAATTCGTTAGTTCGTGGAAGAATCGTTCTCGCGGTCTACCGAGCCGCGTGAGAAGCGTTCCCTCGGTCAACCGAGAAGGATTCGGTTAACCGAATCAGAAAAAGAATCGCTCCTGTTGAAGCAGTCACGGTTAACCGAACGAGCATCGGTTAACCGTGTCCCCATGAAGAGTTCTGTTCGGTTTTTCTTAATTGTAGCTCGGTTTTTGAGTCTATAAAAGGGTTTGTTTGCTCTTAGTCTTAAATCATATATTGCATACAGCATAGTTCCCTTCATTGTGAGTTGAGAGATTAAGGCTAGAGATAGATCTAGAGTGATTTGGAGGGCCTATTGTCTCCATATACTTGTAATCTCAGTTGTTTCTCTTGTTGGAGAAACGGAAGAAGGAAATGAAACCCGCAGGAGACCCCCCAAGGACGTAGGCACGTTGCCGAACCTTGTAAATCGCGTGTGTCGTGGTTGTTTCAAGTGTGCATGTGTGCTTTGCTTGTTTTATTTCCATCTTATTAGTGTTCTTGTGGCAATTGAGTTTGGGAGAGGGTCCGAAGTTAATTCCGCAATCAATATTTGGTTTTACGTGGTGCGTTAATCATTGTCGAGTTAGTGCATTGTTAGATCCCCTCCCAACACAAACCTCAAACTTCATTCTTATTTTTTTTAGTTTTGAAACATTAAGTTTTGGTATCCCTTTTGAAAACTCTTAACTTAAACCTCAAATCTGATGTTTGGAAATATTAAATAAAGATAACATTAAGACAATCGTGGAATGAATCTTGTGTTTTGTAAAACACTTATTATGGTTGGTGTTTTGCAAAATGCAAGTTACAAGATAAAATAACAATCCAAATCTCAACCCCTATAAAAGTACAAGATTTGAGGCTTGCAAAACTTAAAACTCATCAAACCTCTAAACTCAAATTATCCAAAACCTATAGATCCATAAGATGTAGTGCAATCACCAACCTGCATTTGACATTTCAACCCCATAGCCAACGTAAATTTCTTCAGAGACTTTAGTAATGAGATATTTGAACATAACTTGGTAGTCGAGGATAAACTGAGTTTAAGTGGGTTTGGTGAGGTTTCCTGGTAGGTCGTCTATTTTGTGAGTCCCAAATGACAATGTAACATCGTGGTGAATGAAATCCAAATTGCAATCTAACCATCAATTATCAAACCTTTGGAAACAACTTGATACATGGCAGTCAAGGTGCATTGAGGCCAACTAAAAGATCTGACATGGGCACTTGATAATATTGGCAATATCAATCTAAGTCAGACAATAAATATGTTGGATCGATCATTAGAAGTGAATTGATAAAAAGCGAGTTTGGTAGATTGATGGTGAACACCAGAGTCGGTTGATCGAGGTGGGGCAGAAGAGCCTAATGCTCAAGTGTTGCTATCCTTATAGGACTTACTCTTGGAAGTGTTGAAAAATCATGAGTATGTCTCTCTTGAATTCGTTGCTGCAAGTGAGTTACTTCTTGCGTCAATACTTGTTGAGGTTCGTAAATTTGTTTTTGTGGATCCTTCAAGTGTGTACCTAATTCGGTCACGTAGGCAATTAATGTTGAAAATCGGTTTATATTTGTTAAAGCAGAAACATGACAAAACGGTCGACTGATGGAGGAGTCTGGTCGACCAAAAATAACAGGAGCTCTTCAGAGGTGGAGTTCGGTCATTCCCTCTCGGGTGGAGATGGTCCGGTGTGGATGAAAAGGTCAAGGTCACTCATGGATCGATGACAGTGATAAAAGGAACTAAGATGGACAACTTGTATTGGATGTAGGGAAATGCAGTAGCAGGAAATAGTGAAGCAGGTGTTGCACAAGACGACGAAGACAACACCGCCATTTGGCATATGAGGTTTGGTCATATGTCGGAAATGGTTTGTGTGAGTTACACAAACAATATCTGTTGAATGGTGTTAAGAGCAAGGTTTTCATAACCGAACCGGTCATCGAACCGATAAAGCTTTGGTTTTGGTTCAATGTGGTCGAACCACGGTCGGATCGTTGATGACGTCAGCATTTTTGAGACCCAAAGTTGGACCGGACCGAATAAATATTTACGGTTGGACCGGTTTGAACTGATTTTTGTAAAATTATTTAATATATACATACCAAACGTTAAATATAATTCATGATATTTTATCACAATTTGCTTAACTCAGCAAATTTGCTATATTTACTTAACTCAACAAATTTGCTTGAATAAGAATTAGAGAAAACATTATTTGGATTAAGAATCCAAAACCAAAATTAACCTTCAATACTATCCATGACATCATACCCACGAATGTGTTTGATGAGGGAGAGTAGGGTTTGTGGGTGGTGGGTTTTTGTTTATAAGAATTGCAAAAACATTCTCATGTTTTCTGATTCTAAAAAATTAGGAAAATTTAAAATATTTTTATGTCCAATCCGACCAACCAGTCCAACCAAACAGTCTGACTTAGTTCAGAACGGTTTGACTAGAGGCTCAGTTTTTTAGTTGAACCAGCCGTTGGACCATCGGTTCCCGGTCTGACCGGGTCGAACCGTTCGGTCCGGTCTGGTTTTTAAAACCTTGGTTAAGAGTTGCAAATTGATTTTTTGCAAATATTGTGTCTTCGG
This sequence comes from Triglochin maritima, assembly GCA_963682175.1. Classification (NCBI taxonomy): domain Eukaryota; kingdom Viridiplantae; phylum Streptophyta; class Magnoliopsida; order Alismatales; family Juncaginaceae; genus Triglochin; species Triglochin maritima. The sequence goes on from OY821786.1 coordinate 34,475,809, forward strand.
GGAATATCACATGATTCAATTCAAGACGACTATCCATGAGACGAAAAACATATTGGAGTATGTGCACTCTGACGTCTAGGGACCGACGCAGGTTTGGTGAAAGGGTGGAGCCGAATATTTTGTCACATTTATCGACGACTTCTCAAGGAAGGTATGTGTTTATTTTCTGAGGAATAAATTGGATGTGTTTGAGAAGTTAAAAGTATGGAAAACCCAAGTGGAGAAAAGTACCGGAAGAAAGAAATGTCAACTCCAGATGAGGAGTTAAAATACAAAGCAAGGTTTGTGACAAAAGGATATGCTCAGATGGAAGGGGTCGATTACAACGAGATCTTCTCACCCATTGTAAAGTATACCTCAATTAGAGTGTTGTTATCCATGGTGGCAATGGATAACATGGAGTTATAACAAATGAATGTGAAGATAATGTTTCTTCATGGGCATATAGAGGAGGAGATCTATACAAAGCACCCGGATGAGTTCATTACACAAGGCAAAGAAGAACAAGTATGCAAGCTGAAGAAGTCCCTCTACGGGCTTAAGCAGTCGCCAAGACAGTGGTACAAAAGATTCGATACATTTATATTAGATAATGATTTTGTACGTTGCGACTATGATAGTTGTGTTTACTTGCAGAGTCTAAAAGACATGTCGAATGTGTTCTTGCTATTGTATGTTGATGATATATTGATCGCGGCTAATTAGATGAAACATATAGATGATCTCAAACAAAAGCTTCGTGGGGAGTTTGAGATGAAAGACCTCGGGAGTGCTAAGAAAATTCTCTGTATGAAGATCTCCAAGGATACCGAAAGATGTGAAATCTTGCTCACTCAAATGAGTTATATCCAGAAAATTCTCGAAAGAAATAATCTCGAGAATACCAAGCATGTTGCCACACCTATAAACGCTCACTTCAAGCTCTCGATGAAGTGCAACCCCTCTACTGAAAAGGAAAGGAGAGATATGGATATAGCTCCATATGCTAGTGCAGTCAGATCCGTTATGTATGTTATGATCTGCACTAGATCAAATATTTCACATGCAGTCAACCTTGTGAGTCGTTATATGGCTAACCCAAAAAAGGAGTTGTTACACCCTCTCCCCTCCCTCACACTCTCTCTCCTCTCATTCTTCTTCCTCACGACCCAACCCAAAACCCATTTAACCCAACCTCCTAGCATCGACGAAAGTGAGAAAGATGGTGAGGAGATCCGGTGAGCCCAACGAGGTCCGTGCGTAGGCGCGGAGGGGATGACGTCCCTTTCTCCGGCAAGCTCCTTTCAAAGGTAGTTTTCGGGTTCTTCGGGTCGGATGTGTTTGTGGGAGAGACAATGGCGGAGGGACGGTCGGGGTCACGACGCCGGTGGCTGGAGATGAGAAGGAAGAGGTCGAGAGGAGGATTGCGTGATGCGGGTTGCACGAGGCCGGCGGTGGCGCCGGAAGTGGGGCAGGCTGGCGTTGCCGACGGTGGCCTGCTGAGGTGGTGGCAACTAGGGTTTGGTGGTTGGGTTTTTGGTGTTGGGGTAATTTGCATGAGTTCTCTGAATTTTGTTAATATTTGAGCTGAATTACTTAATTGGAATATTGGTAAGAAAACCTTGGATGTTAGAAGTTTTTGGTTGAATAAGTTAGTCCAGGTTAATTGCATAATAAATCTTGTGATTTAATTGTATTTGATTGGTTGGGTTAACTGCAGAATAAATACTGAATTTTATAGTATTTGATTAAAGAATAGATAATTGAAGAAATTGTTGGAAAAGCCTTGAATTTGATTATAATCGATTAAATAGTTAAGAACTATATCAATTGCCTTGAAAACCCTAGATTAGTTGTATTTGTCTAATTAACTAGTAATTTGACTATTTGCTGTTTTTCCCCTGAGCTTATGAAAATTATGATTCGTATAGAAATTTTGGTAGAATTACACGTATACCCTTATACCTGTGATTGTAGGTTTAGAGTTATAGTTTCTTCATGCTGCATATATTATTTTATGGTTTGGTTCATTTTATTGCTTTGTATTTATGTTGGGTTGTATGGCCCATGTTGTGGGGTAAATTGTGTTTTCCCCTTGTCTTGTGTGTTTGTGTGAGAGGTTGTGGAATCGATCGTTCACCCACGTTGTTGCGAGTGACCGTTGGAGCATTGTTCACGGACTCGGGCGTGCGGTCGAGTAGTGGGGATGACGTGTGAGGCATGTATGATTAGATGTTAGGAAAATCCCTTGTTGGGGCGGTCCGGAGGGTTTACCAGCGTTGTTATGAGTGACCGCTGGAGGTGAGCTCGCGGGCTCGGACGTTGTTTTGATTCTCGGAGCAGTGTTTCCCCCCTGTGTTGTTGCGGTTCGGAAGGGTCAACCCACATTGTTGCGAGTGACCGTTAGGGAGCGTTGCTCATGGGCTAGGGGGTGCGGTCGACTTCCTAAGCCGGATGCGGAACTGGTCAACTCACCAGCGTTGTGACGAGTGGCTATTAGGGAGCGTTGCTTTCGGGCTCGGGCGCGTGGTTGGAGTAGGCGTTGCCTTGTGGGCCGGATGCGTGGTCTTGTCGAGGGTTCACGCTCGACCTGGCTTGGCGTGTGGTTGACTTGGGACGTGTGATAGTTCTGCCGTGAGAGTGGGTTGAGTGTTGCCTCGGGGATCAGATGCGTGGTGGGGTCGAGGTGCACGCTCGATTTTAATTGATATATTTATTGAGGCCTCAACTTGACTTCTTTTATTTGTTAATGTCCATTTTTCGCTTGGTTTTAATTTGTATTGACTGCTGTGTCCCGAGTGCGGATTAGGAGCGTTACAGGAGAACTGGGAAGCGTTGAAGTGGTCGTTGAGATACCTGAAGGGAACCATTGATGTTAGCTTGAAGTACATCAAAGATGGAGCACAAAGGCAGGTGGAGGGGTACGTTGATTCATATTATGCCGGTGATCTGGATAAACGGAAGTCCACAATAGCGTACGTGTTCACTCTAGGTGAAGGATCAGTGAGTTGGAGATCCGTTCTCCAACATACTGTAGGATCGTGTCTGGTCGGATTTTCTATTCACTTTTAGGGTTAATTAACCTCTACTTGCTCAATTAAAAATAGAGCGGAAATTAAAACAAATAAGCAAGTAAAGACAAGAAATTATGCAAACCACAAAGGAAGACTCAGGGATTTTTACAGAGCTCTGTTACGTCCTCTCTTGCAAGCTCCACTTGAATCACCGAGCTCCGCTCACGACTTCACTATCCGCTCCCCGTTCCGACCGGGAGACAACGCCTTTACAAGTCTTCAAACTCGCGAACAACCCTCGCAGAGTTTGACTTCTTCTCTCACAATCTGAAAGGATTACTTCAGGCTCTCACCGAAGTTTATACTCTTGTCTTGGGCTTTCACCAAGACCATTGCTACTTGACAAACAATTGGAGTGGAACAACACTCTCTAGCTTGAGCACACTTTGAGTATGATTTGACTACGATCAAATGTGTGGAAGTTTAAGGCTTAGAGTGTGTGATTTGGAACTTTTAGGATTGTGAGACTTCTCTTTAATGTACGGAACAATTGTGTGTAGGAGGGTTGTCTAAACAAAGTATTCAATCCTCTATTTATAAGCTCCTAATGTGTTATAGCTGTTGGGGATAAGTACGGTAAATGGTTGTGTAAGAAACACAAAATAGTGCACTGCAACACACATTTCAGGAAATGTGCTCACATTATCCACACGTATCTATCTTCCAATTTTGTGATGATGTAAGCTCTATGTAATGAGCTCACTAGCTAGTTACGATAATCTTAAAAAATATGAAAGTTACCATATCACTATGATGCATGATGATTGGGTATCCTAACAACGGCATTTGTGTATATTTATCTTATTTCCGTGGTTTGATCACTTCGTGTAGCTCCAGGTTCAACTAATTTATCCAAACTCATCTCCTTGACCTAAAGAGTTTGACTCGAGAGACGTAAGACGTGCTTTTAACTTGATTCAATGTGCTAAAAGATTAACTTGGGCTCGACTAAAATGATCAAACCAAGTTGGTTAAACTTGTCAAGAGTTCGTTGCAATCAATAATTATCTACCTCATACAAAAATATACAAAATCTTGTGATTTTAAATACCACTCTAAATTATCATCAGTACATGATTTTTTTTTTTTTGTATTCCAAGGTCCTTTATAGAAAAAAAGCTATTCCATGTAGCACATGTAAGATATAAATCATGTATAACTCATGTTAAACTTCAAGTGCGAGTTGCCTCGTGAAGAATTTGCCAATATTTTGGCCAAGTGTGTCGAATGCGTCCGAATAAACTCAGTTGGGCTCGTTAACATATTACGAACACCTCTAACTTTCGAAAGAATCGAACTCATGAACCACAGAAAAATTGACCCAAATCAAACCAAACCTAAACAAACCAAGATAAAAGAAATGCACCAAACAATCAATTTAATTGACCCTCGTCCAACCGTCTTTTATTGGCTCTTCCGATCGAAATTGAAAAACCATCTTTTTTTGGCTCTTCCCGTCCAAATCAAAAGTCCACGTTCAAATTCAATAAATTCGACTAGTCGAATGAGACAAATACGAGCTTTAGTAAATTCGTTAGTATCTTTAAAAACAAGATTAACCCCTACAAAAATCAAACCCACCCTTAGACATAACATAAACATGTCGAACCTCAATACTGAAACAAACAATTAATTTAATTGACCACAATCCGACCATCTTTTATTGGATCTTCCATCCAAATTGAAGAACCATAGTTTCGTTGGCTCTTCCCATCCAAATTGAAAAGTTTGTTGAAACTCTCTGAGTCCAACGAAGTCAAATTACGACCTTTAGTAAACTCGTTAGTATTCTTAAAAACTTATTTAATATTTCTCTTATTCTTCTTGGGACTTACGTGTCTACATTCGTTCCATTAAATAAAAAAAATATAATTAAGAAACATAAACATGCCTAATCTCAAAATCTCAACAAGAATCCGACCGGACCCGACCCGACCTTACCTGATCCAATTAAAACACCCAAACCGTTAATTCAGTTAAACTCCATCTCCCATTGGCTCCTCCCATCCAATCAAAACCCACCAAAACTCTGAATTTCAGATAAGAATCGTAAGAAGAAGAAGAAGACTAAAAGCAAACCCTCCAATGGCTTCCTTCCTCTCCCTCTCCCTCCCGAATCCGACCCGCCCAATCCGCGCCTCGGCCGCAACCACTCAGACCCCTCCCACCACCCTCCAGCAGAAATTCGGCCGGAAAGGCGTCACCTTCACGGAATCCGGCACCGTCGAGCTGGCGGTCCGCAACGGGAGCTCGTTGAAGGTGAGGATTGAAGATGGGTTGGTGACGTCGTACCGGCCGAAGGTGTACTGGAGGGACGACGGGTTCGAGGAGGTGTTGCATTTGGTGGAGGAGGTGGATGGGAGGGTGAGGGGGGGAATTGGGTTGGTGGTTTGTGATTCAGGGAGGATCGGGAAGGACGGGAGACCGTGGCAAGCGGAGGAGTGGGAGGTTAAGGATGTCGACTCGGATTCTATCGATGCTGTTCAGGTGCTCGACAAAATGGGGCACTGGGAAAATGTTCATGTTTTTAGTTTTGAAAGTTGTTGGTTTTGTGTGTTGTGGTTTAGTTTTAGTTTGTGTTGGTTGCTTTGCAACTATAGAGAAGTTTGAGTGCAAAAGGTTTTACCTTTGCTGATTGAAAGCTGAAAATGATCAATGAAAACCTTTGATGTATTAGATGGACGATAGATTTGAAAATGTATGAATTTGATGGAAAGGGAAGATAAGGGATATTAGTTTTGTTCTCTGTCATTAAGTAAAGGAGGGGAAGGGTGTCAGCTCATAGTTTGTAGAGAAGTGTGAGGTGAGAATTTTGGTTTGGATTTTGTTGAGGTTTAGGTGAGGATTGGAAAACTTAAAATGATATTGAAGGATGATGCTAGCTGTGGTTTCCAAGGAATAACTTTTATAACAACGTTTACTTATTTTGTTTGACAAATTACTATGTAATTTCCTGCTATGGAGCTCTTAATGGGGGTAGTGATTTATATATATCTCACTCAGGAAAAAGATTTTTTACTGGGGTTTTATTTGACTACGAAGCAGTCGCTTGTGTGAGTTAGGTAATCTTTGTTGGTGTTTGATCCCCCCCCCCCCCCCCCCCCCCCCCCCCCCCCCCCCCCCCGTAAACCTTTGAATTTGTGAATTTTTCTTTGGCAAATTATGTCTATTTACTGTGTAAGAAAGTACTTAAGACTTACGTGTTTGTCATCAAACTTTAATTACCTCATCTTTACTTGTTCTGTTTAAAATTTACATAGTTGAGTGATTTAGTTGAAAGGAGGTACTGACCCTACTGGATTGGTGTTCAAAATTTTCTTTCCAGCTAAACATTTTCGCACCGTCACGATTCCTCTATGTCTTCGGGCCCATGAACCTGAACTGTTAAATTTGCTATAATCACAAGAGGAAGCTATATTTTTCAATTGTTGTCTGATTATGCTCTTGCATTTTCCCATGGAAATGACATCTGGTTTTGTAGGTCGAACTGAACTGCACCAACGGAGATGGTTCTCTAGAGATAACATACGTTATATCTTTGTACGACGTCAGCATGGCCACAGCAGTGATAGTGAAAAACAAAGGGAGAAAACCTGCAACATTGACGAGTGCAATGATGAACCATCTCAAGTTCAAGAAGCGAGGCGGGTCGGCAATGCAGGGTCTGAAAGGTTGCTCTTTTTGTACACATCCTCCCCTGCCTTCTAAATTTGAGATTATGTCTCCAGCCGAAGCCATGAAACGGGAAGCTCCTGGTTGGTCTATTTTTGGAACCCGCGAAGAACCCAAACAAGGGTTATGGACTGTAGAGGAGGAGAAATTCACAATATTAAGGAACAAGATTAGTAGAGTTTACGCAGCACAGCCCACGGAGAGATTGAAGCGGATCTATAACACCGCTCCTTCGAAGTATGAAACTATAGATCAGGTTAGCATCCGCTTCTTCACTCTTTTTATATTATGTTCTTTTAAAGATTCTATATGAAAATTGGAAAACTAGTTGGAAACTTGAAACAGTCTCACATTAAAAGATATTGACTGAGTTCCTTTAAAAAAAGATAGTGACTGAGTGGCCTCTTCATATTAATTGTTATTTTGTACTTGAAAGATGAACCTTGTAAAGAACTTCACTTTGAACTGTGAAACAAAATGAGCTCTTGAAAGTGTAAATCACTTGTATGGTGTTGGGTTATGGAATTGTAATTCGGAAAATTAAAATGATAATCTGAAATCATCAAATATTGGACCAGGAAACAGCAAAATCATAAGTCCAACTAGTAGGTGTCGCCAGAAGTGGTCATTATGAGATGCATCATTTATGGATTGGTTACATTCAAGCGAAGTCAGGGTGCATTTGTATTTCGATTCTTAGGAATAGATTCCAGTTGGAATCACAACATTTTGAGATGACTTGTTCATCATGCCTTCAACTTGTTCTATCACATTGGTTTGGAGTTAGCTGCAATTTATAAATCGCTATCTACCGACGTCTTTTTTTCTTTCTATTTTCTGTACTTCTATCTATGATCGGAAAGTTTCATTTGCGATTAAATTATCCCAAGCATACATTATTGTCAAGCTGATAACGACTTGTGAATTGCAATTTATATAACATTTGATACCTCACTTCTTCGACTTTACGTTTTGAAACATAATACATCAAAAATTATGTTTTTCGTCTGCACTTCGTAACCAATATCGTTATATTGCCATGCACAGGGTACAGGGCTTGGTTTCAGGATCATAAGGATGGGATATGAGGACATATACGTGGGAAGTCCAGGATCATTTTCGGAGAAGTATGGAAAATACTACTTCGTCTGCACTGGTCCGGCTTCCATCTTGGTACCTGTGGTGTTAAATCCAGGTGAGGACTGGAGGGCAGCACAACTCATTGAACATGATAATCTGTGATGAGATTTTTTTGTCCAATATGTGGAATATAAAGTTTCATGTTGTTGTAGATAAGTCATTCAGACAGATTTTCTCTATTAATTCAGATTATATTACACTTTGAGGCACATTTCTGGAATAAAACACCAAAAATTCAGAATACATGTTTGTTGTTAGGAGGTATGTTGATGTTAGACATGCTGCCTCAAACATCATTCGTAAAATACCATGAAATGTTAGTTGCAATTTTCGCAAGCGGAACAAAGAAAATGTGGAAATTGTTTAAAAGAAAAAGGTAATCTTACTATGTTTGTTGGGTGGAAATTGGCGACACTTTTTTGATGGCCAGCTTTTCCAAGTTGATGGTTTCCTGCAAATTTTGGACAAACTTTTCTCAAGTCTTCATAAAATCTCCCCTTTTTATTCAACTCTTTCCCTCTCACAAAAAGGTCCGTCTTGCAATAATCATCTACGACTATTCCTCTCAGAAAAAAATTGTACAATACACGATTACATATTCAAAATGAAACACTTGAGGTAGTTTACCAACACACAACCTTCTTTCTTTTTGTATATGTCCAATTTCCAGGTTTCGTAATATTCTGGTGATTTCCTTCCCGTTATGAAAAAAAAACCCACTGTAAAAACGATTATTTTGTGGTACACTGGTAGGTTCCCAAATGGACACTAGTTGGTTGTTACACTTGCAAGCATCAATGTCTTGGTACTCGTATAATTTTATCAAATTCTCTGGGACCCATATCTAGATCCAAGCCATAATTTGTCTGAGCTTGCATTACAGTAAAGTTGGGAGAAGGACCAAAGAACCCATCAATCAATTATTTGTCTTGGACTACACTCAAAGCAAAAGTTCAACTTGAGTGATGGGGTCAACATTCAATAACCAATGCAGACCCTCAACTCCTATAATTTTCCCATTAGATCCTTAAAAATAAACCAAGATGGTGTCACATGCTCACCATATTGGTTGCCATTTTTACCAAATTTTGTTGATGTTTGATTGTTTCTCTGGAAAAGAAATTAATTTTTCTCTATCCGAAGTAAATACATTTGTTTCTTACTACCACTAGGGGAAAAAATCTTCTTCACAATTGTACCAAAAATTCACCTAGATCATGAAGTTCGTAATATCAACTTGTAAACTTGTAAGTCAATAAGATAAGCGAAAAGTTAATATGACCAGTTTAACTACTTCTAGTAATTATTGTAGAGTCACATTAATGTTGACTACATTGTGACATTTAGTAATCTAAATCTTAAACAATAAATCCCTAACCTTAAAAAGAAGCATGATCCATCACTAATTAACATAAAATTCAAAACTCGAACAAGCCCATCACTTCTCAATTCTCACCTGACAATTGATCCGTGCCTAATCTCATGTTTTCGGCTCAAATATCACGTGTTGTGTCATAATGTTGTAACTTATAAGTAAGTCTTATTTTCGTTGGTGATCCATATTTGGAAACAATCTATGTATAACAAATACACGAAAGTGCAGTTCCATTTTCGCAAAAAGCCCACTACTTTCAGTTCTACCAACTCTTCCATCCCCCGAAGAGAAGACCGTGAACGGAACCCTAACCCTTACCCAAAACCCTAAACCCTAATCGATGGAGAGGAAGGAGGAAGCGGAGGAGCGCGACGGCGGCGAGAGCAGCGGAGGAGATTACACGTCGGAGGACGAGGGGACGGACGAGTACCGGCGGGGAGGGTACCACGCCGTTCGGATCGGGGACTCGTTCAAGCAGGGGAGTTATGTGGTGCAGTCGAAGCTCGGTTGGGGGCACTTCTCTACGGTGTGGCTCGCTTGGGACACTCGGAACTCGGTAGGAATTTTGGTTTTGTTGGTTTTTGGGCTAAAGGTGGTGGCTTTAGTGGACATCTGGGGAAATTTTTGGTAGTTTTAGGTGAGATTTGGGGAAAAATTAGGTTGATAGGAATGTTGTTTGCTGTGAGTTTTTGAGTAAAAACAATGTCTTTATGGGGTTTTGTGTTAGTAGTGATAGAATCGTTACGTTCGAAGCTCTGTTGGGAGCACTTTTCTATGGAACTCGGTAGGTTGGAGAATCCTTGAATTTTAGTTTTGTTGGTTTTTGGGCTAAAGGTAGTGGCTTGTAGTGAGATTTGAGTGTTTTTTGGGTCTAAGGTTGGTAGTTCTAGGGGAGATTAGTGGTGATTTGTTGGTTTTTAGGGTCTAAAGTAGGTAGTTTTAGGTAGTCTAAAGTAGATTTTTTTGGGGAAAAATTAGGTTTACAGTAATGTTGTTAACTGTGAGTTTTTGAGTAGAAACAACGTTTTTATGGGGTTTCGTATTAGTAGTGATAGTATCGTTATGTTTGAAGCTTGGTTGGGTGCTCTTTTCTATGGTTTGGCTTGCTTGGGAGACGAGGAACTTGGCAGGGTTGGAGAATTCTCAAATTTTGGTTTTGTTGGTTGTTGGCATAAGGGTGATGGCTTTAGTGAGATTCAAGGGGAATTCAGGGGTTTTTGGTCTAAAAGTGGTAGTTTTAGTGGAGATTTATGGAAAATTTGAATTTTTGGGCCTAAAGTGATAGCTTTAGGGGAGATTAGTGGAACAATCAGGTTTGCACAAATGTTATCAAGTGTGAGGTTTTGAGTGAAAACCATGTTCTAATGGGGTTTTGTATTTGTAGTAGTGATGGTACCTTGATGTTTAAATCACCAATTGGAGATGTTCGAAGCTTGGTTAGGGACACTTTTCTACAGTTTGGCTTGCCTGAAATACGTGAAACTCGGTAGTTTCTGAGAATCTTAGAATCCTGGTGATTTTTTTTTGTGATTTTTGGCCAAAAGGCGGTAGCTTTAGTGAGATTTGTGGGGAATTTGGGGTTTTTTTTCTTCTAAAAGTTGTAGTTTTAGCCTTCAGGTCAGATTTGTGGAACAATTAGGTTTAAAGAAATGTTATTAACTGTTAATTTTAAAGTAAAATCATGCTTTTATGGGGTTTTGTATTAGTAGTTGTAGTACTGTGATGTTCAAATCACCAATCGGGGACGTCCGAAGGTTGGTTGGGGGCACTTTTCTACAGTTTCGCTTGCTTGGGGCATGCAGACCTCCGCCTCGAGAATCTTAGAATCCTAATGTTGTTGTTTTTGTGGTTTTTGGCCTAAAGGTGGTAACTTCAGTGAGATTATGGGAATTGGGGATATTTGGGTGGTTTTTGGGTCCAAAGAATGTAACAACGTTCTTAACTGTTGTCTTGGTAGATTTGCGATATTTGTGTAAGGATTGCGTTTTCATGGGTTTTCAAAGTAGGTGGTACCTTGATGTTTGAACTAGGACTCTAGGAGTTATATCGTGCGGTTGAAGCTTGATTGGGGCCACTTCCTTACTATATTTTCCTACTTGGGTGCCTTTGGAATCTGGCATAGGGTATATTTGGTGTAGAGGTGTACCCTTAGGTGAGATATATGGGGGAAAATTTGGGGGATTAGATCTAGAGTACTAGCTTTAGTCAAGATTTGTAGGAGAAGTATTGTTTATGGCTGTATAATTAATTGTGTTGTTTTGATAGATTTATTTACGTGAAATTGTGTATAACTCCTGTTTTTATGGAATTTTGAAGTACTATCATTGTATTGGTGTTAGCTTGTTGTTTGAATTGGGGATATGATAAAGTAAAAGAGGAGTTGTATTGTGCAGATGGATATGTGAAACTGGGAATTGTTACTCTTGATATTGTTGGTCTTGTACTTTTGGCCTAAAACTCTAAATGTGGTAGCTTTTGTTTAAATTTTTGGGTAAATATGTAGGTTTTGTGGGTAAAAATTACATTTTGTTGTGTCCATATCAATATTATCACCGGATAGACAGAGAGCAAATTCATGTTATTTGTGGGCCTTTGAAGCAGCGATGATATCATGTTGCTTGAATTGGGGATTCATTAAATAATTGTGGACTTATGTTATGCAGCTCTACCTTGGGGGGGGGGGGGGGGGGGGGGAGAGGTGTGTGTGTGTGGATTTTATACTCTTGTCTCGGAAAACACGAAACTTGGTTTTGGAAACTTAGATCTTGTTTGTATTTTATCTAAAGGTGTTAAATCTAGGTGAGATTTGTGGGGAAAGTTGGGTTTGTGGGTAATGTTCAAATTAGTTGGTTTTATAGCAATATTATTATTCTGATTGTTTAGTAATTTATATGATGTTTTGTATTTGTATAAAAAAATGTATTTTATGGGCTTTTGAAGTAGTAGCAATGGAACTGTGTTGTTTGATTTAGGGATTCACATAACTACTAAGTAGGGAAGTTATGTTATGCAGAGGGAGCTTGGTTTGGTACATTTCCCTACTGTTTGTGTTGCATGGGGACACAAATATCAGTATTGGGTCTAAATATTTTTCTTTTTTGTTTCCAGAGGTGGTGGCGTTAGGACTATTTATGGGGAATATTTGTTCTTTTTGGTGTTCATGTTACCTTTATGGGACCCCCCCTCCCGTGAATACAGTGAGAAGGCCTTTATTTGTGGGGGAAAAGAAAATGCTTTCTTTGGCAGAATTTTATCCTTTATGATCTCAGCAGTAATGTTGGTGAGAAGCTAAATACTATATGGCTATTATGTTGCAGAGATATGTTGCTTTAAAAGTGCAAAAAAGCGCACAGCATTACACAGAGGCGGCGATGGATGAGATCACTATTCTGAAGCAAATTGCTGAAGGCAATCCAGAGGATAAACATTGTGTTGTCAAGCTTTTAGATCACTTCAAGCATTCAGGTCCCAATGGAAATCATGTTTGCATGGTTTTCGAGTTCCTTGGAGATAACCTTCTTACCCTGATCAAGTACTCTGACTATCGTGGACTTCCTCTACCAAAGGTGAAGGAGATATGTCGCCATGTCCTCGTTGGACTTGATTACCTTCACCGCAAACTTTCCATCATCCATACTGATCTTAAACCCGAGAACATACTCCTCGTGTCCACCCTAGATCCAACGAAAGATCCATGCCATTCTGGTATCCCACCTATCCTTTCCGCCCCCAAATCCCAAGACCCACCAGCTAAAACTACCTCAATTACGTCCGCAGCTTTACCATCTGCTGTTGGTGTAAATGGGGATTTGACAAAGAACCAGAAGAAAAAGATCAAGAAGAAGGCCAAACGGGCAGTGGCTTCCACTACAGAAGTAAAAACAGATGATGATGCTGTTCTGGAAGAAGATGGAGTTGAAGGAAAAGATGACGATGGGAGGCATGAGAAGGGATTGGCCCAGAGAAAGAGAAGAGGGAGTAAGGGGGAAAGAAAAAGGCTGGTGATGGAAGCAGATTTAAGATGCAAGCTGGTGGACTTTGGGAATGCATGCTGGACTTACAAGCAGTTTACTAGTGATATTCAGACGAGACAGTACCGGTGTCCGGAGGTGCTTCTTGGATCCAAGTACTCCACCTCGGCTGATATGTGGTCATTTGCCTGTATCTGCTTTGAATTAGCTACAGGGGATGTGCTGTTCGATCCACACAGTGGGGATAATTATGATCGTGATGAGGTACCTTCTAAATGTATTACCTTGATTTTATACAATGTAATGTACTAATGTTTTATTTATTCTGTAGCTAGTGGTTGGTAAAATGTTTATGTACAAATTTTAACCCAGAACTTTGATGACCAGTAAAGTGGTTAACTTTGATGCTTACCTACACCCTTTTTAGTAAAAACTGGTTAGAAAGAAAATAAAGGTTCTTGCACGATTCACATATGTTTACCATACTGTGAGAGAGAAACCAAAATTTTCTCCTTGTTACTATAGGATTTCTATAAATATGTTGTGCTGTTTTCTTATGCCGGCATTTTTGTGTAGGATCATCTGGCTCTAATGATGGAGCTTGTTGGGATGATGCCACGTAAGGTAAGTTCTCAGCTTTTTCCCCCTCCTTTTGAACTTGGAAAAAAAAGATCTCTTTTTTCTTTTGGTAGTATTGGAATTTTAAATGCTGGTTTTGTTGTCTGATAGGTTGCCTTGGGTGGACGGTATTCCCGAGATTTCTTCAATAGACATGGAGATTTGAGGCATATTAGACGATTACGCTTTTGGCCTATCCACAAAGTGCTGATGGAGAAGTATGAGTTCAGCGAGCAGGACGCAAAAGGCATGTCTGAATTCCTTGTCCCCATACTCGACTTTGTGCCTGAGAAACGACCCACAGCTGCCCAATTGCTTCTTCACCCATGGATTGACGCCGGACCTTCACTTGAACCATCCTTGCCTTCCACTCCTCAAGTGCATAATTCCGACGACATTTGCCACAAGAACGCTAAAGATCAAGATGACAGGGAGGCCATGGAAATAGGCGTCGGAAACATTACTATCAGTAGTTCAAATTCCATCAAAGATCACCCTCGTATTCGCAAAACCAGCAGCAAAGATACCAATTACAGAGCTAAAGATTCTCCACATCGTGTCAGATCAAAATGAGTGAAAATTATGAGATAGGTTTTGTCAGCATTGCGATCGTGTTACTACTAGAGCCTACACGCCACCTACTTGAATATGCAGCTGTTGTGAGTATGTAGTTTTTAAGTGATGCAATTCATTATAACCAGTTGGGGAAAACAGAATTGTAAGACCTGTGTTGGTTCCTATTTTTTGTAGAGCATTTATCATCCCATGCTGATTTCCCCCCTACTTTATGCTAAATCACAATCATCATTTCATCTCATTGCCGTCATACCTTGTTTTTTTCACATTCAAACCATTTGTTTCTGATCTGGTAGGATCACAACAACTTGAGGGAACTGTGAAAGAACAATGATAAATGATCACAACAAAATCTTAACAAGGTGATTACAACCTTTCATGTTCAAAATCTACTAGCCAATGCTTTGTGATTACAACTAGTTAAAAGCCACAATTGCCGATGCAAGCATTCCAAGCCATGGTAGAGCAATAACATGGGAAGCCGCCGACCAAGAGGGATCGATTTGCACGATGAAATTGCACGTACCCTGGGATGGTTTTTGCGTGGTTATCATCGCAAGGCTGTCGAAGATGCAGCTCTCTTCTTTCTGCCCGTGTGATTGGAAGTACATGTTGAAGGAATAGGATGCATTCCCTTTCCAATCCAATCCATTACAACTTGACCCATACCCTAAGGGAGTGCAATCACTCTTGGTGCAAGCATAGTTGATGTTGTCACCTAACTTGCTCAAATCCTTAGCATCAGGGTTTAGAACACACCACTTTTGGTCTACGTACTTTACGTTTTTTGCCCCGACAAGGCTAATGTTTCGTCCTTCGCCTGTCAAATCCATCTGGTATTTTTGTTGCCCGTCGTAACGGAAAATTCCCCAGTGACGTTCGAAAATCCCCTGGAGCTAGGCTTTTGGCATCCTCATCCAGAAGACCGAACAAGTAGGTTTCGATGTATTGGTTCGGTCTCAGTGGTGTCCCACCGTTGGCCTTGAGATGCTTTATCAGACCTTTGTAGAGAACCTCTCTGCGAGAGCATTACTAGCATAGATGTGTCCGTTCGTAGGCCACCCCACCTCCCCGATAATAATCGACATGTTTTGTACCCAACCTTGTTTAATGCTGAGACTAGTGTATCAAGATTGGTGTCGTATACGTTGGTGTATTGGATTTTAGTATCTTCGTCATTCACGGGATTAGTCGTTCAGTCGAAAAATGCATAATCAACAGGAAAATAGGGGTTGAGGTACAAACTCAGGAAGGGGTAAGTGTTGACCATGAAGGGTGAGCCGGTCTGGTTGAGGAATTGAACGATGATGACCATTAATTCACTAATATCGCTTCGAAATCTTCCAGCCGAGGGATAGTACGAGAGACTCGTATACGTCAGCGTTGAACGGAATTGTGGTTTTATAGTGTTCCCAACTCCAGCATCACTAAGGATATTTTGAACATTCTTCAAGGCGGGAAAAGTGACATTCAGAAAGAGCTACATATCCATTTTGAACATTATATGAAGCAAGGAAGGGCTCATTTCCAACAGCTACATATCTACACTTCAAATAACCGAAATGATCAAACATCACTGATGTTAATTTATTTCTTGAAATTACAAAAAATATCACTTACTATTACAACTAATTCACAGAGAAGAGAACAAATTCATATTAACCCACTTCACAAAAGAGAGAATAGATTGTTCAGAAAGTAGACCAAGTAATACACCGGAATTCTGATAATATGGATTTAATTAGGAGGCTAGAATTGACTTTATTTTATCATAATTCACCAAAAAGTAAAGCAAACATGTTCAAGTGTCCAACAAAGCTCATAGAATTCAAAAATTGGATTCATTTCAGAAAACAGTGATAGGGATAGAATTCAGAAACCAACAAATAATTAATCTGATCAAATTTCAGGAAGAAAAGAATTCATTTTGTTTTGTTTGGACTATACTTGGTCTCATATCAGAAGGAAAAAGTCTAATAAAACAAGTAATATACCCATTAATTGTAACATCCCGAAACAACGGAAATTTAAAAATCATTAATAAGACATCAGAGACCAATAATCAAAGACGGGACTGTTACTTCTCATCAAATATATAAGCGGTGCACCATATTACATCAGTGTTTGTCAAAACGATACATAATTACAACAGAACAACAAAGTGAGATAAAAGTAATCATGTCGACCTCAGTGGTCCGAAAGAGAGGATCCGATCCCAAGATGCGCGTGCCCGCTGATCACCACCCTACTGGACCTACGGTGGTCCTGAAAAAGATGTAACAACAATGCCTGAGTTTCCATAAGGAAACCTCGTATGCCAAGCTCACCTATATGCATGCAGTAGTACAAATGACCCTATCATACTAGTAGCATGTCATGTCATTAACAGTAAGAAAACAGTTCCCCCGAAGGGTAACACAGGACATCAGTCCGACAATCATCATCAGGTCTCCTAAGGAGACCTACCGTAGGCACATACGGTCTAACAGAACATGACGTGACACTCCCCACACGCGGTTACACTAATCATGGGGTTCGGCAAGGAGCATCCGCCAAGTCCGCGCCATAAGAAACATATATGTAACTTCGTGGTTGAAATCACACCAACGGAGTCGTCACTCGTTCGGTCCATCAATCATCATCTCTGTAGGTGCCCATCTGAGGAACATAGCCGGAACAACATCGGCCCATCAATCATCATCGCCGGAACAACATCGGCGACATCACCGACACTGCAACGGTGGTCCATCAATACGTCCGACACAACATTGGACGGAACCAGACCGAAGTCTGCCAGGTCATCAGGCTCCCCGAGCCGCAAACACCAACCGCGCCGCTATAAAAGCAGGGCAGCGACCTCTGTAGCCACATAGGCCGGTAGTCACCTCGCCCAACGACAGTTGCGTGCCTGCACA
This sequence comes from Triglochin maritima, assembly GCA_963682175.1. Taxonomy (NCBI): domain Eukaryota; kingdom Viridiplantae; phylum Streptophyta; class Magnoliopsida; order Alismatales; family Juncaginaceae; genus Triglochin; species Triglochin maritima. The sequence goes on from OY821786.1 coordinate 34,493,129, forward strand.
TCATCATACATTGGGATCCACGATCCATCAGGCCTGCTACTCTACAATGAGTCCAATCAATCCATCATATTAGTCACGATCCATACATGGAGGTGACGCGTCCCGAACACCCACACTCTTCCACACGGCGGTCCCTGGGCAGACATGCGTAACGCGCCCACCGTCACCTCCCGGCTCACGCACAAGGCGAGGACACAGGTTTCCGTGGACAGAGTTGGCATCTTAAACGGGACCAGAAATTCAGTCCTGTGCAAAACGGTCGACCGAAAGAGGCAACCCGGTCGACCGTTTCCTCAAGGGAATCGGTCGACCGAAAGTCTGCAACGGTTGAACTCTTTGCGCAAAACTTAAGTCCCAACGGTCGACCGTTGATCTACAACCGGTCGACCGAAATGAGGTCAAAATCCAGAGTCTGGTCAACATCAATTCAAAACTATCGGTCGACCGACTCAGGGGTCTCGGTCGACCGAAAACTACCAGGGCATCCTAGCAATTCTAAGTCATATAATGGTCGATCGCAAACGAGCATAAAAATCCATTACACTTAAGTTCCAGTCGACCGACCACAAGGAACCGGTCGACCGAAAATAACTAGGCAATCAAAATACACTACATTCGGTCGACCGCCCGAAGGGACTCGGTCGACCGTTGGTCGTCTTTAACCCTGCGCCAGACAAGATTTTAGGCAAAACTCGACACCGGGGAGGTCTCCGACCTCCCCCGACCGACCAACACGCCCCTCACGCGAGGTTGGACAATCAAAACACACTATGAAGCCGGCATACTTCGAAGAGAACGACGAAACACGCCGGAGCTCGCTCGCGCACGCCTCTCCGTCACCTCCTCGCGCGTCCACCTCCGCACGCCTACGCCGAGACCGCACGACCGTGCTCTTCACCCACCACCGGAGTCGTCTCCGCAACCTCTATTTCGCCGGAAGAAGGAAGAAAAGAGAGTGAGAGAGAGAGAGAGATCAAATGAGAGAGAGAGAAATTGATTTCTCTTAAACCCAACAAAACCCTCTTTACGCTACAGTACCCGGCCCATACACTACACCCATCACCTCCTCTCCTCCAATTTCTCATGCACAACACTATGCACCCACTTCCCCATGCTTTCATAACTAATCACCATTAACCCTAAGCAAGGGTTTAGGGACATAACATTAATATTCATAAAATGTATTGTTCAGCAGATTATAATTGCCATCAATTTTTCAAAATACAGAAAAAAACAGTTAATTTAGCAAAACATGACCAGCATCTTGTAAAATTCAGAAAAAATGGATTCATTTCAGAAAACAATAATTGCCGTAGAATTTAAAACCAGCAAACTAGTCAAGCTGATCAAATTCAGAAAGAAGAGATTTTTGTTTCATTTTCATTGGAGTATTCTTGATATCGTACTACGTCCATTTCCAATGGAGACTAGGATTTGCTATATTTCGGTCTCTAAACTATAGTGAAATAAATTAAAAGGACCAATCAAACTGTCCAAACTTCTTATCTATTGGGAAATAGTAGTCTGTCATTGTAATCTGGATCAATCAGAGAAAACCTCAATTAGAAGTTAAAACATCGGCAAGCAGCGTATATCTGACAGTCATAAAAATGTTCGATACTCTAAATCTTTTGAGAAAAAAAATTTAGAAGAAAAGAAAGGAACAACTTTTTTTTTGAGAAATCAATTAAAAATGAAATTTTATTGGTTTGGTCTTACTTGATATTAACTCCACCATTAAACAGATATCTACTGACATTCATCTTCACCCACTCCTTAGCAGCATCAAAACTTCCCATTGCCTCAAGTTGAAGGTTGGGAATTGTTAGAACCCTAAACCCACTTAGGGGTTGATGGTGATTAGGAGAAGACTTTGCATGGGGAGAAGAGTTGCACAGTAGTATGCATGGGGATGGAGGAGAATATGAAGTGTAGGTGATGGTGTGGGGGCGTGCACTGTAGACGTGAGAAGATGGTTGGGTTTAAGTGTGGATTTTGTTCTCTCTCTCTTTGGATCTCTCTCACTCTCATTTCTTTCCTCTCTTGATCCGACGAGCAGCTCCGGTGGACGGCGACGAGGGTAGTCGAGCGGTTCAGGCGTGAGTGGTGCGGAGCGTAGCGCGTGAGGCTCCAGCGGATTCATTGCGTTTGAGAGGTATGCCGCTCCTTAGTGTGATTTTGTTGTTAACCCTCGTGGGAGGGTTGTGTCGATCGGTCGGAGGAGGTCAGAGACCTCTCCGACGAAGAGTTTTGGTGAAAAACCTCGGCTGACATGAGGTTGAAGACGACCAACGGTCGACCGGGCCCTTCGGGCGGTCGACCGAATGTAGTGTTTTTTGTCTGTCTGTTGTGTTTCGGTCGACCGATTCCTTGTGTTCGGTCGACCGGAACTTAAGTGTACTGGTTATTATGCATGTTTGCGGTTGACCGTTATATGACGTAGAAATACTAGGATGCCCTGTTAGTTTTCGGTCGACCGAGACTCCTGAGTCGGTCGACCGATAGTTTTAAATTAATGTTGACCAGACTCCAGATTTTGACCTCATTTCGCTCGACCGGTTTTAGAGAAGTTAATATGGTGCACCGCTTATATGTTTTATGAGAAGTAACTGTCCCGTCTTTGATTATTGAGTTCTATTGCATTGATTATAAATTTTTAAATTTCCGCTGTTTCGGGATGTTACAGGAATAGCCACAACAACCTCCATTCTGGACCCTACCAAGGCGCTCATCACCGGCTCCTCGACATAAAAATCTTGGCTTTGGTGAATTCATTATCCTTCAACATCTGAACCACAACTGTGGGTGGCAGCTTGTTTATTGCCATTGTCCCCCAATTCACCCCTAATCCCTCGATCGCCCGAAAACATACCAAAAGGAGCAAAATACTTGATAAAAACACACGAATTTTCGTCACTCTCGTTGGGTGACATGCCAGAGGGCCAACCAAATCTTTGTCTTGGATTGTTCAAGAAAGTTAATAAGTTCTTGGTAGGTGAAGGAGAATTATTCAATTGTAATGGTGCTATCATGCAACCCCAACAATGTTGACTTCAGAAAAATAAAATAAAATTGGGCTTCTTTTTTATCTGTAAAATATGATTAATCAAAGAAACACGTTCAAAGACCAATTTTTTTGTCCAATCTGTTTTGTCTAGTTGTGATTGGAAGTGTTCGAAGGTGGAAGTGTTCGAAGTGCTCTTTTGTTTATTGTGATGATTACACTTAAATATTTTAGCAATTCAGGTTAATTGTAATAACTTGCAAGAAAAGAAAGAAGAAAATTAGATAGAGATTACACATAAGCAAGGTACGCAAGATTGACTATAAGTAAAATAAATACCCGATCATATTTTTGAAAAAAACTAAATAATCTTGAGTTTAAGGAGTCTGCTTAGTGTAGTCATTTTAGATAAAAAACCCCCCGAGAAATCACAGGATTGAGTTTACAAGAACAGAACAATGAGAAATACCAGACTTCAGAGTAAGATTCTTCTTTCAAACTAGAAATTCATGACCAACTGGGATAAAACCAGCAAAGTGTTGGTGCCAACAACATGGAAACCACATATAAACTAAAAATATATTTAATAAGTTCTAATTTGAACATAACATTTTAGTTTGCGTGTTGAAGCATCAAAACGTGTTCAGATTAAGCATGGCCAATTACTTTTTGACCTCTTTAATTGATGAATGATTTACTGTTATAATTTTGTACAGAGATGGAGAATGGTCAATGTAATTTGGTTGGTTTTTGTTCTTCTGAAGGTCTTAATGGCTGATCATTTATGAGTAAGAGCAAACTGACAAAAAAATAACTGAATTGCTAAACATCGTTCCAAAATTACTTAAATCGCCCCTTAAAATTATCATTTTGTCATTCTCTCATTTCTACTGCTATAACGCGACATTTTACCCTCCTATCACACATCTCTCTTCATATTCCTCTTATAATCATAAAAAATAATGTTTTGGAGGTCAGTAATGAACCAACGGACGCCCCAGTGTACTCGAATCTGGTAAAATATCTAACATCTTTTTAATAAAAAAATAATAAAAAATAATAAAAAATTACGGGTGTCCGACGGAGCCGCCCCCACGTAGGAGGGGGCGTCTGGCTAAGACGTCTCCCCCATGGAAGAGGCGTCTTACCCAGACGCCTTACCCATCGGGGATGCGTTTTACCCAGACGCTCCGCCCATGGGACAGGCGTCTGTGTAAGACGCCTCCCCCATGGGGGAGGCGTCTTAGCCAGACGCCCTCTCCTACGTGAAGGCGGCTCCGTCGGACGCCCGTAATTTTTTATTATTTTTTTAAAAAGATAATTGATTATAAATTTAGATAATTGTTAAATTAATTAATTAATAAGTTAATAATTACTATATTCGGATGACTGATACCCCTTCGGTGCACCGAAAATTCAAAAATTTCCAGATCCAACAATTTCAAAATCCAAAAAATTTCCAGGGGGTGCTGCCCCCTTGCCACCCCCGCCACCTCACCGACGAGGTGGAATGCCGCTCGCTCACCGGTGAACGAGACCCCCGAACGACCTGTCGAGGTGGTATTTGTAAGTCAGGATGTTTTACCACCGGGGGATTTTGGAACTTAAAAATGTTGGATCTGGAATTTTTTTGAATCTTCATCACTTGCAAAAAAACTCATTGTAATCCGACCGGTTACCACCGAAAACTTGCAAAGAAACGTCAAATAATTTGAGATAACACACCAAATAATTTTAATTTGACAAAAAAATTAAAAAAAACGGGACGTCTGGCTAAGACGTCTGTACCATCGTGGAGGCGTCTGGCTAAGACGCCTCCACCATGGTTGAGACATCTTATCTAGTCGCTTAGACCATGGTAGAGGCGTCTGCCTAAGACGCCTGTACCATCGTGGAGGCGTCTGACTAAGACGCCTCAACCATGGTGGAGGCGTCTTAGCCAGACGCTCCACGATGGTGCAGGCGTCTTAGCCAGACGCCCGAGTCGGAAAAAAAATCCGTCTCCGTTACTTCGTCTGATCTAGGTGTTTCGCCAGACATTTTCGTGGTGTTAGTACTAGGAATGTTAGTAAAACTGAGTCAAAAACCTTGTTTAAAGACACGGGACGATATGTGTATTAAATATATTGTTAAGGGCAATTTGGTAATTTCAAGGGGCGATTTAAGTAGTTTTGGGACGACGTTTAGTAGTTCCCAAAAATAATTAACCCAAACATGCTAAATTTGTACCAATTATAACAAATTAATTAACCGCAGCTCATGTTGAGTACAGATATCACTACATATGAGAGTCATATTTACACCAACCAATAGAAAAGTTCAAAGGTTAGAGAAAATCTACATTGAAAACAATTTCAAAGCACAAAATAGAAAAAATTCTGCTAAAATGAGCAAATTTTTGCTCAATCACAAGTCTGAACTATATAAATCAAATTCTATATACTAACCTGAATTAAGCACACCATCAAATCTACCTACCAAGATTTAGAAACTACTTCTACGCTGCAATGTTTTTCCAACAACAAAACAAAACCCCAGAAGCCACCTGAAAACATAAAAAAAACAACTGAACCTGATGTTAACAAGTTGATAATTTCCACCACCCACAATTTATTTCAACAAGTTCTAGAACTTTTAGTGTAACAAACAAGAAGATTATGTGCAAATTTTGAGCAGATTTTTGCTCAATCTGAACTATAGTCTTGAAGTTCTACACCAGTAGTCAAATTACATTCTGAATCATATACACCATCAAATCCAACTCAACTGCTTCAGGCCTTCATGAGATTACTTCTACAATGTAAAATTTTCCAAACTAAAAAACCCAGAAGCCACCTGAAAAGAATAAGAACAAAACATCTGAACTTGATTTTCCTATGAAACCATCCGCATCAGTGAGGCAGAAGCTGTCGCTTTCGGTTGGCTAAGCATGGATTGATTCGCGGGTTTCGTGGGTTTTCGGCAAACATGACATGGTATGCAGAGACACAAGCTTGAGGCAAAGCCATTGTAATCCTAACCTGCAACACAAACAAAAATAAATCAGCCCTTTCTATGAACAATAACTAAATTTCAAAAAGATTCTGTAATTTAGACACAATGGTTTGAACTTCTGAAACGTTTGAAAATTATGTCTGTTTCCTACCCAAATTCCAGAATCCTCTTAAGTTATCTGAATTTTGTTTAGAAGAGTAATTGTGTATCACATAAGAACTTGAGCTAATGAATCTTCCAATTTTTCACAAATCACACGAAAATTAGTTAAATAAAGCAATAATATGCCAGTAAGATTAATAATCACTAGTGAACCTGTCATGTTACGTTGTCTCATAGTTGGTTAGACAACACTACTACAAACTACACATTTATTGATGAATAAAGAAAAGAAACTAGAACTCACCCGTATATCAAATGCTCATAATCAAATTCCAATTAAATTGCAAATTTTAACGCATATTTTTAACATATCATCAAAATTAAACCTTCCCATTATCCATGATCATGAACATCAATTAATACTAAGTTAATATTAACGTTCTAGTCATAGTGGTTACAAACAACTTCTACGAGCATCACGTGTACTAGTATTTAAAGATAAGAAACTAAACCTCACCACTAAGTTTACATTAACATTCAAGTCACAGTGGTTAAAAACAACTTCTACAAACTTCAAGCTTACTATTTATTTAAAGACAAAAAATTAAACCTCCCAACTAATTTTCAAGTTAACATTAGCGTTATAGTCATAATGGTTAGATAAGATTTAAATCAAACAACAAGAAATCTGTCCATGTAATATCCGATTAGAAACGAACACACTGCAATCTCCGGTATGCGCTCCTTCTCAAACAGATATCCAATGACTGCTCCGGCTAAGGCAGCAAACACCCCTCCATCCACCCCCCCCAGCGAAGAAGCAAACCGAGCCGGTTATGTCGGCGTCCAGCAACGGCACCAACCTGGCATTCTCGAACGTCTTCCAGACGTCGTTAGACGCCGTGATGAACCTCTTCTGGTGCACTCCGACGTGCACGAACGCCCACCGGTTGCCGTAGACCATCAACTGGTCGGCCACCAGCATGTAGCAATCGCCGCATGAGTAAAACGAGTCGATGTTTCCGGTCGAGCCGAGACTTAAGAACCTCCCGAATCCCCGCAAAACTCCGATCAACGGGACAATTATCGACCCGTAGCAGATGCAATGCAACACCTTAGTGGCGGCCAACTTGAACGACTCCGACGCGTTAAGGTTGACGCTATTGTCCCGTATGTGGTTGTATACGGCACGCGATATCGCCACGTGGATGACGTTCCTGATTACCTGCATTTAAGGCTATCAATTTTAGCTCGAACTCTAGCTCTAGTTAGTAATATATACAAAACTAGTTATATATGAAGTCAAACATTGAGTCAAAATACAACTTGATTACGTATCAGAATGCGTGGAACTCGTTGAGTTCGTTACGTTTCACGTAAGTGTTTAGGTTTTGTTGAGACAGTGGACCAATTAAATTTAACACAGATTGAATTCGAATCGTTTACGCTCTTACCTGCATCGTCCAAAAGAGACTCATAACCAGAAGGGAGATGTATGTGGTGACGAAATGAGTCCCAGAAGCCGCAACTCCTCCGACCGCTAGCACCCACACGACGGAGTAGGCTATCGCGGCAAGTACGGCGAGTACCATGTATTTCGTGGTACCGGATACCCCGACGCGGAGAGCAATTATGGAGAAGATCAGAACGTCGGTCGCGTGGCGCAAGCGTTGTCCGCTCCAACAAGTGTAGACTCCCAAATTTAAGCCGATGAAGATAGTAAGAGCCGATAATGCGAAGGCGATATTCGTCCAACCGGCTATCAAGAGAAGGCCAAGGACGCAAGTGGAGATCGGGCCACATATGAGGGTGCTTCTGATGAAGAGTCGTGGGAACTCGATCACGAAAAGGAGGAAGATTAGGGTTGACAGAGCGGATACAGATACAGATACAGATACAAATGCAGATAGAGGCCCGTAGAAATTACTAAGGTTCATATTCCGGTGAGGCGCAAAAAAGCCTCGAAGCGTGAGGTAGACCGCTAAGGCGAGGAAGGCGATAAGGTGGCCGTAAAACAAATACTTCCAGAAAGGACGGATGATTACCGTTTCTTCCACCACCGGCGTTGGTCGCAACAGCTGCGGATATGAAAAATGTGTATTAATTATTGGTTGTATATATGTTACAAGATGACTACGATGATAATAACATCAAAAGCTAGCATTGGGAATATATGATGTAAGTATGCTTCAAACATGATTACAACTATTACATAATTTGAAACGGACAGGAAATTTACATTATAATGTTTGTTGGAAGGGATATAATGGATGTAACAAACTGAAGAACAACTATTGGACGTGGGATTTTGGAAAAAATTGCAAATGTGGAAGATTAAATTAATAAAAACAACAAAAAATTATGGAAATATATTGCTATGATTAGAATGAGAAGACAAGATGACAAATACATGTGGAAGGGATTCCAGGAACAATATTAGGTACAATTAGACGTGAGAGATTTTAAAATCATGCAAATGCGAAAGATTAAAGCAACCACAAAAAATAATAAAAGATATTTAGATATATATAAAATTCAAATAGGAAAACTACAATGTGCCTGACGAAAAATCATATATAATGGATTAAAAAGAGAACAATTAGATGCGTGATTAGGAAATCTGCAAACATGAAAGATCGACGATAAATAAATGTAAAGGAAACCAACAAATGGAAAAAATTGCATATGTTAGTTATAATATAAAGGATATAACAAGATCAACGATGTAACTACTACATTTGTGATTTGGAAAACTTTCAAATTAGTTATTACGAAGGATAATTATTAGACGCTCGATTTTTAAAATCATACAAATTAAATGTTGAAGACTAAAGCAACAAAAACAATTGATAAAAATATTTTGATACATGATTAGGCTAAGAGGATTACAACGTGGATGACTAAAAATACAAATGAATTAAAGAGAGTAAGAACAATTTGATGTGGAATTAGGATATCTGTAAACATGAAAGATGATAAATAAATGTAACGGAAACCACAAATACACTAAAAATTGCATACATAGTGGTTATAATATGAAAGATATAAAAAGATCAACGACGTGCGTTTTGGAAAGCTTGCAGGTATGAAAAATTATTGAACTTACGAAAACAACAAACACAATAGTGTTACAAACACAATGATCATGATTGGAAATTAGACGTGTATGATTTGAAAGCTTAAAGGTATGAAAGATTATTGAAGAGAACAAACACCATACGAACTACAAGTACAATGATCATAACTATTGAAGGTGTGACTTGATACGAATGATTACGAAGACATCAACAAGAAATAACAAAGAACACACCTACAAGGATCGTACATGTATTGACTAAAAATAGTGATCATAACTATCAGACGTCAGATTTGAAGAACTAACAAAAAATGGAAGATGCTGGAAGTATCAAAAATCAAACACACAATAAGAATCACATATCTTCGATATTACAAACGCAATCATAACCATTAGACGTGCGATTTGGAAACCTTGAGTATGAAAAACGTTGGAAGTAACAAAACAACAAACAAGAAGATCAAATCAAGAAGATGATAATTAACCTGAAAGATAATGGATTCAACAAAATAATATCACAACTACTATACGTGTAATTTAGAAAGCTTGCATGCAAGTATGTTAAGAATCACAATTCTCATTAGAATAGCATTAGGGAGAGTAAATTCACGTACGTACCTCAACGATTACATCCGGAAGGGGGTCTCTTGATCTAGTGACTGTCTTAGGCTTCTTAGATTTTGGAGGGTTTGAAGAAGATGCTCCATCACCACCTTCGCCACCATTACCACTAGGCTTGTCGCGTGGAGGAATCAAACGCTCTTGTACAACGGGGCTAAACTTGACATGTTTTTCTAGGCCAGTCTTTTTCGATGTCGCCATAGCGACCTTCTTCTTCACGTCTTCCTTACTTAAACTTGACCTTCCTCCCAACCGTGTTTCTCTCCTTAATATCGGTACCACAACCTTCTTCTTCTTGTCTCCTCCCACCATTGGAAACTTTCCCAACTTTATCTCTCTCATTCTCGCCTTCTTCTTCGCTTCTTCGTCTCCGGCTAACAATGACATGTTTCCCGAATCTTTCATTCTATCCTTCCTCTTCTCTTTTTCATCTGCCTTCTTCATTGGCATCTTTCCCAACTCTATCTTTATATTATCCTTCCTCCTCTCTTCTTCATCTGCTTGCTTCATTGGCATCTTGCCTAACTCTATCTCTCTCCTTCTCTCCTTCTTCTTCTCTTCTTCATCTCCTCCCTTCATTGACTTCTTCCCTAACTCTATCTCTCTATTTCTATCCTTCTTCTCTTCGTCTTCTCCTTCCTTCACTGGCTTCTTTCCCAACTCTATCTCTTTCCTTCTATCCTTCTTTTTCTCTTCTTCATCTCCTTCCTTGATTGGCATCTTGTCCAACTCTATCTCTCTCCTCTCCTCTTCGTCTTCTCCTTCCTTCATCGGCTTCTTTCCCTTCTCTTCCCCACTCTTGGTTGGCTTCATCTTCCCAACTTCTTCTTCTTCTTCTTCTTCTTCTTCTTCTTCTTCTTCTTCTCTCTTTCTTGCTATCTTCTACGTACTCTTCTTTTCTTGCAACTTTTCTGTTCTTCACTCTCTCTCTCGTTGTTATATATTTTGTTGTCTCTTCAATTCAATTGTTCTTGTTGTTTCCGGCTATCTGGTGTGATGTTGTTTGTTAAGCAGCCACTTTAAGTTTGTAACAAAAATTGAAACAAACCAATTAACGTCCAAATTGAAAATTTATTAGAAGTTAATTACTAAATAACCAATCACCTCTCTCTCTCTCGTTGTTGTTTCAATTCTTTTCTTCTTGATTTTAGTTAAGTTCTTGGGTGTGATGTTGTTTGTTTAGTAACAACTTATCTAACAACATACGTTATACGATTAGTTGGAAACAGTTAGAAATATAGTTACCGTCACGTGAGTGGTTGGAAACTGTTACGTACCGATCTTTGAGCTATTGTTAAGATGTTTTTGCTACATTACACCTTTCACGTTTCCAAATTGACAATATGCATATGGTTTTTTGATATTGTCTCATATACACCTGCGATTTGAATTAATTACACATATACACATCTATCGTTACCGTCTCTCTCTCCGTTACCGTTAAAGTCTAACGGTTTTAGACAATTTGCAAATTAAACATCGTAAAATAGAACTGTCCTTAATTGTAGACACAAATAACCCCACAAAAATCCAATTGTCTAACAGTCTCCACTATTTCACCCTCTCTCTTTCATCCATTTTTTTTTCTCTCTCCCTTGAATCTCTCACTCTCTCCTTTCTCCCTCTCTCTTTCATTCCTTTTTTTCTCTCTCTCTCTCTTGAATCTCTCTCCCTTCTCTCTCTCTCCACTATTTCACTCTCTCTCGAATCTCTTTTTCTCTCGCTCTCTCCTCCCTCTCTATTGAATCTCTCTCATCCCTCTCTTGAATCTCTCTATCCACTCTTGTATTTCTCTATCTCCTTTCTCCCTCTCTCTCTCATTTATCCCTCTCCACTCTTTCAGTTTCTCTCTCCTTTCTCCTTATGCAATCTTTCACTCTCTCATCCCTCTTTCTTTCTTTCTTTCTTTCTTTCTCTCTTTCTTTCTTTCTCTCTCTCTCTCTCTCTCTCAACTCTCACTCTCTCTCATCCCTCTTTCACTCTCTCTCTCCTTTTTCCCTCTCCACTCTTTCACTCTCTCTCTCACTCTCTCTCCTCCCTTTCTTTCCTCCACCCTCTCCTCTCTCTCTCATCCCTCTCCTCCATTTTTCTCTTTCTTGAATCTTTCTCCTTCTCTCTCCCTCATCCCTCTTTCTCTCTCTTTCTCTCTCTATCTCATCCCTCTTTCTCTGCTTTCTCCACTCATTCACTCTTTCTTTCTCTCCTCCCTCACTCTCCTCCCTTTCTCTCTCTCTCTCTTATCCCTCTTTCTCAGAATGGTCGACCGTTGAGCAATTTTGAACACGGTTCGGTCGACCGGATCAGGATATAATTTAGGTACACTTAAGTTAACAGTCGAACACCGAATATGGTTCAGTCGACCAAAAACTAACATGCTCTTCGGGGTTGACGAAAATGATCAAGTTCGGTCGACCGATCCAAAGTCTTCGGTCGACCGGAAACGTCTACGCAGTTGTACAATTTGGAGACAATTAAGTTCGGTCGACCGAACAGGTCCACTGTCGATCGATGGACAATTATGTATTTTGGGGTATTTGTAATAATTTGAATACGATTGTTGGTATAATACGACAAGTCTAACGGTTGGAAAATTATGTTGATTCGGTCGACCGAAAATGTCTGCACGGTCGACCGAATGTGGGTAGTTGAAAACACTACAGGATAATTGATTACTCGGTTGACCAAAAGGTTTGGTTCGGTCGACCGAATGTGGGCAGATAGTTCAAGTTTAGTTTTAGTGTCTTCCGGTCTAAGTTTGGGTGATCTATTGAAGTCCAAATGATGTGAAATTTTGTGTGTGACTTCTATAAGAAACCTAGTGTGTGTTTGAGTTGATATTATCTCAAGTATGCTCAATTACACAAAGTTCGTAAGACTAAAAAAGAAATGCATATTACCTGTCTTCAAATTCGCTTGATTACATGTCTTGACTTGAATCCTTTCTTCCTTGAGTCTTGATCACATGTAGAAGTTAGCACAAAGAAATATATATGTTATGCAATATGTGTGCTACTCTACATTGGTTACAATTAAGATTAGGTTGATTAAATCATCAAAACATAGATTAAGACCAAAAAACCAACAATGGAAAGATAATCATATTTTCCAGAGGATGTCAAAGTGATGACTTTCTTTAGATGTTGGGCAACTTGATGCATAGAAAGTCAAATTTTCTAATGAAGATATATAGGATCATACCTAAAGGATTGTCAAAACCTTTTAACAAAATAGAAAGTCGGGTCACGCGTCGAATCGCCTCGGAACTCCCTCCAAGTGTTCACCAAACTCTAAACAAGATTAGAGTGATTGAAGCTAGCCAATCAACCTATAATGCTAGGTTAGAATCATGCTAATAACCCCTTTAAGCTCCAAAGAATTAATCTACAACACTTAATTAAAACTAAGAAGATTTTGGATGGGAGAGGTGGAAAAAATACAGAGAGAGGAAAATTTGAATTAGCTAAACAAATGAAGGGAGGATGGACCTATTAATAGGGTTTCCTCCAATCCACATTATGTGTTAACCACTTTGCATATGATCTCTTTCTTATCTCTCCTCTCATCCAATCACAATTTGACACATCATCATCCCCCAACATCCTTTGACCAAATTGGATCAAATCCAACCCATTATCAGCAAAAATCTCTTATGCAGACAAAGTCGTGGGCAAACGGTCAACCGAAATAACCAATTAGTTGACCAATCGGTTACCTACTTGATGATTTTGGTCAACCGATAAGCCCAGATAGTCAACTGATTCCCTATCAAGAACACTCCTGATAATTTTGGTCGAACAACGACCCACACCGGTCGATCGTTCTTTTACCAGGAAAGCTTCTGATAAATTCGGTCGAACCACGCATCCATCTGGTCGACCGTTTTTTAACATAAAAAGTTACTGTTAAATTCAGTCGACCGGTTAACCGTTTTCACTATTTTTGCCTTTATCAAATTTTGGATTAATATTTAACAAAAAATGACCTTTGAATTTTAACAAATTCATATGTTATAATGTTACTGACTACATTATACCATGTAATGTACTATCATATATGATGTTTTAACATCATACCCCATAATACATACATCTCATATGAATTTTATTTGTTATTCTAACCATGTCGTTATCACGCATGCATATTATTTAATATAAAATGAAACTCAATACATCTTATAAAATATAAATTATATTTATTGTTTCTTAGTTTTGTAGTGTAACATATAGGATGATCTAAGTTATGTTGGCAATGATATAAAACACTTTATATCATAAACTATAAGCAGTATCTAGCTACACATTATATTTACACAAATAACAAAAATGTTTTGCTCACTAAAACAGAACATGATCCATTGCATCATGATATTATGAATATTAAACAAAGTAGAAATTTATCATATTTGTATTATATTTTTTTTCTTGATCTTTTAAATATGCTAATCATAAATATGTAACTATACATAAGTTACATTGTACACATTATAATTTTGTTTTATCAATGAGCCTAATAATATCATCACTCAAGTCAAGAGGGGCAATGATAATCCTTTGACATATAACTTTCTAGTGCACAAGTTAAACATAACCAAGTAATACATTTATCACTATACGTAATGATAGATTTTGATATTAATCAAATTATATACTTCTTATGTAAAAAAGATTTATGTCTCATATTTTTGGATTCAAAGAAAATTCCATAATATTTTCATTTATTAGGTCTATGCAATATATAAAAGTAAACATTCATCTTTTATATATTCATGTTGTTAAATATTTGTAGAGTTACAATATCCTTTAAACAATATGACAATATTATCTCGATAATTAATGTCTCATGTCAATTACCATGATTGTGAATAACTTTTGATTTATGTAAATTGTTATCTTTTAGAACTCTACAGTTAAGGACCAAGAGCATCTCCATTGTCTCTTCTAAAAGACGAATACATTAATCGAGGAATAAAATATTTATATATTCAATTCATAATAAATGACATATAAAATAATACTTTTAAAATGCACATTCTTTTCAAACCTAAGTTATAGTATTACAAAGAATAATAAAAATAGTATGAGTAATAAATAATATATCATTATGTGTAAATATAAATATTCTAGAAAGATTATAAACATAAATACATATATAAATATTATTATAATTATTTTGTTTTCGGAACGGATGTAACAATATACATATTTGTTTCATTTTTTTACGGATGTTATGATCCGAATACGGTTACAGTTTGAAGATTCATTTAATATTTTCGGATAATTTTTTATATTTCGAATATGAAGGCAAACAATTTTTTGGATTTCAATCACAAAGTTTCACCCCTACCTCCCCGACTATGGTTGTATATATAGATAAGGGGGTGATGCATATGGATAATGAAATTAATGTAAGAGAATATCAAAAAAATTATTGTTATTATTATATATGTTCTCTCTCTAGGTATTTTCCTTCATGTTTTTTTCCTTCTCATTTTTTTGGTGTGATTTGATAATGCCATTTTCAACAAAAATGGTTTGTTTATCCACAAATTTCACATTCAATATTCATTGACAGGTAAACAAAATGATTAATCATATGTTGAAAACAAATTTCAATTATCGTTATGTCTTACTAATCAACCAAATTTCAATTTTGAAATCAGATTGTCAGATGTTCGGTTACCATTTGCATCCTTAATTCCACTTCATTTGCATCCTTAAACTTTGATTTTGGAGGTTGTTCCACTTGAAGTATACTCGTCAAATGAGCGACATATATTCCTAATTCTTTAATAGTGACCCTAAATATACATACAAATGCTAGGATTTGATCCCTAGTGTTAACAATCTTTTAAAGAAAAAGATGGAAAATGAAGTTGTAGACAATTGTAAAATGATTATCATTTCAGATAGGAAATGATGTGGTCGCAAGCTTATAATTAGTTATAATCATCTTCGTTGTATTGCTTCATTTTTCACTTTTAAAAATTATATTATACTTATCAATCCATGTCACATTCATTCTTATCAACTGATCTTAAAGATAAAAAATATTCAAGTATGTTTATCTCCATCTGGGAATAATATAGTTAACTCTCCAGAAAATATAAGGCACAAACAATAATTTTATTGTCAAAAAGAAATTATATTCTACTAAATTAGGTTCTTCATTGTTTTCGAGTCAGACAAACAACAAAGTTCATTTTCTACCGGCTTTCAAGTCGCAAACATGCCGATAGTACTGTAGTCAAAATATCTAATAAAATCAAAGTAATAATTATATTGTGACAATCGTATCAATTTATCAAGACTCATGAGGATTGTGATTAGTCTTCGATACAGACGGCACCTCGAAGGTGTATATGGACATTCAACGTCCCTAGTCTACCTGGAACATATGTAAGATTAGACCAAGATGTCATTATATATATATATATATATATATATATATATATATATATATATATATATATATATATAACGTAGTATGCAAAAATAATAATATATTCGACTAAAAATTACTTAATTGTTATATTGAAAAATAATTATGTATGAATATTAAGAACTGAGTTGTCAAGTAAAACTAATTAGGAGGTTAATTTCTTAGGTAAAAGAACTAACTAGTTTGAGAAAATGGTGAATTAACTCCAAAATCTTTAGATTTCCACGTAATAAGTAGTCTATTTTGGATTGCTCCAAATAGTATGATTTAAGTTACAATTTTAAAATCAATTTTTAATCATATGCATTGTGTCGGATAATTTGAAATAATACATTATAAATGTGTCACTGGCAAAAACAAATTCAAAAAAAGGTCGTATATGTCTTAGAAAATCTTTGATTTCCCAAAAATTATGCTTTTCTATCAACATTATAATACATGAAACAATGTATTAAAGATTTGAATTATTGACCAACTTGAAAATGTATTTCAAAAATCAAAGGTTCAAAACTTCAAATTTAGAAAAGTTCAACTTCTTTGATGTATTGGACTTGTTGGAAATTTTTCTAAAAGTAAGATCCTTGACGGATTCCTTCCTATCTCAAAAATCATTACCGAACAAAAAATTATCCTAAAAATGAAATTATAATTATAATTACCGATCTTGCCGAGGCAATAGAAAAGACCATCAAGAGGCACGCCCCCCACATTATTGTAGGACTTTAGGAAATTAATGCAACGACCACAGAAACCAAACCGATTTTACTACTAGTGGCGAAGCCCATATTATTTACCAAATTACCTTCGACGTCTTGTACAAACGGTATGTTTATTAACGTTGTGCGCGTGAATGGATTTAAAATGTGGAAACTGTTTGGATGTCGAAAAACTAGTATGCGTCCTTGATTATCAGTGGTATAGATGTCGTTTTTTTGAACCGATGGGCTGTAGACATAGCTGGTCTTAAAATTTGGAGTCCTTATTAATATATTAATAATAACCGAATAAGTTGTATAATGAAAACTCGCAAGGTCATATGCATAGTGAAAGTCATCAATTTACAAATACTACAAAACCTAGCTAAATTAAGACTGCTACTGATCAAATTACCAAACAATTCAACTAGATCTGTCCGAATCTAGATTCATGAGTAACAATAACAATAATTAACAAACATAAACATGGATTTCTATCTACTGATTTCATAGTTTGCACAATATATAGATGAGAACACAGATTTTACCAATCTAAAAGAATTTACATCCTAAAGAAATCTCATAGCATAAGATTAACAGAGCATAATATCTATACGTCTTGATTCTTCAATTCAAGCAGCACATATCCATAAAATAAATAACAGTAAAGAATCCAATATTAATTCTACAACTAAAATAAAATCGAAATAGAATCAATAACAAAATTAAAGACTAATTAATTAGTGAGTACATTCCTATACTCTTAATCCAACACGTACCGAAGTCGAATGCAAACTTAACGGCAACACCAAACGCAAATCCAGTCAACGACGGCAATAACTTTTTTGGTTTCCAACAAATTATACCTATAAACCTATAATTAGTATTGACTTTTTAAAAAAGAATGATATATGCATCTTTTAAATAAAAATATATCTGCATATACCGTTGGCCTTTGCCCCTTATGAACCGGACCTTTTTTTTCGTTCTATAACTTTACATACATAGGTTAACCTGAATGGGTATTTCTTTTGTGAAAATAATTTATCTTATTTTTATAATATAATTAAGCATGAAAAGGATTAAATACGGGATTAATATTTCTTCTCTTCTATCCACTTCCACAAGCATACCTATTTTAAACTATTTCTCAACCAATCACAATACGTTCTAAGATAAAAAGATATATACGTATTTCTTTGATGATTAATTAGCTTTAGAAAGGTTGATAAGTGGTTGTTAATTAGCACAAACATGTTTAATTAAACCGTTTCGTTACTTTGAACCTATAATTAGTATTGACTTTTTCAAAAAGAGTGATAAATAGGTATTGACTTCTTCTAAAAGAATGACATATACATCTTTTTTTATAAATTATTTCTACATATACCAGTTCGTATATGCAGAAATAAAAAGAGTGTATACACATATATAGCGAAAGAAGTAGAAAAAAAGATCAAAAGATCGCATGAAGAGTTATCCTCGTATCCGATAGGAAAATATTTTAGATTCGTATCAATGAGCATTATGATTTTGGGGTGGTATTAATTAGTATTTTATATCCCAATACATATTCTGGGATTCAGATCTTGTATCGAGAGGTCTTTTATTCTGATATATTTTGACCGGGTCAATAGAGAACGTCGATCCTATCTTTATATATGTGACTGTGTAGTTCAAACCCGTTTCGGGGACTTTATAAGATATTTTAGGCTCGTATCAATGAGCACGCTAATATTTAAATTTCGTATCAAGAGGCCAGGTAGACAATTTATCTTTGTATCGGAGAGGTCTTTAATATTACTGTAACATCCCGAAACAATGGAAATTTAAAAATTTAATTTATCAAGAGAATATCAGAATAAACTCATCAACGAGAATGTCACTCAAATAAATCAACAGTCGGTGCATCAATAATACAACAGAGTTTGTCAAAAGACGTGATTACAACAGTACTATGAAAAAACAGGTAAAACAATCACGACGACCTCGAAGAGTCCGATGAGGATCCTGACCCCAAAATGTGTGCGCCCGCTGTAACCACTCGGCAGAACCTACTGCGGTCCTGAAACATGAATCAAATAACGATGCCTGAGTTTCCCATTAGGAAACCCCGTATGCCAAGTTCACCTATATGCATGCAATAGTACGGTAAATGAACATATCATACTAGTAGCATGTCATGTCACATCTGCAATGCATCAAGTCCCTCAACAGGATAAACGGGACCTCAGTCCAACAACAACGACCCTCAACAGAGTCCACAAGGACATCAGTCCAGCAACAACGACAACGGGTCTCCCTCGGAAACCTACCGTAGGCACATACGATCTTACGGACAGTACGCGACGCGTCCCACCACACGCGACTACTCGAGCCAAAGGGATCGGTGAGGAGCGTCCGTACTTCCGCACAAAGAACCACGTCGTCTACACCACCTTCGACGGAGCCGTAGCCCGGTCGGTCAACATCCCAGGATAGGTGCCCAATCGGGGATCATCGCCGACACAACATCAGCGGCATCGCCGGCACAACATTGACGATACAATATGAAGAGAATGTGTTCTAAAAGTTTTACTTTTAAATGTCAATTATTATGAATTGAATGAAAAATCATTTCGTTCCTTGTTTATGTTATTCGTCTTTTAGAAGTGTTAAGGAAGATGCTCTTGGTCCTTAATCGTAGAGCTCTAAAAGATATTGGTTTACATAAAACAAAAGATATTCGCAATTATGGTAATTAACATGGGACATTAATTACCGAGTTAAGATTGTCGTGTTGGTCATAGATCATTGTAGCTCTACAAGTGAGTGACAACACGGGTATACAAAAGAGGAAAATACTACTTTTGTATATTGAATAGACCTAATAAGTAAAACATTATAGAATTGTGTTTTCTGTGTCATTAATGTTTTACTGTGTCCTTCGTCCTTTGATATGAGACTTATATCCGATCACTTAAGAATTGCTTAATTACACTAGTGTCTTGAGCTATCGATGAGTGTAGTGTAAATGCATTAGTTGGTTAAGTATGACTTTCATTGGAGAAGATAGTTAGTCAAAAGATTATCATTGCCCTCTTAATTAAGTAATGATATTAGTGGGCCCCTTGATAAAACAAAGTTATAATGTGTACAATGTGATTTGAGTTAAGTCACATATTTGTAACTAGCTTAAAGAGATCAAGAAATGAATACTAATACAAAGATGACACAATACTACTTTGTGTGTATTCTTAATATCATGAGGCAAGGGACAGACACAAGTGGTGCACTTCATCACTAAATGGATCGGATTTTGGTTCGAGTGGAATTAAGACATCTAACTAATTGGGAGCTATAATGTCTAGCTAGATACCATTTATAGCTTGTAATATTAAGCTCTTAATATCACTGCCAACTTAGTTTAGATCCTCCCATAGGTTACACCACAAAACTAGGAAACAAGAAATAGGGATTTTCAGTTCATAAGATGTGTCGGGTTTCATGTAGAAAATAAGACACATGGGGTGAACAAGTAAAATCAAAATTATGTTGTGATTAATAACATAATTAGAATCTAAATTAAATTCATATGTGATGTAAATATTATGGGGTGTAACGATTTATCATTACATAGGATAATATGTTACATAAGTTGTGAACTTACTACTAATCCCGAATTGTCAAATTTTGTAGGGGTTAAACCGAAATTTGACAAGTCTGCAAGTACTGTGCAAAAACGGTCGACCGCTAAACGATAAACGATCGACTGAATGTTGCACCGATAACAGGAATTTCGTCTGTTCGTTTTAGGTCGACCGAGTATAATCGGTCGGTCGACCGAACAATGCGATGAAATATTCTTTGTTACGAACGGTCGACCGAATTATTGACGGTCGACCGAAACCTGGTCTAAACGGTCAACCAAACCTCCAAAACGGTAGACCGGTCCAGACGGTTTTATGCAGAATTAATTTAAGAATTAATTAGATCATGCATGGAATTGGTCCATAACTGATTTAATTCGTGGCTAAGATTATTTGTTAGCAAATAATGGATGGTTAGATGGAAGTTTACATGAAATCATGGGCAAGAGGTTGGACATGAATAGGTAATTTGGAGAGAACTTATAAATACAAGTTTATCTCATTACCTTATCATAATTAATTCATTATATTCTTGTGCAAACATCTCTCTCCATAATCTCCACGAATTTCCATTAATTCTTGAGTTTAGTTTTAGTTTTCAGAGATCTTCTTCTCAAGGGAACTAAAGAGGGGTTAGTAGTTAGATTCTAAACCCTATTGGAGATTGAAAGGCTAGCTCTTCTCTCTCCAATCTTGTTTAGAGTTTGGTGAATACTCGGAGGCATCTGGCGCAGCGACAGACAACCTCAACGTCTCCGGATCATCAAGAAGTTTTAGAGAACTTCTAGGTATGAAATTCGGAGCCCATGTTTGTTTTAATAAAGTTTTGAAATTAATTATTGAAACAAACCGATACATGCATGAAACAAATCATAGAAAATTATAATTGATCCTTATTGTGCATAAAAAAAATTCGAAAATATATATGTGCAATTAAACTAGAAATCCTACACAACATACGTCCGGCACAATATCGGACGGCACAACCACAAGCCGGAACATCGTCAGCACCATCATCGCCGGCATCGCCAACACAACCTCGGCGGTACAACATACGTCCGACACAACATCGGATGGGTCCAGACCGTAGTCTGCAGGGTCATCATGCTCCACGAGCCATGCGTCACACGCATTGGGATCCGCGATCCCTCAGGTCTGCTACTCATCAGAGAGTAAGGAAACAACACATCACACCACATCCAATACGGAGGTGGCGCGACCCAAGTGTCCACACTCTTCCACACGGCGGTCCCTGGGCGGCACGAGCACGTGCCCACCGTCACCTCCCAGCTCACGCTCTAAGCGAGGACACAATTTTCCGTGGACAGAGTTGACACAAACACAAGACCAGGAATCCAGTTCTGCACACAAACGGTCGACCGAAAAAGCCTAACCGGTCGACCGTCCCCAATAGGTTCGGTCGACCAAAAGTCTACAACGGTCGAACTATTATGCACATCACTAAAGTCCAAACGGTCGAACAACAGTCTAAAACCGGTCGACCGAACACGAGGTCAAAATCCGGAGTTGGTCAAAATCACCAAAGACTAATCTATCGAACGACTCAGGGGTCTCGGTCAACCGAAAACTACCAGGGTCATCCTAATAGTCTATGACATATAACGGTCAAACGATATACATAAAACGGTCTAGCAACATGCATAAATATCAAGTGCACTTAAGTTCCGGTCGAACCCACGCCATGTGACGGTCGACCGAAAACAAACAGGAAACCCCAAACTCACCAGCACACAAGCAACCGGTCGACCGCCACTCTGGCATCATTCGACCGGTGATGGTTAAAGTCGGGTAAAACACTACATCAGTCGACCTCCCATAGGGACCCGGTCGACCGTTGGTCATCTTCAACCTCGCGCCAGCCAAGGATTTACGTCGTTCTCGTCGCCGGGGAGGTCTCCGACCTCCCCCGACCGACCAACCAAACCCTCCCATGAGGGCGAGCAACCACAAAACCCACTAAAAGCCGGCATACCTCGACGAGAAGACGGAGCACACCGGAGTTCGCTCGACAGCAACCTTCGCACCCACGCCTCACGCTCGCACCTCCGCAACCCCGAGCTCGCCTCCACACGCCGGAGTTGCCTCACCCACCTCTAGAACGCCAGACAAGGAAGAAGAAAGGGTTAGAGAAAAGGTGGAGTGAAGAAGAAGAAGAAAGGAATTGAAGAGATGATGGTTTTCTCCTCAAAACCATCACCCCAACAGTACCGGCCCCCTACCCCCATCACCATAACTATTCTCCCACCCATTCCCCATGTTAATCCCCCCACTAAACCCGGGATTAGCCTAAGCATGGGTTAGGGATCTAACAATTATTGTATTGTTACTCTCTTATATATGTTTAAGAGAATATGTTTTTGTATTTCAAAGTGTCAAGGTATTGTATACATTGGTGACATACGACAGTGGTGGTCTTGATTGGTGTTGAACAGTTGATGACTGAAGGTACTATCATTCTTCTCCTTTAGTTTTTTTCTTAGTATATGTACTTTAATTTTTTTTTTTTTTATTCTTATTCTTCATCTTACTATTTGAGTTTTAATTTTTGACATTTTTCCTTTTTCTTCTTCCGTGTGATGTTGTTTGTTAACTAACTACTTTAAGTTTGTGACAAAACTTGAAACAAACCAATTACGTCCAAATAATTGAGGGAATTAAGGTCGAAGTTGCCCATATTTTGATTTACATCTTATTAATGCTCGTAGCAACATAAGTTTGTTACGATTAATGTTTATATTATACCATTTAATGACCTATCCGAAGCTAATTAGTCATCGGACATAAGAAACACTACTGCAGAAAAGGAAATATACCTCGGATGTACGAGGGTATATACGTCAGATCTAAGCATTCCCAGATTCGACGTCTATGTGTACGCCGTCTATACATAGACGTCGGTCGCTTAAAATCCGACGTTTATACCTAAAGAATAGACATCAGCTGTTATATAGGACCGACGTCTATACCTAAAGAATACACGTCGGTTGTTATGTACATCGGACATCTATACCTAACGTATAGACGTCGGCTTTAAATAACAACCGACGTCTATACCTTTTTTCAAAGGAATAGACGTCGGCTAATACTAACATCAGACGTCTATTCCTAAACTTGGACCAAAAAAACAATCATAGAAAACACATTCATCATGCACCAAATCCGTTCACAAATACATACACACTTTACATGCACAAACACATACATACAAGTATACATGCACAAACACATACATACAAGCATACACAATCATTCAACACACTTGTCATTAATTCATACATAAACACTTGACATTCATTCTAAAAGTGAAGCGATTATATTAAGGCATAAATCGTATGTTTGTAATACAAGTGAACTTATTAACTAAATTACATAAAAATGTTAGTGACATGAGAACCTCTTAATTCATCAACATGTTTTATGATAAAATAGCGAGTCCATTGGTCGCGAGTATCATCGAGCTCCTGTTGCGAGAATGTATCACTACTTTTTTGGAAGACCTATCAAAATAGAAGTAAAAATATTAATATCTAAATATTAAAACTATAACTATACAACTGAATAACGATCTATATTACCTCGAATAAGATAAGTTTTGATTTGCAAATTCCAGAATTTCCTCCATGTATCTCATCACGTAATAACCACATTTCGTATTTCCAGTCTGCTTCCGGTACTACAAACATAGAAATTTGCTAAATATATGTTCCTAAGTTAATTAACAAAATTTAGAGAAAGAACTTATTCCCATTCCATGTCATGTTACTCCCACTTTTGTGGTTGTTCTCCTGCCACCAAACGCTCAGTAAACCTTCATTGTCGTGAGTAGCACAAGTTATTGAAAACCTTCATTCAATAATACTATAAAAATCCACGAATTACAAATACGATGACTAAAATGAACTTAAAGATTTAGAAGTTTATGTATGGAGTCCATTGATTTATTCGACCCCAACCAAATATGCCGATTAGTCGAATATGGGAACCAATATCAAATATGAGAACCTAATCAAACAAGATGATTTTTCTACAGGTGGTTAAGCACAAACAAGAGGAGGAGGGGAGAGTTGTGATGCCGGAGGAGGTCTTTGTAGTGCCGGAAGATGTCATGGAAGAGGTGTGGTGACAGTTGTGGTAGCGGAGGACGTCGCTGCGATGCCGGAGGAGGTCTTTGTGGTGCCGAAGGACACTGCGGACGACCGTGGAGGAGGTCGGCCGTGGACGAGGTTGGGTTTGCGGCTAGGGTTTGGTTGGGGTTTTTGTCTGCAATAAATGACAAAGAACGTAATTGTTCGACTTCTATAAGACCTATAGATGTCGGACGTTTTTTACACCCGACGTCTATACCCTGACGTCTATTGCATGTGGGTATAGACGTCGGCTGTAAGAAATGTCTGTCTATAGGTCGGCATTTATAGGTTTGAGGGATAAACGTCGGAGTATAGACGTTGGTTTCAATGGGTATTCCAACCACCAACGTCTATATGACCCCATACCCTCTTCGACCAAATAGATGTCGGCCTTTATAATAGTCGTTGTCTATTGGGCGATGAGTAAAGACTATTTTGCACTAGTGAAACAACTTATCTAACAAAGTAATGTGATTGATTGGAAACATTAAAATGTGTAGTTATGTATCATATGGTTGCTTGCAAACAATTACAAGATATTCTTACATGCCAGCGTGTCCATATGTATCTTTCGGCTATCATGTTTTCTCTTGATGCCCATTTTTTGCATGTAACGACCATTTTGCCCATTCTCTTGTTCTTATCTCTCTTGTACTTCTTTCCTTATATATTTTTATATCCTCCCATCTCTCTCCTATTATACAAGTCAAGAAAAACCCAAGGAAGCATAGGAAAAAGAAACACGAAGATAACTGTGAAAACATATCGAGAATCAAGAGTTTTGAATCCAGAGTTTGTTGTGCATTTTCGGTCACCGTTTTGGTGCAGTTTGGAATCCAGAGTCTGTCGTGCATTTTCGGTCGATCATTTTGGAATTTCATCCGACTAATAGTGTGCAGTTTTGAATCCATAGTTTGTCGTGCATTTTTTGTCACCATTTTGGAATTCCGTCCAATCGTTTTGGTGCACTTTTGAATTTAGAGTCTACCAATAGGTGAGGTGCTGATGAGTGTTTTTGTTTTTTACCCAGAATTTCTGGTGAAGGTGAGGTGGCGGGCTATGTGGAGACACTCGTCTCCACTTTGGGACAGACGAGTTACGACTTTAAACTGGGGGTTGCCCAACACCATTTTCGTTATGATTTGATCTTGGAACCTAGGGTGTGTGTTCCACTCACCCAACCAACTCAACTGCGCCCCGGGAGCGGTGACATGGAGTTGAGGTGGTGAGAGTTGTGTGAGGGTAAGGTGCATGGTATTGTGTGGTGGGAGAGAGATGTTGAGGGAATATGTGTTGAGGGACGGTGATGGTGATGGTGATTGTGAGTTGCGACATTTCACAACAACAACAAAAAAAACATTCTGTCCTCGTAACAAACTTTATCTCTGGTATCTGAGTGATTATATCTCTAGTAGCATGTTGTAGCATTATGTTTACAACAACCAAAGAATGTGAGAGGAAGAAATTGAATACGTGAAAAAAGCAATGAACCCTCTCCACAACCCATTATGGGTTTTATACAGATAAAGGCTTGGAAATAATTAATGGGCCGAAAGCCGAACGCCGAAAGCCGAGTACAAATATGTGAGTAAAACACTCTATAGCTCTCCCTCTCATATTACATACAAGACTTAAGGTTACTCACTAATACTCACATGAGTTTAGGGTAAGTATTATGTTTGGTGGCTACGGTTTTGAATTAGCAAGCTGTGGTTTTTGGTGTTGAAATTGGTTTTTATATTTATAGGGTTTCTTAGGTTTTAATTATTCCAAACCAAATTAAGATTCGTAATCATTTTAGTTTCATTTTATTTCAAAAAAGGCATCACACATTTTCTTTTGTTGGCTGATTTCAAATTATTTGTCATTACACGTTGCATTTCTATTCAAATGACAACACTCATTTTCTTTTTTTTGGCATTTAATTGAGAATTTCTTTTAATTTTCCATTTTTAATATTATTAGTTCAAAAAAGATAATCATATTTTTTTATCATTACGAATATTAAAAAGAAAAATATTACCAAATTTTGATTATTTTGACCCGACTTAATTGTTGGCATTTTTGTGTTTTTGATTATTATTTATTCACAAATATATATATATATTAAAAGTATTTTTATTTTGTTAGTTTTTGCTTCAACAACTTGTTATTTTGAAGTGGTTTTTGGGCTAGACCTTTGGCATGAAACAAATTTTAATTTTTTTGAGAAAGTTAAAGAAAACGTTAACGCAATAACATGCTTGGAAAAAATGAGATATTTATGCATATAACCATATTTTGCAACGATATCATTGAAAAATAGCCAAATAACAACAACAAAGGATTAAAATAGCACGCAAAAATTGCATATATTTTGTTTTTAGTGAAAATAATTTACCTTAATGGCTTATTGTTATAATTAGACATGCAGAACATTTTATACGAAGTGTAAAGGGTATTTTCATATTCATATTTGATTTGCAAATACGGATAACTTATAAGATTTTGCCTTCATTTATTTTGGATAATTTATTTGTTTTTTTTCACTTCTATCCACTTCAACATATCCATTCAAACTATTTCGAAACAATCACTACGTTGTTAGATAAGTAGTTACACATGTCTTTGATGATTAAGTAGCTTCAGAATCGATCCTAAACACTCTTTGGTCTCCCTAAACACTTTCAAAGTTTCCTGTCAAACGTCTCTTTGACCTTGGTCGAACGAAACTCAATTTTTCTTGAACCCAGAAGTGCCTAGAATTTTCAGGTCGAACCGACCTTTTCCTTAATACGACCGATCCATCCTTTACCAGACCAAAACCCTTAGAATGGTCTATCGATCCCAAATTTAGTTCGACCGTTCAATTAAGTGAACTTAAGTTATAACCAGATTTGACAAATCGGTCGATTGGTATGCCCGATTCGGTTGACCGATTTTGTTCTGAATTTTGACCTGCACTTCACTGTTTTGTGTTTCTTACACAAACACTTACCAAACTTATCCCCAATGGCTATAACACCTTAGAAGCTTATAAATAGAGGATTGAACACTTTGTTTAGACAACTCTCCCACACACAATTGTTCCATACATTAGAGAGAAGTCTCCAAATCCCACAAGCTCCAAATCACACACTCTAAGCCTTAAACTTCCACATCTTTGATCATAGTCAAATCCTACTCTAAGTGTGCTCAAGTTAGAGAGTGTTGTTTTCTACTCATTTGTTGTCAAAGTAGCAAAGGTCTTGGTGAAGGCCCAACACAAGAGTATAGACTTCGGTGAGAGCCTGAAGTGATCCTCTCGGATTGTGAGAGAAGAAGCCAAACTCGGCGAGGGTTGTTCGCGAGTTTGAAGACTTGTAAAGGCGGTGTCTCCCGACCTGGAACGGGGAGCGGATAGTGAAGACGTGAATGAAGTTTGAAATGTGGAGCGGAGCTTGCAATAGAGGATGTAGGCAGGTGATCGAACCTCTGTGAAATTAGAGGCACATGAAAACGATGACCTTTATAAAGAAAGTGAGAATGACCCGTATGAGCAATGGACGAAACTGCTACATTGCCCACCCTAACTTCATTAGGATCAAAATATTCAGTAAAGTTCTCCATGTTCTAAATAGAGTGAGTTATGTGATGAGTTGTACCTGAGTCATCATACCAAGATAGGTCTTAACGAGTGACATACTCAAAAAAAATGTTACTGGGCTGGAATATGACAGATTATATCCTTGGTAGCATGTTATAGCACTATGATTCATCTTGTTACATATTTGACATTGGACACCTACTACTGAGAACCTCCATCGACCATATCTAATTCTGCCTCCACAATTATTTGAGTTCTAGAACTATATATTGAGGCTTATTATTCTGACCATAAGGTTTGCCTCCTCAACCATAATCTCTTCCTTTCACTTTATTTTCCTTTCTTACAACATTTGCAGTGATGTCTAGTAAGGTTGGGACTTTGCTAAACGTTGTTCATGGTCAACAAAAGACCCACCACATCATCATAGCCGACTTCCTCTAGCCGAATAGTAACAGAGGTAACCACCACATCATAATCCGAGCTATATTGCTAGAAAGACAGACGAAATCCTAGATTTTACCAAGAATTCCCCAAATCAAGAGAAGAAACGTAACTCTGATACCATGTGAGATTTCACAACAACAAAGACATTCTAACCACCACACAAACTCTGACAAAAGAGAAGATGAGAGGAATAAATTGAATAAATGGAAAAAAGCAATCACCCCTTTTCACAACCCAATACTGGTTATATATATAAAGGTCTGAAAATCATTAATGGGCCGAAAAATGTTTTATAGAACACTCAATAGCTCTCCCTCTCATATTACATACAAGACTTTAGATTACTCACTAATGCCCACATGATTTTAGGGTTTGTATCATGTTTGGTGGCTACGGTTTTGTATTAGCTAGATTTCGCCAAGAAATCCCCGAATCAAGAGAAGAAGCGTAGCTCTGATACCATGTGAGATTTTACAACAACAAAGACATTCTAACCACCATACAAACTCTGACAAAAGAGAAGATGAGAGGTTTGGAAACCATTAATGGGCCGAAAAAATGTTTTATAGAACACTCAATAGCCTTCCGTCTCATATTACATACAAGACTTAAAATTACTCACTAATGCTTACATGAGTTTAGGGTTTGTATTATGTTTGGTGCCTAGGGTTCTGTATTAGATAGATTTTGCCAACAAATCCCCAAATTAAGAGAAAAACGTAGCTCTGATACCATGTGAGATTTCACAACAACAAGAAAGGCATTCTAACCATCATACAAACTCTGAAAAAGAGAAGATGAGAAGAAGAAATTGAATAAATGGAAAAAAAAATCAACCCTTTTCACAACCCATGACTTGGTTTTATATAGATAAAGATATGGAAATCATTAATGGGCTTAAAAAATGTTTTATAGAACACACTCTCTCTCTCTTTCATATTACATACAAGACTTTAGATTACTCACTAATGCTCATATGAGTTTAGGGTTTGTATTATGTTTAGTGGCTAGGGTTGTGTATTAGCTAGCTGGGGTTTTTGGTGTTGGAATTTGATTTTTATATTTATAGGGTTTCATAGGTTTTAATCACAACCAAATTAAGATTCGAAATCATTTTAGTTTCTTTTTATTTCAAAAAGGCATCACACACTTTCTTTTGTTGGATGATTTCAAATTATTTGTCATTACATATTGCTTTTTATTTCAAATGACAACACTCATTTTCCTTTTTGGCTTTCAATTGAGAATTTCTTTTAATTGTCCTTTTTTAGTTTTATTAATTCAAAAAAGATAATCATATCTTCTATCATTATGAATATTAGAAAGACCAATTGAACCAAATTTTAATTATTTTGACCCTGTTTAATTGTTGACATTTTTGTGTCTTTGATTATTATTTATTCACAATATATATATATATATGTTAAAAGTATGTTTTTTGTTTTTTTTCAACAACTTATTATTTTGAAGTGGTTTTAGGGCTAGACCTTTGGCAAGAAATGAATTTTATTTTTTTAAGAAAGTTGACAAAAGGTTAATGTAAATGGTATTTTCATTTTCATATTTGATTAGCGAACATATTTTATATGAATTGTAGATGGTATTTTCATATTCATATAATTAGAAGTGTAGATCGTGTAAAGGGTATTTTTATATTCATATAACGAAAATGGTATTTTTATATTCATATTTGATTTGCGAACATATTTTATATGAAGTGAGGAAGTGTAGAGGGTATTTTCAAGATATGGTTATGCATATAACCATATCTTGCAAGGACATCATTGAAAATAGCCCAATAACAACGACAAAAGATTAAAATAGCATGCAAAAATCACATATACATATTGTTTTTACTAAAACTTAGACATGCAAACATATCTTATACGAAGTGTAGAGGGTATTTTCATATTCATGTTTGATTTGAGAATATGGATAACTTATAAGGTTTTATCTTCACCTATTTTGGATAGTTTATATGCTTTTTTCACTTCTATCTATGTCAACATATCTATTCAAACTATTTCCAAACAATCACAATACATTGTTAGATAAGTACTTACGTATGTCTTTGATGATAAAGTAGATTCAGATAAGTTGTTAAATGCATGTTACTTGGCACGAATATGTTCAAATTTTCACAAGAGAAATGGAGGGAGAAAGAAAAGGGTACGACGGTTGTTAAATTGAACTGTAGAGGTAGAAATGAAATAATGAGTGATCTTCTGAAAAAAAAAGTTCTATGGGATGAAAATTGAGGAGACATCTTTTACTTTTAAAAAAAATATAGATTATAAACTTATATTTGAGACGACACCTTTCTTCGTGGTCTATAAGACTTTCGCCAACCTTGAATTTCTCACCGCAACACTGGCATTCCTTACCATTTCCAGCCGACATATTTTTATCCGTTTTGGATTTTGGCTTTCACACCTTCATTTTCTTGTTGCCAGAGTAGGTATTTGATCGGGGAGGCCCTGATCAATTGAGAGAGTTTTGTGTGTGAATGACATCCAATTCCTCACGTATATATATGTGTAGGATCGTGAGAGTCTCTAATTCTAATCACTTTTAAGCTAATTACCTACTCGTTTAAGCAATCAAGTTATGCGCAGCGGAATTTAAACAAACAAGCAAGTAAGGAATAATGCAAACCACAATGGACTCAGGGGTTTTTACAGAGGTTCGGACACCGCCTACATCCTCTCTTGCAAGCTCCGCTCGACACTTCGAGCTCCGTTCGCGTCTTCACTATTCACTCCCCGTTCCGGGCCGGGAGAGAACGCCTTTTACAAAACAAGCTCGACGAACAACCTCGTGAGCTTGACTTTCTTCTCTCACAATCCGAGAGGAACACTTCGGGCTTTCACCGAAGTCATTGCTTCTTTACAAACGAATCTTGAGTGGAACAACACTCTCTAAACTTGTCACACTTGAGTGAGATAAGATTTATGACTAAAGTGTGGAAGGTTTGAGTCTTTGAGTGTGTTGGGTTTCTCTCTAATGTATTGGATAAGTATGTGTGAGAGAGTTATGTTAAAATGTGTTTTACAACTCTATTTATAAGCATTAGAGAGAATATAGCCGTCGAGGTTGATTGAGTATAAGTTGGTGTAAGATACACAAAACAGAAACTCGCAGGACCCAATTCTGGATGACTTCGCTCGACCGGATCTGGCTGAACGGTCGACCGTTAGACAGTTTTGAACTCAGTTCGGTCGACCGGTTAAGGAACAGTCGACCGCCCAACGCTAAGACTTAGGTACACTTAAGTGATCGGTCGAACATCGAATAGGGTTCGGTCGACCGAATCACACCAGGCACTATATGGTTGACAAACAATGTTCTATTCGGTCGACCGAACTAAGATCTAACGGTCGACCGAATTCCAACAGGAGATTCAGGTTTGTCAAGAGACATAAATTCGGTCGACCGAACAATGTCCTCGGTCGACCGATACATGAAATGTATTTGGGGTATTTTTGGTTAATACAAATACGACCGTTTGGTATATACGACAAAACAAACGGTTGGAAAATACTTAGGACTCAGTCGACCGAACTTAGGAAGTTAAACACTAACAGATTAATTGATCACTCGGTCGACCGAACAGTCTGTTTCGGTCGACCGAATGTGGGCAGACAGTTTGGGTTCAGGTTTAGTGTTTTCCGATCTAAGTTTGGGTGATCTATTGAAGTCCAAATTATGTGAATTTTTGTGTGTGACTTCTATAAGGAACCTAGTGTGTGTTTGAGTAGTTTTTAGTTCAAGTATACTCAATTACACAAAGTTCCTAAGACTCAAAGAAATACAAAATACATGTCTTCAAATAAGCTTGATTACATGTCTTGACTTGATTTCCTTTCTTCCTTGAGTCTTGATCACTTGTAGATGTTTGCACAAAATAATATATATGCAATGCAATATGTGTGCTACTCTACACGATCACAATTAAGATTAGGTTGATTAAATCATCAAAACATAGATTAATGCCAAAATGCCAACAATATGGACTCTCGGGAAAAAAACATCGAACAGTTTGAATGTAACCCGACCAACCAACCAACCAATCTTGCAATAGAACTTCAACGAAGCAGCAAAAGAATCAAGCCATTCAAGCACACAATCATCACAAGAGAACATACAATATGTTGCACATGCACAAACCACAACTAATCCACATGCACACCACAACTAACACACGGATTTAACAAGGTCCAGCATACCAAAGACACAATCACAAAATCAAAAACAAGATCAGAAGTAATAACGACACACTTGAGAACAAGAACACGAGAAGAAAAGGCAACACCAAACCTGAGAATCAGCGATAGTGGTAGCTGGGCTTAAACTTATATTTGGGACAACACTCTTCTATGTGGTCCATAATGTGGGGAACTTAAGGGGCCCTCTAGTGAGCGTAATTAAACAAGATGCGGAATTAAAACTAATTACGAACTAACAACTAATCATGCAAGGGTAATTCTAAGAGATAGAGAACTTGCAAACCAACGTTGAAGTCGACGCCCGATTTAACGAGGTTCGGCACCCTCCCCGGGTCCTAGTCCTCACTCACAAGCCCCGCTCGTCCCTCGAGCCTCGCTTGTGGTTTCCACTATCCGATCTCCGTTACCGGGCCGAGATCAACGCCTTTACAAACCCGAGCCTCGCGAACAACCTCGCCTCGCCCGTGTCTCCTCTCACAACCCGAGAGGGAGCTTCCTTGAAGCTATTACAACTCTTGTGATTTGGATGAAAGAATGGAATCACAACTCTTGCTAATGACACTCTAACTTTGAGCACACTTGGATTATGATATGGATCTAGGAATACAAGTGGTGAAGTTTTGGCTTGAGTGTATAGGATTTGAGCTTTGAAGGTTTTGGAAAGATAGCACAAGGATACTTGATGTTTGGAGAGTGTAGTGCTTGTGTTGTGCTTCTAATGAGGTCCTTATATAGGCTTCAAAGCTCTTAGAGTCGTTGGGGAGTGGGTGAGAAAGTTGACCCATGAAATGTGATGATGTGACAAAAGTTCGGGCAGAATTTGCACGCTCTTCGGTAGACCGTTAACCCAACGGATTACCGAAGATGGTCGTTTCGGTTTACCGAATTCTATTCGGTGAACCGCTCACTCAACTCCAGTAGCTCTCTAACTAGCAACCCTAATGTTTTTCGGTGTACCGAATATGATTCGGTTAACCGTTCCAAAATGGACAGTAAGTTTGGTAGGGTTCTGTTTATGCTAGGTTCGGTTGACCGTCTCTACTTCGGTAGACCGAAGTTTGCGCGGGTTTTGCGCTGACAAAGCGTGGGAGAATGGTTTACCAATAACGGTCAAGTTAAATAGTCGTTGGTCTCCTAAAGCAATATGATTCGGTTGACCGAATGAAGTTCGGTGTACCGAATATGGATAAGTCAATTTGGCTTTAGGTCAAGATATAAATACGACCGTTGGAGCAAAGTCCAAAACCGGTCCAGGCTAATTCGGTCTACCGAAGGCGGTTCGGTATACCGAGGTGGTTATTCCAGGGAACACCTAAAGGATTCTACACGGTTGACCGCAAGGTGTTCGGTGGACCGAACTCTACATGATTCGGTTTACCGAGTGGGGTTCGGTTAACCGTGGGGATACGGGACAGAATCCTAATGTGCTCAAGTTTACATTAATCCTTAGGACTCAAATTATACTACATTACATATTGGTCCAAAGCTTGATTACATGTCTTGAGTCTTTATCTTCTTGTCCCCAAGCTCCTTAGCTTGATTCTTCATCAACCTATTAAGAATATCGCAAGTACACGAATATATATGCAATGCATGTATTCATGTTTGCTTACTTTGATTGTCTAGGTTGATTGATTAAATATAGATTAAGATTAGATTACTTAATCATCAAAACTAAATAAAGATTAAGGCTAAAAAGCCAACACATAAGACTTTCGCCAACCATGAATTCCTCACAGTGGTACTCGCATTCTGTGCCTTTTCCGGTCGACACATATTTATCGCTATTAAATTTCAGTTTTGACACCTTTGAGTTCTTATTTCTAGAGGAGGTGTCAGACCGGGAGGCTGCTGATCGATCGGTGGGAGTGTTGGGTGTGAAACCCATCCAATTCCCCCACATCTGGAATCTTTGGCAAAACATCAAACACTTTGAGTGCAACTTGACCAACCAACCAAATCTTGTAGTGAAATTTTGACGAAACAACCAACTCATTCAAGCACTCAATCATCACAAGAGAACATACATGTGTAGCATATGCACAAACCCCTGTTAATTTGGTCCAAAAGAAATTACATTCTACTAAATTATGTTCTTCATTGTTTTCCAGTGGACAACAAAATTCATTTTGTAGCCGCTTTCAAGTCGCAAATAGGTATAGCCAAAATATCAAATAAAATTGAAGTAATTGTTATGTTATGATATCGTCAACATCATTATCAACTGTTGGTTTTTTTGCCTTAATCTATAATAATTTTGATGATTAATTAAACTAATCTTAATCAATCAACCTAATCAATCAAAGTGAGCAAACACGATTACATGCATTTCATATATATTTGTATATTTGCATTCATCTTAATAGGTTGATCAAGACAATCAAGAAAATGAGCATTGGGACAAAGGCATCAAGACTCAAGACTTGTAATCAAAGCTTTGGATCAAGACATGTAACTTTATATTTATTGATTCCATAAGGTTTAATGTAAACTTGAGCACTAGGATTTTGTCACATCATTCCTCGGTAAACCGAACCTATTTCGGTTAACCGAATCATACCCAGTTTGGTCCACCGAACACCTGTCGGATAGCCGAATTCTTCCCACCAGTAAAACTTAGGTGTTCTTTGGAATTGCCCCTTCGGAAGACCGAACTACCTTCGGTCGACCGAATAGCCCTGGACCGGTTTTGGACTTTGCTCCAACGGTCGCATTCAAATCGAGTCCCTAGAGCCCAATTAACTTGACCCACTTCGGACGACCACACACTTCGGTCTACCAAATTCTTATTGGCTTTAGGAGCCCAACGACTATTTTACACGTGACACTTGACCGTTAATGATAAACCAACTTCCCACTCAATGTCAGCGCAAAACCCGCGCTACTTCGGTCTACCGAAGTATACACGGTCAACCGAACTTGACATAATCAGAGCTCAATCAATTCTACTGTCCACCTTGGAACGGTGAACTGAATGGACTTCGGTTAACCGAACCTAATTAGCGCTAAATAGATAAAAGCTATTGGAGGTTGGTGAACGGTGATCCGATACATAATCGGTCAACCGAGTTCTTAGTTCAGACCAATTCTTCGGACTACCGTTTGGATAACGGTCGACCGAATATGCCACAATTTCTGTCTGAGCTTAAGTCACATCTTGCATTCTCACTGGTCCATTGCCCACCAACTCCCAAACGGCTATATGAGCTTGAAGGCTTATAAATAGGACCTCATTTGGTTGTTTTGGACATCTTGAACACTTTCTATCTATCCAATACTCAAAGTCAATCCTCTCCATCTTCAAGCTCTCAATCCACAACACTCAAGCCTAAACTTCACCACTTGCATATCCAATTCAATATCATATCCAAGTGTGCTCAAGTATAGAGTGTTAGTTAGATTGTGATTCCAATTCCTTATTCAAGAATCACCAAGTTGTAAAGCTTCGAGGAAGCTCCCTCTCGGGTTGTGAGAGGAGACACGAGCGAGACGAGGTTGTTCGCGAGGCTCGGTGTTGTAAACGGCGTTGGTCTCGGCCCGGAACGGAGATCGGTTAGTGGAACCGTAAGCGAGGCTCGGGGGATCGAGTGAGGTTTGCGAGGAGGACTACGACTCGAGTGTGGGTGCCGAACCTCTCTAAACTCCGGTGTCGACGAATTCGTGGTTTGCAATTGTCTCTTCCTTAATCCTTCGATTATAATTTTTAATTCCGCATTTATCTATCGATTAGAGGGTCATAGATCCTAACAATTGGTATCAGAGCATTAGGTTGCTAATTTCATTTACTTAATCGTAATATAGCATGACCTCTAGTTTTAATCATTGTGAAGGATTATCTACATCTAAGCCACCTTTGTTTAATGGGTTAAACTATGACTATTGGAAGAAAAGATTGAGAATATATTTGCAATCAAATGATTTGAAATATTGGACATTCATATTAAACTCATACACACCTCCTAATGATGATGAAATTGTATCCTTAACAAAACCCAAAATTAAGGAAGCGGAGATGAATTCCCGCATTATGGATATCTTGTATTGTGGGTTAAATAAAGGAGAATACAATAGGGTAAGAGGTTGTGAAAGTGCTTATGATATTTGACATACATTAGAAATGCATCATGAGGGTTCAACTAGATTGAAAGAAACTAGGATTAATTTACTCATGCATAAATATTAATTATTTCGTATGCAATCCGGTGAAAACATAAGCGAGATGCACACTCGCTTCACCGAGATCATTAACTCTCTTAAAGCACTTGGTAAGGATTTTAGTAAGGGAGAAATGACTCGAAAGATTCTTCGGTCACTCACCGACGATTGGGAGGAGAAGACGACGGTCATCGAAGAAGCACAAGATCTCACCAAATTATCGGTCGAGGAGCTAATGGGTAGTCTCATGACATATGAGATACAAATGAAAGACCGCAAGGAGAAGGGAGTCAAGAAATCTTTGGGGTTACATGTCATCTCTAATTCGATCAAAGAAGATAGTGACATTGAGGAACAATTGGCGACACATTAATTTAAGGAGCTTCTCAAAGAAAAAAAAGAAATGAGAAAAGAGAAGAAGAGCAAGTGAAGGTTGCCAGTACACAACCTCGTCGTTTCTTGTTCAAGAAGATATCATTTTTGTCTGTTTTCTTTGTCTCGTCTATCTTTCTAGCAATTATGGTATCTTCTTTCACGGTGGAAAGCTCCTCAATGGGATCCTCCAAAGCTCTTGGAGTGGTGGTGCCTCCAGCGACCATCTAGAACAACGTGTCGCACAAGTTGACCTCCCAACTAACCCCCTTTGGAAATCACAAATGGTACTTCTTTATGCTTACGATCTCGTGATGTCAGTAGATGGATTTGAAAAACCTCCTTCCCTAGAAGATGGCATCATAAGGTCAAATTCACAATACACGTTCTAGCATAGGAGAGAGCAATTAGTACTTCATTGAATCATCAGTTCTATTTCTGAACAAGTTGGATCATAATTGGTTAATATCACCACATCTTGAGAGGCTTGAGTACTTCTTGAACATTTCTTTGCAAAATAATTGAAGGCCAAGGTCTTTTCCTATAGATCTGAGCTAAATACACACAAGAATGGAGATATGTCGATCTCTGATTATGTGCTTAAAGCTAGAGCATTAGCAGGAAACCTTGGTGCTTCTAGTAAACCAATTTCATATCAAGATTTGATTATGTGTCTAGCTTCTTAATTGCTTGGCTTGGATTATGATGTGGTGGATCTTCTATTGACCCATGAACAACGTTTAGCAAAGTCCCGGCCTTTAGTGGATATCACTGCAAATGTAGCAACAAAGGAAAATAAAAGGAAAGGAAGAGGCTCTAGTTGAGGAGCCAAACCTTATGGTCAGAATAATAACCCTCAATAGTTCCAGAACTCAAATAATCGTGGAGGCAGAATTGGATCTGGTCGATGGAGGTTCTCAATAGCAGGTGTCCAATGTCAAATATGTAACAAGATGAATCACAGTACTACCAAGGATATAATCACTCATATTCCATCGATGGAGGTTCTCAATAGCAGGTGTCCAATGTCAAATATGTAACATGCTACTAAGGATATAATCACTCATATTCCAACCTAGTAACATTTTTTGAGTATGTCACTCATCCAGACCAAACTTGGTATGCTGACTCAGGTGCAACTCATCCCATGACTCACTCTACTCAGAAAATAGAGAACTTTACTGAATATCTTGGCCCTAATAAAGTTAGAGCACCGTTGACAGCGTCTGGGTAGTTCCCGGGCGCCCAGTTTTCTCTCTCAACTACGTTAGTTTCTCTTTCTTCTACGTCAGCTCAAACTAACCCCCCTACATTTTTCTTAGAGCATCATTAACGGCGCCCGGGCAGTTCCCGACCGATTTTCTCTCTCAGTCACGTCAGCTTCTCTCTCAGCCATGTCAGCTCAAACCAACCCCCCTAAATCTTTCTTAACCACACCCAGAAACAACTCAAGCGCCCTACATTCTCTCCCCTAAACGTCATTTCGGGATCAATTCTAGGCAAAACACACAAAAAATTCAAAAAATTCTAGAAAATATAAACAAATAAAAAATATATTTTCATAAAAAATTATAAAAACAATTATAAATAATTTTTAAAATATTTTCTAAACACAAAAACTCAAAAAAAAATATAAACAAATAAAAAACATATTTTCATGTGTTTTTTTTGAAAAAACAATTTTAAATAATTTTTAAAATATTTTTGAAAATAATAAATCAAAAACAAAACAAATAAAAAAAATTCACCCAATCTAGGGGGCATGTGGCCCCAGATTGGGTGCCCGGGCGGATCCCACCCGAATCTGCCCTCCTACTAAGGGAGGCATTTCGGGCAACCCGTTAAGGGTGGGCAACTGGGCAGTTTTGTCCATCGCTCATACTGGTCATTCTCACTTTCTTCGTAAAGGTAATGTAATCGTTTTCATGTGCCTCTGTTTCCGCATGTTCTTCGTACAACCAAAAATTTACTTTTAGTAAATAAATTTACTATTGACAATGATGTCTTTTTTTAGTTGTATTTTCATTATTTTTGCATAAACGACATATCAATCAAGGAGAATCTCTTGAAGGGAAAAGATATGGATGGTTCTTATCCTCTCCCTAAACCTGAGTACCGGGCTGGGTCAGCTCGGCCCGGAAGGCTAAACGGGTCGAGCCTGGGTCCGACCCTGTATTTTTAAATATTTTAGAGGTATTTAAGATAAAATAAAATTTCTTAACGAGCCAGCACGGCAGGGACGGGCCCACTTGGCCCCGTGTCCCTTAATGGGTCGAGCTTGGAGCGGGTCGTGTTGGGTCAGCCCAGTCCGATACTCATGTCTACCTCTTCCATTGACATCTTCCAGTCCAGTTCGGCATAACCCTTGTGCTCACGTTGGAGGGGTTGTACCAATGGAGTTTCGGCATACGAGGCTTGGACATGCAAATTGTCAAAATGTTTACAAGTTACTACTACCCTTTCAGAAGAATGAGGTCACTACAGTTTGTGAGCAATGTATTAAGGTTAAGACTGCATTTACCTCTTACTGGAACCATTAATGAGTCATGCTTTGATATCTTGTTCAGTGATGTATGGATGTCGCTTTGTTGTTTCCAGTGAATGATTTAGATATTTTGTGTCCTTTATTGATGACTATTCCAAATGTTTTTGGCTATTTCCTTTTGCAAATACATCTGATGTGCTTTATATTTTCAACCAATTCTGAGTCTTTGTTAAAACTCAATTTAATAAAGAGATTAAGGTGGTCCATACAAATTGGGGTGGAGAGTATAGAAAATTTCATCAATTCTTTAAGGAACGTGGGATTCAACATAAGATCTTTATTCCTTACCCCCATAACAAAAACATGCACCTCTGTGAAATGGCTCTTGCTTTTTAGCTCAGAGTGGTATTCCTACCAATTTTTAGACCTCTGCGTTTTTTGTTATTGCCCATGTCATCAATGTGCTACCTTCAGTTATCTTGGATGATCAACATTTTCCTTTTTTAAAATATCCATTCTTTGATTCAAGAAGCAGTAGGTAGCTTGCAATACCTCTATCTAACTAGACCAGATCTTGGCTTTGCAGTTAATAAATTGTGTCAGACGATGCATAAACCTCTAAATTTACAATGGAGAGGGGTTCAACGTGTACTCAAATATCTCAAAGGCACATTGGATCTTAGCTTCCTAACTGCATAGTGTGATGCAGATAGGACAAGTTGTCATGTTGACTGATGGTTCTACCAGTGGTACGTACACAATCTATTTTGGTCATAACTGGATCTGCTGGTCTTCCAAAAGGCAATCCATCATTGCTAGATTAAGCACTGAGGCAGAGTTCAGATCAATAGCTAATGCTACTGCTTAATTGATGACTTGAATCCAATCACTACTCAAAGAGTTGAGTTTGTTTCTAAAATCTCCCCCTTGCTTGTTGTGTGACTACTGTCTACGTTAGAGCCCCATAAGTAACTGCTAATCCAGTATTTCATGCGAAGATGAAACATGTTGAAGTCAATTTCCACTTTGCGAGAGACATTAGTCTCATACTCTTATGTTTGTGAGCATTAGTGAGTAATCTTAAGTCTTGTATGTAATATGAGAGGGAGAGCTATTGAGTGTTTTACTCACGTTTGTACTGGGCCGAAGGCCGAAGGGTTGAGTTGTTAATGATTTCTAGACCTTTATCTATAAAGCCCGTAATGATTTATTCCTCTCACCTTCTCTCTTTTTGTTATAAACATAATGTTATAGCATGCTACTAGAGTTATAATCACTCATATACCAAAGATAAAGTTTGTTACGGGGTTAGAATGTCTTTGTTGGGAAATCTCGCAACTCACAACCACCGTCACTGTCCCTCAACACAGCCACCTCCACCTTCTTTCCCTCCAAAACTCTCACCACCTCAAAATCATCACCAACTCACGCCACACCCCCAATCTCTCATTCATGCACACGTGAAGAAACAACATAATATAGTTACCAAGAAAATGATGTATGTTTTCATATACAAACATAAACAACATAATTTGGTCAAAAATAAATTACATTCTACTAAATTATGTTTCTTCATTGTTTTCCGGTCGACAACAAAATTCATTGCCACTATTGATCTCGTTGTCATCATAATTTGTAAAATTCAACTTTAAAATGTTAGTTACATCATCATCATTGCACGTCATGCTTTCAAACCCGGAATATAGATCCTCATCGGACTCCACCAAGTAGCTCTGACAATCATTCGGCTCAAAGGAATAGTTTTATATTATTTAACAAAAAAATGTTGTGATAGAATATATAAACATAAATCTAATATCATAATACCAATCAAGTTAAGTTTTGTGGCACTATAAGTGGGTGATGTGAGTCAAACGACTCATGGGTGACAGGATCATACTCGAACTCGATATGTGTTCGAGATGAGACGTTACAACGTGGACTCCAAGTTCAATGTTGCTTTGAATATTCAAGTTTGGTACCATTTTAGGTTAGTTTAGTTGTGAGATGTTTAGAAAATGAGATTGTCAACACTAGGGATTGTTCAATGTAAATATGTCGGGTGGAACAACCTCCAAAGTCGACTTAAAAGGAATTAAGGATGCAAATAAGGTGGAATTGAGAATGCAAATTGTAACCGAAATTGAAATTTGGTTGATAATTGGTAAGACATAATGGTAACTGATATTTGTTTAACATATGATTTATCATTTTGTTTACCTGTCAATGACTATTGAATGTGAAATTTCTGGACAAATAAACCATTTTTATTGAAAAGTGGCATTATCAAATGATTCAAATCACACCAAAAAATGAGAAAAGGAAAAAAGAACACGAGGGAAAATACATCGAGAGAGAACATATATAATAATAACAATTTTTGCGATATTCTCTTACATTAATTTAATTTTTCCGTATGTATCACCTCCTTATCTATATATACAATTTTAGCCGGGAGGTGTACTACTTAAAACTTTGAATGAGCAAATATAAATTGATTAAATGAGAATCTGACGACATGTGAGTTTCACTATATCTTGGCAACAATCATGCCTCCACTGAACTCCGGTAGATCTCGTCTGCGTGCGCATTTGGCACGTAAACAGCGTTTACCAAGGAGCTGTGAGTTCGACCGTAGAATAAATAGACAAAGACCCCGACCAACAACCATAGCGAAACTTTAAACCATGTGCTCCCTCTGAAGTTCAGAAAATATATATCGATAAGATACACCGATCAAAATATATATATATATCGATAAGATACGGATGAGGCGATAAAAGATGCAACAAAAATAAATAATATTGACAAACCAGCAAAAAACTGAGCAACGTACCATTACATAAATTTGGTAGAATCTCTAGAATGTGATAGAATAATTTTTATGAAACACAATGGTTAGGAAAAATAATCACGAGAACGGAATGAAAGCAAGTGCTTGTAACATGTAAAATAGAAGCAAAAAAACTCAAAATTTACAAAACAAAAAAAGATGTTATGTATATCTTTCAAGTGATACATTGATTTTTAATGTACTTCCAAAATCGATTAAGTATAAGCCTGCGTATGTGCCCGGGGGGGGATGCCCGACATCAAGGAAAAATATTCTATAGAGTTTGATATTTAGTAGTTAACATGTAATTAAGCCAAAAGACTGAACTTGAACTAGAAAATGTAACGACATTGAATAAGGAAACATACCCGAGATTTATAAGCAAGTATGTGTTTATAAGTATGCAACAGATAGGGAGGAGTGGCACAAAAGGGCAAGTGAAACCTGGAGAAGCAAAAGAATTTGTTTATTTTTATGAGTTTTATCACTCCAAAAAATCTTCAATACGAGCAATAACAAGTTAGAATTACACTGATACCTCCGGCATGCCCGAAGCTATGTCTACCATCATCTTGATCAATCCAGGAAAGTGCAACAAGACCACAAACAACAAGCAAACCGCCAAAAGAACACAATGATAACCGTATGATGCTGAAAAAGACGAAGTACCCCAAACGTATTAATTCAATTGTGATAAGGATAAGACATGGAAATGTGAGAAGGATGTGAGTATATTAAAATGACTTACAAAGGCAACGCTGTAAATGAAGCGGCAGACGTGAGTATAAGAACTCCAATGCATGTGAATGTGATGCTCAAAGATGCGATTTTCCGCCTTTTTTGTTCTCTTAATTTCTCTGCAGCAGTTGCAGCAATAGCTGAAATTTGTTTCAGATAACGTAATGGATAAATTTAATACAGA
The DNA here is from genome assembly GCA_963682175.1 of Triglochin maritima. NCBI lineage: Eukaryota > Viridiplantae > Streptophyta > Magnoliopsida > Alismatales > Juncaginaceae > Triglochin > Triglochin maritima. Next base: position 34,536,841 of record OY821786.1, read on the forward strand.
TTTTGTAAACCAAGCATATCAATATTTACCCCGAGTGTTTTGCTTCGCAATAAGTGGATCCTCAACTGCAACATATGTTTCAGTGTCATTTGCAGAGGAAAAGCTTTCATCATCGTTCTCTTGAGAACTATAATGTTGTGCCACTTTATGGATTGATTCTTGAAGAGACGACGGTAGAGGAATCTCATCAGGTGGGACATACCGCAAAATCAAAATGGAAATTGCAACAATGGTGAAGGCTAGAAGCGTGCCAACACTGACCTATAAAAAGGTATAGCGACATTACTAAAGTTATTTCATTTCCAAGTTTACTAATTATTTTTAAGTTCTATAAAATGTTACCATTCCCGCAAGCTCAGATACATCCATGAAAAAAGCAAGCAATGCAGCACAAACACCAGTCAAAATTGTGCTTTTCACTGGGACTTGCGTCTGTTTGTTGATATCCGAGAAAAATGGTGGCAACAATCCATCCCTTGCCATGGCCATCAATATTCTTGGCTGAGAACACACACATAAAATAAAAACAAATTAAGTAAAAGCCATGTGTGTAGGAATGAAAATAAGAGAGGTGAGTACATTAAAGCAATCAACTTCTTCACTTAATACAAAATGGGTTGATTATGGCATGGCCATCTTATCATTTTATCATAAGAATACAGAAATTTAGCTCTAAACATTTTCATATTTGAATAAGGCATGCAAAATCATGGAAGAAAAGGGTACCTGAGGCAGAAGTGAGCCCATCAGCGTAGCACAGAGTGCAGTGACAGCTCCAGCTGTGATGATATACCTATCGTAAAAAGAATACAAAGGGTTAGCAAATTTTTACATTATAGTGGACAATGAGTAGGAATTTTGATATTGCGAAAACTAAATCCTTACATTGCCCAGTGCATTCCATGGGCAGAGAACGCAGATGAAATCGGAGTGTCCGGGTCCATTTCAAAGTAGGGAACGAGACCAACAATAACAACCGAAACCATCATATACAATAAGCAACAAAGTGACAACGACAATCCAATACCCCATGGTAAATCCCGCTTAGGATTGTGCACCTGAGAAACACCACCAATCAGAATTTTGTTTATTCCATTTCTTTCTTTGATAGTATAAATTATTTCTATGGTAGGTTGGTTCCAAGTAGGAGTGTCAATTGTGCCATGTCTTGCCCATTTGGTGTAGCTTTGAGTACTTGGAGTACTGTTATACTTGTGTTATGCTTGTGTACTTTGAGTTCTTTCGTTCCAGAGAACCAAACACAATAACAAATCATGTCACCTTTCTATGCATAACAGGTACACTATACTTAATACACAAATTTTCAAGTTGTGTTTGTGTCATGTTAGTGTGTCGTATGTCATATCAATTTTGACGGGTCAAGGACAGTTATGCTCGAGATAAGACTCATTTGTGTTTCTTTCTAGAATTTGGAAGAACAAAAGACTACACTAAATTCTATATATGTTGCATAATCTGTATATCTATCTGGCCATGCATATCAAATATTCTAACCATCCTGGCGAACTCATCTAAAAAAGATATTGCCTCCCTAAGATCCATTGCCATCTAAAATGGGTGGAGAAAATGCTTAAACTGATTGAAAACAAGCGCCATAAGATTTTACAGAGCCACTTGAAGCATAACATAACAAATGCACTCATATCAGGATGAAAAAAGCATACCTCCTCTGCTGCACTAGCAACTGTGTCAAAACCAATGTATGCAAAGAAGACAGTTGCTGATCCAGCAAACATTCCATTCACTCCAAAAGGTAGGTATCTGAAAGTCAAAGAAAATTAAGGAGCATGATATTTATTTTCTATAATGTGTCCATTTCCACCGTGTCAAAGATTAAGTTGTTTTTTGACATTTGGAGCATCATGGACTATATCAAAGGGCTATTTAAACGATATGCATTTCTTTTATTGTGGAATCGCAGATAGTCAGTTGCATTTGCATCATTTGGGTCAATTGGAAACAACCTCACTGTTTTACAGTGGTAGGGTTGCGTACATCCGACCCCCCCCCTACCTCACTTAGGCGGGAGCCTCTTTTGAGGCATTGGGGTTATGTTGATGTTGGTGATATTTATTTTCTATAAATTAGAAGACAACATAACCAAATAGCAAACGAAGGTTTGCTTACCCAGTAGGAACAGAATATCCAGCCCAACCCGTCTTAAAGCCGAGATATCCACCGGCTACAATGACAAAGACCATGACACAAACATTTGCCCCCGTGACGAAAGCTTGCACATGTGAGCTCTAAAAAATTACAAAATAAAGCTTGATTTTTTTAAAACATAATAATGAAAAAATAGAAAAAATCCTTTCGTGACGTCATTACCTCCTTTATCCCAATACAGAGAAGAGCGGTTACAATGAGAACAAGTATGGCAGCACATGGGTCGATAGTAATATCAAGCCCAGGAATTTGTGCACGAGCGAAGGGGAATGGCAGACTATCTTGGCCTCCAAAAAGTAAGGCCTGAAAACAAGGGATAAGACAATGAGATATCCAACAAAGGTATGTGGTTACTATTCTATAGTTCATCAGAAAACGCAAGTATACTCTTCACGAGAAATAACCAAACATATGATGCAGCCATTCATAATACAAGTTGTTGGTCGTACACAATTACCATATTAAGAAGAATATTTTTATGAAACTTGAAGCACAACGGTTTCATGCATGTATAGCCCTCAGTGTAGAGATGAACAAATGTAAAGGTAAAGATGGTTTTTTTCATAAAACTTGCAGAAATAGAACATCAAGATAATGGAACGTCTTTTTCGTTGAACAAATTGTATAGAACAAAAAAACTTGTCGGGATATAAAAAGGTTACTAAGATATTTTAGCCCTTCTAGTAACTTTGTCGCGGAACAGTATTGCCAGAATGCCAGTACCCGACACAAGGACCACATCAACAACAAAGTAAACCGAAACATGAAAGCCAGGCAAAGCTTAATTGGGGCTTATAGAAAATGAATAGTTTCGACATTACCAGATTTGGAGATATGCCACGCGCAACAGCGGATCCACCGATGGTGTATTCTAATATAAGGGCCCAACCAATCAACCAAGCGACACTGGAAAATTAAAGGCATGTATAGTTACTAAAGGATGAAAGGAAATAAAACTACGACAATGCTACCAAGGATTGTTATGCACTCACAAGTCCCTACTAACTTAGAGATTGTAGTTGATAAACTTCTACGAAAACCATGACATGTCGATGTTAAAAGAAAGGTGTGACAGTTTATTAGTGTAAGTTAATACCCTTCTCCAACGCATATGTATGAATAGTGGTAGGCACTTCCTGCAGATGGGCAACGGCTAGCTAATTCCGCGTAGCAAAATGCTGAAAGGGCAGCCGCGATCCCAGCTATCAGAAATGAAATGGTGAGAGCCGGACCAGAGTGCTCTCGAGCAACGGTCCCAACAAGAACATAGACACCGGCCCCAATGGTTGTTCCAACTCCTTTAATAACATAAAGAGAACTAGAAGTTAACAACTCCGTTCAATTTAAATTTTCAAGAATTGCTGACATAAATTAAATAGATCAAAATTCAGACAAATTAATGGAACAAGACCAGTTCTTTAGAAGTTTAGATTCAAAACTAAAAGCAAACAAGCTTAAATAATTATTGAGACATACACACCAATGGAAATTGCATAAAACAAAAGCATTTATTCAGTTCATTCGATTGAAAACTGAACGCAAACAAGCTTAAAAAATTAATCAATTGTAAGAAACCAAATAAAAGGTATGAAACAAAATCATTAACTTCAGCTCTTCAGATTCACAAAAAAACCAAATAAACTTCAAAGTTATTTACTGAAACCGATGCAATGAAAAATGTGTCAAACAACATCATTCAACCTCAGGTTCTTTAGATCCATCATCAAAACTAAACAATCTTTGCAAAATTTACTGAAACATGACAAATGAAAATTATATAGAGCTACATCATTGAACTTCAGTTATTTAGACTCAAGCTTAGAAATGTACAAAAAAATAGTCAAGTCTTAAGAATAATATCAAATCATGAATGAAAACAAAGTCAGTTCTCAAACAAAACTAAAAGTCAAAGCAGCAGAAAAAAAGGATGGGATCATACCAATTGCCATGAGTTGGATTACAGAGAGTTCCTTGGCAAGTTGGTTGCCCTTCTCATCTCTAGTTCTATGAGAATCCACTTGCTTCCTCCTCACCAAGCTCCTTATTCCCCACGAAGATCCATCTTTCCCCATCACAATTTTGAAGTTTTCTTCAACCAAACACCACCCTACTCATCTTGGAAACACCTCGTGTAATGATTTCTACCTATTCTACTTTTCTGAAGACACACAAAAAATCCACCAAACAAAGTGCAAAGACTCAAATCTTTTCTCCCTTTCCTAGTTTCTGAACCGAAAAATGGCTAACCAGAGAAGAACCACACAAAAAAGTCAAAAACTGCCCACCAATCAAACCTCTGGTTCACAAAGAGCTTCTAACAGCAGAGAAAACTCGGACTCTCTAAAGTCAAAGCCCATCAATAAAAAATGTCAGACTCAACCAATCGAAAACTTGTGATTGGCAAAAACGAAATATAAAAATCCAAACTTTAACACACTACTCTTGAGTCTCTAGTAAGTAATAATTGGAGGAGAAGTTGATTTCAGACGAAAAAACCTAACAAATAATAAAATTGTTTCCCTTTTCGACAACACCACCTAACAAAACTCAAATTCCAATAAGACCCAACAGAAAAAATCCAATCTTTTCCCTTTTCTCCACCTCAGGCTACACAGAAACCTTTGTTTCTCTCTAAACCCAACAAGAAGAACAAATATTTTTGCCCTTCTCGATTATTTGAAAATGACCCAAAACGAAAATTTCCACCTTTAACCACTTCTCGACCTCTCCAAGTGGAGAAATATGAGTTTGGGACGAAACCCACAAAAAAAGACCGATTCTTTCGCCCTTTTGGTGTATTACACCTATCGAAACTCCAATTTCGAGAAGACCCAAAACGAAAGATTCGATCTTTTCGCACGAGAAACAGAGGAATTTGGATTTGGAATCGAGAAAGGTCTTAGGTTGGGAGGAAGAGAAAGAGTGGTGGCCTGGTGGGTTGATTGAGTGAAATCCCTTTAAATAGATTCAACTCAGGTTCAATTGTTTTGCAATTGCAAATTGAATATTTGATTTGGAATTTTGGATTGTCTGTCGGTGAATAATCCGATGGTATTTAGACGACTCCCTGTTTTTCTCCAATGTTTGATTTCGTTTAAAGATGTTATTTTGATTGTGTAAAGTGTGTTGTGATCTAAATAAACGACACGACTAAACAATTAAACATGTCGTAAAATGTTGCGTAATTCTCTATTCTCGGAATTATTAAATTTAATGAAAATTTTATGTAAATATTTGGTCGTACAAAATGATTAGAAAAGTTAATTACGACATGACATGATAAATTTTGTATTGTTGATTAATTTAGAAACGATGATTCACCAAGAATGAACATAAAAATAATAGCAGTGTTCATTGTACTCCAAGTTCGGACACCAAAGTGGGCTCTTACAGTGTACATGAATAGTAGGTTTGGTTATAAAATCCCAGAATGAGGTTTTTGTAAGTAATTATGTGGGGCTTTTAAATTAAAGGAAATAATCTTGTTGTAAATCGATTGTGTTACATTTAGGAACCATGCAAAGATTGTTGTATGATGTTGTAGTTGTGGCATAATTTTTTGGGTATATCCTTTAGATTAATAGAGAGTAAAAGTATGAAAAATTAGGTCCTGTATGTTGGGTATATCCTTCATTTTGACCGATGAGCTTAATATTTCTGTGTTTTATCTTGTGACTCTTTTTCTTGACAATTTGTTATTATTAATCTGAAAATACTTGCCTATCTCGAGTTATTGGATATATTTAATTTAGATGCAGAGCCTATTTTCACTCGTTCCATGACGTCTATGACGTTATTTGGGTAGGCTTCTCTTCAAAATGATAGATGCTTATCAAAAAAAAAAACCCAAAGAATTTCAATTGGGCATGAGATTACTTACATTGATTTCTTCAAGTTTTTTATAATAGGAAAACATTACTATATCAAGTCTTTTGATTATTATTATTATTATCGTTGTGTTGTTAGAAATAAAACAGAATCATTGTCTTCAAATAGTGTTTGATAGATACGATAAACACTGTTTTTTTCCAGACAAGAGTATAAAATAACGACATATATTATTTTCGATGTTTTTTCATGAACCTAAATGGCGCACCCAATCACATTTTAGAGATAATTTCTCATATCTCAATCACATTTTAGAGAGAACTTTTCACATCTCGCTTGGGTTTGCGAATAGAAAAATTACGGAACTGATCTACAATTTTTAGACATGCAAGGGGTCTCTCTAATTTAAGGTCATCATCGAGAAGATAAGGTGTAATTTATCCAAGACTATTTTGCACGTGTCAATGCATCTAGACTTGTTTTTGTCTACATTCTTGCATAGAATGAACTGCATGATTGCGAATTGCCATGATTAAGTAACTTTTAGGTGTTTAAGAAAGAAAGAACACAAATGGTGGGTTTAATTTCGCAAAAACTTATTTTTCTCGTTCTTGCATTCAAACACTTTTCAAAAAAACTTTGAAGCTCAAAAAAAAAAAAATCGAAGTGATGTACTTTTATTTTTATTAAAGATAAATATTTACGATATTTTTCTACTTAGAAGAAGATTTAAGAATGATAAAATTGGTTTTTTCCATGAAAAGTCAAAAAACTAAGTGGTACACGAAATTTTGGCTATTATCTTAATTCTTGAGGACAAGAAACTATTTTTTTTATTTTATGTCAAATTATATCTTATAAGTTATTTTTTTAAGTTCCTATGACATCACACCTTTAAATTGGGATTTGTGGAAATATCTCACACTCACGATGATGACAATTTATTAATAAATTTACAAAATAAGTAAGACTAAGATATATTTGAACTTTGAAGAGTACAAAGAATAGTAATGACAAGACCAAAGATTGCACTTAATTTAATGGATCACATCTTAAAGTACAATTAGAGTAGGACATGGATTTGAATTTGAGTTGACATACCAATCAGATCCTACCTAGCACGAGTTGAGGAAATGGAATCGTGATTTGTCTGTTAGAATTGATACCGTTTTTAATATTTTAAGTCAGAGTCAGAGATGACAGGGTCCCTTTGATGTAGCAGAATGTCCAACTTGGACAACTGCTATAGGGATTTTATGCAATTCAGGCAATCAAATTTGAACTTGTCCCTGTGGTAGATCATTCTCAATGGTAACTTCAACCCAAGAATGCGTTCCGGTGAAAATGATGTTGGACCACTTTCAATTTGAAGCTGCAACCCGTCTGTCTCAAGTAGGAGCGGGTGTCAGGAAATTCTGGGTCATCAAAAAAAAATCAAAAAAAACTTCAACCAAAGAATGTTGATTGTGGGCCTTTTATTTCCTTATGAATTCAAGAAAATTATCTGCATGCGATCATGTCAGTGGTTTTAATCTTTTATTCTCCATTTATAGGTTTCCAAATGTGAAGAATCTGCAGGTGAAAGGGGAAGCCAGGAGCTGAGTTTCTAGGAGAAACTCTTCAACTGAAAACTCTCAATGCCTGATTATGGATTTTGGTGACTAATTTAACCAAGTTGTCATTGAACTTAGCTGACTTAAACATGCATTGAAGAGTGCATTTTTTTAATATTTTGTCAAATTAGCGGGAATTTATCAAAGTTGTCATTAGGAGACAAAATTAGTGAGCTCTGTGTAGTGTATGTTTGCAAGGATTTATCAATGCTGTCATTGAATTCAAATATCTGCCGAATTGGTTTTTAATTTTCGAATTACATTCAGTTTTATGCATTGAATTCTTTAACTGTTACCAAATGACATGAAATCTTGTAAGAAAAGGCCAATCCAGTTTATTGTTGTTCCATTGTTGGATTTTAACCACTTTTTATGGGGGAAATGAATAATAATAGAGGAGGAATCCATTACCATTAAATTTTATTGACACAAATTTATTCTTGTTAATAATTTGATGTTTTGGACTTCAAATTGAAATTTAAATCGTAAATCTTAATTTATAACTCATATAATTTATGTTTGTAAAAAAGTCATTTGATATTAAAACCAAGGAACTGTTTGTTTGTTTTTTTTTGCAATTTTGGAGAAGTCCATTTATGGCTCGTGAAACCCATTCGTAATAATATCCTAATATGAACAACAATATTAAATTAATAGTAAATAATAAGCATGGTGGGTCCCCAATGAAAACAACATTAGATGTGCAAATCTTATCTTTTTTGTATTTTAATGTTGATGGGAGTTTTTTCTGGCCAATGAGTGTCGGTTCATGGATCTTGCAGCCCAACAATTAGGGTGAGCATCCGGACCGGATCGGATCGGATTTTTATCCCGAGTCCGAACTAAAGATCGGATCGGACAGGATGCCTGCGGACCGGACCGAATCGTTCCGGTCCGGTCAAAAACCGATTTTTTAAAAATAAAAAACAAAAAAAAGACCGGTCCGGACCAGACCGGACCGGATCGGACCAAAATTTTAAAATCTTACGGACCGAAACCTAGACCGGACCGGACCAAATCACAACTTCCTGGACCGAACTCGGACCGACCGGTCCGGGTTTTGCTCTGCCCTACCAACAATGGTATTGATTATGAATTTATTTACAAAATAATGATAGTGAACACTGTGCGCATCACATTCTCATTAATGCACGGATTGTTTTGTTGCGGCAATTATGAAACCAGTCATTATTGGTGGTATTATTTGTGGATTCAATTGAAGCCCATGGTTGGAGACACTGGGTTAGTTGGAGGAAAATGTGACATGCCTTATCTCTTCGTATTATTGGTATATAGATAATTAATTAATTTTGGTCATGTCTGTATTTAATTCGTGGGAATTCAAGAAATATTGACAAATAAAAAGCCACGCTGTATTTGACACGTAAAATTCCAAATCAACCTAACACTTTAATTATGAGAGTCTGGATTAAATAATTATTTTACATATCTGCCTAAAGTTGGATTAATCAAACTTACTTAATAAAGATCCAACAAAGTTGTATGTACAAACCATATAATAATGTGACCTCTAAATAACCAAATGAGCTCACAAAATTGTTGTTATTACAAGTTTTTTTAAGACCTCTTTTGTTGCCCTTTTCCACACCACCACCTAAGAAACCTCAAATTACATTAAGACCCAGTAGAAGAAAAAAACCCAAGCTTTTCCCACTTCTCTCCCCTCAAGCTACGTAGAAACTTTTGTTTTTCTCTGGGATTGGTTAAGTCAAAAAACTCTTAGAACTCCACTAAAGTTTCATGATTTTCTTTCATTTTGGAATGAAAGTTGAGGAAATTATCAAGTACAAAAATATAAAACTGTGAAATTTTTAGAACTGGACTTCTAAAATTTCATTAAGTGTTTCTGCAAATCAATCACCAGAATTCATTTTAGAAGTGTAACTCCCTTACTTTCATGTTTTTTTCCTGCAAATCAATCACCTAGCAGGAACGTAGCCAAAGTATAACAGTTTGGAAGTTTTTTTTGAGTTTTAATTTGAACTTTGAAATAATTTTGGCTACTTACATCTCTTTCCACCGCAACATTATTTTTCTTTAAGTTGCTGCTGCTAAAAGTATGATACGTTGTTATTGCTTCAAAGTGAAGTCTTCTAATCTTTTATCGGACTTTGCTTTGAATGCATGTCTACATGTATGATCTCTTATTATAGTCTTACGTATTCGTATTTCTTACTATTTGAGTTCCTATTCGTTTTGCAAGCGTAGTTCGAATTTTCCATTTCTTTTGCAAGTTCACAACTATTATTTTTTATGCAGTGTATGTTTTGTAGGTCGAAATTTATTCATGTCTCTATAAGAACTTTGATTTTGGTTAGAGGTACAATGTCATTTGTGCTATATTAATTAAGGTTGGTTTTTTATTCCAATGTGTTTTACTGCTGAGTTTTCGTTTAGCAGTTGAAACGGTTGTTAGAACCATTTTCAACATCCCTAAAATAAATAGGAAGTCTGAGGGTTTGCTGTTCTATTTTGACATTTTGTTCAGCATAATTTGGTTGGAATGATGGTTTGGGTTACTCAAAATTGATTTGGAAAATAATATTTGTTTGATATGGACCAAAGCCAATTCCGTGGCCATTAACGACCCCTCCCTAGATAACAATTCATCGTTCTGGTCCACAATCTGCATGATAAACCCCAACAACAACATGCATGCTTTGCACCTGTTTAATTCAGAAGCATGTTTTGCGACTACTCCCCAAGCACCACGCAGAAAACTTATGTTTATCTTTCCTTTTGAGGTGTACATTTTTCCCGGAAACTTCTAATCTTTATGTCAATAAGTTGCTCAGAGCTGAAAGTATAGGCAATAAACTTAAATTTCAATTCGTAAGGATGATGACATTGTTGAGACTGGGTAACGTGAACTTAATGACTATAAAAGTTCTTATGTGCATCATGTTGAAACAAGACAAGATAAGCAAGATATGGATGTTGGAGAAACTTACCTCATCTGGATCCAATCAAGCATATGAAGATCTAAACATCAATAATCAGATTCATAAACTTGTTAATCTATATTCAGTCGAATAAATATAGACATCATATATATTTGCAAACCTCATACTGATTTGAAAATGTAAGATGATATATGTTCTGGATAGAGTAGTGATAAATGATGTTGTACGTGTTCAGATTAAATGTTTTGAGGTTCCATAGATGTTTGGGTGCTCTATAATAAATTTGTATATTTGGATATTTATGTGAATCTATATAATCAAATCTGATCCAGAAGGTGAGGACTGCAATGTACGACAATAAATCAAGATATAAATGCAAACATTGTCAATGTAAAAACAATCTCAAATATCATTATATTAAATCTCAGATATCAAGACATACATGTTCAGATATCAACAAAACATTAAACTCTAACTTATAATTTTGTCAGACAGGTAACACATAGTAGTCTATATATTACAGATTACAATTCCACGTTGCAAAATATTCCACATCATTGACAGACATAACACAACCTTTTGATCTACACAATATAGATTAGATTATGACATACATAAATATTCAGTTATCAAATGTTATAATGAAATTCAAACATAACTTCAGAGATATTTGACGAAATATCCAGACATAGGTAAAGAGAATCTACACAAATCCAGCTAAAGAGAGTTTAAGCAGCAATCAATGGAGTGCTGAAGAAGATTGTAGGAACAATGAGTGAATATGATGATTACAACTATTTATTATTTAAACAATCGAAAAATAATGTGGTTTGCATGTTATTTGACATTAGTTGGGGGACTGATCGTAAATTGCCCAAAACATAGTGGATGAAATTGTCTATGTACCCACGTGATGGAAGGTTTGCGAGGTTTGAGTCCGAAAAAGAACCAAAAAACGAGTCAGCCCAACATTTTCCTTGAATTAATCATGATAAGATTAGGCCACCGAAATGTGACCGCAACTTACAAAAACAACGTTGCGTAGGAAGCCACGGATGTGAGTACAAAAACTCCAATACATGTGAATGTAATGCTCGAAGATGCAATTTTACGCCTCTTTTGTTCTTTTTTTCTGAATTGCTAAACAACGTCCCAAAATTACTTAAATCGTCCCTTGAAATTACCAAATTGCCCTTCATCCTATTTTTGCTTATATATCTCACAATTTCACTCTTTTTTCAAAACTTTCTCTTCCTATACCTACTACAGAAGATTAGGAATGTCTCGGAGGCCAGGCAAGCAGCCAGCAGTTCCCCCGGTGTACCCGTATACGGTAACCTTATTTTATTTATTTGTTTTTAAAAATAAAAAATAAAAAAAAAGTGGCCGGCGTCCGAGGGAGACGCCCGACCCATGCGGGGGGCGTCTCCCTCGGACGCCGGCCACTAGCGGGAGACGTCTGGGGAAGACGTCTTCCCGATGGAGGAGACGTCTTCGGCAGACGTCTCCCCCAAAGAGGAGGTGTCTCCGACAGACGCCTCCACCATAGGGGAGGCGTCTCTCGCAGACGCCTCCACAAATTTTTTTTTTAAAATTATTAAATCTGATAATTACTTTAATAAATTGTGATAAATCTGAAAACTTAATTTAACAAATTCTTATTAAGTTTAACATTTGTGATATTTAGTTTTAACAATTTTTGATTTAGTTTAACAATTGTTTTAATTTAGTTTAACAAATTTTGATTTAGTTTAACAATTGTGATAATTTAGTTTAACAAATTTTGAGTTAGTTTAACAATTGTGATAAATATGATAATTTAGTTTAACAAATTTAACAAATTTGTAATTAAAATTTCAATTAATAGTCATCGGATCACAGTGAAGGGAAAGACAAGTCGATACCATTACACGCCTTCCGTTCTTTAGAGGATGATTCAGGACCGCGTCATCCACGTAGACGGGGGATATCTGCTTCGGTCAGGAGGGAGAGAGAGGCATTACGTCGTCGTGAGGAGGATGATGATTCCTTCGATGATGAGCATGTGGACAGTCCCGACGACGGGAGCGACGATGATGACCCGTATGAGTTAGAGCGCCCGGAGGTGGAGAGGCAGGGGGAGTATAGCAGAGGACGTGGTCGAGCGGGTAGTTCTACTTCCGCGGGATGGATGGTGCAGAAGGGTAGGGGTGGGAGGTTTACGACCGGGGATTCGAGCTCGTGCACTGTTGATCCCCGCGCTCAGAAGAAGAAGAGGGTCCAGGACGATTCTTGGATCGTGAGCAGTATGACGCCTGGTGGTCCTTTAGATGGGAGCGTCATTCCTAGTTTCTGGGGTCACATCGCTAGACGGATCTGAGACGGAGAGGATCGAAAGGTTCTGAAGTGCCATAATCGGCACAGAGCCTGTACAGCACTACAGGGTTGGCGGTCTACACTGAGTGCTGATATCAGAGAGGAGATTAGTGCCACGCATTTGGGGCACTTACCGTACAGCATGTTCCCTTATCTCGACATGCCTTTGATTTCTGCGTTTGTAGAGCGGTGGCAGCCTGACACCAACACTTTCCACATGCCTTTCGGAGAGATGACGATCATGCTTCACGATGTTTTCCAGATCCTGCGCATTCCTGTGGATGGTCGTCTGGTTAGTGCTCAGGGGTCGACGTCTGAGCTGAGGTGTTATGTGGCAGAGTTGCTTGGTGTCACACCTGATGGTCTGGCGAGAGATACAGCTTTATGGAGTGGTGGTGGTGTCGGCATCGACTCCCTTGAGGACCTATGCAGACGGGCACGACCTCCGTGGGCCGATGATACACAGTTGACGGCGTACCTATTCTTGATGCTCGGAGCCGTCTTGTTTGTCGACAAGAGTAGTTGTCGGATCAGACCACGCGATCTACTGGAGGTTAGGGACCCGGACACCGTTCATGAGTACTTGTGGGGGTCAGCGACGTTGGCATACCTGTACCGGCAGCTTGGGATAGCTAGCCGTGCGGATTGTTCTGGGATTGCAGGTTGTCTTACGCTGCTGCAGGCGTGGATATACGAGTACTTTCCTGCATTCCGCCCGCATCGTGAGCGGAAGATTATCGACGAGGGTCATCCACGTTCGGGTATGTGGGCCGTCCGGAGCGAGGACAAGAGCGATGGACGATTGCGTTCCATCCGCGCACGGCTAGATCAGATGACTGCATCAGAGGTATCAAACTTTACACCATTTATTTAATTTTAAGATGTATTATTATTAATGTGTTAAACTTTAGGTGGAGTGGTTACCCTATGGTCCTGACCCAGCAGCGGATGTCCCGAGGACTTTATTGATGGGTCTTATTCATTATCGGGATATCATAGAGCCTTATATGCCCGATCGGGTCTTGCGTCAGTTAGGATATGTTCAGGTGATCCCGGTTGACATCCCGACACCAGAGCATGCGGTGCGGTCTGCGACAGCAGCGACGTACGACGTCAGGTTCCCCGCTTCTACAGCGGAATCGACTTGGCGGACATTTCCGAGATCATGCCGATTGTTCCTTGGCGACTTCAGACGTAGTCGCGACCCCTCCGAGTGTGATGCACGTTATCTTGATTGGTTCGGTAGTTACTCACATCCTATCATCGTCCGTGGTGCCTCCCGGAGAGCAGATCGACCACCAGATAGGACGTGTGGCGATCTGGTAATTTTTTCATTTTATCTATATTTATTTGTACCGTATAATTTGTTAATGTACGCTAATGTTATTGTTATGTGCAGTGGATGGGTAAGATGATACGGGTTGTAGACCCAATCTTGCAGATGAGGGATGAGCTGCCAGACGATGCCAGAGCTGCATGCGGAGATTTGGATGAGATCATACAGTCGTGGCATACTCAGTTAGGCATCTCCGACCATGATTCGGATGATGAGTAGGCTGATCTGTTGTACCGTACTCTTAGTATTTGCATTTATATTTGTTTATCTGTCGTACGCTTATTATTTGTATTTGTGTTTGTGTTTGCTAACATATCGTACGCTTATTATTTGTATTTGTGTTTGCTTATTTGTCATACGCTTATTATTTTTATTTGTGTTTGCTAACGTATCGTACTATTATATATAATGCAAATAAAGCAAACATATCAAAACATATTACATAATAAAGCAACAATATATAGTGTACAAACATATCAAAACATATTACATAATTGGTACAAACATATCAAAACATATTACATAATTGTTGCCAAGATGCTATCCTATTTTGGTACTCCAGCTCCCATCCAATAACACTCTCATCTCGTACTTGAAACCACAGAGTCGCTATAGGAGGTACGGGGAATCCCTCATTCAAATCCAAACGAATGTAATGAGCGTAACTCCCTAAATGAGCAATAATCAACTCTCTGCACGGTCTCGTCACGGTAGGTGGACTCTCCCAAGGTAGAACTGTAAGACATGGGTACAACGAACCATCATTTCCGAGAGAGAAGAACATAACTGCACACTTGTAAAAATTTGCAATGGGAAACAAGTCCGTCCACGTCTCCATGTAGTGATTCTCGCCACAAGGTCCCCCGCCCCAATTAATCCGGTGACGAGCCTGCGCCACACCGTCGTAGTATACGTGCTCATAAAAAGATGGGTTCGCAGCTAGCTCATTTGAAATCGAACGACGGGCGAGTTGCCAATTGTCTTCACCACCGTGAAAAACATCGGCGACACATCGAAATCCACAGTTTCCATCAGCACGTACATCATTCCACTGGTGTAGGAATGGCATAAGGATTCCTGGAATCCTATCCGCATATGGAAAGTCGTCTACGTCAGCCCGCCCAGTCACTACAATATAAACAAAAAATACAGTTACATATAATAACAAAAGATACATATTTACTGAAATAAATAACAAAATTATAATAACAATAAATATAGGGATGGTATACCTGATCCTCCCCTCACAGACGAAGAACCAGAAGATCGACCACGACCTTTGCTTCCACTACCTGAAGAACGACCACGACCTCTACTCCCACTACCTGAAGATCGACCACTACCTCGCTCTGCATACTCAAACGCACTAGGGTCCCGTCGTGTCGACTTTCCCCTTGGTCGACCTCGTAGCTTTGTTTTTTCTGCAGGCTCTCTCAAATTCGCATGTTCGGGGTGTAGCTGCTCGAATAAAACCCGAGAGGCAGATCGAATTACGGTGGGGTCACTTCCTGCAATCTCATCAACCAGGCTGCGAAAATGTTCGGCGTCTTGAGCTGCCTGAGACACAAACTCTGCGTTCCCGGCTCCTTCCCCAATGACAAGTGTCCTCCAGAATGAATGAATCTGCTCTAAGTAAATTCCGTTGTCTGATTCAAGACATCCGCGGATGGTACATGCGCAAGGTATCCCATGAGAAGTCAGAAAAGCGCACTCACAACGAAATTCAACTTCATCATCTAACTGTTGCATTCTTTTCACCTCCTGACTCAGTAATTGCAAGCAGTGATGCGAAACTCGACCATTTATGTGACGATATAGAGCATGTCCGAAATTAGTCAAATTTCGCCGTCTCGAGTCTTCAAGAGCGTTTCGAATATTCGTCAGCTGCATTTCAATAGCCGCGTTGACGCGCTCGAAAAGAGTGTCCAGAGCTGCAGTCGATGTAGAAATCCACTCTTTTAGAGCCGAATGAGCACTTTCGACCCTACAATTCGTGGTGTTCCCAAAATGAAGGACTTTGTTCGTCCAATTCAGCACAAACTTTTCTTTATGTACCAACCACGTGGTGTCCAGATACTCCGTGATAGCCGGCCACGATCTATACAAATCTTTCAGAGCATACACAGCTCTATCATACTCGGCTTCTGAAGTAGAAAGCATGATTTTCCTCCATCTTCCACGCCTCAAAGTCTCTGCCATCTGCTTATTTTTCCCGAATACGTGGTATGCGTAGTTCAATACGTCTTTGTTGATGTGCCATGTGCAGAGTAAATGAGCAGAGTCAGGAAATACCTCTCTCACTGGTCGCATAAGGCCTAACTCCCGGTCTGTTATTATTGCAGTCGGGCTGACAATCCCCAATAACAGATCTCGCAACTTCTCCATCACCCACAGATAACTGGAGTAAGTTTCATCCATCAAAATCGCATATCCAATAAGGAAATTCATGTTTGTTGGTGTGACCCCAATCATTTCGAACAAAGGCATCTTATACTTGTTCGTCTTGTAAGTCGAATCCATGCAGATAACGAAAGGAT
Organism: Triglochin maritima; assembly: GCA_963682175.1. Lineage (NCBI taxonomy): Eukaryota > Viridiplantae > Streptophyta > Magnoliopsida > Alismatales > Juncaginaceae > Triglochin > Triglochin maritima. The sequence continues at coordinate 34,553,621 of OY821786.1, forward strand.
ATGTCCGCAACAACTGGACTGACGTCGGATGTGCCAAAAAAGCGTGAGTGACGACATCAGTTTCTGGATCCGCCATAATCCAATGTAAGTACTCACACTGCACTGCTTGATAGAGAAACTGCTGGACGGGATTCCGGTCTTCAGATTTTGTCCTCCTCATGTAATCTCTGAAATTATAAATATGCCTTTGATTTGGATTGTCCTCCGGGAATTTTTCTTTTACTGCCTTCAAGATGTTCCGTGGTTTTGCTTGCGCCTCAGTCATATCACGAACAATCTTCTTCGCCCCAGAACTTAGACCACTAATTTGACGATGACCCTCTGGATAAACTGCGAGTCTGTGGTTGTGATGTCCGTGAGCACTATTAAAAACCACAACCCATCCATCACGATCTCGTCGCTCCACCACTTTTATTAAGAAACGGCAACCGCAACCCTTTCTTTTGGTGTTTCTTCGAAGTGCAGTATCCATATCCCGAGACTCCATTTGATTTCGCCGGTCGCATCTCAAATAACAATCCATCCGACTATCTGATCTTGTTTTGTACGACGACACGACAAAAAAAAACCCAGCTCCGATAGCTACTTGTTTGGCCCATTTACATGTTTCATCGATTGTTTCAAAGATTTGTGTAGTTTGAAATAACTCACTGTAATCCACTCCATCACCACCGAAATCTTCCAACGGAACCTACAAAAATAAAATCAAAATTAAAAAAATCAAAAAAAAATCGGGCGTCTGTATTAAACGCCTACCCCATGGGAGGGGCGTCTGAGTTAAACGCCCTTCCCAAGGGTGAGGCGTCTGCGTAGGACGCCTGACCCTAGGGAAGGGCTATAGGATTTTATGTTTAATTATACATATATATTTTTCGAATTTTCATGTATAATAAGGATCTATTACAATTTTCTTCGATTTATTTATGCATGCATCGGTTTGTTTTAACAACTAGTTTCAAAAACTTATTAAAACAAACACAAAGGGACTCCGAAATTCATACCTAGAAGTTCTCAAAAACTTCTTGACGTTTCAGAGACGTTGAGGAAGCCAATCTTTGCTTCTCGTTGCGTCGGATGCCTCCGAGTGTTCACTGAAACCCTAAACAAGGTTGGAGAGAAAGGAGCTAGCCAATCGATCTCCAAACAAGCTTAGAATCTAGCTACAAACCCCTTCCTTAGCCTCTGAGATTTCTCCTTCCAAAGACTTAGAAAACTAAGAGAATTTTCGTGGGTTTTTGTGGTAAATTAAGAGAGAAAATAATTATTGAATTGTGTAACCCAATTAGGGAGAATAAGGACCTATTTATAGGTTCCAATCTTACTCTTAATCATGGCTATTGTTTAGCCACGTTTTTTCTTTACATTTTCTCTCATAAATTAATTCCTTAATGTATTACATGCACCCACAAAACGTTTGACCAAGTTTGGAGCTAATCCAACCATCAATCAAATTAATCTCTTAATAATCAAAGGCAGAAAATCAATCGTTGTTCGGTTGACCGAGACCCATTCGGTTAACCGAATATGTCACGATTGGTTGACCGAGTACTAGACGGATGACCGATTCTTAAAGGGAAAAATTCTCCTTAACCGATCGGACGAATTCTCGTCTAAGACCGAGTGCCATTCGGTTAACCGAAAATATCGGAACTTAACATTATTCGGTCGACCGATTTTGGTTCGGTACACCGTACCAAAGTTCCAGGCACTTTGGTCAAGTTCGGTCAATCAAATATGACTATCTGTTCCATGTTCGGTTGACCGATCCACAGATCCTTCGGTCGACCAAACCTCAACGGATTACCGAACTTTTACCCGATTTTGCCTTTTTCAAATTTTGGATTTATTTCCAACAAAATTTGAACTTAAGGGGGTTTTAGCAAATTCACAACTTATGCAATATATTATCCTATGCAACAATAAATTATTGCACCCCATAATATATGCATCTCATATAAATTTATCATGATTCTAATTATGTTATATATAACATGATTGATTTTACTTGTTCACCACATGTGTCATATTTTCTATAAGAAACCTGACACATCATATGAACCAAAAATCAAGCTTCTTGTTTCTCGGTTTCTTGCGGTGTGACCTATGGGAGGATCTAGATTAAGTTGACAGTGATATTAAGAGCTTAATATCACAAGCTATAAGCGGTATCTAGCTACACATTATAACTCCCAATTAGTTAGATGTCTTAATTCCACTCGAACCAAAACCCGATCCATTTAGTGATGGAGTGCACCACTTGTGTCCGTCCCTTGCCTCATGATATTAAGAATACACATAAAGTAGTATTGTGTCATCTTTGTATTAGTATTCATTTCTTGATCTCTTTAAGCTAGTTATAAATATGTGACTTAACTCAAATCATATTGTGCACATTATAACTTTGCTTTATCAAGGGACCCACTAATATCATCACTCAATTAAGAGGGGCAATGATAATCTTTTGATTAACTATCTTCTCCAACAAAAGTTGTACTTAACCAACCAATGCCTTTACACTACACTGATCGATTGTTCAAGACACTGATCTAATTAAGTATTCCTTAAGTGATTAGATATAAGTCTCATATCAAAAGACCAAAGACACAGTAAAATATTAATGACACAGAAACACCTTTCTATAATATTTTACTTATTAGGTCTATTCAGTATACAAAAGTAATATTTTCCTCTTTTGCATACTCGTGTTGTCACTCACTTGTAGAGCTACAATGATCTATGACCAACACGACAATCTTAACTCGGTAATTAATGTTCCATGTTAATTACCATGATTGCGAATATCTTTTGTTTTATGTAAACCAATATCTTTTAGAGCTCTACGGTTAAGGACCAAGAGCCTCTTCCTTAACACTTCTAAAAGACGAATAACATAAACAAGGAACAAAATGATTTCTCATTCAATTCATAATAATTGACATTTAAAAGTAAAACTTTCAGAACACATTCCCTTCAAGGGCGTCTTCTACAGACGCCTTACCCAAGGGGAGGACGTCTACATAAGACGCCTCTCCCATTGCGTAGGCGTCTGCGTTAGACGCCTCGGCCAAGGGGAGGACGTCCTACGCAGACGCCCTCACCTTGGGGGAGGCGTCTAATGCAGACGCCCGACCCAAAATTTGCCCCGCGCCAGACTTAACTCACCGGATGCATCACCTTCGCCAGACATTTTCGTGGTATTTTTACTGATAAATTATGAATATACAAGATCGTAGGCCTAATTTATAGACACGGGACGATATGGGTATTAAATATATTGTTAAGGGCAATTTGGTAATTTCAAGGGGCGATTTAAGTAGTTTTGGGGCGACGTTTAGTAGTTCCCTTCTTTTTCTGCGGCAGTTTCTATCTCTATTAATATATCCCTATTCTTGGATGGGTCCTGGACACCCACGCAGGATTTCACCCAACTTCCCACGCACATCACATGTGGCAGCCACGTAGGAATGACAATGGTTGAGTGAGATAAGTTTTTTTTGGGTTTAAACATTTTGAATAAATGTAGAGTGAGTGTCTAAGGCTGCATATTGTACTGTACTTGCTGACTTGCTGTTTTTACCTGTTTTTCTGTTTTTTGCAGGAATTGAGTTGAAGTTTACTTTTACATGGTTAGTAGGTGTGGTTGGACCGGTTTATAGGTTAATACGGAGGAGAACATGATTTTAAACGGTTAAAAGGGAAAACCACCTATCAACTTTATATCTCCCCAACTTTTACAGCAATAGCATAATGCATAGTATCTTTTGCATGAAGTATCCAATTTTGAATTTATTTGAAATTCAACTAAAAGTTAAATTTTTTTCCACAACACTATTATATTTGTTCACCACATTTTTCCTTTTTTTGTTATTTCTTGATTTAGCTATGCCTGATTCAATTTTTGGGGTTGAAATTCCTCACTGAAGTGTTTATATATTGCAGTTGGTTTGTGGGGTAGCATTAATTGATGGACGGGGTAAGTTTAATTCAATAGCTGAGTAAATGTAGTTGTATCTGACAGGTAAATCTGGCGGGGTAAACTTAATTGATTGATGAAGTATTTTGAATGTAATAGCCGGGTAATCCTAAATAATAGACGAGGTAAGTTGAAATTCAGATAACATTTGCACTCTTTCCAAAACACTACAATATTTGGTAACCACTTTCTACGTGGTAAGTTGAAATCCAGATAATATTTGGTCACCACTTGGTTATAGCAATTTATGATTCAACTATTATTTGGGAATGAGTGTATTCCATGTGATGGTGGGTTGGGATAAATCTAATTATGAACATGGGTAATTGGATTTAATTGGATGAGTAACTTGGAGTAAATAGAATAAATTAGAGGATGGCTCGTAGGGGTTACATTAATTGGTAGACAGGGTAAATTAAATTCAGGATTATGGTAATTTGGATTAAATAGAGGAATTCAATTCAATTCAATTCAATTAGAATTGTCCTGCTATTGGATTCAACTTACACAATCTATCAATTATGATTGCCCTGCTAGATTTACATGCTAAATTTATCATGTTATTGACTTCAATTTACATTATCTATCAAGTAGATTTACTTTGTTATTGAATTCAACTTACCTCGTCTATCAATTAGGGTTACCCCACACGAATCAACATTTAATTCATTTTATTTACTTTAAGTTACTCATCCTATTAAATTACATTACCCCATATAGAATCTAGATTTACCCCAACCTACCATCTCTTCTACAGACTAGACATATCAATTGAAGTTACCCTATAGATTTACTCCTTAGCATGGTCGACATATGTTCCTCCGTAACAAAATAGATATTACACACGAATGAGTCCAAATAAATTGTAGAAGTTCTATTACCTAAAAAAGGTAACATCGCCAAACAAGTACTTGAAAAATAACACACAAATGGTTCAAAATAACAGTCACGCTGGTGTTTGATTTAACAGGAGTAAGTTTTGACGGTTTACATAAAATGAGGAACATATGTCGACAAGGTAACCCTAATTGATCAATCCAATTGGTAGGCTGGGATAAATGTAATTGTGAAAGGGGTAATTTGATTTAATAGGATGTGAAACTTTGAGTAAATAGAATTGATTACATGATGACTCGTGGGGTAACCCTAATTGAAATACAAGGTATGTTAAATTCAATACCATGGTAAATTGGGATTACTCTTACAAATTTGTCACGAACATTTATATTTATGTATTAAGAAATATGCATCACTATACAACTGAAATACCACTGTATAGCCGAAATAACAAAGCTTTTGTTATTTTCGTTGAAAACACCATCATCAATAGTTGGGAATACTTCGAACATTCTCATAATAACCATGCCAATAACTAGCATTGTAGAGTCAACGAATATGCCCATACAATTACAACAAGTGTAATGATAGGTTCGACTAATTTTCAGTTGATGTAAGGTTGCATCTATCTACAATCCTAGCCTTCTTGACATAAGTATCACATTGATCGCCCATTGTGTGGCCGACTTTCTAATTGTTGATGTTATAATTTTGGTTGAGGTCGTTAAGAAGATGGGCATTGAAGTTGGGATCATCTCAATACTCTTTTAAAATAGAACAGAGTTACTCACGTCAATAATTATTGTTTAATGAACTTTCTTTAATCATTAATTGAAAATGCACGCGTCAATAGTTGAGAATACTCAAGAATATGTTCATACGATTAACATACACAACTATTAGATACTCTTTAAGAGTTGACAAATAGCCACAAACAATAGTTGAGAATACCCACACTAGTGCAGAATAGTCTTTACTCGTCGCCCAATAGACATCGGTTGTTATAACAGCCGACGTCTAGTTGGGCGAAGATAACATAGACGTCGGTCATAACAAAGGCCGACGTCTATAGGGTACTATAGACGTCGGTTGTTGGAGTACCCATGGCATCTGACGTCTATACCCTATAGACGTCGACCTACAGACGTCAGATGTTATGGACAACCGACGTATATACCTCATGCATATAAACGTCGGGGTATAAACGTCGGCTGCCGGTAACATCCGACGTCTATATGTCTTAAAGAAATCGAACAATTACGTTTTCTGTCATTCATCCAAACCTTAGTCGTTCCGCGATCGAACCCTCCTCCGCGATCGATCTCCGAACGATCTGCAGCAATCTCCGGCACCGCAACGACGTCCCAACCCCTCCTCCCGTTCACCAGCCCTCTCCTCCATCTTCCTCCACATCCCTAACCATTGTAGGAGTTTCGTTTAGTTTTGATTGGTTTAGTTTTGGATTTAGGTGGAGTTATGTGTCTTGTCTGTCTTGGTAAACTTCTCCTCTCATTCGGATCCAACGCCAATTGACGGGTAGGCGCATCATTCCCCATTTTTGATGTTCGCTCTTGATCCGTCTTTGGATTTTTCAGTTGAGTTGAAATGTGGATAACATGTTCTTCAGTTTTTTGATTTTGTGTTTGGAACGAATTTGGTTGGATTCGGTAGGGTTTGTGATGTTTGCATTGTTTATACCCCCGTACATCCGACGTAGATTCCATTTTCTGCAGTAGTGCCACCAATGTTCTTGTATTTACCATGGTCAACTGGTCGTATTATTAAGCCACAAAAGTTGTATTAGTAATGGTATGTGGGGGTAAACTTATCGATGATCGGGGTAAGTTGAATGAAGGCACATGGTAAATTGGATTACATAGTATAATTTTAGTAACGGTTCGTGGGGGTAAACTTATCGATGGTCGGGGTAAGTTGAATGGAGGCACATGATAAATTGGATTAGATAATATGATTTTAGTAACATTTTTGTGGAGGTAAACTTATTGATGGTCGGGGTAAGTTGAATGAAGTAGCATGATATATTGGAGTACATAGTAGGTTTTTAATAATGATTCGTGGGGGTAAACTTATCAATTGTTGGAGTAAGTTGAATTCAGGGGTTGGGTAAATTGGACTACATAGTAGGATTTTAATAATGGTTCTTGGGGGTAAACTTATCAATTGTCGGGGTAACTTAAATTCACGAGCATGATAAATTGGAATAAATAGAAGATATTGAATGCATTGTTATTACCCTTGAATCGTATTTACATATTTTCCCCAACGTTTTACGTTTTACATAAAAAAATGTTAACTTACCTAATTATCAATCTACATTATTATCGTTTGTGAGGTTAGAATGACTCCTCACATTGTGTGCAATGTGTTAAAAAGTTTACAATTGTGTGTCGTTGCGGAAGACATCTATAAATTGTTAGCAATATATTAAATGATGGTTTGTAGGGTAATCCTAAATGACGCATAGGGTAACTTAATGTCATTATGAAGGTAAATTGGATTACATATTTGGGGTAAATTTAATTGGTCGACGGGGTAATTTATGTTATTACAAGGTAATTGAAGCATGTAGCTTCTTTTGTTATTACAACTCCAATCCTAACCACCAGGACAAAAAAATCCAACAAAACCTCACTCACACTTTTATCCAAACTATATAGCACATAAGTTATTAAAACCGCAATATTAATTACTCCATACTATACATCAAATACAACTAACATAACAACCATAATCTTAACTAATGAAATGGAGAGAAAAATCCAAAAAATACAACTTTGCTGCAGTTGGACACAAAATAGAGTACAACAAAATATACTTAATGCGCAACAACTTATGACATGACAAAGAAAGAGAGGTTGTAAAATGAAGTTTTCTTCGTACAATTCCAAACAATGATGTATGAACTTTATTAACTAATTGAATACATCAGTAACTGAAAATACTCACATGTCCCATATAAAAAAAGTTGTTGTATTTTTCAGAAAATAATGGACTTATATCCACAAACAATTTGTTCTCCCACAACTAAATGTAAAAATCTACAAAAATATGACACCTTAATGAGAATATCCTATAACCTAAAATAGAAAATAGTAACCTTGTCTCCATTGTATCTTCTCTAATAATACATGAACATAGACAACATACAACTAAAAAACCTTACCTTTATTAAAAAATACCCCAACACACCTACAAAAATACCCCTTGACGATTCATCGGCCTCATCTTGGCAAAAACGTAGTACAACCTCTGTACTGCACTTTGAGCACGACAAACATCAGGAACGACTTCAAGAACTCCACAATTCGTGTGTCCCCATCGGGCACTGCAATCAACCTCACGACAAACACCAAAACTTGCATCGGAAGCTCTTTGCACACCTCATCCTTACACAAAAGCACCGAAAAAGGAAAAATGTTCAATCAATGGTTGAAGCAAAAGGTCTAGTAAAGGTTTCACCTTTACGAAGATTTAGGGATCGGAGTGTGACAGGAGAGGAATCTTACAACCTTGACGATGAGGGAAGCAGAGGAGGTCGAGGAGGTGTCGATGGCGGAGAGGAGCTCGAGGACGGCAACAGAATAGGAAGAAGAAAGAGGGAAGAAGAAATCTTAAGGTTAGGGCTAGAAGGAAGATGGAAGAAGAAATTGGAGGAGAAAGAGGAAAGTGTGATGCATGCAACATATGTACTGTCAGCTTTATTTTTTTCATATTTTAATTTTAACTATCAATTTCAAATTTTGAAATGATGTGAGGTGGAATCCAACTCACCTTCCACGTCACCTGCGTGGGAAAGAGGGTGGGAAGGAGTGTTGGAGACTACTTTTCCTTCTTGGATTAGCTTAGACTAAACGTTAAATCTCAACATGTGATTTACATTTTGGATTAATATAAAGTCTAACATGCTTTGAAAAAACAGAAGTTGTCACCGAAGTTAAATATCTACCATATTTCTATTTGATTTTCAAATTGCATACATGATATATCCCATAAATAATCTATTGTTACTGACTATAATATAATTAGGAAAAAATAAAAAATAATCAAAAAAAATAAAAAAAATTGAAAAAATATGAACTTCAGAAACTTAATTGGCAAAGTATGCACATTGAAAAACGGCACCACAGGTGCCGTTTTCATTAAGTAAAAACGACACTGTAGATGCCGTTTTTACCCTTAATGAAAACGGCATCAGTGATGCCGTTTTTACTTGGGCAAATTTTTTCTTGTAATTAGTGCCACCAACTCATTATAATTATTGTGTGGGGGGAGGGGGTTGTAACTTCAACACATTGGTCAGATCACTTTGGAGTTGGGACATATTATCCATTATCAAAAATTGGTTCGAAGATCCAACTGGTAATTTTTTGATAAGTAATGTGGTGTGATAAATTTGTATTATCGTGGTAACGAGTTGGATTACAATGAGTTTTTGGCAAGTGACGAAGATTCAAAAATTTCCAGATCAAACAATTTGAAGATCCAAAAAAATTCCAGGGGGCGCTGCCCCCTTGCAAACCCCGCCACCTCACCGGCGAGGTGGAACGCCGCTCGCTCACCGGTGAGCGAGACCCCCGACCGACCCGTTTCTAGTTCAACATGTATTAAATAAAAACGACATCGCGAAACCAAGAAAAAATTTGCCCAAGTAAAACACAGCATCACTGTGCATACTTTGCCAATTAAGTTTCTGAAGTGCATATTTTCCCAATTTTTTTATTTTTTTTGATTATTTTGAAAAAAAATCCATATAATTTCAATACATGAATTTCAAACTTTCGGTTCTTTTGAACGTAAGCAAATGACATGACATCTTTGGTAAGCCCAACGTGAAATTACACCACTGTTGTTGGACTTCCATTATTAGATTTCAAATACTTTAACTTCTTTGTTGCAAGACAAATGAAGCATAACAATTAAATGTGTTCCGAACATTTATGATAAACATTTTTAGATTTCACTTCCATTATTAGACTTCAAATACTTAACTTCTTTAAAACGTTTTTAGTTTATAATCGCAACACACATGTTAGACATCACATTCAAATTTATGTATGTATTATTTTGTTTTGCCAAAATTGAAAGCAGCCATAGTTGAAGGTATTATTTTTTGGATTCAATTCAAATTAAGCATGGTTGGAGACGTTGAATTAGTAGGGGGGGGGGGGGGGGGGGGGGGGGGGATAGGCCGTACCTTGTCATTTTGTATTATTAGTGTATAAATAATTTTATTTTATTCATACGTGCATTTCATTCATGGGAATTTATTTAAGAAATATTGCACGTTACACTAGTAATGCGAAGTGCATCTGCATACTCATCTTTGTATTAACACATTACCAAACGGAACATTTCACTCTAACATCAAAATCTGGGCAACTGGAGTTTTTAGGCCAAAATTTGTTTCCAAAAATAAGCAGGTAATTACATGCTAATTGGTAAACTCCCTGATCATAACAAAAATAAGCACGTAATTAGCAAACAAAACAATTAGTACAGCCAGGGGACAAGATTGCCCACCAATCCACTTTCTTGTTTCAGTAGTTTACTTCAACAAATATTAACTACAAATTCCTAAAATAAGTCTCACTAGCATCATAAATTAACCTCTGGAGAGAACTAACTCACTAAATCAAGGGATCATTTGAAGATCCTAATCTACAATTCAAGGCTCATTGATAGTCGACGAAGGTAACGAACACTGGTGGCTGGACAAGGGCGTCCCATATTCTGTTTTAAGTTGTCTTATACTGCGGCAGTCGCTGTTAATTTATGTCCATCTGAAGAGTCCTGGGCTATTTTCTACAATTGCCCCCTCCAAGGATCCTGAACTGCTCCTGTCAGACATGCTATCGTCTGAACTGCGGTCATTAGGCTCCAGACGGATGTGGTGTGCATTTTCAGTAATCCAGTCACAGACTTGTGGAGTGGATGCCCAATTCGACAAGGCTTCCCTGGTTGATTTTCGAGTAAAATCGTTCCATTCTTTTTTCGAGTATTTTCTGACGGGGGTTCGGTGAAATGTTGAATAGTAGTCTTGTTGCCACAATGCCCTTTTTCTAGGCGAAGAAAAGCTCAAACCTGTGAAAGACAATCACCGAAAAATCATTAGTGGGACATACAACTGAACTTATATTATTATGGTATACCTAATTCTCTATTCGAACATCTTCTGCTGTGCATTATGATACCACCCAAAAATCTAGGTAGTATCATTGTTTGCTTTTGTTTATGAAATGCATAATCAAAATGTAGCTATCCATTCCAAGCGAGAATGAAATCCCCAAAACATTGGTTATTGTTGTATCCATTTTCTTATTATAAATAGGATGCAAAAAGAAATCCTTTGAAGCTTATAAGTCAGTCACTTTGAGAGGAAAAGTGACTCTTTAACGTTTATGTTAAAAAATATTGCTTTTTCCCCACCAATAATAACATACACCTATTTTTTGAGGGTTTCTTCCTCCAAAATTGAAGCCTGTTTCATCCTCAATTAAACATCTAACACAACAAACTTTCAGAACATCTTTCAAGTGGTAAAGTGCAAACAGGTAAATTGACATCTTGCCCAAATCACAACATCAATATAATGTATTTGATGGCAAGGTAAGTTGCACACCTTGGGTTGCAGATTCAGGTAAAGTGACTCCTCTTGAACTTGTATTACCAGATCGGCTCAAGAAAACGACCCTTCTGTGAGTAGCAGCTGCTTCTCTTGCCCTCCGTTGCCACAAGTTCTCCTTAGCTTGTTTTCTATGTGAAATAACAGAGCGAATGTAGGATATTTAACATCGGAAATGGTAAAGTGGACAAGAGAACGAAAAAAAAACATTAATATCTCTACATAATACATATATCTTTAAACACACTAAGATGAAGCACTGGACTGCGGTTCTAATTCCACACATCTCAGTACAAGGACATGCCAATTTTCTTGAATATAATGTGCATTTTGTAAAAGGCCTTAAACTATTAAATATTTAAATTTATAAGCTCTCCAAGACAATTACTTACTTAGTAGTGAACCATCTTCCTGTTAGCGATGTAAATATTGAGCATATACTCCAGCATACAATTAAGGCCGAAAAAGCCAGAACGCTATCGAAAGAGCTCTGAAAGAAGTAAACATATAAACAGGAAAAATAAGAGACCTGCTTGAATCATGTAGAAATAACAAGAGCAAGAGAATGCATGTTTTTTATGAAAATACTATAACACAGTGAAGCAATAATTAAAACCCAGGTTCCTTATATGCTGATCATCACCAAACCTTCACATCAATCAAACTGGCAAATTTTAAGTGTGGCATCCAATATGTGACACAGGAGGTGACAGTGAAATTCAGTTTTGGAAATTGTCTCTAATTCCGACAAATTCAAAATGAAATGGAGGAGCCTAACAAGATGAATGCAAGCCATGGAGATGTCCAAAATATCGTCTAAAAATATTTGACTAGAACCAGAGTCAAGTCGGTCGAAGAAAGGGTGAGACCAATGTTGTGTCCAGTTTGGTGCAATTTTGCACCATAAGTTGGACCTAAACTGATTATGTGCCCAGTTTGGTGCAGCTTTGCACCATAAGCTGGACCTGAGTTTGTGAACTCGGGTCTAATTTTTCAGGGTCTGATTTTGAGTCTGTTACTGTGTTTCTTAACCCTATTCTAGAGCCTTTTTAACTAGGATTAGACCCATCTTGTACCCTTTGTCAAATTTCCTGTTTAGAGGCAGTATAGTGGAGTGAAGACCCGAATAAATCACTATCATAAAGCATGGTCTCATGAGTGAACTGATAAATATGGTTAACCAAGAATATTTTAAGCATTGAGATGAAACACCTGCCAGATGAACACCGCAGCTGTCATGCGCATGGCCCACAGCACAAACTGTGATACCCCAGAATCAACACTGCCATCGTCTGATATAACAAATTTGCGAACTATCCAACACCCTAGAGCTGCTCCAGCAAGTACAATGCCTAGCAAAGCAAAACCAGAAACCTGTCCAAAGAAGACAGAAGTTTCACTTAAATTGAAAAAAAAGACAATCCATCTTGCAACATGGAATTCCTTTTATGCCTGTCAGCAGGACTTCATTTTTTATGCTAGAGCTGGAAATTTGCATGTTTAGGGTTGAGAATACACTACAGAAGTATTAAAGTGTATGTAATAGGTACCCCTCCATAAGAAATAGTAAATATAGGATTAAATAAATTGAGCATCTGAAGATAAGAACCCGACAACTCACTAAAACATTGAGCCCTAAATAATTGAATGGTGTACACACCTGAAGTTGATCTGTATTGATACTACACATTATGTCACTGAGATTTGAAACTAGAGAATCATCCTTTACATCAAACCATTGTTAAATACAATATCAGTAGAACTTTATGCTCACAGATATACATTGAAAATTTGGACTAGTTAAACCAAAGGTAAATCAAATAAAGGTGCACAAAGAATTATTTTTCAAGGGAGGGAGGAATAGAGGTATTTAGGGGAAATTTTAAATAGTGAAGCACAAACAGAAACGTTATCAAGAAAAATGATTTCAGTCGCTGTAACATAAGAATAAGGATCATTAGACTTGTCGAGCTTTAAAAATAATAAAATAAGGTCAAACAGAAAGAGTCATACACAAACCAATCATTACTGAAGACTGAAGTTGCATAAGCATCCTTTAAAAGAGTACGGCATTCGTGATAAAAAAAATTAAGATAGTAAGGGGTTTATTACAAGTAACAAGGAAAATTCGTGTGTTTCCATGGGAAAGTCATTGTGTGCTGACCTGGTTATGCATTTCCTCACCAAGGCCAAAATTTTGGAGAATGGAGTTGACGAACACAGAGAAATATTCTAGCAAATATGAACCAACACCCAGCTGAAAGGCCATCAAAGATTACGCCACACGATATTACATATATTGTATTGGAAACCAATATAACATTCATCTATCAGCAAAAGACACAGAATAACACACCAGTGATCCATAAATTGTAAGATAGAAGAAATTTTTTCTTCCCATAGGTAGCAATTTCATACCCTGCAACCCAAAGAAAAAGGACCCAGATTTAGATATTGTTAAAGGTTAGCATCCGTGTAACTTCCATTCATCTACCAACAGCCAGCTTCCTCCACCAATTAAGGGTGTAAAAACAACATTGCCCCCAACCAAATGAAGAACTAGATTTAACTATAACATCAGCGCTCACAGCTTCACAGGGGTGTAGATCTTAGCATGCAGCCTCTACGAGAAGAACTTGATGCAAAACTACATGCATAAAAGAATTTGATGCCATTGGTCAACGACGAAACAACAAAATCACCATATGATTTTTAGTAACTGATGTTGATCTTAGTTGAAGAAAGTGCAACTAAATACCAAATTGTACCTGGAACAACACAAGCAATACGACTAGAAGAACCCCAAGAACAACAGAACTGCTATAATAAAACATAGCACATTTACTAACGGCGGGAGCCAGCAGCAGTAGAACAAACCCAATTCCAAGGTGAACAAAACGCCAGTGCTGAGGTTCTGCATTGTAAGGGGTGTTATTTTAACCATGTAAAAAGTAAACAGTCGAGACTAGAAGATATACTTAAACTATAAGCTTTACCTTCTTCAACGTAAATTATGATGAAACCAGGTAACCCATTAGTAAACTTGATGTCAAGATACTTGCTTTCATATGGTGACATAACAGCATCCCATTGCCCCTCTTGAAGACTTTCCCAATCCACATCACATTCGCATAATCCGACCGAAGCGTTCCTATAGACACATAAGCATCTATTGATATCAGTTTCAAAAACAATGCAGAAGTAAAGCAACTATAATGATATCTCCCTGCAAGGTTATTTTTTTGTTTTTACCTTTTAATTAGGCGAAAGAGGAAAGTGGAGAGTTTTTGTTACCTATGAAAGCATAGCTCAATTTTCTGATGATGTTTCTTTGGCATTTCAGGAGAAGCTTTAACAATTATATGGAAAGCATTGGCAAAACTGTTCAATCTAACCCTTGATTGGCCAAGAAGACGAACCCTTTCACATCTTGCGTCTTCAAGGCTTGAGGAATATAAATTATCGGGATTTAGAGAAACCTGAAGGATGGGGTTTCCTAAATCAACCTCTGCAATCAATTAGGAACATCAGACTGCACACCCATTTTAGAAGAAAATCTTTGACGAAAAATAGAATTTAAATAATAGTAACCTCCATGATGAAAAAACAATGTCATGCTGAAATTCAAGACCCAAAGAACCTCCTAGCTATATAGATTGACCTACATTGTTGTGCAAGCAAAAGGGATGTCTCTTACTAATTGAAGTACAAGGAGTATCGTGCATCAATTAACTTGTTTCTATGTGCGTCAAAATATAATACATTACACGACTCACTTAAGTCTGTCCTGGACTACCACAATGACCTACTTGAAACCATGAAACTTGCAACCTCAAAAGTTGCAACTGAACCTCAACCATCACACATTATTAGCTACAAAAAACCCTTAAACACCAATACAACTGCTTCAAGACAAAATTCAAAAGCAATCACAATAAATAAATAAATAATAAATAAAAATGTCATTAAGCAAACAAAAAAAACTCTGAAGCCTAGAAAATTGTTTCTAAACCTAAGGTTTCAAAACATAATTTGCTACAGTTCACAACCCTAAATGCCCAAACTACTTTATGCTTGATTCCAATGCGTAATTACAATAATACAAAATATACTAATAACTTGCAAACCCTAAAAATTGCTTCTAAACCTCAACTTCCACACATCATTAGCCACAAAACACAACCCTACGCACCCAAAAAACTAAACAACGCTGAAATCAAACATATAATCACGATAACACATAACCCTAAAACAATACAGAAAAAGAAATCCAAAACTTACAAGTCCCTAAAAATTGCTTGTAATCCTCAAGTTTCACACACCATGGATACAAAACACAACCCCAAACAACTACACAATGCAGAACACAAACTCATAATCACAATAACAAACAAAACCCAAGAAAAATACAGAAAAAGAAATCCAAAACTTACAAGTCCCTAAAAAGATGCCTCCAAACCTCTGTTTCACATATCATCAGCTACAAAATACAACCCTAAACACTCAAAACTGAAACCCAAAACGAAATCTAGATAACACACAAAACCCTAGAAAATGCACACAAAAAAAAACCTAACCACTATAAAAACAACAAAAACGAAAAAACCCAGAAAAACAACGATAAGTAGCGAAATGGACCTCGATATGGAGCTTGTTCTGCGGAGGAGAAGGCGGAGAACACGGCTACGAAGCACAAAAGAGAGGAAACGGAACGAAATTTTGAAGAAGAGGAAGAAGGAGACATGTCTCTTGTCACGTCCCGTTTCGTTCCCTCCGTTTGGAAGGAAATATGAAAAATGATTTTTTTTTTTTTTTGGCTCTCATTTGAAAGATTAGATGAAAAGAATGTGGGACCCACAAGTTCAAAAGTTGTTACAATATTTTGCAATTATTTTCACACTTTAATACATATTAGCATCAGACAGAAACTAAAGAGAAAAGAAGGTTTAATATTACAATTTTCGAGTTGCAAGTGTTTGCTTTGGTCGTAAATGTGTACACAAACTCAGATAACGAGAGTATGATTCTTGGTTGGCGTCGAAATTTATTTGTTCGAGTGTTTCTTTCCCGTCAACTTAGGCCGTAATTCAAAAATAAATTCGATAAATACCCAAAAAGGTTGTTGAAGTTTTGACATACTTCCAACAATATCCAAATTGAGTTTTAACTACGTGACAATATTTAAGTAATTTGAAATGACTTAATTACATCTTAATGAAATTGGATTACAACCCCAAATCAGATAATCTAATTCCATTGAAAAGAATGTAATTAGATCACAGAATGATTATGATATTCAATTTTCTCAACCATGCACGAGAATGTAATCAAATGTATAATCAGATGAACTTGCGAACTAAGCATGATTTAATACAAAAAGACGTGGGATAGTCCAAAAGGCATAAAGGTCATCATTTACATTGCATCAAGACTCACGAGGTACACAAGGCATAGAGGCATAGAAGTTTCGTCGCCCCGACACTAAGCCGGCAAACAACAGCATGGAATGCCTACTTGCCTGGACCAACAAGCAACTCCAAAGCGAGACATCAAGCATTACCGAACTAGAAGAAGAGTGAGTGAGTGAGTGAGTAAGAACCTGCCTTGTAGAAAGCTTGAAACATCTAAGAAAGGAATTTAACTATAGCAACGTCAAATAAAAAAGGAAATCAAAGATAGTTTACATTTGCAGCGATATTTAAGCTTGCTCTCCGAGGGGACAAAAGGGATATACAAAGTTCCCCTGATCCTTTTGCTAATTATGCTACTTAAAACTCAAAATGTTGATACAAGGCCAATTCCGAGCTCCTCCGCGAGCTCATCCCAAAGAGGAAGTAGCATCAGAATGACGAGAACGATGCCAACTGAGATACCAACTTTCCTCCAGGTTCCAACCTCCGTTACGTCGTTCAGGCACGGTTTCTCCATTGTCCTCTGCATGCAAGAGAAGAAAAACTATGGCTATTAGGGATTACGGTGCCAAAACAGCAAATCATGTCTCAATAATCGAGAATCAGCGTACCTGACAGATTAGTACATACAATCCCCAAGGAAGAGATAATGGTCCAGCAATCTAGACCAAAAGAATAAAGAATTTGTAAGATGATGCTTCTGATTAATAATAATTCTGAATCATATTGAGACAGATCACTGTTATAGCTTGATTTTTATCAACAAGGTAATTACCACTCCGAGCCCAAGCAGTAAGTATGTTCCTAAGCTGAATCCGACCAATACATTCTTTCCAAAAGCACCCTGCAGAAACATCAGATTGTAAAGCGGCTGTAGGGCAGGATATAAATTTGGAGCGCTCATAGTCTCAAAGGTTGTACGTCATAACAGGCTAAAATTCAGAATTAAGATAGTACTACTGCGTACAAGGCATGACAAACGAGCTCATGAATCGTGAGCATTGACCAGTGCCAAAATTCGATCAATTTGTTGCACTTAAATTACCCATGGGAACATCATTGAACGTAATGAGTAAATCCTTCACTTATGAACATCACTATACCAGTGTTTACAATGCCAAATTGTCAACTGAATAATCCAGAAAGTAAGTTAAAACAGGTACAACACAAAATAATATTGAACAAACACTATTCAATGCCAATGTCGTGCACCTTCATGTTTATAGAATATGATAGTTTTTCGTCGTGATCCTTGTTCAAATTTACCCCCTCTGAAGTCATTCTTGTTTCTAGTTATCTCTCGACTAAAAGATGAGACTTGTATTAAAAGATTTACTTTTGTTCGACTCAACAGCACAAGTGGAACTTAATGTCCTACCTGCACTGCTCTTCCACCATCTAGACAACCAACAGGGAGCATGTTCAAAGCCGATGTCGTCAATCCACACCTGAAACAAATACCAACAATAAGCTAGAGCTCATGAAACAGTACACAAAAAGAGACGAAAATAAACAGTTTACTTCACCAGCCGGCAATCATGAGAGGGTGGATTGAAACTGTTGCCGCATGCATAGCCCTGCAAATCGATAATAGTTGAGATTAGGTACGGAATTTGAAACAAATATTATAATAGTGATATGCCGTATATGCCAAAAAAAAAATCAATTCTCAAGTCTTGAACTTTGTCAAAGATTAAGTTATTTTTTGACATTTGGAGCATCATGGACTATATCAAAGGGCTATTTAAACGATCTGCATTTCTTTTATTGTGGAATCGCAAATGGTCAGTTGCATTTGCATCATTTGGGTCAATTGGAAACAACCTCACTGTTTTACAGTGGTAGGATTGCATACATCCGACCCCTCCCCCTACCTCGGTTAGGCGGGAGCCTCTTCTAAGGCATTGGGTTATATTGATGTTGATGTTGATGCAATTCTCAAGTCTTGAAGCAAGTACTTATCATCATAGGTTTCCCATGCACACGCACAGAAAAAAAAACAGGAGCAAGACATCTGTGTTGGCCAATACTTGAAAAAATCATTCTAAAACAGAATATTATTTTTTCTTTTGAACGCTAACTCCAACTCACCCTGTGTGATTATATCCATTCCTTATGGAGTAAGAGATTATGTTATTTTTTGGCTTTTGGGTTACAATGGACTAAATCAACATGGTTCATATAAGTTGTCTATGATTCTTATTCATTGTGAATTAGCAAAAAGTTTTCCAAGCATTAGATCACGGGTTAATCAGAAACGACCTCTCTGTCATAGGGCGACAAGGGTATGGTTGCGTACGTCCGACCCCGTGCTTAATCTAGGAGCCTCTTTTGAGGTTTTGAGGGTAATGGCAATGTTAACTCCAATTCAAACATAGTTACATGAGTTGACGAGTCAGAAATTCTCCAAGGCAATGCATGTATGGGTAAACTGTGAATAACTGAATATAAATGTAGAGAAAACTTACGTGTAACCAAGAGTAGCTCTGCTAATCAGCCCAAGAAGCAAGGAACCTTGGAATAACAAGCTAGGGACCTGCACCAAGTCCCCAGCGACATCTGGGTTTGATGACAATGAAAGGCCAACTAGAAACATAGAAAACGAAAGTCCTGCACCAGCCAAGGGACCTGCAACAGAGACATCAACCAATGTCTTCCGGTCGGGGAGAATAGATTTGAACTGCAATCAGCCACCAATATAGATTATTGAAATAATGTATTAAACCGGACATTGCCAATCAACTTGAAGCATGGTCTTTTGTCAAATTTAAAATAAGAATGTTAGATACTCCCTAAGAATCAAGTTTCATGTTATCGATGTTACGATTTACAAAAAGGTTTATTGATACTTGAAAGCTTAGATTAGTGATGATTTACATAGGAAACCACTTATAAGAGAAAATGTTCCAAAGTTCCAATTTCATTTTGGAATTGAATTATATACAAATAGTAGAAAATCATAAAAAATCCACCTACGAAATGATTTGTCTGCATCAATACTTTTTAGAGTCACTTTCAAACATAGGAAGCATATATGATTGTCAACTAAGTGAATGCTTGAATCTGACCTGAGTTATTGCACCAAAACTGCCAAGAGTGATGTTGGGTATGAGAAATGGAATACCCAGTTTCACTTTCTGGGGCAGTGCTGCCAGAAAATGCCCGACCTCCTAAACACCAGAATCACGAAAGGAAGTCATGACAAAAAATTATTTAGTAAATAAAAATGCTACTATTACGTAAAAATATAATCCATCAGAAAATGAGAATAAATCTTGCATAAGTATAACTTTGAACAATGATTTAATGTGAGAGTTTTAGTGCTTAACATGAAACAGTTGAACTCCCAAGACTCCATATGCCAATGGTAGAGCAGACTCCACATACGGGACTAGCAGCTCCATATCAGGTGGATCGGTGGCGTTTGGGTCAGTGAAATATTGAACAACATCTGGTGGGAGACTCTTCAACTGTAGCATTCAGTAATAATTAATGAGTAACACATATAATGAGGATAAGAGTCAATCAAAACAACGCAAACAAGTGCACACCTGAGATGCAATTCCCAATTCCACACATGAGCCTATAGTTAGAACGAAAAGAAGAAGAGCTATCACATATTGCCAAAGGGTTGTAGGTCCAGGTTCAGAGACTTCTTTCCGCAGCAAACCAAAACTTACACGTGGTCCGCCACGTGGGTCGGGTCCTTCTGAATCAGGTTCCTCAACCATAAACAAATTGTACTTGTTGCCTGTGACTTCAGTAAGTCGCCGTCGTAGTGTAGCATAAATGTCTTCTTTCTTTCCTCTCAAGTTCCCGATGAAAAGGATGCCCTCACCAAGGTCGCCAAACGGCTCCTCCTTAGTTACCCAAAATGTCGAATACCCAAAAAGCATTTCTTTGATCAGCTTCACATCGGACAGATCTACTTTCTCAGGTCCAAGCAGTTCCATTAGTTTAACGGAGTCAACCTGAAAGCTTTTGTAAAGCCGCTCCTCCGTGGAGATACCAGATGTCTAAAAGATGAGTAATATGATAAGAACAAACAAAATAGTTTAAAATTGTGGCTCAATTTATAAGAAATAAACAGGTTGTACAGATTACAAATGCTTAAAAGCACAAGTTTGTCTTCCCAGTCCGAGCTTCTTGTAGGCATTCAAATGTTCAATATCACCCATGTTCAGTTTCAGTTCATTATTAACAAATTTGAACTGATTAAATAACCACTTAGCAGAACTCAAGCTAGCTCATTCAGAGATGTTTCATTAACTTATTCTAAATAATTCACTTCCTGTGCTCTAATTGTGAAGTTTTCACCTGTTTAAGGTTTATTAACATATATTTTCTAATATAATGCTGAGAACTTCTTGTTATTTTTGTCTTTGGTTTTTGTATGTAGACAGACGATCTTGTACCTCAACTTTTACATATTATTTGATTTTGGCCTTTATTAATTAAAAATTACAATATTCAAAGTAATAAGTACCTATCTATTGTTTCAAATATGTGAAATCAAATTATCAAATGTAAATGTAGATATTAAATTTAAATATACACGTCTATCATTTCAGTGTGCTTAGCTACTGAGCTGGAAAATTATGTGTTTCAGTTAACTTGAACTTGAATGAACCTCAGACCAAGTTGAACTCGTGCTGAACTGTACCTAATTTATTCATTTCAATTTGAATTGACCACCGGATTAAGTTAAAACTCAAGCCCACCTCAACCAGATTTGGTTCTTTAAATTCTAATTAAACTTGAATGTCCCTCATACGGGTCGAACTGAATTGAAAGTCAAGCGAATTCAGTTTGTTTGAGTTCAAATTGATTTTTTACAAGTTGAAGTCAAGCTGAACTACACCCAATTTAGTTCATTTGAATTCTAAATGAACTTCAACAAGCTGCAGACAAAGTCAAACTCGACTGCACTCTACCCAATTCAGTTCATCTGATTATGAATTGGACTGTCAGACCATGTTGAACAGAAGCGGAACTTCACCAAATATGGTTTGTTTCAATCATAATCGAATTTAAACAAGCATCAAACCAAGTTGATCTCAACTGCACCCTACCCAATTCAGTCAATTTGAATATAAATCGAATCCTCAGACCAAGTTGAACTCAAGCCTAACTTAACCAAATTCAGTCTGTTAAAATTCTCCAATGGAACTCGAATGCACTTCAAACCAGGTTGAACTAGTGCCAAAACTCACTCAACTCAGTAAAATGAACAGTCTTAGACTGCATAATTAAGTTGAGGACTTATATCAGCTTGCTAAAATTCAAATAAACGACTAAACTCGACCCAATTCAATTAGAATATCAGCCTTATAGACTTCATAACTGAGTTCGGAACTTACATCAATATATTCAAAATAACAACCAAAATTTAAAATAAAAAAACAGTCAGAATGAGAAACTACTTATTCTACCAAGTCAGACTGGACCTGAAACCTACCAAATTAAGCTCCTTCAGATTCGAATTGAATGAGCTTCATTCAACCCAAACTCGACCAAATCCCGACTGAATTTAATTCAAATAGCAACCTTGTACATTTCATAATTGATATGATAGGAATATGGGAGAGAAAAGAAGAGAAATGGGGAGAAAAGAACAGAAACCTTATTTCTCTTCTTTTCTCTCTCTCATTTTCTCTTGCTTTGATAGACATAAGAGAAATTAAAAGGATCATCGTAAATTGTCTGACGTATCCTTTTTTGTATCATTACATTATTGTTTTATTTAGAAAAGAATATGGTAATTTAGTGATAAAACTACAATAATCACTTTCTCTCCATCTCTCTCCTGTTAAGTTGTTATCCAAGCTAGAGAAACTCAACTTTCTTTTCTTTTGTTTTCTTCTCTCCAAATACCAAAATCCAAAAACAAAAAAAGAGAAAAATTACCCTTTGTTGCGGAATCGAAGTGGGTAATTCCTCCACCTTCAAATCCTCCCTCTCGATCTCCTCCCTCTTCTCCTCTCCATCCCCACCACTCCCCCCAAAACACCTCAACCCCACCCCTCTCCGACCCATCACAGCCCTTCGTCTCTCTGACCCATTCCACCCCACCAACCCAACCAAAACCCTCCTATTCACCAATCCAAACCCCAAAGGCGCCCCCTTACCGCAAAATGGGGCCCCGTAAGGCCGAAAAAGCGTCGGAGAGCGCAGGTTGGGGAAGGAGGGGATTGGGAGAGATGCCATTTGAGGTCTGGGAGGGATGGAGGACCATAAAGTTGGGATCTTTAGAGGAATTTGGGTGCGATCATGCTTCGATTTGGAGGAATTTGGGTTTTGGGGAAGAAAGTGAGGGGAAGAGATGAGGAGAGTTTGTTTGTTTGGATGACTGAAGTTTTTTTCTCTCTTTTGAAATATTATTATTATTTTTCGAAAAATTACAAAAATATTTAGAACTTTCGTGGAAGGAAATTTTTTAAAAGTTTAAAAAACATATAAACACAAAAGTCACCTTGGAAATAAGAATACAGTAAAAAGCTTGTAGAAATAATATATACGCAAAATTGTTTTCAAAAGAACATAAACAGATATACGCGTTCAGAACTTATTTTTGATGAGGAAGTTGGGTTTTGCAAGTCCACCACACCAAGCATACTTGTACAAGCTTCATGTCGTAACATTGTGCCGCTTTCGGTGTGACTTCTTATCACTCACATGCAAACAGTACTCCGAAATCACGGCTTGGGTTGCTTCTACTAGCTTTTTTGTTTCGACGTCCAACAGTCTTTCAATTTCGTTGAAATTACCACCCGACCACGCAATTGCTCACCGAATCTACCTCTTTCCTACCCTTTCAACCCCCAACCAACCTTATACATAAAATCTTCCTTACCACCAACCATTTCCCCCAAAATAAATTTATTCCCTCTAGTCTCAAATGGTCACACACAGTGAGTGAAGTTTCTGTTGGTAAGTGTGTTTTTTCGTCGGATTTTTTTAAATTGATCTCCTCTGGGTTTCCTTTCTTTGTAGATATTAACCCCCACACACCTCAGGTGGTTGGTGTGATTGTTGATCTCGGACTTCCTTTGTTCTCGTGAACCACTAGTCGAGGTTAGTTTCGCCTTCGTCGACCCTGATCTGTACTCTTGCACGTCGTTGTGACCTTTGTAGTGGGCATTTGTTTTGTTTTTTTTTTTTGTTACGTTTTGTGGCCTATATTTTTTTTGATCTTCATCCATGTCTTGTTAATGATTTTTTGAGATTCCCTAGTTTACCACCTTCTTGAAGGTTTCCAAACTCCTTTATCCATTTTTCCCCACCACCCTCAATCTTTTAGTCCACTTGATTTTTCATTTTACAGGTCGAGTAAATGGATTTTGTCTTTTTTGCAAAAGTTGTTTGAGATTTTTATAGACTTGGGGTATAGAAGAAAAAATGAGGTTAGTAATTCTTGAGGAAGAAGCTAGATTTGATTCTACAACTTCCAAATTCTATGAGGTGTGATGCTTTGAGGTGTTGTTTACTGCTTTTATTCATGAATAAATTACGATATTTTCTTGTACATTTCCTCTTCTTGAATCTTTGGTCACTCCCAATTAGGAAGAATATATATGTGGAAGGGATGAGAAGAAGAGAAGGACGAGTAAGAAAAGGAGGAAGAGTGAGAAGAAGGGGGTATTAAGTTTTAATTTGGATCTAAAAGAAAAGAAGAAGAAAACTTAGGGAGAAGATATAAATTATACACTTAAATATTAATATATTTAACACTGTTGATTAGAAGTTAACACCGTTAACATAAAATGTTAACGGAGTGGCAATTATGAAAAAGTAAAGGCATTTGGGATACAAGGTATGTTTTTGAGTGGCATATGGACAAATATGTGTGGAGTGGTGGTCGTTGGGAATTATAGTATTTTGTAATGGCATGCAAGCAATTAACCCTTTATAAATTGTGTAATTGTAGAGGTCATCGATGGCGTAATCAACATGTTAAACAACCCGTAGTACAATTTCAATCAGGACGAATTTGTTTAAATTTGTGTTTTCGCATTTCTTGTGTTCAGCCAAGGGTGGGGTTGAATGGTAGAACTTATTCTCGTCCTAGGAACATTGCTCACACAGCTCCATTCAAGGGTTTGGAAATAATTAACGACACAAGGATAGGACATTATCGAATTTGTTACCATTCATGTAGAATGATGCCCAACGTGTTTAGTAGGTTGTGCGCTATCATGTGTGCTAAGTCGTTGTTGGTTGATTCACAATATGTTAGTGTTGAAAAGCAAATTTACATTCTACTAAAGACACTAGCGCATTGTGACAAAAATAGATCCTTACAAGCCCAACTACAACATTCAGATGACACAATTAGTAGATATTTCAACTTAGCCTTGCATGCGGTGTTCATTTGGTCGACCAAAATAACAAAACATAAAGGTAACCTAGGCGAAACCAACCCATATTTTGGAAGGTCATGGTGTAAAGTACTATCCCTACTTTAAGGATTGCGTTGGTGCCTTAGATGGAACTCATGTCAGTGTCTGGGTTCCCATAGATGAACAGATGGCTTATCAATCAGGACGACATCCACAAAACCCAACCCAAAATGTTCTTGGTGTATGTGAAATACTATGTCGTCGACGTCAGGTACCCAAACAAAAAAGGTTTTCTTTCACATATTGGAATACGAGATATCATGTCCCTGAATTCAGAAGACATATACCAAAAGGAAAGAATGAAGCATTTAATCAACTTCATTCTTCATTGTGTAATGTCACCGAGAGAGCATTTGGTGTTCTAAAAAAAGGTGTAATATATTGAATCTTATGCCACCACATACTCTTGTAAATCAAGTGAAGATTGTGGTGGCAGCAATGGTATTACATAATTTCATAATTGATCAAAGAATGTCAAATCATATTTTAGAAAATGTCATGAATGACGGAACTGAAGAAATGGGATTGGGCGGAAACTCATACCATCAAAGTAGTATCACTCAAACTGATGATGATGCGATGGCAGACTTAAGGGATTTCATATGTGATCAGATTACATCTACTGGAGGGTTGTAGTTTTTTTCTCCAGATTATTCCAATGTTATTGTATGAACCAGTCGTTCCTAATTAGTGGGATATGGATACAAAAATTTTGTTTATTGTATATTGCACTTAATTGTTATGTCATTGTTTAGGAAATGGATGATGTTATGATAGATGGCCTACTTAATATCTAATAAAATTAGTTTTATGCCTACTTGATTAAGCAAGAAATGCAGCTGAAACAAACAAATAAAACACAAGTAGTAAAATGCAATCAAACCACAATAACAAGAGGATTTTACAGAGGTTCGGACACCCGCCTACGTCATCTCTTGTAAGCTCTGTCTGACACTTCGAGTTCCGCTCACGACTTCACTATCCGCTCTCTTTTCCGTGCTGGGAGACAACACATTTACAATCTTCAAGCTAGCAAACAACTCTTGCCTAGCTTGGAATCCTCCTCACAATCTGAGAAGGATGCTTTGAGCTTTCACTGGAGCCTTTACTCTTTTGAACAAAGAACTTGAATGGAACAACACTCTCTAGCTTGAGCACACTTTGAGTATATTTGAGAATTGATCAAAGGTGTGGAAGTTTAGGCTTGGCGTGTATGATTTGCAGCTTTGAGGATTTAGAGACTTATCTCTAATGTATGAGATAATTGGAAGTGAGACAGTTGAGTAAACAATGTGTTTGGACCTCTATTTATAAGCTCGTAAAGATTTCTAGTTGTTGGGGAAGAATTGATTGATTTATGTGTAAGATGCACAAAACATAATTCAAGATTCAACAAATCTGTCCCTTAACGGTCGACCGAATCGGGTTCAACGGTCGACTGTTTCCTTAAGTAAAAGGAAACATTCAAACCACATTGAGCTTCGATCGAACCGGATAGGTCTGTGACTTAAGTGAACGGTCGACCTAAGAAGGGACGGTCGACCGAAACCAGGGTTTTGGCAGGGTTAAAGGATATATCGGTCGACCGAAAAAGGAAGGTCCGGTCGACCGAAAATAACATGCACTTTTGGTGTCTCAAAAAGTTCATATTCGGTAGACCATTTCTAGATCCACGGTCGATCGGTGGACAAAATGTATTTTAGGGGTTGGTGAAAAATACAAATACGATTGTTGGTATGATACGATATGGGTAACGGTCGTCCGGAAAATACGGTGATCGGTCGACCGAAAGGTCAAAAACAGTCGACCGAACCAAGGCTTAAAATGCACAAGACAAACCGATCGATCAGATAACAGACGGTCGAGCGTCTAGGTGCAGACAGATCTGACTGGCTTGGTTATCTATGAAATTTGGTTGCCTATTCATGTCGGATTGATATGGAAATTTGTATGTGACTTCTGTAGGTTCCTTAGAGTCCATGTGAATGGATTTTAACTCATGTATGCTTAAGATTACATAGATTCTTAAGACTTAAATAAAAGATCAAATTACATGTCTTCAATAAGCTTGATTACATGTCTTGACTTGATTCCATTCTTCTTTGAGTCTTGATCACTTGTATACGTTAACACAATACCATATATGTTCTATGCATTATGTGTGATATACTATATTTGATTGTGATTAAGCTTAGGTTGATTAAATCATCAAAATACAGTTAAGGCCAAAAAGCCAACAGATGAGACTTCCAACTTCCCTGAATTACCAAACCATTGCACCCAAACACCAACAAGTGCCCCAACGATCAGTATAAATCCGGAAATTTGTCCACAACTCCCACATCCCTGTTTTGGTAACCTTTTAGTCTGCCCAGCCCCAAACGACAACAATATGACAACCCTTATAGTTGGGGTGCCTAACATCCACCCGTTTGGATTTACGAACCCGAGAAATAATTTGGACACTTGGGTATACCATTACCTAATTTTGTACCAACTCAACGTAATGTAGGCTCCTCAGTTCCATTCGCTTCATTTCCTTAATTTCCCTAATATCATAATTTAGATAGCAACCCATGTTTTGATATTTCAAACTTATTGCTAAATAATTCCATGCCACCACCCTCAATGTCTCTCACTTCTATGAAATTTCCACAAGTAACAAGCAAAAGGCAAAAAGGAGAGAAAGATGAGGACCTAGGCATGTTGGACAAACCGGATGCATGAAACTTTTGTGAAACTTGGTGTACAGGAGGTAAGGAAATCTGGAAGGCCAAGGAGCACAAGCAACAAATTTTTGTTTCAAAATTTTACCAAACTTATCAATCAAACTTTTGATGTAAATTACAACCGGAACAAATGGAAAATCATTGGGAGACCTTGAGACGTGAATACCAAGTCTGATAAGTGAAACAAAGAACAAGGACCGATTGGGATGATGAGAAGGGGACCTACACAATGACGGATAAGTGATGCCAAGATTACTTTAAGGTTCCACTATTTTTATATCTATTAAAAATATTTAAATTTATTTTATTTAAAACTGATAAATTGAAGTACACCTTAATTGAATTGCAGATTTGGAAAGATGACAAGTGTTTCAGAGATGGTCCTCTGCTATTCGAGAGAGAGTGTATTGAATTATTTGGGGGTCTGCCGTAATTGGGAGTCTGAATTGTTGTCTGACAAATGGCAGTGTAGCCTCAACAATGTGTATGTCCATCACACCTTCTTGTAGCACGGTCAGGCAGTCGGACTTCAATGCCATTGAACCAGCTACTACAACCCATGCCAAAGGTGGGGACATGTTATATACACCTCCTTCCAAGAGAAAAATATATATAGAACTTCCATTGGAGATCCATGTGTCGTGCAAGAAAATTGGGAGACTGTAATTTTGTATTTTAGTTTGGTTTATTTATGTTCATCAATAAGATTAAAGATTTGTGTAAAATGATACACAATAACTATAAGTTCACTATTTTTTTCGAAGAAGGAATCATGTCTTTTAATCCAAAATGACAACTCCACTACTAGCTCGAAAAAAAATTTCTCGAGTAAAGTCCAATCTGACATCTCAAAAAAGAGAAGAAGATGACGATGATATTCAAGTTTTGCAAGTAATAAAAAAAATGGGCATTTGCTTGGGTGCACCTGAAAACAGACATAATTGGTTTTATACACCTGAGTTTCAGGTATTTGCTTGGGTGCACTTACATTTGCAGTTTAGAGCATAAATAGCAGTACTCAGGCTACCTCCGAGCGTCATGCTTTCTCTCTTTGTCACGTCAACTTCTCTCTCTGCCACGTAAGCTCACCCAACTCACCCAAAAATTTCCCTTAATTATGCCCAGAAACACCCCAAACACCATACATTCTCTCCCCTCCATGTCATTTGGAGATCAATCACAGGTAAAATAAAATTCACAAAAAATTCTACAAAATCAAAACAAATAAAAAACATATTTTCAGAAGAAGAAAATTGATAAAATATTTTAAAATGAATTTTTAACAAAATAAATGAAATTCTGACGAATTTGGGGGGGGGGGGGGGGGGGGGGGGGACACGTGCCCCCACCTAACCCAACCAAACATCCCGCCTGAGCGCTTCATCGCGACACCCAACGCCCGATGAAGCGCACGGGCGGGGGGACGTGACCAATGTTTTGTCGACGTGGAGGGCGCCCTCGTTCATCCGCCCGTATATTTTTTGTTGTTAACTGTGCTCTTAATTGCTTCATGCACCTGATCCGTCTGTGAGTCCCACTTCGTTAGTTTTTATATTATAAAATTTACAAAACACACCCACTAAAATTGAATTGTCTTTAATATAAATACAAAAACACAAAACAAATATTTCTTTTACAAACACACCTTCTCTTCTCTCTCCCCCTCTCTCACTCACTCATCTTTCAGGAATCAAGTTGAGTTGATTGAAAGATAAAGATTGAAGTGTAGCTAGCTTTAAATTCTATGTATTTAGGTTACAAATGTAACTTGACACTTGAAATCTTTGATTCAT
The DNA here is from genome assembly GCA_963682175.1 of Triglochin maritima. Lineage (NCBI taxonomy): Eukaryota > Viridiplantae > Streptophyta > Magnoliopsida > Alismatales > Juncaginaceae > Triglochin > Triglochin maritima. The sequence continues at coordinate 34,583,406 of OY821786.1, forward strand.
TGCATGACACTTAGAATACTTATAGAAGTCTCACACAAAATTCCAACTATCTTAGAATTCAATAGAAAATCATCGAAACTCATTAGAAATGTAGAACAGGAAATCTGCACTCAAACGGTCAACCGGTAGAACCATTTAGTTCAACTGGATTTCAACAGACTTTCCCAGAAGACTTATTCTGTCATAAATGGTCGATCAACTTACATTTCCCGTTGGACCGTGCCTTCTATTTGGTTTGTCTGTTTTAAATCGGTTGACCGGCATATACATTATGTTCGACCGTTTCTTCCATCTATTTTGACTGTCTAAAATCGATCGACCGAAATACTTGTTTTGTTCGACCGTCTCACCTTGTCGAGTAATAGGACTTAGCTCATCCTATACAAATCTTTCAGTCTATCAGTTGTCGACACGTGTCCTGGTTAGTGAGACTTTCGGTCGACCGAAACCTTGTTTTTGTTCGACCGATTGCATTCCGTATTCGTATTAAATATGACCGTTATACTTGTCGTATACTCCAACGGTCGTATACACATTTCTCACCTAACCCCTCTTTTGGAATTGGTCTTCCAGTCGACCGAACTTTCCTTCACGGTCGACCGAATATTGAAAACTTCCCAGACCCATTTTTACTGGGAGTTTTCGGTCCAACCATCCATTCATTCTGTTCGACCGATTGCATCTGATTTTATCTTGTCTAAAATCCAACATATCAAACGGTCGACCGAAACTATCTTCACGGTGACCAATACTTACATATTTTTCAGATCCAGTCCTACTGGTCAATTTCGGTCGAATTGGTGATCCAAACCGTTCGACCAATCACTTAAGTTCTAGCCAAATTGGATCGACCGTTTGCATCTTCGCTCGACCGAACCTTGCACTGTTGCATTCCGGTCGACCGTGTTACACGATCCGGTCGACCGTTCGTGTCCTGAAATGTGTCTTGTCACTTCCTGACTTGTGTTTTCTTGCACGTCTTTTCACAATTTCAATCCCAATGGCTAGAATTAGTTTAGAGCTTGTAAATAGAGCCGAGAACACTCATACAAGTTCACCAATCTTTCTTTTAGCTCAAATCTCATTATTACTCTCAATTTGCTCTAAACACTTATACTTACATCTTCTCACTTGAAATCATCATCCTTTGATTGCATCATTCATTTCAAGTGTTCAAGATTAGTTGCTGAAGTAATAGTCTTCAAGGTTTGTACAAAGCTTCCGGAGTGAAGCTCTTCTCGGATTGTGAGAAGGTGATCCAAGCTAGGCGAGGGTGTTCGCAAAGCTTGTGGTGTAAATGCGTGATCTCGGCCCGCAACGGAGATCATATTAGTGGATGACGTGAAATTGCTCGAGTAAGAGCAATTCGTAGGAGATGACTAGGATCCGGTGGTTGGATCCAAACATCTATACATCCGGAGTTGTGGTTTGTTGTTCTCTCTTTCATATTTATTGTCTTAGCTTTTAATTTGGCATAATTTTCTTAAACAACCTTAATTAGTCTATTCACCCCCCCCCTTAAACTAAGTTTAGGGCTAGTAGATCATACACGGTTGACCGAACTGGACAAGATTCGGTTGACCGAAATGAGTTCGATTTACCGATGATGGACGTGACAGAATCCTAGTGCTCAAGATTACATTAAACCGTATGGACTCAATAAATACAAAATTACATGTCTTGGTCCAAAGTTTTGATTACAAGTTTTGATGTATTTGTCACCATGCTCATTTCCTTGATTGTCTTGATCAACCTATTAAGATGTTTACAAGTATACAAGTATGTATATAATGCATGTAATCGTGTTTGTTCACTTTGATTGATTAGGTTGATTGATTGAGATTAATTTAATTAATTATCAAAATTAATATAGATTAAGACCAAAAAACCAACAGTAAGTATATCCAAATAAATACGTGAAATGCCCCCGAAAGGAAGCAATTAGGACTTTTTTCCAAGCCAGTTGGGACTTTTTTCCAAGCCAATTAGTATATCCAAGTAAATACAACGAGTGTATAAAGTCAATTAGGACTATTTTCACCCTTTGAAATGCCCCCGAAAGGAAACTAAATTGCTAAACATCGCCCAAAAATTACTTAAATCGCCCCTTGAAATTACCAAATTGCCCTTCATCCTATTTTTGCTTATATATCTCACAATTTCACTCTTTTTTCAAAACTTTCTCTTCCTATACCTACTACAGAAGATTAGGAATGTCTCGGAGGCCAGGCAAGCAGCCAGCAGTTCCCCCTGTGTACCCGTATACGGTAACCTTACTTTATTTATTTGTTTTAAAAAAATTAAAAAAAGTGGTCGGCGTCCGAGGGAGACGCCCCCCGCATGGGTCGGGCGTCCTCGGAAGCCGCTCCCCCCATGGAAGACGTCTTCCCGATGGAGGAGACGTCTTCGGCAGACGTCTCCCCCAAAGAGGAGGCATCTCCGACAGACGCCTCCACCATACGGGAGGCGTCTCTCGCAGACGCCTCCACAAATTTTTTTTTTAAATTATTAAATCTGATAATTACTTTAATAAATTGTGATAAATCTGAAAATTTAATTTAACAAATTCTTATTAAGTTTAACATTTGTGATATTTAGTTTTAACAATTTTTGATTTAGTTTAACAATTGTTTTAATTTAGTTTAACAAATTTTGATTTAGTTTAACAATTGTGATAATTTAGTTTAACAAATTTTGATTTAGTTTAACAATTGTGATAAATATGATAATTTAGTTTAACAAATTTAACAAATTTGTAATTAAAATTTCAATTAATAGTCATCGGGTCACAGTGGAGGGAAAGGCAAGTCGATACCATTACACGCCTTCCGTTCTTTAGAGGATGATTCAGCACCGCGTCATCCACGTAGACGGGGGATATCTGCTTCGGTCAGGAGGGAGAGAGAGGCATTACGTCGTCGTGAGGAGGATGATGATTCCTTCGATGATGAGCATGTGGACAGTCCCGACGACGGGAGCGACGATGATGACCTGTATGAGTTAGAGCGCTCGGAGGTGGAGAGGCAGGGGGAGTATAGCAGAGGACGTGGTCGAGCGGGTAGTTCTACTTCCGCCGGATGGATGGTGCGGAAGGGTAGGGGTGGGAGGTTTACGACCGGGAATTCGAGCTCGTGCACTATTGATCCCCGCGCTCAGAAGAAGAGGGTCCAGGACGATTCTTGGATCGTGAGCAGTATGACGCCTGGTGGTCCTTTAGATGGGAGCGTCATTCCTAGTTTCTAGGGTCACATCGCTAGACGGATCTGGGACGGAGAGGATCGGAAGGTTCTGAAGTGCCATAATCGGCACAGAGCCTGTACAACACTACAGGGTTGGCGGTCTACACTGAGTGCTGATATAACAGAGGAGATTAGTGCCACACATTTGGGGCACTTACCGTACAACATGTTCCCTTATCTCGACATGCCTTTGATTTCTGCGTTTGTGGAGCGGTGGCAGCCTGACACCAACATTTTCCACATGCCTTTCGGAGAGATGACGATCATGCTTCACGATGTTTTCCAGATCCTGCGCATTCCTGTGGATGGTCGTCTGGTTAGTGCTCAGGGGTCGACGTCTGAGCTGAGGTGTTATGTGGCAGAGTTGCTTGGTGTCACACCTGATGGTCTGGCGAGAGATATAGCTTTATGGAGTGGTGGTGGTGTCAGCATCGACTCCCTTGAGGACCTATGCAGACGGGCACGACCTCCGCGGGCCGATGATACACAGTTGACGGCGTACCTATTCTTGATGCTCGGAGCCGTCTTGTTTGTCGACAAGAGTGGTTGCCGGATCAGACCACGCGATCTACTGGAGGCTAGGGACCCGGACACCGTTCGTGAGTACTCATGGGGGTCAGCGACGTTGGCATACCTGTACCGTCAGCTTGGGATAGCTAGCCGTGCGGATTGTTCTGGGATTGCAGGTTGTCTTACGCTGCTGCAGGCGTGGATATACGAGTACTTTCCCGCATTCTGCCCGCATCGTGAGCGGAAGATTATCGACGAGGGTCATCCACGTTCGGGTATGTGGGCCGTCCGGAGCGAGGACAAGAGCGATGGACGATTGCGTTCCATCTGCGCACGGCTAGATCAGATGACTGCATCAGAGGTATCAAACTTTACACCATTTACATTTATTTATTTAATTTTAAGATGTATTATTATTAATGTGTTAAAGTTTAGGTGGAGTGGTTACCCTATGGTCCTGACCCAGCAGCGGATGTCCCGAGGACTTTATTGATGAGCCTTATTCGTTATCGGGATATCATAGAGCCTTATATACCCGATCGGGTCTTGCGTCAGTTAGGATATGTTCAGGTGATCCCGGTTGACATCCCGACACCAGAGCATGCGGTGCGGTCTGCGACAGCAGCGACGTGCGACGTCGGGTTCCCCACTTCTACAGCGGAATCGACTTGGCGGACATTTCCGAGATCATGCCGACTGTTCCTTGGCGACTTTAGACGTAGTCGCGACCCCTCCGAGTGTGATGCACGTTATCTTGATTGGTTCGGTAGTTACTCACATCCTATCATCGTCTGTGGTGCCTCCCGGAGAGCAGATCGACCACCAGATAGGACGTGTGGCGATCTGGTAATTTTTTCATTTTATCTATATTTATTTGTACCGTAGGTTTTGTTAATGTACGCTAATGTTAATGTTATGTGCAGTGGATGGGTAAGATGATACGGGTTGTAGACCCAATCTTGCAGATGAGGGATGAGCTGCCAGACGATGTCAGAGCTGCATGCGGAGATTTGGATGAGATCATACAGTCGTGGCATACTCAGTTAGGCATCTCCGACCATGATTCAGATGATGAGTAGGCTGATCTGTTGTACCGTACTCTTAGTATTTGCATTTATATTTGTTTATCTGTCGTACGCTTATTATTTGTATTTGTGTTTGTGTTTGCTAACATATCGTACGCTTATTATTTGTATTTGTGTTTGCTTATTTGTCATACGCTTATTATTTTTATTTGTGTTTGCTAACGTATCGTACTATTATATATAATGCAAATAAAGCAAACATATCAAAACATATTACATAATAAAGCAACACTATATAATGTACAAACATATCAAAACATATTACATAATTGTACAAACATATCAAAACATATTACATAATTGTTGCCAATATGCTATCCTATTTTGGTACTCCAGCTCCCATCCAATAACACTCTCATCTCGTACTTGAAACCACAGAGTCGCTATAGGAGGTACGGGGAATCCCTCATTCAAATCCAAACGAATGTAATGAGCGTAACTCCCTAAATGAGCAATAATCAACTCTCTGCACGGTCTCGTCACGGTAGGTGGACTCTCCCAAGGTAGAACTGTAAGACATGGGTACAACGAACTATCATTTCCGAGAGAGAAGAACATAACTGCACACTTGTAAAAATTTGCAATGGGAAACAAGTCCGTCCACGTGTCCATGTAGTGATTCTCGCCACAAGGTCCCCCGCCCCAATTAATCCGGTGACGAGCCTGCGCCACACCGTCGTAGTATACGTGCTCATAAAAAGATGGGTTCGCAGCTAGCTCATTTGAAATCGAATGACGGGCGAGTTGCCAATTGTCTTCACCACCGTGAAAAACATCGGCGACACATCGAAATCCACAGTTTCCATCAGCACGTACATCATTCCACTGGTGTAGGAATGGCATAATGATTCCTGGAATCCTATCCGCATATGGAAATTCGTCTACGTCAGCCCGCCCAGTCACTACAATATCAACAAAAAATACAGTTACATATAATAACAAAAGATACATATTTACTGAAATAAATAACAAAATTATAATAACAATAAATATAGGGATGGTATACCTGATCCTCCCCTCACAGACGAAGAACCAGAAGATCGACCACGACCTTTGCTTCCTCTACCGGAAGAACGACCACGACCTCTACTCCCACTACCTGAAGATCAACCACTACCTCGCTCTGCATACTCAAACGCACTAGGGTCCTGTCGTGTCGACTTTCCCCTTGGTCGACCTCGTAGCTTTGTTTTTTCTGCAGGCTCTCTCAAATTCGCATGTTCGGGGTGTAGCTGCTCGAATAAAACCCGAGAGGCAGATCGAATTACGGTGGGGTCACTTCCTGCAATCTCATCAACCAGGCTGCGAAAATGTTCGGCGTCTTGAGGTGCCTGAGACACAAACTCTGCGTTCCCGGCTCCTTCCCCAATGACAAGTGTCCTCCAGAACGAATGAATCTGCTCTAAGTAAATTCTGTTGTCTGATTCAAGACATCCGCGGATGGTACATGCGCAAGGTATCCCATGAGAAGTCAGAAAAGCGCACTCACAACGATATTCAACTTCATCATCTAACTCTTGCATTCTTTTCACCTCCTGACTCAGCAATTGCAAGCAGTGATGCGAAACTCGACCATTTATGTGACGATATAGAGCATGTCCGAAATTAGTCAAATTTCGCCGTCTCGAGTCTTCAAGAGCGTTTCGAATATTCGTCAGCTGCATTTCAATAGCCCCGTTGACGCGCTCGAAAAGAGTGTCCAGAGCTGCAGTCGATGTAGAAATTCACTCTTTTAGAGCCGAATGAGCACTTTCGACCCTACAATTCGTGGTGTTCCCAAAAATGAAGGACTTTGTTCGTCCAATTCAGCACAAACTTTTCTTTATGCACCAACCACGTGGTGTCCAGATACTCCGTGATAGCCGGCCACGATCTATACAAATCTTTCAGAGCATACACAGCTCTATCATACTCGGCTTCTGAAGTAGAAAGCATGATTTTCCTCCATCTTCCACGCCTCAAAGTCTCTGCCATCTGCTTATTTTTGCCGAATACGTGGTATGCGTAGTTCAATACGTCTTTGTTGATGTGCCATGTGCAGAGTAAATGAGCAGAGTCAGGAAATACCTCTCTCACTGGTCGCATAAGGCCTAACTCCCGGTCTGTTATTATTGCAGTCGGGCTGACAATCCCCAATAACAGATCTCGCAACATCTCCATCACCCACAGATAACTGGAGTAAGTTTCATCCATCAAAATCGCATATCCAATAAGGAAATTCATGTTTGTTGGTGTGACCCCAATCATTTCGAACAAAGGCATCTTATACTTGTTCGTCTTGTAAGTCGAATCCATGGAGATAACGAAAGGATATGTCCGCAACAACTGGACTGACGTCGGATGTGCCAAAAAAGCGTGAGTGACGACATCAGTTTCTGGATCCGCCATAATCCAATGTAAGTACTCACACTGCACTGCTTGATAGAGAAACTGCTGGACGGGATTCCGGTCTTCAGATTTTGTCCTCCTCATGTAATCTCTGAAATTATAAATATGCCTTTGATTTGGATTGTCCTCCGGGAATTTTTCTTTTACTGCCTTCAAGATGTTCCGTGGTTTTGCTTGCGCCTCAGTCATATCACGAACAATCTTCTTCGCCCCAGAACTTAGACCACTAATTTGACGATGACCCTCTGGATAAACTGTCAGTCTGTGGTTGTGATGTCCGTGAGCACTATTAAAAACCACAACCCATCCATCACGATCTCGTCGCTCCACCACTTTTATTAAGAAACGGCAACCGCAACCCTTTCTTTTGGTGTTTCTTCGAAGTGCAGTATCCATATCCCGAGACTCCATTTGATTTCGCCGGTCGCATATCAAATAACAATCCATCCGACTATCTGATCTTGTTTTGTACGACGACACGACCAAAAAAAACCCAGCTCCGATAGCTACTTGTTTGGCCCATTTACATGCTTCATCGATTGTTTCAAAGATTTGTGTAGTTTGAAATAACTCACTGTAATCCACTCCATCACCACCGAAATCTTCCAACGGAACCTAAAAAAAAATCGAAATTAAAAAAATCAAAAAAATTCCGAGCGTCTGTATTAAACGCCTACCCCATGGGAGGGGCGTCTGAGTTAAACGCCCTTCCCAAGGGTGAGGCGTCTGAGTAGGACGCCTGACCCTAGGGAAGGGCGTCTACTACAGACGCCTTACCCAAGGGGAGGACGTCTACATAAGACGTCTCTCCCATTGCGTAGGCGTCTGCGTTAGACGCCTCGGCCAAGAGGAGGACGTCCTACGCAGACGCCCTCACCTTGGGGGAGGCGTCTAATGCAGACGTCCGGCCCAAAATTTGCCCCGCGCCAAACTTACCTCACCGGATGCATCACCCTCGCCAGACATTTTCGTGGTGTTTTTACTGATAAATTATGAATATACAAGACCGTAGGCCTAATTTATAGACACGGGACGATATGGGTATTAAATATATTGTTAAGGGCAATTTGGTAATTTAAAGGAACGATTTAAGTAGTTTGGGTGCGACTTTTAGTAGTTCCCAAAGGAAACCGTGAGTTGGTGATGGTTGAAGGTGCGAACTCGTCAAAGCCAAATCCCTTGGGAAGTGAGAACAGAGCAAAAAATATTTTGCAATTCACGCCCCGTACAACTCCTGGTTCGCAACCGTCAATTCGAAGTGTACTTTGGATTGCTGATAAGAAGGTAGATATTGTGCCTGCCCTTAATTAACCAAGTTGATAATTAATGTCACTTTTCAAGATATGTTAGATATTGTACCTGCTATTGGTCCAGGATACGTACAGAGCGACAGAGCCCCATTTTATTATATGGAAAATGAAAGAAGTACGTGGGTTGTTTTCAGAGTTTGCCTCCAAATGTGTATGCAATCGTGACTTTTAATTACTTCTTGTAAATGTTTAAATTCTTCTAATTTTGGAAGCAACATGAGAATTTTGGAGGGCTGGTTCAAAGAAGTTGAGCTTGTGGATCGAAAATGGTATTAGAGTTTTTTTCTTTTTTGTTATATGACGTTAAAAACATTTTTTATTTTATAAGTTGTAATTTACAAAAATATAACGAAATAGTGACCGAATACACCTTACTAACGGTACATGTGTATATAAGAAAAAACTTGAGATCCAAGGTGTACACACGTAAATACCTGAAATGCAAGCACACACGATCAATTATGACTCATTCAAGATGCACGGAACCAATTTACTTGTTTATTTTTTGTTCAAATAAAAACTGAATTGTTATTCGTCGCCCAAAAGTACTTAAATCGCTCGTGCGAATTATCGTTTTGTCATTCTCTCATTTCTACTTATATATCTCTTCATTTCACTCTCCTACCACAACTCTCTCTTCATCTTCCTTTCCTAATCATCAAAAAAAATGTTTCGGATGTCGGGAAATGAGCCAACGGACGCCCCGGTGCACTCAAATCTGGTAAAATTTCCAACTTCTTTTTAGTAAATAAAAAAATAAAAAATTAGTGGGCGTCCGTCGGAGCCCCCTATGGCGGTGGCGTCTGGCTTAGACGTCCGTATTTTTTTAATAAAAAATCCTAAAATTACACAGTGTGTTATCTCAGATTATTTCAAATTTCATTCCAAGATTTTCGGTATTAATTGGGTGGATTAAAGTGAGTTTTTGTAAGTCGGAAAATTTTACCAAATACCACATCAACAGGTCGGTCAGGGGTCTGGAATTTTTTTGGATCTTGAAATTGTTGGATCTTGAAATTTTGGATTTTCATCACTTTTAAAAAAATTCATTGTAATCCAACTCATTGTCACTGAAATCTTACAACGGAACCTCAATTTTTTTAAGATAACATACCGTATAAATTTAAGTTTTTTTTGGACGGGCATCTTAGCTAGACGCCCCCTAATGGGGGAGGCGTCTAGGTAAAATCCCCCCGGGTAAAACGCCCCGTGATGGGGTAGGTGTCTGGCCTAATTTTTTTTTTATTTTTTAGAAATTTGCGTGATCTAGGCGTTTCGTCAGACATTTTTGTGGTGTTAATACTAGTAAAGTGAGAAAAACTTAGACATAAGTCTTAGTTTAAGAGACGGGACGAAGTTGGTATTAAATAGATTGTGAAGGGCAAAATGGTAATTAAACAAACAATTTAAGTAGTTTTGAAACGAAGAATACTATTTCCCAATAAAAAAGATCGGTGAATCAACAATTTCCGACGACAACAACCCGCACTAATGAATGACGAAAATCCAGACAGACCTTTTGTCGAAACTTTTCTACAACACACGAAAAAATTGAAGAAATTGTTGACCATGAGGAGTCTGTTGTGAGTCAAATTCAGTTTTTTCCCACGCTTCGCTATATAGTCGTTGCGCCTATAATGTTATCCATCCATTAAAAGCGAGGGACACCGTTGTAAAAAGGAATTCATACTTGGCCGGTACTTTTAAAATTTTAATTGCTTTAAAAAATAATAATTCATGGATAATAAACCGTTTCGACTAGGGCTGTAAATGGGCGGTTCGTGGACGGTTATAAGGCTTACCCATGAACCTACCCGCCTAATTAAACGGTTCGCGGTTCGGTTTGAAACTCATTTATTTTACCTCTACCCGTGAACCTACCCGTTTAATTTAATTAAATGGTTTTGGACGGTTAAATGATTATATGGTTAAATCTTAATAGATATTAAAGTCGATATAAGAATTGAGTAAATAGTTAAATGGATAAAAACTTGTTAAACTTGTTAAAAACATCATAACATCCATAATTTTATAATCAAAACCTCCAAAAATTCATAGTCTAAACGTCTACAAATTCATATAAAACAACGTCAAACATCTACACATAATGACAATAATAATACAAATAATTATATGTATATAGTATATATAACAAAATATTATATATATTCATTACGTTTCGCGGTTAAACAGTTAAACGGACGGGTTAAATTATGTAACATTATCCATTCATTTATTAAACGGTTATGATTTTCACAACCCTTATCTGTCTATTTATTAAACGGTTATGATTTTTATAACTCATTATCTTACTTATTGGTTCGGTTAGAACGGTTAAACGATTTTTACTAAACTCATTTACAGCCCTAGTTCAGACTTCTATTCTATCCCTGCAACTCTGGTGGGGAATAAAAATTTACGATCACTGAACGAATTTGGTTCTGTCCCATGCCAAATATTCTTACTTTTGTATACTGTGAGAAGTTCTAATGAGTTATATTTTTCCTGTTAGAAGATCTTCTCAAATCTGTCTTATTATAGATAAATATTCATCTTCTAAGAAAGGCTATTACAACTTGTAAATGCCCTTCTTTTAGGTTTTCTTAGTTATTCTATATTTGGCATGAAAAGTTTATGCCTTTGTAGTACTCTTCTTTGCTAAAAGGCAAAGCTAGATGGACTAAAGTGGTTTTTTGGATAAATATTTAAGGCTTAACTATTTGTTTTTTATTTAGTATGCATGTATAATTGTGTATTTTGTTCCCTTCTTTTTATTTTTTGGGATCTTAAAAATGTTTAAATGTTTCCTTTTGTATTTATCTCCCTATAACTAATTAACTAAATGATCTGCGGAAAATGATATCTCACTTTTAATTCATCTAATTAACGCGTGATCTTTATTATTTTCTGGTAAAATTCAAGTTCCAATCACCACTCTATCGGCGGGTTATTGTTTGAAAGATGATTTTTTCCACCAAAATAAATCAACATTGCCGTAATTTACTCGAAGATGCATTTTCTACAACAAGAAGTTTAGTCCATCATTGATTGCTTCTACCATTATGTAAAACTTGCTTCAGATTTGATAGAGATTAAGATACTATTTTTTGTTTATTGTTGTTCCTTGCCCTTGGCTCTGTTAAATCCTAATATTTTGCTTCATTTCTTGTGTTTTGGCTGCATATAAGGGTGCAGGTTGTGTCTACCTTGTGTCCTTCTTCAAATGAATATTGGTATTTTGAACTTATGATTAATAGTTTTAAGTGTTTGATTCCAACGTGATTAAGAACATGAGACTTGTTTCTCAAATTCTTGAACATATGTAGTAGTGAATGGTGTAATATTTGGTTGTTATTCTTGTGATAATGAAAAGTGTGCATGATTAATGAGGCATATGAGGCAACATTTTTTCCAAACCAAAAGCAAATTTGATAAAATCGAATAATTTCCCACGGAGACGGGGCGACGGACCGAGTCGTCAACCCAGCACGGTTTTTAAAACATTTTTTTGTTTTGATTTTTTTAAAATTAGTTTAATTTTTTTTTGAAAATACGTATAATTGTTTTGATTTTTTTTTCTTCAATATTTACCCCGAAATGATGTGGAGGAGAGATATGTTGTGGTGGGTAGATGTGACATTCGGTCCGGTCCCGGATCGAAGATCGAATTTTTGGGACCTCCGGATCGAATAAATTCGGGTCGGCCCAGTTCGGTTCAAAATCCGAATTTTACCCACAAAATCTTGGTTCGGTCTGAGACCGGATCGGACCGAAAATTAAACCGAAATTTGCTCACCTCTAGTGGTAGGTTGTGGTTAAGACATAAATAGTGTAGGAAAGAGATAAAAGTGAGTTGAGGAGAAAAAAATAAGATAGAAGAGAGAGAAATCTGATGAAGAAGCTAGAAAAGAGAAAAAACTGATCAAGTCGTCCGAGTCACCGATTGGGCAGGCTCATCCCTATTTTTGTGTTGACGGGACATCTACTGATGTTGCTTACTTGCTTATACATTTCTTATCTTATGCAAGTATAGGGCCGTATTGCAGTGTGTTGTAAAATCATGACAACAAAAATCACTGACATTTTCCTGATATGTCTCTTTTCTGTCTTCTGAAACCAGTTCCCATTTGATCCTTCTTTTAACCTCTTCTACTAACATACCAATAATGCCTTCAACTTTTTTTCTTGATACAAATGCCACTTTGGTTCTCAGTTCTTACCGTTTCTGTTTTATTTTAAAAATATTCTTTCTTAATACAAATTCCACTTTTGTTCGTAGTTCTTGCTTATTCGTCCGGTCAATTTTGAGTCGAGCTCAAAATTTGACTTAAATTCAACTTAAGTTGGACATGTAACAATTTCATCTTATTTTGTGCTTGAAAATGGTCAGATTGTCTGAACAAAGAAAGAAATATCTTAACTTCAAATTTTCAATGAGCTGACCTGAGCTCAGTAGATTTCTAGTTCGACTGAAAGACTTGAATTGAAGTTTATTTAATTTTTTTAAAACATATATAAGTGTACATAGATATAATACACTAGGACTTAATACTCGAAATTTTGACTCGTTTAGTCCTAGTTTCTGTTTTGATTTTTAAAATGTTTTGAGAAATAATGCATGAACATCTTTCTGTTGAGAAGAGCATTGTAAGCCCGCTTACTTTTTAAGCTGGTATTATTAAGCTTCTGATGTTTTTTTTTTCTTTTTATGCTTTTTTGCTATTATTTCCACTTGGAATCTCATTTTTATTATTGTCCATTTGCAGCATATAACAAAGTAAGCCCATTAAATGTTTTCGTAGTATCATATTGTTGATTTGATTTCTGCTCTTTTTGAGGATTTGTATCAAAACATCCCACCTGACATGTTTTCTCATTTTAATATTTTCCATTTAAAGCAAAGAATACAGTAACCCCATAAACCCCATTTTTGTATTACAACACTGTTTCCAGATTCTTTTTTTGATATAATCCCACGCTTGGGTCCTCTCTTTTGATTAATATAAACTTATTTTTGCAGGAACAACCAACTTTAGGGGTCAAAGACACGGCATGCCAACTGACTGGATCATATGCCTTAAATCAACTCTCAACCCTGTACCTTCTTTTGTCTTTATTCCCTTCAACTTTTTATATTCCTAGCAAAAAGTGGTTTCTGAATCATGCAATATTGTACCAACAATCTACTCTTTTCTACAGATGCTAGACTTCAAACAGGCACATCTACAACAGTAACTAATTATGTTGTTTGTTTTTTTATAGTTTTTTGTAGCTATAAAATCCAGACATGTTTGGAGCAAAACCCAGAAGTGTTTAATTTGATTGTTAACCAAACCACAATGGGGAGTGAGAGGAGAGTAATCACATTGGAGGTTAGTAGCTTTGATGATTTGATTAAGCATGTTTCGGGATATTCCAATGAGGTGGTTCGTGTCGATGTTGCTGTCGATACTCATATATCGGAGTACAAGAAAATCGCCGATTTTGCCGATAAATCCGGGTATGAGATAGTGAATGAGAAGGAGAAATTGAGGGTCATGATGCGGCGGCGCGACGACCAAATGAGGAAGATTGATAATGACATAGATAAGCTTCAGAAGATGGTTAAGAAGCTTGACAAGAAGATGTTTTAAAAACTTTGAAAAATGATGGTATTATTTTTCATTCAAATGTTATTGGTTTTCATGTTTTTATTTCATATGTTTGGTTATAACCAGATGGGTTTTCCCCTATTTTGTATGGTCTTCTCGTGTTATTGGTTTATTATACGGAACATACAAGTTTGAATTTGAATGAGATGGGTTTTGTTTTATAATTCATAACATATTTCAGGTGTTGGTATTTTTTGTTCTTTAAGGGCAGGTTTTTTCCCATTTTCTGATCTCATCTTATTGGTTTATTACTATTTACTACTGTATATATTGGTACTGATATTCGAAATGTTGGTAAATGTTTGTTCTCACTCCGTGATCTGATATATTGATTATTTGTTGTAAGTACAGAACTTACAGGTTTGACTAAGATGTGATTTATTTTGGAAAAAAATGCTATTAAATTTAGATAAGTCATACTAGTTGTATTTTTTTTTCCAATTATTATTCAAGTTCTGAAAAAATATTATTCCCAGGTTGATATGTGATTGGATTACTCTGGTCAAAGCTTCAAACCAAAGCTCTCTGATGGAGAACAGAGGATTGTTGAACCTTAAAGGAAATATATAGGGATGTATTTTTATTTGTATTTTGCTTAATGTTGTAAATTTTCTTTTCTAGATTTTGTACTCACTTATCAATGGGAAAGTAATTTGGATGGGCAAAAAATATTTATCTTTTTTACTTTTTCTATCTACTAAATTTTTGCTTGATAATTAAGACAAAAACCAGAAAAGCACTTCACCATCATCAATAACTAAACCACATTAATGGAATAAAAATTACATATAATATCATATCCAACTAACTAACATTTATTCGATTTTTTGGTATAAAAATAATAAATCCAGAAAATGTCTAAATAGTTTCCATGACTTTATTTATGTATAGGGTAATTAAGCTTTAACCCTCAACTTATTCAACCTAATTAATAACTTTTGCTTATGGTTAAGATTTCATCGACAAAAGCGGTCCCACTACTTTCCTCCTCCTCGCACTTAGGCTCGATCGGGGAGGTACGTTGGTGCTCCGACCCTTCAGAAGGTGTTGCTAAAACGCAGTCGACGAAGTTTAGAGATTGATTTTCACCACAATTGTTGCTTAAGAGGTCATTAGAGACCACAGAGACACCAGAGAAGGTGGGATTAAGAACGTCATTATTGTTAATTGGATATGGAGGAGTTTGAAGTGCATTGGCAACGGCCAATCTTGTGTTCACTAGTTGGGCTTGTACCATATTTAGCTCAGCTTGGAGTGCAGCCACCTTGAAAAGTATGACAATTGAAAACCATCATAATAACAACACAATTATAATTATAATAATGTTGTCTCTATTATATAAACATAAGATTTTTTATGTTTTTTTTTTGGAGTTAAACCCACCAAAAAGGTCATTTTTTACATATAGACTTCACTTTGTTGTTTTCCATAATTTGTTTGTCAAATAAATAATTATCATATATACTTTCCTTTCCTTATGTTACAGATAAAAGAGAAGAAAGGAGGGAAAAAAAAGTTATAATGGAAATTCGATCAAGGAGAATTGATAAAATCAAGTGTTTAGAGAAAAACTAACACAAGAAAGAAAGATTAAAAAATATTTTTAAACAAAGTGGGTTTGTTATTAATATACAAGACTCTAGGAGGACATTGATGAGAAACACTTAACAATAATCAAATGGTTTTGTTTGTATAAGAACTTAAGAAGGTTTATGAAATATAAGTCCGTATCAATGAATTCTCCCCACCTTTTCTCCAGTGACGCTTTACATTTTTATTCTTTGAAACTGAAAATCTACCCTTCGACCTTTCCGATTTTGCAAGTTGCTCCCTCCCTAAAACTTTTGTCAATCTATTGCAATTATCTTGAAGCCTACTAAGTAAAACTTTCTTCTAACCAATTTACATTGAACGGCTCATATTAAAATTCTATCATTTGAACATAATCTTTATCTCTAGGGTTTAAGGATAATTTGGATTATGTTAGTATTTTATCATTTATCATTTACGGTTCAAGATTTATTTGGAATAAATTGGCAAAGATTTGAAGATGAGAGCAACTTGCCAAAAACAAAGCTAGGCGCAAATACTCGATTTCAAATGATAATGATGTGGAGTGTTACGACTTTAATGTCACTCTATCGAGAGAGAAAAAATATAATGTCACAGGAATGCCATTTAGTTTAGGAGTGAAACCAATTAAAAACAATTATTCGCCTTAAGGTCTTGTTTGGTTGGTCGCAATCAAAAATACAATATAATCTAATTTAACGTTACTTATAGAAACACAAT
This sequence comes from Triglochin maritima, assembly GCA_963682175.1. Lineage (NCBI taxonomy): Eukaryota > Viridiplantae > Streptophyta > Magnoliopsida > Alismatales > Juncaginaceae > Triglochin > Triglochin maritima. Next base: position 34,599,881 of record OY821786.1, read on the forward strand.
CACATTCTTTTTATCTTTACTGGTGTGCTGACTATATTAAGTTATTAACTCGCCTTAGTCCTTACCTTTGAGATATGGTATTTTTTTTTATTATGAAAGCAACTTTATCAGAAGTCATGATGAAAATAAGCATTTAATTTGGGCTAAATATATTAACAATTTAACATGGTAAAAACTAAAAGGTCCATTAAAGTTTCTATCCTATCATTACGACGCTCTTGCAAACCACCTTTCTATCCTATCACTGTGACGCTATTATCCTCATTTAAGTTCTTTGTTTGTCACTAACAAAAACTAATTTTACCTTTAACAATAAATAAATAATTAAAATCAAGTCAATCAACTTATGGTTGATATCATATCATTTTCTACGCATAGACAATATGAATTAAGTTTACCTGTTTTTGAAGGAACAACACAGTGGAAACACATCCGAGGATCGGATCAGCCATTCTAGCTTGCGCCTCATAGCATATGGTGGCAACCGCATCATGTCGTTGCACTGGGGACATGTTCATCAACATCTTTGATACATTGCTAGCACCAAAAACCTTATGCACTGTCGCGAATTTCGCAGGTCCTTGATCGGAGCTAAAATGGGCCGCGAAGATACAACTTGGGGTGCATTTGCGCCTCAAAAACTTACACGCCCCGCATGGCCCATTTGTTGTTGTCGTCGTCGTCGTTCTGGCTGCCATCAACTGAAAGTGTGAAGTTTGAGTGTGATAGTTGATGTAGGAAGGGTGTAGAAGTTGGTGTGTTTTGGGGAGAGAAAGAGGGTTCAGGGTTTGGTGGGTAGTTAGCAGAGGAAGTTAGTTGGATCCCAATGGTTGTGGGATCACACCATGAGAGTGGATATCTGATATATCTAATGCTAAGACTTGGAGTTTGGAAGAAGTTTTGGGTTTTATTGCAAATGCACCATTTACACCTGAGATGTGAGAAGAGCCAAAGAATCAGTTATATGTCTAATTTTGTTAGCAAGAAACCATTTGTTTACGTATACATAAAGGTTGGAGTTGAAATAGGTCATGTTCATGTTACATAAGGTTGAAACCAGCCATGATTGGATCAAAACAATAATATACTGTTATTAGAAGGAAAAAAACACATTCACTAGCCTAAAGAACAGCTAATCATGAAATTATAGCTGAAATTGTCATGTTACGATCAAACCAATAAATATAAACTTGTCGACATATTAATAAAGAACAGTTCATTATTCTATTATTATTCAGCAAGCTCAAAGCTTGGCAGATCAAACTACCAACATACAACAAATAGCAACAGTCAAAATTTCCACCAACCTTATGACAGTTTTGTTTATTCTCTACCTCAGATACCAAAATTATATCAGGAAATCTGAAGAACAAAACAACCACAGTTTGTCTGAAATCTGCATGTTGTTGTTATTGAGAAATCATGCATGTCTGCTCTGGAAGTCCTTCATGAAGGCCACCAACTTCTCGACTCCAGCAAGCGGCATTGCGTTGTAGATGGAAGCACGCATTCCTCCCACCGAACGGTGGCCCTTCAGCTGGACCATCCCTTCCTTACCTGCCTCCTCTATGAACTTCTTCTCGAGATCCGGCTTCTGGAGCGTGAAGGGTACATTCATCAACGAACGGACCGATTTCTCAACTGGGCAGACATAGAACCCCCCGCTTCCGTCAATGGCGTTGTATAGGATGCCAGCCTTATGCGCATTCTTTTTCTCGATTTCAACCAACCCGCCTTGCTGAAGGAGGTCCGCGAACACGAGGCCACAAATATAGATTGCGAAGCAAGGTGGGGTGTTGTAGAGGGAAGCGCTATCCGCCTGAGTTTTGTAGTCCAGCATTACTGGCGTGATGGGTTGGGCAGAGCCCATCAGATCCTTTCGAACAATAACTATCGTGACACCAGAAGGACCCACGTTCTTCTGCGCACCCGCATAAATTATTCCGAACTTCGAAACGCCAACAGGTTTGGAGCAGAAATTTGAAGACATGTCCGCCACCAAAATGGTATCTTTACTGGCTGGCGTCGGGTAATCCTTGAACTCTACTCCATGGATGGTCTCATTGGCGCAAATGTGAAGGTATTTGGCATCTGGGCTCTGTTTGACTGAATCGAAAGATGGGATCTTGGTGTACTTCTCAGACTTCCCTGACCAAACAAGGTTGGCCTTGCAGTACTTCTGAGCTTCCTTGTAAGCCTTGTCGCCCCACGAACCAGTCACAATAAAATCAGCAGAATCCTCTGGCTTGCATAGGTTCAAGGGAACAGCAGCAAACTGGGTGGTGGCACCTCCCTAGAGAAATATAACACAAAACCAAGTCAGACTAAGCTATAAAAGTTGACTGTTCTATGTAAAACTAAAAGTTCTAAAAGTGATGGTCAAAAATATAAATTAACTAATCTTTAAACTATAGCAATGTCAGAAATCCTTACAGCAAATCCTCAAGCAACATTACTAGCAAACAGAAAAAGTAGCAGTAATACAGCGAAAAATTCACCAAAGAGCTTTTTTTTCTTTCCAAAAAGCAATTTCAATTTGGGAAACAAACTAATTAGACAAATAAATACAGTCCATAAGCAAGTAGGTTTTTTTGATAAGTCAAAAACAAACCACAAAAAGTGCCTACCAATATCAATGACAAGTTGACGACACAAGATCCAAAATGTTCAAACATCTACAAAAATAACAAAAGCCCAATTTTTCGAACCTCTTCACCTAAAGCAACATGCAAACGCAAGCAGAAAAAAAAATCTAGCATACTGAAAACACAACCTGAAATTTCAAAGCTATAGTAATTTAGATCCAAATTCATGAAAAAAAATCACAAAATAAACAAAACTCAAATCATAAAATATCCTCCTTCACCAAGCTAAAACGAAAAACTGAGGTGATTTGAAGACTTTTACAGGGTTAGTAGTTAAACCATCAAGTGCGCGTCTTTTTGTACCAAAAGTACACAATAGGTTACAATTTGTAAAACAAGCTAGTACAACAAATTCCAGCCATTCAAACACTTCAACTACACCAGAAGTAAAATAGCAGCAAAATTTAAAGGCATCCCCATCAAACAGTCATCTCATATTTCAACAAAGCAAACCCCATTCACAAAAACAATCTCATTTACCAAACCTACCAACACCCATGAATGAAATAGTTTTTTTATAATTTCTGCGTAAAATCAGTCAAGATCATGAATCATCAAATCCACATTTTCTAAACAAAACAACCCAATTGCATATCGATAAACCAAACAACCCAATTCAGAAAACAACCTAATTAATAAAAATCAAACTAGACATCTCAAATATAAAGCAGGCTCAATCCATCCATGACATTCTATACTTGAAGGAACATAACAGCCTACAACGCAACATTCAAAATCCTATATTCAGAACATGAAGCCCACAATTTCCATTTAAATTCGCCGAATGACCCAACTCATCACAAGAACTCCTAAAAAATTTATAAACAAAATGAACTCAACCATAATAGCCTAAATATAAAATCTAGAACTATGAGTCCTAAATAAAGACCATAAATCTTTAAATGAAAACAGAGAACCCAACTCCGCAACTCGTAAAGAATCCCCTCTCCCCCAGAAAGGGGGAAACCGATCCAAAAACCGTCACAGATCCTAAAGAAAAATAAGGGCCTACAGCATACAGTGAAAAGGTTTAGATTCTAAACATTCGTACCACATATTTTGACAAAGATCCAATTGACAAGGCAGACACATTCACCAAACCAATCACGCAAACCCATAGAAAGAGAAGTTAAACAAAATAAATTTCAACTTTACAGCCTAAAATATAAAGTTTGAAACTTCGGATTCCAAACATCAAGCAAAAGGTATTTTTGACAAAATCCAATGCACAAGACAACCACATTCACCAACCAAATATATTTTTAATGTAAATTCATCCAAAGATAGCAGTCTAAACCCTCAATTTTTTCCCCAAAGAGCCAATTCATAGAACATTCACTAAAACGACTAATGAGATTATAAAAAATCCTTGCAAAAGAAAATAGTGTAAACAAAGTTCAAAAAATTAGATTCTAAAAATCAAAGTACAACTTTTTACACAAAAAAAATCATAAAAGAACATTAAAACAAGAAAAAATCACAAAAAAGTAATAATCTAAGATACAAAGTTCAAAACTTTAGATCCTACATTTTCCTAAACATCCACCACAAGTTCTCAGAAAAGCACGATTCGAAACATAACCACATTCACAAAAATTCACAAAAAAGGTCAAAGAGTAGCATAAACTAAAACTTGAAGACACAAGTTTCAAAATTATGGATCCTAACATCGAAGGCACAAAATTAAACCAAAAAACTTATGCATAAAACAATTCCAACAGGAATAGCACAAAAAAAACCATCCAAAAGTAAAGTGAAAACACAAAGTTCACTTTAGATCCGAAATATCAGATCCACATTCTCTCAATAAGACCCAATGCACAAAGCAATTTTTTGAAAACAAAATAAAAACCCTCCAAAAGTAACAGTCCAAAATACAAAGTTCAAAACTTCAGATCCGAAAGATCAAATTCACAACCTTTTATAAAAATATTCAATTCATAAAACAACATCTACCCTGCATAATGTGTGGGGTACGGTTTGCGTACATCTGCCTAATGTGGGAGCATTTTTGAGATAATGTTGATGAATAAAACATCTACCAATAAGAACTAAAATAATCCAAAATTTCAAAACTTTAGATCCCTAACACTAAACCCACATCTTTTTAACAAAGACCGAATCCAAAAATCAACATTCACCAAAAAGAGATCAAAAAATTAATACAAAACGTAAAGTTCAAAACTTCAGATTTCAAATACCAAAACCCCCTACAACCCAATCTTTACCAATCCAAACCTCTCTACCGTACCCACTAAAAATAATTAAACAACAGTATACAAATGAAGCTCAAAACTTGAAATCCCGAAGATCAAACTCGCAACCTACAAACAAAGACCGAATTCCTAAAACAAAAAATAGCCAAAAAAAGGTTTAAAAGGATTCAACACTCAAAGTTCAAAACTTTTAGATCCCAAACACCATATCCACAACTTTTTAACAAAGACCCAACTCATAAAACAACATTCAGCATAGAAGGTAAAACTAACACAAAGTTCAAAACTTAAAATCCCAAACATCAAACCCACAACTTCTTAACAAACACCCAATACAAAAAAAAATCACCAAAAAAACTATAAAAAAAAACACAAACCCCAATACTTCAAATCCCAAACATCAAACCCACAACTTTCTAACACCACCATTCACCAAGAAAAGTTCAAAACTAACACAAAGTTCAAAACTTAATATCCGAAACACCAAACCCGCAACCTTTTAACAATGACCCAATTCATAAAATAACAACACCAACCAAAAAATGTAAGTAAAAAAATTAAATCCAAAACATAAATTTCAAAATTTCAGATCCCAAAACTAGGCCAGTCCTTTACCTGAAGGAACATAACGGCATAATCGTCCCCAATCCCGAGCAGATCCCTGAGATCCCTTTCCGCCCTCTTAACCACCCCATCGAACTCCTTCCCCCGATGACTCATCTCCATGATGCTCATCCCCGATCCCTTGTAGTCGAACAGGTCGGCCTGCGCCTCGAGGATGACGCTCTCTGGGAGCGTCGCCGGGCCGGCGGCGAAGTTGAAGACGCGGGTCTGGGGCGGTGAGGAGGCGGAGATGGCGGCGCGAGGGGAAAAGGAGAGGGTGCGGGGTTTGGGGGAGACGGATGTGGGTTTGGAGGTGAGGGTGGAGGGGCGGCGGAGGAGGATCGATTGGGCGGCGGCGGTGGAGGCCATTGTGGTGGTGGGTTTGGAGGAGAGAGAGAGGTGTTTGCGTAATTGTGTGTGTGAGGTGGTGGACGGGTGTGTTTATAAACGGTGGGTAGAGGAGAGGGAGGAGGTGGTGAAGGGTATTTATAGTTTTCCGGTTTTAATTATGTTCGAGTGATTCTTTAAATCTTAAAACCTTATACTCGCACTTTTTATCATTTGACATTTCTCCATCGTTAAATTGTATTTTTTTAACGTATTCATATTTTTTTCTAAATTCTTTGTGTTGTTTGTAAGTATGTTCCGCGAACCACACGAATTTTTTTTTGAAAGAAAAGATAGATATAGTGAAACTTAACAATTTTATGAAGACGATGGTTATAAGATCATCACTAACCATGACCTGGACGACCCGGTCATCAGTCCTCTCTCTTCAAAATCAGCTTTCTCTCTCTTCCACATCAACTTTCTCTTTCCTCAACCCACTTTCTTCTCTTTCCTATACTATTCACATCTTAACCACAACCCAACATAACCCACAACAACCTATCTCTTGGTAAAAATTATTTCAGTTGGTATCTCCACATCATTTCGGGGTCCATCTTGGTAAAAATTTAAAAAAAATTAAAAAAATTTCTAAAAAATCAAAACAATTATAAAACGAATTTTTTTAAAAAAATTTATAAAAAACTCAAACAAAAAAATTAAAAAAATCAAAACAAAAATCAAAACAAAAAAAAATCAAAAAATAATAAAATAATGGATGACCGGGTCGTCGACCCGGTCATTCACGACCGAACATTTTCACTGTTAAGAGATGAGGTCATTTATGTCATGACCGAAGTTTTTTCCCTGTTAAGGGATGCTCTAAGTGTTATATAATTCGAAAATTAAGATGTAGTGTTCTAAAGTTCGTGGGGGTCAAAGTTACGCAAGTATAATTGTGATGCCAAACAGTAATGGGATTTTTGTTTGGGTGCACTTCCAAATTGACATTATTAGATATTTACGCATATATAATTTTTTTATTGTCCTAGTACACTTGCAAAGTGTATAAATTGATTTGGTGTACTTCTCATTCACCGTCGTCAACGATAAAGACACATGCTATGTTTGACGAATTTATGTTAATTTGTAGTTAAACACTCGTACTTTGGATGATTGAATGAGGTTTGGTCGACCATTCTGGGTAGAGTTGTTAATTCGGGTCATGACACAAAATTCGAACCCGAACTCGACACTAATTTTTCGTGTTCAGGTTGATCCATTTTGGTTTCGTGTCATATTCGGGTTGATGCAAACGACATGAATTGGAATTCAGGTCGAGTTCGGGTTAATGTATTTCGTGTAATTCGGGTCAATACAATAACCCGAAATAAAAATCAACTGAAATAAACCTAAACCTAAAACCCATTTCGGGTTCGGGTAAGCTCGTGTTAATCATGTGTGTTTGAATTAGTCGAGTTAATTTGTATTAATCAGGTTACTTCGAGTTATTCTGGTTAATTCATGTTTGTGTTAACACAAACAAAAAAATGAAAATCGTGTCAACGTGGGTCGTGCTTGGGGTATGTAATTTATGTTTGAGTTTAAGTATAGATTTTCATGTTCGTGTTGACTTTTTCATTTTACTTTGTGTTTGGGTTCGGGTTGAGGGGGGATTTTTTTTTGTCAATTCATGTTCATGTCAAACATGACACGAAACACGAATTTAAGAGCCCTAGTTCTGGGAGTCTAGTAACTCTAAGAAACTACGTTGATTGGGTATCAGTGGACCGAATGAGTTCAGTCGACCATTCTGGGAGTCCAGCAACCCGCCCCGCATAACCCTATAACTCATACCCATATTTGTCTTTTATCGTTGTATTTAGCTTTGATGTTTTTGTATCTATCTTTTAAAAATACATCAATTGAAGAAAAAAAATTGGTTTTTGTATGTAGTTTTGATCAAAATGAAAAATGTTTACGAAAATAGATTAATTTTTTGTATTTAACTTTGATCAAAGAATAACCCACCAAACATGTATCATCCCAACTGGTTCACCATTAGGCGGGGCAGGTAGTGGTTTTTTTAAAGCCCAACCTTGTTTACCCGTTTAACTTAAATAAGACGGATAACGGTGGAACAAAACCCCATCCCGCCCCCACTTAGACCCCAAATGGTTGCTTAAAATTCAACATCAATTAAAGAGTTATCGAAGCTCAAAATCTTATCTCTCATCTGACGGTGAGTATGTCGGTTGTCCACGTTGTGATCGGGAAGGTGCTTTTGGTCTGACGTACGACATCTACACCTAATAGTCTTTGGTTTTTTGTCTTGTGATTTTTGTTGTTGTTGGAAGATATATAATACGATTTTGCCTCTTCCAGTGAGTTTGTCTTAAGGATCCTCCCTATACGCCAATAAGATCAAAGCAACCATTTATCACATATTCAAAGGAATGGGTATTATTTGTTCCGCATCAAGAAAGAGATGCTCGATCAATTCATGATCAGAACTATTGTCACTCTTCACTTGTTAAGTATAGTTTTTGTTAGAATTTTTCCTTCGTGTGTAAGAGATTTTTGATTCATTAAAGAATATATTGCTCCCCCATCGTAAAGAAGTTTACAGAGGCTTTTTTTTGAGAATTTTACATTTTTGTTGAGTGCCCAAGATCTCCTATCGTTGTGTGTCAGAAGGTGGTTCTTTTTTTTATTAGTAGTCCTAATTTTTAGATTAACAAACTAATATAATTTATATTTCAAATTACACATTACATAATTACGTAGTCAAATTGCACATATTGTATATCTTAATCTTGTGCAAGTGATCAAGAATTGAAGACTTGTGACTCCAAAGAATTTAAGACTACAAGATTTGTAATAAAACAAAGAACGAAGACTTGTGATTTTCAATTTTTTTTTAGTCTGATCAAATGTACACTTAGTGGAAAATGAAAAATCATAAAAAAACAGTCAACCCATGAACCATATATTTTTGGGAAATTTTCACTTTGCACCCCTCAAATGTACTCGAGTATCACTTTGCACCTCCCTCACTTATTGATGTCATCAATTTGCCTCTTCAAATCTTTTAGTTCATCTAAGACCCCCCCCCCCCCCCCCCCCCCCCCCCCCCCCGCGCGTTACTCTGCTGTTAATTTTCATCAATTTGTCTGAAAAAAGACGTAATTTCCCATCATCTTTCCGGGGGAGGGTTGGGATTGGCTCATACTCCATATGCCCACTTCAACAGGTCGGGGGTCTCGCTCTCCGATGAGCGAGTGACGTTCCACCCCGCTGGTGAGGTATCAGGGGTTGCAAGGGGGCAGAGTCCCCTGGAAGCCAAGCACAATGTTTTTTTGAGGTTGGGGACCAAACTAGTTTCCGACGAAGCTTGATGGGCTCGACAGATGCTCGATGGACACACTTTGGACACTCATTCCAACAAAGCTCGATGGGCTCGATTTGAGTTTGATATGAACGCATTTTTTGTGCTCAATGGGCTCAATAAATGCTCGATGGGCACACTTTGGACAGTCATTCTGGACACTTATTTCAACGAAGCTCGATGGCTAGATTTGAGTTCGATAGGAACGCGATTGTTGTACTCGATGAGCTCGATTACTTTTGTGCGTGAGCTCGACAAGATTAGACTGAGTGTTTTATGGAGTAGATTGAATTGATGGGAGTCAAACCGATCTTCTGTATTTCCAACGAAGTTTGATGGGCTCGATAGTAACGCAATTGTGTGCTCGATAAGCTTGATTCAGAAACAACCCGCCAACATCAAACCGTGCTGCTCATACCAACACCCTCATAGCTTTCAACACCATTAACTAAAATTCAAAAGTAAAATTCAGGATTAGATTTCTGAACTTGATGTGTAGAACTAAAATCAGTAACAAACACTAATTCAGAAGTAAAATTCAAAAGTAAAATTCAGGATTAGAATTTCGAACTTGACGTGTAGAACTAAAATAATTAACAAACATTAATTCAGACCTCAAAAAACACCATTAGTTTATTACATAAGGTATTTAACTACTCAAAAATCAACATAACGACAATCTGTGATACAAAGTTAATTATCCACTGTAGAACCTGTAGGGTCTAATTTGCCTTAATATTAGTCTAAAGAGAGGTGAATAGACTAATTAAGTATTTTAAACAACTATGCCAAATTTAAAACTAAAGCAATTAATGTGAAGACCAGAAAAGAAAACCACAACACCGGATGTATAGAGGTTTGGATCCAACCACCGGATCCTAGTCCTCTCTTACGAATTGCTCTTCCTCGAGCAACTTTGCGTCTCCGTTGCAAGCCGAGATCACACTTTTATACCACCAGGTTTGCAAACACCCTCGTCTAGCTTGGACCACCTTTTCACAATCCGAGAAGAGTTTCACTCTGGAAGCTAGTACAACTCTTGAAGAATTTAATTCAACAAACTAATCTTGGGCACTTAAAATGTATGAGGGAATCAAAGATAGTGATTTCAAATGGAAAGATGTGAGCATAATGAAGTTTAGAGAAAAATGTGAGTAGTAAGAATATGTGAGTTTGGAGAAAGATTGGTAACCTTAGAAGTGTGTTCTCAGCTCTATTTATAAGCTCTAAACTTAATCTAGCCATTGGGATTAAATTGGTATTGAGTTGTGTAAGAATACACAAGACAAGACACAAATCTGGACACCAACGGTCAACCAGATTAGGTCAATCGGTCGACCAATTAGAGAAAAGTAAGAGTTTGTTCGAACAAAGGTGCAAACGGTCGAACCAACTAGGCTAGAACTTAAGTGAACGGTCAAACACTTGGTAAGGTTTGGTCGACCGTTGGGGAGTTTTGGTCAAGATGAAATTTTGCCTATGAGATAACGGTCGAACAAAATAGGGGTGTCGTCCGACCGAAAATATTAGTAGGTGCTGGATCTAGAGTGTTTCATGAACCGGTCGACAGGAAGACCAAATCTAAAAGAGGGTTAGGTGGAGTATTCGTATACGACCGTTGTTAATTACGACAAGTATAACGGTCATATTGAAGACAACATCGGAAGTGAAAACGGTCGAACAAAACATAGGTTTCAGTCTACCGGTGTCCACTCTAACCAGGACACGTGTCGACAAAAGATGCGTTAGTGAAATATGTATCGGTCGAATTGGGTCCTATTGGTTGACAAAAAGGAACGGTCGAACGGTTAAAGGCTTTCGGTCGACCGATTTAGAATGGGAAAATATTAGAATAAGTCGAACTAAAAGAGGATCTGGTCGACCGTTGGGTAATGGAACACTGTCTGTTGAATCCGATTGAACCAGATAGCCTACAGGTCGACCAATTTCACTCAGAACACTTGTTTTAAGGGGATTTCTATATTTCGTCGATTTCCTATTGAAGTGAAATTGATTAAGGACTTAATTGTAAGACTTATATAGGTTCTCTATGGGTCATGCAATGCAATTTATCAAAGAATTGTAAACCTATGTACTCTTCATTCTTCATTTCTTGTCTTGATCCATACTTGATTCTTGAAATGTTAGAAATACAATATATGCATGCGATGATGTTAATAGATTACATGTTTATTTATATGTTAGTTAATCATCAAAACTGATTAGCGATTATTTAGCCAAAAAGGCAACAGAACCCACTCGCACTTCGAAGACGACGACGACGGCAACAGGAGACGATGGTGATGGGAGGGTGGCCAAGCGAAGTCAGTTCGGTCGAGAAGGAATCTGATTTGGGAAAACGTTGGAGATGGCATATGGGGTTGGATTTGGGGATTTTGGAGGAGATGGTTGATATGAAGGAGTTTTTGGGGGAGATGGTTGAATGAAAGTTTTTTGTTTATTTAAGGATTACTTTGGTTAAAGGAGTGATTTGGTTTTTGTGGAAAGATGATGGACAATTACGTTTTTTTATCAGACAAACGGGGTTCTTTGATGAACTAAAAGATTTGAGGGGGCAAATTGATAACATCAAGAAGGGGGGGGGGGTGCAAAGTGAAATTTCCCCTGTATTTTATGGTAAATGAGAACAATATCTTACCAAAATTAACATGAGATATTGAGATGTGAAACAGGAGCGGAAGGAGATATTGAGGTTCAGACCCTTTCTAATCTAATCATCTTATTGCCATTTGTAGTCGTAGGATTGGAATTACTATCATTAAATTATATTTCGTGGTTAGGTGTCGTACAAACTCATACTTCAATTTTTTTTATAAAAATACCTCCCGATGACTCAACTTACGTTAAGAGAAAACACATGTGTAGCAACGAAGAAAGACAAATCTCACGTCAAATATCTTTTCTATATATATATATATATATATATATATATATATATGAATTCTCTAGTGAGTTCAGGGTTTAATTTTTCTAAATTAAGTCCCCACAATATTCACCACTTATTTCAAATTGTAACGTAGATAAAGAAAAACACGGTTATGTTAATGAATGGTGAGATTAACTGTAAATAAGATCCAATGATGAGATTGTAGGGAGCTTAACTAAATTTGATGAGCTCTGGGCTCACTAGAGCTTGACCATATATATATATATATATATATATATATATATATATACAGAAATATTACAATGAGACCAGGTCTCATTCTAAAAAATTGAGACCCTATATTTTCCTCCCTTAGATCTAGATCCAACGGTTGGTTTATCCAACATACAATTTATACAATCAAAGGATAATATGGTAATCTCCATCTCAAGATGCCAACACATCTCGTCTCCTCACCTCTGATCCATTCCTACTCCCTCCACCAACACATCTCCTCATTCTCAACCTTCCTCCTCCTTATCCTCCGCTGATCCTATCACGCCTCCGCAGCAGCCCAAGAGCTGCTCCACCTGCCGGAAGAAGGTGGAGCTCGTCAGCTTCCGTTTCCGAAAGACCTTCTGCGGAACCCACTACTACCCCAACCACCACCGCTGCGGCTTCGACTTCAAGATGGAGGGGAAGGAGTCCAACAAACTTGATAAGCTCTGATCAGAATATGGGAATGGGATTGCTGCTGCTGGTATGAATGGAAATGGATTGTGATGTTTGGTATGGGAATGGGATTGCTGCTGCTGGTATAAATGGGAATGGATTGTGAAGTGGGTGATGGTTAACATGCAGAGAGAGGGTGGCAGGGAGAGGGGATATGCATGCAACGCGGGGAGGTTGGAGAGTGGCATGATGAAGATTCGAAGCCAGCCATGGTTCCTCGAATTGCCGGAGAGGGTGAAGGTGATGTGCTTGGTGGCCCTCATCATGTGTCTTTGCAACGCTGACCGGGTGGTCATGTTCGTTGCCATTGTGCCCCTGTCCGTCAAGTATGGGTGGTCCAGCTCCTTCCTCGGAATTATCCAGGTACTGTCAACAAAAACAAAACTTAGACAGAAGATAGGAATTGCAAGATCATTAGTTTTGCCAAAACAATGTGCTGAAAGGTTTTTCTTTTTTAACTTGTCAATCTGAATGTAGACTTTTCAAATGGACAGCTGAATGTGTTTATGTAACAAATTGTAATAATCAAAATTAACCCTACGAATTATCAAAAGTAAAGACTATCATAAAAAACAAAGTTGATGAATGACTGGTGGAGTAAACACCAACAGACTATTGGTCTTGCAATTTTTCTCACTATTTTGAAATTAGTGGAATATGTACCCTGCAATTCTCTTTGAAAAACTACGTCTCCTTTGTAGTCATCACTAATCCCGAGAAATTGTAGTGCAATGTGTCTGATAGTGCCATCAAAAGCTAAAGCTGAAAGCCAGAGACGATGACCATATATGCCATTCTCAATAATGCAGGTGAAAGATACTTTAATACTGGATAATTAACGACAAGGACGTATACTGTTTGCCAGTGAGTCTTTCAGGGGATGGTTGTTTTCTGTATTAATTATTTAAAAAAAATTGTTGCTATTTTAATATTTGTGTCTTCCGTCTGGTGTTTGTATAACTCAATCCACTTGACCCATTTCCTTCGTCAAAGAGGGAGAAGATTTGGGATCCATTTCTTTCTTTCTAATATTGCTTGCATTTCTTCTTCATCATTTATTTTCTTAGAGATGTAATATTTGGAAAATTATTTTGATGATTTGGTTTTATTTTGTTTGGAATATATTAATCTAGTGATGGTTCATAACATTCAAGGTACTGAGATATGGTTTTTGCTTCGAGTCCTGTTATGCAGGATGAACCTACTTGAAGTGACCATTTTCCATGAAACCACAACTATTATCCAAGGATTATTACATCTCACACTTATTTCATTTCAATATCTATTCATCCTAATCGGGGTTTTTAAATGATAAGGTTACCTTGTCCTCTTTGTAATGCAAATCGATCCAATTGAATTTTTGAAGATTTCTGAAGAGATTAAAGAAATTAGTAAGGGATTAAAGAACAAGGTCTGGATGCACTGTTTGCTTAATAGTTAGTATTGAACTCTTGTAGTTTTGTATTGTAGTAATGTAGTTGTGTATTGTTATGTCATTGTTGTGTATGGAACTTGTGTAGTTATGTATTTCACCGAACATGAAGTGAAAATCCCAAAGATTTCTACATTTGCATTAAATATTTTGTATTTCTGCTTTCTGGGCTTTTGAATGCTGCATCTCAACTTATTAAGTATGCACATCTGCATCCCAGTTTCTGAACTTCTATATGATATTAGATTACATGTCTAGATCCTTAGTAGTTGTTATTTAATGTTGTCTTATTATAAAGTAATACTCAGTAGGTCTTCACTTCCAAAATTAAATTATTAAACTTCCAAGAATAAACTAATATTGTTTGGTGCCTAATTTAGAATGATATTTTTTCAGATCATCAACAAGGGCATCCATGAGTCCCAAGAGTTTGAACTGAGACTCATATTACAGGTTGATTATTCTTGACATTGTTCTGGAGTTTCTGCTTTGTTTGGATTGATGGAGTTTCTCTTTGTTTGGACTGCTGGAGTTTCTGCCATATTTGGACATCTGGAGTTTTTGTCTTTGTTGTAAGGAGTTTTGCCTTTTGTGAAAGTAGTAATGGTGTCTACTAAAGTTCCTTGTTAGGACTGCCATGGTGGTTGCGGAAGTATTGATGATATATACTGACTTAATTTATGGAAGTTGTGGAAGTAGTGACCAAAAAGTAGTGATGCTATCTGAGTTAAGTAGGATTGTAGTAGATATCATCTTTTTTGTTGTTGTTATATACTTGCAACCAATATTGCTACATTTTGTATATAGTAGAAGTCACAACTATGTACTCACTTAACACATTTGATACGCCAATCCAACAGGTTACGATACATATTTTTGGTAGTTTTGATGTGGAGTGTCGATAATATTTGTGTTAGTAACTTTTTTTACAGGAAATGAGACCAAATATTTGGTTTATTTCGTAGTTCCTCTGGTATATTATATGCTTCCAATAAAGTATAATATATATACATGCGTTCAATACACAATATTATAAGTTTAATAAATAACTACATCATTTCAATACACAACAGTATCATTTTATTACACCAGTTCAAGAACTCTTTAATTCATAAAAATCATTATTAAAACACGCAATTGCATTATAAGTCGGATATAATGTTGTTTAGTATGATTTAACTTATCTACTAGATATTTTGGTTAGAGAAATTTTGGAAAAATCATTATTAAAATAAACAACTGCATTATAAGTTTAATATAGATAACTATAAAAGTTATATACAATTACTTCGTTAAAATACACAACCACATCACTTTCATAAATAAAGCTTCCAGTGAATACACATCTTTATGAGTTCAATACACAACAGAATACGTTTAATACACAAATACAGTTGGTTGTCACCGGAGAGGAAGAAGTGAGCAACATATGATTTTAAAAGAGATACGTACATAAATATGAATTGTTGATCCTTGTGGAGGAAAGGAAGTAGATGGAGAGTTCATGATGTTGTACATGGTATGGGAGTTAAGATACACAATATTATAAGTTTAATACATAACTTATCATTTCAATACACAACCGTATCATTTTATTACACAAGTTCAAGAACTCTTTAACTCATAAAAATCATTATTAAAATACACAATTACATTATAAGTTGAATATAATGTTATTTAATATAGTTTAACTTGTCTATTAGATATTTTAGTTAGAGAACATTTTAGAAAAATCATTATTAAATACACAATTGCATTATAAGTTTAATATACACAACTATAAAAGTTTAATATACAATCAAATCATTAAACTACACAATTGCATCACTTTCGTAAATAAAACGTCCAGTGAATAGACATCTGTATGCGTTCAATACACAACAAAACACGTTTAATACACAAATACATTTAGTTGTCGTTGGAGAGGAAGAAGTGAGAAACATATGATTCTAAAAGAGATACGTACATAAAACAAATTGTTGATCCTTATGGAGGAAAGGAAGTAGATGAATGGTTCATGTTGTTGTTCATGGTATGAGAGTTAATGCATTAATTGGTATTGGGGTCCGGGGAGAGAGGAAACGTTTGATCTTGTATATTTTTGTGATCAGATATATAAACCATTAATTGAAATCAACTTAGAGAACTTGTGGACATCCCCACTTAAGCCTACCATTAGGGCTATAAATGGGTAGGATTTTACCCGCCCCGCCTAACGCGGGTTGCAGACAAAAAATTGTTACCCGTCAACCCGCCACCCACACAACCTGCATAATAAGCGGGGTGAATCCCGCAACCCGCATAAGCGTTAGGGGGTGAATCCCCTAACGCGGGTTGCAGACAAAAAATTGTTACCCGTCCTGCCCCGTTTACAGTCCTACCTAGCATAGATACTAACGGGCTCACATAAGACTAAATCACGATAGTATGACATATTTTTCTATAGGAAGGAGAGAGAGAGAGGAAAGAGAGATGTTGGAGATAGAAATAAAACTTCCAAATAAAACTTCTAGTGGAAATACACAACAATAAATGTTTAATACACAAATATATCTTTTCAATACACAATGATATCATTTTATTACACAAGTTGAACAACTCATTCATAAAACTCATTCACAAAATCTGTCAAGCAACAAAAATATTTCTAAAAATCTGTCAAGCAATTTGTCACTATCAAACCATACAAGTCTTGTAGTTCCCGCCTTTGGTCTTTCACTTTGTCCACTTCCTTTTTGTCTTAGAATTTCCGAGTTAGAGGATTTGAACTTCTGTTTCATCCTTTTGTCCTACACCAATATATCATTTTATTACACGAGTTCTTCAGAACGTATAACCAGATCTGAACACTACACCTAACAGTGACTAAATTACTATAGCAAAGCATATTTTTTATATAAGAAAGAGAGAAAGAGGAAAGAGAGATGTTGGAGATAAAAATGACATGGATCACTCTACAAAACTGCATCCCTTTTTTAAATAAAACTTCTAGTGAATATACATCTATAAGCGTTCAATACACAACTGTATATGTTTAATACACTAATATATCATTTCAATGCACAACGATATCATTTTATTACACAAGTTCTCCAGAACGTATAACCATATATGGACACTACACCTAACAGTGACTAAATTACTATAGTAGGACATATTTTTATATAAGAAAGAGAAAGAGGAAAGAGAGATGTTGGAGATAAAAATGACATAGAGCACTCTACAAAACTGCATTACTTTCTTAAATAAAACTTCCAGTGAATACACATCTATATGCCTTAAATAAACAACAGTATATGTTTAATACACCAATATTTCATTTTAATACACAACGATATCATTTTATTACACAAGTTCTCCGGAACGTATAACTGCCATGGTGGTTGTGGAAGTATTAATGAAATTTGACTCGATGTGTGGAAGTTGTGGAAGTAGTGACCACAAATTAGTGATGATATCTGAGTTAAGTAGGATTATAGTAGATATTATCTTTTTTGTTGTTATAAACTTGTAAACAATGGGACTACATTTTGTATATAGTAAGAGTCACAAACTTAATACATTTGCTATGATAATCCAACAAGTTACGACACCTATTTTCTAAAGTTTTGATGGGGCGTGTCGACGAAGTTTGTGTTAGTAACTTTTATTTTCAGGAAATGTGACCAAATATTTGGTTTGTTCATAGTTCTTTTAGTATATCATATGCTTTCAGTGAAGCATATAATATATATATGCATTCAATACACAACATTATAAGTTTAATACATAACTTATCATTTCAATAGACAACTGTATCCTTTTATTACACAAGTTCAATAGCTCTTTAATTTATAAAATCATTATTAAAATATATAATTGCATTGTAAGTTGAATATAATGTTGTTTAGTATGATTTAACTTCTCTATTGGATATTTTGGTTAAAGAATATTTTGGAAAAAATCATTATTAAAATACACAACTACATTATAAGTTTAATATAGATAATTATAAAAGTTTAATATACAATAACATCATTAAAATACACAACTACATCACTTTCGTAAATAAAGCTTTCAGTGAACTATTGGGCACTCGTGGACTTCATAAGGTGTAAATCAGATTCTTTGATCCTACTGAAACTTGTGCATTCCGTATAACATATTGTTCCTACTCTAAATTTGAAATGTTATTCTATTATCCTTGTTTTATTAACATGTTCTACACCTACAGTTATTCTGTCGGATCGGTTAGATACAATTGTTTAGATTTATGTGGACCTGCCAAATGCATTTTAGTTTCTCTTAAATGGAGAAGTCGTTTGATTTTGATGTTTGCGTTGGGTGTCATTCCCTATAGGAAAGAGAGAAAGGAAAAAGAGAAGTTGGAGATAGAAATGACATGGAACACTCTACAAAACTACATCACTTTCTTAAATAAAACTTTCATTGAATATACATCTATATGCGTTCATTACATAATAGTATATGTTTAATACACAAATATATCATTTCAATATACAACAATATCATTTTATTACACAAGTTTAGACCTTAGTGTGTATTTGTGACACATTTCTATATTTAGACACTAGAGTATGACAATAACTTTCAATGCAATGACTTCCATAAATCATCATCCATCAAATCAGATTCATATAAGAATCTAAAATACATAGGATTGTCGATCCTCCAAAACTCAACTTTCAAACACAACCACACACAAAATACCCATTGCTAGTCAATTCCCTAAGCCTTACAATGCATCTCATATCAAAATTTGTAATTTTATTATCCTACATGTTACCAACTCAATGATCACATCACAATTTTGGTTATTGAGTCAATATTTAAAAAACAAGACTTTGAGCACTACAATCTCCTCCCAACTAAAACTAAAAATACATCTAACCAAAAGTATCCAACATGCTCATTTCTTCAACTAAAACTAAAAATTGTACATTTAAACTAAAACTCACACCTCAAGTCCTTTCCCATCAGCACCATATCATGTTGTTGTATATGGTATGAGAGTTAAGGCATTGATTTGTGTTGGGGAGAGGGAAAATATTTGATTTTGTATTTTTTTGTGATCAGCCATATAAATGATTATTGAAGTCAACTTAGGAAACTTGTGGACATTCTCACTTAAGTCTACTATAGATGCTAACAGGCTCAAATAAGACTAAATTATTATAATATGACATATTTTTCTATAGGAAAGAGAGAAAATGAAAGAGAGATGTTCGAAATAGAAATAACACGTAGCGCTCTACAAAAGTGCATCACTCTCTTAAATAAAACTTCTAGTGAATAAACATTTATATGTGTTCAATACACAACAGTATATGTTTAATACACCAATATTTCATTTCAATACACAACGGCATCATTTTATTACACAAGTTCTCCGGAACATATAACTGGATCTGAACATTACACGTAACAGAAATGAGTAGTAGAAAAAAAAAATTTGCAGAATCAAGCAAGTTCAATCCAATCCCATTTTGAGCAGACAAGAGAGAAAATAAACAGAAACTTAATCAAATCCTTCAAATGCAACCAAAACCGTGAGAAATCTCGCAAAACTTACAACGAATACATGACTCGAAAAAACATTATTTTGAAACACTAAACCGAAATTCCAGCAAATTTTTCCAATTTAACCTCATTTCCAGCAGACACAAGATCTAAGCACCCTCAACATCTCGTACGAATCTCCAAATCCAAACTCGATTAACTCCCTCTTGGTTGTCGATGGTTTGGTGAGATGGGGAAGGAGGGGAGGAGAGTGGAGGTCGATCTTCCATCGTCTTTTGGAAGGTTGCTGGAGGGGAGAAAGGAGGATGGGATGGGTGTGATTGGGAAGGAAAGAAAGAGGGAGGAAGAAAGAAGACGTGATGGGTGCGTATGGGAAAGATGGGAGGTAGAAGAAAGATGTGGTGATTACAAAACTACCCTTTTTCATTTTCACCGTTAGATTAGATCTTGATGGTGTATGTTTGGGGTCTCATTATATTAAATTGAGACCTGGTCTCATTCTAATATCGCCCTATATATATATATATATATATATATATATATATATAAATTATCTAGTGAGCATATGACTTAATTTTTCTAAATTAAGTTTTCACAATATCCATCACTCATTTCAAATTGTAAGGTAGATTAAAAGAAAAACGGTTATACTAATGAAATGTAAGATTAATCGTAAATAAGATCCAATGGTGAGATTGTAGAGGATTTAAACTAAATCAAATGAGCTCTAAACTCACTAGAACTTGGTCATATATATATATATATAGATGAAAGACCCAAACCATATATACGGAAAAATTCTACATTCTTATCTAGAAATTCGTTGCAATTACAACATATTTCAACGGCGATCTCGGAGGACTACTGGTCTTAATTGGTTACCAAATGCAATTCAAATTACCAAAATTTTAATCCAACAACGTTCTCACAAGACAAGTATTGTGGTAGAATATTCCACGAAGACCTTTACTCTTCCTCCCCAAATTCAAATAAAAATAATTATATCATAGAACCCAATTGTTGTATCTAAGTGGGCCACATGTTCTTCCATTTTTCTAAGATTTTGTGTGACCAAAATCTGAAAAGGACATGAAGTTGGTTGGAAAGAAAAATATGTCATTATACTTCACTAACTTCACAGATCTCACGTGGGGATTGGTTTATTAAAATGACTAATCAACTTAGCCCCTCATAATTCCAGTTAGGGGAGAGCAAAACCCGGTCCGGTCCGAGTTCGGTCCGGAAAATGTTGGTTCGATCCGGTCCGGTCCGGGTTTCGGTCCGAGAAGTTTGGGTTCGGTCCGGTCCGGTCCGGTCCGGACCGGTCTTTTTTTTGTTTTTTTCTTTATAAAAATCCGGTTTTTGACCGGACCGGACCGATTCGGTCCGGTCCTGTCTTCGGTCCAAGAGCATCCGGTCCGGTCCGGTCTTCGGTCCGGACCCCGGATAAAAATCCGGTCCGGTCCGGACCGGATGCTCACCCCTAATTCCAGTTGTACAGATTTATTCTTACATTTGATCAGTGCCATGGTTTGAACTTGCTTATATGGATAATACGTATGTTTTCAAAGATATATGCTCGAAAATTAACATGATTGCATATTATAGTATCATACACATGCATATCTTTATCATCAACACATTAGTTCCACTTACAATTTTAAGATGTTAGGCATAATCTTGAGGTATGTTGAAAAAAAAGGGTTTTAAATCAAGCACAGCAAAATCAAATTTAGCCTAAACTAATTTCATATCCATTAGTTGTAGATACAGATGAAAGCATGAACAAATTTACCACTATACGAGCATGGTTGCAAATTTAGTGGTTTTAGTTACATCATTCACCTAGCCTAATCACCTCTTAGTGGATTCTTTTAATTTTCTTTTCATATTTCAGGCCACATTGTTAATAATGGGCTTAAGCCCACTAATTATATACATGAGATGGGGTTTAATGGTCAGCCCATAAGAGAAAGCCCTGAAAGGTTTTTATAAGTTGTTTTTTAGAAGAAAACACACACACAAGTATGCTTATATAATTTCCTAATATAATAGCTCAACATGAACGGGTCCTGAAATTTTAAGATCGGCGAGTCGACATGTTCTTTACGTGTGAAATAAAAGAAGAAGTCAATTTTGACCCGTAAAACATTTCTCAATGTGATCAAATGATTCAATGTGTTTATAAAATAGAGCAAATTAAGACTTAAGAGTGTAAAACAAACATACCTGAGATTGTAAACGGGTGGTTCATAAATAGTTATAAGACTTACTCATGACTCTACTACTAGTTAACCGATTCACCGTTTGGTTAGGAATCTGTTTATTTTTACCTCTACTCATGACCCTACTACTAGTTGAACGATTCGTCGTTTAGTTAGAAATCTGTTTATTTTTATCTCAACACGTGACCCTACCCATAACATTTAAGTAAATAATTTCGGGCGGATAAATAGTTATATGTGTAAATCTTAGTGGATACTAAAAAATATAGATGAAATTGTTAAATGGTTAAATAAGTAAAAATCTATCAAACGAATAAACGGATAATTAGTTAAAACATATACCTACAATATTAACATTAATCATCCACATATTATAAATCGAAACATCCACAAATCCATAATCAAAACATATACGAATTCATAATCAAACATTCACAAAATGTTCACAAACATATATAGAAACATCATAAGCAGACATAGTATAAAATTTGGGTATCTTAGGAAATTAGGATACAAATAAATTATATGTATATTATATATAATAATATATTTATATATATCAATTATATTTCACAGTTAAATCGGAAGATGTGCTCTCGTACTCTTATCCGTCTCGTTATCATTATCATTATCCGTTCTGTTTATTAGAATGGTTAAACAGTTTTAACATACCAATTTATAACCTTAAGCATACCGCCTTCGCCAGCTTGTCGAGATTTTAAGTTAAATGATGCCATCCCCACTGGACTCGAATCAAACTCAGAAGCGATAGGTTAAAATTAGTGGGTGTCGAATGAAGTTATGACAACGAAAATGACTATTTAGGATTATAATAAAATGGCTTTTGCAATTGAGGAGGAGAAAATGGAGACAAATATCAATGAAAGCTTTGGATTGGATGGCATCCACTAAAGGAATAATAAATGAAGACATTTAAGGGACCACCACTTCAAGATGCATAGTCACCTCCTCAACTATCATTATTGAAAGGTGGAATCCATAAAGTTTTGTGGCCCAATAATATTTAATTTTCTGCAGTAAATAAAAAGGGCATTTAAAGATGTACTCTATTGTTCTTATCAAAAAATATGACCTGTATTTTTGGTAATTAATGCTAAGATAAAATCATTTTTGTGTACTATTTTGTAATTTTTTTTGATTATTATATCATCTTAATGTTTTTTATTTTTTTTACTTTTGGATTTTTTTATAAATGGGATTCAGCTTCAAGCCTAGTGCTACCACTGATAGTCAATGTTATTAAATTACTCATTAGATTTGGGTGTAAACACAAGCAAACGACTCATTAAATGTTGAGTCAGTACTTGCTCATCAACAATAGGTATAATAACACACAAATTCGAACTTAAATTATTGATACAAATGTTAATAACTCAACTAGCTCATTAATGTAACGTTGTTTTTTTATAACAAATTATAAGATGAAGTGCTACTTTATTTATTTATAAGAAAAAGGTGAAATACTACTTTCATTGTATTTTTACATCACATTATATCCGGAAGAAAACTTAAATTCCCTCATCATGTGCTAAGTTGCAGCTCATTAACAACCGAAATGCTTCAAATCAAGTTTCACCCATCAAAATCCCATGCAAAACATTTAAATGACTCAAATGACCACGGATCAAACCAAAATATAATAAACACACAATTTATGTAAAAGACATAAGAGGTGAGAAGTTTCTTCAAATCAAAACATACATACATGCACATATAATTAATGTCAAACTCGGTCCTTACATATATCAGGAACGAACGAGAGCTCTTAATCGATGAGTTATTCTTATTTTTTTCTTGAAACAAAATTATACATAAAACAAAACAAATTCGACTTGAAACCCAATTTTTGTTTAAAAAAGGATAAATGTGGTGAGAAGTTTCTTAATCTTAAAAATTAAAATCAAAACATACATGCATTCACACACATCCCTTTTTTCTTTAAAATTAGTGATAAATATTAAATAAAACAAAATTAATTTAATTCGATACAAAACCCAATTTTTATTTATTAAAAAAAGAGGGAAAAAGGTGGTGAGAAGTTTCTTAAACCGACTAAAGTGACCACACCACCAAACGCGTAGTTAACTTATCACCACCCCTTCCTTCTCCAGAGAAAAATCCCCAAAAATCCCCAAACCCAAATCCTCGATCGAACCCGACCACGCCAAGATCGAATTTTGATCCCACCACCCCCTTCCGGACACCAAACCCTCCATTGGGTCGTCGTTCTTTTCCCCGATTTCGACGTTTTTAGTCGTCGTTTCTCCTCCCGTCTCTTCTTGAGGAGGAGGGCGAGGGGCGGGTTCGAGATGTCGACGCCGGCGAGGAAGAGGCTTATGAGGGACTTCAAGAGGCTGCAGCAGGATCCGCCGGCTGGGATCAGTGGGGCCCCTCAGGATAACAACATCATGCTTTGGAACGCCGTGATTTTTGGGTATTTTTTTGGATTTTTTAAATATTTTTTTGGGTGGATTTTGATGGGGTTTTTTGTTGTTTTGGTGCAGGCCTGATGATACGCCATGGGATGGAGGTGAGTTGGTGGTTTGATCTTTTCTTTGTTTTCCTTCCTGTTTTGGGCTTTGTTGCTGGGTTTTACTAATCAATATTGTTTGATTTGACGTTTCTGTTATTTTCGGATGTTTTGCAGTTTCAAATTGTAGCTTTTCTAATGTCATTCAAGAATTTTGGTCTCATATGTGGTGAAATCAGGAGTTTTGAACACTAGTTGTAGACTTGTAGTGTTTTGTTGTTGGGTTTTTACTAATCAATCTTGTTTGATTTGACGTTTCTGTTATTTTCGGATGTTTTGCAGTTTCAAATTGTAGCTTTACTAATGCCATTTTGGAGTTTTGGTTTCATGTGTGGTGAAATCAGGAGTTTTGAACACTAGTTGTAGACTTGTAGTGTTTTGTTGCTGGGTTTTTACTAATCTTGTGTGATTTGATGTTTTTGTTATTTTCGGGTGTTTTGCAGTTTCAAATTGTAGCTTTCCTATGCCATTTAAGAGTTTTGGTTTCATGTGGTGAAATCAAAAGTTTTCAACACTAGTTGTAAACTTGTAATGTTTTGTTGCTGTGTTTTTACTTATCTTGTGTGATTTGATGTTTCTGTTATTTTCGGATGTTTTGCAGTTTCAAATTGTAGCTTTTCTAATGTCATTTAAGAGTTTTGGTTTCATGTGTGGTGACATCAGGAGTTTGAACACTAGTTGTAGACTTGTAGTGGTGATCTGTAAATTGAATGTCAATGAAACAAAAGCCAACAGAATAATCTAAGAGGCTCTACTTGCAGATGCCCGTAATCTTTGATCTTTTTTCTGACAGGATTTTGAGGGTTGTGTTCAACATTACGTAGGAGTCCATTCACGTAGTTTTATGTTTTTTCATTTTAGAATGATGTTGTTTTCTTGAGATATTGTTTTGGGTCTCGTTTGGTTTCGTAAATGATGCTAAAAAGGGTGGTAAGATGTTGCTCATTAATCAATAGTAGTTTGTGAAAATATTTTTAAGCGTCATTTGATCTTGTTAATGCTGGTACAGAAGGGTGTTGACAGTGTTCTCAAGTTCTGGGTCTCCAGTGAAAATCTTTTCCTGGGTCTCCAATTATTTGTTAGTGGTGCTAAAGAAGTGTATTATAAAAGCTCCCATGTATGTAGTTTTTCTAAAGTTCTGTTCCAGTTGTCATTTGATTTTGTTAATGACAGTAGAGAAATGTGCTGTTCCAGAATGAGCTAGTTTACTGAAAAATTTGTTGTCTGTTTTATTTATTTTTTGTTGATGTTGGTAGAAAGGTGTGTTAATGCCGTCCTGAATGTCTAGTTTTGTGAAATTGTTTTCTCGCTCATAAAATTTTGTTAGCTGTATATCTCATTATTGGTCTTGAAATACACTATATGATTATCTCAAATTTCAGCATGCTTAAACGCCATGACCATCAAAACCATATCTTATCTGTGAATCTAAATGGTTATTAAACTAAGGTTTCAGAGTACATTGCATATCCATCTCAGAATCAGTTCCTTCTGTGATGGTCATTAATATAAGAATTATAGTTTCGGAGTGGTTTCCTGAAGGTTTGACTTGATTTTATCTTCATTGGCACCAAATTTCCTTGTGTATCTTAATATTACTATACTGTATGAAGACTAGTAATGTACTATTGACACTTCTATACTTCTGTATATTGTGACGTAGATGAGAAGTGACCTACAATAAACCTTCATAACTTGTCAATACGTATGGGAGATAATTTTACCAATCTACCCTATAATTTCATTTATAGAATTTTCAGTATCAGGAAGTTGTTACATTATTTTTAATTTTTTATGATCTGTAGTATAAGTATCTTTATCTTGATGATCTTGATGGTTATGCTTATTTTATTTATTTTTTGACATGCCTTTTTTTATCATGCCCTCATACTGTGATTCCAATTTTCTTGCATTCTTTTTGTTTCCTTCTTCCTTTGATGTTCGTTGCTCTAGAATTTCAGATTGATCTGTAAGTTGGAGAACCATTGCTATTTCTTGTGTCGTCAAAGTTGTGTTTTCCTCTTAATGCTGTTTCATATTAATTTGTTGGATACTAGAGTAACCATGTTCTTCAATATTTTTGGACTCTTATTTACTGAAGTTCTTACTTCCGTTGTATAGGTACGTTCAAATTGACATTGCAATTTTCAGAGGACTATCCAAACAAGCCTCCTACTGTTCGGTTTGTATCCAGAATGTTCCACCCAAACAGTAAGTTCTGCCCATTTGCAACTGTTCTTTTCAAGGAAAACATATTTCTATTGAAATTTATGACTTTATACTTTTTATTCTACCATTTTTATATTCCTCACAGTATTAAATTACTGTTCCTTTACTGAATCCTGTACCAAAGTAGTTATAGATCTTGAACTTGTATTGATGAGCAAAATTTCATATTGGTATTTATAAGTTTTCTTTTATGGGAACTCAACTGTTAGTTTTTCTCAATTTGGCAGTATACGCAGATGGAAGCATTTGCTTGGACATTTTGCAGAACCAGTGGAGTCCCATTTACGATGTTGCTGCCATACTGACTTCTATCCAGGTATGCAATATTTTGATTCTGTTTGAGCTTTGATTTCACATCAATCAAGAAAACTGTCACCGATACTTTGTTCGTGAGTTGAGTATTTGCCTACTTAGCTACTCATTATACCTGTTTGTGAGTGCAATGCTTTTCCTGCTAAGGTTTCAACGTATATATTAATCCATAAATCTGCATAAACTGTTGTGCTTTATAAAGCATGCATTGGACAAAATCCTATAAATCATCCTACCACGTGATTTTATATGTGAAACTTGCAATAATAATGCAGTTAGATCTGTCACATATGCTAAGAATGGTAGTATGCGCTTGTTTTACAATATGCGTCATACTTAAATCATCATTTGGAAATTGCTTTATGTTTAAGTTAGAAGGCTGCTGTAATTGATGAACGTGGTTAATCCAATATATTCCTCAGTTCGTGTCTTAGGTTGTGATAGAGTATGAGATGGTTAATGCTGCTCTCAGTCTCAGTTGAGAATCTTTTCTTTGTTTATCAGTCCCTCCTCTGCGACCCGAACCCCAATTCTCCGGCGAACTCTGAAGCGGCTCGGATGTTCAGTGAGAACAAGCGGGAGTACAACCGCAGAGTCCGCGAGATCGTGGAGCAGAGCTGGACCGCTGACTAATCAAAAGTGGAAAATGATAAGAAGAATCTCCTCGCTCGATCATGCGGTCGATGGCGTATATGTTGTCCTTAATTGCCATCAGTTGTTGTGTTTGCAACAGTATTGTATGCATTCTTCACGGGAAAAAAGAATATGTAATGGAAGTTTGTGTTTGTTTTGATAGCTTAATGTTTTTTTCCGAAGTCACCTTTTTATGAATGTGTAAGCTGTGAACCCTTACTTTGGGCTACAAATAATTTGTTTGTCCTCTACTTTGCTTGTGTTATGTTCAGTTTGCTGATGCCAATGAGACTAACCAGTAACCATGTCTATAAATAAATCTATACTTTTGGAATGTTTGGCAATGCCAATCAATTTACGCTATTACTACTGCAGAATCTAAGGATCAGGTGTTCAGAATACAATTGAAAGAAGAAGGAACCAACCTCGTTGTTGGGAGCATTCCTTTAAAGATTGAAGGACGTTGGTAAGACAGTGAAATAACTTGTTGCTAAGAGGTGAAACAACTTATCAATGGTAGCCGTTAAGCTGGATCTTTGTCGTCATGCTTTGAGACGGGTTTATTCTGGAGCGAAATGACTGTATTTTTGGAAATGAGAGGATTTTTAGTTGCGATCTTGATCGCGAAAGCTTGGGCCATCATACAACTCCCAAGTATTGTACCAACTAATTTTTGTAACTAAAAATCCGACTTACTTTGCGAAAAAAGTGGAACATTTTGGTCAAATGCTTCGTGTTAATATTTGTTAAGAAGAATTGTTGAAGGAGCAACTTGCTTGCCTTAAAACTTATATTTATTCAAAAACAACAAGAGCATCATAATTACTTCGGTTACTCGAAGCAATATGCATATTACAACATTGCACACAAACAACTGGGCAAAACAACTAATTTTGCTTTGCATCTATAACCTCTAGTTCCAACATATAGATTATCCCTGACAACATTGATTTGTCTAACGCCTGAGATTAACAACAACAACAAAGTCTTTAAATCCAAATAAGAATCATGATTTCGACACATGAATCATGATTCTTATTTGGAATAACGAAGTATCATTTAAATGGGAAGACTACGGAGCACTACCGTTTCAACAGTAATGCTTGGACCAAACCCTATCAGAACACCCAACTCGTTCCCTTCTCCATAGTTTTTCATCATTTCCTCTCTTGACCAGCACCTTATCTCATCCAACACAAACCAAACGGTTGCGCCCAACATGTTCCCATACTCTCTCAAGACATGCCTTGAAGCTCTTAACTTCTCACAGCTCAAGTCCAACCCCATTTCCATCTTGTCAAGTATCGCGGTCCCACAAAGATGTACAGACCAGAAGATCGAGTTCCAATTTACAACACCCGTGCATTGTTGGGAACGACTTAGTGATGACTTCCTCGATGTGTTTGCTTAGGATGTCGGGAACTTCTCTGTCTAGGCTTCCCACCATGCCAGCTTCCCGGTAGCTCCCATGGATGCGTGTTTCGCTATTTGGTAGTGTGGATTGGATGACAGAGACTATCTCAAAGATAGGCTTCTCGATCCCGACCTTTGGGTCAGAGCCAATGATCATGGCGGCGGAGGCACCGTCACGTAATATGGCGGCCGCGACCAAATGGGAAAGGTTGCACTCGCTTGGTCCATGGAAAAAATTACCACCTGATCAAAAATCATTATGTCTTAAGGTGTGCTACCGTGATTAGTTCTAAGGCCTAGGTGTGACTGATTTGCAGAAAAATGCGAAATTTAATTGGTCCACCGTCTTAAGAAAATCTAAGCACTTAAGTGAAGTCTAGAGTAGTTGATCTAACTTTATTATAGAATATAACAATGTAAGACTATTTTCTCAACATAGAAAACTCTAAGCAATTAGGCAAGTAAATTAAATAATTAGGTGTTACGCAACAATGTTGACCTAATTTATTGATATGTTTTGGGTTTTCTGCTTGAACCTTGCTTGCAAATTGTGATACGTGGAACCATTATAACAAGTTACAACTATAGTTAAGCTCAACTGGTAAACATTCACTCTTGGAAACCAAGGATAGGATCCCAACATGTGAGTTACACGTTGATATTTAATTAAAAATTAGGTTTTTTTTTTTTTTTGCTTAAACATCCTTGTTGGAATTCGATATGCAGGAGCAATCACAAGGAACAACAACGAAAGTAAAAAACATAAACCACAAGACAAAAATTTTACGTGAAAATTCTTATGGGAAAAATCTCGACCACCGCACACACAATCCTTGTGCACACAATCACACAATCTTACTATTTTTTCAATGAGTTACATCAAAGGGAGAGAAGGTACAAAGTATTTATAGGAAAATCGTAATCCCAATGTAATCTGCACCGTACGTCCAAGTCGAGGTTAATAGGTAAACTTCTCAAAATTTGGAATATCCTTTTGGGTTCTCCGAAATAAAATCTCATGCAACTAGGAGTGAGCTTTGGTCTGTGACCGGACCGAACCAGATTGGACCAAAGATTGAATTTTTGGGAATATCGGACCGAATAAATTCTGGTCGGTCCAGTAAGGTCCAAAATCCTTATTTTACTCACAAAATCTCGATTCAGTCCGAGATCGGACCTGACCGAAGACTGAATTTTGGATATCTCCCGGACCGAAAAAAATCGATCTGGGTCGATTCAGACTGAAGTTTGCTAAGAGATTCTTGATTACATGTACTCAACAATCCTATGTGTAGACCTGGGTCAGGCCCGTATTTTATGTATTTTTGTAGATTTTGGGAGGTATTTTTTAAGATATTTAGAGATATTTAAATAATAAAAATAGACGGACTGTGTCTTATATTTGATAAAATATCCTTCTGTTTATGGTTGTGCTAAAATACCCTTCGTAAAACTAGTTGGGCCAACGACTTGGTTAACCCCCAACACATTATAAACTAGAATTCCTCAACAAGATTACTTCACTAGCATTTTGAAAGTGATCAACTAGATAATGTTAAGTCTATAGTATTAGAATCTAAAAAATCGATTTGCAAGTAAATTAACCAACTGATATCAAACTAAAAAAATATTGTTATGAAAGAAGTTACAAAAACCCAAAAGGTATAGTCCTGAACAGCGCAGTATAGGGAATATTACATCTGACATATTTCTAATTTAGAACCAGAGATATTGAGATGATCAGAGGCTTCTAACAAAAGAAGGAAAATAAACACCACAACATAGCATTTTGATCTAATTGGATGTGTTTTTAACTTTGTTCGGCCTCTTTATGCACTATTAACATTCTAGCTGAAGCCTTGCATGTCCATAGTGTTGGAGTGAAAAATAATTCACCTAAACAAACAAAATAACACCTATTTCATACATGTTTGTAAATTTTAAATAATTTTCGAATGATAGGTTTCAAAGTTTTAAAATTTTCGTTTTGGCTGAAATACAAGTCAAGTAAATAAATACAATAGATAAAGTAGTGATATAATAACGATGCTTGATTTGTTTTCTATTGTGCGGATATGACTTTACCCATCCCATATCTGTCTCGTCTACACCCCTACAAACATGTTACCTACATATCTCAGAGAATTTTCGATAACAAGGTTCTGTTTCCTAACATCTACGAATAATTTGGTTAGAATTTCCTTGGTTTTTCAGGATATATCATTACATTATAACAACTATGACATTTAATTTTTTGGAAGATGGAATCATGACATACCTAAAATGACACATCTACAATGGCAAATCAAACTTAGGAGACATTGATCCATCATTGCTCTGGGAGTCTCCTCTCCATGCATCTTGCACTTGAGCAGCAAATTGCAAATTCCAAAGCACATCTTCAACTGACGGTCTAGCGGTAGGGTCACTCGACAGGCAACGAATGCAAACTCCGATAACTGTTCTTAGAGACTCATTGGAACAGGCTCGGGACACCGCTGGATCGATCAAACCTTTCTTTCGAACGACACCATCCGCTGCAATGCTTGACTGTAGCTAAAAATGGACACACTTGTTAATTAGTTCAGTGGGATCATTTTTGTAGTTCAATTAAGTTGAAATGCTTACTTGGTTTGCTGATTTTTCCATGTCCGTCTCGAACGAGACGGGTTTTCCCGTGATCATCTCTAGAAGTATGGTCCCAAAGTCATAGATGTCGATCTTATCCTCGTGTTTTTGTCTAAACAAAATTAAAATGTAACGTTTCAGTCGCAAACTTTGCAAGAAAAGAATGTCGTTGTAATGACAGAATTCGTTGTGAATTTATACCTTTTGCTTCGTTGCTTTGCATTGATCACCTGTCACGGTGAGAAAATACTTCGCTGAGTTAACGACAATTCGCAATTCTGCTAACATTACATAAATATATGCAAGACCAAAACATGATGCCGACACTTGACGAAGAAATTAATAAGAAAGAGGGTATCAAAGCCATAAAAAATTGAGTCAATCAATCATAGAGGGTGAAAGTTTAATCTCGACAAGAAATAAACATAGAAGTATATATACGAAAACTGGCTGAAGTCATGAATGTCACCTCTGATACAATCGGAATGTTATAGCTCCTAATCTTAGCCACGAAGTTCGGGTCTAGTAGCACATTTGTGGACTTCAGATTGTTCGCGAATAAGCCCGGAATTATGCCAGAATGTAGAAACTCAATACCCTTCGCGATACCAATGGCAACCGATATTCTCTGCGTCCATGTTAGCTTATGTCCATCAACTCCTTCTGCAAAACAATGCTTATTAAAAAGCCACTAAAAGGTGTATATCTCTGAATGAGTACTAAAAAGAAGTGATGTACCGCAAATATGGCTTCTTAAAGTCCCATTTGGTATGTACTCGAACACAAGTAACAATCTGCTGACAGTGGAGTCTTCAAGATAGTACTCGAAGCAGTGCCCGAGAGCACTGACTAAATGTCGATGCCTAAGCTTTGCAATAAGTTCGATATGACGAGTAAAATTTTGGGCACTATGGCTTCTCTTCAATTTCAAGCATCTGATCGCCACGAACGACCCATCTTTCAGTTTGCCTTTGTACATCTGCGATGCCAAAATAATATGACAACAAATCCGACTAATCCAATACATGTAGAGAAGCAATTCTTAAAAATCCAACCTGCCCATGTGAACTTTCACCCATTAATGCCATCGCATGAAAATTATTTGTGGCAGCTTGAAGATCCTCTAGAGAGATTGATTT
This sequence comes from Triglochin maritima, assembly GCA_963682175.1. NCBI lineage: Eukaryota > Viridiplantae > Streptophyta > Magnoliopsida > Alismatales > Juncaginaceae > Triglochin > Triglochin maritima. Next base: position 34,632,761 of record OY821786.1, read on the forward strand.
GTACGCCGGAATTCCAAGAGCTCCCAACTTCATTGTTTGAGAAATATATCCTTGAGGAAGCAAAAACATATTCAGAATCCACTAAGAAATATCGCAAGCATACACATAATTTACTTACTGGCATCGGATAGCATCTTAGAAGGGTAAGCTGACGAGGCATGTTCCAACAATCTTCTCGGAGGCCTTTTCGTCGCCTTCTGCATTTTCATCTTCCTTAAACCGAAAACACCGAGAATCGCAATGAGGGTGATACCTGCAACTAGCCCACAGACCACAGAGCCTACCACAATTGGCTTATGAGCGAAACCTTTCGTTCGCTCGCGAGGGGAAAAACCAACCGCTAAAGCTTCTCGTTGGCAGAACGGAAACGGGTGCTGGTCTTGGTCTTCATTAACCAAACAGTTCATGGCGTACGTTACGTTTTTGTTCGACTTTGCTTTGAGGCAAACAGGCAAGTTCCCAGTGAGAAGATTCGACGAAATATCAACAAACTCGAGCTCATAATTGCAAGACATGTTCTCGAATAGCATGCCGGTAAAGCGGTTTCCAGCCACACTCATATACCGGATTGAGGGAAGGTTCAGCACTGATGTGGGTAATGGCCCGACAAATCTGTTCTGAGAAACATCGAGATGACGGAGTAGATAATAAGAATTGACATATGAAGGAAGAGCACCAGTAAACTGATTTTTCTTCAATACTACAGTGACCACTTTCCTTTGCAAAACAGGGAACCGAGGGCCGAACTCGTTGTCCTCTAAGTCGAGAATTTGAAGGTTCGAAAGACCGGTGAGGTCCGGTAATTCGCCTGACAAGTTATTACCCGAAAGAGCGAGAACCCTGAGGTTTTCCAATGTAGCAACTGAATCAGGCAAACTCCCGTTGAGTGAGTTGTTCCTTAAGCTAAGGACCGCGAGAAGCAGGAATTCGCCCAACCAATTTGAAAGACCGCCACTGAAAGAGTTATTATCGAGTACGAGCGTTTGGAGGTTCTTCAGAAGGGAAATTTCACGGGGGATCGGACCGGACAAATAATTTGAACTGAGGTTGAGTATCTCAAGCTTCGACAGCCGCCATATCTTCGAAGGAAGAGGCCCCCACAACCCGAGAGACGACAATTTCAGGACTTTCAAATCCGGAAGTCGCGTTAAGGTGGTGAAAAATGAGTCTACATTAAAACTCTTGGGGAGTGGTGGCGATCGCGGTTCGCCGTTGATCTGAAGTTGGGTAATGCCTTCTTCGTAGCAAACAACGGTTGGCGATGGGGACAAGTCGCTGTAACAGGGGTCGGAGTAGTTGTTCCAGCCGTTTAGGACCGGCGGATTGTTAAGGAGGTGTTGGAGTCCTAGAAGAGACCAAGCTTGGGAGGATTTCAACTGGGTTGTGTGAGGAATTGAAACCAGAAGTATGAATATGGCGAGCAACCACGACAAACGACAATTATGGCTTTCCGACATTTGGAAAAATTCCAACTCTAGTGCTCGAAAACCAGAAATTTGGTATTGCAAGTAGCTGTGAGAGATTCAAAATAAGGTTACAATTACATTCAAAGGGGGATTAATTGTGAGCAAAAACTGAAGTACACAGAAGAACTTATTTTAGCAGGAAACAAAAAAAAATCTACAGATTTTGGATTCTGAAGAAATCCAAGCAAGAAAAAAGATGTAGCATTCACAAGTGACAGTGAAAGTACACATTGAAAGCTAAAAGAAATTTCAATTCCTTTCTATTTTGCAGAAGAATATTGCTAATAGAACACATGCAACTTACCCAATGTTAAAAAAAACAAAAACAATTTTTTTTAATCTTTGCAGGAACCAGAAATTTCACCTCTAGAGTTTGGATTCTGATACAAGAGCAAGATGTGGTGCTTTCAAGAAGCTGAAACACTAATCTTCAGCAGAAACTAAAAAAGACACTACCCATGAAGCTAAGAATATCAAGCTAAAAAGTCACCACATGTAATATCAGGAAATAGAGAATCAAACCTCCAGATTTTGGCTTCTCAAACAAGAGCAGAATGTGATGCTTGCAAGCAGCTGCAACACAATAAGAGCACTTAGTGTTTAGTTAAGTAACACTGAAGTTTTTCTTAAAAGCAAGCACTACACATGTAAACAGAACATTTTGATTAAATTAATTAAATAATTACAAATATTCATCGTTAAGAATTAGGAATCCATGTTTCATTTAAATGGAAATTAGAATCTGATTTGACACAGAAACTGAAACCCATGTCACAAGAAGAAGTTGGGACTTCAATGATGAAGTAGAAGTCTCACCTCTTTAGCTTCTCCACATGTCATGAAAAATCCAATCCTCACATCAACATTTCACCATCAAACCACACCATTCTTTCTTAAAAATGCAGCAAACATGAAAATCCAACAACCCTTTATCTAAAAACCAACAAGTGTTCCAAAAATACCATCTTTTTTCTCTCTCTCAAAAAGATCAAAAGAAAAAGGAAGAAAGCAGAGCCTAGTGACCAACAAGACAAGGATCAATCACAACCAAGTGACATCACTTTTGGAATTCAGAGTCCTTGTTTCTCTCACTCACGGGCAGAAGGGCACGAGAGAATCCAAACAACACACGTATTTCAACCTTGTGTGAGAACTAGAAGCCAAAGAACAGGACAGCATCTGCACGCTCTAACATGATTCTGCCACAACTATTCACCACTACATGACCATAAAGCCCCTCATTTATTGGATTTCTTCACTTGGGTCCTTTTTAGAATCCTTTATTTTCCTCTGTATGGGCAAGTGAAGAGAAGTCTCGTTGAAAAACAAACAAATTGATAAGTGAAGTATTATGTTATTTTAAATGACTCAAAATCAATTGTTAATAAGTATTGTTACATAGATTCTTAGAAATCACAAAAAACAATATGAATTGTTCAATCCAAGACTATTTTTTGACATCTAGTATAACAATGATCGAACTACAGAAACTTTAACTAGATTATGGCATAAAAATCCCCAAAAAAAGAGACTCAAATAGATATATTCAGATGTTCAAGCTGCAATATATGTACTTGAATACCTATTGTGGGTTTTTGCCTAAGTTATTAAGAGAAACATATTAGCCGCTAGAATATGCTATAAGTTGATTGGGATATTAGGGGTACATAAAATAGTTCTATCTTGTAATATTTTCTCACACAGTGATTGTTCTGATACAGTGATAGATTTTATTGGTTGTGAAATCTTTTTACTCCCTTGATGTATGAGATGTTCTTTTTACCGGATACCAAAGAGATCATTAGCTCACCTACCATTATTGTTAGGCAAGTGAAGGTATAAATTACAAGGTGACCTGTAAAACTTTTAACAATTGATCATCCAATAATGTGAATTTCATAGTAAATATTTTAGTACAAATGTATCCCATAAATCACAGGTAATTATCAGTTGGAGAATAAACCTACCCCCACCCAGCAAGTTCTTAGACACGTTTAGGATACAGGTGTAACCATACTAAAAAATATCTATTTGTTTTCTTATTGTCTGTGGCCATTACATCTTTCTATGTTTCTGAATTATAACTAGATGCACTTGGAAGGATTTGGTGTCCCCCAACACTTACCAAAACCCCAAATCCAAGAGATTCCTCCACTTCTCTTATCTTTTCTTCTTTGTTGTGTGTGTGTGCCCACCAACAAAGTTTTCCTTCCCTTTTGCTCTTTACATTAGATTAGAAAATTATGGTTCTCTACTCTTTGTGGTTAAAGAGTAAAAAAAGTGGTTAAAGAGTAACAAAAGTGGAAAGATACGAATTTTTGGGTTAGTGTGCACAATTAAGCAACTGCTTTATAACAGTGTTGTGGGATTTGTCAAGAGGGGGGAAAATTGAGAGTGTCGGTGGATGGTTATTCCTACGCGCCATTTTCCATTTTTCTTGACTAAAATACCCCTGAGAAGTGAGACCTGAGAGTTTGTGATAATTGAAATTATAAAGTTTGCTTTTGCTTCAAAAGTGGATTTCGCTAGTAAAACTTGTTTTAGATATTTAATCTTACTTTTCAAACATAGTTTTATGGGTGGTGTAAGTTTCATGGGAAAGTCCAAAATAGTCCGATTTATGAATCATTTATTTATTATGAATGGGACATATATTTATTGCACTGTTCAGCAATTAACTTTATGTAATGTATGACGTAATATTTTTTGGAAATAATATCCACTTTAGTATAATTATAGCTTAGTGTGGGACCCGTTTGGTTGTGGTTTTATCTTGATATTGGTTATTTCAAGTTTTAAGATTAAAAACACAATACATGTTGCAATATGAGCATGAAAAATTAAAACTGCAAAGAAAAATATCAATAAATTTCATGATTTTGATATTTCGTTTGGTGAAACGTAGTCTTTTTTTATGAAAAAAAATATGCCGTCTATATCGTAGGATACAGACCATTTGCAATCTTGAAAATACCAACCAAAGAATATCTTATTTGACGATCAGTAGCTATATAGGAATATCAAGTAAAGCATTTATTAGTAGTTTCGGCATATAATCTGTACGTTTATAAACTTAAGTAGAAAACATATATTTAGTAGTATTGTATTGTACCAAGTATATTCGAACAAAATTATAGCTTGACCCTAAATTATTATATATATAACTATAATCATTATCATGCAATTGATAACCGTTTGATCACCCTTTTAAACAGAAGGAGGAACTGAAATCTAATTAATACGTTTACAATAAGATATAATTAAGATGTCATACACAGACAAAATTGTCACTTGAACTGCAAGAAATGAAGGAATCCGAATTTAAATCTCAAAGAATAAGACATTCTACCAATAACATATTACAAACTATAGGAAATCGTGAAAGAGTAGATTTATTAGCATTGGATTCCTCTCACACACGAACATGGTTCCATTTAATATTTGTATCTTCACTTTTATGTGACTCGTATCATTATGCGTTTGTTGTAGTTGAGATAGAAGAACTTACAGCTTGAAATAGTTAATTGGTAGGCAATTATTCTAACATGAATTGTAAAACATTGTATTTACTAACATATTTCTTAGTTTTTTTTTTATATTTTCTTATACACATTCTTAAATGTCTGGTTTTGATAAACTCCGTACTTTTTACAATAAATACATTGTCAATGTAAATCGCACCCTTATGGTTGATGTGTGTAATTGTGTTTAGTATTAATGTGATCAAGTTTGAGGATTTATCAGGACTTGGAAGGATTTCAAAAATAATATCAGCAAATAAGGAAATGATTGTAAATACGAGGTTGACATTTGAAAAGGGATAGTTTTGGAAAAATTGGATATGTAACATGCTTGGTTAAACCATATTATTGTGGAGATGTGTGCAATTTAAGGCTCTCAAAAACCATATGCAATACACTTGAAATCTAAACAAAAATCACCAAACTTTACACAAAAGAGATAGTAGATTGGACAGTATTATTATAATAGTCTTAAGATATACGATAAAAAACAATTATATTTGCTTCCATTTGCTAAAGGCATTGCACAAAATCGTAAATGATGGTTTCATGGGTTTCCTTAAACATTTAACTATTATTGGATTTTAACCTTCAATTTAAATTCATTTCTTGTTATTGTTTACTTTTGAACGTGGAAGTGACCTGCCACAAATTAAATGTTTACCACAGAGTAAGTAAATAGAGAAAAATAAAATGTGACAAGATAGATCGTATATGAGACTATTTTTCCAGTTTGCATGTGACTTGAATGTGGATTCGTATATATTATTGCTCAATATGTCCAAAGGCCTATTGAAATCTCGTGACCTATATGTAACATCCATTCACGGAATTACTAAATATCGCCGGCAACGTTAACTATTTTGCCCTTTAGCCTCAATCTATTTCTCATTTCGTCGGCTTCTTTCAAAATAACTCTCTTTTCACTTACCCTCACCCCACCATCACCAACTGCAAAGGAAATGTCTAACGAACCGTCAACGGAAAACTCCACCGGCGAGGTACGTTTTAAAAAACAATTTTCCCCCCTCGGGGGTCTGCTTTAGACGTTCTGACCATGATCGAACTCTGGAAGTTATTTTTTTAATAAACTTGTTTTTTAATGGTGTGTAATTTCAAAATATTTCATGTTTCGTTGCAAGATTTTGGTGGTGACGAGGTATATTACAGTCGGTTTTTCGTAACTCCGGAAATATTTCCAACATGTGACTAAACAATTAAATGGGCGAAACAAGTTGTGATAGAAGTCGAGTTCTTTTTGGTGGTATCATCATATAAACCACAACGAGATGGTCGAACAATTTGTTATCTTAGATGCGATCAATGTAAGGAAAAAAATCACGGGATATGGAAACTGCGGTACGGAAAAAATGAAAATAAGGATTGTGGATGTCGATTTCGGATAAATACTAAAAGTACAAGCAGTATATAAAGTAACAAGTTCAGATAAACAGTCTATAAATGAATAAGAACAGATAAGCAGTCTATAAAGCAACAAGAACAGATAAGCAGTCTATAAAATAACAAGTGCAGATAAACAGTCTATAAAGTAACAAGTACAAGCCAACTACTCCTTTGTGTCTGAAGTACGGTAAAAATGCTTAACTGACTGTTCCACACGCTTATGATTGCATCCCACTCTATACATGCAACTTTCGTCTGATCGTTCAGCATCAGGTCCCTAAACTCCAAGAACGGCTGTACAATGTGTATCGACATTCTCATCCACTGTATATAAGAGCAAAACAAGTCTCAATTAACACCGTGCACGAGAAAGGGATGTGAGTGTTGATGAAACCAAGGCAAGTAGTCTGCATGACAAGTGGAGGGGTCACGATGTTGTGCCATATCAGCAAAAACAAGTCGGGCTCCTCTCGGAAATGTGCGCCAAGTCGATTCCGCAATTAAGGCGGAGTACCTCAACTCGTACTTGGTCGAAATCTCAGACTGCACTGCATGCTCTGGGGTCCGGATGTCAATCGGGATCACCGGGATGTATCCTAACTGACGTAACACGCGATCTGGCATATATAGCTCCATGATATCCCGATAGCGAACATAACCACTCATGAGTAAGGTCATCAGCATCACCACAACAGGTCAGGACCATAAGGCTGAATTACGCTCACATCTATAGGACCACCGGCCATCATATCATTCACGATCCAAGAATCGTCATCAATCATTTTCTTCTTTCGGGTCTATACAGTGCACAAACTCGTATCAGAACTCACAAACCTACCACCTCTACCATCTAACACTCTTAGGGAATAGGGAACACTCATCCTCAAGCTCCCGCTCCAACTCCAAATCTGTATCAAATCCCTTCTCATTGTCACCCTCATCATTGAAAATCTCATCATCATCAACCGGGTCACTACGTGTCTGATGATGTCGTGAAGTCCCCCTCCCTCTCCTAACTGAAGTAGATATACCACGAGTATGTGGATGACAAAGATCTGAATCCTCCACATCATGTCTCATATATTGAATCAGTATTGATTTTCTTTTGTCTCCACGGTAACCAGATTACTATTAATTTCATTTCGGAAATAAAAATTCGTTAAAAATCATTCATTAAATTAGTTGCATACAATACGTCATGTCTCGTATAATGAATCAATATTATAATTTAAATTATTGTTTACTAAACATGCCACTAATAATTACTAATTACTAAATTTAAATTTAATTCCACTAAACATGCCGTTAATAATCAATAATTGATATATATTTTGGTTTACTATACATGACACTAATAATCACTATGAAACTAAACATGTCACTTAAATCAATAATTATTAAATTTCAACTAATATTGTTATTCAATAATAATTGATAATGTAATAATATTCAAATAAAAAAAATAAAAAAAGAGAGGAAAGTGAAGAGAGAGAGTGGTTGCGGGAGAGAGAGGAAAGGAAAGTGAAGAGTGGTGGAGTGCAAAATGGTAAATGACGACAGGTAATTCAGTAAAACAATCGTGATTCTATTACCTCTTATATCTGTGTTCCAATTTGGATCAAGACTGTAACCTATGAGCTGACGTAACATTCTAGAATGCGGCATGAATATAACATTTCAAGTGAACTACTACTCTAGGGTAACATCCACCAGAAGTCAAGAAGTGCACACAAAAAAATTCTCTTCATTAAAAACGAATACTCCAATCCAAAGGAGTGCATCACAAAGAAAGCATCGCAAACAGATGCACCCTTTGTGTAAGAAATGATACATCTTTTACATATTAATCTGTTGCTCAGGAAACAATTTACCATACATATATGTTAGCCTTTAAATGGGTCATAACCATCAACACCTTTTCAATCATATAATCTCGAATCGGAGATTTAGCAGCAGTCACCAATTCAAACTTGAACTCCCACTGTAGAGTCCACACTCATGTATATCAAGCTCAGATGGTTGCAGGGTGTACAAGTACCCGACGATCTACTTTGGCGTGAGAATCAACCAATCTGCTTTACAAACTGTGGCTTATCAAGTGAGGAAGTTGAAGAAACATGATTCACCAATGCTTTTAATCGATGGGGTGTTTATCTGCTTGTCGTGCGGAATAATGTGCGAAAAATAGTAGCATAGATAGAAATGCACTTGCTGCAAATATTGCATCAAACCAGCGATGGTAGAAATCAAACTGGATGTCCCCACCCAAGACATCTGTGATGATCATCCTGCACATAAATAAGTAGATACTTAAACAAAAAATATGAACCCACTACTAGTAAATTTGACACAAGTACGAGATCATCATAGAAAGGATGGATGATGTGATTGTATTAATCAACAAATCAAGTATCCAAAACAGTTAACTCTCAATTCATACCTGTACTCGGTTGCCAAACTTTTCCTTATTAGTAGAATTGACGATAAAAAGTACATTCCCATGATTTCTGAAAGAAAAAGAACAACATTTGTCGATGATCCACTTCCAACCCTCGATACTGCAAAGAAGAACTGCATGAAAACGAACGGAATTAGTAAATGCAATCATGGTCTTCAAGAATTTTGGAGTTCCTGTTTTCAACTTTAAGCATCAGAATGATAGCAATTTTGGTCTATGCGACAATCGTATAATTAGAAGGTCCTCATTTATGATTTATGACACTTTTGATATAAATTTCATTTCCTCCGAATAGCAGTAATAATCATAAATAAATTACCCATTACACACAAATCACCCTTAGACTAGATGTCCTTGTGGTCATTACATTAAATATATGTGAATTAAGTCAAATAGGAAAAACACGTCACGGGAGAAAGGAACATCACCTTCATCAAATTTGATAAGAAGCCCCGGACAGACATTACAATCAGCATCCCAATGAACAACAAGGAAATGTACTGTGACAGATATTCCGTAACAAGGAAAACGTTAGTCTGCTACAATATGAAGTACTAAGTGTTGAAGAAGAAATTATAATGGGGATATCATTATTGCTTAGATAGGTCTTCTATATATAGAGGTTACAAGGATGAAATAAGGAAACAACAATGAGCATTAATAAGGAAACATCAAATAAGGAAAGTCCTATCAACTAGAATATCCAAATTTAATTATTTCCTAATATCTAATATTCTAATGCTCATTCTCAAACCGGAGTATATTTATCAATTACACGCAGCTTGTTACAAAGATATTGATGTTAGAAAATATTTCAAACAAGATGAAGTTGATGTAGTTGTCTCAACAGCAGTAGCAAAAACATCATCTTAAGTAGTATTAGCACTAGTAGGCATGAGCATAGTAGCAGCAGCAATAGACACCAACTAGAGTTGTAGTAGCAGCAGTATCAACAACTATAATAGTTTGTATAGGAAGACACTTAGCTTCAAAAGTAGGTGTATAAGAAGACATTAGGCTTCACATAAGGTGTAGAAGAAGATGCCAGACTTCAGAATGATTTGTTGGTTAATGAACAAACCACAAAAGCACCAACAAAAGGAGTTGCAACAGTTGGAGCAACAAGAGTAGTCGACAACAACAGAAGATGGGCATTAATGAAGGATATGATGAAATCCATGTCGTCAAAAGATATTAGAGGAAAACAAAGGAAATAGCAAAGAGGAAAGAAGGAGAAGAAGAAGAAGAAGGGGAGGCCAGAAGAAAGCCTTTAGATGATTTTAGGGTTTCTTCTGGCCCCCTCTAGGCGGAAACTTGTAGAGGTGGCAAGCTAGGGTTTAGGTCTAGGATAACTTGGACTCTAGTACTATGTTGAAGAAGAAATTATAATGAGGATCTTATATTATTGCTTGGGCAGGTCCTATGTATAGAGGTTATAATGATGAAATAAGGAAACAACAATTAGAAAACAATAATAAGGAAACATCAAATAAGAAAAGTTCCAACAACTAGAATATCTAAATTTAATTATTTCCTAATATCTAATATTCTAACACTAAGAAAACACTGAAGCGCAAAGCATATCTATACTAGTTTGACTATATGGTTCATGTGCATAAAATAAACTTAGAAGTTAGGAGTCTGCAAAAGCAGCCTAGCATGTTTTTACCAACCTGAGATAAGACTGCAGCATTTATTCCAATATCAAAATAGTGCAAGAAAATGCTGATCGTCATTGTCACTGGATCCATGCTACCTGCCTGGTAAGAAACACGTGGTAAATGCTCAAGATTTAGGTTGCAATGGTAAAGTTGCACATTATACCATATAAGTAAACGATAATAGGCAAGGGTTCCAAACTACACGGTATAACATTTGCAATAATAAAATTCAGTATGTAGGTTTGATGATAAATCTGGAAGCAAATAAGTTTGGCAATTACTGACCTCCTTAAAAACCACACTCTGGAGAGACTGCAAAAAAGAAAAGAAAAAATATCAACAATATGTTCCAACTTCAAAGCCAAATAAAACATACTAACTTGAGATAACACAATAAACTTGCACATAATAGATTATATTTAAGATTCTAAGCAATGATGGTCCGGAACCATATATGACAGTTTGAAATTTGATCTGGAAAAACAAGTCATAAAATGATAAATTTACAGAATCAGAGAAAGATGAAAATCCAGATTTACATCAGCAAAACCAGAAAATCTGAACCCTCGGAGTAAATTAAAATGTTGGCACAAGTAGATTATGAATTGATGGAAGAAAAACTATCCAAAAATCAAACCTATAGATGATTTTTTACATCATCAGGTCAAAGCAGAAGCAAAATTCATAACATAAGATGAAACAAAAGGAGTTGAGTATGTTCTAGCAATGGAGGAAAACAAAGTCCCTGCAACATCAAAATCCTCTTACAGTTCGAAGGCAATAAGATATCATAATAAGAAAGGAAAATTGAAAAGTTATAACATCAAAAAGTGTCCTCATTTGAATTTAGAAATACCTTAATCATTTTGTAAACACAATAGACAGACAAAGCATAGCCAAGTAGATTTTGCAAATGCCCTTTCCAAGTCCGAGAGTATCTAGCAGCTTCCTGGAAAGAACATTAAGCACAACATGGACATTGGACACATACAACCAGATAATTACAATAACCTGAAATATCAACGGTTGGACATAGAAAGTTGGATCAAGAAAGACTTTCACGTGGTCCACAACTAAAACACAACTCACCTTCGCTAGACGAAGTTCATATATCTCAAGAAATAGTTGCTTTGAGAGCTCTTCCAGAGCTTGCACCTCTTCTTCCATGTTTTTTATGTCTTTAGAAGATCAATAAAGGACCATATTAGGAAAAACATGCCAAGAAAAAGGCTGTACTTTTGCTTAAATTTTGGAAATGAGATTTTTCCCTAGGAAAAAGTACATTTCCAGCAGCGTGGACAACATACCTTGCTCCTTTTGATCGTCTTGTACTGAACGAACAACAGTTCCCACTATGCGCTTGAAAAGGGACCTTGCTTTTAGCTTCTGCAATAAGAAAATTACAGCTAACTGAGAAAAAAAATCATTTGATTTTTACAATGAATTGCCAATCACTAGTTGCTAAATATATCCACCCACACAATGAAACATTTCCAAACTAAAACAACACAAGCAAAACATAGACGATTCTAGAGGATCTATTTAAGCATGAGTGGGAAACAATTTAGGAACTATTAGTTTACACAGATTGGGGGTCACCAGAAACGTATGAATGGGGATGGGATGTCTTTGGATAGGGACATAGGGTAAAAAAAACTAAAGTTCATATTAGGGAGACACCATCCTGTCTCCTCAATTGTAGTAGCATAAATCATAATACTATTTTTTACTAGGAATTACTTTGGTAGATAACTACTTTTATAATGAGCAAGCAAAGTCATTAAATGTGAGTTTACTGGTTAGTACAAAAAAAGTCTCATAACAAGGCCAACCTTCTTTCTTTCTTGATGTAAAAGGGAAAAATAAACGAAGTATGTTTCAGAAGACAATAGGGTTAAACCTCTTGAGATCCCTGAAGTCGTTCGATTTCCATTTGGGAAAGTATGATTTTCTTTTTCTTTGAGATGCAAGTCTCTAATGTTTGCATCATTTGTCTCTCCAGAATTTTAATATCAGATTCGTCAATCTCCCTGCAATGTAAGCTCAATAATTAGAGTGGAATGAAAAGTCTAAAATCATTTGTTCACACAAGAAAACTGAACAATAAAAAAATAGAACTGATTTGTGTTGAATTGATCCATGCAGTTAAAATCATGTATTGCATGATAACCTTATCCTTTTGATGCATAGTAATGTCTATGAGCCTGACTTCAAGGCTCTTTCGCAATATGATTTAATGCATGAAAACAGTGAAAGTACATTAAGATTGAAGAATGTATAATTTACATAATCGATAGTAAAATTTGGATTCCACTACTAACAAAGAGTTCATAGGCCTTATGTTGCAGATAATGATTTTTTTTTAAAACAAAGGCATCATTTGTAAACAGTAACTAACCTGATGAAGAGAGATAAATAGCTGTAAGGAAGATTGACAGCTCCAAAACCAGATAACACAGCCATGACAGTTACACCTATGACTCCAATTCTGCTGACTAACTGTGATAGTGAAAAAAAGCCTGGAAACCATGATAATGAATGAATATACATTAGCATTCTAAAATGGTATGAATTATGAAAAAGAAAAAAAGGATCCGATCCACTGCAACCTTTATTATCAGCGGCAGCGGAGTGCATGGGAAAGTGGACGCCCATGCGCCAAAACACATAGAGAAATGCAGACAGGAAGAATATAGCTCCAGTGGCAGCTCGCTCCCTCCTTACACCTGAAATTTAAAAAAAAAACAAAAAGCACTCTAGTGTTACTTATGTGGAAAATTACTCTAGTGCATGCTGAAAATTAATATGCACTTTAATATAGTCTAGTCTTTGTTATGTGGAATACAAAACAGCAAAAACATAGAATCAAAATAGTAATATACCATTGTTGCGAAGCATGAGATAGCAATGGTAATAAGGCAATGCAAACACCAGTAATATTATCAAGCAATATAGATCGATCTTCCAGTTAATCCAACGTGCCCTGCATGCAGTTGATCCAATAATCAGATCAGGAGACTCTTCACACAAAACAAATTCACACAAAAAAAACTCACTGTTTGGACAAGACAAATGGAAGGATCTCGAAGAGGACGAGTTGGAGGAGATTGCAGGAAAAGGCGAAGACAAGGCTGAAGAGGATCTGGACGAGAGCCCTCTTCTCCTCGTACTCCTTGTAGAGTCTCCGGTTCAAGAACCAAAGCCCCGCCCATCCTAATAATATCACACTTCCCGTCGCCACCGTCCCCTCAAACGCTAAATACCATAACCCCATTCCAATTCTCGATTTTAGGGTTTCGAGGAAGAAGAAGAAGAAGAAGAAGATAGATGGAGAGGGAAGTCACTTAATTATTAATTACTTAGGGGTAGGGTTAGGTTCGACGCGGTAGAAAAGAAATAGCAGATTTAATTCAATGTGGTTTGATTGATTGTTGTTTGTTAAACGTGAAAGTTAGGTTGTATTTTGATTAACATGGAAGATAATTTATTTATTTTCTGGTGATTTTTGACAAGAAAATATATTTTTTTTAATTTTATCCCTCAATTCTTTGGTTGCCCGTATAAATATCCTGAGCAATCACTTCTTCTCTTCATCTCTCGTTAACGCGTCTCAAATCACTTCATTCCTCATTTTGGTGCTCCTACACACCAGAAGACTTTTCATCTTCATCTCAAGATGCGTCTTCCTTTTTCTTCCCTTCTCTTCTGTGGTCCTTCATCTGTACTCCAACGGAAATCGTTAATGTGTCTTCCCAAGTGGAGCAGCCGGCAAACGTTCTTAAGGAGGAGATGTTTTTTCCTTCTTTCGAAGAAGCTAAAACATTTTACGTGACATATGTCAATTCTTGTGGTTTTGGTGTTAAGACAATGCAATCTCATTACGATCGTGGTGTTGTTATACGGGTCACACTGACTTGCTCCAAGGAGGGCACAACACCAACAAACCAAATGCAAGGGAAATTGAAGTCTAGGTTATCCAACAGAGTCTAATGCACTGCTCAGATAAAGGTCACCGAAAACCCAGCAAGGGGTTATCACAATAACTTTGTGGATCTTAAACATAATCACGTCATGCTTGAACAGGAGCAAATGTGTTTTCTCAGACATAAACGAACCGTCCCTGAGGCCGCCAAAGCACGCATATCATGCAATGATACTGCTGGGATATCGGTTGCTAAGACCATGCAATCTTTTGTGGTCGATGCTGGAGGTCATGACAAATTGACTTTCAACGAAAGGGATTTAAGGTTTGTGTTCTTTCTGCCTAACATTTTGCGCCTGGTCTTAGTGGTTTCTGTGTGCATGAACGTTATAAACGAAGTCAGAAATTTGAAGATAGGACTTGGTGATGCACAAGCTCTTCAGAACTATTTCATTAGGATGTAGAAGATTGATTCCATGTTTTTCTATGTGATGGATATGAATGACGAAGGAAGACTACGGAATGTGTTTTGGGCTGACTGTCGTTCTAGAGTTGCATATTCATATTTTGGAGACGCAATATGTTTCAACACCACCTACATTACAAACAAATACGACATGCCCTTTACCCCATTTGTAGGAGTTAATCACTATTTCGAGTTAGTTTTGCTCGGTTGCGCTTTGCTGTCTTCTGAGACCACTGAAAATTACATACGGTTGTTCCAAACATGGTTGTCGTGCATGAACGGTAAGGTGTGGCTATGTCCAGTTAAAGGTGTGTGCCTGTTCAGTTTAAGGTGTGTATGTGTTCGGTTTAAGTGGTGGAACTGTTCGGTTTAAGTAGTGTGACTGTTCGGTTTAAGATTTGGGTCCGTTCGGTTTAAGTTTTGTGTCTGTTCGGTTTAAGGTGTTATCTGTTCGGATTAAGTTGTGTGTCTGTTCGGTTTATGGTGTGCATCTGTTCGGTTTAAGTTGTGTGACTGATCGGTTTAAGGTGTGCATCTGTTCGGTTTAAGTTGTGTGACTGTTCGGTTTAAGGTGTGGATATGTCCGGTTTAAGTTGTGTGACTGTTCGGTTTAAGGTGTGGATCTGTTCGGTTTAAGGTGTGTGACTCTTCAGTTTAAGGTGTGGATCTCTTCGGATTAAGTTGTGTGACTGTTCGGTTTAAGGTGTGAATCCGTTTGGTTTAAGTTGTGTGTCTGTTTGGTTTTAGGTGTGGATCCGTTCGGTTTAAGTTGTGTGTCTGTTTGGTTTTAGGTGTGGATCTGTTCCGTTTAAGTTGTGTGTCTGTTCGGTTTAAGTTGTGTGATTGTTCGGTTAAAGTTTTCAAAGTAGGATTTTGTACATTTCAATATATGACTCACTCCTTTTAAATTGCCCCCATTATGCAGATATAATTCCCCCAGCAATCATAACAGATCAATGTGACGCCATTACTGTTGTTGTAAGGAATGTCTTCCCAGATTCAAGACACAGATTTTGTATATGACACATAATGAACAAAGCTCCCGTGAAGTTGCCGACGCAGTATCGGAAGCACATGTTATTTGATCTGAAATTGATTGTATATGATTCCAAAACCCCAGCAAAATTTCATCGTAATTAGCAGAGTTTCCTTCTTGATTTTGACCTGCAGAACCATAGCTGACTCAAATCGATTTATGCAATCCGAGAGTCTTGGATACCTGCATTTGTTGGTAATAGTTTTTTCGTGGGAATGACATCTACTCAGAGAAGCGAGAGTATGAACGTCTTTTTCGACAAGTATCTTACTTTGAAGACCAACCTTAAGCAGTTTGTTCAACAATACAAACTTGCGCTCCGCCATAAGTACGAGAAGGAAGGTCAATCAGATTTTGATTGTCTTCATAAGAGACCCCAATTGGTTTCAATGTATCCCTTCGAGAGACAGATGAGCGAGTTGTATACGGTAGGGGTCTTCAAGAAAGTGGAGTTAGAAATTGGGAAGATGATATACTGCGATATAACGGAGGAGTTCAATACGAATGACACATTTCATTACAAGGTATCTGAACGTATTTTAGCTGGTGAGCAGCTACTTTCGAAACGTTTCCTAGTACAAAACATATCTATGAACTTCAAATGTGATTGTAGAATGTTTCAGCACGTTGGCCTTCTATGCTGCCACGTTTTTGTTATACTTGGGACGCTTAAATCCTAATGCATTGCTCCCAGACTCTTACATCGTTAATCGATGGCGGAAGGATATTCGAAGGAGCTATCGAGATAAGTTGTACCTAAACGATGACGTAATGGAGAAGGATGCGGTTCGTCGTCACGACGACATCATGGGTCGTGCCGTTTGGATCGCACAGGAAGCCTTCATTTCCCACGAAAGGTATCTTGAGGCCGCAAAGTGTATTGAATTGCTTAAGGCACGTATGCACACTACCAAGTTCTTGGTTCGACTTGATGAACCTGAGTCTGCGGGTACATCGGTTCTTAATCCAGATAAGGTCAGACGTATAGGGAGACCACCGACTAGACGTCGGGTGTCTTTAGCTGAGAAGATAATTAAAAAAGTCATAAAAAGCACACCCAACAAGAGAAGAGAAAGTTCAAGATGAAGGTTACATCGTCGCTGCACGAAGTCGCACCGAACCCTGGGGATCCTGATTTCTCTTATTGGGACAAGAATTTGTATTACGAGGAACTTCCTCCTTAATTTAATATTTCTTGTTATATTCAGTTCTTGTAAAACCAAGAAACTTCTAATTGTTGATCTATTTGGATCTGTAAATGGTTGGTATACACGGTCAGTTCGGATTAAGTTGTGTCATTGTTCGGTTTAAGTTGTGTGATTGTTCGGTTTAAGTTTTGGGTCCGTTCGGTTTAAGGTGTGAATATGTTCGGTTTAAGGTGTGTGACTCTTCAGTTTAAGGTGTGAATCTGTTCGGTTTAAGTTGTGTTTCTGATCGGTTTAAGGTGTGCATCTGTTCTGTTTAAGTTGTGTGTCTGTTCGGTTAAAGGTGTGGATCTGTTCGGTTTAAGTTGTGTGATTGTTCGGTTTAAGGTGTGAATCTGTTCGGTTTAAGTTGTGTGTATGTTCGGTTTATGGTGTGTATCTGTTCGGTTTAAGTTGTGTGACTGTTCGGTTTAAGGTGTGCATCTGTTCGGTTTAAGTTGTGTGATTGTTCGGTTTAAGTTGTGTGTCTGTTCGGTTTAAGGTGTGGATATGTTCGGTTTAAGTTGTGTGTCTGTTCGGTTTAAGGTGTCTCTGTCCAGATTAGGTTGGTTGTTTGTCCAGATTAAGTTGTGTGACTGTTCGGTTTAAGGTGTGGATATGTTCGGTTTAAGTTGTGTGTATGTTCGGTTTATGGTGTGCATCTGTTTGGTTTAAGTTGTATAACTGTTCGGTTTAAGGTGTGGATGTGTTCGGTTTAAATTGTGTGACTGTTCGGTTTAAGGTGTGGATCTGTTCGGTTTAAGGTGTGTGGCTCTTCAGTTTAAGGTGTGGATCTATTGAAAACGAAAGGAAAGAATTTGTAATTTGTACATTTAAAAAACACAACACTAAAAAAATAACGAAAAAAGAGAGTTTGTAATTTGTACATGTAAAAAAATAAACACTAAAAAATTGGACTTCAGATCTGCACACACGAACGACGGTCCCTAAGTAACATGACTGCCAATTAACCCCTGATACAGTGGATGTTCTTGGGGTCATTCTCCTTCGTCGGGTCAAGTTTTAGCATTAGACACCTTATCCAGTATAAAACATAGGCTCCGCAATCGTTGCTCCCTGGTTGTTGTCGTTGGCTATTTTTCCTGAGGATTCTCAAGGGTCAGTCCACCTTTAGTAGGTCCCTCCAGTATTCAGCCACATCCGCTGTTGCGCATTCATGTACGCCTATGGTCTGCTCTGAATCTTCACCTCGCTCTAGCTCCCTAGAGATACCGTTGAACGTCAAGATCTCCTTGGACGAGTCGTGGACAACCACCAGAGTCCAATGACCTACAGACCAGCATGGTTGTACGATTACGGTCTCTGTTGGAGACACACCTTTTATTTTAGGGAGGATAAAATCATCAATTGCTCTGCCTTTGCCACCCACAATTCGCCATGACTCGAATGTTGATATGCATATAACTTTTTGTGGTGGGCGTCTTTCTTCGAGAACCGAAAGCATAGCTTCGATAGTTTGGTCGGTCATATCCATCTCAAACGTTATAAGTTCCTTCAGGTCGGTGCATGTTAAACTACACATATCGCCTCTCCAGATCACCTCTCTATTGTCCTTGTTGGCTGCGGTCAAGTTCAATATCATGTTGACATCATCAGCTGACAACGTTCCCAATGCAGTCATGTCAACATCAGACATTGTCCCTCCTAAGTGGACAACCAACCTATAATTCTCCTCTTTCTTTTTCCCTTTTTTTTCTTTAGGCTCATTTGAGCTGCTCTGTCTATTCTCTTTTGCTCTTCTTCCACCTTCTTCTTCTTGCCCCGCTCTTCATCTTCCTTCATGATGGTCATCAAGTGTTGTCTTTTCACGCCCCAGTTTGGTTTCCTTGCCTTGCTCTCTTGTTCTTTTTCCTCTTCTTTATTCTTCTTTTCCTTTTTCCTCCCCTCCTCCCTCTTCTTCTCTTCCTCATTCTCCACTCTCTTTCTCTCTTCTTCCTTCTTCTTTTCCTCCTCCCTCCTTCTCCATTCTCTTTATCTCTTCTTCCTTCTCTTATCTCTTTCTCTTTTCTTCCTTCTCCTCCTCTCTCTTTCTCTCTTGCTCCTTCTCCTCCCCCCTCTTTCTCTCTTGCTCCTTCTCCACTCTCTTTCTCTCTTCTTCCTTCTCCTCCTCTCTCTTTCTCTCTTCTTCCTTCTCCTCCTCTCTCTTTCTCTCTTCTTCCTTCTCCTCCTCCCTCTTCCTCTCTTCTTCGTCCTTGTCATGTCTCCTCCTCTCTTCTTTCTTCTTCTCTTCCCTCTTCCTTTCTTCTTCCTTCTCCTCCTCTTTATTTAGATCTTCGTCTTTCTCCCCACAAGTATTTTCACCTGTCCCTCGAAGATATACAATTTCTTCCCACAGCCTCCCTCACTCTTCCTGGGACATCCTCAGTTCTTCCTTCAGGCCGTTAACATCTTCTGGCACCTTCTTAAGGGCAGCTTTGGTTTGCAGCCATTTCGTCTTCACTCATCTCCAACTCTTGGAGCAACGGGTCACATGGAATATTGCAGTCTGTCAGTTGGAGCCTTGGCAAACTGCATGTTGAAGCTGAGCCCTTTCTAACAGGAGTTCGAACAGAACTAATAAGTTCCAGCTCCCTTTTCACTCAGTGATGGAGCCCCCATCAGGTCGAACTTGTCGTTGTAAATCTGAGGTAAGGTAATTCCACGTTCCTCCCATTTCCTCAGGGTTAAACGTTTCCCAAACATTTCCGTCCAACTTTTCATTCATGGATATGCTCCAGTTCTGGGCTCCCCCAATCTGAATTTCTCACAAAGCCACACCTTCAAATGGAAAAGTTCAACTGTTTAGAACGACTGAACATACATACGTTCATCTTCTAAACAAACACACAACTTAATCCGAACAGAGCCACAACTTATTCCGAACAGACACACAACATATTCCGAACAGACACACAACATATTCCGAACAGACAAACAATTTAATCCGAACAGACACACAACTAAATCTAAACAAACACACAACTTATTCCGAACAGACACACAATTTAATCCGAACAGACACACAACTTATTCCGAACAGACACCCAACATATTCCGAACAGATACACAACTTAAACCGAACATACAAACAATTTAATCCGAACAGACACACAACTTATTCCGAACATATACATAACTTATTCCAAACAGACACACAACATATTCTGAACAAAGACACAATTTAATCCGAACAGACAAACAATTTAATCTGAACAGACACACAACATATTCCGAACAGACACACAACATATTCCGAACAGATACACAATTTAATCGGAACAGACAAACAATTTAATCTGAACAGACACACAACTTATTCCGAACAGACACAACATATTCCGAACAGATACACAATTTAATCCGAACAGACAAACAATTTAATCCGAACAGACACAACTTATTCCGAACAACCACACAATTTAAACGGAACAAATGCATAACTTAAAGAGCAAAAAACTCTTACTTGTAGTATTGTCACACAACCGTCGACGTTCCCCTGCCTCATAATGAAGTTCCCTGCCTTTTTCCTCTCCTGCAGTTCTAAGTTGGCTTTCTCTAGGCCCCCAACTAGGGCTCCGTGAACTGCACATGCCCATGCGTATCTGTTTATGCGTCTGATGTCCCTCGAATGGTGCATGAACCATTGCTTCGGTCGAAGTGTTCCATCAAAGAACAAAAAATGGTTGAAGATGAAAGAAATCAGGAGACAAACGTACTCCTCTGTGTCGCTCATGACACTGGTTGCCGTCAGATGACCTAACGTTGTGTGTTGTCAAAGTTCACCATTTCTCGCCTCTGTACACCCAATGGTTCCATCACAACGATCTTCCCATGCATACTTAAGCCCACAATTAGGGCAACATCTTCAGGTGTAAGGGGAACTACCATTGATCCTATTCTCAGCCCCACATCCTTCACATCGTAGTGTTCGACGAACCGACCGACTATTTCGTTGTCCGTAGTAATGTTAGGAAGGTCTAGGAAGTGACCGAAAGGGATGCTCCGGAAAACCTCATTCTTCATCTTGTGAAACTGCTTTCGGATGACCGTCCAGGAGCACCGGGATTCCCGGAAATAGTAGGTGGTTTCCTAAAACAAAAAATTGAAGAAACGAAAGTTCCTCAAAAAAAGAACAACGAAGGGAAAAAAACTAAATAGACCACCGGTTCTGGCACAGGTTCGCTATCGACGACAGGAGTTGAAGAATCTATTATCGTTTAGAGGGGAAGAAAGAAAGCGGAATAGGTTCACACGTTCGCTTCCTCCGTTCACAGGTAATCCAACGAGAAAGAAAGCGAGACTCTCCCATTTGATCTGGATATTTGTTATCTTCCTCGGTATCCGAACCATCGTTCGTAGGGTGTCTGTCGCTGTCTTATCTGGGGTTTGGAAAGCAACCGTCGTACTTTGAAAACCGTCAAAAAATAAATAAAAACCCATTAAGGCGCGTTTGGAAAAGGTGACATGTCAATCCGACTAGACGCTGACTCGCCAACTTTTGGGTGCCACGTAGGACGCGTCACGGACGCCCACGTCCGTGTACAACGATCCTTTAAGATAACATGCATAAGTAACTACAAAGTGCAACATGCAATTTGACCAAAATACCATGTCGTATTCAAGCTAAATTTATGTGCACAAATAACAGAATTTAAGTTCTAACAAATTACATGAAATGCGCAAACAACAAGAATTTGATTAAAGGAACTGAATTTCATTGATTTCATTTTTGTTTTGATTTTCCGTTGACCACAAAATCCATTTTCTAACCATTCCATGTGCAGAAACAAACCCTAAGAGTTAGTACGATACCACGTTAATTTTACCAAATCCAACCTCAGTTGATTAAATGTCCAAACCAACTCGATTTCATGTTACAAATTTTTTGACTGAGTATCTTATTAGTCGATTACTATGGGAAATGATTATGTAACAAATAAACTAATTGCGGCTAGTAAAATTAATTATATATTTGTAATCTGGTTACTATAAAGGTAGTTTGTGCAATCAGAATTCAAGAAAAAGAAGGCACAGAAAATGAGTTTCTGTTTAACTACCCCAGGGCAATTGTTTGTGCACTCCTCGTAATCAATCACAAATTTTCTTCTGATCACGTGGTATAAAGGGATTTTTATCCTCCCATTTCTCCCATTCTCACCTCCAAATCAAAAGAAAGCTGAATCCACTCAACGAGTTTGGCTAGGGTTTAGATGACGACGAGTTCAGCAGTAGCACGCACGTCTAGGGTTCCGACGATGAGAAAAGTGGGCGTTGTTGTTGCCTGGGGTTGACAGCATTGGGGGTGAGGTGTTGTGCGCAGCGACGACTCTAACGACAACATATTTATGCTCCGACAATGACCATCCTCAACAAAAGTTTGTAGGATTTTGGTTTTTCATTGAAAATTTTGTTGTTTTTCCATGAGAAATTTTTGGTTGAAGTGTGGATTGAAGTTTGGCGTTTCCATTGAAGTTTGGTTTTTGGTGTTTGGATTGAAATCTTGATAGTTTGGATTGAAGTTTGGTGTTTATGATTGAAATTTTGATTGGAGTCTAATTTTTAGTGTTTTGATTGAAGTATGGATAGTTTGGATTGAAGTCAGCAGTGCTGCGAAATCAAGTCTTATTGTAATATTAGAACAAACTTTATTTTTTGTTTTGTAGATATTATTCAAAGGATATACACTACATACATCCCATTTATGTTGATGCTTATCCATGTGACCGATCGAACTCACAACTAGGGTTGAGCAAATTTCGGTCTGAATCGAACCAGACTAAATTTTTTCGGTCCGGTCTTCTGTCCGGGGATACCAAAAATTCGATCTTCGGTCCGGTCGAGACCAAAATTTTGTTAGTAAAATTCAGGTTTTGAACCGAACCAGACCAATCCAAATTTATTTGGTCCGACTTTCTCAAAAATTCGGTCTTCAGTCCAATCCAATCTAGTCCGATCCCAGACCGAAGTGCACCCCAAGTTGCAACCCATCCCCACTCGTCTGGTTATATCTCGATCGGCATTTCAGAGCTCTGTTCTAAAAACCGGACTGAACCTGCGGTCGAACCGGGTTGGACCGTGAACCGGTAGCAAACCGGTCGGTTCGGTCAAAAAACCGCTTTCTCTCGTGAACCAGTGCGAACCGAAGAAAACCGAAAAAACCGATCGAACCGATCAGTTTTTTCGGTTTGGTCGAACCGAAAAACCAGTTTTTTTCAATTTAAACAAAATTTGGTTTTTATTGTTTTATTTTTTGTTCAATTTTGACCCAAATTCTAAGATTTTTACTTTTTACTACTCATTCCCCAACCCCTCACCACATCTCCACCCTCGTGATCTCCACCGGTCCACCCCTCATCACACCGCCACCGCTCGCGATCTCCACCAAGGCCGGCAGACCGACGGATCTCTAGGACAGTCTACCACCCCTACTGCTTTAGATGTTGAAGTAAATGTTTGTTATCATTTGTTAGAAGAAAGACTAATATTACTTAGTTACATGTTTGTTCATTTTTTTACTGATTTTAATTAAGTTATTTTACAAATGGATAATTTTTGTTGAATTGTTCATAGTTTAGGTACTTGGTTATTACTTATTATGTTAAAAAATAATAGGAAAAATCGGTTCAATCGGTCCGACCGTCGGTTGGACCGCCGTTACGGAGTCGATTTGGTTCAACCCTCTGTTCACAAAATGCTGATGTCATGCTGACGTCATCATCGGTTGGACCAGGTTGAACTATCAGTTCGACCACTTTGAACCAAACCGAGATGTTTTCGGTTCACTCTTCGGTTCGGTTTTTAAAACGGTGTTTAGAAGGCGATCTCAGAAACCAAACTTTCATTATCCATCCAAACTATATAAACCCCAACCCCTCCTCCGTATTCCACTCTCTCCATTCTCCCAAAACCCCTTTCTTCCCCAAACCCTAACCCTAAAAATGTCGATGTCGAAAGGTTCGAAGATGCTCCAGTACATAAACTACCGGATGCGCGTGACGATCCAAGACGGCCGTCAACTGGTCGGAAAGTTCATGGCCTTCGACCGCCACATGAACCTCGTCCTCGGCGACTGCGAGGAGTTCCGCCCCAAACCTTCCACCTCCGACCGCCGCACTCTCGGCCTCGTCCTCCTTAGAGGAGAGGAAGTCGTCTCCATCACCGTCGAGGGCCCACCTCCCCCCGACGACACCCGCGGGAAACCTAACCCTAGCTCCAACCTCAACCAGGCCCCCCTCCCCGGATCTGCTCGCGGAGCCGGCCGTGGCATCCCTAGTGCCCCACCTGGACTCTCCGGTCCGGTCCGGGGAGTTGGCGGACCGGCGCCGGGGATGATGCAACCGCAGCTTGCCAGACCGCAGCTTTCGGCGCCTCCGATGGCGTATGTGCAGCCTCCGGTGATTCGGCCCCCGATGATGCGGCCTCCGCCTCAGGGCGGGTTCAGACCAGGTGGGCCACCACCACCGCCGCCGGGTGGGATGATGTATGGGCAACGACCGCCGATGGGGATGCCGCCGCAGATGGGGATGAGGGGCCCACCTCCTGGGATGAGACCTGGGATGGGCCCGCCGCCGCCCCAGAGGCCCGGGATGCCGCCCCCGCCTGGTGGGGTTATGGGGTATGGGCCTCCCAGACCCGGGATGCCGCCTCCACCGCCGAACTCACAGGGACAGCAGCACCAGCAGTAGGTTGTGGTGGGTAAGTTAGGCTTGAATCGTGTGGAATTTCAATATTTGATAGGAATGCCAAATACTATGTTGTGTACTTGTGTTGTGGTTTGTTTGCAGCTTTTGGATTAGAATTAGATGTTTGGATAGTGCTCATAATCGAAGTTAGATCCTTAAAAACATTATCTGAAGGGTAGCGTTGAGCTTCCCTACATCTTGGATAGAGTCACCCTAAGAAAAGTTGTTCGAAAGGTTGTATCGTGGTTTGCTAAATCTCGAAGTGACCATTGAAATAGCTAACCAAAAGGGTAACATTGAGGCGAGAAGCCCAAAGAATTCCCCATGGAAGGCAAGAGTCGAGGTAGTCTCTAAACCATCAAAATGAATCTATTGCTAAGTTTAAAAAAACATGGGTGAAGTGTGATATTAGCTGATGGAAACTTTGAAGTTCATTATGTCATTGCTCTAAACAACTTACGAGTATATTCATTATGAGAGAGAGCAATGTGCTTGGATTAATTGGATCTTGTTTGAATTGTTAGTGTTTTATTGAAGTTAGGAAGTTGCTTACTACTCTTGAAAACTCTGATTTTCACTAAAGTAGGAATTTAAGGTCATTGAATTTGTTAGCATTGGGTCTTGTTAGGACACCTCAGTTGAATATCGATATATAATTTTCGTTGGGATGTGTGGGGTTTTTAAACAGGTGATGTTGGCATGAAAACGACCCCACTTAAATAGGTGTTAGATTGTATGTTTTGTTATTGTCATTGATTTTTTTAATTTTTTAAAAATGTTTGATAACTTGAGATTTCGGCTAGTGTTATGAATTTGTTTACTTGAGTTGTTGGTATGCAACTGCATCATATGAAATGAAGACTGTTAGTTGATTAGTGTGGAGGTTGGCTTAAATGACCACCACAGAGTAATTTAGGAAGTTCAGCAATTATGACGAGGAGTTAGTTATCTTTGTAATGCTAGTCATAGGTTAATTCTAGCATTTACGTCTTGAAATCTTATGACTTTGTTAATATGAACTTCTATACCTTTGTTAGTTGGAGGGTGCTGATCTAATATATTGTAGTTTTTTTTCTTTCCAAATACATTGGCATCATAGTGATGGATCTTGAATATTGAGATAAAAAAACTAATATCAGGGCATAAGTTTGTGATACTGATAAGATTCACATTTCTCAAAGTTGGTGGCATCTTTGGTTATTCCTTCTCAGCATTTGGATGTGGTTATGGTGGTTTTTGAGAATTTGTATGTTAGAATTTCCACTTGTGCGAGATTTTTGAACAAGCTGCTTTCTTGATCTGCCCTTCAGCCTTCGGATTTAATTGGCGTGCCTTGGTTGGACATTATAGGAGTACAGATTCTGTTGTACAAATATAAAAGTGGTATTTGCGGTTGGGAATGGGACGAAGGTGGAGAAAATGAAATCAAAAGTTGCATGAAACACTGCTTCCTTTTGCTTCTTGTTCCTTCCAATTGCATAAACCCCATACAGTAGTGTAGTTACCATTGCTAGATCTTGGGTGCTCTTGTTCCGTAGCAATGCCAATGTAGCACCATTTGAGTTGATTTCCTTCATAATGTAAAATTCTTCTTTGGATATTCAGTAATGCGTGCTCCATCAGAACATGATTTGTTTTCCGTTAGTGCTAACTGCTCAGTCTTACTTTCATATATTTGATCCGAGTCCCTGATGACAAGGTTTTTTGAAAAAAATCCGCTAACCCCGTCTTCTTATATATTAGGTGTTTTTATCTTTGTTGCTAGCCATTTTCACATTAGTGTTAAAGATGTCAATTCCATATTGACATTACTTTTTCTTTATTAATGTTGAGTTGCTGTATGGATATTTCATAATTTTCATAATTGATCTAGTCTTCTTTTCTTCATATATACATCTGGGCATGATTTTTGTTTTTGATTTTCAATGGATATTCATCATCCAACCCATAGTTTTCCTTATGCACATTTGAAATCATTAATTGGTAAGCTGGTTGGTTGTCTCCTCCAACAATGTCTTTCACAAAATCCACATTTGAGGAATTTGGTTTTCTATGCCATCATTCATATTTGTTTTGCTTAGTAGAACTTGCAGTTATCCTGGTCTTAATTCGGATGACGACAAATCTTCTATGACCAAAGAATAGTTCTGACTTCTGAGTAATTCCGATGTCATGAAATGTCGTGGAATTTCTTTTGCAGTTCCAGTGGCTATCAATTGCTTGGCCCCAAGTTCAGTGGGCTTTGCTCGATTGAAAATAGCGTCAGTAAACACAGACAAGGTGACTGAAAAATGTTTATTGTGGACATATTTTCAGCAGATCCCAGCGCATATTTGTCAGCAAAACAATACATGCTTAGTGTGAATGTAGATGATCTGATTATAGTTAGCCTGACCTTTCATAAGAAATGCTTCATCATGAATAAATCTGCAAAACTTTGTTTTTTTCTAATATATTAGATGCAGGTGGTGATAAGTTAGTGATTGTGATATCTAGTTTTTTTTAATACGCTAACAGTTGTTTTTTCTCTGCAGTCTGGTAAACATTCTGATGGTGGTGGTCTGAGCTGCTATGTATGATTTAATATCAACCTCATCAATTAATGGTGCAATCATCCTTTGCAAGTGAGATATCAAACGGCAGTGACATTTGTCTGATTTTGTTGTGACCTGTGAGGATCTTTTTCTTTGGTACATGTCGATCTCTATTAAATAGTAGCAGTAGACAGAGTAACTAAGATTAATTTTTCTTGAACAATTCTCTAAGCAACATTATTAGGCTGCACATTTTTAATTATATATGTTGTGTGTCTCCTTTTGTTCTGTGTTTTTTTACAAGCATTGAATTCTCCGTGTTTGAGATCATGCATGGAAGATTTTAGGTAGTCTCCCAAAATTTAATCTCAGCAGCATTGTCATAACTATTCATTTAGAAGTAACAAAAGGAGGAGAAATATGTTGATCAAGCATCCAACAGTTTCTGAGAAACCCAAGCTTTCTTGGAACTTTTGTCATGCTGCCTGCGGTTTATCATGAGGCTAGGTTGCATCCAGATTCGTTATTTGAGGTTGAACGTATTCTTGTGATTATTGGGGAATTATTCTAGCAAATGTTAATTTGTGTTTGAAAAGCTTGATTCAAGATACGGTGCTTTACTGGGTGAAGCTTTGACTTGCTATGTCAATGAAGATAAATGATCTTCTGAGGACTAAACTACTAGGAAGGATGCATTGGATAAAATTGTATCAGGCCTATTGTCTTCCGTTATATTGATTGTTGGGAGTCCTACTATGGAACCAGCGTAACCATAAGCGGTTCAAAAGCATTATTTATCTTTCTGGTGTTCCCGTGGCTAGTGATTTCCGGAAGTTTGGTTAGTTTGAGGTGAGGAGAGAGAGAAAAGAAAGCAAGAGAAAGTTGGGTTTTCTGTAGAGGAAATAAAAGAAATGGATAGAAATATTATAATAAAAAATTACAATTCAATTTCAATCAGTTTGAGGTGATTGAAATATTTTTATTAAAAATACTATCCAAAAATCTTAATCTGCTACTTATAAATACTCATTTCATCTTCCAGTCTCCTAACCGTTTTATTTTTTTTTCTTCTTCATCTAAACATTCATTCTTACTCGTGTTCTTATTTCTCACTCTTATTATGAGTTTCTAAAAGAGGAAAAAAAGAAACATATATTTTTTTTCCCTCTATTTCTCTCCTAAGTTGTTATCCAAACAGACAAATAGTTTTAGTAGAAGAATTTTAGTGTTTGTTTTGTAGTAATTTAAGTTTCATCTTCTGCTCAATTTTTAATCTTTTTCTGACTACAAAGCATGAAGGCCGTGAATTCTTGAATAAATACCTAAATAAAGCTGTGTCGAACAAATTCTATTCTTGAATTGTATGTGTTGTCAGTTGTGTTCCCTTTTCTTCTTTGCTTTCTAAAATCACGGCGACTCTCACTTTGTGCTTGGGATTGCAAAGAAAAATTAGATTGTTCACGAATTACACTCCACCGTGTCCGTACTTTCCAAAGAACTCATGGGTATGGCAGTTTTCGTCGCTGCATGCACTCAGTTTGAGCAAGTTCAAATATTCGAGAAAGAACTAACGTGGTCAAGAGAAGAGCATTCGTCTCTTCCCGGTGAGGAAAATTAAGTATCCAAAATAGGTTTAAAAAAGTGGTTTGAATTTAATGATATTTATATTAAAAAAAAGTACACTGTATATTATCAATCAACAGTAAGTCATACAAATTAATGCTTGAAACCCAAATGAGAGAACTCAAAAGTCATAACCAAACATCATTTTCTGTACAATGTACAAATATCTACTGAACAAGGCTCTCAAAAATCAAAATCATGGGCTTTCTCATCTATATATCCCAATATCTCCATGCTACACCTGTTAATTCCACAATTGTTGTCTAGGTGGCTAGGGAAGTAAACTAAAGGGATCCGACATACCAGACGTTTGCTGCGTTACACTAATGCGTGAGTCGCCAAAACATGACAACCACGACGATCACTAAGATCATACCGCCATAAGCGATCCACTTGTCTGTACGGTGGCGTCTCTCGATGAGCTTTAGCACCGTTCCTGATAGACCGAGTGTGTTGATGACGTCGAGCGCTTTCCTTTGTGCCCTCTGTAACAATAAGGATGTCCAGAGTTGGTTTTTGATTAAAAAAACTTCACATGGAAACATGCAAGAAAATTACCTTGAGCCTGTCCTTTTGTTCAGCATACTTGGAAAGAATTGCTACTGCAGTGTCGTAGGATTCATCAAGCAGTCTGGAAGAGTTGCGGGCACACTCCATTGCTTGTGCTTCCTCGTCAAATATTCTCAACACATGAGAAGAGTCACCGCTCTGTAGAAATAAACACGGGGTCGTAAAATAAACAGCAGAAGACAACAAGAAAGACAAGTCGTTGTAGCCTTCCTCCAGTCCTTCAAAGAAAGGTCAATGATTGAGATGAGAAATAGACGAAGTTTACAATTAACTGCCAACCTCAAAATCACATTTAACATGACAAAGCGAAAATAGGATGTGTTATATTTCATGAGCATATAGGGAGGAAGCAAATCCTGAGCAATATATGATCTATATAAGTGAGCACTGTCGCAAGACCCATATTGGATTGAATAATAGAGAATCAACAACAGGCCCGGGGACATGAACAATGTTTACAAATAGAGATCAACAGTTTAACAACTGATTCCTGAAGATCGTTATTTAAAAATCACGAGCCAAGCAGGTAAACACCAGCAGATAATCCATCCCTTCCATAGACTGAGCTTAAAAATAATTGATGATGAGGAATTAATTGCAAGAGTCACATACAGCTCTTTCTAACAACTCCGTCCTTTCTTTAGCATCCTGAATCCTCTTTTGGCGTTGTAGCAACAACTTGTCCAAGCTTTTCTTCAACGAGTCAACCTCTTCCGCTACTTGTTCCACTTTCCTGAACCATAAAATAAAGGGTAACTGTTAAACCACCAATGTACTTCAGTGATCAGACCATTCCACAAAAATTGAAGTCATCAACTGTGAATGTTCGGTCTAGCTGAAATACATCAAACCAAAGGCTTCCTTCAAACTAAAGATGGCTAAAACAAAAGATGACAACTATTCCGGAGATGTTATCTAAACCATGCAACAGTTCAAATCAAGCCTTCTCAAACACATGCAACTATTGAAATACCATCCCAGAAATTCAAAGGCGAATCCTGTAACATCAACGGGCATTGCTAGTATTTTTTGAAGGGCAAACATGAAAAAATTTAGCACCTAAAAGTAGAAAGATTGGCATTCCACCCTTACTTATCAAGATTCAAGACCATGCAGTAAAACAAGGAAAAACCAAAGAATTGCATAGTTATATATATTCTGCAACTACTCGTTCTCCTCCATGTGAAAATAAATACTTCCAGCACCCTCATTGAACCTGAGAGAGGAGAGCACTGGAGGAAATTTACAACCTTCTCTTTGTTTCAGGACTTCTAACATTAAAGAAACAATATAACCACCTATTTGCGAATTCCAAAGCACCATCTAAACCTTCCTTGTCTCATTCTCTCTAGTCTCCAAATTCAGACAATGTTTACAGTGAATTCACTAACTTTGTCTCTGCTCTATTCTTTAAACTTCTAAATTTATACAATAATCGCTATTGCCTCGCCATTCTACAAAACTCAAACCCAAACCCAAACCAGACAAGTGTTTCCATTTAATTCATCATTGTTTTATTAATACAAACACTTGGGACACAACTACAAGTTCAAAGTTTTCTTCTGTATTCCACAATATTGATGGTTAAGGAAAATTGTGCACAAAAGGAAGGCAGATTATCACCCATAACACCATTTTTTCTGAAAAAATCCAAACACCATTCTCATTTACCAAAAGATCCAAGCTCCATTATCTCTCCCGTATGAACACAAAACAACCCATTCTGTTCACAGTTTCAACCATTAACAGACCAGCAAAGGAACTGATAAGAACACACAGGAGGGAAACGAAACCCAATTTTTTTCACTTCAAAATCCAGCCTTTCATAAACAAATCCTACCTTTCGCCCAAACGGAACCACATGTCACCAATAAGATCCAAACTTTCACCAAAAATATAACTCTCCAAAAAACTAAAAATTCACCCCAAAAAAAAACAATCTTAAAACCCAAAACCCAATCTTTACAACCCAAACCCATCACAAAAAAAAACTTCTCCACCAATCTTTCGCCTCAAAACTCCGACCTTCCAACAAAAAAATGTAATCTTTAACCCCCCCCCCCCCCCCCCCCCCCCCAAAAAAAACCAAAATCATCCGACCTTTCTCCCCAAACACCATTCTTTACAACCCAAACCCATCACACAAAAAAAACCGCAAAAAATCCACACAAAAAATATCCAAACTTTCACCCCAAAATCCAATCTTTACCAAACCGAGACCAAAAAACCCAAATCTTTCACCAAAAAAATCGAATCTTTACCTCTTCCAGAGCCCTCTCTGCCCCTGCGAGGGAATCCCCCAACAGAGCCTCTCCATATCCCCGCAAAGCCCCTGGATCTGGGCGATATCGATGCTGATGGGCACCGACACCTCGACGGCTTCCCGATCGAAGCCGGAGAAGAAGAGGGACTCCAGCCTCACCAACCCGTCTTTCGTCCGAATCAGGAGCTTCTGCGCCGTCTTGTAAGTCTCCGACACCGTCGCGCCGCCGGATTCCATCCCGACCCAAAACCCCAATTCCAATTTCCAACGAACCCAGAGCGAGCGAGCGAGAGAGTGAGTAGGAAAATGTCCGGCGATTCAATTGACTTTTTCGTCAATCAGTTTACGATCTATTTAATACTCATTTCGTCGTGTTTCTTAAACTAAGATTTCTGTCTTAGATTTTCTCACTCTACCAGTACCAACACTACGAAAATATCTGGTGAAACGTCTAGATCTGGTGAAGTAAGTCAAAAAAAATCGGCTCGAGGGTCTGGCCATAGGGAAGGCGTCCTCGCAAGACGCCCAAAATAATAATAATTATATGTTGTGTTATTTCAAATTATTTCAGGTTTCGTTGCAAGATTTCGCTAGTGACGAGGTAGATTACAGTGATTTTTTTGCAAGTCAGCAAATATTTAAACAACCGATGACGCGATAAGATGGACGAAACAAGTTGTCATCGGAGCTAGATTTTTATATTAGTATCATCATATAAACCACAAACAGATAATCGGATGAGTTGTTATCTGACATGGGATCGCAGAAAAGAAATGGGTTCCCGAGATATGGATATTGCAGTATAGAGGAATGCGAAAAGAAAGTGTTGCAGGTGTCGTTTTTTGATAAAGGTGGTCGAGCGACGAGAGCGTGATGGATGTGTTGTAGTTTCTGATAGTTCTCATGGTCAGCACAACCACAAACTTGCAGTTTATCCAGAGGGTCACCGACAGATCAGCGACCTTAGTCCTGGGGCCAAGAAAATTGTTCGTGAGATGACCGAGGCACAAGTGAAACCACGTAACATCTTGTTAGCAGTAAAGGAAAAATTCTCGGAGGATAATCCGAATGAGAGACACGTTTATAACTGTAGATAGTACATGAGGCGGGTGAAAGCTGAAGACATGAATACCGCTCAGCAGTTTCTGCATCAGCCAGAGCTGTATCGGTACTTGTATTCGATTATGACGGATGAAGAAACTAATGTCGTCACTCACGTATTCTTGGCACATCCGACGTCAGTTAAGTTGTTACGCACATACCCTTCAGTAATTTGCATAGATTCGACGTACAAAACGAACAAGTACAAGATGCTTTTGTTCGAGATGATTGTGATGACATCAACAAACATGAACTTCTTAATTGACTATGCAATTATGAAGGATGAGACCGAGTCTAGTTACTGATGTGTGTTGGGGAAGTTGCAAGATTTGTTATGCAGTATTGTCAGCCCGACTGCAATAATAACAGACTAGGAGTTAGACCTTATGCGACCAATAAGAGAGATTTTTCCTGACTATGCTCATATACTTTGCACCTGACATATCAGCAAAGACGTATACAACTATGTATATCACACATTCACCAAGAACAATCAGTTGGCAGAGATTTTGAAGTGTGGAAAGTTGAGGAAAATCACGTTTTCTACTTCAGAATCCGAGTATAATAGAGTTGTACATACTCTGAAAGATTTGTATAGGTCTTAGACGGCTATCACAGAGTATTTGGACGACACGTGGTTAGTGCATAAAGAAAAGTTAGTGTTGAATTGGACGAACAAAGTCCTTCATTTCGGTAACACTGCAAACTGTAGGTCAAAAATGCTCATTTGACTCTGAAAGACTGAATTACTTCATCGACTGCAGCTCTAGACACTCTTTTCGACTACGTCAACGCGGTTATTGAAATACAGCTGACGAATATTCAAAATTTTATTGAAGAGTTGAGACGTCGAAATTGCACTAACTATTGAAATATTTTATATCAGCATATAAATGGTCGAATTTCGCATAACTGCTTGTCATTGTTGAGTCAAGAGTTTAAGAGAATGCAAGACTTAAGTGATCAAGTTGAATATCACTGTGGGTGCGATTTTCTTACTTCCCATGAGATTCATTGTGCATGTACCATCCACAGTTCTTTTTAGTTAGGCAAAAGAATTTATTTAAAGCAGATTCATCCATTCTGGAAAACACTTGTCATTGGAGAAAGAGTCGACAATCCAGAGTTTGTGGATCAGTCATCTCAAGACGTCGAGCAATTTCGGAACTTGGTTGATGAGATGAGTTTGTAGTGTCCCTCGTATTTTATACGCACAGTTACACCCAGATCAGTCGAACTATGTAGAGCCCGCAGAAAATACTAGAGTACGAGTGCCTTTGAGTATGCTGAGCGAGGTCGTGGTCGATCTTCTAGTAATCGGAGTAGGGGTCGTGGATCTTCTAGTTGTAGGATCTACTAGCCCCTAATCTTACTCTAAAGAGGAGGGTGAATAGACTAATTAAGGTTATTTAACAAACTATGTCAAATTAAATGCTAAATTTATATGAAGGAAAGAACAACAAACCACAACTCCGGATGTATAGAGGTTTGGATCCAACCACCGGATCTTAGTACTCTTTTACGAATTGCTCTTACTCGAGCAACTTCGCGTCCTCCACTAATCTGATCTCCGTTGCGGGCCGAGATCACACCTTTACACCACAAGCTTTGCGAACACCCTTGCCTAGCTTGGACCACTTTCTCACAATCCGAGAAGAGCTTCACTCCGGAAGCTTAGTACAACTCTTGAAGACTTAACTTCAGCAACTAATCTTGAGCACTTGAAATAGATGATGCAATCAAAGGATGGTGATTTCAAGTGAAAAGATGTGAGCACAAGTGTTTAGAGCAAATATGAGAGTAGTAATGAGATTTGAGCTTGTAGAAAGATTGGTGATCTTATATGAGTGTTCTCAGCTCTATTTATAAATTCTAAACTAATTCTAGCCGTTGGGATTGAAATGGTAAGAAGTTGTCAAGAAAACATAAGTCAGGAAGTGACAGGACACATTTCAGGACCCGAAGGATCGACCAGATTGTGTTACTCGGTCGACCGGAATGCAACAGTACAAGATTCAATCGAGCGAAGATGCAAACCATTGGTCCAAATTGGCTAGAACTTAAGTGATCGGTCGAACGGTTTGGATCACCAGTTCGACCGAAAACGACCAATAGGACTGGATCTGGAAAAGATGAAAGTATCGGTCGACCGTGAAGAGAGTTTCGGTCGACCGTTTGACGTGTTGGATTTTAGACAAGATAAAATCAGATGCAATCAGTTGAACAGAATGAATTGATGTTTCGACCGAAAACTCCCAGTAAAAATGGGTCTGGGAAGTTTTCAAGATTCGATCGACCGTTAAAGAACTTTCGGTCGACCGGAAGACCAAATCCAAAAGAGGGGTTAGGTGAGAAATGTGCATACGACCGTTGGAGTATACGAAAAGTATAACGGTCATATTTAATACGAATACGGAAATGTCATCGGTCGAACAAAAACTATGTTTCGGTCGACCACAAGTCTCACTAACCAGGACACGTGTCGACAACTGATAGGCTGAAGGATTTGTATAGGATGAACTAAGTCCTATCACTCGACAAGGTGAGACGGTCAAACAAAACAAGTATTTCGGTCGACCGATGTCAGACAGTCAAAATAGATTGAAGAAAATGGTTGAACATAATGGATATGTTGGTCGACCGATATCAGAATGCTCAATAAATGGAAGGCACGGTCGAACTGGAAATGAAAGTCGGTCAACCGTTTTGGACAAAATAAGCTTCCTGGGATAGTCTGTTGAAATTCGGTCGAACCAAATGGTTCTACCGGTCGACCGTTTGAGTGCAGATTTCATGTTCTAGATTTCTAATGAGTTTCGATGATTTTCTATTGAAGTCTAAGATAGTTGGAATGTTGTGTGAGACTTCTATAAGTTTTCTAAGTGACATGCAATGCAATGAATTAAAGATTTCAAGTGTCAAGTTACATTCGTAACCGAAATCATGTTTCGTGAGTAAAATTCGGTCATACCCGAATTTTTAGACCAACCCGGATCGAACAGAACAGAACCGACCCAAATTTATTCGGTCCGCCGGATACCAAAAATTCAGGTTTCGGTCTGGTCCAATTTGGTCGATCCCGAACCGAAACTCACTCCTTTCCCCAAAACACTGTCGCATAATAAGCCCCCTGTTAAGCTCCTTCCCAGCATAGAATCTTATTTTAATGGGATCCAACTTCTTTAGATTTTATCTCCTCAACTACTCATCATATTTTAAAATCTCAACATCTCAACACATGTGAATGTAACTTTTCGGATATAACTTAAGCCTACGTGTTACAAACCTAATAACTGTACTTTTAAATGAGATCTAAAACATGCTAGACTCTTTTGATAACATGGAGCTCCTTTGACCTACCCTCACTTTGTAGCGGATGAGCTTGTGTACAAACGTCTAGAATGAGACATTGCCTACAAATATCTCCCTTACATGCTAGTGTTGGTTGAGGGGGTACCGACCCCATGATTTGAGTTTGGGTGGACAATATGACTTGTGCTCCCCCCCCCCCCCCCCCCCCCCCCCCCCCTCTCAGTGTTTTTTTTCATGATGGGGGACTCACCGAATCACCGCCTTTTGGACGATGATCATGTTAGGATCTATGACTCTCAAATTACTAGATAAATGCAGAATTCAAAATACTAATCGAAGGATTAAGGGAAGAGACAATGCAAACCACAAAATCAACGACACCGGAGTTTAGAGAGGTTCAGCAGCCACACCCGAGTCATAGTCCTCCTCGCAAGCCTCGCTCGATCCCCCAAGCCTCGCTTACGGTTCCACTAACCGATCTCCGTTCCGGGTCGAGATCAACGTCATTTACAACCACTGAGCCTCGCGAACAACCTCGCCTCGCTCGTGTCTCCTCTCACAACTCGAGAGGGAGCTTCCTCGAAGCTTTACAACTTTTTGGTGATTTTTGAATATGGAGATGAAATCATAATCTAACTAACACTCTATACTTAAGCATACTTGGATATTGATATGAAATTGGATATGCAAGTGATGAAGTTTTGACTTGAGTGTTAGAGGATTGAGAACTTGAAGATGAAGAGGATTTGACTTTGAGTATGAGATAGATAGAGAGTGTTCAAGAGTCTCAAAATCAACAAATGTGGTCCTATTTATAAGCATTCAAACTCTACTAGCCGTTTGGAAGTTGGTGGGGGAATTGACCAATAAGAATGCAAAATGTGACTTAAGCTCGGGCAGATTTTAGACCAGGTTCGGTCGACCATTCAAGTAACGGTAGTCTGAGACACAAGGGATTGATTGGTCTGAACTAAGCATACGGTTGACCGACTAGGGTTCAGATCACCGTTCACCAACTTCCAGTAGCTTTTAACAATTTAGCCCTAATAAGTTCGGTTCACCGTTCCAAGGTGGAGAGTAGGATTGGTTGGGCTTTGATTACTCAAGTTCGGTTGACCGTGTACACTTCGGTAGGCCGAAGTTAGCGGGGGGTTTTGCGCTGACAGTTATAGCTCAAATAGTCATTTAGTACAACGGTCAAGTGTCACGTGTAAATAGTCGTTGGGTGCCTAAAGCCAAAAAGGACTCGGTTGACCGATAAATATTCGATCGTCCGAATGGGGACAAGTCAATTAGGCTTTTAGGGATTTGATGCAAAAGCGACTGTTGGAGCAAAGTCCAAAATTGGCTCAGGGCTATTCGGTTGACCGAAGGTGGTTCAGTCTTCCGTTGGGGCAATTCCAGATAACACCTAAGTTTTACTGGTGGGAAGAATTCGGGTAGCCGATAGATGTTCGGTGGACCGAATTAGAAGATTTCGGTTGACCATCTGGGGTTCAGTTTACCGAATCTTGACGGAACAGAATCCTAGTGCTCAAGTTTAGATTAAACATTATGGACTCAATAAATACAAAATTACATATCTTGGTCCAAAACTTTGATTACAAGTCTTGAGTGTTGATGTCTTTGTCCTAATGTTCATTTCCTTGATTGTCTTGATCAACATATTAAGATGATTGCAAGTATACAAGTATGTATGCAATGCATGTAATCGTGTTTGCTCACTTTGATTGATTAAGTTGATTGATTAATATTAGTTTGATTTATCATCAAAATTAATATAAATTAAGGTAAAAAAGTCAACAGATCCGTCTACAAATCCCAGGATGACCCATATGACCACATTGTTTTCACCGGGGCATTTGACATGCGGGGTGGGGGTTCGAATCTACGTCATTTTTACCAACGCAACCCCCTAACCACCCCACTACGTCCTGGGGACAAAAAAATGTCTCAGTGTCGGGACGAGAATACTTTAAAAATGTCAAGTGCTTTACATATCTACATGAAGTATAACAACCGTGTTTTCGATTTACATTGTCGTAGGTGAAAAAATACAAGGTCATGATGTCAAAGTACTAGGTACTTACTCCTTAGTCTTAACTCATCATTTTTTTAGTTTCAGGAAAGGTATCACCATAGGAGAGGTGTACGACTTACATTGCATGACAGTAGGGATGTCAAATTCGTGTTTCGGGTCGTGTTCGTGTCAACACGAATTGACATGAATTTGTTTTTGCTCAACCCGAACACGAACACGAACACGAAATTTAAAAAAAAAACCTGACCCGAACACGAACACGAAATTCTACAGCTAAACTCGAAGACGAAATTAGTAACACGAACACGACCCGAATTGACACGATTTTTTTCGTGTTTGTCGAATTCGTGTTTCGGGTCGTGTTCGTGTCGACACGAATTAACACGAATTTTTTTTGTCAACCTAAAAACAAAATATTCATGATTAATCATCACACTCTTTTAAAATATGAAAGGCTACAATGATACATCCATAAACATTCAGAGGCTTGGAGATGTGGATCGGAGATTTGGAGGAGTTGGAGACGGTTGGAGGCTTGAGAAGTTGAGATTGTTTGTTTTAGTTAGGATTTTTTATTCTCTATTTGAAATTCGGGTATTTCGTGTCGACACGAATTTCCCGAAACCCGAATTTGATAAACCCGAACCCGACCCGAATTACACTTCGTGTTGTTCGTGTCGACCCGAATTCGACACGAACCCGAAATATGTCAACCCGAACTTGAAATTTCGTGTCGTGTTCGTGTTCAAATTTTGTGTCATGACCCGAATTGACAGTCTTACGTGACAGTCTCCTAAGCAAAGGGGAATGAATATTTGAGATGAGTAACAAATGATCAATTATATCGAAAGGTGATAAAGTAAAAACATATCATCAACAATAGCTAGAAGATTCATAACAAAATCCACAAGGTCGCTCCACCATCGTAACAAAACTAGGTTCACAAATAAGCAACCAAACAAAGATGGGCAATACGGGAATCGACCAGACTGAAAAAGTTTAAAAATAAATGACAATGTGATTAACTTGATCGAAAATGTGAGAAAATAGAAAACACAATATTGTCGTTAATCATATCGAAAAGGTCTGAAATGTGGTTCACTAATAACTAATTGAATAAAATGTCGATCTTAAAAACTATTCAACTACTTAGGAAGAGCACAAATAAACTGAACAATCACACCATATATGCAACAATTGTAACCACACCACACAATAAATTCCTGAAAATTACGATCGTAAACTTCTCTTTAGTTTGAAAATAAGAAAGATTATCTCAATCTTTTCAAGCGAATACAAAACCTAATGTACTTGCATAACAATACAAAAACTTCATGTGTTTTTTAACCAAAACCGACACACCCAAAAAGGCACTTAAAATTTTCTACCAAAGTCTCTTTCAAAAACACAATTTCCCACAAAGTGTTGGTTAAACTGCAAAAAAAACACAATTAACTGCAAAAACACAATTAAACTGCAAAAAAAACACAATTAGTATAGATATTTGATTTTCCAACTTGTTTTTCCCCCTTTTCACTCATTTTCTTGTTTCTTTAGCTCGTTTTTTACCGATTTATGTTTCCGCAAAGATTTCTTATTTTCCTTTAATTTTTGTGAATTTTTTAGTCTCTGATTTATGATCTTGTGATTTAGTGACTGATCTTGTGTTTCTTATGGCAAATCTAAGTCTTCTTCTCTGTTTTCTCTTATTAGTCAATTAGTAGGAAAAAAAACTCATAATAACTGTTTTCCAAACCCTAATCTCGCAGTCGCCAGCGTCGAACTCCGGCGACGTCCTTCTACCCAAGTCCCAAGGTAGTTCTCTCACCTTATTCCTGAGATTCTGTGAAGCAATTCGTGTTAGTTTGTAGTCTGAGCTAACTTCTTTCTGAGATTTAGTGAGTTGATATGTCATATGTGTGATTGATATTCTCTGCTTAAGTTTGATGTAAATTGAGTGAGGTTGGATGTGATTTATCAAAGAATCATATGACACCAAATCTTTATCAAATCATATGACAACAAGATGGGAACTTGATTTAAAAGCGGCTTGTAGAAACTAACGCGTTTAGAATAGTAAGAAAATGCTTTGAAATCACTATGCCTGGATTTTGAAAAGATCATGTACTGACAATTTGACTGAAGTTGTTTTGGTTTGTTTTCACTAGCTTAGGTTTGTTTTCAAAATCTGACACTATATTAGTAGATGTCTCCAAAAATCTGTAATTTTGGCCGAAATTCGTGAAAACATATGATATTGTACTTTGCAGATTTGCATTAATATTGGGGGTTTTTTAATATTGGAGAAGACAGATGTATTTGTTTTCTTTTGGATGTTCGAATTTTAATGTATTCGGGTTTGGAAAAATGTTAAAATAGGAAGGATATTTTTAATTTTTTTATTTATTTAAAGTATCATCTTAAAGTTGTAGGTTCTCCAAAAAAAATCCGACACAGTTTGCCCCCACCCAAAAACAATTTCTGGATTTGCTCATGTTCCTGACAAATATATTACCGCAGACACACGATGAAGACATTAGGTTTTAGACTTGCGTTGAGAAAGACAACAAAGGTGAAGAGAAAGACAACGACCAACAAAAAAACAACAATTAGGAGATGGGACAAAGAGACCGAGACTGATCAAAACATGGCAACTTTTTTCGGTTTGTCTCAACAAGTTAAACTTAACATAGGTAACATACTCATATTCCTCTTCCCCAAACACGTCCTAATTTTCCCTATTTTTTGCATTTTTTTGTCATTAGATTAGAGTAGAAAGATCGCTAGGGTTT
The DNA here is from genome assembly GCA_963682175.1 of Triglochin maritima. Classification (NCBI taxonomy): domain Eukaryota; kingdom Viridiplantae; phylum Streptophyta; class Magnoliopsida; order Alismatales; family Juncaginaceae; genus Triglochin; species Triglochin maritima. Next base: position 34,673,797 of record OY821786.1, read on the forward strand.
TTAGTGCCAAAAATTGGTTTTGGTATTTAGGGTTTGCGAAATTTTTGTCTGCAATTGTGACAAACAACAAACCCTTAAAAAAATTGTTCCATCCATTATCCATACATATAAGTAGAAAAAACTTAATACCGCAATCTCCCATGCATAAATAATTTTATCTATACATCCCCATGCATGTGTTTTAAATCTTTTGATAAAGAATGAATCTGTCATTTAGGTTTAATTATGCTGACATTCCTTTTGATTTGTTAGATTATTCCACCAGTAAGGATATAAACACTTGCATGTTTCAATCATGTTTTTTTCAGATTCAATTTTGAATTAGAATAGAAATTTGACCTTAATATTATGTTTTGTGTTCTTATATATAAAGAGGTCAGTGTGGGTATTTTCTCACTCAAATATTGTTTCAATATTTAAATTAATGCAGGAGGGAAGAAATATATCACGACAATCGGAACACTTACGCAACGTGAGCCAGAATCAATGCTTGCAGCAATGTTTAGTGGCAGACATACCGTGGCATTTGATTCAGTAATTATTAGTGAGTGATTTTGATTTTTTCTCCTTATTTCCATATAATTCGAACCAGTTATATATATTTTTCTTTTCTTTTTGATAACTGAGAAATCCTTCGTCCCACCGCCGTCCCTTGTAGGGAATTGTGTTTATTGATAGAGATGGGAAACATTTCCGACAAATATTGAATTGGTTAAGAGATGGTGTCATTTCGCGACTGCCAAATTCAGACTATCAAGAATTACTGCAAGAAGCTGAATACTACCAACTAATAGTAAGTGATATTTTTCTTATTCTTTTGTTTCCCATTTTCTCTAAACTGAAAACGTTTATTGTTATTGAGGAGTTTAATAAAATTCGTGGCACACATCTTTTCTATCCTTCCATGGTTTTATATATCTTTTAGGGTTTGGTTGAGCACATTAAATGCACACAAGCAGAAAAGGTTAGAGTTAAACTTGATGTAAGTCATTGTCTACAATTTTCTTTATCTTACTTACATCAGCAGAATTGTGTTCTTTTCAGTTAAATGTATTAATCTTAGGTATTGCTTAACAATACTCTTATCAAAATCGGATTTGATTAGTCGACTTTATTATGTTAGGTACTGGATCATTGTTATCTTTGATTATATGCAACATTATACTTTGAGGACTTGGTGATTTTATGGTTAATTGTAAAATCATCATTTTAGATCAAAATCAGTTAAATTTGTTGGATCGTGTGGATCTACAATATTAATCACTTTTATCCCTAATTACATACTTGTTTAACAATCAAAGATATGTAGCGGAATTTAAAACTAAACAAGCAAGTAAGGAATAGAAAATGCAAACCACAATGGACTCGGGTTTTTTTTTACAGATGTTCGGTCTCCCGCCTACGTCCTCTCTTGCAAGCTCCGCTCGACACTTCGAGCTCCGCTCACGAATTCACTATCCACTCCCCATTCCAGGCCGGGAGAGAACGCATTTACAATCTTCAAGCTCGCGAACAACCCTCGCCAAGCTTGGTTCCTCCTCTCACAATCTGAGAGAGATACTTTGGGCTCTCACCGAAGTCTATACTCTTTGTCTTGGGTTTTCATCAAGACCCTTGCTTCCTTTGCACAACAAATGAGTAGAACAATACTCTCTAAACTTGAGCACACTTTAGTAGGATTGGATTTATGACTAAAGTGTGGAAGGTTTGAGGCTTTGAGTGTGTTGGGTTTCTCTCTAATGTATTGGACAAGTATGTGTGAGAGCGTTGTGTTAAAATGTGTTTTACAACTCTATTTATAAGCATTAGAGAGAATATAGTCATTAGAGTTGATTGAGTATAGGTTGGTGTAAGATACACAAAACAGAAACTCGCATGACCCAATTCTGGATGAGCTCGGTCGACCGGATCGGGCTGAACGGTCGACCGTTAGACAGTTTTGAACTCAGTTCGGTCGACCGGTTCAGGAACGGTCGACCGCCCAACGCTACGACTTAGGTACACTTAAGTGATCGGTCGAACACCGAAGAGGGTTCGGTCGACCGATTCACAACATGCTCTAAGGGGTTGACAAACAAAGTTATATTCGGTCAACCGAAACAAGGTACACGGTCGACCGAATTCCAACAGGAAGTTCGGGTTTGTCAAGAGACAGATAGTCGGTCGACCGAACAAGGTCCTCGGTCGACCGATACGAGAAATGTATTTGGGGTACTTTTGGTTTAATACGAATACGACTGTTGGGTATATACGACAAATTAAACGGTCATGTGACACGTGTGATCGGTCGAACAAAGATGTTGAAACGGTCGACCGGTGTTAACACTTAATCTTGTAACAAAATTAACAACCCAATCGGTCGAACGAAGAACTCGTTTCAGTCGACCGATTTGGTCCAGACAGTTCAGGTTAAGTTAAGTGTTTTCCGGTTCTAGTTTAGGTGATTTATTGAAGTCCAAATGTTATGAAATTTCGCGTGTGACTTCTTTAAGGAACGTAGTGTGTGTTTAAGTTGATTTTAGCTCAAGTATGTTCAATTTACACAAGTTCCTAAGACTCAAAGAAAACGCAAAATACATGTCTTTAATTGAGCTTGATACATGTCTTGACTTGATTTCCTTTCTTTCTTGAGTCTTGATCAACTGTAGAGGTTAGCACAAAACAATATACATGCAATGTAACATGTGTGCTACTCTACACGATCACAATTAATATTAGGTTGATTAAATCATCAAAACATAGACTAAAACCAAAAAACCAACAAAATTTAGGTGTAGTTGGGTGTTTGTTGTCGACCTTTGTCATTTGTTTTGCATTATTATGTTCCTAATCAAATTTTCTTCTTTCTATGAACATAATAATGTCAAACTTCTTATGTTATTGACAAGTTTTTATTTTTCTGGGAGTCTTCTAACTTTTAGCCTTCCTAGGTGTGATAAGTGCTTGTTCATTAGCCGGTTGAGCAATGGCGGACCTACAAATAAATTTCGAAGGGAGTCCCAAAACAATATCCTTGATTAGGAAAATATATAACCACAAATCTAGGGAAAATATATTAACTCATAATACTTGCTAAACGACTCCTTCAGATTTTCACCAGCAAATCTTACAAAAGATTAGCTCATTAGCCCCAATATAAAATTAAAAAAATTGGAGTGAAATCTAACCAAATGCATCACGATACATAAAACAACCCAAAAGACACAAGAAAATTACGAATTTAACCATTATGAATCATGATAACATCCACCAAAATTCAATCAAAAAAATTTGAACCCTAAATCCATAAATAATTTGGAAATAAAAAAGGTAGAGCATTAAGAGCAAAGATAGGAAAAAGAATAAACGAAGAAGTAACGTGATTTGTATGTTTGGATGTTACAGTGACAAGCTTATCCTAATTGATATTTGGAAATCCAAAATCAAAAGAAAATGCAAGAAGAAGAAACAAGAACCAAAAGGAAGATATCTTGGATTTAGGGTCCTGTAGGAGTATTAAATAAAATACAAATGGTTTTGAACAAAAGGTTTGAAGTGGAGGGTAGTTTAGAATTTGAATTCTCTGTTTCAAATTGGAAGCAAAATACTGAGTACAAATGTTACAGAATTACATTATCATTATTATTTAATTTGTTCTGTAAACAAATTAAATAAAGTCATCCTATAATTTTAGTTATGTACTTCCTTAAAGTTTTTAGATAACAAATCACAACCTTACCACAATATTCTTTTTTGTCTTTGATGACCAGGTGGAAAGCATTAAATCTTCAAAGTTTACATGGGTGATTGAGAATTTCTCTAAGTTAGAAGCCAAGAAGCACTACTCCAATACTTTTATTTCTTGTGGCGGTTGCAAATGGTATGTTGTGTTGTCTTGTGTAGTCTCGATTAGCTTTCTCTCTCTTAGTTTTTACATTAATAAGAAACTCGTATAGTTAATTTAAACGTAATCATGTTTCATGTTCAACTCATGGGGCTGAAAATTTTAACTAGAATTTTCTTGATCTCCACCAGGTCATTTACAACTATAACATTTTCATAAAAACTATCTATCTGTTTTATCTCTACCACCATTTATTTCACACCGCAACATTTAACCATAGTTTTTTTCTCTTTCATCTTCTCAACCATGACATATTCTGAAAATGTCATGCTATTAAATTAATTTTATCTCTTGCAAATCATTTTGTACTTTTACAAATATTACAACACGTAGAATTTTAAACAATATAATATATTATTATACATAACAAATAATTGTCGACATTGCTAGAGAATTAAAAGACATTGATTAATATGATTTACATATTTTCTCCCTCAACTTTTCTCTCCTAAAAATACAATCTAAGGTATTTATCTCAACGCATTTTTCAAATGCCGCATTGCACCTTACCAATTCTAAAAATATAGTTTGCTTTTAGGAGTTGATTCTTAGTCCGTTTTGTTTTGATAGGAGAATCCTTGTCTTTCCGAAGGGTAATGAGACGGATAATTTTTCAATATACTTGGATGTTGCGGATTTAGAAACTTTGCCGCATGGTTGGCAAAAGTTTGTGGTATTAATCCTTGTGGTTGTCAGCGAAAATCACATGATAAAGAAAGGTACATATATACATTTTATTGGTAATGCCCATCCTTAACATGTCTAGCTCTTGAAATATATTGGGTGAATTGCTTGGTGCCACTATATTTTGGTTTTTCTATGGTTGTTAGTGGCACTCAATCAATTAACCCAAATATATTTTAGGATCACACACTTGGTCATCAATCAATTTCTTCTTTTTTTATTATTAGTTTGTTAAAGTAAGTCTTGTATTCTTAGTACAAAATTGTATAATGTGAAGAAGAAAATAATCACAATTTTTTGCTTTGGTATACCTTAAAAAAGATGAATATTGGACCTTTGCACATGCAACTTATAGCAAATTACTTAGATACACATGTTTTTGCACCAAAATTTCTTGGGTCTCAAATAGAGAATCCATTAGCAATAGCATCCATTGAAACGCCATTAGGATTAAATTAAGTTTTGCTCTCTACTTCTTCCTCTTACATATGTTCCTCATAGTGAAGTTTCGTCGTCTAGCCTATGGTTTTGCCTCATTTGGATTTCAACATATATCTTGATTCTTGGTGTTGTGAGTTTGTTACTTGTGTACTAGTTTTTTTATTATTTCATTATGATTTCTCTTGTCGTTATTGTTTTTTCCGGATCACTGTTTCCTAACAATACTTTTGTTGTCCATTTCAAAGGAGTCAAAAGATGATTTTTGGGGCTTTTATATTTTGAAAGACTAAATGAAAATTAGATTACAATGTTTTGCACTTCTTATGTATCATTAAAATACAAATATTAGTTTGCATTTTAGAACAAGGACAATTGAGAAACCACGTGTTTGGGTTCAGTGGAGGTGCCACATTGTGTCTGGGGGTCGGGTCCTCCCCTGGACCCCGTTAAAATGTATACTAATTAGGATTTTGTCTACTGGATTTTGAAATTCACATGGTTAAGTATACATCAATTGGATTATGTCCCCTTGAAATTTGAATTTTACCTATTTAAACAATTTTCAAAAGGGGGTATAGAAGAAGAACCTCTTAGACTTGATATCCTAGCACCGCCCTTCAATGGGGCCGGCCGCGTTCACAATCTATTTCCATAGGAGTGTTTTTCTCAATTGTTCAATTTGAGCTGTACTTATGTTATAATGTCCTATTTCGTGTATCTCATGCCTTTTTTTCTTCTTAATTTTGCAGACACATATTGCCATTTCAAGAAAGATGGAGACTCAGATTGGGGTTTCACAAATTTTATGCCATTAAGTGAGTTGCATGATCTAACTAAAGGTTATCTTGCAAATGATAGGTGCATAATTGAGGCTCTAGTCACTCCTTATGACTTAACCCAAGTATAGGATTGATTCGTGGAAAACACTAAAGTTCTCCATTGTTTCACTGCTCTGTTTTGGCATTAATTTCAACATCTTAAATCCCAAACAACTATTTCTGTATTGCAACAATTCAGGATTATGAAATGTTTTAAAGGAGATTGTAAAGTTGTAATGTTGTTGATATATATGATATTTACTACCTAGATGCTCAAATCTAATTTTTTTGATTCCAATTGTCATTTAAAATGAGTTTCTAGATTCATCAATCCACCAACTCTAACTATACTATACCCTAAACAAGCTTGTTTCTTTTAGCCTTTTTTGGGTGTCATTCAATATTGACTTGGTTGCCTCACACATGTTATGTTACGATGATGGAGGAGGGCGGATGCCAGAGGTCGGTGTGGGGGCGTGACGGTATTGGGGGTAGGTTGGGGGCGTGGAATGGGATTGAGTTGTGTTGGTTTGGTGTCCTTCGGGATGGAATTTGGGGATTTTCCCCCTAATTTTCGTATTGCGGGTGAAATAAGGACTGCCGACGGAATCTCCATCGGCAGTCATGCCAACGGAAATTTTGTTGGCAATAGTCCGTGCAAAAGACATGGGATACTACATGAACCCTTTTCCGAAGATATGGATATAAATGTACACACCGATAATTCTACATAGTTCCATAAGAGAGCACCTTCCGATCCAACAAAAAGATTGAAGGAACTCAAGAGAGAGTTGCACCGGCTCGGGGCTATGGAAGGAAGTTAATTACTCAAACATAATAATTCATCGATGTCACATTGTAAAAAAAAATTAGGTATATAATTTTTTAAAAAATTTCCCCCCCCCCCCCCCCCCCCCCTCAAATTTCTAGATTCGGTAGTACTTGTGCATTGCCTTAACTTTTGCAATTTGCCCTGCTTGTTTGCTCGGCTATGGAGTTCGATATGTAATTAATACAATATTGTTGTATGTACACACGTACATATGTAAGTGTAGGAGTATAAATGTGTTAAAATATCATAATTAACATGTATAATAAGCATATGTTGAATTAAATATCCAATTACTAATGTATTTTACCTACCTTCTATTGTTAAAATAATTAACACCAGGGCATACAAAATAATGGCTATTATAAAAGAAATAATGATCCAGATTAATCCAAAGAACAAATGCATCCGAAATAAACAAAATATACGAAAAAATAATAATAAAGTTTTAGGTTCATATCAACCGAGCCGTTTAATTGAAACTTCCCGTAGAGTAAATATTGTTCCACATGTCGGTACGAATATGGTCCGGCTAGAACGATTTCAACCTTGTTCCGACGCACTTCGATCGCGACATACCATGAGGCATGAGCTTCTCAAGGTAGGAAAGGATAAGCGTGCTTGCATTGAAGCTGGCAAAGAGGAAAAAGTTGGGCACCCACAAGAGGGCCAAGAAGAAGAGAGAGGTTTGTTTCCTGTGACTCATTATTTATTTGGGTCAACAAATATCTGAATCTCTTTTATTATTGCATGTGCAATATGTTTCTGAACTATTAATTTCTATACAAATGTGTTGGTTTCCTCCAAGTAGAATGATTTCACATCTCAAGCAGAGATGTTATATGTTCTTAGTACACAATCCAAGTGCATGATAGAATTTGAGCGCAATGTCATATCGGCGTGTGTTAACTCTTGTTTGTTTTATAATTCTTCTTTCTAACTAGATTCTAATTTGCATTTCAGGTCATCATTTTTTTTTTTGTATGAGCTGTGACTATGGAGCCTTGAATGGTATTAGATTTTCATAAAGACTACGCCTGCTTTGATGAATCGAGTTGAACTGCGTAATATCCTATTATTAGCACTTAGCTTGGAAGTATACTCAATAGCAATATCAAATCAAAGAGGTCAGCATAAGTGGAAGCCTCGTTTCGTCGAAATTGAATCTATATATACTAGACAAATTGAAAAACAAAAAAGATCAGTCACGTTTGTTCTACGCCAATCAAAACACCAAAACATTAGTATACACTGGAACTAACATCCTATTAGAAAACTATCATAAATTACCCAGTTAATTTGAAATAATAAAGTTACCGGTTTTGAATTACTCAGTTGGATTTTAATTAAGTTACTGTTTTTTCAAACAAAAAAAGGGGGTATGCTAATACTCTCTTTCCTACTAGTGGCGCAGAAAGTTCCGGAAAGTGATTTCCGGAGTCAACGGGAAAGCAGATGAAAACAAAATCTAGTGGAAAACAGTTTTCTTTTAACTGAATTCTGTTGTTTGTGCATGTGTCGAAAAGTAGAAAACAATTTCTCTTTGAGTGATTTACTCATACTTCTTATGTCCACTACGACAGATCTAGCGGAGGAACCCCCCCAACCATGATGAAAATTAGTTGGATTGATTTAAACAATGACACTCCACTGTTGTTTCTTTATCTTTACCCTTCAAATATTATTTAGTGATTTTTTTCATCTTTACTATTTTTTGTCAAATTACCACATTAAATCTGGTATGTCAAATTACCAATGCTAATCTAGAAGGAGCTAACCTTGAAGGAGCCAATCTAAAAGTGATACTGATTTATCTCTAGTGACACCACATATTTTGATCTCTGTGCGCTTAATATTTTTCAAAGAACTGAATGTAATCTTCATCTGACTCTGTAAAATGCAGGGGGCAAAGCTAACTGGTACAAACCTGCAGGGTGCAAACCTCCATCGGGCTTATCTGAGGCAGGTCGATCTACGCCAAACGGTAAATTTCTTAATCTCTACAATCTTATAACATTTTTCCATTGCTTCTTGAGGTCCATTTATGCTTAATTATTCTTCCCATCTACATAAAAATAAGCATGCAAGTTTGTTAAATAGTTTGTGACTTTGATTTTCATAAGAGAAAAAAGTATTCTAAGTATTTGAGTTTTCAATTGATTCATTTGGGTGTTAAGTTGTGGAACAGAAACTGGCTGGAGCCAACCTTGAAGGAGCAAATCTGCTTGGGGCTATCAGATAAATACTTAACAATCTATGAAAGGTAATTGATGATATACTAAGGATAGATAACCGATAATGGTCTGCCATATTTCACTGCTTTCATGTTTTCAAGGCCGCATATTTGGTATTTTAATGCCGAAAACAGATCCTTCAGTGCGGTCACAAATTTTTTGTGGGTCTTCTGTGAAAAACTGTAATGCTGTAGATTTTTCGTGATAGCCCATGATTTCGAGGAATACACCAATTTAGATATGTCCATGTCGATTGTATCTCTTGTTAGACAAGTTCATTCTATGAATCCCTTTTGTAATGGTAGAAATATATTTGTATTTAAGATCTTGTTTTGTACTTAATGGTAGAACAACATTGGCAGCTTAATCAAATGTTTTGTACCCTGATTAATTCAAACATTGTTTCAGGTACTTGAAGTTAGTTGAAAGTGGTACTTAAGTGGATTTGTGAAGACAACACAATTTCAGTCTTACCAAAGAAAACAACAATACATTTTCACCTTTGGAATAGTCACTAGAAGTGTGCTTCAGATGGCAAAGCAAGGTTGCTTATCTTTCTTGAAACTTCAGTAGAAGTGCAACTCATTAGGATATATATATATTAATATATGTCATGTGCATGATTGTGTGCTTCGAAAGGTAACACGACAGGCACATTAAGAATAAGATTTGAGATTAAGATAAACTCAAAGGAAAACCAAAGGAATCTCAGATTTTATGGTTGCAAAGATATGGTGTTTTTTAACCACAAAAGAAGGGAAGTAAACACAAGTAAATGGAAATTTCATAATGAGATTTCAGATCCGTAATTATTGGCTTCATGGGGACCAGAAAAGAAAGGAATCATTTTCAACTCCCAACAATCCTAGATTCACTCTAATCCACTTTCCAAAAACTACCACTACTCTCCACCGTCTATCCAATTAACCACAATCATCCAATTGAGACGTGCCCCACATGTTTCATGTCGGCACCAGTCTAAAGTCAATTATTGGATAATACACACTTTTTATCGGAATAATATGCACACTTTTGCACGTCAATTATTTTTTGAAATATCTTTAATGTGTCAGTTATTGTACCCTACGACTTGAATTCGATATTGTAAGTGAGACACTAATTGTGGCTAATTAAGTTGAGAGACTTTTTTTATGGTTCGAGTCAAGTAGCAATCCATTCGTATGTTCAGGATGTTTGAAATTTAAAACGAGTTGTATTGTAAAGCTGATTGTTCGATTCAATAAAAAAAAGTAAGTGGGACCTAACTAGTCAAAATATGGTACGGTTTAATTCAAAATGCAAACGGAGTTGAGACACTAATGAAAGATCTTTTCTATATCAAAAGATTTGTTTGTTCATTAAAAAATTACTGAATATATCTCCATCACAAGGTGACAATTTTGATTTTTACTTCACAATGAAAGAAGGAAAATGTGATTCAACAGTTTTCAAACGTCAGCTCTGCTTGTCAATTCCCAGTTCAGATCTGCCTAGAATAAACCTTTTGATGTTCATTGGGGGTGTATTTTCTTTGAAAAGATCATTGATCAAATATAAGTAGAATTAATTTCTGATTACATGATATGAATAATAAAAAATCATTTTTCTTGATAGAATTTGATTGATAATAGTCATAATACAACAACTTTATGGAATGTTCACACTATATTAGATGTTCATTAAACAATGTTGCGCCTACAAATTTTTCTCTTGTTTGTAAGCCTATCAACATCAAATTGCTGCTCAGACAGATACAAGTCATTGAACTACATAACAAATTGGTGTGAAAGAAAAGGAAATGAATAAACCGGTTTTCAAGATGTGTCATCTAAACTGACCACACAATAAAAAAACCCAACTCGTCTACTTTTTTCAAACAATTTTTTTTATATAAAAACACAATAATACTAATTACCCATTTCTCTTTATCTGCCCATAACCACTATAAATAGCTCAGAATGGAACACCAACAAACACATCCATCACATTGAAAGTTTGTTATTCAGGAGGAAAGAAAAAAACATGTCTGGTATAGTGCACAAGATTGGTGAGGCCCTCCACATGGGAGGAGACCACAAGAAGGAGGAGGAGACGCACCACACGGAGGTGGAGAAGAAGAAGGAGCACAAGGAGGGGATCATGGAGAAGGTCAAGGAAAAGATCCATGGTGAGGAGGGTGAGCACAAGAAGAAGGACAAGAAGAAGAAGAAGGAAAAGAAAGGAGAGGGGCACAAGCATGGTGATAGCAGCAGCAGCAGCGATAGCGATTAAGGTAGCTAACAACAATAAAATTAACATGATCTTAAAAGTGTAACTACATATTTATTTATTGTGAAATAGCAGATCTTGGGTCATTTGGAAACAATCTCTCTTATGAGGTGACATCAACGTATAATCTCTAACAACTAGACATGCTAATAATGTCCCCAGCATGATCAAAACATTGTCTTGTGGAATTCTAGTTCAAGAACATAATGCTTTTATTATCCAATCACAAGCTTCATAAGGATACTGTTTTGATAGAGATCTATGATGGGTATGATGCAAGGAAAAGTTATTTTTATAAAGAATTACGTTAAATAATATGAGTGAAAATCTGATTGCTCTTGTTCCTTCCCATGTTTTGTTGGATCAGGATCAGGATCAGAAGGTGGTTGCAGAGATGGATGGATAAGTTGCAGATCTTGCTTTATCTTTATCATCCAGACTAGTACTTTGTTCTGTTGTGCCTGTTACAATGTTGCAGCAATAAGTATATCATAATAAAGTTTCTATTTATCCCTTAGTGTATTTTCCATGTTCTCAAAGGCTGTGGTTGTCCCTCTTTGGTGTTTGCTTGTAATGGATGTTGAGAGCACAAAAGGACTACCCTAAAATAGTGACCCCCAAGAAGGAGAATTCAAGACCCTATATTTCAGATAATTTAGACTGTAATAATGCAACAGGGACATCAATTCACATCAAGCCAAACAGATAAACACATGAAAATAATAACACTACCCTGAAACCACAACAGAGCCTCCTACCTACATTAAGCAGGGTAAGGGAGGGTCAAATGTTAAGATGTTTTCGATTGACCTGTGATCTCATGTCTAGACATATTTATGCCAATTCACAATAAATAGTAATAACATGCAATCTTATATGAATCATATTGATTTAATTCATTATAACCCCAAAAACCAAAAAATAACTTAATCTCTAACTCCACTAGGAATGAACAAGAAACATGACTAATAAAAAAGGGAAAAAACTATCATTGCTCAATGATTAAGCAAGTTCCCTAGTGGTCGGATATCATCTCGCAAGAACACAACAACCATGTTGCAGGATGGTATGACATATAACCAACTCTGCTGAGCACAACAAAAGGCAGAAACAAGAGATTTTCAATTTTCCAACCCACCTTAACATCAGAAGCTCAAGGATGCACAGCGCCAATGAACCAAGGCAATTTAATCATAATTATTTCCTTTAAATAATAGATTACATAGATATCGAGCGCTCCAATCCCGGTATACTTAATTTCCTCGCATACTCAAAACAAACCCACAAATTGCCCTGAAAATACATGTAATGTTTTATTCTTGCTACGCATGCCTTGGAGCTTACGTGCACATCTAAAACCATTCTTTCATACACAAATAGTACAGATTTCGGAGGATGCCATATAAGGGCCTCTCTTCCACCTTCAACCGACCCTTCGAGCATGAGTGTTGCAACCATATAGTCGAGCAGTGCTATCGTATTGTAGGACCTTCTAGAAGAAATTAAATGTGCAATCTCAGCTTCCGTAAAAGTATTACTTCATGGGAAGGGCTTAAGCATCCAGCGATGGGCTAGGCAGAAATTCGGGAAAATTATATTTACAGTCTGATCACCAACTGTTGTCAGAATCTCGTTTGTTCTTTGGATGCCTGTGCTTTCCAAGGAGCTTCAACATGTTTTCAGTAATGTCAGGTGGAGAATCGTCGTCTGGATCTTGAGAGTTATCAGAGGTGTGAGTCAACCATCCCAACGCCTCCATGGCAGCATCCCTCTCTGCCAACTGCTTGTTCTTCTTGGGCTTTCCCACAAACTGCATTCCTTTGAACTCGACGAGAGCCCGGAACTCATTAGTCTTTAGATGCTTTGTCTTGTACTTTGGAGGACTATGACCAGCCCTCATCAACAGGGTCTGGAGCAAACTCTTCGGATTTCTTCCATCCCTTATTAAGTGACTCTTGGTTCTGTCACTAATTTCTTCGTTACTTTTAACTCTTGTTCTTTTAGTTTCCCTACCAAAAACAAATCGACCCTCACATAGATCTGCAGAAACAATTTCTTGTATGGCCAGCAACAAATACTTGCCCTCCTTGTGGATATCTAGGCTAGGATTTTGAAGCTGCATGGAAAAATCGTAAGATGCAAAATTGTCAGTGAGTCAACTTTCATAGCCTGGAACCCTAGTTTGTAGATGCAGATCGTATAACACAAAAAGAAATAATCTCTTGAAGTCTGCGAATATAAGAAAAAACCTTACCACCAAAATGATGTTAACAGCAATTAAGCAAAAGGCTAATCGATGAAAAGTTGTTCTGGAAAAAAATCACAGACCTCACACAATTTCAGAACCCAACCATTACCTTCTTTTGAATGAGCTTATTAAGCTCCTCCTTCAGGCTGCAATAGAGTTCTGCTAGACTGGGATCCATGAAGAAATCAATGTAGCCATCCAACATCTTCAAATGACCAGCCTAAAATACAACAGGATCAGTGCCAATTGTATATCTTCCAGTTAGCAGGCTAAAACATGGAACAGAAAAAGGAGAAATAAGCTCACAAGTTCCCCTTGCACTATGTTGCCACCAAATAACATCAATATAGAATCGGATACTCCAGTTGAATCACGAATAAAAACTGTATTGACTTTGACTTTCTCACCAAAGACAAGCCATGGGTACAAAATTGTCTGGTACCGTGCATTGACAGAGTTCTGCAGAAAATTCATTTATGAACCGAACATCAGATATTAGCAAGAAAAAATCTACATCTAAAATTCTTGGATTAAGATGAATGACTACTAGCCATAAAATAACCATATGTGGTGCGAGTTCAGCCGAGAAAAAATGACATGGATATAGTAGAACGAGGTCATTGTCAATTGTGGTGAGTACATAAGCAAGAAGCTTATAGAAAGTTGAACAAATGTGGTTTCACACTTACAGCATATAGTAGAACAAGGCCATCGTCAATTGTTTTGAAAGACATGGATTTTTCCCTGTGCTGCACAAGGCCACAACTTCATTAGCAGTGGACTAAAAGCACATCAAATTTTAACTCTTCTGCAAAAAATACTTTACCACAACAGAGGCAATGCCGGGGAAAAGGCCAGAGCATATAATGGCACGAACTAGAGACTGATTGTGGCTTAAGCTATTGCTAGTGCTGGGATCAGCATCCAATAACCCAGCATCTTTCAGAATATAGTGAAATTGCTTTCTAAGAGAGTGGATAGCCTGGAGAGTCTGTGCCGAAAGAAAATTTCTCCAGCAATATTCATATGCTGAGCCTTCTCTATCTGCAGACTTCCATCCTTCGTAGGCACGGACAAGGGCCATATGATCACTGTAATCTTTTGCAGCAAATCTTGATTTAGCAGATCCTGCAAGCTGAAAAAATATATACATCAAATTACCCCAGTGCCTCGAAACAACAACAAAGTCTTTAATCCCAAACTAGTTGGGGGTGGACCCCAATGCCTCAAAAGCTGAAAAAATATATAGCACAACAAAAATGTAAACAGTAATACAGTACCATGGTGAATTTTGAAAATTGATCATTATATTTAACAAGATGGCACTCAAAACTTTCAAAATACACTACAGTTAGATAAATTATCTTGCTGAATTATCTAGTGGTTAAAATTGAAGTGTTTTCTTAGTCTTGTGCATGGTTAGTCTTAGTCATGCAGATGGCGTGGATTATACGTTCTTAGTGTTAGTATGTCTGGTGAAAGACGGAAACATGCACAAGACTTAAGACTAACTTTAATATTAACCATTTAAAGTTTTAAACATTGAAAAGGTGGATTCAGATAGAGAATTTATATGCTAGCAAGCATTAGGTGACAATACAGACGAGCAAATATAATAATACAGTTGATAATTTCAAGCTAGCATGCAAAATACAATTCCGACGGAGGGCAAAAAATAAATGGTTTATGACTTCATGTGCGAGATGAACAAGAAGAGAAAAAAAACTTACATCCTTCTTGTCTTGTGGCAACAAGAAGGGATCCTTCACGCTTAATCCAGACACTACAGTAAGGACTGGGTCGAGGCAGCAGAAAATGGCACCAAATATAAGCATTTTGCCTAACTTGGGATCAACAGGAAGCATGGAGAGATACTGGCCTGAAAAATGAGCAAACAAGCAAATCTAGAGGCCTGATAGCAGTACACGTTAAGGCAAACGTAAAGAGCAATGACTCTATTAGAATACCAAGATTGGTGAGGTTTTCCTTGTCATCCAATGCCCCAATCATCTTCAGAAACAGAATAGCATTTTCAACCTGCGAATTGCAATAAATTCCAAACTCATTTTCTTGGTATAACCCCTTACCAGTTGGTCAAATTAAAATTTTGTCTAAAGCCGTGACCGTGAGGAATTCCATGGAAATTGCAAGTTAGCAAGAGCTAAGGGAATGAATACCACAAGATGGTATAAGAAATTGGAACAAGTATGCTAGCTTTTCAAAGGATAAGATATCATGGAGATGGATAGAGAGCGCATCAACAAAATTAAGCATCATTAAATAGATGAAAGCGGGACAAATAAAAAGTGTCATCAGTTACTTACAGCTCGTGGTTCAGGTGGCTGCAGAGCAGCAGATAGAAACTCTGCAATGGTTCCAAGCTGCAAACTTTTTATTTGTAGGCAAAGGGAGTTTAACGGGGTTCTGAGAAGCTCGGGAAGCTGATATTCTGCAAAGGCATCGTAGACACATTGAGGGTAGAGGTGATAGCATATTCCTGGCTGCACTCGACCAGCTCTACCTCTCCTCTGCATAAAGTGCACAAAATTAAGTTTCCATGATCATACTTATTTTTGTGGTAGTAGCATTACCATCCAAAATAACTAAAGTACAAATGAAAAAAAATACACAGAAGTACTTAAACTTCGCAACATCACATGAAAAAGAGAATTGCATAACTTGTTAGCTCTGTGTAGCCGCCAGGTCATGCTACAATAATTTTAGATATCAATGTTGGCCTTATTCCTTCATGGTCTATAGGCTTCAAAGCAACATATATACATTTAAATTCGAAAGACTTGCATCATCTAGCGATTCAGGCTATTTTAACATTGTCATATCAACATGAAATCAGCTCATTTTCATTTGTGGATTTTTTTATCGGTATTTTCATTTATGATATTTAATCAACTCCATCTACCAATATATTGATTCAGCCTCATAGACTTGTGAAATTCTCCTGATCACCGAAAGTTACATTTTGGTGCAAAGACACAAGCAGTCCTGAAGCATTCGAATATGCACATGAGAAAGCATTTCCATCAATCTCAACGAAGAGGAAAAATGGAGTCTTACTTGCCGAGCCGAGGCTTGTGATATCCACGACGGAAGCAGACAAGGTGTGTTGTTCAAAGCATCATATGATGTTTCCTTTGCTTTTCCACAATCAACCACGAAAACAACATCATTGACCGTAATACTTGCCTCGGCCATATTAGTGGCTAGAACAATTTTGCGTATGTTGGGAGGTGGTTTTTCAAAAATCAGCTTCTGAAAGATTGACAGGGATAGAATGTTAGTCAACAATATGATTTATGATTATAGCAGCAATTCCAATTGAGTAAACAGTAGCTTACGAGAGAAAAAATGGACAAAAATGTCTCACAAATAAAACCAATAGAAAGTACTGCAAAATATGCCACAAATATGATTTGTGTGGCAGATAAAATCATGATATAATACCAACTAACTATGTAGGATATAATACCAACTTTCTCGGATATGAGACAGAAATAATAGGGAAGGCATGAATTAAGATCTAAGATATATTTGCCAGATTATGCTTGTTTGGCATTTCTAGAGTACTTCATCTGGAGTTTTAAAAGGGCAAATGGAAAAATAAGCCTCAAAATTGCACACTGAATGGCAACAGTAAAATCGACATGACCTGTTCAGAAGTAGCCATAGAGCCATGGCAGGTCAGCAGCAAAACTCTATTAGGATCACCTAAGAGAGGATGTGCCCTGAGTTGATCTCTTAAACAACTAATGTCATCCCATCCAGTCATAAAAACTAGAACAGCACCAGGTCTTTCTTTACGACATATGTGGCACAAAACAGCTTCTATGAGATTAAATCCAATGGAATCAGGTGACCAACAAGCCAATGAATCACGAGTTCTGGAACTATATCTCTCGAAGTTCGAATTTTTCAAAGCTTCCTGTAACGTACAAAAATGTTCAGTTCAGGAAGTATAAGTTGAATGCATAAATTGGCATCTGATCATAATAAATACCTCAACAAGTGATGTGATCTTGTTTTTTCTCTTCCGTGGCAATAGCTGCCTTTGTGTTTTCCACAGCTTATCTTGACCATAATCATCAATTTGGTTGAATGAAGTCAACCTATACCCAGTTATTTCCAATACATCTTCAAGAAAGTGTGCCTCAACCGGGTGAGTGAAACCCTGAAAGTTAGCAAATTTCCTTAAAAATCACAAACAAGTAGAATATAAAAAGGTAATCAAGCTAAATTGGTTAATCATTGTGCGGAGCAATATGTGACCCCACTTAACCATCCTAGGAGGCCTTAACTCAAAATGATAGGTAAGCCATAAAGGATTCAAAATCTGAAAATCGCTAATTCTCTTAGCCCTTCAATGTAGGTGCCAAAATGAACAAAACAAGGTTTAAACACAACCATTGTAGAATGTAGAGTTTGCAGCCTCGTATAGCTAATAAAATCATGATAAATTATGTTAAGGTAATGAAGACTTGTATGAAAATTTTCATCTTGCAAGATGTCCATTGCCTTGAAACAAGTGTACAACTACAACGACTACATGGAAGGTAGCAATAAAGATTGCCCTGATAAGTTCCCTTTATTAAGAATGAATTAGGAGAAATGGTAGCAAATTCCGTGCAGATATATTTCGTGGTTGGTTCATCGAGAGAAAATAGAAGTCAGGTGCAGTGTATTTGTAAGAGATTGAAGTTCATAATCAATTAATCATAAATTCTTATTCCAACCATCACCTAAAAATGTTGTTGCTTATTATCGTCAATCAAGGAAAGCAACAAAAAAGGACTGAAGCCTCAGTGAAACTAGGATGAAGTGAGCAGGAAAAAACACTGAAAGAACAATATCAGCTACAAATCCCTGACCCTTCGAGCCCCAAATAAACAAAAGCTGATATTTCTTGACAGTTGACACTAACATGTTTAGAATCATTTTGTCCTGGACTAGGAAAATATTACCGGAATATGGATAGTAGGAGCATCTCCAAAAAAACTTGAAAAAAGCTCAGCATTCAATGTTGCACTCATTAAAATCAACCTCAGATCGCGACGGCGTCGAAGCAGATCCTTTAGCACGATTAGTAAAAAATCTGTGAAACAAATGGCAATAAGAACAATAGGTGGTGTTCACAACTTAGACATTGAAATTTTGATCTTTCGGAAGCATTGAGATGTCAGCATCTAATAGTACCTTCATTCATGCCACGTTCATGAATCTCATCAACAAATACATGGGTTATCCCATCCAAATTACGATCCCCAAGCAATCTTCTCAACAAAATACCACTGGTGCAGAAGAGCAAATGTGTGTTTTTCCCTTTCATTCCTTCCAACCGAACCTTATAACCAACCTGTGAAGGTAAATAGAAGCTAGAATGAAGACTACAATACATTGTGAAAACCAATTGCAATGGGCAAATTTGAAGCATTGCAACACCTAACAGATACACAAGTGCAAGAAATAAGAAACACACGGTTTCACCCAAATCTTCCCCCCGCTCTGTTGAAACTCTTTCTGAAACAGTCATGGCAGATATTCTTCTCGGTTGTGTGCAAATTATATTACAGAATGCTCCACGGCCAGATTCTATTTCAGCTTCTAGTACGTATTGAGGAAGCTGAGTAGTTTTACCACATCCAGTCTCCCCAGAGATGACAATTACCTGACAGTTTGAAGCCAAAGGAATTACAAACTAATATTCAGCCTAAATCAGCAATACAAAGGAAGATGAACGGGAAGTTAGTTTACGCTTCACATCATTTAGAATTTGCAGTTATAGGGGACAAATGGAAGCACCTTATAAAAAAACTAAGGTGTACTTCAGTCATGTACATCAGCAGAGATGGAAGAATTATCTCACATTTAGTTTAAAAAAATGTTCAAATAAGTTTATGCGCATAAAATCTTCAAAACATAATTAGGGCATCCCCCACTCTTGAAAAAACATTAACCCTCTTCCTTGAGATTATATCATGTAGACAACAAACCACCATGGTTAGGTTATCTTTTCCACCAACCATTATAGAATTAAGGCATGGTTATTTCATCAAAAGATTCAAAACTCTATCAGACGTTGAGCATCATGAGCGAAGTATTGTATGAATTTGTATGGTACTTGCCTCTTATATTTTATTTTACTCTTTATAATATAATACGACATCGTTGAAAGTAATACAGTGAAGAAGCATGGGGTCTGCTTATTGTAACTCTTATGGGTGTGGTCATGGAAATGTAGAGCCTAACTCCTTGGCTTTAGATTTTATAAACCTGTATCGTAAACCTGAAGAAACTAAATAACTCCAGGACTTCAGATTTTTCGACCTGTATTATATAGACCAAGTTCACACTCGCAGTACAGAAACAATCCCTGGGCCTGAGCATGCTTAAGGGATTTTGAACTCTTTATATGTGATCGTATCAAATATTATATGTTTGTTGAATCAAACTGAAGGTTTGAACTTTGAGTCATTTAATAAGGTAGATGTTTGAGTATGGATGCAGACTACATGAACAATCCACATTATGATGAGATGGCTTCTTTTCCTTCCATTTAAAAGGAGAATACAAATTTCCAACATGCATAGCTGAAAATACCATGTATAGAAGAATCTCAGCTCCAAAGAAAAACCTGATTCCGTGCAATAGCAGAAAGTAATTGTTCTTTCATTTGATAGGCTGGAAGAGACCTTCTAAATTTTAGCAACTTGTTACCTTCAGGTGATTCCTGAAATATGTGAGAATAAGTTTGTTCAGAATTTGCTTTAATTGATGTAACATAACGTCAAGCTAGAAAAGCTTTTTCTACAAAGAAGAAGAATAGTACCAGTCATAGTGTCATACCAAAACTTTTTTCATGAGTCATGATTGGTGGTTATATTTGATATCATCATAAGAAAGATGTAGCTTGGAATAACAGTACTACTGTCTCAAACTATATTCATATGATTATTTTTGCATGAGAACAATCAAGTTGGTAAATAGTAAAGTAATAAGATAACTAGACTACTAGAGGAAAAATAACAAGAATCACCCTGACCAATTTTCAGACATTTTATTGACTTCTAGTGGGTTATAGAGGTTGGGAAATCTTGAGGCACCAGTTACTCTCCCCTAACTTATTCTTCTAGCTAATGCGGCAAGAAAAGCAAAAATGTGAAATAAACTTAGCGAAATTTCGGCAGTGTATGTAAATTTATAGAACCTGCCAAGCTCTCTGCAGGTTACGCATGCGTAAACTTTTTCTCTGGAGAATTTTTTCCATGATTGAACGGTCAACCAGTGAATCTTGATTTTTATCAAGAATAGTGTCTTCAAGTTGCTCAATGACAGTGTTATCTCCTGAAGAAATGTTTCCCTTGTTCAATGATAACCCCATTCTATCTAGATGTTCCTGTAAAAGCCCCTCAACTCTTCTTTGCAAGCTAAGGGGGATCACTACCTGATTTGAACAAAAAAAATCAGAAAAACGTAAACCACAAGCCTATCCACGTCTAAATACAGTACTGAAACATAGTTAAAAGAAAACAACTTAGACCTCTCTTTGTGGCCGCTTGTCATCAAGATCAGGCCTATAATTTGGCAGAGGAACTTTGCTCGCAACTACAATTCTTCCATATAGTTCACTGAGCAATAAATAATTTAGCATGTTTCCAGATATGCCATTGATTTCACAATTTTGGAAAGAGAAAAATGGGAAGTTGATTATAATTTGTACCTGTAAAGGCCCATTTTCGTAGCAAGATTAGAGATTTGTTCATAATCACGTCGATCCCTTTTGTCCTTTGATATTATCTCTTGCTCCTCTGCATTTCTTAGTAGCAAACTGAGTTTCCATCTCCACTCATCTATGTTGGCAACCGAAGAAGAAGGCTACGAAAAGCAACAGCATTGTAAAATTAGGAGTCTTATCTCTCATCCATTATGGTATTGTGAAATCAATTTCCACCAAAATCAAACTCTACTACACAACATGTTGGGCATGATGACCTAGCTTTCAAGGGTAGTGCCACCGTGTGTGGCGCGACTACCTCGCCCCTTTGTACAGTTTCCCTTTTTTATTAATAATTTAATATATATAGTTAATTCACCGAACCAAAACAAAACTATACTACATGGTCTAATAGAACTAAATTGCACAAAAATACGACTTCACATCGCAGCAAAAAAAATGCAACTTCAGGATACACCTTCTGATTCTAGAAAATCAGGCCCTTCTACACAACATAAGAGAACTAAATCACACCAGCACGATCCACACAAAAAAAGACTTGAACAAGCTATAACGGAGTGTCAATCATGATATCTGTGCAGTACCTTCTGATTTTTGTAAAGAAACTCTTCTAGACAACCTAATAAAACTAAAGCAAACAAAAGCATGGCTCTACAACCAAAAACTGCAGCTTGAACACGCGACTGCTGAGTTGAAATCACTGTACCATCAATTCCACCTTCTGAGTCTTGAAATGAAACTCTATTACTAAACACAATAGCACTAAATCACACAAAAACAGTCCTCAACCAAAACGATCACCAATTGAACAATGTACCGCAAAGCGCTGATCAGATTCTCGAAAAAGAGACTATTCTAGACAACGTAATAGAACTAGATTGCACAAAAACACAACTTTACGACCAAAAAAAGCAACTCGAACAGGTTATTGCAAAATACCAATCGCGATATCATTAACCATACCTTCTAATTCTCGAAACACACTCTAATACACAAGCTACTACAAAGCTCCAATCACGTTGTCCCCAATTCCAACCTTCCAGTTCTCGAAACCAAACTCTACCAGACAACCTAATATATCAAAATCACTGCGCAAAAAGAGCAATTCGGCTAAGTGCCAATCACGAGACCATCGATCATACCTTCTGGTTTTCGAAATCGCACTCGTACTCGTCGTCGGAGAACTGCTCCATGGCGTAACCGGAGAGTCCCCTCCTCTCCATCCCGTAGTGGAACCATCTCGACAGCGGCGTAAGCGGTGGCCGGCGGAGGTAGCTCGCCGGAGCTCCTCGCCGGAGGTAGAGGAGAAACCCTAACCCCGACCGACGGCTCATATTCGGGGTTTCCAACGAAACCCTGAGGCTCGAATCCGTTAGGGTTTTAGCGGTTCCGTTACTAGACGTGAGACTTTTCGGTACGGGCGGATCGACTCTGGACCCCAGATCGGACCGGTTGGGTCAGGACCGGTCCTCGCTCACCCTTACTTTTTGGTGTGTATTATCGTGTCAAAACAAAATTCATACCAAAATAGAATGATGTGTTGTTAATTTCAATTGTTGTAATGTTGTTTATATCTAATCGATATGTGTTGATATGAAATTTGATTTTATCGTCGATCTAATTTTTGTTGTTGCAGTAGTGTTGTGTTCGATCAAGTGAGTTGACGTGTGGTTTGGAGAATTAAAATGTGATTTTGTGCTGCTTGTGTCTTGTTCCGTGCTATGGAATAACATTTCATGTATCTTTGCAATTGAAGTTTTGAGGATTAAATTTTCTTAAGTTTAAGTACAAGTCTAAATTCAACTTGAGTTGTAGTGAAAAACAAAATCACAACATACAAAACTCTCAAAGAGTCAGATCGAATAACCTCGCTATTTCAACGAGATCGGCTTACACTCATGTCCCATTATCAACCTCGAGCCACACTCAACTAAGGTTCAATTGACCTCGAACTCATGTCTCGATTCACTTAAGCTCGAGCTAGATTCTTCTCAAGTTCATCAACTCAAACTCATGTTCTAATTCACTCAAGCTTAAGCCAAATTCGACCTCAAGTTGGTCTTCAACAATCGAAACTCATGTCCCAAATCACTTAAGCTCAAGTCAAATTGAACTTAAGTTCATTCGGCTTGAACTCGACCCAACTCATAATTCAAAGTGTAAATCAACACTCTTCTTAAACTCTAACAAAACCCTTATCTGCCAAACCTTTTTTCTCTTCCTTTTCCACTTACACTCACGTTGATTCACTTAAGCTCTCTCGAGCCAAACTTGACCTAAGTTCAATCGACCTAAACTCAACTCATCTCATATGCTCAAGTCTAAGGATGTGTCTAGAGAATAATTTACGGAAAGAAATGTAAAAAAAAAGTTTTTCGGAGAGAAATGGAAAAATTGAGAGAAATATCCTGTACAAATTTAACAAAACTGGCAAGCCCGAATCCAAATTAACACTCTCCTTAGAACCCTAACAAAACCCCAAACCTCTCTCTTGGACTTCCCACTTTCACCTTAGCCGCCACTTCTCTCCTCTCCAATGGCGATTTCGGAGAAGAAGAAGAATAAGAATAACCCTAAGAAACCCTACACTCCCGACGAAGAGAAAACCATCAAGTCCGAGGTCGCCTCCTTCGCCTCCTCCCTCGGCCTCGCCTCCTCCGTCCCCTCCTCCGGCTTCGACGACTCCGACTTCCGCAAAACCGGTCCCATCATACGCGCAAAAGAACAAACTTCGAAGAAGAAACCCTCCAAATTCGACCGGAACGGCGAATTACCCCCGAAAGGTGAGACCTTTGATTCGGGAAACCCTAAATTTAAGAAGAATTTGAAGAAAAAGAAGAAGAGATCTCCTCTTGAGAATGTCGACCCTTTCCCGGCGTTGGACCAGAAGGGCCCCGGGAGGCTGCCGCTGGTGGCCCCCGACGTGTTGTCGGGGAATTGGTACGTTGACGCCGAGGAGTTGGAGGCGAAGGTGCTCGGGGAGAGGAGGGACGGGGTTGCGGCGAGGGGATTGGTGGAGTTACAACGGGTGGTTGTGGAGAAGAAAGAGTTGGCGGATAGGTTGATGCAGCAGTATGTTAAGGATTACCACTTTGGGAAGAAGAAGAATAGGGACTTGCAGATGATGGAGAATGCCGTGAAGGCCGGAACGACAACGGATAAGGTCTCGGCTCTTACCTGCTTGGTGGAGGATAATCCCATTGCCAACATGAAATCACTTGATTCGTTGCTTAGTGAGTTCTCTACTTGTTTGTATTGGACGGTTATGTTTGTTTGTTGGTGGTTTACATTGTGAATTTTGTTATTTAAGTTGTAGCTAAATGTTACGCTTGCCACCCACAACTAGATGTTAATGTATATTTTTGCTGGAAATTGTCACTACTTGAACATTCCACAATATGAATGAACATGCCACCATATGTATAATTGGTAACTTGATATTTGGTTTTGAAGTTGATTTCTAGTGGAAGAACTCATATAGTTTGTTAGTGTTTTTTGGCTGCAACTTGTTTATTTATCTTTGTAGTGAAAATGATGGAAATCATTTTAATTGCAGTTTTGATCCCATACATATCATCATGTCTGTACTTTATTCAATCACTTCAAATCATTTTTTTACCAACTTCCCACTTGTTGTTTCGCAAACCAGCAACAATAGTCCATAGGTCAAATTGTTACCCCTAGCTCAGACCAGTGAGCTGCGCTCTTGAGCTTATCTCCTTGCAAGGAATAAATTACCATCCTCAATTGTCAAAATGATATTTCCAAGCAAACCCATTCTAGATTTTAAGTGTTTGACATCGTGACATGGCACGTAATAAATCTGTCACTTTGATGCTTCTTGTTACACTAAATAGTGCATCACTCCATCAATGGAACATATAGCTGAATGATAAATTTAAATAATAAGACTCTAGATGATAATCAAAGATCCAATTCAATAATATTCACAAAAAAATCCTTATGTTTGTTTTCAAGCTAATGCTGCCTCAAACTCAAAATTTCATATCTGTTGCTTGTTCCACCAAGAGAAGTAATTGTTGGTCTGCCAATTATAGCAAACCTCCAATGTAAAGTTAATATGTAAACACCAAATTCAGTCAGTTCACAGATGAGCACTTTCAAGAATTATAGATCTTTGCACCTTATGAATATGTAGGTCATAGGTAAACACTAAGTTCCCTCTGTTCATAGTAATGATTTTGTAGAAAATTCCAAGTGCTGTTCTTTTCTAGGTATCAACCACTGCTTTGGTTTAATAAAAGAGGTGAATAATTTTGTTTAAAGGAAATAAGAACTGTGGATCTACTAACAAGAAGTTAAACCAAAATTGAAAAATTGCAATCCTGCCATTCAAACAAGAAAAAAGGTGCCCAACTAGTGTATCTGTATATGCATTTCTTTCCAATTTTTCGAATTTCAGAAGCTCTGAATCTGTTTTGTTTTATTTAAGATATCTGGACATGTATCTGCAGGTATGGTGACAACAAAAGTGGGGAAACGATATGCAATTAGTTGTTTTGATGGACTGAAGGAATTGTTTTTGTTCAGGTACGAATCTAAACATTGTCTTGGCTCAGTTTTTCTGTTTTATTTAGTATTATGTCCTTTCATATTTTACTACTTGCTCCCCATTAAGCTACTTTACCTTATTTTTTCCTGAAAAGTTTAGGAAGTGATTGGTTTGTAAAATGTGATGATTGTATAATCGGAATAAACAATTCATTGTGTAAATTAGAAGGATTTTTGCTATTGTAGCGGACAAGAGAGTTTTGGGAATTCAGATGCACATCAAAAGTATGTCTACTCTAACTTATGTGCAAAAGCAAGCTAATTCAAGTTTTAGTTCATTGTAGACTTTTGCCCGACCGTAAGTTGAAAAGCCTTTTGCAGCGCCCACTGGATAGGTTGCCTGAATCGAAGGATGGTTACTCTCTTCTACTGTTTTGGTTTTGGGAAGAGAATCTAAAGAACAGGTATCCTCTGTGATTATTATCCCCGTCATTTGCTGGTCAAATTTGACACTTCAATTTGTTCCCTGTATTAATTAATTTACATTGTAGAGAGTAAACATTTGAGAATTTTTTTTTTGATTTTGAAAGAACATGATCTGCCATTTGTGATTCATCTTGTTCATTATTTACTAATTAGTTTGATAGTATTTCATAGCCTTCAACTATTTCTTTGTAGAAGGAAGCATTGATACTTCCTTCTTTAATTCTATTCCAACTCCATTCAGGTATGAGCAGTTTGTTGCTGCACTGGAGGAAGCTTCAAGGGATATGCTACCAATTCTTAAAGACAAAGCTGTGAAGGTTAGCATCGGTTCTGTGTTGCATTTGTTTACTTGTAGAGAGTTAAATAGTTTTTTTTCTTTTCTGTTATCATCTTAATAATAGTTATTTATGTTCATACATGTTCGTTAACTTCACGAGCCATATTATTCTATAGCTAACTTGTGAGACAAGTTTGCATTCATGATTTCTATATATGACTCATCGGTCCTTTAGGGTGTGCAACGTCTTCTTTAAGATTTGTCAAAACTCAAAAGATTCATCCTGCTATTTTTCATCTGGAGTTGTGATTCGTTAAAACATCAACATCAACATTACCCCAATGCCTCAAAAGAGGCTCCCGCCTAGGCGAGATAAAAGACGTTGGGTGTACGTAACCCTACCACTGTTAAACAGCGAGGTTGTTTCCAATTGATCCAATGATGTGAAGTGCAACTGACCATCTACGATTTCACAATAGATAAGAAATGCAGATCGTTTAGACTTTAGATAGTCATTTGATATAGTCCATGGTGCTCCAAATGCCAAAAAAACAACATTATTTTTAACACAATGGAAATGGACATGAGTTGTGATTCTTTAAAAGAGGAAAGGTTTGTGGACAGGATACAACGACATCAAAGCCTTTAATCCCAAACTAGTTTGCTAGGACACGAAATAGTAAAATCATATAAGAGATGGCCAAGCTTTGATAGAATGATAGTATTGTTGGACATGTTAAATGAATTTTACTAATTTCCTTTAACTTTTCAATGGTGATTTATGAAATTCTTTGCCAATATTTTCTAAGCTTTCAGCTTTGGTGATGTAACATGTTCACTGCTGCAGTTAATTTATTCACTTCTGAGTGGGAAGCCAGAGCAAGAGCGTAGATTACTTGCTTCTCTTGTTAATAAAGTAAGTCATATTTTTTCTATCCATTTATCTATTATCTTTTCTGTATGTCACACTCGAAGGTATTGAGATTCTCTAGACTAATTTTCCATGTGACTTCTCAATGCAATAAGGCTTCTTTTTCGCTTCATTGTACAAAATTCTTGATTGAGTAAGAGTGGTAGTGGCATTGCTATATCACATTGGTAGGGCAGGTTCATCGTAATAGTCTCAATAGGTTAGAAGCACATCGATTGATTTATGTGCAATGTTGTCATCTATATCCCTCAAACGTGTTAGTAGTTTGCATCAGAAACCACTGTCTTCCTGGTTCCCATAGCTTCGCGGTCAATGTATTCCGATTCTGTTACTTTTGGAATTTTTCTTGCCTTTTCTTTTAATTTAAATGTAAAATAATGTCCTCTATGTTTTCTTTCTTTTAATGTTGGTGGCCTTATTTTGGATTTATGCAGTTGGGGGATCCTGTGCGTAAGTCAGCATCTGCTGCTGGGTATCATTTGTCATGTCTTCTGTCTGCTCATCCAAACATGAAGGTAAGATACCTTAATCCTATTTGACTTTCACGGTGTAGAGCTTCCTGTGGGACCTGAACTAACCTTATTTAACATTTTTTTTCTCATGTTGTCTAAAAAGTTTAAATTATTATTATTATTTTGTTGCTGATTTTTCTTTTTATTGGGCTAAATGTGATTTTGAGTCATAGAGGGCACGTGCAGCCCTATTATTGTTCTATGGCAAACATATCATTGTTTTGTCCAATATGTACTCAATATTTATGATGATATTCAATTGTGCGCCTGCAAGTCTTAAATATGCTCTTGATTTTTTACAAAATTGCAAATTTTATACTTGCATGGTTGCATATAACTATTTTTATTGCTCTTGGTCGATACAACACCTTGCAGGCTGTGGTTGTAGATGAAGTTGATTCATTCATATTTCGGCCTCATGTTGGTCAACGGGCAAAATATCATGCGGTATATCTCAATCTCTTGTTTTTTTAATATGAGTAGATAGCTAAAAAGGAGATATAAGGGGAAAAAATAAAAAAGACAGAAAAAACAGCTGGAGAGAATAAAACTGCCAGGCCCATAGAAGGAAGAAGAAAAAATGCTTAGTAACCAAAGGTGGGAGTCAACACGACAAAAGGTGGGAAACATACTTTAGGAAGTGCCATCTTGTTCCAAATCAGCGATTAACGTCCATTTCAAATCCTCGATTTAGGACTAAGAAGAGAGTTATAAAGTGATCTCACAGAGAAGTTGTTAGAATTGAAAGACCATAACCAAGACTCAAGGTTATCTCAGAGAGAGCAAAAATGAGAGCACTCACGATCCGAAAGTGCGTGAGAAGAGGAAAGGTTTCACATAGGTGACGAATCATTCCACACCAATAGGTTGTCAATCCATGCCTCTTTATTTTCCTCAATCCTGTAGAGAAAGGCGAAGGACTCCATGAGAGAGCAGTCCCCTACCCATTTTTCTTACCAGAATTTTCATTCCACTCCACACCTCAAACCTAGCAACATAACCTTTTCCATGCCCAAGATCCCACTTCATATCCCACCAATATCACGAATGTG
The DNA here is from genome assembly GCA_963682175.1 of Triglochin maritima. Lineage (NCBI taxonomy): Eukaryota > Viridiplantae > Streptophyta > Magnoliopsida > Alismatales > Juncaginaceae > Triglochin > Triglochin maritima. Next base: position 34,702,719 of record OY821786.1, read on the forward strand.
TTTAGGAAACTGATCAAAGGAGACACAATAGTATCTATCCTGGATCACACTCTTACACAAGGGTGAAGTAGGGTCAGGTGGACCAGCTAATCTTGGAATCTACTCACCAAAGAGAGCTTCTTTGAAAGAGCTAATTCCCCTAACATGCAGGACACACCTAGCTTTAGGTTGACAAACAAATAAACAATTATCCACTGAACTAACGGGTGACCAGGCTCTATTACCACCCTTCCACCGGAAATATCATTGGATCCTCTCCAGTGTTTTTGCTACCACATTAGGGACTACAATGATTGACATAAAATAGATAGGTAAATGGTCATGATCGGTTGTATTAACGTAACACCCCACCCCCTCCTGATAGGAATAGATAGGTAAGTTGGTCGTCGACAGTTGTATTCAACGCATTGGTGACGACATATTCGGCTATCTGTTTTCTATTGTGCAGGTGAACTTTTTAAGTCAATTTTGTTTTACCAAAACGGGTGATGGACCGAAGCTGGCAAAACGGTTGATGGAAGTGTACTTTGCATTGTTCAAGGTATTGTGCCCGGAGATATGCTTAATATATATTTTTCCTTTGTGTAGTTCGTTAGTTTTGTACTTGGTGTGCTCTGGTTTTTTACGTAATTGTTAGCACATACCCATTTCTTTTCTGTTTTAAATTTATGCCATCCCTTCTTCCAAAGTTTTTGTCATCTCATTTGGTCCAAACTGTCTTCTAGTGGCTTTTCACAATGTCTTGTTTGCCTTTTCTTATCTTGGACATGTTGTCTCTCATGCACAAATTCTTCAGGTGCTGCTGTCAGAACCTAAAGGTGGTAAAATTGAGTACAATAACAAGCATGGAAAGTTTTTTGGCAAGAGAAATAAGAAAACGTCAAAGTTTGTCAAAGGGAAACCTCAGTTTCAGAAGAAAACCAGAGAAACCCCTTCAGATTCCACCATTGAAATGGATTCCAAGCTTCTCTCAGCATTGCTTACTGTAAGCATGTCTATGTCTTATGTCAAACATTTCATGCGAAAGCCCAAAATTTAGTTTGTATGCATTATCTGGCATCGGAATCATTCTACCTACTTACTATCTGTGCAATTTTCAAAATTTGCTCGTTCATACTTGTTCTTAGGTTTGCTTGTTTTTTAACTGATTGCAGGGAGTTAACAGAGCGTTTCCTTATGTTGCAAGTGATGAGATTGATGATCTTATAGACGTTCAAACTCCAATTCTTTTCAAGCTGGTATGCACAAATCTTCTAGTGTTCCTTTCACCTAAAAGATACTTGATATGCTGAATGATTGACATCTAACTATCTTTTGCAAAATTTTTTTGTATAGGCACACTCAAATAATTTTAATGTAGGGGTACAAGCATTATTGCTTCTGCACCAGATAACATCGAAAAATCAGATTGCCAGTGACCGTTTTTATCGTGCATTGTATGCTAAACTTTTAGCCCCGGCCGCTATGAATTCATCTAAGGTGACCATCTAACTAGAGGTAGCTTCGTAATGTGTTCTTACAAAAAAAATATTAATTTTAATCCTTTGATGAAATCCGTGGCATAGGTTCAAATAAAGTTCAGTAACATACCTCAAAACAATGTCAGTACTGGTTGGGCTTTTACCAGACCTAAATTAGAATTTATAAATTCAATTGGCATCCTATTGTAAGTTCTCACAGAGTACTACGTACAGTTCAGAATACATTTACACCAATGATAGACAAAACCGAAAGCCCACCGTTACACTGTTTACTTCAATTCGATGGGGGTGAATGTCATACTTGAATTTGAGAATGTTATCTCAGTTATGATAGGTGGAAATCAATCAAGATTTTTTTATAGTTATTATAAGAAGCAGGGTGAACTAGATAGTTTAGTTTCTGCACATTTAGGATACGTAGGTCAAAGATAACACTCAACAGGAAGTTCCACTGGTTCTCTTGATTCTAAGTGTAAACTACATTCAATGTGATAAAAAATGTGACAATGTCCAACCAAGAAATATTCATATAATGATACAGTTTTTTCTATTCTTTACTTAATTGGAAGTTCCCATATGTATTTCAAATTGTTACTTCTTGGACAGTGACTCAATTGGAAATTCTAAATTGTTACTTAATTGTTACCCTTCCGCTGATTTTCAGCCAGAAATGTTTTTGGGTCTACTAGTTAAAGCAATGAAGAACGATATTAATATTAAAAGAATAGCTTCATTTGCGAAGCGCCTTCTGCAGGTTAGTTGAATTCCAGTGCCTATGACTGACTTGTTAGTTGTCATTTCCTGTATGCAAATTATCTGTTTGTTGGTATTATTGTTCTTGATTGTTTGCTTTTACATTGTGTATATTTGTTAGTCATCTTCTATTGTGTATAATTGATTGAGTCGTTCCCCGCATGGAATGTTTGTTCACTGGTGATGTAGTTCAAACATGTTTTTTTCCATGAAAAAAATCCTGGATTAGCCTCAATTCAACATTTTAACGTGCATTTTCGTCAGAAGATTGTAAATTTCTAAGCTGATTTGTGTCATCTTAATAATCAAGGTTGTGGACAGATGCTTGGAAGAAGGCTATTCACATGCCCGAACCATGTTTCTTGATGAGTTACCATTTTAGCCTACCCCAACTAGTTTTTGGCATAAAGCCTTGTTTTTGTTGTTGTTGCTGCCTAATAACCAAGCTTTACAACTTTATAGTTCTGCTTTTTTTCTTTGCCTCTTGTATCCTTTTTTCATCTATTAATGATAAAAAAAACCCTGCCTTGCTTGGAATTTGCTAGACTCCGACTCTTCTAGCCTTCTCTACCTTTGTATCTTTGGTGTTTTGATATAATGTTCATAACCACCGATCAGAAAATAAAAAATAAAAGTATAATGTTCCTAACCAGTAATGCCTAGTGTTTCATGTAAAGAAGTTAATTTTCTCATACAGTGTCACTAAGCCCCCATAAGTCACTCAAATCTTGTAATGTGCCCTAGTCTTGGAATGTACTTACAATATCCTAATCTAGCAAAGGTTAATGTTGTATTATTTCTGGACAGGTCTCACTTCAGCAGCCACCTCAATTTGCTTGTGGATGCTTGTTTATGTTATCGGAAGTTCTTAAAGCAAGACCACCATTATGGTATGCAGTTTCACTTTTTTTCTCAGATTAATCCTTAAATCATTTTTTTCTCATGTAACTTGTAGTACACACACTTTCCAGGAATATGATGGTCCAAAACGAGTCCATTGATGATGACATAGAACATTTTGAGGATATCATAGAAGTGCCTCAAGATATTCAAGATACTGCACTTCTAAATGAATCTGAACCTCCCACAAGTTCCCATGGGAACGATAATAGTGTAGGTGGTGATTTGTCTGATTCCGAAAAAGAGAAAGAATTTAAAGGTCTTTCTGCTAAGGAATGCTCCAACTTGCTAACTGAAAATAATTTACCTAAGGCTCCAAGTCAAGCAAACACAATGGCTTTTGCACTCCCGGCAGGATATGATCCGCGGCACAGAGAACCTTGCTACTGGTAACTGTTACCATCTTTATTTTACATCTTCTATGTCAATTGTTGACCCTTACTCTGTTAGTTCTTGTGTTCTATATTATATCATGTCTTTGATTCCTGCATCAATTATTGCTGGTCATTGTTGATCTGCTTAGCGCATTTGACTATGACTAAAAGTTATCAGTTACTGTTAAGTGAAAAATAATGTTCATCATATGCCCTTTAAATATTTAATTGCCGAAGTAGAGTGCCATATAAGTTTGACATGGAGCAATCTCTTCAAAGTAGAAAATTCTCTTACAAACAAGGGTCATGCAGAACAAAAATTCTTTTGACTAAATTTAAAATGGAACTTTAGTATTAGGGAGTTTCTTGATACGGAAAAAATATCCAAGTTGTGTGCTGAAGCCTTGTCTGAGAAAAATGAACTCTAAGATTGATGGAAAATCAGAATGTGCTAAGAAAGCTGCGATGATCCAATCTTATATACCTGATCCTTCAAAGGAAATACTGAAATAACAAGATTTTACTTGCATTATTTTGTGTGCTGAGAAATGATTTGCTTTCTTTTCCCGCTTGGCTTGGAAAACAGATCAAACTAATCTGTTGATCTTATTTTACAGCAAGGCGGAGAACACGGGTTGGTGGGAATTATCTATATTGGCTGCACACACACATCCATCGGTGTCAACCATGGCCCGGACATTACTATCTGGGGCCAGCATAGTGTATAATGGCGACCCTTTAAATGATTTATCACTAGTGGCTTTTCTCGACAAATTCATGGAGAAGAAACCCAAGTCAAACCAGAAGGCAGATGGTGCATGGCATGGTGGTTCTGAAATTGCTCCAGCCAGAAAGGTATTTCTAACTTGCCCACCATAAATTTCTAGCATTTAAGAGAAAATGAACTCTAATTTAAATGCAAGGTGTCAATATCTGACTTTGGTTTTGGTATGTGCAGCTGGACATGAACCGTCACTTGATTGGAGAAGAGATATTAGAGCTAGCTGAGGAAGATGTTCCCCCAGAAGATGTGATTTTCCACAAGTTTTACATGAAGAAATCCACTTCAGGGAGCAGACATAAAAAGAAGAAAAAGAAGGCATCTGAAGATGATGATGATGCAGATGAGCTACCTGTTGACGATGGTGGTGACAACAGCGACGATGAAGAGATTGATAATATGTTGGGGTTGAAGTCTCTTCCTGCAGAAGCAGATGGTGATTATGACTATGATGATCTTGATGAAGTTGCCAGTGAAGACGAGGATGAATTACTTGAGAATGATAGTGAGGACGAGGATGAAGTACTTGAGAATGATAGTGATGACGAAATGGATTCTGCAGCTGAACAACCAGAAGACAATGACAACGAAGATAGTGATATTAGTGCCATGGGGATTGAAGGTGAAGAAGAGGAGGATGACCATGATGATGAGTTTGAACAAGTAAACAAAGTTAATACAAAGAAAAGGAAGTCGAAAGCCTCTCCCTTTGCTAGTTTTGAAGACTATGAACATTTGTTCAAGGATGATGGAAAATCAAGTAAGGAGCCCAAATTGCCGAAGAATAAAAAGTCTAAATCCAAAAAGAATTCGTACTTACCAGCCCGTGTGGGATAGTTATTTTCCATAATCTTTCGAACGTAGCAATAGTAATTTTATCTATCATTATTGTGAAGAATGTATTATTATTTGTCGCCCAGTTTTAGAAGAACAAAAATTCCACCAATGCGCATTGAGCCCTTAAGATCCCTCACCTCAGAGTGATTGAACAAGCTTGAGATCTTGCAGATGTAAAACTAGTCTTGAACAAATACTTTTATTTTTTATAGAATTTAGCATATTTATTGGAAAAAACTTATGATTTTACACAAGAATATATGATATACTCCGACATGGAAAATGCATGTTATTGGTTACTTTCTTGGTGGAACAAGGAATTTCAGTGCCCCCACCACTGGAGATCAAAGTCTCCAGGTATCGCTCGACGTTGTCAAAGCCACAGAATTCTTTGATGACCGACATGGTGGCAGGTACTGGTAACTGAAATGTCTCAGCAGAGCCTTTGGTCTTTCGGTCGGAAAATAATTGTTTCCTGGCTTCTCTGATGGCTTCTCTAATTGCACAATGAACTGATGCTGCCAGAACCAGTGGTGGCTCACCAGAAGCTGCAAAGAAAGTTACAGCAACAATGACAAAACAGAACCAGTAAAAGCTACACTGGCAATAGATATCTCAGCTATTGTGTGAGAAAATGTAGTTAAAACATTTCAGCAAACAGATAATAATCCTCTAGTAAGGCAGTTTTAGAAAGAAAATTGCGCGGTAAGTTTCATATATTGGCCTTCTTGGCTATTTTTAATTGCTTGACAGTTTCGGGCGAGTTGATTAGTCTTCGCTTATCGTTGTGATTGGATTTGAACTTCCAGCTCAAAACCAATTCATAGATGTAAATAAGACAAGAAGGCAGCAAGAATCATACCTTTGGAAGAAAGAACACGTTCTTTATGATGGCCGCTGTTTAGTATTTCGACGTTGAATTTTCGCGGAATTGTGTCGACAGTTGGGATTTTGTAAGTCCATGTTCCATCAGATGTCACTAATCCATCTCCATTAGATGTGTGCTCTTCAAGCATAAAGAAACCCATCCCTTGAACAAAACACCCTTCTATCTGCATTTATACAGTCAAATTTTTATTCTGGGAATGTGCAACGTCGAAGAATTTTAGTAACATCTAGTGACAAACGATAAAACATACAATTCTTCAAAATTTAATCAACTTGAAATTGTTGTGGCAACACACTTTGTGCAGTTGAATCACCAAAGTTCACAGACTAGGGGTCTGCTTGGAATCACATCTTGATAATCAGAAATTTGCCTAATTCTTTGAATTAATTTGTAAAGATTCCCTTGCCTTGTTATGAAAAGTTTAAGTTTTTGGGTGTCAATAGTAAATCAAGTTTGTTTATTGATTTTGGTAATCAACATCTGTTATCAATGTGATTCCAGGCGAACCTTAAGAGGATAGAGGGGGTCCATAACCTGAGACCTCCCCCAACAAATCCGACATGCCTACAACAAACTAAAAAAAACTTACTAACATACCATGGCATGTTGTTCTATTTACATTGCTATGGAAAGATTCAGAAATAAGAGCAAAAATGAATCCACAAACCTGTCCTAAGTCCACTGCAGGATTCAAACTCTGACCACAATCATAGATTAAGTCAGTCTGCAAAATCTCTGAAGCTCCTGTCAGAAGATCTATCTCAACCTGCATTGTTGAAATACCATCAGAAGGTTCTCTATTAAATCCTCATCAATTAGAAAAATATTTAAAGAAGACATGTAGAATTCACCTTGCTAACGGCAGCACCGTAGTTCAGATAGCTTGAGGAACTCTTCTCAGGCACAAAATACGCACTTGCCGATAAATTTACCGACTCATTATAAGCCTGCAACAAACTGTGTTGTTTTCGGACGAAAACAAAAGGAAATATCTGGTAAAATCACAACACCACTATGACCCTACTTCATAAACTACATTTAGTTACCTGCAAAATCAAAAAATCCCAAGAGACATAACCGGTTTTTTCCTCAAGTTTACGTTTGACAGGCATGAGCCTATCAACCAAAAATCCACACGCGAGTCGTGCTGCCTCGCAACTTGCTTCAGATGAAGTACTCCCAGAAGTAACTCCTCCCTGAATCAAACTCAAGCTATCTGCTTGAATAATTCTAACTCTCTCCAAAAGATTCTCATTACCATCTTCCCATAGCCGCCCAAGCGCGAACGCCACCATTTGCTTCACTTTAGTCCATAACCCCTGGCCCAACTCAATCCCTCCGACTTCCACAACAATCGAACCATTGTTAAGAATACCCACTTTCCCTGGTTTCGAATAGAGAGTAACCGGGTGAACAACAGGCACGCACGAAATTCCTCTCTTTCTCCACCTATTAGAACTGTTAAATTTTTTTACTGTCTGAACTCTCTGCTCAAAGTTAGCCGTTAAGCCCACTTTTTCCACGACACAAGGCAAAGTGTACTCCGGTTTTTCTCCGGCAATGCCTTCGTGGAAAAGTTCAAGGCTCTCAAACGAATGGAGGTTCACAATTCTGATATAATCCGAATCCATTCCCAAACTTGAAGCTACATGTTCGATAATTGCCTCGGCAATAAACGATCCTTGTACTTCTCCAGGGGCCCGCATTATCGATTTGCTTGTGAGATTTGTCTAGCAAACTCTGTATTTGACACAAAGTGCTCCCCAATCGTACTTCTTAAGTGACCCGTTCATCAGAGAAGGAAATAATGGGCTTACATCTTCAGAGATGCCCGCATTCATCAATATATCGACATCTAGAGCAGTTATTTTACCGCCAAGTTTGAAACCAATTGAGTAAGTAACTTTCATGGGATGTCATCCTCCGGTTATGATCATATCGGTCTTACGATCAAGATACATGCGGACGGGTCTTCCTAATTTATATGCTGCAAGAGCGCATGCAGTAGAAACCTATATATGTATCAACAAAACATCAACGAACCTCTGCTATTTCACAATAAAAAGCAGTACACACTACACAGACAGGTCAATAAATCATTTTTAACTAACATAAAATAAAATAAAAACTAGTAAATCTTTGACTCTTAGGAAATTAACATCAAATATTTGAATATAGAATGGTTTGAAAATGATTTTTTGAGTTGGTGACTTACTGGCATCGATCTATATGATTTCCCACCAAAACCACCACCAACCCTTCCAGTGATCACACACGAACGTTGTGGATTGGAACACCAATGCATTTGGCGATGGCATATTGAGTCCCCATTGGATTCTGGCATGAACTATACACAACCATGCAATTGTCTTCATCTGGTATGGCTAATGCAGTTTGTGTTTCCATGTAGAAGTGATATTGTGATCCAAAATTCAGATGAAATAAGATTGTCAGAAATACACTATCATATGCAGTTTCCAATCACTGTAATTTGAAAATGACATGTTTATCGAAATGTGAGTGAAATTAAATGGTGTTACTATAAACCTCATCACTTGAATATAATTTACAAGCAACACATCAAACATTATATGATGCAAAATTGTAGGAGTCATGCCTAATGTTACATTATTGAGTCACAAAACTTGGAAAATGAGAAGAAGAAAAAAGAGGGGTCTAAAAAGGACCTCTGCTGAGAGAATCTTCAGGTCAGCTTTCTCCATTCCTTCCGAAAAATCACCAACTTGCTTTGGCATCACACGCGAAGGCACTTCGAAAAAAACTGTTGTTCTGCACAGCTTCATCGACCGATAGAATTGGCGAGCCTACATTTTCAGTACAATAATCCACTTCTGCTTGCGCAGCCACCATGCTGGCAAGCCTTTGTGTTTCAGCAAGCTGATCGATATCCATATTCATATCCGCAACAAATTATGGCTCGAACCAAACAAATAACGAAATCGGAAAAAAATCAAAAGAAACAAGAATTACCACAAGACCAAGTGGTTCACCAGCATGTTGAGTTATTGACTCTGCAAAGAGTGTAGCTTCACCATAAATACTCCTTGAACCTAAATTTTTTCCTCCAATGGGAATATCCTTAGCAGTAATGAAGGACGTAATTTTTTTAGCATCCGCAAAGTTGATCCCTTTTACTTCTGCTAAAGCCTTTGTGCTGTAAACAAATGCACCATGAAGGCAATCTTTTGGAGATGGAATATCATCTACATACACGGCTTCACCTGTAATTCAAAAGATCAAATGCCATTTAAGTTGCATTCGGTATTGTTGAGAATAGTCACACATTGGACAATTTGGGATATTTTTGTAACTTATAAGATCTTAGGTCACTCCACTCGTCACCAATTGGTTTGAGTTCGATACCCACACTTCAATATGTCTGATATTTGTCATTGCCTCATTGGTTGTCTGGTATTTATAGGAAATGCCCATATCAATGATCATAACTCATAACAATATCATGTGAAAGAATACTTGCTGCATGTTAAATAACAAGCATACACTTCCAGAACAATTTGCAAGGTCATGATTTGGTTCTTGTACTTAATAATAAAGAGAGATCTATATGGAGAGAAACAAGTTTATGGATATAACAGTTTTTCATCTATCAAAAAATGAAGAAATATTAACATTTTTAAAAACTGTGTTTATTTTTATCAAAAATGCAAAATCTAAATATCTCTGCTCACACAAATATGTTTAACATTTTCATCTTAAGATATTCATCAGTATCGTTAGACATCTCAAAAAATGAACAAATATTCAGATTTAAGAATTTTAAAAACAAAGTATTTTTATCAACTTTCGTGAGTTATAACCTTTGGATTTTGTTAAATAAAGCAAAACTTAAATATCTTTCAATAGTCACAAGTGTTCAACCTTTTCATATTGAAACATTGATAATCATTGGACCTCTCAGTTGATCACAATATCATGAATTTTAAAAACACATTATTTGTATCAGATTTCGTAAGTTATAGAAAAATACAAAATTTAAATCTCTCTTCACACACGTATGTTTACCATTTTAATCTTAAAAAAAATCATCAGTGCCATTAGACCTCTCAAAAAGGAATAAACATTAAGAATTTAAAAAACTAAGGGTTTTTTTCAAATTTTGTGAGATATAACCTTTCAATTCTCTCAAAAAATGTAAAATCTAAATATCTCGCTTCACACACATATGTTTAACATTTTCACCTTGAAATATTCATCAATATGCTTAGACCACTCAAAAAAGGAAGAAATATGAAGAATTTAAAAACTGAGTAGATTTATCGAATTTCATGTGCTATCTTTGGATTTATAAAAAATTGCAAAATCCAAATATCTCTCTTTACGTAAATATGTTTAATATTCATCTTAAAATATTCACCAGTGTGATTATACCTCTAAAAAATATAGAAATATTAAGAAATTTGAAAACCTAGTGTTTTATCAAATTTCGTGAGCTATAACATTTGGATTTTATTGAAAAAGACAAATTTTAAATATCTTTCGATAGGCACAAGTGTTCAACTTTTTTCATCTTGAAACATTAATTAGTACCATTATACCTATCAAATAATGATATAATATCTTGAATTTTAAAAAATCATTGTTTTTATCAGATTAAGTGAGTTATAACCTCTGGATTTTTCTTGAAACATGCACAATCTAAGTATCTATCTTCACCCACTTATGTTTAACATTTTCATCTTAAAATTTTAATCAATATCTTTAAACCTCCCAAGTAAGGAATAAATATTAAGAATTTTAAAAACTAAGTGTTTTAATCACATTTCGCGAGCTATATAGCCATTTAATTTTCTCAAAAAATGTAAAATATAAGTATCTCTCTTCACACACATATGTTTAACATTTTCATCTCAAAATATTCATTAGTGTCATTATACCTCTAAAAAAATAAATGGTTTTTAAAAAATGAGTAATTTTATAAAATTCCATTAGTTATAACATTTGGATTTTATAGAAAAAAACAAAACGTAAATATCTTTCGATAGGCACAAGTGTTCAACTTTTTCATCTTAAAACATTGATTACTATCATTAAACCTCTCAATTGATGACAATATCATGAATTAAATAAAAAACATTATTTTTATCAGTTTTCTTGAGACAACCTTTGGGTTTTATCGAAAAATGCAAAATTTAAATGTCTCTCTTGATCCACATATGGTTTTCATCTTAAAATATTCATCAGTGTCATTAGAAATCTCAAAAAATGAAGAAAATGTTAAGAATTTTAAATTTTCAGTTTTTTTGATCAAATTTCGTGACTAGCATTGGGATTTTGTCGAAAAATGTAAAATCTAAATATCTCTCTTCACACACATATGTCCAACATTTTATCTTAAAATATTCATTAGTATCATTAAATCTCTCAAAAAACAAAGTAATATTAAGATTTTTAAAAACCGAGTGTTTTTATCAAATTTCATGAAGTATACCTTTAGATTTTACTGGGGAAAAAATCTAAATATCCTTCGATAGACACAAGTGTTCAACGTTTTTATCTTAAAACATTAATTAGTATCATTAGACCTCTCAAATGATTATATAATATCATGAATTTTAAAGAAGTCATTGCTTTTATGAGATTACATGAGTTGTAAGTCTTTGGATTTTCTCGAAAAATGCAAAATCTAAGTATCTATCTTTACACACATATGTTTAAAATTTTAATATTAAAATATTCATCGGTATCATTAGACGTCTCATGAAATGAAGAAATATGAAGAATTCAAATTTGAAGTGTTTTTGTCAAATTTCGCGAGCAAAACCTTTTCGTCTTTCTATAGGCATACGTGTTCAACTTTTTATTATCTTAAGATCATTAAACTCTCAAATGATGGCATAATATAATTAATTTCAAAAATTTATTGTTTTGAAGTAGGATAACTGCAATGATGAACTAAGAAAAACTGGCATACCAGAAGCTTGGATCTCTACACTAGCTTTCTTAGTAGGCTCCCCGACGGGAAGGTAATCTCTGCTGAATTTCACCACCTGTCTCCCAGAAATCAGTGTCGTCTTATCGCTGGTTCGATCAAGTGGTCTAGCGCAAGATTGAATCTCATTAACAATATGATTCTCAGCATCAAAGGCTATATCGGTCTTGTAATGACCACATGAATCACTTTTTAATTTTTCTGAAGGTGCCAAGAATTTTATGACAAACGGATGAAGGTAATCAAAAAGAAAGGAAACCGCCAAACTCGTTCTATAGGCAGGTTTAGTGGTGCCTTCCTTTGGTACAACAACTTCTCTAACTAACTTGATTGTTTCAAGAACGACCGGAACAGTTACAGACTTCCCCACCAAATATTTTTCGACATTTCTTGCTTGGTAGCATGATCACTTCCAAAAGCACCAAAAACCAATATCATGTTTTTATGGTTGCGCTTTCTGATTCCTTCGGGGTGGAAACTTCAGCTAAGAAGGCAGCATTGACGTAAGCCACAGCGTTACCAAGTGGACGAGGCGAAGCTCGATATGTTTCAAACATTAGCTTGGATTCCTCAGTTACTATTTTGTACTGAGGGATTCGTATACTCAAAAGTAGGAAACCAGAGTCAAGTTCAGATTTGGTGAGGAACTCCTCTAGTGTCAGAACTAGTCTTTCAGAATTCTTTTGGATCACCACAGAAGTGTTTGCAGCGAGAAGAATGGTAGCGATATCGGACGGAAATCCATACCTTTGGGCCATTATTAGATTACCTCCCAAACTTGCCATATTTCGAACGAAATGCGAAATCTTACAGAAGACAATATTACAGAAGACAATATTCTCCTTTTCTTCCTTTAATACTTCAGCTGCCTGCGAAATCGTTATGGTGGCTCCTAACTCGATACCCGAGCAATCTTTCTTAATAACTGATAGCTCTGGAATGCCTTTGAGATCAATGTAATTGTCGTATTCAATGTTATCTTTATAAACACCTGAACGGGTATCACCAACAACCAACTTGACTCGCTTATTTCCTTCACTATCGAGCAATTTCATCAAATCTTTGAGCTGGTCGAGGCTACTCGGATGATACCAACAACCAAAATTTGAAAGAGTTCCTTTACTCCCATCGAAAGATTCTTCTATCTCGGCTTTTAAGAACTCAGGAAATGTATTAACAGCAGCACAATCGTAAACTGGTAATTTACCAATACTTGCTCTTTCGCGTTCTCACCCCAGAACGAATTCAATCCCAAATCCTCCATATCAACATCTGATGCAAAGCTCTTGCAAGCGTCAACTATGGATCGATAACCAGTGCAACGACATAAGTTTCCAGCAATAGCCTTTTCAGCTTCTGAAACTGTAAGTTTGGAAAATCCACTTGGGGGCTCAGGTCGATTAGATTTTTCGGCTTCTGCGAGAGCAGAGTAGAAGGACATACACATTCCTGGAGTGCAGAAACCACACTGAGATGCATGAAAACCGGAGAACCTCTGGTGGATTGAATGGAATCCATCTTTCGTGTTGCCGAGACCCTCGGTGGTTGTAACCGAACTCAGATGAATGCCGCAGAGAAGAGTGAGGCACGAGCTTATGGAAAATTCTTTGACTTGTTTCGAGATGGGATCGAATTTTGAGAGGAGAACAACACATGCTCCACAACCACCTGAAACCATCAAAGAAAACAAGACAAATCGACAAAAGACAACCAAAAAACAAAGACAATTAACAAAAGACAACTGAACAAGAACACTTTTGGAATTAAGAATTGAATCAAATATTCAACAAAAATCATAGTTACACCTTTACATATAGCACTAAAATTAGAAAGTTCAACATGGAAATGGATTAAAAAACTCCAAAGATTGGATAAGTACTAATTGGTATGTTAAATAGATAACAACCCATTTGAGTAATTATGAATTAGAATCCACTGCAACCATAATGTCAACACTTTTTCATTCTAATTCATTGGATAAAGGTCAATACAAGATAATTACTACAACAAACAACAATTCATCTGAAGGAATCGGTCAGCACTATAATCAAACCAAAACACGAGGTAAACATCTATCTTAGGAAAACATCTTCTTAAGCAATCAGACTTGAATCTGATGCTTAAAAATAACAAAACGGGACTAACGACCAAAAATCAACCCAAACCCAAACTAATCTTTGAAGTGATCAACAACCTGTTGGAACGGTTGAGCAATAGGTTCCACTTAATTAAGAAACTTGATATTTATAACTAATCAGACTGGAAACAGATGCATTAAAATAGAATGGTAGGATTGAAGACAAAAACAATACAAGGGTAAACTAGTACCTAATTTCTGTTGATATTTGGTTTGTAGATTTGCTAAGTACAGTAAAACAGGGAGATTCGGTCGACCGAAAGCAAGTTCGGTTGACCGGAAATATCCAGAGTGTGCCAAGATTCGTCGAAAGTTGAGAATCGGTCGACCGGTGCTAGACACGCGGTCGACCAAAAACATCCAGAGTCTTCAGGGCTCGGACCGAAGCGAGGATCGGTCAACCGGTGCGGGGCACGCGGTCGACCAAACACTTCCAGATTCTTCCGAGGCTCGGAACAAAGTGAGGATCGGTCGACCGATACTGGACACGCGGTCGACCGTGTAGCAGTTGGAGAATGGGTAAGTTCGAAGAAGCGGTCGAACGGGAACGATTCGGTCAACCGAATCGCAACAAGAAGCGGTCATGTTAACCGGACGGTCGACCGGTTGAGCTATTTCAGTCGACCGTTGCACATGGTTTTGCTAAATTTTAGCTCGGTTTTTTAGTCTATAAAAGGGATTTTTTTCCTTGTTTTAAACACAACATACACAAGTATATTTCATTCATTGAGGGTTGAGAGATTAAGGCTAGAGATAGATTTCGAGTGCTTTGGATGACATATTGCCTCCAAATACTTGTAATATCGGTTGTTTCTCTTGTTGGAGAAGCGGAAGAAGTAAAGAAACCCGCAGGAGACCCCCCAATGACGTATGCACGTTGCCGAACCTTGTAAGACACGTGTGTCGTGGTTTGCTTCAGGTGTGTGTTTGTGATTGTTTATCTATTACGTCTTGATTGTGTTTCTTGTTGCATAAGATTGAGATTGGGTCAGAAGTTAGTATCCTTCCACATCAATATTCGTATTTTTGTTTTCGTTGTTGCGTTTGATATCTCCATCGTGAATCTTCATCCCAAGAATTTCTTAATAAAAGAAACAAAAAAAGGGAAACCTACTCTCTCGGATAAACAACAGCCCATCTGAGTAATTCAGCAACACAAACCACTCAAACCACAAAGCTCACACCTTGTTGCAAGGAAGAATTCAGGTAGTAGCTCTTCTGACAAGGGTGAAGGATTGATCGTTGCTCCGAGTTGTAGAGGCAGGACATACAACAAAGGTGGAGGAAGCAACAGTAGGGGCCGGACAAAATCAAATGTGAGATCTTTTGAATGTTTTTTCTGCAAGAAGACAAGTCATATGAAGCGTGACTGCAGAGCATTCAAAGAGACGCAGCAGAAAGGAAAAGACGGGTATGATTCCGCCAGCGTGGTGGAGGAAAGGGACGTAGTAGACGTTCTTAAGGTTTGTGCTGCAGGTATCGACAAATCATCCACATGGTGGATATTGGACACAGGAGCATCTTATCACATGTGCCAAGTTAGAGAGTGGTTTACATCCTATGAACTACTGAGAGAAGGGATCGTTGTTATGAGCAACGATGCGTCATGTACTACTGTTGGAATTGGTTTCATACAATTTAAGATGTTTGATGGATGCATTCGAACGCTGACGGGTGTGTGTCACGTTCCGGAGTTGAAGAAAAACCTTATATCTCTAGGAGAGCTTGATACACTCGGGTGGATATGGTACGGGGCGGACGGGAAGGTCAAGTTCACTCACGGAGCGATGACAATAACAAAGGGAACCAAGGTGGACAACTTGCATTGGATGCAAGGGAATGCAGTAGCAAGAAGAGGTACAGTAAATGTTGCACATGACGAAGACAACACCACACTTTGACATATGAGGTTTGGTCATATGTTGAAAAATGGTTTGTGTGAGCTACACAAACAAGTGCTTTGACCGATTGAGCTATTTCGGTCGACCGTTGCACACGATTTTTGCATGTTATTGCTAAATTTTAGCTCGGTTTTTTAGTCTATAAAAGGGTTTGTTTTCCCCTTATTTTAAACACAACATACACAATTATATTTCATTCATTGGGAGTTGAGAGATTAAGGCTAGAAATAGATTTCGAGTGCTTTAGAGGACATATTGCCTCCAAATACTTGTAATATCGGTTGTTTCTATTGTTGGAGAAGCGGAAGAAGTAAAGAAACCCACAGGAGACCCCCCAATGACGTAGGCACATTGCCGAACCTTGTAAAACATGTGTGTCGTGGTTTGCTTCAGGTGTGCGTTTGTGATTGCTTGTCTATTACATCTTGATTGTGTTTCTTGTTGCATAAGTTTGAGATTGGGTCAGAAGTTAGTATCCTTCCGCATCAATATTCGTATTTTTGTTTTCGTTGTTGCGTTTGATATCTTCATCCCAAGAATTTCTTAATAAAAGAAACAAAAAAAGGGAAACCTACTCTCTCGGATAAACAACAGCCCATCTGAGTAATCCAGCAACAAAAACCACTAAAACCACAAAGCTCACACCTTTCCAAGTAATCGCACAATAAAGGGTTGCTTAAACATAACAAAACTGGGGTTAAAGACAAAAGGCAACAAAGGGGCCAAACTAATCTCTCAACAATAAGCTACCTATCTGAATAGTTAAGCTAAACAATCCACTCAAACAATAAAATTCACATCTTTTAAAAGTAATTACACCAAAAAAGTTGCTGAGACGTGAGAAAATGGGATTAAATACAAAATCCAACATAGGGGCAAACTTATCTCTCAAACAAACAACTACCCATCTGAAAAATTAAGCGAAACAACCCGTTTAAATGATAAAGATCATACCTTTTCAAAAAATTGCACTACAAACAGTTGCTTAAAGAGAACAAAAATGGATTGAAGACAAGAAGCACGAAAGGGCAAACTAATCCCTCAATCAAACAACTACCCATCTGAACAATTAAGCTACACAATCCACCCAAACCATAAAGTTCACATCTTTCCAAGTAAACACACTAAATCAAATGCTCCAAAGTAGTTCAAACATACAAAATATAGGAATTATTCAAAAAAGAAAAGGAAAAAAATATAACCTTCCCCACACCCAAGCTTAGCTCCCTTGTACTTTGTGTTGGTCCTCAAGAACTCCAAAAGAGTGAGAGAAGGGTCAACTTCTGGGAGCTCAAATCTCTCCCCATTCAAAGCAAACACCAAACTCTTCCCACTCTTCTTTTCCTCTTCCATTGCCAAAAGTTGGGGGTTTTCCCCTACAAAAGTTGAACTATTTATACTACAAGCTTTTCCAGGAAATTTGAATACTACCCATCAATCAAGAAGATGTGGATGTTGTGAGTTAGACATCCAACTAGAAAAAACAGTAGTGGTTTGATTGGAAACAAAGAGTATATACAAGAGTTATAATATAAAATTCTGTTTTCTTTACTGTTTTGGTTGGTATAGACTGGTAGTCTGGCGGAACATAATCAACTTTGAATTCTTTTTGTTTGAATGTGGAATTTTGACACAGAATGAGAGACAAAAAGAAAATATTATATTATAAGCAGATTATGTTTGAATTACACGCCCAACAGTTTATTTTAACTATTTCTAGCTAGTTCTCTGTTTTGTTAAATAAAAAGTAAAAACATCTAAAAAATGAAATGTTTTTCACGTGATTTTCAATTTTTGCATGAATATCATGATAACTAGTTCATCCAGATACGGTTATGTTGTGGTGTGAGTTTTTTTTTTTAACAGAAAAATAATTTTTTTGGGATAATATATGGTGTGATGTGAGTTGATGCTTGCAAGAGGAAAGATATTTGTGCATAAATGCCCTTGCAAAATATACATAAGTACATATCCCAAAAATATGGTATATATATTATATGCACCCATGTTTTAATTCATGTTTAGCTTTTTGCAACAACAAAAAAAAACCATCAAAGTTTGAAGATTGGGGACGAGAATACATAAGGATCGATGTAGTTAATTTGCGAGTTAATTAGGTATTTATGTGTATAGCTCCGATTGGAAGGATGCATGTGCAAATAATATTTTTGGTCGTCAATCTTGTCATCTACATGCTAATTTATGTCTACCTCATTTAATAATCGTGTTTCTAGATTTATATTTCATTTAATAATCGTATAACACACATTTATAATCGTTTTCTAATTAAACCCGAGATAACTTGTTTAAGTTTCATCACCATTTCTCTACAAGTTTCTAATTCCAATCATGTGTACCTTTCTCGCATATTTATCCTTTTCGAAATAACAAGTTTGGTAGGATTTTGCAAACAATTACAAGTAACAAGATAGAAGATACAAGTGTTCAGAAGTACAAATCATAGAAAACAAGATAAATCTGACTGGTCTATCTTAAAGGACCTATCGAAATTTGGATCAATCCAATTAAGGATCCAAATACAATTTTGGGTCACAGATGACAAAAAAACTAGGTCTTTACTCGCATCCCACCTACATCTCAATCATGCTCTAATCAGATCCACATACATAACACAACTAAATATTGAAACCAGAAACCCCTTCAAGAAGTTTTGCAGGGACAAACAAATTAAAGACACCAAAGAACCTCCAAAAGACAAGTTTATGCAAATAAAAGCATACTGCTGGAAACGGGTCAGGTAGCCAACCAAATAGTATTGCTTACCCGACACACCTCGTGGAAGAAAGGACAATTATTAATTTGTTTAACGTGGGTTTATATATTTTGTAATTTGTTGGATGGAAGTGAAGTGATTGGTATGTTCTTTTCAAAACATGAGCTCACACCAAATATGACACTCAGTTATACTCTCTGATCTCGGATTAGCATAGACATGTGATGTGATTCAATCTTAACATCATGAGTTTATATTAGAATTTAGATTTTATCTACAAGTTAAATAAGCAGAATACCTAACTTGCTGAAATGCATATAAATTTGGAATTACAGTTTTCTTTGGTTATAATTAAGAATACAAAATTATATATATATATATAAATATTGGACATGATAATTGCATGACTCTGTAGTCTCTATCAACAGTCCCACTTAGCAAAGTCCGAAGATATGTACATTCAAAGAGAAGAAGAGAAAATCAACAAGAAGTTAAAAATATTACTGACTCTTTACCTGAAAAGATTATATGAGGGGTAATCATGTGCATTTCATTTTTATCTTAGATATTTTGAGGTCATTTTCCTTGGGATGTGTTTGGTAGGCATAATCTTTGAATAGTCTGAATTCAATACAAGTAACTGATAATCTTTGCATGTGTACTGTTGTCATTGATAGCTAAGTTTTGATCTTTCATGTCGATCTTCAGACTTCAATGATGTACGAATTTGAAAATTTGAAGTTACTCAAATAACTGTTATTATAGCTTCAAAGCTTCGGGCATATTGAAAATCCAAAAATATGGATTCTAATTTATTTTGAATTTTAAAATTTGGTTTCAGCAACACTTATTTTTTACTTGGTCTTACCCCTTTTTGCCTGATAAAATTGATGTGATTAAGTAATGTAAGTTGCTGAATTAATCTCTCATTATTATATCATAGACCATCATTACCTCTAATGGTAACATATTGATAAATAATATATATATATATATATATATGAATTTCGAGAAAATACTACATCAAATGGTTAAATAAAAGATCATAAAAAGTAAAATTTTATTTGCATAAGAGAGGGGAAAATCTTCAATCATAATCCTTTGCTCTTTCTTTTTCTGGTCTCTGAAGAATGTAAAGTAAGGATTGAAATTGATTCATCCGGCGGTCCTACTGCAACTCGAATCGGATGGATTTTAGACGAAATTGTTTGCCATTCTTCAAAAAATGTCAGTGTGAAACTATTTATCAATAAAACCAAGTAATAACAATAAATATTCAAATATATTGGGGAGTTTCTAAACTTAAGATATCAAGCTCTAATACTAATAGCTGTAAATTTTACATACCAAAGGCATATTCACATGGAAGCATATGATGAATCCTCAAAATACAATACTCCTGATAAAAGTTTTAAGGAAAATTTATATAGATCTTTTTAAAGAAAATATATTTTCATTTCATTGTAGTTAAAATCGCACTGTCTCTATAATGTATATTTCACATAAAATGCCCATAAAGTATATAAAAAACAATTACTTGATGACAATATCTTTGAAAACATAATATATATTTCGCAATACACTTGCCGACAATGTGTCCTGTACTATATGCTTAATTAACTTAGCTATTAAAAAATACTAAAATACTATAAAATAAATATATGGATGAATCAAATAACACATAGAAACTTGTAATGACTTCAAAAAAATTCAAATATCACCATTGGAGATCTTACCTTGTGAACATCTTATGGAAAGCAAAGTGTGAGGAATGAAGCCTAGTCCGAGATCTCATCCAAACATATTAAAAAATAGTTTCAAGCATAATAATTAATCAAAACAAGAATTGGAATGACCTTGGATCAAACTTCATTCCACACACTCACTTTCCCAACTCACAACTTCTCTTAAAAAAACAGACCAGGCATAGATTTTGTCATGATTGGAAGAGCAAATATATAGACAAGAGATGGAGATGATTATAACATCATTTGGAGCATAAGATAATGGAAGAAGAAAAGGAGGTGAAGTTGAGAAGATCTTTATAGAAATTAGGGTTTGGAAGCTTTGGCAGAGAAAAGAAGACCTAATTGAGTGACAACCTAACAAGAAAAAAAAAATGCAAAGTGAGGATATTGTGCTCTTTTGTTTATCATGCAATGGGAAGTGTGATGAGCAAAAAAGCAAGAGAGAGACTTTGTCTTAGAAAAAGGCACCGACCAAGATCTTAACATGATCCAAGCATGTTAAATTCACACCACAAATATCACAACAAAAGTGTTAAACCAAATCATGTTGTTATGTTATTTTCGTGTGATTTCTAAGTAAGGTGCAACTAGAGTCAGTTAAGTTAACTGGGTTCTTAATTACGAAAACTGAGAACTATTCAATTTGTTGGTTCAACCAGTGATGGAATTATTAAAACAATCAACTTTAACTAAAATAATCCATGCATGTAACAATAGGTCAGAGAGTCTAATCCCCTCTAATTCTTTGTATCTAAGACTAACTTGTTGGGGTGGCACCAGATGGTAGTTTCCATCAATTATTTTAACTAATGACTCGCTTAGTCGATACATGTTGTGGTTAACATTCTTAATTACCAAGTTGTAGCTTTTGGTGCAGTGGTAGAGAATCTCATCCTCATGAATCCACCTTCTAGTCGAAATTAAGGGTCGAGAATCGGTGCACTTAAGTGGAAGACCGATAGCGATCGACTCAATATTATACACCAAACGGGGTGATTCATTTGATTAATTTACATCAGTTTTCTATTCAACCTAATTAACCTGACTTGAACCTCCTCCACCTTCAACCTTGTCAGCTTTAAGCTAAAGTTTAAATAATAGAACTTCCCCCTTTGAGTTATTTGTAGTTATAAAACACAAATGGAAGAGAAAGAGAAAGAGAAAGAATGGAGCTCCTTGTTGTTGGGGGTTTCACCAACGATTATGGACAAAGAAAAAGTAAAAACTAAGACCACTTTTTCTTTCTCATGAAAGTTGATGGAAATTGGTTTTCTCCATCATTGGCCCCTCACTTCCATCCAACTTTTATCGTTGTTTTGTTCTTCTTTTTCCCCACATCTTTTTGACCAATCATTCATCCATGCATCTCTCCATAATACCCATATCAAAATGAACCATAGGATGTAGAAGAGCTTATAGCTAGGAATCAAACTATTAGTAGTTTTGATGAAATGGAGAAAAAAAAATAGTAACTTCATAAAACATTTGATAACTTTATTAACTTCATTTTACATGTGATCACTTTAGAAATATATGATTATCATGCATCAAAATGTATATTTTTAAAGGTTAGAAGTGTGTAGTTTATTGCGAATGTAAGTAGTTCCCACTTCATAATAAACCAAGAAGTTGCTAATAATATTGCTATTTGTGTGAGGGCTGTAAATTTTGATTCGAGATTTGAGTATAACTCAGTTTTTCACATCATAATTAATAAGCCAAGAACAAGCACAAGAATTAGCACGGATGGTTGTCTCCTAAAATGTTGCCTAGAGCAATAGTTATGTTGTAATATAGTGATTCAACAAATTAAAGTACCATATCTAGATCCATCTTCGTGTAGTGTTTAAGCGATTAAACTGGTGGAGCAAACGAGCCGAGTAGACGCATGCTTAGGACCAGATTGGGGTTCTACTACTAACCCAAGAAGTTATACAAAGGAGCTTGTTAGTTTTAGCTAATGAGCCCAGTTCAAGCCAACCAAGTTCACTCTAACAATAACAAAAAATGATGTAAGAAAATAGAACTAGTTTGATATCTGTAGAATGATAGCTAGAAGTGAGCAATCATGAAACTTTATAGAAACTAATGTTCTAAATCTTATGTTGCCAATGATGGTTTCTAGTCATTTATAAGTTTGCCTTTTTTTCCAACTATTTTAATACTGGCCCAATGAATTTTCCATCCATAATTTACATGTTACTTGTTAATAATAATACCCTTGAGGCCCACGAAACTCTTGAGGCCCACGAAGCCCACCAAAGCCCATGATGAAGCTGGACCACTTCTGATCAAATTGTCTCACAAATGTGCTGGTATGGTGCAACCCGTGCCCATCAAGAATGTTGGTGCATGTGCATCTGTGCTCACCAAGTAGACTCATGATTAGGTCCACAATCTGAGGCTCATGATCAACCCGATAGGACCCATGTATTACTCGGATCTGGGAAAACCCGATTATGTAAACTATAAATATGTGTTGTAAAACAATAAATCCTAATACAAAGAATTCTCTTCTTGTTTTCGCCGCCTCTCTCTCTTCAACCCTAACTCTAATCCTTCTTCTCCTTCTCCTTCCTTCGTGCGAGAATTTGAGATCTCTTATCTCAGATCTTGTAGAAAGTGAAGGATTTCCGCATGGTATCAGAGCCTCTCGTGGCGAGACCTACCTTTTAGATCCACCATGACCGCTCCAACCAGCTCCGCCGGCAAGCAGACTTACCCTTACCCTAACGGCCTCAACGTTTCCAACTTTGTCTCGGTGAAACTAACGTCGTCGAACTACCTGTTATGGGAGATGCAGCTCAGTGGCCTTATGGAGTCACAGGGAATGCTTGGATTCGTCGATGGTGAGTTTCGAGCCCCAAAGGCAAAGATCGAGGTAAGCGAAGGCAGGTCTGAGCCCGAGCTGGTCGCTAACCCTGATTACGAGCTGTGGGCGAGCTGTGGAGGCGCTCTGACCGTCTTCTGAAGGCTTGGATCATATCCACGCTTAGTGAAGAAGTCTTAAGCGTCGTTGTTAGACTTGAGACCGCAAAAGAAGTCTGGGAAGCACTGCGCTTCTCATTCGCTCAAAACTCAGAAGAACGTGAATTCTTTCTTCTACAACAGCTTCAAATGCTCCGCAAGAACAACTTCAAAGATCTTCAAGATTATCTCTCAAGGTTCAAAACCTTATGTGATGAACTTGCAGCAATCGGTCGACATGTTCGTGATCAGAACAAGGTCTTCTGGATGCTTAATTGACTTGGAATGGAGTACAACCCATTCACTACTGTTTACCTGAAACCCCCTCTCCCTTCGTACACCGAGGTCGTGCCCATGCTGCAGAGCTATGAGATGCGTATGCAAATCCACCAAGCTGATGGCAACATGCAGATGGCCTTCTTTGGTCAGAAGAACTCAAATAAGGGCAAGAACCAGTCTAAAGAGAAAAAGAATGGAGGCTTTAACTCCAAGGGGCGTGGGTTCGTTCCTGCTCCCCAAGGTCAGCCACCTTCAATTTCTAAATCCACAACCTCAGATGTGGGAGGGAAGGAAACCAGTGACTCTGATGGAGCCAATCTGAGTTGACAACGTCCACTTGTCCACTTCCAGATCTGTGGGAAACCTGGCCATGATGCACTCAAGTGTTGGCACAGGTTCAACCAAGCATATGTCTCCAAAGATCTGCCACAGGCTCTTGCTGCGATGAGTGTGAATGAAGCCGACACAGACTGGTTCCCAGACTCCGGTGCTTCAACCCATATATCAGGTAATGCAGGTTTGTTAACCTCTCTTACCCCTTATCATGGCTCAGATAAGATAATGGTTGGTGATGGTTCACTAGTTCCTATCACACACACATTGGTAATGCTAAAATCACTCATAATACTGGATCCTTTGTGCTTAAAGACGTCCTGTTTTCTCCAAAAATGAAAGTAAACTTATTGTCTGTAAAGAAGTTTACCAATTCCTTTCCATACAACATTGAGTTTTCAGATACTGCATTTCATGTCAAGCACAGAGATTCAGGCACTATAATCACAACTGGAAAATTAAAAGAACTTTACTCAATTCCTAGTAATGTACATAAAACATTCTTTTCTAACAGGCAAAGAACAGTAGACTCACATACTTGGCATTGTAGATTGGGTCACCCCAACCATAAAGTGCTTCATCAACTCAAACTTCAGGGGTGTATCTCAGTGACCTCTCATTCATCAATTTTACATTCTTCCATATGCAATAGTTGTCATCTAGGAAAAGCTATTAAACTTCCTTTCTTTGACTCTGTAAATAAGACGATTGAACCTTTCCATAAAGTCCATTGTGATTTGTGGGGGCCTGCTCCTGTGCTAAGCAGAAATCATTTCAAATTCTATGCTTCTTTGTAGATGATTTCAGTAGATTCACTTGGATTTTTCCATTAAAATTGAAATCTGACTTCTTTCAATGTTATTTAGTTTTTGAAAAATTTATTGAAAGACAATTTAATGGAAAAATTAAAGTCTTCCAATGTGATGGTGGAGGTGAATTTTCTTCAAAGGCTTTCCAAAATCACTTACAATCAAATGGTATACTTTTGCACATGTCCTGCCCTCACACTCCAGAACAGAATGGAGTTGTTGAGCGCAGGCATCGTCTGATTGTAGACATGGGGCGCACCTTATTAATAAATAGTGGTGTCCCAAAATGCTACTGGGTGGAAGCATTTAACACATCTGTTTTCTTATTAAATAGGATTCCTGATTCTGAAGGGAAAATTCCATATCAAACTCTGGTTGGAAAATTACCTGATTATAGTTGCTTAAGAGTATTTGGTTGTCGTTGCTTTCCATGCCTAAGTGATTATGTACATGATAAGTTGTCTGAAAGATCTGTTCCCTGTGTCTTCTTAGGCTATAACATTCGTCATAAAGGCTATATTTGCCTAAGTCCCACTAAAAATAAAATTTATATAAGCAGACATGTAATTTTTGATGAGTTTTGCATACCTTATAAAAATCCTCCTAGTATATTACTTCCCACTGACAATGACTGCTCTATAAGCACTTTTACTGATTGGCTTTGTGAAAAATCTGAAAATTCCACCCATATAAATGGTTATGAGGAAGTTCAACCCTTTTCTATTATAGAGCAGGTTATTCCCTCAGCACCCACATCCTTGTCCCTTGCTACAGAAAATAATTTGCCTCAGTCCATTCCAGATGAAGTGAATTCCAGTGATGAGCAATCTGAGGAACCCTCTCAACCACAAATCAAACAGAAGAACAAGCCTCTGAAGAGGAAATCACCTCTCATGATGTGGGCTCTGAGGAGCTCCTCTCAGATTCTGAACAAACCATCCATGATAATAGCATCCATCCTACTACTGAAGCACAAGCTAATGATGTAACTACTTCTCACTCCATACTTACCAGATACAAGTCAGGTATTATCAAACCAAACCCGAAATATGCTCTATTTCATGAGACCATAGACCTACCTCAGGAACCAAAATCTGTTGAAGAAGCACTTCAACATCCTGATTGGCATAAGGCCATGATTGATGAAATGGAAGCTTTGTATCAGAATGATACTTGGGATTTGGTTCCAAGACAGAAAGGTACACGTGCTATTGGGTGCAAATGGGTGTTTAGAGTTAAACTCAAACCAGATGACACTTTAGAAAAATTAAAAGCAAGGTTGGTAGCAAAGGGGTACAAACAGGTAGAGGGGATTGACTTCACATAAACATTTTCTTTAGTTATAAAATTCTCTACCATACGCATTGTTCTTAGTATAGCTACAATGCATAATTGGGACATAAGACAACTAGATGTTAAAAACGCTTTTCTTCATGGCTTTATTCATGAAGATGTTTACATGAATCAAGTACCAGGCTTTGTTGATAATGACCATCCCACACACCTTTGTAAATTAAAGAGGGCTTTATATGGTCTAAAACAATCCCCACGAGCTTGGTTTGACAGATTTGCAGCTTTCTTGTTTACAAAGGGATTCTTTAGCAGTCCATCTGATAGCTCACTATTCATTTCACATGATTCAGGTCCTTTATTTTTGCTTCTTTATGTTGATGATATTATTATTACTGGTTCAAACACCTTAGCTATGCAGCATCTTATCTCTGAACTTACTGTGGAATTTTGTATGAAAGACTTAGGAATTTTGCATCATTTCCTTGGTTTAGAAGTCATACGCAATCCAACTGGTTTATTCTTATCACAAAAGCACTATGTTGCCACCATTTTACAAAGAAATGACATGCTTTATGCTAAATACATTGCTACTCCCATGCCTACTAAGTTAAGTAATGTTAGAGATGAAACTCTTTTTTATGATCCTACACTATTTAGGAAAATTGTTGGATCTCTACAATATCTATGTCTTACTCGTCCTGATATTGCATTTTCTGTCAACTATCTATGCCAACATATGCATTCTCCCACCAATTTTCATTTCAAATTGGTAAAACGCATTCTAAGATTTATAAATGGCACTCTAAGTCATGGCATGCAAATTTTCAAATCATCTACTCTTGATCTATGTGCATACTCCGATAGTGATTGGGCAGGTTGTGAAGTCACTCGTCGATCAACCACTGGTTTTTGTGTGTTTCTTGGATCCAATTGTATATCATGGAAATCCAAGAAACAACCAACCATCGCCCGCTCCAGTGCTGAAGCTGAGTATAGAGCTATGGCCGTTGCCACTGTTGAACTAACATGGGTGACTTTTATCCTACGGGATCTGGGAGTATTCTTGTCACAACCACCAATCTTTTTCTCTGATAACATTAGTGCACTTCATTTATCTATTAACCTCGTGTTTCATGCCAGAACCAAACATGTGGAGCTCGACTATCACTTTGTTCGAGAAAAGGTGGCTCTCGGTTTGCTTACAACCAAGTTTGTCCCGTCAAAGGAGCAACTGGCTGACATATTCACTAAAGCTCTTGGCAAAGATGATTTTCGTAGAGGCTCTATCAAGCTCAGCCTTCATCCCAGGCTCAGCTTGCAGGGGAGTGTTAATAATAATACCCTTGAGGCCCACGAAACCCTTGAGGCCCACCAAGGCCCACGAAAATATACACTCTCCCTCCAAGAGACGATGAAGATGTGATCGATTTGAAAGAAGTTCTCGTTCAAACTGGTCTAGAAAACAATCCTACAAATAAATAAAGTGATGAAGATCACCTGGCTCAAAATGCCATTCTCTGGATTTTTAATACAAAAAATAAATGATCAAAAGATATCTATATTTAAGGCTTAATTTAGTTTTCTACTTTTGTCCTCTATTCTTCATTGTATATTTTCCTAGAAATTGATCATAATTTTGGTTGAGAATAAGGATTATGTAATGTGGAATACCTAGTGTCCTTGATTCCTTTCCTAAAATTTATGATAACATCTAATGAAGTGGTGGAGAGCACTTGAACCCACACTCACCAACTCAAAAGTTGACCTATCATACTCACCATCTACTAAGAAACCAATAGAACCCCACCATTGTCATTAATCACAACACTAAAACTTCTAAATATGTATATAATAAGAGTTGAGGTTAGCTTACTTGTACACTTGGATTAAAAAAACAAAAAAGGACACAACTTGCATGCTTAAAGGCTTGTTTCCATTAAGGCAATTGCAAAGGATATGTGGATATATTTGGAACGCATTAGAACTTATGAAAGTTGTAAAAACTAAAAGGTTAGAACTAATTGTCTAAAGCTGGGACAAAAGGGTAGGACTTAGAAATGTTGAAAATGCATCCCACCTCATCCAATTGAAGTTTGTCTCACAATCTTATTTTTTTATTGGAAGATATGCAAGTTTTGTTTGGATTTCCACTACCTTTAATTTCCTACTCTTCCACTTGTAGACTAGAATAGAGGAAAGAAAACTCAACTCACTTCCTTACCAACCAAGGCAAATGGTAGTGCCTAGTGTGTGTGTATATATGGAGCTAGCTAGGCCACTATATGTGATCCTAACTCAATCTTCATTCATTCATAAAAAGCTCATGCCTTTCATTTCCTCCAATGGACAATACTTCTTCAATGGATGTTAGCCATGAGGAGGAATGTTGTCGCGAGATTCACGAGAATTGGGATCAATTGAATCTCTTGGCTCTGGCGTTAGCTAGGCGTTCGCTCCCTCAAAGACGACGAATTAGGGAGGCTTACTTGGTCATGTACGGTGAAGAGCTTTCAGATCACCTCCTCAAAGCTCAAGTTGCCCACCAAAACAATGAGGTTGAGCGAGAAAGAATCCAACTCTTTAATTACTTGTATAATTTTCGACCCGTTTATCGCAATTTTGTAGCTTACACAAGAAAAACTGGGCAGGTATATGGAGCTTTACACTTGTGGATGCTCGAAGCAAAGGATAGAGATGCAATCATAGCTAGAAATGTCATCAAAAACATCGATACCGAGTACATGGCTCTCGTCGAAATCTACACATGTAGGAAGTCTAGCCAAATTTTCCTCATCAACCAAGCCTACCAACAAAATTTTAAGCAAAGTTTGGATCACGATTTACTGACGGATCCTCCCCATCCCTTTCAAAAGGTAAATCGAGTTGCATTTTCTGAATATCTTATCTCTCACTACATTATGTAGTATGACGTTGTTACAAACAAGTTATAATTAACAACCTATAATTAAGTAATAAAATAAGGGATGCATGGTGTGTGGTAGTGAATTAGTGACAGTTAAAAGCACCTATAGTGACGGATTTGTTTTGTTAGATCCTAAAAAATGTTTAAAAAGAAACATCTTTGTTTAATATTCACGTTATTTTTTTAAAAAATGCATGCGAATATCAAATCAATAATTTTATTAACTGATTAATATGTAGATCCTTATGGCACTTGCTACTTCGCATAAATCGCATCAAACGGATATGAGTGATCACATAGCAAAATGTGATGCGAAACGACTACACGAAGCACGACACAAAATGGCTGGTGGAGGTCTAGACGAAGATGTTATACTCGAGATGTTGAGCAAACGTAGCATTCCTCAAATTAAACTCACCCTTTCGAGTTACAAACGCATCTACGGTCATAACTACAAAAAGGTAATAACATTTTACATTATGACTTCATGTTACATGCACACACACAAAATACAGTTGCAACCACGTTTTAAATATATATCTTACTTTTGTGAGTTAATTTATAAGAACGTCTATTGAATTTTCACTTTAATTTGTAGTCTCTCAAGAAAGACAGTTCGAAGGAATTGGAGGTCTCGTTCAGAGCTGCAATAGAATGCATGTACAATCCCCCAAAATATTTTGCCAAGGTAAATATTTTATCATCCTTTCGTTCTTAGAGTCCTTAAAAGAATATAATTATTGTCTAATAATAATTAGTTTTTCAATAATTTACGTACCCCTACATCTTAATAAACCAAGTGGTATACCTACAGAGATTCTACTAATTTGGCAGTCATTCCATATTTGTTGATGATATGCTAATGAAATAATAGCTTAATGTGAAAACTCAACTTTGGAATTAAAATGTGATGTTGGGTTTATTTTTTATATTGTTTCTCATTATATTTGATTTTTTTGATTTAAATTCAATGGGCAGATGTTGTACATGAGTTTGAAGGATGAGCTAAGAGACAAGAGCACTTTAACTAGAGTGATGGTGAGTAGGGCAGAGGTGGACATGGAAGACATCAAGAGAGAATTCAAAAGAAAATATCAAATCAAACTACAAGATGCAATTTGTGAGGACATTCCTGTTGGAGACTACAGAGATTTCCTTGTTGCTCTCACTAACAACACCCCAAAGTGCTGATGCAATCCAGACTTTGTCTTGCAAGTGTTTGTGCAAAGGTTTATGGTGATGTAGTTAATGGTTATGGTGGAAGTCATGTTTGAGGATAGTTAAGGTGGAAATCGCGTTTACTGCTAATTATAATGTAAATAGATTGGAGGAATTGAACTGCTAAACTGAACTTTCAATCTACTTTATGATGATTGATGACAATGCATATTCATGTTGAAGTGAAAGTAATTTCAATTTTAATGTAATAAGGAGATCTAGAACTTGACTTGAATTTGACGGTGGAAATGAGAGTACATTAAAAAAAAGTTCTGAAATTTTAATTCTAGAATTAAAGGAGTGAAATGGTAGAACTAGACAGAAACATAGAATTTCGAAGCTTAGAAGTCTCATCTGAAACCTGTGAATTGTACTCCAACGTACAACTAAATCGCAGAAGTCTAATCATTATTCATTTCCTTGGAACAAATTCGAACAAACTAATCACACCCTCGCTACAAGCAAATCTCCAAAAGATTTTAACAGTTTTTTTTTTTATCTCCAGAGCATACTGAAAACAAACTCTACAACTAAGCTAACTTCAAACTTTTCTTACTAGAAGGTGAGGAATCAAACCTACCTTGGTTGTATTTTATCAAAAAATTATGGCGAACAGCATATAGGGGGCATTTCAAGACCATATCATCTGAGTTAAATAGAATATAAAAAACATTAACAGCACTTCAGGACTACATAATAGAACAGTAATTAATGAAATGTCATACAATAACACACAAGCACCAAGTTAGGTATTTCACAGAAACATGTTTTACAATAACAAGACCCAAGAATATATTCTGCACTTGCCCAAATTCATAGGAAAAAGAAAAGCACAAGAGATTGAAAACCAACAAAGAAACCTTGAAGAAGAGTGTGGTTCAAATAAAGAACACTTGAGAACTGCCAAAAGGAATAAACACAAAAGCTTTGTCTATGAGCTACACCAAATGAAAACATAACCATCCAAGTAAAACATCAATATGGCTATAACATACCAAGTACATAAACATGGCCAATTCATGGATTTGAAGCATTGCCCCACACCTTCAAACAACTCCCAATTTCTCAAACTTCATCTAGCCCTTCGTGGACTCAAGAGTCGGAACACGACGTGACTGACGGTATGAGGATTTTGTGCCAAGATCGGATTGGATGGAAGATGGAGCAAGCAATACACTACTTGTAGATATTCCAGTTAAATTATATCACTCAATCCAAGATCATGTTATATTGTTATTGCAGCCTACAAGTACTAATTCATAAACCAGTGTGATAAATGAACAAATATGTTGTTTCAAATAATGCCAAAAATACACACATACTTGGATACTGCAAGGCGTAAGACTTCGACATCATAATCATATTCATCACTGGATGACTTTCTGGTTTTAGGATTCCAGAAGGAAAATCTGAAGGTTCAGATTGACAACCATGGCAACCTCAAAGTTAGCGGAGAACGTGTTCTCGGCCCTTACAAGGACAACCGATGGATTCAGTTTCGTAATGATTTCCAAGTTTCAACAGACTGCAATGCAAGCGAGATACGAGCTAAGTTTGACAATGGCATCCTATTAATTGTCATGCCAAAGCTAATTAAAGTGCAAGATGCGATGCCTGAAGAAGAGCCAACAAATAATAAAAACAAAGTAGACCAAGCAAAACTGGAGGATAACAATAGCTCATTTGCTGATGATTCAAAGGTGACAGCCGAAGCAGCTGAAAAAGAGAAGGGTGACTCGAAGGCAACAACTGAAACAGAACAGAAAGAGAAGAATGACTCAAGCAAGAACGACAAGGACAATTATCAAGAAAGTGATCAAGACAAACCTGCGGTCTCCATGGACTCACTCTTCAAAAACTGGCAAAGAAAGATGTTTGGAAAAGATCAAACATGCATATGAAAGAAAGGGGTTTACGCAGGAGATGTCGAAGACAAAGGTCGTCGTAAATGTTGTGGTACCCATTATAGTCCTTGCCGGAGTTGGATTCTACATTACTCAAAAGCTTGGGGGATCATCAGAATTACTTGAGACAGACAGAAGCATCTAAATCCAAAATTATAATATGTTATGCACATATAATGGGATGTGCAAGGTGTTGTTTATCACACAATTAATAAAATGCATACCTAAGCACATGATATTGTAAGTTGAAGTTTAAATGTCAGGTTTTAATCTATTCTTGCATGAAACATACATTGTTAAAATTATCATGGATTCATGATGCTTCAGCAGAACTAGCAAGTTATAGCCTATTTCTAGGTCATAAATTTCACGGGCTTCACAATTATGAATTGAACGTAAACAATAAGCAATGGACTTTGAATTGTGTGGTTAAGATTATGAACAAATGGGAAACGTCGATGTGTGAGAGTAACATGACAGTGTTTTGTTTGTTTCTGGTACAGGATCAACTCATCAAGGTTGCTCCACTCCGCAACTCTATGAACAAGAACATTATGAACTTCTTAGTTACAAAACTAAGCCCAGAACATACTATTCCTAGAAAAAGTATGACATGAAAAAAGTTACCAATTTCGTACTTATGGCACATAAGTTGCTAATCTGATGTCTTATGGAAGAGAGTTCCTACTGCTAGCTGGAAGGATTTATATCAGCAGCGACCCACTTATTGTCACTGAAAGGCAGCAAGGTGGCTCCCCCGGGAAGCACCATATCTGGTTTGCGAGGGTAAACCACTACTCGTTTCTGTGAAGGTAAACTGTTAATCTCTGTGGGAGGTAATTTAGCACTTTTAACTGCAACTTCATGATCAGAGGATAGATCAGATTGTGAGGAAGGCGAAGAGATTCCATCTTGTGAAGATGAACCTTCAAGAAGTATGGGATCCCTTAACTGTGAGTATATAATATCTGAGGCTTCTGTGGATGTTTTGCTTCTCTTGGGATAACCAAGCTCCGTCCCTCTGTGAGCTGAAGCAGAAGAGGAATCAAAATTGAGCTTTCCCTTATCCAAATGTTCGCCAAACATAACATTATCTTGTCTCTCTGCATAATGACATTTTGCTGAATTAGTATTGCTGGGCAAATCAATCTTTATAATTTCATCTTGATAACTTTCTTTACCTTCATCAGGGAAAAACAAAAAATAGCATTAGTTTTGTATTCATTGTAATTCCAACATGGAAATGTGTTATTGCAAATCTCATACCCCAAAAGAAATTTGCATAAAAATGTGGAACAAGCACATACATATATTTCTTAGGGAGACAGATTAACTAAATATACAAAAAAACTAGTAAGCATTGGAAGAGACGTTGTAGGCAAACGAAGATCACCTCAAGCATATAACCGTAATAACGACATTATGAATGGATGAATAACAGTATTCGTTTGAATTATTGAATGGAAAACGAGACAAGGCTTACCGCTATTGTTGCACCTTTCTGGAACTAGATTAGTTGTTGGCATTGATTTTACAATGTGATGATCTTCTTGTACTTCCCGGGTAAAATGGGGGGCATTCCCAACTTGGCATGACTTGCCTGATTACATAAATAGGACATTTCAAACCATTAAAGTGTGGTCCTTTCAATAGCCAACTAACAAGGACTAACTTTTTATCAAGCTTGACAAATATTATTGTGAAAGCATAATGACTACTCATTTTTTGGAAATGTCAATTTAGTAGATAAAACCACAAACAAATTTTGCCTATAAGTGAACAAACTTACGTGCTTTTAGTGCATGCCATGCAACTTTAGCAGCATTTTGTTCAGCTTGCTTCTTTACTCTGGCACAATCTCCAACAAATTTCTCACCACCTACTTCTACCGTTGAGATAAAGTTAGGAATATGAGATGGACCATCTACAACTGTCTTATAGATGGGGAACTCAAGATATTCTTTCTGTGCAAATTCCTGCAATATATTCTTGAAAACGGCTGGCTCCTCCTGAGAAACACACGTGCAAACAAAGCTTGGTAAGAGCCCGACAGGCTACAAAACACACAATTTGAAACAGAAGCATGATGAAAAACTTGCCAAGGTATTTCCATCTTTCAACAAAGACGCAAAAGCAACTTTTGCAGGGGGATTTTCAGCTTCTCTTAGGGAATTGAAAAACTGTGGGTTGTCAAATGTTTGCCCGTCAACTGTCACCTTTGCCTTGTGGCGAACAGCATGATCAGGCCCTTCACGGACACTATCATATGATGGCAGGCTTACGCTTCTCCTTTGTGCATAGTGCAGCAATTGACTCGACCCTACTTACGAAAATTTGCACGAATCACTAAAACGGGAACATCCACATTCCACAATATGCAACAAAATCGCTGCTCGAGCATTCACTAATTAATGAGATGGTACTAGTAAATAGCTTCGTGACAAATTGACACTACAATGCATACAGGAAGGAACAACAAGTACCAGATAAATCCTTTGGTGAGACACCAGAGGATGATTCATCAGAAGACCCTGGAGCTCCATCTTTCTTAGGAGTGCTAGCTTTGGTGGGAGAACTTCGACTTGAAGAACCTAAACAGTTATTCAATAATGTAATCAATGCAAGTTGATTATGACAATGGGCAGTGGTTTCACAACTTCAAAATGTAACATACTATTACTAACGTACAATTAGTCATGAATAACACCCAAAACTCTTCACAAGAAATACCCCCACATTAAAAAAAGGAAAAAATCCCTAGAAACCCCACAAAGACCACATTTTTTTAACATGAAACCTACAAAGCTCACACCTTTCTAACATTAACCCTTTTGAGTTTGCTCCAGCAACCCATCAATTCCCATCTTTTCCACATAAACTCCACAAATTGCCCTTCAAACACCCACCCAACTTATTCACACAAAACCAATAATTTCCTCTTCAAAACCTACAAAGATTACATCTTTTTCCCTTAAAAACCAAAACCTACAAAAAAAACCACTTCTCCGCACGTCCCCATTAATGTGCCCTTCAAGACCCACAAAGATCACATCTATTTCATATAAACTAGAAATCCACAAGCTTCCAATCAATACCCACAAGAAATCACATCTTTTACACACCAAACCCACCCAAAAGTTCCCAGCTTTCCATCATAACCCTCAAATTGCACCTCAACCCCCAAAATCCCCCTAAAAAAAGCCACAAAGCTCCCATTTTTCCATCACAAACCCTCGAATTCCACCTCAAAATCCCCTTCTAAACCATAAAGCTCCGACCTTTCCATAACAACCCTAAAATCACACCCACAAATTGCACCACAAAATCCCTTCAAAACCCAACAAAGATCCGACCTTTCCATCATAAACCCTCAAATTCCACCCAAAAACCAAAAAGATCAGACCTTTCTTTCTTTATTCCTTTCCACTCACCACAACCACCGTCGTTGCCCTTGAAGTGGTGGAAGGCGAGCCTCGCGGCCTCGTTCTGGGCCTCCTTGGAGGTCCGACAAGGCTGGGGGGAGGAGAAGGAGAACTTCTCCCCGAGAACCACCGTCGCGTAGAAATTAGGGTTGTGGTCGGGACCTTGCTTGGTAGTCGTGTACTTCGGGATCACGTACAGTTCCTTGTGGCAAACCTCCTGCAACATCGACTTGAACATTTCTCCCAATCAAAATCAGCAGAAAATAGAAACTGTTTTGTTTTATTATTAGAGAATGGAGACGACGACGACGACGACGTATTTATAAAAACATCATCGTCACTTTTCTCTTTATTCTTACGTTATCAATTTTATATCTTCCCAATTCACTTTCTTCGCTTTCCAATATTATTTATCATTTAACCACAACCCACCACAATCATTCTCTCTCCTTCACATCATAAAAATTTCCCAACTATTTGTGCTGCAAAAAAAAATAACACCCGACCTGGTCGAAGACCAGATCGGAGGACGATCGGGTCGTC
The DNA here is from genome assembly GCA_963682175.1 of Triglochin maritima. Classification (NCBI taxonomy): domain Eukaryota; kingdom Viridiplantae; phylum Streptophyta; class Magnoliopsida; order Alismatales; family Juncaginaceae; genus Triglochin; species Triglochin maritima. Next base: position 34,738,916 of record OY821786.1, read on the forward strand.
CTGCCAAAAAATGAGACGACTTTGTCGTCCAAGGGGTTGTGAGAAGCTCACGACCCCGATATGGGTGCCCTTAGAGGTGTAAATGGGGGCGGATTTGACGTGGTGTCCCGTAGCTTTCCCCATCTTGCAGCCAAAAAAAACTTACTTACGTGTCAACTTGTAATAGTTGAAGATATTCATGTAATGTCTTCTATTGCAGTGGCCAATTTCACGTTCCAAATCTTCTTTTTTGGAGTATTTTTGTTAGTTTGGAGACTTGTTCTTTTATGTGATTAAGTTGATTTGGTGGTTTTGGTTAGTATTCTTCGAAATGAAAAATCTTTGCACATAGAACACCAAAAATATCTTATTTTTAACAAAACAAAATGTCTTTTGTGTTCAATCTTGTTGTCGGTCATATTTCATAGGTATATGTTTTACGTTATTATTAAAAAGTAATTATACTACGTCGTTAATTTTTTGTGTAATTAAATTTTATTAAAAAATAACTATACTACATCATTAAATTGAAAATGTCTTGCCTAACTCGTCTTGCATATTCCACCCTTAGACAGAGTGGGTAGTGATTTGTTCGTCCCACCCCCATTTACCTGTTTAACTTAAGCACTAAGCAGGAAGGGGAGCGGTCGGACAAAAATCATTTTCTTTATAAGCTTCGTAACATGATCATGATATATGAAAAATGAAACTACAAAACAAATCTGATGAATGAGATTAAAATGAAACAAGTATTTTGGGTTACCCTAAAATGGGTGATTTCCCACGATCATGAGACTAAAATAATAATAAAATCTCTGATGGGTTTTTAAATATAATTTTTTGTTTTTAATTGTTGTGGGATCTATTTATATTTTATATTAATTTTAATTAAGAAAGATAATTGTATTGTTTAAAAATGGAGATATCTCAGAAAATAAAATTATAATTTTTTTAAAAAAATACCATAATTCTTATCTCTCATGTTCCACGAATAGACACTCATATTCCGTAACTTTTATATATAATTAAAAAAAATTCAAATTTCGAAATCTAGGAAGAAAAAAAATTGAAATCAACTCGAATCGCAGTTCACACCCGCGATCCCTCCCATTTAAAAAAAATTTAGCACGGATCGCGAGTGTGAACCACGATCCGTCAAATTTATTTTTCACAGGGCAAAGCTGGGCGAAATAGGCGAGAGTCGTTGGAGGCACTCCAACGACTCTTTCCTTTTTCTTTTCTTTTTTAAATTTACAAGTTTACCACCACGCCCAAATCCTATATAAACCCTCCAAACCTCTTCATTTTTCACACATCTCTCATTTTCTTCTTCTTCATAATTCTATTCTCATCATCAAGTTTCCTAATCATCAAGTTTTCGCAATTAAGTCTCCGGTCTGGTGCTTAGTTTTGAAGTTGGAAAGTGAAGTCTCTGATCCGGTTCTTCATTCTTCAACCGCCAAAATCAAGTACACTCTTTCTAACTTCTCTTTAGAATTAAATTAATTAGTATTTTATTTTCATATTAATCTAAATTTTATATTAGTTTAGTTTTAAGAATCACCGAGGTTGTACAAGCAAGTCATCGACCTCATCGACACCAGGTGGGGTCCAGGGAAGATGATGTCATCACCGCTACACTCAGCTGGTTTCTTACTCAACCCTGGTACCTTCTTCTCCGTCCCACCTCAGGATCGAAATGTAGTTTTCAATGAGCATATGCCTGGATTTATGGATGTCGTAGAGCGGCTCGTCCTCACTCCTGCAGAATAAGACAAGATTTGCGGTCTACTTGATCGTTACAAGAACTCCCTCGGAATATTCTCGAGGGATATGATCGTCAGACAAAGTACGGAAAGAAGACCTAGATTGGTGACAATATTATGGCGCAGACATGGGAGAGACCGCATTACAGAGATTGCCCCTGAGGGTGTTGGGATTGACATGCCCGGCATCAAGTTGTGAGCGGAATTGGAGTGTCTTCGAGCAGTTGCACTCAACGAGAAGGAACAGGTTGGCTGTGAAGAAGATGAATGACTTGGTGTATGTGAACTACAACCAAAAGTTAAGGCAAAGGTTTCAGTAAGGATGGAGAAGCCCGGATTTTATGACCTCATCAGTGTGGACTACGATCTCTTCGACAAGCATCCATGGTTGGTAGAAACTGAAGATCCGGTCTTCGCTGGAGAGGAGCTTACATGGGCCGATGCCGAGGAAGCAACTTTAGGACATTCTTCTTCACAGAGACGCTTTGCTCGATCCATGTCCACTGCATCTGACGCGCAGTGTTCCACTGCATCTGACGCGCCATTATTAGGTGGTGGCATGGATGATGTCATCGTTCACATTAGTTTTAGAGATCCATGTGCATCGAGTTCTCAACCACCGATGGACATCGACGAGTAATATGTCCAATCCAACGATGAAGAAACTGAAGAAGATGATGTCTACGTCGACAATCCGAACGATAACCACTCTGACGACTCTGATGGTGGTGGAGGATATGATATGGTTCCCAATTGGACATTAGATCAATGTGTCCAATGGAATTAGTTAGTTAGCTTGTAATTCTAATTTCTCTCTTATCTGCTATTGTATGAACTCTGAGTTACATTTGTAATCGTACTACTAAGCAATATATTGTATACCTAAGTGTTTAGGAGGGTAGAGGGGGTGCCTAGTGAGGCCTTGGTCGAGAAACCGGGTGTCTTTTCGAAACCTAAACATGTATGGTATTTTTAGATAATATTTGTGCATTTTTTCCTATTTTTCCCGATTTTTCCTGATTTTTTTATCTATTTTATAAAATTTAATTGAATTAAAAGAAAGACTGCCCAGACTTGGGCGGTCGCACAATCGCCCAGGCGACCGGACGCCCCCGGTCGTCTCGGCTCGCCTAACGGTCCGTGAACATTGATTAGAAAACATATTTTGAAAAAAAATATTTAAAAAAAGATTACAAATAATTTCAATAAAAAAGAAAAACCGAAATAAAAAATAAAAAAGTCACAAATCAAAAGATCGCGGTTCAGTTGTAAATAATTTGTAAAAAGCAGATAAAAAAGATTTCGAAAAGAAAAAAATCCACGGATCGCGGTTCGCACCGGCGATCCGTGATTTTTTTTTTGATTTTTTTTGTAATAATGCCACGTATCGCGGGTGTGAACCGCGATCCGGGGGGGGGGGGGGTAATTGACGGATCGCGGTTCACACCCGCGATCCGTGCAAAAAAAACAATTTTTTTTAATGTGACGGATCGCGGGTGTGAACCGCGATCCGAGTAGATTTCGATTTTTTTCCTAGATTTCGAATTTTAATTTTTTTAATTATATATAAAAATTACGACTCATATTGTCATATAAATATTGTATTTTCGAAATACTAGATTTGTTAACTCAAACATGATAATTACCAAAGTTGAAACAATTATATTCTCGTACATTTTAAAAAAAGTATTGTCAACATTCATTTTTGAGGGTATTTATTTTTACAACTTCAACCGTCCAACTCATTATATTCTAAAATTTCTATTTTCCAGAAATTTTATTCTCGGTTTCTTTTTTCCAAAAAATATATTTATAAAATGTAAGAAATGAGTTAGAAGAAATAGAACGATTGATTTAATAGCATGATATTTTTATACAAATTATGGTTGAGAAGATGATAGAAAAATAGATAGTGGATAAACGTTGTGTAGTGGAAAAATCGATACATCCAAGAGAGAAAACTATGATGGTATATTTTTAAGGGAAATGTTTGTTGAACGCTTCGCGTCACAGACGCTGCAAACCCAGTCAGCAGAATGACTGATGTGGGCAACCCAGTCAGCAGACGCGGCTGAGTTCGCTCTCTCCCCAGAAACAATTTCTTTGTTTAGTTTATTCCTCGTTTCGTACAAATTTCGCCATCCCTCGCCATCCCTCATTAATGCGTCTCAAATCACTCCATTCTTTCATCATGTTGGCGCTCCTACACTCAACATTCGTCCTCCTATTTCTTCCCTTCTCTTTATTAAATTCATTTTTTTCCGGACACACACATCATTCATTTTCTTTAGTTTCTGGACAAGCACGTAACTTATTCCGGACACAGTTACTATTTATTCCGGACAGTTGGAATACTTATTCCGGACAGACGGAACACTTATTCCGGACAGACGAACTACTTACTCCTGATTTTTTGTTGCTGTTGTTTTATTTTCCTGATGCGTCCACCATCGCATTTAATGCTTTTCAAATCAGCACGTCCTCCGTCTTCTTTCTTATTGTTTGGCGCGTCACGGAGATACAAATATGAGTGTCTAGGTTATTCCGATCCTACGAACCATTCCTTCTTCTCTCCTTCCTCCATTTTTGTTGTACTGTAATGGCACTCGTAAATGTGTCCTCACAGCCGGCTCATGCCTCCAACGTCCCTCAAGTGATGATGAATTTTCCTTCCTTTGAAGAAGCCAAAGCATTTTACGTTTCATACGCCGATTCCTGTGGTTTTGGTGTGAAGATAAGGCAATCTCATTACGGTCATGGTGTTGTAATACGGGCCACTCTTACTTGCTCAAAGGAAGGTAATGCTCCCGGAAACCAAGGTGAAGGTAGACCGAAACATAGGTTATCCGGTAGGGTCGAATGCACTGCGCGGATTAGGGTCTCCGGTAATCCATCCAGAGGCTACGTAATTAACTACGTAGATCTCGAACATAATCACGCCATGCTGTCGGAAGACCAGATGCGCTTCCTCCGACAAAAACGATCCGTCCCGGAGTCCGCCAGAGCACGCATTTCGTGCAATGATGCTGCCGGTATATCTGCCGCCAAGACCATGCAATCTTTTGTGGTCGAAGCTGGAGGTCACGATAAATTGTCTTTCAACGAGCGGGACCTAAGGTTATTTATTCTCCACTTAACCTGGTTGAAGTTACGCATTTAGCTTTGTCATAAAAATTATGTTTCGCAGGAATGTTGTGAACGAGGTTAGAAACCTCAAAATGGGACCAGGAGATGCGCAAGCTATCCAAGATTATTTCATCAGGATGCAGAAGAATGATTCCCGCTTCTTTTACGTAATGGATATGGACGACGAAGGCAGACTACGAAATGTGTTCTGGGCCGACAGTCGTTCTCGAGCTGCTTACTCTTACTTTGGAGATGCAATATGTTTCGACACAACATACATAACAAACAAGTATGACATGCCTTTTGCCCCATTTGTGGGGGTAAATCACCACTACCAGTCCGTCATACTCGGTTGCGCACTCCTCTCTTCCGAGACGACACAAAATTACATTTGGTTGTTCCAAACATGGTTGACGTGCATGAACGGTACGTGTTTTATTTTGTCCGGCTTTGTCCATTTTACGTTGTGTGCCTGTCCGGTTACTCCCTTACGTCTGTCCGTTTTACGTCTTTTGCTCGTCCGGTTTATCCTTTACGTCTGTCCGGTTTACGTGTTTTGCTCGTCCGGTTTATCCCTTACGTCTGTCATGTTTACGTCTTTTGCTCGTCCTGTTTATCCCTTACGTCTGTCCGGTTTACGTCTTTTGCTCGTCCGTTTTATCCCTTACGTCTGTCCGGTTTACGTATTTTGCTCGTCCGGTTTATCCCTTACGTCTGTCCGGTTTACGTTTTTTGCGCGTCCGGTTTATCCCTTACGTCTGTCCGGTTTACCCTTGACGCCTGTCCGGTTTACGTCTTTTGCTCGTCCGGTTTATCCCTTACGTCTGTCCGGTTTACGTCTTTTGCTCGTCCGGTTTATCCCTTACGTCTGTCCGGTTTACGTTATTTCTGTCCGGATTAACATATGTTTTTATCTTGATCGCGTTGTGTGCAGATACAAGCCCTCCGGCGATCATAACAGACCAATGTGGCGCCATAGCTTCGGCTGTGAGGATTGTGTTCCCTGAAGCGCGGCACAGATTTTGTATATGGCACATAATGAATAAGGCCCCTGTGAAGCTGCCCAAGAAGTACCGGGAGCATACGTTGTTTGACCTCAACAACTGTGTATTCGATTCCAAGACTCCGGCAGAATTCGAGCGGAATTGGCAGGGATTTCTAGATGATTTCGAGTTGCACGACAATAATTGGCTCCGATCCATTTATGCAATTCGAGAGCACTGGGTACCTGCATTTTCGCGGGATTGTTTTTCCGCCGGAATGGCATCAACCCAGAGAAGTGAGGGTATGAACGCCTTCTTCGATAAGTACCTCACATCAAGGACGACACTTAAGCAGTTCGTTCAACAATACGAACTCGCACTACGCCACAAGTATGAGAAGGAAGCTCAGTCTGATTTCGATTGTCAGCATAAGGCTCCGCAATTGATTTCGAAATATCCATTCGAGAGGCAATTGAGTGAGTTGTATACGGTGGGTGTCTTCAAGAAGGTGCAGTTAGAAATTGGGAAGATGATGTACTGCGACATCAAGGATGAGTTCAACGAGGACGACACATTGCACTTCAACGTGACCGAACATGTATTGACACATATCCTCCCATTGTCGAAACGGTTCACAGTGCAAATTAGAGATGAGAAGTGGGTATGCGATTGCAGAATGTTTGATCACGTCGGTATCCTATGTTGTCACGTTTATGTTGTTATTGCCTGAATACGTCCAAACGCGTTGCTCCCCGAGTCTTACATCGTCCACCGATGGAGGAAGGATATCCGAAGGAGCTATGGAGTCAAGTTTCCTCTTCCAAGCGGCAAAACGGGGAACGATGCGCTTCGTCGCCACGACGACATAATGGGTCGTGCGCTTTGGATCGCCGAGGCCGCTTTCGACTCAAACGACAGATATCTTCAGGCGGTAGAGGCACTTGAGTTGCTTAAGGAACGTATGCAACGACCTGATCCTGTGTTCGCTGGTACATCCGTTCTCAATCCGGATAAGACAATACGGAAAGGCAGACCGCCGAGCAAACGACGGATTTCTTTGTCTGAGAAAATAATTAAAAGTAACGTTAAGAAAATCAACAGGAAGAAGGCTCTACCCCCGTTACACCCTGCAGCACCCAAACCGGGGGATCACGATTTCGATGACTGTGACATGAATTTGCATTACGAGGGAGTTCCTCCTTGATTATTGTATTTGTCCTTGGTTGGAATTATTCCTATGTAATTTTGTTGAAAGTCATTGTAATTTTGTTGAAAGTCATTGTTTGTAATTTTGTTGAAAGTCATTGTATGTAATTTTGTTGAAAGTCATTGTATTATTGCATAAGATTCAACCCTTTCTTTGCTTGATCGTTTGTGAATTAATTTCTCATGGCGACAAATATATTAAGTAATTTTGGTTTGTTGTATGTCTGTCCTGATTACGTTATATGTCTGTCCGGTTTATTTTTTATTTAAGTCCGGATTAAGTGACCAGTATGTCCGGAATACGTAATTAGGCCGTCCGGATTACATTGTTTGTCTGTCCGGATTACGTTATATATCCGTCCGGAATAAGTTTTATTTATGTCCGGATTAAGTTAACAGTATGTCCGGTTTATGTTTTATTTATGTCCGGATTAAGTGACCAGTATGTCCAGTATTTAACAGTAAGTGTATTTGTTGTCCGGAATAAGTGTATTTGTTGTCCGGTTTAAGACTAAAGTGTGTCCCGAAACGGAACAAGAAGTTTGTCCGGAATAAGTGTATTTGTTGTCCGGAATAAGTGTATTTGTTGTCCGGAATAAGCGTATTTGTTGTCCGGAATAAATGTATTTGTTGTCCGGTTTAAGAATAAAGTGTGTCCGGAATAAGTGTATTTTCTGTCCGGAATAAGTGTACTTGCTGTCCGGAATAAGTGTATTTGATGTCCGGAATAAGTGTATTTGTTGTCCGGTTTAAGACTAAAGTGTGTCCCGAAACGGAACAAAAAGTTTGTCCGGAATAAGTGTATTTGCTGTCCGGAATAAGTGTATTTGTTGTCCGGAATAAGCGTATTTGTTGTCCGGAATAAATGTATTTGTTGTCCGGTTTAAGAATAAAGTGTGTCCGGAATAAGTGTATTTGCTGTCCGGAATAAGTGTACTTGCTGTCCGGAATAAGTGTATTTGCTGTCCGGAATAAGAATAAAGTGTGTCCCGAAACGGAACAAAAAGTTTGTCCGGAATAAGTGTATTTGCTGTCCAGAATAAGTGTATTTGTTGTCCGGAATAAGTGTATTTGTTGTCCGGTTTAAGAATAAAGTGTGTCCCGAAACGGAACAAAAAGTTTGTCCGGAATAAGTGTATTTCCTGTCCGGAATAAGTGTATTTGTTGTCCGGAATAAGTGTATTTGCTGTCCGGAATATGTGTATTTGTTGTCCGGAATATGTGTATTTGTTGTTCGGAATAAGTGTATTTGCTGTCCGGAATAAGTGTATTTGTTGTTCGGAGTAAGTGTATTTGTTGTCCGGTTTAAGAATAAATTTTGTCCAGAAACGGAACATTAAGTTTTTCCGGAATAAGTGTATTTGCTGTCCGGAATAAGTGTATTTGTTGTCCGGAATTAGTGTATTTGCTGTCCGGAATAGGTGTATTTGTTGTCCGGTTTAAGAGTATTGATAATTTATACATGTCCTTGTATTGATAATTTAACCCAACACCAAATGTCATTGTATTGATAAATCATTCAAATAGTCTATGTAATTTTAATATGTATACATGTATAACTTTGTAAAAAAAATTAAAACATCCAGAGTCGTTTATTGTTGATCGCACATCCCAGAGTCTTCGAGTAAGAAATTGGCCAAATCGCCTCTAAAACGGTGAAGAACCTTGCTCTGCTTCGGCTGAGTCGGATCAGCATTCTCCATCAAACGCTTGATCCAGTACAAAACGTATGGCCCGCAGTCGTTACTCCCCGCTAGCTGTCGTTGGCTACCCTTCCTGTCAACTCTCAGTGGCCATTCGACCGCCAAAAACCCTCGCCAGAATCCCGCTATCTTAGACGCGGTGCATTCATGAGTTCCGACTAAACGGTTAGGATTTTCACCTCTTTTAAGCGTGCGGGAGATGCTGTTGTACTGAATGAACTCTGATCGAGGTCCGTGGGCAACGAACAGAGTCCAGTGGCCGGACAAACAACATGGCTGTGCGATGACGACTTCCTCCACATTAAGTCCTTCAATTTTTGGGAGTAAATAATCTTTCTTTATATCTTCTCCCTGTCCCTCCACAATCATTTCCGATTCGAAGGTTGATAAGCAGACCACCTTTTTTTGCCCTCCTCTTCTGACGAGTACCTCAATTAGGCCGTCAAGAGTTTCGTTGGTGATTTCTGTGCCTCGCGAAATTATTTCCTTGAGATCACCCCTGCTGATAATGCTGAGAACCCCCCTCCAGATAATATCTTTTGCTTCTCGCTCGGGAGCCGTTGCATTCAATAAACGATGTACCTCATCATTGGTCAGCGTTCTCAAGGCGGTCTCATCCACATCTGGCCTCGTGGACGAAACATGGGCGGCCAGTTCATCTTTCGCTGTTTCTTCACTGGCTTCTTCGGGCCCTTTTGTTTTTGTGGTGGCTTCTTCGGCCTCCTTTATTTCTTCTTGTTTTTCTGCGGCAATCTTCTGTGCCTCATCTTGGCCAGATTTGCTTTGCGCTTCGTCTATGTGTTCTGTGCGCAAGCGTGGTTTAATAGTCCGCATTTTTTGAGGGTGCAAAAGCGGAAGCGCAACCCCAGCCTTCCTCTTTCTTTCCTCCTGTCTCCTCATAACTTCCTCCTTCCTTTCTTCCTCCTTCCTCTTCTCTCCCTCTTCCTCCCTCCGCTTATTTCTCTCTTCCTCCTCCCTCTTTTCCCCCTCTTCCTCCTTCCTCTTCTTCCTGTCTTCCTCCTCCCTCTTTTCCCCCTCTTCCTCCTTCCTCTTCTTCCTGTCTTCCTCCTCCCTCTTCTTCCTCTCTTCCTCCTCCTCCCTCCTCTTTTTTCTCTCTTCCTCCTTCCTCTTCCTCCTCTCTTCCTCCTCCCTCTTATTCCTCTCATCCTCCTCCCTCCTCTTCTTCTCATCCTCCTCCTCCCTTCTCTTCCTCTCTTCCTCCTCCCTCCTCTTCCTCTCTTCCTCCTCCCTCTTATGCTTCTCATCCTCCTCCCTCTTCTTCTTCTCATCCTCCTCCCTCTTATTCCTCTCATTCTCCTCCCTCTTCTTCTTCTCTTCCTCCTCCCTCTTCTCCCTCTCTTCCTCGTTCCTCTTCTTCCTTTCTTCCTCCTCTCTCTTCTCCCTCTCTTCCTCCTCTCTCTTCTCCCTCTCCTCCGCCTCCCTCTTACTTCTCTCTTCCTCCTCCCTCTTTTCCCTCTCCTCCGCCTCCCTCTTATTTCTCTCTTCCTCCTCCCTCTCCTCCGCCTCCCTCTTATTTCTCTCTTCCTCCTCCCTCTCCTCCGCCTCCCTCTTATTTCTCTCTTCCTCCTCCCTCTTTTCCCTCTCTTCCTCCTCCCCACGGACTCTCAGCTCACGACACTCTTCTTGAGAGATCCGGAGTTCTTCCTCCAGGTTGTTAATTTTAACGGTCGCCTCCCTAAGTGCTGCTTCGGCTCGCAGCCATTTCGTCTTCACCTCACTAAGTTCCAACTCTTGTAGCAGTGGGTCACATGGAATGCTGCATTCACTGAGTTGTATCCTTGGTAGAGTGGATGTTGAAGGTGTTTCCTTCGAGGCGACTGTTGCTTCTGCAGGAGTTGAAGGTGTTTCCTTCGCTGCGGGAGTTGCTGCTGCAGGCGGAAATTGATCCTCTGACAACAGTGAATGCTCCCGTGCACTGAGTTTTGGGGTGCCCTTCAACTCAAATTGGCCCGAGTATATCCGGGACAAGTTGATGCCTCGATCTTCCAATTTTCTAAGGATTTGGCGTCTGCTAAACATTTCGGTCCAACACTTGAACCGTGGAAATGCTGACCGGGGATCCCCCCCAATTTGAACTTCTCGCAAAGCCACACCTGAAAACAGGAATGAGTTAAAAAACAGAAACATAACATCCCCAGGACAGTCTCATAACGTTAATCAGAAAGACCAAACACTAATTCCGGACAGACACAACTCTTATTCCGGACAGACACAACTCTTATTCCGGACAGACGTAGACGTATTCCGGACATACAAATTACTTATTCCGGACAGACACAAGACGTATTCCGGACAGACAAGACACTCATTCCGGACACATACAGGACTATTCCGGACTGGCAACACACTTATTTCGGACAGGTAACACACTTATTCCGGACAGAGACAACACTCATTCCGGACAACCTCAAGACACTTATTCCGGACAGAGACAACACTATTGAGGACAGACACAAAACTTATCCCGGACAGACACAAGACTTATTCCGGACAGAGACAACACTATTCAGGACAGACACAAGACTTATCCCGGACAGATACAAGACTTATTCCGGACAGACAAGACAATCATTCCGGACACATACAGGACTATTCCGGACAGGAAACACACTTATTCCGGACATAAACCAACACTACTCCGGACTGACACAACACTCATTCCGGACAACCACAAGACACTTATTCCGGACAACCTCAAGACACTTATTCCGGACAGAGACAACACTATTCAGGACAGACACAAGACGTATTCCGGACAGACACAAGACGTATTCCGGACAAGCAAGACAGTCATTCCGGACACATACAGGACTATTCCAGACAGGCAACACACTTATTCCGGACATAAACCGACACTACTCCGGACTGACACAACACTCATTCCGGACCAAGATGCTTACTTGTAATACGGCAACGCAACCAGACACGTAGCCCTGCTTCATAGAGAAGTTCGCTGACGATCTCCTCCTCGAGAGTTCCCGTTGGGCTTCCTCCAGGCCTTCAACCAAGAAAGTGTGAACCGCATTTGCCCACGCATATCTCTTGAGGCGCTTGAGGTTCTTAAGGTGTTTCGTGTACCACGCTTTAGTTCGCAGTGATCCATCGAAGAACAAAAAATGATTGAAAATCATAGAAATAAGGAGTCGGACGTGCTCCTCCTCCTCGCCCATCTTGCTCATGGCGGTAAGATGACCCAGTAGCTGGGTGTTGTCGAGGTTAACCCCGTCACGTTTCTCTACGTACATGGCATCCATATCCACTCTCTGCCCATGTACTCTTAGTCCAAGTAGAAGGGCGACGTCTTCTACCGTAAATGGGACCACCCCAGTGGCTATTCTCAGACCGACTTCATTGGCGTCGAAGTGTTCGACGAACCAACCCAGTATCTCGTTGTCAGTTGTGACGTGAGGAAAGCTGAGGAAGTGACCGAAAGGCGTCCGTTGGAAGACATTTTTCTCCTCCTCCTTCATCCGGTCGAACTGCTTGTGAAGGGCCGCGAAACCGCACTTGGTTTCGCGGAAGTAGTACGTGCTTCCCTTAAACCACACAAAAAAATTGTTAGAGGTCAATAATGAACCTTAAAATGAACCAGAAAGAACATGGTTGACAAAACACCTGCGCGGCTACAATTTCAGGAGCAATGGAGGTTTCAGGTAGAGAATGATCCATTTTCGCCTTGTCTTGGTTTTCGTTACTGGAATGGAAAGGTTTTGGAGGAATGAAGGTTTTGGATGAGCGTATGGAAAGGAACTCCGGGTGAAATGGGGAAAGTTACTCGAATGCTGTACCGCCGCTACTGATGTACGTGAAGTCGAACCGTCTAATCGTGATTTAGGGAAATGAACCGTCGCACGGAAATGAACCGTCGCACCCAACAATTCGTATTTTTCATTTCCCCGCGCAGAAGTTTTGGTTGACTGGACGCTGAACTGGCAGCTGACGTGTTATTCCACGTAGGACGCGTCACGGACGCTCGCGTCCGTATATAACTATTCTATTTTTAAAGATCGTGAGTTCGTGACTGATGTGAATACTCTTTATGAACGATGTGATTGTTTTTTTTAAATAGTCGGTAGATTAAATAAGATTATATCGTACTTGTAAATCGTATTCCGACTTAAAATCAATTAACGATGAGCGGAGAGACCCTACAACTTAGAACGCAGGAGAAAATTCTCATTTTAATCGATGTGAGACTATTCTCTAACACTTTCCCGCACATGACCGAAATTACTTTTCTTTATGTCCTACGCGTGTATAACAACAAGGGTGGATGTGTCAAGCCGGTCGTTGGATCTTTCAGACTCTAATACCATGCTGAAGTGTAGGTATCCAACTTAAAATCATGTACTATCGCATCTTGTTGAGGTTTTGATATTAACACGTAGGGCTGAGCAACAACCGGTCTGGTCCGGGTTTCGATCCGGTCTTCGGTCCGGGATCCAAAGCCAATTCGGTTCTGGTCCGAATCGGTCTGATTTTTTTAAAATTTTAAGGCAAAAAACCCGGTTTTTGACCAGACCGGACCGAACCCAACCGGTCCGGTCTTCGGTCCGGGGCCGATCCGGTTCCGGTCCAGTCCGGGTTCGGTTTGGGTCGGATCGATTGCTCAGCCCTATTAACACGTACTAAGTGTTAGAATTATGTGGCTTAAAAAATCTATTAATTTAATTAAAACACTTATCCATTATGTGGGTTAATGAGTAGTTGTGGAGGATGGTCTCAAGGGTTTTTGACCACTTATGGAGGAAAAAAATCGGTTTGATGGAGGAAACTACTTATTGAAAACTCTATAAATAAGATGATGATCTCAAGGGTTGCCCAAACATATTTTTTTCACCACCCTAATTACTCTTAAACTAGAAGGTTATTTTGTTCCATCGTTTTGGCTTGGGAAAACCATTGAAGATCATTTCCTCAAGATTTTACTTCCGCTTCATCTCTCCATGTTTTTGACATCTAGTTTAAGTACATCTTGTCTTTATTATTTTATATCGAATTTATGAATGATTTTGGATTTATGTTAAGTTCATAACAAGAAAAGGTGTTGTTTTATAAGAAGGGGAAAGGAGAAAGAAATGATGTTTAAGAGTGTCATGTTAGTGAACGATGTGATTGGTACAAACTGTAATGGATTAGTTTGTAGCTTTTTTTAAGGTGTGTGAAATGTTTTGGATTTTTTTTCTTCTTCTATATTTCCCGAATCTTTTGAAATCAAGTTGATAAAATTAATTTAATTTTTTTGCTAATACCACAACAAATACCCAAAATAATTACAAGTCGGACGGGTTGTACTCAAGTATGGGTTCCAATACATCAATAGCGGACAGTAGTCATCGTCATCTTTTTCAGGCGTGTGTACATGTTTTGGAAAAATAAAATTATTTTTTTTCGATTTTTTCTTAACCTTTGATGTACAGGGATTTATTTTAGATAAGAAGCTGATAGCATTAATTAAAATTCTTTGTTAATACCACAACAAAGATCCCAAAAAAAATTACAACACAGCCGAGTTTCACTCTAGTATGGGTTAAAATACATCAGGAGTAGGGGTGTAAACGGGTCGGGTAATACTTGTATACCAATCATCTGCTCTTGTCGGGTACGGGTATGGACACAAAAACTCATACACGTTTAAAAATTCAAACTCGTATACCCGTACCCGTTTACCCGATTAATAAACGGGTCGGGTACGGTTATACGCATTACTCGTACCCGTATACCCGTTAAGATGTATTGTATATTTTTATATTTATATTTTTTTACATGTTATATATTATATATTTTTATATATTATACTTGTTTACTTGTCCCGTACCTGCTAACTTAACAAGTATGGGTTGGGTACAGTTATACATTTTTTGTCGGGTATATACCCGTACCCGCTAAATTAGCCCAGTACGGACAAAGCTAGGAGCATACCCGACCCGTTTACATCCCTAATCAGGAGATATAGTAGTCCCGATCAAGGTTCCTAAATAGCAAGTAAGATACAACCCAAAGAAAATGTCATACAAGTCAAGTGACAATTTTCATGCAAGAAGAGAGACATTTAAGTGTTAGAATCCATGTATGGGAATTTTAAGATTGATTATATTTGCACCGAACTCATTGGATGTGATGGCCAATTGTTTGTACGGTGTATTTATAAAATGAATTTCTATAAATTAGTTTAAATTGATCTAACCATTAATTCAAGTAATCAACTACTCAAAAGAAAACGGTCTGGTTCCACTTCAGGTTGACGAAATGCTGATATCAAACTGAGTCCACCATCATTAGTCCAATCATTTTATACCAAAACAGAAGGTTGACTAATTATCAGTTTGAAGATTAGTGGGATTCTTAAAACTCATTGGTCAGCCGGATTTGGTCTAATGATACACGTTTGGGTAGACCCAGGTAATGTTATAACTTACTTGAATCGTTTACCCCCCACTTGAATTGATAAAAGAGTAGCTTTTCAAGTTCTGACTTAAGTAATTTTATAACTTAATAGTGTTTTCGCTCGGATTGTAGAGGTTTGATGGATGCTTTGGTGGCTCGAGTAAGCTCGTGACGCCCTGATTGAGGTTCGAATGTGAACAACGTTTGGTCGTGTCGTCGGTTAATCGATATAACTCGCATAAAGTAGCAGTAAGTTAGTCGATGTTAATTCCTCAGACATTGTATAGCACAATTCACAAACACACAACAAAAATTCATGCTCACGTTCACAAAATGAGTTTACATGTGAAAGAACCTGAAAAGAAAGACATATATAAGTAGTATACACCCAAAAATTCAAATGTTGAGTCAACTTCCAAACAGATGAAACAAACAACGACATATCAAGTATTGCTCAAAAACATCAACAACTTGGTTTCACTCATAAAAAACATGCATAAACAAACTCAACTCGTGTTATTCAAAATCAACGCCTTCTTCTTGCAAGTTATCATGCATTGATCTCTGTTTCCAGTTTGTCGAGCACTTGTTTGCTCTTTGCTTCTTCGATCGACTTGAGAATGTCAGCTTTCTTCACTTGCAGCCCTTGAATCTTGGAATCAATCTTTTCTAGTTTCTTTTGGAGCTTTCCTACGTCGCCGGTTTCTTCTTTATCTTCAGCCTTTTTTTTCTTCTTTTTCTTTTTCTTCATCTCCTTGTCCTTCTCATCGTCTTTTGACTTCTTTTCGCTTTCCTTGTTTCCTTTCTTGGCATTCTCATTTTCAACCTTTTCTTCAACCCTAGGTTTGACCTCGAGTGCATCAACTTCTCCTATATCGATTTCCCTCGTCTTGTTTTCATCTAGCAAATCTTCTTTGTGCTTCTCACTTTCACCCTTCACTTGGATTTCTTCTTCTTTATCCTTCTTTGCTTTCATGATGTCTTTTTTACTCTTCTTCTTCTTTTTCTCTTTTTTCTCGTCTTTTGCATTTGTTTCTTTTAACTCCGAGTCTTGGATTTTGTCGTCTTTTTTCTTCGCCTTCTCCTCGTCATCCTTCTTTTCCTTTTCTTTTTTCTCGTTGTCATTCTTATCCTTCGTGTCTAATTCATTTTTCTCACTCTTCTTGTTCCTCCTCTTCTTTTTCTTCTCCTCAGGCCTTTTCTCATCATTTAAGTCTCCTATATCGTCCCTTTTAACTTTGTCTTCAAACTTTTTAATTTCAACTTCACCTTCACTCGTCTTCCGTTCCTCGTGCTTCTTCTTTGTATCTTTTTTCTTCTCTTCTGAATCATCATTCTCGTCCTTTGTTTTCTCTTCCTCGGGCTTTATGTCTCTGTCTTTCTTCTTATTTGTCTTGCTTTGGCCTTCATTTTGTTTTTCTTTAGGATGTTCGTCGTCGCTCTTTTTCTTCTCCTTTTCTTTCACTTTATACTCCATTACCGTAAATTTGTTTTCATCTTCGCGAACATGCTCGTCTTTGCGCTTCTTCTTTGGCTTGTCTTTCTTTGCAACCGTCTTCTTCACCTTAATGTCTACTTCGGTCTTCTCCTCTTTGTTTGTATCGGGCTCGACTTCCTTGCTCTTTTCTTTCAAATGAACTTTTTCGAGAACTTGTTCTTCCTGTGCTGATGAATTGCATTTTTCTTCCATTTCAAAGGATTTTGTTTTTCCTTCAATCAAGTTCATGGAGATATCGATCAATATGAATAACTTAAAACTCAATGCAGATACATTACAAATACTAATACCTTATATTTATGATGCGTGTGATGACAATTACGTCTCTTCTCGTGACAAAAAATTGCAACTACATCTAATATTTAGACAAATCTAGAGAAATATTAAAAAGCTATATTTTGTTCAAAACATGCTGTAATGACAACCTTACGTTTGCGCTTCGAATGAGTTTATCATTCGATAATAATAGGATGTTCCATGGAAATACTACGATGGGATGCTATAAACAAATACAAATTCCACCAGCAAATTGAGATGATAATTAAGGCAGATCAATAACAAACTCATCCAATGTTCGTCACTTTAAGGTTTAAATAAGCATCATCACCCAACAAAGTTAGACAGCCTGAACAATTTGACAGTGGAATTGATTGGGGAAAAGCAGAAAGAATTTATGAGGTGAAGCAATCGTTTCTATACAAGTATACAACTTCTGAAACAGCTCGAAACTAGCAATCCATAAGACATGTTCGACAAAATAAGCGAAGTTCTTATATAGAACTCAAAACCCTGTAAGTTGTAATCAGTACAGACTGAATTGATTGAAAATGAATGCTAATTAGTTGGTGATATGGTGAAAGTTTAAAAAAAATAACATAACAGACTAATCCTCTCCATTAGGATCAAAAAGGTAAAAAGAAAATCCAGAAACTTGTTATCTGTAGAGATCAAATCCTGAGAGAAAACAAAAGATCTCAAACAAGGCCCACTTGCTAATTAATCTCATGAGACATTAAATATTTATGGCTCCTACACGAGACTCGAACACACAAACATATCTAGAAATATTAAATCTTGATAGGGTTACTAGACCATGCACTTGGTGATTTTATGAGATTTTCATTTAGAGATCTTCCTTCTAGTCTCTATTAAGATTTTTCTCACGTATAAAGATCAGATTCGAGAAGAAAAGAAGAAACATTCTAAGCAAGACAAAATTGGTGACATGATCAAGTAACAGATATAAACTGTTCCTTTTTACCCTAACAAAACAGAAACTTGTTGACCACAAAGATCAAAGTTAGATGGAAACCAAAGATCCCAAGCAAGACCCAATTGCTAATCTTGTAAGAAATTGAAGACAAACCCATTGTTCTTTGCTCAACCAACCCAAACAATTGATCTTGCTGGAAATAAAGAAAATAAAATAGAAATCATTAAAAAGAACACATTTTATGATAAAATAGATGAGACCCATTTGATGATGTGATCAGAGATCCAACAAAATCAACTCAATTGGACAACATAAGACCAAAAGACACCTTTTGTGACCCAAAAAGATCAAATTTTGAGAGGAAAAACAGGATTACAAGAAAGACCCAACTGTCAATCTAATGAGAGATTGAGGAAAAACCTGAAATTCAGATGGAGATTGTCCTCTTAATTATGATCTGTTGATGACAGAGATAAGACTTCCACTTCGTCCCTATCCATCCGACAAATAAATATATACCTGATCTAACATAACAACACGTCTAAATCATTGCATGTTTGTTTAATGAGGAAATACAAGTCTCTCGTTCATTGTAGAAGTGGGGTGGGTCCCACCACCAAATCTTAATGATAATTAAATTAAGTTTACTTCATTGCATCTGTGCCCTCTAATTTTCTCTTAAATTCATAATAGTCTTTAGATTTATATGGTGTTTGAGGGAATGCCTTTTGTACCCTTCTAGTCTGGTATAGTCTAGTATGTGTTTAATTCCAAAAAAAGTGATATCTAATAGGCGGATAGACCCTTAAGAGCCACTATTTTTTAGGGAGTTACTATTCGTCGTCGGAAAACTACTTAAATCGCACAAAAAATGACATTTTTACTCTTAACAAATCAATTAATACTCATTTCGTCTCGTGTCTTTAAACAAAGTATTTGACTCAGTTTTACTCACATTCCTAATACCAACACCACGAAAATGTCTGGCGAAGCACCTGAATCCGGAAGGTAATGGGGCGGAATTTTTTTCCTGACTCGGGCATCTGGCTAAGACGCCTCCACCCAGGTGGAGGCGTCTGGATAAGCCGCATCCACATAGGTGGAGGCGGTTTAGCCAGCAGCCTCCACCTATGTTCAGGCGTCTTAGATGGACGTCTTCACTAAGGTGAAGGCGTCTGGCTAACACACATTCACGTATGTGGAGGCGGCTTAACCAGACGCCCGTTTTTTTGTTTTTTTTAATTTTCTGTTAAATTCAATTTTTTCAGGTTCCGTTGCAAGATTTCGGTGGTGATGGAGTAGATTACAGTGAGTTTTTTGACAGTAAAGAAATATTTACAACAATCGAGGAAGCTTGTAAATGGGCGAAACAAGTTGCACTAGGAGTCAGATTTTTTTTGGTTATATCATCGTACAAACCAAAAGCAGATAACTGGATGGATTGTTACTTGAGATGTGATCGCAGACGTGAGATGAGTTCTCGTGATACGAGTATTGCACTGCGTAAGAATACGAAAGAATGACTTAAGTGATGAAATTGACTCAGCCGAAGGACCACAATGTCACCCCCGTCCTCGACCGGACTGATGTACCACCTCCTCCTGTGACCCCAAGTCATACCGGCCCCCATCGTCACTCTCGTCGTGACTCCTCACCTCATCTGAATCATCCTCGTCGTCGAAAGAATCCCCAGGTGTCTGACGACGACGTAACAGATCTCTCTCTCCTAACTCAAGCAGAAATACCACGTGTACGTGGATGACGAAGACCTGACTCGTCTGCTATACTACGTACCGCGCGTAAGGGAATTGATTTCCCTTTTCCTCCACGGTAACCCGATGACTATTAATTCAATTTTAAAAATAATTTTTTAATGGATTTACTAAAATAATTAAACTAATCATTAACTTAATAATCGATTATTTAGCAATTATCACAATTAATCAATAATCCTTTACTAAAATCGTACACAACTAATTACTAACATAATAATCAATTTATTTAGCTATTTATTTATTAATTATCACAATTTATAATCAAGAAATGATTTACTAAACTAATTTAACTCATTATTAACATAATATTCAATTTATTTTAAATTTATCACAATTTATAATCAATTTAAATAAATTCAAAAAAAATAATTCGGGGCGTCTGCGGGAGACGCCTACCCTACGTGGGAGGCGTCTGCCGGAGACGCCTACCCTACGTGGTAGGCGTCTCCCTCAGAAGTCTTGGCCTAGGGTCGGGCGTCCGCGGGAGACGCCCGACCCAACGATCGGGCGGCCGGGGGAACCGTCTCCCCCAAAAAAAATTAATTAAAATAAATAGGTCAATTTACCAGATGTGAGTAGTCCGGGGTGTCCGCTGATTCTTTTCCTGACCTCCGAGACATTGTATTTGGTGAATAGAAGAGTGATACGAAGAGAAAGTTGTGTTAAAAGAGTGAAATGAAGAGTTATATAAGTAGAAAGGATAGATGGGCAAAATGATAATCTGTTGAGGTGATTTAAGTAGTTTTACGGCGACGAATAGCAGTTTTTTTAACATGCGATAAGTCCACTATTTAAAATGGTAGTGTTAAGTCTTAAATTCTTTACGATAGAAATTGTTATTTAAACTTACGTTATTTGATTCTTTATTGGAGTTTTACTTTATCTCTTTGAAGTTTGAAATATGCAAGTTATTTAATTTAGGTACAAGTTTTATAAAAAAAATCATATTTTTCAGGAAAACAGGAATTGCGAAGACCCAACTTAACTCTAGAAATTTTGATTTACCTCGTAACCTTCCATCCTCTACTATAAATAATGATCATTTCTACTATTTTATTTCATTTGTATCATCAATGAAAATAACATAATAATCAAATTTAACGAGTGATGGCATGGTTGATTCATGTCTCCAACCCATTTCAATCAATTTCATTCTAACTTTGTTGTCATCAATATATATAATAAGTTAATATATGACATGTTTAGATTCCATCAAAAATGTTTATGATTTTAAAATATCTAAGTTGTGTGTTTAATATATAGGTATTATTATATAAAAACTAACTTTAATACAATTATTAACAAAAAAGTTTCTTTTTATCGAATGCATATCCATCACATTTATACACAAAAAATGTATGTTATATAATCGACTAAACGATTATAATTAAATAAAATTTACGATATATCTTAGTTATTTTTAAGATAATTTCACTTAGCTAACTAACATACATTTGTTTAGTCTAATGTTGTAAAATAAAAAATATAAAAAATATAATATTTTAATTAAATACATATAAAATATGAAATATATTTAGCCACACCATAATCAACTATAAAATTTAAAAAAATCACATAATTTCATGAAATATAGATATTGTTTATAAAAAAATTGAATTCTTAATATATTTCATGTATTCATTATGTCAAAATACATGTATAAAACGATATAAAATGTTTATTGATTATATAAAAATACATGTATATTTTATATTAAATTGTTAAACAATATGGTTGTCGTATGGTTATTCTACAAGCAACATTTTTTTGTGTTTTCGTTGCAAGTAGACAAAGAATACTTCATAAATCAGCTTTAATGTGTCGTGAAGATTAACTACGTCTGTATTGACACTTAAAACAAAGTAGAGAAATGGTTGAGTTGTTGCATTAAAAAATAAAATTAGTTTTCATTTAAGGAAAAAATGGAAATTGTGCTCACAGTGATAATGCATGTGGAACCCACGAGCACGTAAAATTCGGGTTGAGTTGCCAACATAATTATGTTGGACAGAAATATCGACATTATGATTGAAGGTATTGTAGAGATATTTGTTGTGGTTTTGATATATTTTAGATGAATATAATTATATAATAAATAACATTGGCATACTTTACCAACCAAACATTTGCGTTGAAGTTTTTACCAATAAAAAATACGAAACTTGGAAATATATCTTTTCCACCTAATATGAAACATATTAAATGTAAAAGGTTTATAAGATAAATGCAATTTTAGTGATGAAATTGAAATTTATAAATTTAGATTATTGATAAATGTTTCAATCAAATTCAGAATTTGGATTTTCATGAAATTTTTGCACTAGTAACCAAAGTGTTTGTTGTGCGCATTGAGTTGGATTAATTGTTTTCCCATGGTTACAATGACTTAACTTGTTGTGTTAATGTGTTTTTTTGTGATTTATGGTAGTTCAACTATCTTTGTTTACTGCAACCAATTTTTATTTTTTACATCAAGTGTAAACTACGCCATCATATATATATAACCAGCAATGCGATTGTTTTTCAATTCACTATGTGTTTTCTTTATTTTTCTACATTTGGTTTTTCATGCATGGTCACTCCTAATTTGTATTGTTTTATGCATTCTTTATTCACCTTTTTTGTGTTCTTTATTGTCCTTTGTGGTTTTTAAACATATAAGGAACATGAAACATAAGAATGCCCACTAATACTCCGTAATTTTTTTATTTAATAAAAGAAAAACGAAAATTTCAAATTTTAGGAAAAGATTTTTTTTTCCAAAAATAATCGGATCCCGCGATCCGTAGAGGCACGCCGTCCCCCGCCAATTTTTTTTTCTATTTTCTATTTTTGTTTTTATTTTTTATTTTTTATTGTAATTATTTGTAATCTTTTTTTAAACCTTTTTTTTAAATATGTTTTCTAATTTATATTATTTTTCTAAATTTTTTAAAATTATTTTTATTTTTCCAATAATCGACCTCCAAATCACGTCGATAACCCGGCGTATTGAAATGTTAGGGTATTTTATACAATAAAAAAACAATTTTTTTAACCATATTAATAAATTATTTACAATTGAATATTAAACAAACACTAAAACGAATTAAAACAAAAAATTGGAAACGTTATCAAAAATTAGTAGGGCGTACACACATTGCAAATATTTTTGGAAGTCGATACAGCAAAAAATTAAAAACACAATTAATTTTTTTTTAAAAATAATAACAATTACAAAACATATTTTGAAAACAAATATAATAAAAAACAAAGTTAAAACGATTTTAAAAAAATCAAAACATAAAACACTACGACTAAAATCCGGGACTTTTTTTATTTTCTTTTATTATTTTTGATTTTATGTTTTTGTTTTTTTTACAAATCATTTTAACTATGTTATATATATATATTTCAAAATATGTTTTGTAATTGTTATTAATTTTTTAAAAAAATTAATTGTGTTTTTAATTTTTTGCTTTATCGACCTCCAAAATGTTTGTAATGTGTGTACACCCTACGAATTTTTGACAACGTTGCCAATTTTTTGTTTTAATTAGTTTTATGGTTTGTTTAATATTAAGTTGTAAATAATTTATTATTCTGACTAAGAAATTTTGTTTTTATATTGTATAAAATACCCTAACAATTCAATACACGCTGGTTTTCGACGTGATTTGGATGTCGATTCTTGAAAAAATTAAAAATTAAATTAAAATTTTTGAATAAATAATATCAATTAGAAAACATATTTTGAAAAAAAAGATTTTAAAAAAGATTACAAATAATTAAAATAAAAAGAAAAACAGAAGAAAAAAAACTAAAACAGAAAAAAAATCCCACGGATCGCGGTTCACACCCGCGATCCATGGAAATTTTCAGCAAAAAAAATATATATTCTGTTTGTTATCAAAATAATAACAATTGAGATTCACGTGAAAAATTATGTTATTTTGTACAAAAATTAGTGAATTTTTCAACCCACTCTGTTATCCACGTGATTTGGAGGTAGATTCTCTAAAATATTTTTTTAAAAACATTTTAAAAAATAATAAGAATTAGAAGACTTATTTTCAAAAACAAATATATTAAAAAACAGATTAAAGAAAACATGAATTTCGAACAAACTAAAAACAAAATAAATTTTAAAATATCAAAAACATAAAATCAAAAACAATAAAAGAAAATTAAAAAGTCACGGATTTTAGTCGTAGTGTTTTATGTTTTGAGTTTTTTAAAATCGTTTTAATTATGTTTTTTATTATATTTATTTTCAAAATATGTTGTGTAATTGTTATTATTTTTTAAAAAAATTTAATTGTGTTTTTAATTTTTTGCTGTATCGACCTCCAAAAATATTTGCAATGTGTGTACACCTACTAATTTTTGATAAGGTTTCCAATTTTTTGTTTTAATTAGTTTTAGTGTTTGTTAAATATTTAGTTTTAAATAATTTATTAATCTGGTTAAAAAAATTGTTTTTTATTGTATAAAATACCCTAACATTTCAATACGCCGGGTTATCGACGTGATTTGGAGGTCGATTATTGGAAAAGTTAAAAATAATTTGAAAAAATTTAGAAAAATAATATAAATTAGAAAACATATTTTGAAAAAAAATATTTAAAAAAAGATTACAAATAATTACAATAAAAAAGAAAAACAGAAAAGAAAAAAAGAAAAACAGAAAACAGAAGAAAAAAAAAATTGGCGGGGGACGGATCGCGGGTGTGACCCGCGATCCGATTATTTTTGTAAAAAAAAAAGTTTCTTTTCCTAAAATTTGAAATTAAGTCATTTAAATTAGTCAATTCAGTCTCTTAGGAGTATTACGCTATGGGATTTATTGTTTTCTTTATAAAAAGTTAAGATATGTGAAATTTACGAGGGTTAATAAAGACTTTAATCGACTCTAGGTACCACATCATTGGGGTATTCGAAACCAATTTAAAGATTCGCAGGTGTTCCCACGTAATTCCCAGGAGTACGTGAGTAAAGTTGCAAACATTACTCAAGTTAAAAAAAGCAATTATACTTAATAACCCTACTTAAGAATTATCCTTTAAAAAATAACATAAGAATTTGGATGAGAATGACAGATAGGATTTGATTCAACTTCAAAGCGTGTGGACTCATGCCCCCACCGTCCACATTTTAATAATTATCTCCTTTTGCATTCACCGTCCTCTTCTTTTGTTGAATTAGATAAACTTTTCTTGACTTTTTAATACTTCTTGCCATGAAAAATATGGAGACCATCGTCTTACATCTTTAAGAGATATATTCAATGTGTTGTAACTACGTAATCATATTATATTCTATTAAAAGACATCAGAAAACTTTATAATTGATACAAATGCATAAGACATTACGAATTAATAATGGGAACTACTATTCGTCGCCGGAAAACTACTTAAATCGCCCCAAAAATGACTTTTTTGCCCTTAACAAATCAATTAATACCGATTTCGTCCCGTGTCTTTAAATAAGGTGTTTGACTCAGGTTTACTCACATTCCTAGTACCAACACCACGAAAATGTCTGGCGAAGCACCTGAATCCGGCGAGGTAACTGGGGCGGAATTTTTTTCACGACTCGGGCGTGAAAGTGTGATATGAAGAGAAAGTTGTGTTAAAAGAGTGAAATGAGGAGTTATATTAGTAGAAAGGGCAGAGGGGTAAAATGGTAAGCTTACGGGCGATTTAAGTAGTTTTACGGCGACGAATAGCAGTTCAGTAATATTATTGTAAATTTTCAATTAGGATTACAACAGTGGACATGATATTTAAGTTGAGACTTATTTTTCGATCAAATTGATTTATGCTTAGGGTGTGATTCATTTGCAGGAAAATAACATGGAAGTGGGGAAATTGAACTTCCAAAATGAATTTTCACGATTGGTTTGCATGAAAACTTAATGAAATTCTAGATGTCCAGTTTCAACAGTTTCACGGTCTTGTAATTTTGTACTTGGGATGACTTCTTCCACTCCAAAGTGAAGAAAAGTCATGAAACTAGAGTTCCAAACATTCTTTGACTTCCTCCAAACCAATCATACCCTTACAAAATTATAACTTTGTGGAACTCTTGGAACTTGACTTTCGGAACTTTATTAATTTGTCCTACAAACCAATCACCCGAATTCGTTCTAGAAGTCTAATTCCCCTACTTTCATGTTATTTCTCTACAAACCAATCAGATCCTGAGGAAACAAGGAAAATAATATACTTTCTGGTAGGGGTGAGCATTCGGTCCGGACCGGATCAAAGACTGAATTTTTGTCCAGGGTCCGGATCGAAGACTGAACCGGACCGAATTTTTGTCCGGGGTCCGGATCGAAGACTGAACCGGACCGAATCGGTCCGGTCCAGTCAAAAATCGATTTTTTTAAAATAAAAAACAAAAAAAGACGGACCGGACCGAATTTTTAAAATTCTCCGGACCGAAACCCGGACCGAAACAAAACTTTCCAGACCGAACCCGGACCGGTCCGGGTTTTGCTCAGCCCTACTTTCTGGAATCAAGGGAAAATTGCAACGTTAACCAAAACATCAAAAACGAAAGGGACGTTTCAGCAATTTCCCCCAAAAGGCCACCTTTTCGTTGTCGTTTTCTTTACTCTCTCTCTCTCTCTCTCTCTCTCTCTCTAGAATTCAAACCCTAAATTCTCGATCCTTTAATCCAACGTTACAATTCAAATCGAACCTGTTTTCATCAAATTCCCTTTCGAAACCGGCCTTCGGAGCTTCGGGGTTTTTTTCGGGGGAAATTCAGTCGATTTCTCCGACATGAACAATCTTCTCACGGTGAGTGAGCTGTTTTTCCCCTAAAGGTTGATTTTTATGGAGTTTTGAGCTGTTGGGTCGTGTTTTAGGGTGGTTTTGGGTGCAATTAGTCGAGAAAGGTGTGATCTTTGATTTTCATTTGGTGGTTTGAAGAGGTAGGTTGGCATTTGCAGGTGAAAAGGTGTAGTAAAATTAGTTAATGGTACTATGGTAGTATGAAAGATTATTTTTTAATGGATTTGGAGGTTTTGGGTCTTGTTTTAGGATGGTTTTGGAATGAATTAGTTGAGAAAGGTGGGATCTTTGAGTGTCATTTGATGGTTTGGAGAGTTAGATTGACATTTGGAAGTGGAAAGGTGTAGTGAAATTAGTTAATGGTAGTATGAAAGATTTTTTTTTATGGATTTGGAGATTTTGGGTCTTGTTTTAGGATAGTTATTGGTGGAATTAGTGGAGAAAGGTGCGATCTTGAGATGTCATTTGGTGGTTTGAGGTGCACTGGCATTTGGAGGCGGGAAGCTGTGGTGAAATTAGTTGATGAAAGATTCTATTTTCTTGGAGTTTAGTGTTGTTGGGTCTTGTTTGAGAATGATTATGGGTGGAATTAGTAGAGAAGGG
Organism: Triglochin maritima; assembly: GCA_963682175.1. Taxonomy (NCBI): domain Eukaryota; kingdom Viridiplantae; phylum Streptophyta; class Magnoliopsida; order Alismatales; family Juncaginaceae; genus Triglochin; species Triglochin maritima. Next base: position 34,765,955 of record OY821786.1, read on the forward strand.
TATGATCTTTGGGGTGTCATTTTGTGGTTTGGGGAGTTAGATAGGAATGTGAGAAGCTGACTTGAGTTATCCTTTATTTTTGTGTTCCTGAAAGATTCCATTTGCATAGATGTTTTAGTTCTTGGGTGTCATTTTAGATGGGTTTTGGGTTCGGCTAGTTGAGAAGTGAGATCTTTTGATGTCTCGGTGAAGAAGATTAGGATTTGGGTTTGAGAAGCTATGGTGAATTTGGTTTATGTTTCCCTCAAAGTTTCCTTTTTTTTGTAGTTTTTAGTTGTTGGGTCTCGTTTAGTTGGGTTATAGGTTCAACTCTATGTCAATGATGTGATTTATTGGAGGCTTAGTGTGGAACATTTTAAGTTGTTGGGTCTTATTAGGTGGACTTTTGGTTTAATTAATCTGAAAAAGTTGTGATCTTCTGGTGGTCCAAGGAGGATTAACACGTGTATGTGAGAAGCTTTAGTTTATTTGACGAGATTACTTGAGATCTGTTGTCACAAGTTCTTTTTGTTCCATCATCTAGTATTCGTCTTGAATAATATATGAATTTTTTTTCATTTTGTCGTGGAATGACATGCCACTTTTGTGTATGGTTCCTAGCTACACAACATTAATTCAACTCCTCCCATTTTATCCTAATCTTCTCAGGATTCTTTTGAGGTCCCTCAAAATGGGGATACAAGGGATAATGACATCGAAATGGGAAGAGACCCTGCAAGGAATAATGCAGAAGTTGCATTGGAAGGGTTCTTTAAGCAGGTGGGTATTGTCAAAAAAATTGTGGTTTGTTAAGTTTTTGCTGCTTCTATACTTTTGTTTTCTGCTATAGCTTGTTCACTAATTTGGTGGGTCATCGTTCCTATACAGGTCAATGACATTGAGAAACAAATTGATAAGCTTTCTAAGCTATTAAGGAAACTTCAGGTGTCCATTTTTCTCCTGCAACTTTTATGGTATCCATATGCATTCCTTTGTCTTTTCTCACTTATCTTGGGTACACGTCCAGGGTGCCAATGAGGAGTATAAAGCACTTACTAAAGCATCTGCCATGAAAGGTAGCTTGTTTCAGCATCTTGCAAGTAGCCGAATTCGCTTTGCTAGTCTTGGATGCTTGCACTTTTGATCCATACATGTGGTATTATTTGATTTCTCTTGTCGCAGCAATCAGACAGCGGATGGCAAAAGATATTGATGAAGTTGGGAAAGTAGCAGTTACTGCTAAGACAAAAATTGAGGATCTAGACAAAGATGTAAATTTCTGTTTTTCCCCTTATCTTTTCTTTTGCCTCTCCATCAATATTATATAAGAAGAAGTCTGCTAGCAGTCATGGGACCTTATAAAAACATTTTAACCAAAAAAGTGTTCATACTTTTGCACCTCAGCAATATTGACATGTCATTTTTTTGTAATATCCAGAATGTTGTTAACAGACAGAAGCCAGGATGTGGAAAGGGATCAGGAGTAGATCGATCGAGAACTGCAACAACTGTGTAATCTCCTTTTTTATCATGTCATTGACTTCACATCCGATCTTAAATTGTCAAGGGAAATTTTCATAAGTAATGAAAAAATAGAGAAGTTTCTCATTTGTCGCCCTTTATATACTTCAGGGCATTGAAGAAGAAATACCAAGAGAAGATGTCTGAGTTTCAGGTACAATTTAGTTCTCCTTAATGATGTTGTAATACCAAGGAAAGGAAAGAAAAAGAATGATATTGCTTTATTCAGTTATTGTGTCTATCTGCCTACATGGTCTTTGAACATTGAACACCCTGCAGCAGGTTATTCAGCTAATATTATTTTTATGTTCTCATTGTCTATCTTGATTAGAATTCAGTTGCTTTCATTTTATGTTTTTCTCACAACCCGTTAGCCGAGAATGTGGTCTTGTTGCAACTCTATAATACAACAATAAGCAGATATGGGTATGAAGTTAGCATCTCATTAAGCCTATAGGGATCACACTGTTATTAAGCAATCTGCACTTCTTTAGTTCCACTCCCATCTTTTTTAGGGATTGCTCGATGGGGTGTAGGTGTTTTGACGAAAATAATATAAATGTCGAATGTTTGCTCGATAATTAAATAAAGGGAATTCTGTTCTATGCCCTTTTTTGGAAGCGTCCCGGTGATTGCGGGCAACCACCTATTTTGGAATATTGACTTCTATTTCTTATTTATTTGATATGTAATAAATAATTTTCTTTTCAGACGTTAAGAGATACAATTCATGGAGATCATCGAGAACTTGTCGAGAGAAGGGTTTTTACAGGTCAATAAACTTATCATGTTCAGGCTTATGCTGATTTATTTTCTGAAAGACATTTATGACTGACATACTGACTGTTGTACTTATTTTCTTGTATTTTTCATGTGAAGTAACGGGTAATCGTGCTGATGAAGAGGTAATATCTCAATTAAAGTCATCACAAGTTGAAACTATATCTGATGTTTTTGTTTTGTTTCTGAGCTGTTTTTGGGTTTGCAGACCATTGATCGGCTGATAGAGACGGGGCAGAGTGAACAAATATTCCAGAAAGCAATCCAGGAGCAAGGACGAGGCCAGGTTCATTTTCTCGCCTTTTAAGTTCACAATAGTCAATTACCTAATTATTACTACTCAGTTCTGACAGTCCTTAGCCTTTAGTTTACAACTACTAATGATTTTAATGCTTATCTTTGTGTTTCTTTTAGGTCCTAGACACCCTTGTAGAAATTCAAGAACGACACGACACTGTTAGAGAGATAGAGAGAAAGCTTCTTGAGTTACAGCAGGTAGTTGTCAATTTTTGAAGCTTTTTTAGGGTCACATTCAAAAAAAGAGACTATCAAACTGACAAATGATCCAATATGCAATGATGAATGATCACCTATTATCATTCCACAGTAACTTGGCGTTTCTTTCTTACCTATCCAGGTTTTTCTGGACATGTCTGTGTTGGTCGAGACCCAAGGAGATATGCTAGACAACATCGAAACGCAGGTTTGACCGTATAATTCTATCGCCGATCACACTTCTCAAGTAAACAACGAGCTCAATCATAAATGACTTTCTCCACAGGTATCCAGCGCTGTTGATCACATCCAGTCTGGGACGTCTGCTTTGCAGAAGGCAAAGAAGCTGCAGAAAAGCTCTCGCAAGTGGATGTGCATGGCGATCATCGTCCTTCTGATGATTGTCGCTGTGATCGTTCTTGGCGTGCTCAAACCGTGGCAGAGCAGCAAAAGTAGTCCTTGAACTCAAATTGCTTCAGATATGATTATGTTATATTATATATATGTAGTATGTAGTAGGTAATTTTTTTTATTGGTCATCTGAACTACTACCACAAAGCAGCGGCACTGATGCTTTATTCTTTGGACGTGATTTCCACGTTGATTGATCCATGTAAGACATAACTCATATTTTAATATCAATATTCTTTCTTGGGGTTGTTATGTTTGTTTAATTTATGAAGCAGTTAGTGCAAGAAATTGGCTTTCTATGTCCTTTCAATCTATAGTTCGATTATACTATTGTAATTTCCATACATATTAGAAACATGTTTTAGATCATTTTGCTTCAACAAAACTAAAATTATTGAGAGCTTCTCAGTCATGTATGATGTGAAACATCAACAACTAAGTTAACTTGAATGATTACAATCCTTAAAGACAGCCACGGGACATCCGAAAAACATGGAAATTCAACCATATAATGCTTGCTCTGAATACAATGAAGCTATCAGTAATTGAAGGAATTTGCAAAATGTAAAGAAGATTTGGTTCATTCATCAACATCCAAAGCTTTGAAGTACTTCCCATCAATGAGATAAGTGCCAATGGAAAGCCTAACTGCCCACACATCCTTGGGCTTCATTGCTACGATCCTGCACAAATACATCCCCTTAATGACTAACATTATAGACAAGGTTTTGTAGTTAGTTCTTAAAACAGGTCAGATGAAGCAATGAGCTGAGCTTTTGATAGACAAATAATCGAGACTAACCTTCCGACATCACCTGGTTTTACGAGGCCTGAGTTGACCTTCAAGCATGAGATTGAATTTGCTGTTTTGAGCATAGCCGGAGTGTCAACAACAATGATTGGAGAGCCAATTCTTAGTTTACGGCCACCTTCAACGATAGGATCCTCCGACGACATTGATGAAGATGCACACATGTTAATGACGCCCATTGCAGTTCTCAATGGTTGGACGATTGCCAACATCGAACCAGCGTATAGAGACATTGTTGGAAGACAATCATCTCTAGAGGCAAGAGCATGTATATGTAAATACTTGTGTGGCTACGAAGAGGATAAGGGACTAATAGTTCTGTTGTGGTTATTGGGCCTTTGAACCTTCCTCCATGGGCCAAATTATGTTCACCGACCCATCATAAAAAGAGCAAAATTTTATTGCAACTCAAAAATAATATACAAGTAAATAACAAGATAAGAAGAAGCTTGGCTGAAATTAAGGTTCCAAACAATTTCTCACCTGTAGAGAGCTTATGCAGAACATCAAAAGTTCCCATTAGTTCATGAACAGCATAATTACTGTAATCGTGAACACAAGTAAACAACTACTAGTTTCAACTTTCAACAAGAAAGTTTGAGGGTATTCCCATAAACAACAGTTCATGCCACGTGATATTTTTGGAACTCTGCCTCAATTAATTATCAACAAAAATAACCCCAACTGGATAAGAAAAAGATATTTTTTTTAGTCAAGGTTACACTCAGCTGGGTCGCATACCCTTGGAAAAATGGAAGATACAGAACATTTAATTACCATGGTCTGATATCCCATTTTCTTATGGGAAGTCCCCAGGATGCAAGATGCAAGTTTCAGGAGTCGCAGCAAGCAGACAAGAATGTATTGTGTGATTCCTTCCAAGTGTTTGCACGATGCAAAATGCACAAAGCTTCCTGTGGGGGCAAGAGTGATTTTTGGCTTGTGATATTTACAACATCACGACTTACTTAAGCAGCCTTTCAAATCATGTAAGAAAAATGACTCCCCTTTTCTAGCTCCACCATTGAGATTCTATACAAATTCATTTCCTTGTTATCGTTTGGCGTAAGATAAATATGGGTCTTGAGCTATTGTTAGAACATCAGGTCTTTCCGCTTGGTTATATGTCAAGCAACGGCGGATTATGTCCTGAAAAGAAAGCACTAGAATGAGATTGAAGGTTGGAATTCATGATGAATTAATGACTGATAATCATGTTACAGTTATCATCATGTATAAACTTTCTTCACTAAATATGAGCCTAAAGCAGCATTAAGACAGGAAAACATGATCTTTAAATTTACTTCAGAAAGAGAAGCATGGAAACACCATATCTGATGAAATTTACTACTACCAAACACAACATTTCCTATTTATCATCATTAACTAAACGTAGCTGTAAACTGAATGCTGATTAAAGAAAACAAAAGACCCTAACAACTATTTGAGAGAGGTGGTAAGTAATTTTTGCATGCATCAAATTCATAAAAAGATACAACTGAACATTCTCAGTATTAATGAGTGCACCTTTGCTTCATTCGAAACAGAAGGTTTTGAGGGAAATTCGACCTTCCTTGCATTAATTATTGTATCTTCTCGAAGAATTCTTTCTTGTGTCTGGTCATGTCCAAAAGGTCGTCTGCCAAATAGCATCTGGTAGAACATAACTCCAGCTGACCAAACATCCACCTATTTGGTGCCATGTTAGTTTAGTCAAAGAAGGAAAAGAACTAGAAGTAATGAATCAGGGATTTCAAATAAGAAGTGGATATGTTGACACAGATGATCTGCTGCACATTTTCTTTATCATTTGCCATTTTATACAGCTTTGAAAATTAATAAAAGATAAAAGCACATAGCCAATTGATTTGAAGCAAGTTCGAACTCAAATGCCCACGGTAATTAATTAATGATCACAGAACTGAGTTTTTTGTTATGCTAATACTTCAAGACCAGCTTATCAACAATTCGATCCTATACATGTACAGCATGCCATTAATACCAGCACAAACATGGAAAGAATAAAATGTTATGGGTAAGTACAAGCATGCACATTCTTTCCAGTTCGCCACACTTCAATAAAAGCTGGCAAAGAAGGGTGTCAGATATGTTGAATTAATCAGGATTCTAATCAGTCTAAATGAAGATGACAAGCCCATAAATAAAGATAGGGCAATGACAAAGTCATGTGACTGTCCCAGCCACTGCATTTAATGATCAACATTTTTCTAATATATAGTGAGAACAGTGTAGTTTAGCATTAAGTTTTTGGACCTGAGAATTGGCAAAAGAACATATTGGTCATCTCCCTCACACCATTCACTCATTCAGTCTTCAATCGTTTCCATATTGTGAATACTCAATAATCACTTTCAGAGGATGATATAATGGTATGAGGGAAGACAAGGTAATATTGATGTAGCCACTAACCTTAGATGAGATAAATGGTGTTTTGCTGACATCAAAACATTCGGGAGGTAAATACCTGAAGAAGAAGAAGAAAAAGAAAATATTAATAGAATAAATAATTGGAGGTGATATTGAAGGGAAGCATAAACTGAAACAACAGTACAAAAAATATCACACATTCTAACAGCACCAACAAAACAGACCAATTACATTTATTTTTTGATCGATCATAAAATACCAATTACATTATGTCAATAATATGACTCAACTTGCCATTACAATTAGTGAGAAAACACACTCACCAGTATGTGCCAGCTCCTTGAGAAGTGAGTTCCATACCCTGAGACCCAACATCATCTTCCACTATCTTACTAAGTCCAAAATCAGTTACTTTTGCAACACCAATCTCGTCAAAAATTACATTCCCTGGCTTCAAATCATAATGAATTATTTTTTGTTGTCTTTTATTCAAATAAACAAGGCCTTGAAAAATCTGAACAATTATGATCCTAGCTTCTTTCTCAGGTAGAGTTGGTGTTGCCTTGAGAATGATGTCAAGATCCTTTCCTAGTCAAATTTCAACAATGCAAAAACATCAGATTATACTCTCCTACTTTCAATTGTCATAATTTCATTAGAATCACTGAAAACCTTGGATGAAAATATTGACAGCTAAATGAAATGGGTTCTATGAATTCAAACTGGTTTCTGATAATAGATTAAGTGACCAACAAAAGAGGGAATCAGCATCCTTTAAGAAGTATAATGAGAAAGTTTTCGTGTTTATCCAATGATTTTAATCACCCAAAGACAAGTTAAAAATATGACCCGAGTCGGAATTCAAAAAAAAAAACTCCCAGACAAAAATATAACGATTTGCCACATACCACTGCAGTACTCCAACACAGTGCAGAAAGTGTTGTGATCTATTTCAAAAATATCCCATAGTCGAACAATATGGGGATGCACCAGGGTCTTCTGAATGTTGTACTCGCGAATTGCATGGCGTATGTAGCTCTGCTTCTTCTCTTCATTCCACTGAGCATTCAACCCGTGAAGCTTACATGCAACATACCTGTTCTCTTTCAAATCGTATGCCTGCTTAAAATTTCCCACTTCAAATCACTGCAAAAAAATGTATATTGACCAATGCCATAACAAAAGTAAACGAGAAGCTACTAGAGGTTCTACTCCCAGGTATCTTAACCATTTAATGGGCTGAAATTATTTATGCTTCAGTAAAAAACCTACAATTGTCACTGAAGCTCCTTCTCCCCTATTTATGTGATAAGCGACAACCCAATCAAATAGAAAAACTTGCCAAAAGCAAACAAAACCAAGTACCTTGTACACTTCACTGAAACCTCCCTTTCCTAGAAGATTCAAGAGAGCATATCTACGATTGAGGATTTGAAAGTTGTTAAAGCGTGACCCATCTTCGTCTCTTACTCGTTTCATTTCACGTATTAGTCTAGCTTTTTCCAGTTCATAGCGATCTCTTTCACGTAATAAGCCTTCCTCTTCCTAAAAATCCATAAATTTGGAGTGACTTTTTTAAGATAAGAAGAAATAATCAAGATAGGATTACAACTCAAAAATAAAGCATTGGACTCAAAATGACAACAAAGTTGGTATCACAAACTATCCTAAAAAGAATTAGCTTACACGTTTGATGCTAGCCAAACGGGTTTTGAAGATCTCATCCTGCATAAGAAAATCTTCTTCAGAAAATCCTCCTTCAACATCATTCACTTCACCTTTGTCTTTGCACGAAAAATCAGAAAGAAATAAATGGGATTGCATGTTAGTAAATTGACATGAAAAGATTTTCATATTATTTTGGCAACATTGCTCTTCAATTTATAACTTAGGAGATAAAATCCACCTAAGTAATTGAAGAACATGACTGCTGATCTATGATAACTTAGGACTACAAGGAACATAAAAAGTAGACTTCAACAGTGAAAAAGAGCAGAGAAATCACCAGGTAATCTTTTTTTCAATGCTTTTCGCTGTCTCTCAATGGCTTCCTTTGTCTCCAACAGAGATTTCTATGCAACAAAATAGCTAATTGAAAATGTCACCAAGAGATAACAAGGGGATAAATTACATGTTTGAAAATGCATTTTGAAGTGCAATACTGACTCTCTGCTATCGTTTGTCTTACAAATGAGAAAACCACATCATTGATATTTGATTAAATATGTGGCATTGTGTTACATGTCCCATGGACTATATGAAATGGCTATATCAAATGGCTATTTAAACGATCTGCATTTCTTATTTATTGTGGAATCGCAGATGGTCAGTTGCATTTGCATCATTTGGGTCAATCGGAAACAACCTCACTGTTTTACAGTGGTAGGGTTGCGTACATCCGACCCCCCCTTACCTCGCTTAGGCGGGAGCCTCTTCTAAGGCAATGGGGTTATGTTGTTGATGTGTTACATGTCCTATGGCCAATCAACTAAAATGCCCAGTTTTTCAAGCTATATAGTAGAAGTAACATAGCTACATACAAGATGCACGGTTATATCTTTCAGTGCTTGACCATCCTCCCAAGTCTCCGATATTACAGTTCCAGCTCTGCAATTAACAAGCAAAGTGATGGGAGAAGACTACCACAGTACAGTAAATAAGAAACATTTGCATTGCCGCACCTCATCAAAACAACAGAATGATAAGAAGATAAGTAAAAGGATGGTAAAGTGAAATTCGTATTGACTAAAGAAGTTCATAACTCAAATAGTCCAATTGGTATTGAAAAGAGCACCTCTTATACAACAACAAGGCCTTAATTCCCAAACATTACACCTCATTGCAACATTTTAATCAATTGAAAGAATAAAGAATGATTAAAACTATAGCCTGAGAAAAGCACAAAACATTAGAAAATAATAAGGCCTCAAATTGACTAATAAGCACAATTTAGGAGCTGGAAAAAGTACTCACAATAATTTTCTAGTATTAATTTGGAAAGGAGATATGTTCCATAGAGCAGCAGTGGTAGAGTTACCTGATAACACCGACATTGCCAAGCCTCAAAGAATCTTGCTTGATTTTCATCCTTGCTTCTAGCCTTTCTGCTTTGGAAACAGATATCAATAGGTCTGATAACACCTTTAGTATCTGCATGAGTGGCACAAAGCTAATTCAGCAAATATTGCCAAGTGGAAAACCAATAATTTATTGAAAATGATCATTTTATGGGTAGATTACAATTTCACCCTTTTTGATTCTTTTGTAGTGCTTTGGGTGAATGTACCTAATGCTAATTTATAATAGAGTTGGATTCAAATTTACATCTAATTTGGTTCATATTCATATCATATTAGTATCAATTTTATTTCACATTTGAAACCGTATCAGAACCTAATTTTCCACAAATTTGATCCTAACTTAATTATAAAGTTAAGGTTACGCATTTCCAAGAGAATAACACAAAGATCACAAAATAACAATGAATATATTGAAAAGTAATAATTTATTGATGGAGAGGGGGCAAAGACTTACAGATTCAAAGTTTAAGGGGTGTGATAATGACCTAAGTTCGAGGAGTTCAAACTAAAATCAAGTCATAGTTCAGAGGAGCAATTTGTACCTTACCCTTATGTTGATAGTTTAAGACCATGAAAGCATAGGTGAAAGACTATATTAGAGTAATTAAATTCTGCAAGTCTAATTTGATTCATAGCAAGATCTAATTGCATGTAGAGGTATTTCCATATCCTTGCAAATTGGACTATCATATTAGACTAATTTACAGATGCTTCTAGATACAATCGACAAGCAAAGAAATTGTAAGATCATCTGTTTTTCTTATTTTAGAATTTAAACCATGAGAGCAAGGAGGTGAAAGGCTATAATTGCCGAATTTGTCGAGTCTAATCTGCTGCATAGAGAGATGTAATTAATTGCAATGTTGCTTCCACATCTTTAGTATTATACATATAAATATAGAAAAATTGACACTCAAATTCAACTTAAGTGTATGATAATACAAATGCATACAGACAAAACCCACAATAAAAGAGATTGTGATAATAGATGACCTTTGCCGTCATCTGCTGATTACTTTGTTTTGAATCCTCCAATTGCTGCATAAGGAAAGAGATAAACAAAATGTTACTGCCAACAGATTCAATCAATAAAAACAACTAATTAACAAGTAGAGACAGTATAAGGATTACCTTTCCTAACTGACAGCAAAGTTGCTGAGACTCAGCAGTTTCCCTCTGTGCTTTGCTGAGCTCATCCTCTAGTGAAGCAACTTTTCTAGATAACTCCTCTTCTAGTAAAGCAACTTTTCTAGATAACCTTGCATTCTCTTCCTAAGACATGAGAAGGTTATATCGATCAGAGTGACTTGAACCTCTAACATCAACATTACCTTAACACCTCAAAATTGGCTCCTACATGAGTAAGGTAAGGGGGGTCGAATATACGCAACCATACCCGAGGTAATCAAAGAGGTTTCTAATTGACAGATTAATTTGATGCAGAACCAATCGTCTACCATTTCACAATAAATAAAAAAAGCAGACAGTGTGGGGAGCCAGTTTGATTAGTCAATTTTGATCCAAAATGACAAAGAAATGTTTTGATTTTTGACTCATAAGAAATGAACATTGGAAATGACGTAAAACTCTAAAAGCATAAACATGTTGAGATGAAAAAACTAAGTGCTTCCTCCATGCAAATACTAGAAATGTAGGCATTCAGCAAGCATCTCGGTACTTCAGGTCTGCTGTCCCAAAGTCCTTTGGACCATCATTTTTCCTATACAATGAGATAGGGGGAAAACATATTCAGTACCTGTAAAGCAGCCTTTCCAGCATCTTGAGACTGTTCAGCAAGTCGAAGTTCCTTCTATAAAAATTGACAAGTGATCATCAATTTTAGCAGATGGAAGAAGTTAAGGCAACAAATATGATTCCATATAAGAATAAGACAAGCTCATTCCAGTTCATGCTAGCAAGACGTAAACTGAACTGTCCAGCCTAACAATCCAAGAAAATATTTGGATTTTTTTCCAGGCAAGGAAGGACATCCTCTAAATGGGTTAACGAAAAAAATAAAAGATGACATGGCTACATGGATGGGTGTCACATTGTCATACCGCCCATTACACAAAGATGAACGACATACAATAAGTACATTTGACAACTTGCAAGTAACTCCATGGCGAAAACAAGAAAAACAGAGACTAACGCACCATGTATCTGATGGTATCAACTGAGAAACATATCCAAGAACGAAAATCACATACTACAATATCATGGAGAGCCGGAAAGACGGAAGTAAAATAGTGACAAGAACTAAAATGTGTAGGGAGATAGAGAAAAACATGATGGTTTCACTGCAGATAAACACCAGAAACAGCATGCACATTATGCGAAACGAGGATAATATGGGACTCTTTAGACAAAGAAACGAGAGGTGGCGACATGAAAATTTATTGGTACTTAACACCAAATAAAATTGTAAATTAGTTCAACATATAATTTTTAAAGATCGGTCAACAACCTGCTCATTTGGAAGCAAAGCTGCTGGAGGTTGCAGTTGATCAGTAGCTCTGAAACTACGATTTCTTGACAGTGCCTTGCGACCCCTACCACGACCTTGTCGTTTTCTATTTGAGTCATCTTGTCCAGCTTTCACATCTCTGATTTCGATAGTGTTGATTCTATCATCTAGTTCCTGCTTACCACCCAACCAGGAGAAAATTTGGGATCAAAACAATCATTATAAACACCATGTTTGTTATCACCAGAGTGAACAACACGTTTAAGCAAATCACCACTACATTGAGGATGAACATTAAGGAAACATCATTTGGTTGCTGAAAATATGTGATTATGACCTAATTGTGTAATGTCACGAAAGATGTACTTAGAAGTTGCTGAAAATAAATAATAAATCTGGCACTAAAAATCCTTACAATAAAAAAAGGAAATTTTGGGTTATGAACGAAGAACATGGTAATATTGATAATATCCTCAAGAAGAAAGTCAAGAGCAAAATGTTCTAACAATAAATTATTGATTATAAATTTCCAGTATAACACACTGCAAACACAAGAAGTGATATCGTTGTTAAACATTATCAGTGACAATGTACAACTAGCAACACACCTCTGACTGTTGATAGATTGTTTTATTTTCCTCTTCAGAAAGTCTCTGACGCTTCTGTGTGTTTGCTTGTATCAAAAACTCAGCGCCAATCTGGACAGCAACAGCAGGAACATCAAAAAGTATCACATGTCAAAACAAAATGACTGAAGATTTCAGTTTTTAAGTCTTCACTAGTGATCCAATTGAATGAAAAAATCATCAGATATTCCCTAAAGTACAAACAGATGGAATTTGATTTCAAAAGGAGAGGAAAAAGGTACCTAGAACTTCACATTTCAGAAACAAAGAAAAATAATGTTGTAATATTTCCTGCGCACACATTTACAAATTGCAACATGAACCAAAAAATGAACATCTATCTATACAACAAAACCAAACATGAACATCTACACAACAGGAATCAAAAGATAAAGTGCTTTTTAATAACATGGGTTCCTCCACCTCAAATGACCACACCAACACAGGAAATAACCAAAACACTAAAAACCCAAGAAACACCAGAAACATCGTATCTTTAAAGGGATCAACAAAAAATCCACTCATCCAATGTGTAAGATCCAAAGCATTTCCAACTAAAACCCAAAAATTAAAAAATTAAAACTCAAAAAAGCCCAAAACTCACATCTTTTTCCTAATTACTCGAATAGGAAGAGTTTGTCATCTCCAACCAAACCAATACAAATGCCATTATCACATCCAAAAGATTCCTCTCAGCAAACTGTCTACAATCCACCGGCAACAATTTCCTAATAAAACCCTAAAAATCAAGGAAATCCACAAAAAGCCCAAAAAAACTTACATCCTCGTAGGAATCACTGGAATACGAGGAGTCTGACAGCTCCAACGAAACCAATCAAACACTAGAAAATTAAAAACATAATCACTACAAATGCTAGAATCGTGCCACAATGAGTCTTTTAACAAACAACAATCCACCTGCAACAACTTCCAACTAAAACCCTAAAAATGAAAAACAAATCCATGAAAATCTCCAAAAAAATAAATCACATCCTCTTTGGAATCACTCGAACACAGTCCCGCAGCTTCAACCAAATCAATCATACAATAGAGAATCAAAAATATAATCACTACACATGTCATAATCACTTCAAAAATAGTCATTTCCAGCACAAAACAATCCACCTGCAACAATCTCCATCTAAAATTCTAAGAATTAAAAAACCCACAAAAATCTCCAAAAAAAACTCACATCTTCGTCAGAATCACTCAAATAGAAAGAGTCCGGCAGCTCCAACCAAACCAATCAGACAGTAGAAAATTAAGAAAATAATCACTACAAATGCCATAATCACATCAAAAGATTCCTTTTTAACAGACACTACAAAATAAAAACATAATCACTAAAACCCTAAAAATCAAAGAAATCCAAAAAAAAACTCACATCCTCGTCGGAACCACTGGAATAGGAGGAGTCCGGCAGCTCCTCCGCCACCATGGCCACCACCGACGCCTGCCTCGCGACCTGCGGTGGAGCCGAATGGCACCCCTTCCCGGCCATCCTCGCCTCCAGCTTCGCCAGCTTGGACGGATCAGTGGGGTTCGAATTCGACGAGAGGTTCATCAGCAGGTCGTTCGACATCGTGGACCACCGGAAACCCTAACCCTTGGTCGGATTCGGCTGGTTAACGTGCGCCGGTCAGCTAACTTGCGCGGGGTTTTGGTTTGGAGTTTGGAGGTGGTGAAGTGGGGGTAATTTTTGGGGGGCTCGTGGGGGTATTTTGGGGATATTAATTTTGGGGTGTCCGGAGAAGGAATAGACTTCTGAGTTGTGAATACAAGAAAGAATGGACGATGATGTTAGTATAACATCGTCGTTTTGTGAATCATGTACCACAATGATAGTTTAATCCTTAAAATTTCGGTTTTTGATCGAACCAGACCGGACCGAAAAAGTTCAATCTGATTCTGTCCGGACACCCAGACCGAATCGAATTTTGCTCACCCCTAATTGTGGATATAAATTATGAGTGAGAGTCATTTTGGAGAATTAAGGTTGTAGGAAGAAATTGTAAAATTGTTAGAACATTTGCGGTCATCATGACCTAATTTATCTAATTTTCTTCTTTTTTTTTCTTTTTCTCTCTAGCACATCATCATCATGACCAACCTCATATTTCTTATTTACTATTATTCATCTCTTAACCATGACCTAAGTCTTCCCAATCTCTTTCCTCCGCATTATTAATTTTCTTCTCGATTTTCATTCTATTCCAAAAAAAAGTAAAGAGTTGCAGGAAGAAATTGTAAAAATGTTAAGAGGTGTTTTTTTTGCGTAAAAACAAAAAAGTGATGGAGGTGGTGGTGAGTATAAGGTGTTGTGTTGCATGGCAAGATCTCATGCATATTAGATTATATATTAGAACTTTAGATTAAATTTTTGATTAGATATTGGTGTAGATTTTCATTAAGATTGTTATTTAAGTTTCCTGATTAGAGTTTCCTGTGTTGATTATTGTGTCCTAAATATGCATGAGATATGAGTAATGAAATAAAGACAATATGAAATATTTTTCAATTCCAATCACTTCTTAATTTCTATTGTCTTATTCTAATTTCTACTCCTTCACCGTCTAAACCTTATCCTCCTAATTTCAATCTTCCTTTCTCTAAAGTATTACCCTACCTACATTGGTGCTTTCATCGATGATCTCTCCTTCATGGCCCAACGACATCTGTTTGAAGGATTTGCAACAACAAATCAATGATATTCAACAACTTAATGAGCAATACAAATCTGTTTCGCAACATCTCGTTGACTTCCACAGGGAGGTGCTCACCGTATTCAGAACAACTTCAAGAGCAAATGCTACATTCCATCAACACCAGACAGATCTATCAACAATTACAATGGTCAAATATATCAATGCTACATTGGCCTTGTTGAAATAAACCTGAACCGACGCGACTCTTGAACCGTCGCAACCTCGACACAACCTCCCAACCGTCGCACCTCTCCGATGAAGCATCACATCTCCTCGTCAAGGAAGTCCGCTCCACTCAACGGAAACAAATACTCATATAAAAGCTAAATGTAATTTCAAATTCAAGTTAAGTTTTGTACAAACAAAAATCTCAATAAACCAAATTCATCTACGCTTTTCTACATGGTATCAGAGCGTACGAGATCCTTGTTTCATCACCGGTGATCCTCAGAGTTCAAACAATCTCATCACCGGAAACCTCAGAAAAAAACCCACAAACAAAAACCGACCACCTCGGGGGGTTGAAGGCAAATCGCACCAACATCCAAACCCAGGAGGAAGGAAGACAAAATGACAGATCAAGAGGTGAACGTTGCCCCCAGACTTGTATCACAACCGCTCAACGGACAAAATTATCTGTCGTGGGCACGAGCTATCACGCTGGCCCTCAGTGGGAAAGGAAAACTCGGACACATCACCGGGAATTCAAAAAAACCAGACGGAGAAGGCACAGAGACAAAACAGGAGGAATGGCAGGCGATGGACCACCTCGTCATGTCGTAGCTCCTCAACTCCATGCAACCAAAGATCGGGGCAATCTTCCTCTACAAAAATTCTGCGAAAGAACTCTGGGACTCGGTCCAAAACATCTTCGGTAAATCACAAAACTTTGCTCATATCTTTAAACTAAAACAAGATATCTCGCAGACAAAACAACAAGGACAGACCATCACGGAGTACCTCGGGGCACTTCAACGCAGATGGGATGAACTCTCCATCTACGAACCAGCAACGACTGACCCAAGGACCATATTCGAACGCACGGAAAGGGACCATATCTACCAGTTTCTCATCGGACTTGACGGCAGCTATGAAGCCATCTGAAGTCAAGTCCTAATGACCGCCAAGCTACCGGACATCGGAACCATCATTGCGATGATCCAACGAGAAGAGTCCCGTCGGACCACCACTCAGACCGCCGATCACACATCAGAATCGCAAGCGTTCTTCGTAGGAAAACCACAACTCAGTAAAAACAAACAAAAATATGGAAATAAACCACAAGAAACTTGCGATAACTGTAAAAAAACAGGTCATAACAGAAACTCATGCTGGTTCCTACATCCACATCTCCGACCAACAAGGGAATGAGGAGGAGATCATCGGAATCGAAAGAAAAACTACGGCGGAGCAACAGGAAACGGAGTGGTGGCTAACCCTAGCGGAGAAAGGGAAA
Organism: Triglochin maritima; assembly: GCA_963682175.1. Taxonomy (NCBI): domain Eukaryota; kingdom Viridiplantae; phylum Streptophyta; class Magnoliopsida; order Alismatales; family Juncaginaceae; genus Triglochin; species Triglochin maritima. Next base: position 34,782,674 of record OY821786.1, read on the forward strand.
GGAGAAGGGAAGATGAATCAGGTGTTTTCTCAGATCAACACGTTTATATATGCACGCACGAAGAATCGGATGGATCTCGACCCGATTGCAACTGATCTGACCCTCTTATACAAACATCCAGCGGACCCGGATCTGGATCAATTGCTGGTCCAACTAAACTCCTTTTTGCAGAATACCCCCCAAGATCAGGTAATTATGCAGGTATGACTTCCTCTCCACAGACTTTTTCTGCAAATAATTTTAAAACTCTGCTTAATACAAGACCTAGATATAACAATCAATGGATTATTGATTCTGGCGCTACAGATCTATGACCGGAAATTACTTCTTATTGCAAAACATTAAAAAAACTTAGATATCGTTAATAAATTTGTAACCGTAGCCAATGACAATCAAGTTGAAATTAAAGGAATAGGAGAAAGCACGTTATTAAATCAAATAACCAAAGATGTATTATATGTTCCAACTCTTACTTCCAACCTTCTGTCTGTTGCAAAAATAACAAAATATTTTAATTGCGATGTTTTATTCACCCCAAATGATGTATTCTTTCAGGATCGAGTTACAGGGAAGATGATTGGTAAAGGAGTCAACATCAACGGACTCTATATTTTAGATACTCAAAAAACTGTTTTTCATACCTCTAGTAATACTAATCAGGATCTTTGGCATAAACGTATGGGACATCCATCCTACCCTGTCTTAAAAACTTTATTTCCTGTTTTTTCTTCTAATTATGCGTGTGATGTTTGTCATTTCTCAAAACAAACTAGACTCCCTTTCCCTACATCTAAAAACAAATCTAGATTTCCCCTCGACTTAATTCACTCAGATATCTGGGGTCCTGCTCCAGTCGAATCTTACAATGGTTTCAAATATTTTGTTTTATTCATTGATGATTTTTCGCGTAACACCTGGATTTACCTTCTTAAAAATAAATCCGATGTTTTTAAAACCTTTTGCGAATTTGTAACATTTGTTGAGAATATGTATAATTTAAAAATTAAAACCTTAAGAACCGATAATGGGATGGAATATACCAGTCTCAATTTTCAAAATTTTCTACAGACTCATGGAATTTTTCATCAAACTACTTGTATTAATACTCCCGAACAGAATGGAATTTCTGAAGGGAAATACCGTTACATCTTGAATGTCACCCGGTCTTTGCTTTTTCAAAGTAATACCCCAAAACGTTTTGGTCCGACGCAGTTCTTACTGCTACTTACCTAATTAATCATCTACCAAGTCCTGTCCTTCAAAGTAAACAACCTTTAGGAATATTTTTAAACCGGGCACTAAATTTAGATCATCTTAAAATTTTTGGTTGTGTCTGCTTTGTTCACAGGAAACGGACGAACAAATTTGACAGCAATTCTGTAAAATGTATTTTTCTTGGTCATTCTGTCAACAAAAAGGGGTACAAATGTTTTGACCCCGAAACTTGTAAAATGTATATATCGAGGGATGTATCCTTTAGAGAAAGTGGGTCCTACTTTAAAATAGAAAACGAGCATACAACTGGGACGCCCCCAGCTACAACAACAACTCTACCGCAAAGCCACATAGAAGAAGGAGGAGGACAAGAGAGCGACAAAGAAAACGAGGAAGGAGAAGAAGAAGAAGAAACTCCACCCCAAGACAATCAAGAAATTCCCCAAATAAGGAGATCCGCCCGTACAAGACGAACGCCTGCCAGGTTTAACGACTTTGTTACTTCACACGTTACCTATCCCATTGAAAAACACATCTGCTACGAAAAAAATCTTCCAACCTACAAAACATACCTAACCCAAATAAATAACTTAGAACCTAAGACTTTTCAAGAAGCTATAGGATATCCAAAATGGCGCAGAGCCATGAATGAGGAGCTCAACGCCCTAGAAAATAACAACACATGGATGCTTATCCAAAAACCACAAGGAATCAAACCAGTCGGGTGCAAATGGGTCTATAAAATAAAATATAACAGTAATGGAACTATAAAAAGATATAAAACCAGACTTGTGGCCAAATGGTACACTCAAACATACAGGATTGACTACCTAGAGACCTTTGCACCTGTTGCAAAGATGAACACGGTTCGTGCCCTCTTGTCCATAGCTGTCAACAGAAATTGGAAACTCCATCAAATGGATGTGAGAAATGCCTTCTTACAAGGGAACCTTGAAGAAGAAGTTTACATGACTCCTCCACCAGGGTACAACCTCACCTCAAACCAGGTATGCAAACTCAACAAAGCTATCTATGGTCTAAAGCAATCTCCACGTGCATGATATGCCAAACTCAGTCATTTCTTACTTGCTTATGGGTTTTTTAAATCTTCCGCTGACGCTTCTATGTTTACTAAACATCACAAACAAGGAATCACCATAGTATTAGTTTACGTTGACGACATCATCATCACCGGAGACATTAATAAAGAAATTAGTCAAGTCAAACACTACCTAACAAAATTCGATATAAAAGACATCGGTCTCTTGAAATACTTCTTAGGAATAGAAATTGCATACTCAAAAAATGGTCTTTTTTCTATCACAAATGAAATATGCTCTAGACCTATTAACGGAAACGGGAAAACTTGGAGCTAAACCCGCCAATACACCCATAGAAACAAACCTCAAAACTAGCTCTGCTGATGGAGAACCTGTCAAAGATGTTCATTAGTTTCAAAGACTTGTAGGCAAACTTATATACCTAACAGTAACTAGACCAGACATAACCTTTTCTGTTAGCATAGTTAGTCAATTTATGCATGCATCTCGAACACCAAACTTAGGTATCATTGATCGCATTTTAAGATATATAAAACAAACTCCAGGACAAGGAATACTAATGAAAATTAATAACTCTAACAATATCATTGGTTTCTCGGATGCAGATTGGGCAGGAAGCCATGATCGTAAATCAACTACAGTCTTTTGCACCTTTGTAGGAGGGAATCTTGTAACCTGGAGGAGTAAGAAGCAAAAGGTTGTTGCATGATCTAGTGCAGAAGCAGAATATCGCGCAATGACATCTACGACTAGTGAACTTGTATGGTTAAAACAACTTCTCAACGATATGAGACAATCTCCTAGCATGCTCATGCAGATGTTCTACGACAATAATGTTGCGCGACACATAGCATCTAATCCGGTGTTCCACGAAAGAACCAAACACATTGAAGTTGATTGTCACTTCATCCGGGAAAAAATCCAGGCTAAAGAAATAGAAGTTCCCTACATACCCAGTAAGGAACAACTAGCAGATGTTTTCACCAAAGCTCTATGTCAAAAACAATTCAGTCAGATCATCGACAAGTTAGGCACCTTCAACCTCTTCCGGACCCAACTTGAGGGGGGTGTTGAAATAAACCTGAACCGACGCGACTCTCGAACCGTCGCAACCTCGACACAACCTCCCAACTGTCGCACCTCTCCGATGAAGCATCACATCTCCTCGTCAAGGAAGTCTGCTCCACTCAACGGAAACAAATACTCATATAAAAGCTAAATGTAATTTCAAATTCAAGTTAAGTTTTGTACAAACAAAAATCTCAATAAACCAAATTCATCTACGCTTTTCTACAGGGCTCTCACTTTTCAATTCTCCCTTGGGATATATCACAAGAGTAAGAGATATCATACTGAATGTGATATATTACAATCTTGGTGGAGATTCATATGATCATAGTGGAGAAAACGGAAAATATGGTCAAATATATCACACTGGACGTAATATATCATTGTTTTGGTGGAGATATAACTGATGATATTTTTGCTCTATATGGACGTGAGAGAATGAGTGAAGAGAATTTATATTAAATGTTTGCATATGTTGGAGGAAAGAAAATGAGTGAAGATAGTTTATGTTACATTTAAGATGTATTAGAGGAGATGGATAGAACGAGTGAAGAGAGTGATGAGTGGAGGAGAGAGAGTGGATGGAAGATTTTGGAGTGTACCCCAAAATGAAGTCCAACTCGAGTTTTCCTTTTTTTACTCAACTGGTTTAACTAAACTGAACTGCTAAACATCGCCCCAAAATTACTTAAATCGCCCCTTGAAATTACCAAATTGCCCTTCCTCCTATTTTTGCTTATATATCTCACAATTTCACTCTTTTTTCAAAACTTTCTCTTCCTATACCTACTACACAAGATTACGAATGTCTCGGAGGCCAGGGAAGCAGCCAGCAGTTCCCCCGGTGTACCCGTATGAGGTAACATTACGTTATTTATTTGTTTTTTAAAAAAAAAAAAAAAATGCGTCGGCGTCCGAGGGAGACGCCCCCCGCATGGGGCGGGCGTCCGAGGAAGCCGCTCCCCCCATAGGGGGAGCGGCTTCCGAGGACGCCCGCCCCATGCGGGGGGCGTCTCCCTCGGACGTCTCCCCGTAGGAGGAGGCGTCTCCGACAGACGCCTCCACCTTGCGGGAGGCGTCTGTCGCAGACGCCTCCTTCTTTTTTGTTTTTTTAATTAATAAATATCATAATTACTTTAATAAATAGTGATAAATCAAAAAAATTAATTTAACAAATTCTTATTAAGTTTAACATTTGTGATATTTAGTTTTAACAAATTTTGATTTAGTTTAACAATTGTTTTAATTTAGTTTAACAAATTTTGATTTAGTTTAACAATTTTGATAATTAAGTTTAACAAATTTTGATTTAGTTTAACAATTTTGATAAATATGATAATTTAGTTTAACAAATTTAACAAATTTGTATTTAAAATTTCAATAAATAGTCATCGGGTCACAGTGGAGGGAGAGGCAAGTCGATACCATTACACGCCTTCCGTTCTTTAGAGGATGATTCAGCACCGCGTCATCCACGTAGACGGGGGATATCTGCTTCGGTCAGGAGGGAGAGGGAGGCATTACGTCGTCGTGAGGAGGAGGATGATTCCTTCGATGATGAGCATGTGGATAGTTTTGACGACGAGAGCGACGATGATGGCCCGTATGATGTGCGGCCGGAGGTGGAGAGGCAGGGGGATTATAGCGGAGGACGTGGTCGAGCGGGTACTTCTACTTCCGCCGGATGGATGGTGCGGAAGGGTAGGGGTGGGAGGTTTACGGCCGGGGATTCGAGCTCGTGCACTGTTGATCCCCGCGCTCAGAAGAAGAAGAGGGTCCAGGACGATTCTTGGATCGTGAGCAGTATGACGCCTGGTGGTCCTTTAGATGGGAGCGTCATTCCTAGTTTCTGGGGTCACATTGCTAGACGGATCTGGGACGGAGAGTATCGGAAGGTTCTGAAGTGCCAGAATCGGCACAGAGCCTGTACAGCACTACAGGGTTGGCGGTCTACACTGAGTGCTGATATCAGAGAGGAGATTAGTGCCACGCATTTGGGGCACTTACCGTACAGCATGTTCCCTTATCTCGACATGCCTTTGATTTCGGCGTTTGTGGAGCGGTGGCAGCCTGACACCAACACTTTCCACATGCCTTTCGGAGAGATGACGATCATGCTTCACGATGTTTTCCAGATCCTGCGACTTCCTGTGGATGGTCGTCTGGTTAGTGCTCAGGGGTCGACGTCTGAGCTGAGGTGTTATGTGGCAGAGTTGCTTGGTGTCACACCTGATGGTCTGGCGAGAGATACAGCTTTATGGAGTGGTGGTGGTGTCGGCATCGACTCCCTTGAGGACCTATGCAGACGGGCACGACCTCCGCGGGCCGATGATACACAGTTGACGGCGTACCTATTCTTGATGCTCGGAGCCGTCTTGTTTGTCGACAAGAGTGGTTGTCGGATCAGACCACGCGATCTACTGGAGGCTAGGGACCCGGAGACCGTTCGTGAGTACTCGTGGGGGTCAGCGACGTTGGCATACCTGTACCGGCAGCTTGGGATAGCTAGCCGTGCGGATTGTTCTGGGATTGCAGGTTGTCTTACGCTGCTGCAGGCGTGGATATACGAGTACTTTCCTGCATTCCGCCCGCATCGTGAGCGGAAGATTATCGACGAGGGTCATCCACGTTCGGGTATGTGGGTTGTCCGGAGCGAGGACAAGAGCGATGGACGATTGCGTTCCATCCGCGCACGGCTAGATCAGATGACTGCATCAGAGGTATCAAACTTTACACCATTTATTTAATTTTAAGATGTATTATTATTAATGTGTTAAACTTTAGGTGGAGTGGTTACCCTATGGTCCTGACCCAGCAGCGGATGTCCCGAGGACTTTATTGATGGGTCTTATTCGTTATCGGGATATCATAGAGCCTTATATGCCCGATCGGGTCTTGCGTCAGTTAGGATATGTTCAGGTGATCCCGGTTGACATTCCGACACCAGAGCATGCGGTGCGGTCTGCGACAGCAGCGACGTACGACGTCAGGTTCCCCGCTTCTACAGCGGAATCGACTTGGCGGACATTTCCGAGATCATGCCGATTGTTCCTTGGCGACTTCAGACGTAGTCGCGACCCCTCCGAGTGTGATGCACGTTATCTTGATTGGTTCGGTAGTTACTCACATCCTATCATCGTCCGTGGTGCCTCCCGGAGAGCAGATCGACCACCAGATAGGACGTGTGGCGATCTGGTAATTTTTTCATTTTATCTAAATTTATTTGTACCGTATAATTTGTTAATGTACGCTAATGTTAATGTTATGTGCAGTGGATGGGTAAGATGATACGGGCTGTAGACCCAATCTTGCAGATGAGGGATGAGCTGCCAGACGATGCCAGAGCTGCATGCGGAGATGTGGATCAGATCATACAGTCATGGCATACTCAGTTAGGCATCTCCGACCATGATTCGGATGATGAGTAGGCTGATCTGTTGTACCGTACTCTTAGTATTTGCATTTATATTTGTTTATCTGTTGTACGCTTAGTATTTGTGTTTGCTTATCTGTGGTACGCTTAGTATTTGCATTTATATTTGTTTATCTGTTGTACGCTTATTATTTATTATTTGTGTTTGTGTTTGCGAACATGTCGTACGCTTATTGTTTGTATTTGTGTTTTGCTTATCTGTTGTACCCTTATTATTTGTATTTGTGTTTGATAACCTTTCGTACTATTATATATAATGCAAATAAAGCAAACATATCAAAACATATTACATAATAAAGCAACACTATATAATGTACAAACATATCAAAACATATTACATAATTATACAAACATATCAAAACATATTACATAATTGTTGCCAATATGCTATCCTATGTTGGTACTCCAGCTCCCATCCAATAACACTCTCATCTCGTATTTGATACCACAGAGTCGCTATAGGAGGTACGGGGAATCCCTCATTCAATTCCAAACGAATGTAATGAGCGTAACTCCCTAAATGAGCAATAATCAACTCTCTGCACGGTCTCGTCACGGTAGGCGGACTCTCCCAAGGTAGAACTGTAAGACATGGGTACAACGAACCATCATTTCCGAGAGAGAAGAACATAACTGCACACTTGTAAAAATTTGCAATGGGAAACAAGTCCGTCCACGTCTCCATATAGTGATTCTCGCCACAAGGTCCCCCGCCCCAATTAATCCGGTGACGAGCCTCCGCCACACCGTCGTAGTATACGTGCTCATAAAAAGATGGGTTCGCAGCTATCTCATTTGAAATCGAACGACGGGCGAGTTGCCAATTGTCTTCACCACCGTGGAAAACATCGGCGACACATCGAAATCCACAGTTTCCATCAGCACGTACATCATTCCACTGGTGTAGGAATGGCATAATGATTCCTGGAATTCTATCTCCATATGGGAAGTCGTCTACGTCAGCCCGCCCAGTCACTACAATATGAACAAAAAATACAGTTAGATATAATAACAAAATATACATATTTACTGAAATAAATAACAAAATTATAATAATAATAAATGTAAGGATGGTATACCTGATCCTCCTCTCACTGACGAAGAACCAGAAGATCGACCACGCCCTTTGCTTCCACTACCGGAAGAACGACCACGACCTCTACTCCCACTACCTGAAGATCGACCACTACCTCGCTCTGCATACTCAAACGCACTAGGGTCCCGTCGTGTCGACTTTCCCCTTGGTCGACCTCGTAGCTTTGTTTTTACTGCAGGCTCTTTCAAATTCGAATGTTCGGGGTGTAGCTGCTCGAATAAAACCCGAGAGGCAGATCGAATTACGGTAGGGTCACTTCCTGCAATCTCATCAACCAGACCGCGAAAATGTTCGGCGTCTTGAGCTGCCTGAGACACAAACTCTGCGTTCCCGGCTCCTTCCCCAATGACAAGTGTCCTCCAGAACGAATGAATCTGCTCTAAGTAAATTCCGTTTTCTGATTCAAGACATCCACGGATGGTACATGCGCAAGGTATCCCATGAGAAGTCAGAAAAGCGCACTCGCAACGATATTCAACTTCATCATCTAACTGTTGCATTCTCTTCACCTCCTGACTCAGCAACTGCAAACAGTGATGCGAAACTCTACCATTTATGTGACGATATAGAGCATGTCCGAAATTAGTCAAATTTCGCCGTCTCGAGTCTTCAAGAAAGTTTCGAATATTCGTCAGCTGCATTTCAGTAGCCGCGTTGACGCGCTCGAAAAGAGTGTCCAGAGCTGCAGTCGATGTAGAAATCCACTCTTTTAGAGCCGAATGAGCACTTTCGACCCTACAATTCGTGGTGTTCCCAAAATGAAGGACTTTGTTCGTCCAATTCAGCACAAACTTTTCTTTATGCACCAACCACGTGGTGTCCAGATACTCCGTGATAGCCGGCCACGATCTATACAAATCTTTCAGAGCATACACAGCTCTATCATACTCGGCTTCTGAAGTAGAAAGCATGATCTTCCTCCCTCTTCCACGCCTCAAAGTCTCTGCCATCTCCTTATTCTTGCCGAATACGTGGTATGCGTAATTCAATACGTCTTTGTTGATGTGCCATGTGCAGAGTAAATGAGCAGAGTCAGGAAAAACCTCTCTCACTGGTCGCATAAGGCCTAACTCCCGGTCTGTTATTATTGCAGTCGGGCTGACAGTCCCCAATAACAGATCTCTCAACTTCTCCATCACCCACAAATAACTGGAGTAAGATTCATCCATCAAAATCGCATATCCAATAAGGAAATTCATGTTTGCTGGTGTGACCCCAATCATTTCGAACAAATGCATCTTATACTTGTTCGTCTTGTAAGTCGAATCCATGCAGATAACGAAAGGATATGTCCGCAACAACTGGACTGACGTCGGATGTGCCAAAAAAGCGTGAGTTACGACATCAGTTTCTGGATCCGCCATAATCCAATGTAAGTACTCACACTGCACTGCTTGGTAGAGAAACTGCTGGACGGGATTCCGATCTTCAGATTTTGTCCTCCTCATGTAATCTCTGAAATTATAAATATGCCTTTGATTTGGATTGTCCTCCGGGAATTTTTCTTTTACTGCCTTCAAGATGTTCCGTGGTTTTGCTTGCGCCTCTGTCATATCACGAACAATCTTCTTCGCCCCAGAACTTAGACCACTAATTTGACGATGACCCTCTAGATAAACTGCCAGTCTGTGGTTGTGATGTCCGTGAGCACTATTATAAACCACAACCCATCCATCACGATCTCGTCGCTCCACCACTTTTATTAAGAAACGGCAACCGCAACCCTTTCTTTTGGTGTTTCTTCGAAGTGCAGTATCCATATCCCGAGACTCCATTTGATTTCGCCGGTCGCATCTCAAATAACAATCCATCCGACTATCTGATCTTGTTTTGTACGACGACACGACCAAAAAAAACTCAGCTCCGATAGCTACTTGTTTGGCCCATTTACATGCTTCATCGATTGTTTCAAAGATTTGTGTAGTTTGAAATAACTCACTGTAATCCACTCCATCACCACCGAAATCTGGAACCTACAAAAATATATTCAAAATTAAAAAAATAATAAAATAAATTCGAAATTAAAAAAATTAAAAAATAAACTCGAAATTAAAAAAACAAAATCAAAATCAAAAAAAAAACAGGCGTCTGTGTTAGACGCCTGCCCCATGGATGGGGCGTCTGTGTTAAACGCCTTCCCCAACGGTAAGGCGTCTGCGTAGGACGCCTGACCGAAGGGAAGGGCGTCTACTACAGACGCCTTACCCATGGGGAGGACGTCTACATAAGACGCCTTTCCCATTGTGTAGGCGTCTGCGTTAGACGCCTCGGCCATGGGGAGGGCGTCCTACGCAGACGCCCTCACCATGGGGGAGGCGTCTAATGCAGACGCTCGGCCCAAAAATTTCCCCGCGCCAGGCTTACCTCACCCGATGCATCACCCTCGCCAGACATTTTCGTGGTGTTTTTACTGATAAATTATGAATATACAAGACCATAGGCCTTATTTATAGACACGGGACGATTTGGGTATTAAATATATTGTTAAGGGCAATTTGGTAATTTCAAGGGGCGATTTAAGTAGTTTTGGGGCGACGTTTAGTAGTTCCCTAACTAAATCCCAAAATGATACTTGTTTCACCGGTCATGTTCAGTTTATTGTAAGTAAGGCAAAAGATGCAACATAGTACACATTAATCTCATTTCATTGTTTGATTGAAATAATTGAATAGAATAATTACTTTATAACTAAATTAAAAATATAAGCCTAAGATTTAGTGAGCTCAAAGCTCATCTTATTTGTTTAAGCTCATTACAATCTCACCATTAGATTTAATTACGGTTATTCTACAATTAATATCCATCATTAGATCATTTTATTAGCATAATCATCACAATCTTAATCTACCTTGTAATTTCAAATGAATGGTAGATATTGTAGAGGCTTAAAATAGGTAGATTAAGTCTCAGACTCACTGGAGAATTATTGTAAAAATATAAACTAATTGTATTTTTCGATTTAATTGTTAACTCACTTGTTACAATTGTACATGTTAATTTCCTACAATTACACGAACGTCCCAGATTTTTCCTCCCTATCGTAACTCAACCTCACAAAAAAAAATTGTCATATTTGCAACAACCTCGCTAAAAATTGTTGAAGTTCCAACAACCTTCCCGGACATTTCAAAAGCTACCAACTTTAATGGATTTTTATATCATATCGAATTGTAGAGTAGAATCACTAGTGTTACCATGAGATGTAATTCATAGTGGTGACCACGGTTTGAAAGTTGGGTATATTTGCATCTAAAAATCCACCACCGCAATTCTAGTGTTACCAAGACGGAGTGTATATTAGCATACCTATCTAAAGTAAGAGACCAAATATAAATAATACCCACCATACTTGTCTTCGGCATGTCCATGTCATCTTTTTAAAAACTTTTTTATATACATTTTAATTAAATCTCACAATAGCATCCGTTCTATCGATTTAAAGTTGTATCTATAGTTTTACTGACTAAAACAAACTCGGTTAAGAGATCTCTTGTTTGAATTAGTCATAACCACATATCGTATGTTTGGGAGAGATGACGTCGGACGTGCACATGTCAACGATTACGTTAACAAAAATGAGAGGTTTCCAATCAAAGAATCCTGATCTATGGATTCTTTAAATCATTAGCAATTTGTGATTCCCCGATATAAAGAAAACAATCAACAAAGTGTATCCCAAAAATGAACTGAACACACGTTTGTTTGTCCAGATTGTGTACATTCACGTCTAGAATATGTGTCCATATTGTATTTATAGTTTGTCGAGATATCTACGAAGTTTTTCTGAGTATATTATAAAACAAGGTCTGTACTTTTCTCAAATCCGTAGGGTCATTTTGGTCTTTTCGCAGTCATATATAAACCCTCCCTTTCTCCCGCGGGAAGACGTCGAGAAGACTCCGAACTCTTTCTTCCAGACTCGAGAACATGAGATCCAACATCGTTTCCGAGGTAAAATTCAGTTCGATTGGAATCTCCAGAGCTCATAATTTCGAATTCCATTCGATTCCCCTCGCTTTCCTCTCCATATCGGTACCGGTTTCGCCCGATTTGGTGGTCTAGGGTTCCGATCCGCCCGAGAGATCTGTTTTTCACTGGTTTTCGGACTTGATAGTGGAAATGGAGAAGTGATTCTGTTATTTTCTGTAAAAATTTGGGATTTTTAGGGGTTCGGATGTGTTGAAGGTTGTGTGGAAGTTAGGGTTTTGGTTTGGATGTGTCTGAGTGGCTAAATTTTGTTTGGAATTTCAAAATGTTGTGATATAGCAGATTCATAATATGTTTGGTGGCATTTGTGGTTCGCAATGTGGCAATATATATATATGGCTTCCAGGCAGGATTCTGGTTTTGGTTGTGCACTTGTTTTCGAAATTGGAAGTGGAAATGGAGAAGTGGTCTTGTGAGTTTGCTGCAAAAAGTTGGGAATTTAGGTGCTTTTAGGGGTTGGGATGCATTGGATCTTGTTTTTGACCTTTAAGTGTGGTTACTTTGCTGATTGTCATTTCCGATTTTTGGGAAATTAGGGTCTTGGTGTGGTTCTTCTGTGTGAAAGTTAGGGTTTTGGTTTGGATGTTTGTGAGTAGCTGGATTTTGTTTTGTTGTTCAAAATGTTGTTAATTAGGGAATTCACAATGTTTTTGGTATCATTTGTAGTTCACAGTGTTACGGCTCGTGGGAAGGGGGATTACTAACATGGATTTTTCTTATAGTTTTGGTGTCCTCAAAGCTTGGCTTTGTTTTAGATTTTGCAAGTGATAAGTGTTCACAATGTTGCAGTCATAGACCCTAACATATTGCTATGGATGTTTGTGGCTTATGGTAAGATTGCATTCATGGGTATCTTATTCATGGTTTTAGAGTACCTTCATAATTAAGTGTTGCTATAGATGTCGTAAATAAGTGCTAACCTTGTGAGCATTAGTGGCAGCATTTAGTTGACAATGTGAAATGGAAGCATGAAAATAACAGTTTTTAGATATTATTACTGTCTGTTTGTTCTACTCCGTCATCTGTAGTAGCATTCATGGAGCAACAGTCGTGCTTTGTTTGAGCTTAGGCCTTAGGGTCGTGGTTTACATATTGCAAGTAGCCAAGTGTTCTCAATGCTGTAATCACTTCCATCAGGCTTTTGTTCAGCAACTGCAAACAAGATCTAGAATGATGTCTTTGATGTCTTACAGGCTGGATTGCCTACACGAATCAACCAATGGTGGGCTGCGATCCCTTTTATTACTGGTGGTGTCATAATCATATGTTCAGCCATTTACTTGGTGTGCTTACTTGCTGGTTATGACTCGTTCTATCAGATATGTTTTCTGCCATCCGAGGTGGTTTCTCATTTCCAAGGTACGGATTGGATACTGTAATATGTTATAGTTCAGGTCATCAGGCTGTTAATTTTTTTACCTAGCAAAGAGCTATATTGAAGTGGATCGTGGTATGTGGCATGACTATCAGATAACCTCTAAGCTCACTTCATTTTTTAATGCAGTGTACAGGATATACACAGCGGTTCTCTTTCATGGGTCAATTCTGCATGTCTTTTTCAATATGATGACCCTTGTACCATTGGGTATAGAATTAGAAAGGATAATGGGTTCGGTTAGACTTCTGTTCTTAATGTTCTTACTGGCCACAACCAATGCTGTTTTCCATCTTATTATTGCGTTCTTGCTGGCACATAACCCTGTATACCCTTTTCCAAATCTCATGAATGAGTGTGCCATTGGCTTCTCTGGGATATTATTTTCTATGATTGTTATTGAAACCAGTCTAAGTGGAGTTCAGTCACGAAGGTGATAGTCTTTCCTAACTCTTCCTTGTGTGTCCAACATTTCAATTTATTTGTTTTGTTTATACCCGTCTCATATGATGCAATTGTGTCTGGCAGCATCTTTGGACTCTTCAACGTGCCAGCCAAACTGTACTATTCTATGCTCATTGTGAACTTGATGTCATTTTCAAATTTTCTATTTAGCATCTGTATATTAATTATGAACATCTTGCAGGTATGCGTGGATATTATTGATACTTTTTCAGTTTTTGGCTTCTAATGTTTCACTACTTGGGCATTTATGTGGCATATTGTCTGGTTTTGCATGTGCGTCTCTGACTTATAATAAATTTCATTTGATAATATTAACGAAATATGAACATCGTTTTTACTAATAGTTTCATCCTCAGATACCTATGGTGTGTTTAATTACCTCTTGCCTGGACCATCGTTTTACACAAAAATTGAGAGCTCTTCACTGCTTGTGAGTATTCATCACAGACAGTGTGTTCAGCCATGGATCTTCCTTTTCCCTTTCTTTAGTTAGTTTCCCATATGCTTACATACCCTTTCAGCTTCTACAGTATCTGCCATAATTGCAATTGTTGGTGTTGATTTCGCAGTCAGCTTGTTTGAGGCGTCCTGGATTTATTCTGTGCACAGGGGGAGCTACATATGGCTCTCTTCCTACATACTCAAACACAAATGCACCATCTAGGTATGTTTACTTATATTTTTATTCATGATGTAATTTCCTCTGGTTAAAATGCATTTACTTTCATCCATGATCCAGTGGCATGTTTTCATGGAGAAATTTGTCATCATGGATGCCACAAAGGGAAGCAGCTGCTGATCAGGTATATTGTTGCATTATTAAGAGGAGCTTGCAGTTTTTTATACCCTTTGGGATGGCCTACATATCATCTTTAAAGCTGGGAAATACTAAATTTGGTCTCGTCGGTGCAAATAAATCACTTACCTGTGCAACAAAACCATTACATTATAAGTTATTTTGACCAATTTACTATCATATGGTACCTCAGTTTGAAATTTAATAGAAGAAAGAAGATAAGGTGATCCTTTCAGAAACTTGCTGGCACCGTATCAATAAGTTTAGTATCAGCCCAGCTTGAAAACGGTTGCTCTCATGCCTTCTACATACATTTTACTGGTTTCCAGCACAAATAAGAATTACATGAAACGATATTACCGTGTTCACACATTGCTAGTCTATAGGGGTATTTCTACTTTTTGGTAAATAACTTGTCCTACACAGTTAGATCTAGTTCTTTTTCTTTGAACATCTGCAGCCAGCACAAGATCCCAGGTTCCCTGGGAGACCAAGAACACTTGACTCTGCCAGAAACCAATCTCCTTCTGATGCTGGACCAAATTCAACGCTTGGAGATAGACTTTTGGACAACAATGAATCCGAGCATCATGTAGAAACAGCAAGATCTGGACAAAGGTTGTCAGATACGAGGTGTGTTATAGCTCTCGGTGGAGGGTTTTATTTCCACATTTTCATAATATTTAGTATCACTATTGTTAATGATAAAATATCACTATTTTTAACCAATGAAGGTCCATGAACAACGACTCCTATTTTTAAAAGCAAACCAGAGAATATGTTAAGTGTTTGTTTACCTCAAAAACAAATCCCATGGAATTTTGCTGAACCATATATGGTGTTCGGTCAGTAAATGCAATGCCCTTTACAGAAGCACAAGGTGCAACCCCAAGTAATATGTAGTCCATCATTACTACACAACGAGGTGAAAGTATAATAGCAAGGTGTATGGCAATAATAAAATAAACATACAGTGCATTTTGTGCTCAAATATTTGGGTTTCAGTGTTTCAGACTTGCTATGGAAGTATGCATTATCCGTTTATAGTTCATATCTCAAATACAATCATGCTTCTGTTCCTCAACAGTTCTGGGCCAGCCGCTGTTCTTGGGGTACCCGCACTGAACCAGGTTTGTCATATTACTAAAGACTACCTCTTCCACTTCTGATCCCTGAAGTACATTCTTGTCAATTGTTTACCAGGAGCCTGATATGTTTGATGAAGAACTTAAGAAACTTGTGTCCATGGGTTTTGAAAAGGTTAGCCACCTATTTTGACTACATTCTACTTTCATTAGTTCAATATTCATATTTCTATTAACCCGGCACATATCTCACTAGTTTTTTACCATTTATTTCATGTTTTTCCTCGTAAAATAACAATTGACTTTTCCAAAGTGGACTATGAATCCTCATATTCTTGTAAAAACCTGACATGAAAGACATTATACTGGCATATCATGGATCACACTTTCACACCTCTGTCATACTCATAACGTTGGATAGCTTAAAATTGTTACCAGGCATTTACTTGCATTTACTTCTGATTATCTGTCTACTACTAACGTAATAGAGCAAGATTGGCTAGAGTATGGCATTTTCCTTTGTTTGTAATCGATTCATGAGTGATATGTGGTTATGCTTCTCAACAGACTCAAGCTGAAGTAGCTCTGACTGCTGCTGATGGAAATCCATCTGTTGCCGTCGAAATCCTCATGAGCCAGCAGGCATGTCGTGGCGTTTCATGGTTATTATAATGAGCTCTCAACCTAAATCTAGATTTCTAAATTCATCTTTCGCTTGATCTCTGCAGAGGTGAAGATCATAAAATATGCAAAACACTGTCACTGTCGTCTGTAAATGTTTGACGTGGGTCGAAACCGGTTCATCCACCTTCAAGGCTAGCTTTCCGGAGCACATGGTGTGCAAAGAGACCTTGTATCATGAGAACTAACGTGATGCCTAAACATGCAGCAACTTTGAAACATCTATTGATCATTCAGATTCCTGTTTGCCAATGTCGAATTATCTGAAGTATCAAACATTCTTTCATTTTCAAAATTTTAACAAGAGAGATGATATAACCAAAGCCCCGAAGTCTGAACAGCTGCTATTAATTTTGAGTTATGTTTGATGGAATTGTTATGACCTTTTTACATAAGAAAAATTACCTAGTTTATTGTTCGTAAAGGTTAGGGTTCAACCCCCTATCATTTGGCTTCGGACTTTGATCTTTGACTATCACCGCACTCCTTGGTTGATTTGCTTCGACTGTCAATTTTCCTACACATGAATGATTACATGATTGATATGGTGGTGAGTTTCCTTAAAATCCAAACTCCTGCACTACACTGATGACTCGCTGTCGCCTGTCCATTAAAATTCCACATAATCAATATTTTTTCAGTAATATATGATAGTTTTACCTCTGAATCCATGGGATAGGAAATGGTCCCACCCAACTAACAAAAAATCACTTTACTACCTTTAACGCGAGGTCGTTTCAGCTTCAAGATTTTATCTGCTTCACTAGTTTGATTCCTGCTTAAACACTCTCTCATCTCAAACAAATACAAAAGACAACTAAACCAAAACATTATAGCATCTCTAAATTTGAAGAGGCGCCTACAAGAGTAGACTCCCATTGAACACGATATTTTCTATCTTTGTAGCAGGAAACTATCGACTCATTTGATTACTTAATTCCTGCTTAAACACTCTCTCATCTCAAACAAAAACAAAATCTTCAAATATTACTTGTTTCAGCAAAGTACATCTGTAAAGCCAAATTAACCAAAATTCCTTAAATATATAAATGGATTGAGAGTTACACAAACTAGGTGACATTCACCAAAGTACTTGGGAAGCAACAACATGACGTCAAAATTGGAACCTTCAGGACCTCATGCCCGCTCCCCACACTAATTTCATTGTCCAAACAAGACCGTGAAACCAGAATGATTAAAGAAGATATTCTGCTGTTCTTCAAGAACCAAACTATAAATTTATAGCCAACTCTGCCACACAACTAGATAATTTTAATGTGGTACAAAGTGCCCTTGAGCAAGTTACTACTTTCGACCATAAATTTGAACAATGCTCACTCAAGCTTTGACGTTGCCGCTGCCGCCTTGTGGGGCTGTGTTTCCCTGTCATAAGGAAAACCCGATTCAACAACACTCTTTAATCTTTATTAATGATTAGTCCCATTCTTCATTTAAACAATCATCTACCCTTACAAAGGGGAAGAAAAGATAGAGATGAAAGAGAGAGAGAAAGAAGGCCGGAGCCAGGGAACTTAGGCTTTAGTAGAGAGAGAGAAGGGCGGGGAAAGGAAACCTTGGCTTTGGGCTTCTTGACTTTCGCATCCGATGTTGTAGGCTTGTCTTTGAAGGGCAGAAAAGTGGTTCCTCCCATGTAAGGCTGGAGAACCACAGGGATTTCAACGCCATCTTCCTTCTGGTAGTTCTCAAGAATGCAGCAAATAGTTCTTTCAGTTGCTGTTAGCGTGGAGTTAAGCATGTGAACGTATTGCTTTGTTTGTTCATCATTCTGTAAGCAGTTAAAAATGTAAAAGCAGTTAGAAACTCAAAGTGTCCAGACTTTATTAAGCACAAACGTCGATGAAATGGGGGGCCATCGGTGGGAGCCCAAATGATTCATTATGGTACACTTAATATCAACAAGTAAGATTATATACAAACAGAAGAAATTCTAGACTCTGTTATGTTGGTGATATAGCTTCTATATATTAATCAAGTGTAAGAACTGTGCCTTTATAACCCCAAAAGGTTGAAATCCAAGAAGGTCTTCCCTAGTTCCCCCCAAGCAAATCAACTTCTACCTAAGGCACATTACAATGGGAGTACACATTATCTAGGAGGTGGAATGGCTAGAAGAGCCTCCAGTTATCATCTCCTGGAAGCCCTGGTGTTTGCTTCTTTTGTACCAAGTGGGTTGTAAGTGGTCACTAGTTTCACTACCGTGACTACCCAGAAGATGTATCTTCCAGCATTGCTTATAGATGAATACTTCATTTTTATTCTATTGTGAGGGTGGATGGTTCACATCTGTTACTTTGGATGGTTCACATTACTATTCTAGTAGTGGAATTGAGGAACATTTCAGACACGAAAAGCTAAAAAGACATGCCTTTTTCTGCCCATAACGGATTTCCAGCTTCCTGGATTGGTAGTCTGTACAGTTTGAACAGGATACAAGTTCCCGATAAGTCTTGGATGCAGGAAACCAACCCTCCAAATCATATTTCTTAGCAGCTGCATCATTCAAAGCACCGGAAACAATAGATACAACTTGGTATGGAAGATTCAACTGCAAAACCAATATCCACATCAGTTTACAAGACTGAGCAAAAAATAGATTCATTTTAGGAGCCAACATTGAGATAATATCACGACGACAGGAGAGACACATACCTCCTTGTAGAAATCTTCTGAATTCTTTATCATCTCTTCATGCATCTCCCACGAATCCTTATCATTAGGACTGGTAATGCAGAACTGCTCAATCTTTTCAAATTGATGAACCCTAAAAATGCCCAGCGTATCACGCCCATGCGATCCAGCTTCCTTCCGGAAACATGTCGAGTACCCAGCATATCTGCATTTCAGAAGAGAACCCCGTTAAAAGAACAACAAGAAACATGTTAGCCTACAACCATTGTGCGTCAAAGCTAGGCCTTCGACTGGTCGGTCGAGTGTAGGATGTAGATTTGCATCACACCCCCAGAAAAAACAAAAACTGGTGATATTAGATGCGGACCCGAACCCACTGTTAATAATACAAAATTAAGCCCTACCTCTTATCAAAAAAGAAACATGTTTGTCCAGGCTCCGATTAATACAAACCTTATAGGTACATCGGTGGGATAAATTCGGTCACCAAGATGGTATGCACATAACGGCTGCTCCGCAGTGGCAATGAGATACTTATCGTCTCCCTCTCCTGTCACCTGTCAATTGTGCTTAGTTGGATTGTGTTTTATTCTTTTTTTTAACAGTAGTGGGATTATGCTTTCAATAAATAATGTAGTCTATTAAGCCAAATATTGAAAAGGCATACCTTGTAGAGTTCTTCATCAAACTGAGATAATTGAGCACACTTTGCCATTATATCTTTTCTCATGAAAAAAGGAGTCTGCATTGGCTCATAATTCCTTTTTGTCAAAAAAGCCAGACCAAAGCTTATCAAAGCCATGTTTAGGAGGGTCCCTGCACCCTTCAAGTAAAAACCTCTCCCACCAGCTACATTAGCACCTTTACAAGCAAAAGGAAAAATGAACAAAATCATTTGCTGGAAGCATGCAAATTAGAAAAAATGCTGACATTTCCACGTACACCAAGTGAGCTCCATAAAAAGACACTTATACTGCCATACACCATACCCTTGATCAAATCTGCAATTCCAAGCAGCTCCACAAGCTCAACGTGGTTTCTAAGTTTCTCTTCTGTCCTCTTTTTTCCCCATGTTCTAACAATCGCGTTGTTCTCCTGGTACGAAATAGCAATGTAAGACTATCGAAACAAATATTTACACACAAAGTAGTGAGATAACAATTAATAAACAGATCAAAATTGACCTCATCGTTGCTGATGGGAACTGAATCATGAACAAGGTTTCCAATAGCTTCTAGTATCTTGTCAAGTGCTGCCTTTGCCTGCTGGACCTCTGCATCTTTCTCTGCAGATTGCCTTTTATTTTCCTCTGTGCTCTTTATCATCTCTGTCGCATCACCTCCAGACTTTGGTAACAAAAGAACAAATCAACTCATATTGGTTAGGGAAACACCAAAGGAGCAATGACATCATTGAAAGGTGAAAGTTTGAGAAGAACAAAAAAGAAATTCTTTTAAACATCCACTATAACACCGAACATTAACATAAATAGCATTATGCAACCAAAGCATCAAAACTGGAAAAGAAAGAGGATGTATTATGGATCCACTAAAAGGAAGCAACATTTTAACCAATGCAACTCGACTTTTGGAACCAAAACAACAATAACAATATAGATTTGTTCTACAGGATTGGACACTATATTGGGGCATCTTAGTTAGATATGAAGTAAAGCAGCAAAAATATGAAAGCAACAACTAACAAGACAAGTGGAGGAATTGCAAGTATGTATGATGTGGGGTTGGAGCCATATGCACACGGAGAGCACATGGGCAGCCTTGGACAAGAGAAGTCAGGGAATGGGCTTCTAGCCCATGCTAATTTGGGCTTGGAACATGATGAGACACCACATCCAGATGTCATGGAGCAACAAGGTTATGATAAAGATGAGATGTGTGATCAGAGCTCGACTGATGTCGAATGCATAGGGAAGGAAAATGACGAGAAGAAAAAGAAAAAAAAGACCAACGAACATTTTTCATCATCTCGCCGATCCACCCGAAGGCAGAAGCCGTCAGCAAAATGGTCTACAAATTGGAAGTAAGCAAAGACATGGATAGGGACAGACCGAGTTGTTGATATAGCTTATACGATATACACATATCTTATACACATAGATATCTATAGTGATACTATTACACTTCATAGTGACGCATAGGGTTTCATAGTGATGCATAGGGTTAGGACTTCTTGTTAGATTACGTGGATCGACACTTGTTTTATTTCCGTGTTTTTTCACTTGCAGCTGCATCATGCTATCTTAGGCCAATGACTTTGTTCGTCAACTTCTTTTTTGCATTGTCTTTTATTGATATATCAATAAAATATGGAAGTTAAGCCGTCCTCTTTGCTTTGCAAAAAAAAGTATGTATGATAATACAAATTTAAGTTAAAGAAAGGAGAACATTGAAATAAAATCTTTGGAGATATCGTACAATCTTGAGGCGAGCAACATCCTTGTTGATGCGGTTGAAGTCCTTCCTGAGGCCCTCTAGCTCGAATTGACCTACATTTTGAAATAAAAGCAAGTAAATCCCATGAACAAAACATGCATTCTCATATAAAAAACAGCAAATAAACCAACTTTACAATGCCAAAACCTCAAAATTAGATGTCTTTCATCCTGCAAAGTCACATATGTTTCCGATGTTTCGAAATCTGAATTCACCTCCCAATCCCCAAACACTAGTTTGAACACAAAACAATTAAAATCCAAATCAATTGATTTCAAAGACCTACAGGGCAAGTTCAAGATCTTCCACATTTCACACCAAAAAAGCTAAATCCACATCTTTCGACTTCTAAGTTCTAACTCATCAAAACCATATAAATTCACGTATAAATCCCCCCTTTCAGAACCCAATACCAAATCAAACACCAAAAATCCCACCTTCCGACCCTCCAAAACCCCAGAACAAACAAAAAACCCATAAAAATCCCACCTTTCAGGACTCAAAACCTAAACAAAGACACACAAAAAAACGACATTTCGAACCCCAAAGCCCCAGAACGAACAAAAAACACATAAAAATCTCACCTTTAATCCCCAAAACCCGAAGAAATAGGAAAAAAAGGACCCCCAAAACCGTATAACGAACGAACTAAGAGGCAAGAGCACGTAAAATTCCACCAAAAATCCCACCTTTAGTTTCCCAAATGGAAGAAAAAACTTGAACATGTCAGTCATATTTGGACCCCTAAATTAGAATTGTACTAACGCTGGCGCCATTCCTTGTCGAGTCGGATGATCTCGTCGACGAGGGCGACGTCGGCGAAGCGGCGGCGCTGCGACTCGCGGAGGATCTCGGGGTCGTTGCCCTTCTCCGATCGGAACAGGTTGATGTCTAGCATGGTCGCCGAGAACAAACCCTAAACTCTGACAGAGATGGTTTGACTTCTTTATTTATTTATAGAGTATGTTATGATCGTCGGGGGGCTTGTATCTGCACACAACGCGATCAAGATAAAAACATATGTTAATCATGACAAAAATAACGTAAACCGGACAGACGTCAAGAGTAAACCGGACGAGCAAAAAACGTAAACCGGACAGACGTAAGGGATAAACCGGACGAGCAAAAAACGTAAACCGGACAGACGTAAGGGATAAACCGGACGAGCAAAAAACGTAAACCGGACAGACGTAAAGGGTAACCGGACAGGCACATAACGTAAAACGGACAAAGCCGGACAAAATAAAACACGTACCTTTCATGCACGTCAACCATGTTTGGAACAACCAAATGTAATTTTGTGTCGTCTCGGAAGAGAGGAGTGCGCAACCGAGTAGGACAGACTGGTAGTGGTGATTTACCCCCACAAATGGGGCAAAAGACATGTCATACTTGTTTGTTATGTATGTTGTGTCGAAACACATTGCATCTCCAAAGTAAGAGTAAGCATCTCGAGAACGACTGTCGGCCCAGAACACATTTCGAAGTCTGCCTTCGTCGTCCATATCCATTACGTAAAAGAAGCGGGAATCATTCTTCTGCATCCTGATGAAATAATCTTGGATAGCTTGCGCATCTCCTGGTCCCATTTTGAGGTTTCTAACCTCGTTCACAACATTCCTGCGACACATAACTTTTATGACAAAGCTAAATGCGTAACTTCAACCAGGTTAAGTGGAGAATAAATAACCTTAGGTCTCGCTCGTTGAAAGACAATTTATCGTGACCTCCAGCTTCGACCACAAAAGATTGCATGGTCTTGGCGGCAGATATACCGGCAGCATCATTGCACGAAATGCGTGCTCTGGCGGACTCCGGGACGGATCGTTTTTGTCGGAGGAAGCGCATCTGGTCTTCCGACAGCATGGCGTGGTTATGTTGGAGATCTACGTAGTTAATTACGTAGCCTCTGGATGGATTTCCGGAGACCCTGATCCGAGCAGTGCACTCGACCCTACCGGATAACCTATGTTTTGGTCTACCTTCACCTTGGTTTCCCGGAGCATTGCCCTCCTTGGAGCAAGTAAGAGTGGCCCGTATAACAACACCACGATCGTAATGAGATTGTCTTATCTTCACACCAAAACCACAGGAATCGGCATAGGAAACGTAAAATGCTTTGGCTTCTTCGAAGGAAGGAAAATACATCTTCTCTTGCGGGACGTTTGAGGCATGCGCCGGCTGTGAGGACACATTAACGAGTGCCATTACAGTACAGCAAAAAGGGAGGAAGAAGAAGGAAGGGTTCATAGGATCCGAATAAGGTAGCCAAAACATTTTGTATCTCCGTGAAGCGCCAAAAAAGAAGAAATGGAGGACGTGCTGATTTGAGGAGCATTAAATGCGATTGTGGACGTATCGGGAAAATAAAAGAAAAAGACAACATTCCGAAGTAAGTAGTACGCTTGTCCGGAATAAGTGTTCCAACTATGCGGATTACATAGTAACTGTGTCCGGAATGAGTCATGCGCTTGTCCGGAAAAAAAAAGCAAAATGATAAAAAAATTAGGTGACGTGAAACCCTAAGGGATCTTTAGTGGATCTCCGTTGAGCGCCAAAAGAAAAGGTGGTATCTCCGTAGATATGCATTTAATGCATGGGGAAGACAAATAAGAAAGACATCATTGCTCTGAGAAGCTTAGTGTACATGCTGACTGGATGCTGAATGGACAAAATATCTCCGCCACGTAAGTAGCGTCAGTGACGCGCGCGTCTACTAAACATTTTCCTTATTTATATTACAAAAAAAAGGTAATCCGCCCAGACCTGGTTGGAGGTCAGTGTAAATGTTGGGTTTTTTAGAGCAATTAGGTAAGATTAAGTTTATTTTTGAGAAAATTTATGGGTGATTTTAATTAAAAAAATTAGTAACGTGATTTCCAGGTAATAATCTGAAAAGAAGAGGTGATTAACGACACCGACGAGACGTGGTCTAATTTGGAAAATATTTTCCAGACGTCTAATTAGGAAAAAAAATTAAAATTAATTTTATTTCAAAAAATGTTTTAGGGATTTTTACAACTCAGACTTCAACATCCCTGTCTTTTTGACTTTGTCAAATACAAGTCACATTTATTAAATATATTTTTTAAATTTTTTATTTGGAGAACTATAAGAAATATAAATTTGAGATCCTCACAGTTTGAGTACTACATTCATAATGTTTCTAAGCATTTTTAATATGATAATTTTTTTAGATAGTTTATTAGTGAACTTAGTTAGAAGCACCAGAAGAAGTATGGAGGCCGTTGTTAGTATACATTGGAAACCTTGGTTAAAAAATAAAACAATGTCGGAACAGTTCAGAAACTTCCTTGGTATTCTTTTCTACGACTATTCAAGAAGCACAATAATGTAGTGGAGAACAATCGACACCAATGTAGTAAACATTTTTATTATTACAATTTGGGCCAGTGGAATGATATAAAGTGAAACAATGTGATTTCTTTATGAGCTACATATGATATCCAGTTGCGGGGAAACTTCCACCCAACATACAAAAAACAATGACCAGTTCAACTACGAATTGTTTAACTCAGCTATTAGTTTCATACATATTATGGAATTCTGTGTACCAGTCTTACGTAGTCATCCATCTACACATTGAAGTATAAGTATGAACTAACAACACTTTTCAAAAAAAAAAGAATGAACTAATTACGAACCCAGCTTTCAAGGAAATAAAATGATCGTAAAATATTCCCAACGACACGCCAAGATCGCCACCTTTTCTTATTTATAAAATTAGGGGAAAAAAAGAAGCAAACCCAACTTATAAAGTACATAGAAATGAAATGAAGAAAAAAAGATTTAGCAACGCAGAAGCTCCCAAACAAAAAATTTAACAGCTTGTCAATAAAATTTGGTGTTCTTGGTACTGACAGATCCATAATATACAATAGACAAGTATCTTCCCTACACCAGGACGAAGCACAACAAACATAACAAAGAGAAGGGGAAGAGGGAGAAGAAGCACATAATAATGTGAAATCAATGATAAGGTTGGACAAAACCAACTACACCTCTCGTACTGTATACATTATCTAGTTCCAAAACTTGGTTCTAAATTACACTTACATATATGAGGTTGAGGTGAGCAGCGAGTCGCAGTTCTATAAGGATGGGAAATAATGGAAGGTCAGAGAGAGAATTTACCAACACCCGCAATTAAGCACCGACACTATTAACATCTCGAGAAAGGGGAAACTAATCGACAGCAAAAACAGGAGTCCGACCTCAAAGCTTCAAAATATCTTGATCGGCCAAGTCACACGCGCATTAGGGAAGCTGCACGCTTGGGTGTTGGATTTGAATAGAGGGACTTGTTTTCCCTTTTCTTTAGTTGTAGATTTTCACAGGCTTCTCAAATGTGTGTCGATTCTGTGAAAAAGGCATGAAAAAATACATCAAACATATTGAACAGAAAATATGTAACCAGCACCAAATTAAAGTCATACTGCGCCAGTACCTGGTTAGCTGTGTATGCTCTCTTAGGAGATGTGTCAGAGTGCTCCAATCCCAGGTATTGCTCCCAAGCTCCATAAACATCTCTTCTCTGTGTAATTGTGACCCGTCAGAACCTTGCGAACTGACTACTGAAAAGTGTGAAGAAATGGAAGTGGGACAGGTGCAACTAACCTGAAAACGACTTGATACAATGTCCGAGTCTTGAAGATATTCAGGGCGACCCAATGATAGAAAGGCAAACTTCCACTGGACAGACAATAAATAAGAAACTATAAGTACAATGTTGCAAGACCAACGTTTTTTTTCTCGGTTCCAATGTACCCTATAAACAAGGTTTTTCCCCCTTTACCTTGTATTGAACTATTGATCATGTAATAACGAGAAATGTCATGAAAATTACACACAACATTCATGTGGTCTCTCATACCACACCAAATTAAGTAATAAGTAGCAAAGCTACACACACCTAGCCTTCAGCAAGTGTGCAAGTCCATCACCAAAACAGAATAGCAATAACAAACATCAGAAAAGAGCTGTGATATCCCCCTTTCTATATAATTTACCGTAATATACCATCATGTATCTTTCTTAAGCTAGAAATAGTATTAAAAGTTTGAATTAGTCTTTCAACATTCATTGCTTTGCCCAAAATTTCTAAATTAGAGATGTGGGCTATCAACGGAGTGGATACGGAACAGGGATAAGCATTTCTATATTCAAACCATATTTACATCAAAAATACCAATGATACTCAAATTTATACATCCATATTTGGGATAACCAAATGTGGAAATGTGGATGTTACGGTGGATGTGTGCACGTACAAGGATGGATCCAATTAGAAATTAAAATATTCAAGATAAAGTTGAAGTGAACTTGCGCAACATCACTTGAAATGGTTTGTACTTTAGACATATTTAGAGAGACTTACAGAGACATGGTGAGAATGGAGTTTTGGGCACAAGGGAAGTGTCAAGAGAAGTCGGGGTAGTACCAAAAGGTACATGAAGTTTCGAAATATTTCCAAGGATTTGGGTTCACATAGGAGTAGGTGGGAGGCCTCACGTGCCGGAACCGTGATTCTTGATTGGTTTCAATTGTAATTTGTCCCAACTAATCTACGATCAAAGGCTTTCTTCTTCTTCTTCTTCTGGAATTTTGGATAAACAAATGCTGATGGCAATAAAATCTGAATATAAATGAGAGTATCATGTCAGCACCTTGTTTTGCTAACTTATGGAATAACTCCAGTCCTACCCACTAGCAATAAAATACTTAAAGATGTTACCATCCAAATTTTTAGCTCCACTAATTCTATATATGTAGTCATATATCTATATTTAACAATCATAAGCAACATTTGAAAATCATAACCAACATAACAAATACGAACCAAGCAGACAGATCGGCTACAATTCGATTTGTTTTCAACCCCTCCTCACTTTCCGCCTATGGAATTTTAGTCATACAAAACAATTATTGATGCCTTTAAAGGCATTTCTATATTATGGCGTTATAATAAGAAGTTTCATGATTCGGAACTTAATGACATGGCAGCCTGTCAAAGAAAATGTTTCGGACTATGTTTTCAGCACATAATTGATGATGATTTTTGTCATTTTGTTATTAAACGTTTACTTTGTACACTTATTTTATCCATTTTCAGTTATCAATCCTACCATATAAGGAATTCATGAAATACTCTCATATTGATTAATCAATCATTCATTTGCTTTAACGAAATAATTAAACGACTCACGTGCCTGAACCGTGATTCCTATTGAGTTTCATTTCTAGCCTACCCAACTAGTTTGGAATTAAAGGCTTTGTTCTGTTGTTTAACAAATTGATCAAAATTATTTCTTTGCACCGAAAAAAACACATACTCCCAGCCTTCCACAGCATCTCGTATGCATCAATGAGATAAAAGAAATTGAATAGGAAACTGTGAGATCTTCAAGCAGTGGGAAGAGAATGTGATATTTGACCACATGACCTTTTGACACTACAGGATATTATCTAGTGTAGCGTCTTGAGTTTTTTTTTACAAAGATGGTAATTGCCTCCAACATCAAAATCAGGCCGTAGTTCTTCGAAAATCAGCTACTTTCAATGAGAATGGTCTAATAGCAGGCATGTTATAGATATTTAATTCATAAGATCATGGGTGTTTCACTCAACACCAAGGAAGTCTGTGATGGAAGTCAAACTTCAATTAATCCATCGGTCTATATAACAGAATGGAGACGGTGAGTTTGCTTAAAACAACAATGACACTTTCCTTTGGTGACATATGACATCATGAGCGATCCAAATCATGTAGTGATGTGGTATTCTAGAATTTCATGCATATCAAAGCTACTAATGAAAGATGCACTTCGGACATATGAACATATTAGCAACCAAGCCATCAAAAAGAAAAGAAAGTGGGTTATTAAATGTCTACAATAGTTTGCTTACCTTTGCGAATTCTTCATTTGGGACCTGCAATTTCTTTTGAATGCGAGCTTTTACCTCCAATAAGGTCTCACCCTCATGAATAATCAAGAAAAAGGGCTCTCCAAAATTCTGTACAGTCTGTTCATATTTTTAAGGAAAAGGACAAGATTCAATATACTAAAGCACAGTGAACACACAAATGATGGATGGTCATGGTGCAAGTGTGCAACAATGTAGTACAAAAAGACAGATGGCAAAATAAATTGCTAGAGAAAGAAAGATTTTTCTTCTTCTGGAAATCCAGAACTCGCATTAAAACTTAAGTTTCAAATAATTACAGTTTGAGTTTGTGTGGGATCCCTCATGAAGTGGTAAACATGAATCAAACGATCATGAGGACCAAGGTTCTTCTCTTCCTCTGGGATCTGCATAAATCAGGAAGCTAAATAAGCTATTAAAAGGATGGCCCTGTCTGTCTGCAGAAACGAGACATCTCTTCTGACGTTTTCTCAATGAAAGTTCCAACATAAATACTGACTGAAATTGCTAGTTACAATCAATAAAATGCAATTTTACCTCCTCAGCACGCAGTGTCCAGTATTGATCATTAATATTCTCAATCTTTTCGCTGGCTGGGAATATCTGAAAAAAAGTTCCACAAAAGTTAGAACCTACAAAAGCAAAATGACTCCACATGTGAAGGACTTCTTCGAACAGGACTTTCTAACTTCTAAGTAAGCATTTCAGAGAAAAATTTGCCACTCGTCACCAAGTCTAACTAGTCACTCACCTATAAAAATTTGTGACACCTTCCAACCATTAAAAGGGATCGCGGTTAAGAACTAAACTAAAACATGAAGTTCAACTTTGAGATATTGAGAAACCATGAATCCCCTAAAAGTTACTAAACCCCACTTTTAAAATAAAACTTCGAGACCGAGAAATGCGCCAAAATGCATAAAGAACAAAATAAAAGAAGGAAATTACAGATATTGAGAAACCATGAATCCCCTAAAAGTTACTAAGCCCCACTTTTAAAATAAAACTTGGAGACCGAGAAATACACCAAAATGCATAAAGAACAAATTTGAAAACGTACTAGGCATACTTTTGGTACAAAAAACACATAAAAGCTCACAACAAAATAAAAACTTACAAAAACTAAAAAACAAAATTATACTATTTACTATTTCCTGCTCTAAGAAGCAACCCCAACAAGAGATGCAGCCCCAAAGTTGGGAAGATGTGGTTGAGAGATGCCTGGTTTATGCTCACACAGATAGCTAATTATAAGAAATATTACTTTCTTTCCTATTGAGATGATATTACATTCCATCAGCTGTATGATTGCTTGGAAGATTGAATTCACCTTGTAAATTTTATGGTAGAAAACCTCGAGCAATCGAAGCTCTGCGTTAGGATGAGAAAGCTCAACCTATATAAAAATATTAGATAAGTATAAAAACATAAGTTCAGTAACAAAGAGAATCTGAAAGGACATCAGGCACTAGAACATGTTCCATCTTGCTGAAGAGCTGAATAAATACCTTTGTTTTCAAATCATTGATGACGTCTCCAACTGTACTATTCTTGGGTAACCTAATGGTGTGAATTACTACCTGGAATTAAGGAGACAAAGAGTTAACAGAAAAGGAAACAAGTGAAACATCACCCATAACAATGGAACGAACTCTGGAACATGTTGAAGCACTTACTTCATCCTTAGTAGCATGATGGAAAGCAACTTTCAAAGTTTTTAGTCCTTGCAATTCTGGCAGAGGTATGTCCAGTACTTCGTAGTATAATATGTCTGAAGTCTGAACAGTTATAAGACAAATAAATGTCACATAATTAACATGGCGAAATGACTTGGTAAAGGTCGACCAAATAATAAGGTAACTAACCTGGTTATAGTGGACCAACATGTCAGCAAGATGCTCTACACCTCGGTATTTAATAGGTTGGGGTTTGGGTTGCTGAGAATAGCAGTTGTGGGAAGTAAGTCTAATTTTTGAAGGATCCTCCAATCCTAGTTGACGGGCAACACTCTGTACCACATCATCGTAACTGAAGAGCTTTGACCTGAGCCAATGAAAGATTAATAGTTTGAAGGCAACCTTAAATGGCTATTCCAGATAAACAATTTGACAAACGCTTACATTTCTAGGCAAAAACCATCTTCCTTTGGTTTCTCCAGAGATCTAAAACGAACAATCTGATGCGTCAAATCATGCAAAGAGAATTTGAATGATTTAAAAGGTAACATAAACAATGAAAAAAAGAGGATAAGCAGAACAGACTATGAGAGAAACACTTCTATATCATCTCAATAAGCGACACTCTACAGTTCTTCCAGGGTACAACTGGAACTCTCTTGAGTCTGGACAAGAACTCGAATCAACAGAAAGAAGATATCAAATGCATTCGTGCTGTCTATAAAGCTAGTAATGTATACTAACAGAAAGCATCATGACAAACAGTATGACGTCACACAACTTAAAAGATAACAACTGTTGTTCAACTGAATTAACCAGCAGATGCATGAGAAACATTGCCACAGTCAGAACATTCATCAAGGCAGTTCATAATAAAGGCTATAAAGCTAAATAGCAAGCACTCATCCTGACATCAAAACTGGTTGATGAACGAACCACAAAGTGCATGTGCTTTCCAAAGAGTAAAAATATCCAATCTGATTTAAGTTTAAATTCGAACTCTGTGTACACATTCTAAGAAGTGCAAAGAGACTTTATTAAAAGAAACAACATAACAAATTAACAACAGACACATAATACAACAGGCAAACCGAAAGGAGCAAGGTTATCTATCAAGAAGACAAGCTCTGAAGAGGCACGAAAGGAGGAGGAAGAAGAAGAAAGACAAAAGATCCTCAAGAGGGGGCCTGAAAGAAAAGCTAAGACAAGGCCACCAGAATGAGAATCAAATCCCTAAGATACAAAACAAGCCCCTGTTATCGTCACACGTCCACCTTCAACTTTCCTTGTAGCAGCACAATACATTACTAACTTCATCTTGAAACTCCGGACCGCAGCCAGGGAAGCCTTCATGTCCTTGAAGACACTCCTAGTTCTTTCCAGATAAACAGGCCACCAAAATGGAGAACTATTGTTTAAGTATAATATTTAATTTCCCATGAAAAGCCTGCAAAACTACTGGTTTAAGTAGGGGATAAATCCCGAACAAAGCAACGACTTGCAAATTTGAGATCACTCGTTATGTAGTATGCAGAAGCTGTCATGTTAGCAACAGAAACAAAATGTACCTGTCGATTATGCACGTACTCCAAGAAAGATGGAATATCAGGATAGCGGAATTGCTCCTCGTTGTCTATTGGAAGAGACTTTTGATAACAAAGAATATCACCATCTTCAAGCTACAAGGAGCAAATACAAAGATCATAATATGCACAAACGAATTGACACCATCACAAGCTCGAATACCTGGCTAGATCGAAATGTGAGTTTCTTGTCGATGTGTTCACACATCACACTGGGCTCGAACTTTATTTCCTATATAAATCAAATTAAAATAAATAACATTAATGGAACTGATTCTTCTATAATAACAAGAAAAGAGGAAAGTACTAAAATTGTCAATTTATTAAGACAGAAAAACACATCCTGGACTAATTTGAAGACAAAGAACAACCTCAAAAAGTTCAATTTCTTCATTAGGAAGGAAACCAGCCATTTCATTTAGCTTGGTCAAAATGTCCATAGGTTTTCCCAGTGCCTTCACAAAAAGCCTCCCGACAGACCTGACAGAGATAACAAAAAATTTAACATCATTTAAAAGGAATATGTTATGATTATACAAGTGTGAACTAGAGATATGAGATATCTATGCTTAAAAATGGAGTAATGGACAAATACCTGAATTCCTCTTTCTTAGGATCATAAAGTTTGAAAAAGAGTAATATGTCTTCCTTTGTCTTGTCCGGAAGGGGAAGAGGACGTAAATCCTAATAAAGCCCAGAGGTACATGCGTTACAATAGCCAAATAATGGATTATAATAATCTCTACTTCGAAGAACGTAACAAATCAAGATGACAAGTCCCGGCGGACAAAAATTTCTATGATGATTATCATTACCACTCCAAGCTCTACTTCCAAAAACAATTTCAGTTCTGCATTATGCGCTTTGTTTGAGACCTCTCGTAATTGCCCGACCTGAGAGGAAGTTGTATTAACAATGACAACATTGGTCATATACCAATGTATATAATCAAGAAGAGAAGATAATTATTACAAAAACCATACCTAAAAATAAAAAAATAACAAAAATTGCCCATAGTGTCACTAATAATCAAAGCATCATAAATATGTGTTGGACTAAGCATGTCAACATATACTACTTTCACCTAAATAAGCAACCTATTCCATTTCCAAGAGAAAGATAATTACATCACAGTTAGAAGCAGAAGTTGGTATAATTAAAACTTGGGAGAGAAATGAGCAAATAATTACCGACTGGGCTTCCTCTTGGGGAGTCAAGGGCCTGTTGGGACGATACGTGTGATTTTGGCGTTTGGCCCACAACCAAAAGCGTTGGAACTGAACTGGGACACCAAATTCTTTTGCTACTTCTTCCTGCAAAATACATGGAGCATGTTGCAAGATAAATTCTCATAATTGAGACAATAAGCAGAATAAACATGAAGCAAAATGTAGGAAACAATTTTTAAAAAAATACCACGGCAAAGAAGATATATTTTTTATCATTAATATATGGAAAAGAGATACAAGAGGACAAAGCAAAATAAGGAAAAACGGGCATAGCCACAATAAAACTCAAATGGGAACAAAATCCGGCCTCCCAACGGTTAGAAATCGGACAAAAGTCCTATGACTCAAAGGTATAGCGTTAGGACCCACAATAATCTTCCTAAGGCAAGACCAGAGTGAAGAAGATATATTAGAAGGAAAGACCAACTCCCATTTATTATTGATATTTAGTCTTCTTAGTGCAGCAAAATGTAAGTTTTACCTTGAAAATGTTGAAAGGCATTTGCTTCTGAATTCGGAAACTGCGGACCTTGTCATGGTCTACAAGATCAAAATATATATTCTTCCCTATTTGCTCAGCAAGGTCGCTATCCCTGGCAACCTGTATGTCATTGAAATTGAAAAATATAACTTCCAACAACTACCAGTGTGTTTACAAAGAATTAGAAATAATTCACCTTTATAATTGTGTAAAGGTGGGCCTCAGCCTTTTCCTTCTTCTTATGTTCCTTCTCCTCTTGCTCTTTCTTAAGTCTTATCTGCACATCGAAAAAATGTATATCATGGTTGTCTAAAAAATAAGCCCAAAAAACCCTACAGAATACACTTACCCTAAGGTGCTCGGCAATGTCTTTTTCATCCACATTACAAATGATCTTCTCCTTATCACTTTCACGAATGTACACTAGCATATACGCATTTGAATACTTTGTGAACTTGAAAGGAGTGTTGTTGAACCCTGGATTGGTTTGCGGCAACTGTAATGAGGATGAAATTTTTAGAAGGAAAGAAAATTAGCAACAGATGTCACTACAGCATAAAGTGAAAGAGAACATCACCTCTTCTTCACCACCATATTGCTCCTCAAGTGCCCTCTTCAGATCCTCTTTAGTTACTCGCTCATCATCAAACTTGAACCTTATGTACAAAAACTCACAATGACAAATAGCTAAAAACTTGACAAATAGGTAAGAGCAATCTTAGCTTATACATATTATTATTTCTGGTTCAAGAGATATGCTTATTCCATCTAATATTCTAATAGATGATTATTGTCTTACTCATTAAGTTTATACATTGAATATGTCCATTTCTAAGGACATGGGCGAAACGGTTTATAACTTATGATGCCTCCCTCTACAACTTCATACGACTCCACGGACAAGTCTTACACTTGTCCCGACTCACAAGTTATATGACTAATTGACTTACAGTTATGACCAATCAAAAAAAAGTGACTAACATTTAACTTATACTCTTAGGTATGAATCGTATAATAAAGCGAAATCTAAAATTTGCTTGGGCGTTTTAAGAGAAACATCAGTGAGATTTATCATTTATGGTTAAGATGTGATATAACAAAAACAAAAACAAAAGCTTAAAAGACATGATACAAGCCTTAGATTCTTAGAAACAAAAGACAAACAAGAAAATTACCAAGAAAGAGCTTTTCAGCATGTTGATATCCTCAACCTCATATCACTGACACTAAACATCTCCTCGAAACATGGTTCCAATCAACATTTGGAATCATGTTAGCTATCACTAGATAAGACATTCAAGTACAAATAACCAACATATTGAGATACACAACCACTTTGAACCAAAGGAGGCATTAAGAACAAATTCTTACCGAGTATAAGGTTAGCCACTCCCAGTTTCCATACCTAATGGTTAGTGATCTACTTCTACATATTGTCATTATTTTAGTTTTTTAAATATATTATGGATTTGGGGAATACTAAAGTCACCTAGGGCAGGCAATCACATATACTAATAATCATGGATCACCAATACACATCAAGAATCCTCTTGTCCTCTTGCGACACAATTTATGCTGTCCCATGGCAAGACCATCCATCCAACTCAATCATGTGCCCGAAATTGCTAAAATATAGTCTTCCATTGGCAAGCGATAACAATATAGAACTCCAAATGATTCCTTATACTAGCTTATACTGAAAGAAATGGTTGTCATAGCAGTACAAGACCCACTACACAACGCCAGTTGATGTTTGAAAACGGAAAGTGCTCAACACATCAATTGCCTAGAATGACATGCTTGAAATGAAAGGTGAATGCATAACCATGACAATCAAATTATCAGATTACAAATACATTTTTTGAGAAGCAACTAGAAATTTACCATTGATCAGAGAGCGTAGGTCTGATGAAAGCATAATAGTGACCACCATGTACACCACCACTATGGACGAGAACGCTGCAGCAAGCATCGAAAAAGAACACATTAAACAACTCTGTCCACATAAAGCGACCACAACCACCACAGAAAAGCAAATCCAATCATGCATTGCACTTAGATGGTCAAACTTAACTCCTAAGCTAATAATAAGAACCAAAGATGTGGTCGTAATATCAATACATTCAGACAAATGCTAAGTGGCACAGCCAGAAACACAAGATTCCTACCAAAATCAGATGGAACAACTGCAAGGCTACCAAATGTTGCTGACTGTTTTGAAGTGGTAATTGATAAATAACCCATTCGTGGGGAATATGCAAAAGGTGGATATGTCCCTTCCTAGTAAGTCAATTAAGACAACAATTCATAATTGGCGGAGAGCACTGGATAAAGAAGCTCACCACACTTAGTTAGAACAATGAAATTCTAAGAATTCGGGATTTAATCCTAGAAAGTATACCCTCTAAGCCTTAGCAAACTCCTAGAAAAGGATTATTTCTTTGATCGAAACATCCATAAGAGAAAACATATGTTCGAGAATGAAGAGCCTACATTAAATAAAAAGTTATCCTATTCCATTTCCTTTCTCTAAAAACTTGTTTCACTTTTTTTTCTTGGGCCAGCTTCGAATTGAACACTTATCAATCTAAAACAACATCTATCAAGGTTTATGTTTTTATATAAGCTCCAACCCTTGGAATAAAAAAACTGACCATAATGATTTAAAGCCCGAAAAAAGCAAAAGTATTAAACCTCCGAATCTACCTGTGAAGTGTGTACAAATTTCGTACGCTTCTGTCTACCTCCGGGGCAAGATACTTTCCATCGTCTCTATCAAGATCTAGTTGCAAGGGAAATTCATAACGGTCATTTATCTGCAGAAATTCATAAATGAAATGATTAACTAAAACCGAATTAAAAAAAATCTACCTATATGCCCTAGGGGACATGATCAACAAAGAGATCAACAAGCATCACAGTTTAAAACATAGAATAGATAAACAAAGAGAACCATAACAAAATTGTGGTGTTATTTTCCGCAAATGTGACTTATAAATGAACAAAAAACACATAAAATAGTTCGAATTAATTAGAAATCAAGGTGTTCAGAGTTATCAAAGTCCATCTTAAGCGAAATGGGGCGCAGACATGATAGTAAAAATGTGATCAGCATCCTTACTCTTTAGTAACATTTTTATTGGCATCCTTACAGTTCCATTTGACATTTCTTCTCTACAAAGCAAATGAATCAACTTTTTCATTGGTAATCAATTAACTTTTACTTCAGTACCTATAGACTAGCAAAAGAACTATTTATCAATTAAGAAACTCACACTAAACCCTATCCTGCACCTTTTGGCTGCATTTTTAAAACAGAGGACATCATGCATGTATAACAAAGTAAACTTTGAATATCATGCCCTATCACTAGAAAAGTGCACTTATCCTGTAACAACGGAAATTCTCAATTTTCCATGCCTTTTACAGGAATGATCTTTTTCTCTTTGATAAATCTAGGAGCTAGGAAAGTTGGAATAAAATTGAGAACGAATTTTTTTTTGTTGGACAGACGTCCTACCTTTACCATCATATCCCTCATGAAATCATACTCAAAGCGTTTCAACTGAAGTTGTAGAACCGGAGGGAAATCTGTAAATAGGATACCTTTCTTGGCATCCTGAAAAATCATAAACAATCAGAACCTCTGCAAAATAATTAAAGAAGAAAAACTTCAATAGATAGATGGTGAAATGGTGATACAATTTGGAATTCAGAGCTTCTTAACTGCGCTATGAAGTATGTAGACCCAATATATTATTTCAGCACATGTAGCCATGTCTACTAGTGGTTTGTTATATTATAAGCATTAGCGCGGAGCCAGAAATTGGCAGTAAATTAACAAGCTTCTCTTTACAAAGTTGCTTCGGCTATCCAGAAGTACGGAACTAGCAAAAATGTGTCAGGCTACACTAAGAGCTCTTTTTTAAGATATTATTTGCTCAAGAACCAATTCCAAGATCATTCATGTTTCTTAAACCAGGCTAAACTGCACCCACTCTACAACATAAATGCAACCACCAGTTCATGATGGGGGGAAACTATTGGACTTTTGCACATTAAATTCACTTTACTGAGAGTAATGCTAATAAGCACAGTTTTTGGCTCCAAAAAACATGAGATGATAAATTATATTGATAAAATCGTATAAGGGAGGAAGACCTGCAACCCATGCTGTTCTGCATGATATTTATTATCTCCTTCTAGTCTTTCAACCTCTACATATTTGTCAAATGAAGCATACACATCCCGGCAGCCCTTCACATCAAGTTGAAGATCTAGTAGAAAACACAATATGAAGGATATCCATCAGAATGGCACAGACAAATAGATAATTGATAACAGAGTGATAGATTTTCAAATATTTAACGATAAATACCGTAGAATGACTCTTTTCTTGTAGACTTGTAGTCTACATTTATGCACTCAATGTAATTCATATGGTGTCCTTCAAATAGTTGTTGTATTGTACCCTCAACAACAGTCCCCTGATCCAGTGAAATCACGATTAGAAATTGATATTGCTCATGAAGACCAAAGACATTTCTCCTTTTTCATTATCAGTAACAGATGACAATTTCACAAATATCAAACCTTCATTTTATCTTCTAACTTCTCTGAAAGAACCCTATTGAGCTCCTGCACATCATGCTGCATGAAGGAATCGTATGTGTCCCATCCAAAAGACTTTGTCAACTCTTTTGTAGCCACACTACTGTCACTGTACTGTAGTTTGTAGAACAGACTTTGCAGGGCTAGAGGAATGCTTCCAGTAGGTATGTCGTTCTCTGTTGTAGGCATATGATATACGGACTGAAACGAGTTGGTAATATTCTTAGACCAGCATCGAAGATAATGAATGACATTGAAAATGATAAGAAACAGCAAATACAAACCTTTCTGAAATATGGAATATGGTACAGAGTTTGAAGTAACGAGTTCATGTAACAGGTAGCTCCTTGGTTTTTAAGACCAACACAACCTGTTTCTTTTTTCGAGTCATAAGTCCAGTAGTCAACAACTCTGCGAACAGTGACTTCAGCCTCAACCACACATGTATCATCCACAAGGTAACCTCTAGTTGGGTCGTAGAGTTCGCTTAAAGGCATGAAGGATGTGAAACCCCAATCACTTTCCCTTGCATTGAATTGGTGATGTGTGTCTGCAGAATTGAGGGGGAATTAGGGGGGAAATCACGGAGAACAGCATCACACAGAACAATTTAAATTGCAGAAATTGGAAGGCCAAACAATGACCCTATCATGGTGGAGCTATATAAGAAATTTTGAAAATTTTCAATCTGTTCACATGTCTAGTGCATGAAAAGTACTTCCACAGACCTCAACAGAGAAAAGAAATTGATTGATGAATAACTGTCTTGACAAAGCAAGCCTACCTTTTCTTATTGTGTACTTTCCATGTATTTGATTGACGACAGCAAGGCTGAACTGTGCATATCTACTCCAGCCATACGGCAAGGTTGCTGAATCCGCAACATCCAGATACATTGATAAGTGATCCACATTATTACCCTTAGGAAAGATGAGGATTCTCCTGCCAATAATAAAAGCAGAAATCAGAACTCCTGAATGCACAAATTGAAAGAGAGATGGACATTAACTCCAAAAAGGACAGCAGCATACCACTTATAACCGCCGACTGTAAAAGTATCGGAGTAGTGCTTCTTGGTGTTCAGCCGGGAGAAATTCTCAATCGCCCAAGTGAACCTTGAAGAAGGAGGATCCTCCACTTGCTGATTCTCTGCTGTGGCGACAGGAGCATCCTGCTGCTGTGGACCAACTATCAAACAAAAGTAATATGGTTACATAACACAATTTCATAAACGAATCTTGGAGCAACTCCGTCCAACACAATCACATTACTGGTACACAACATTTTAAAATTACAAGAATTAAGATTCACAATATTTGGTCTACAAGTAGCAACAGGTTTATCATTTACCTTTCATTGTCTGTTTACCAACCTTACAGGTTACAGCAGACAATAAACAAAAAATGTGAGAAACACAACTCTATCATGTGACACGAACTCAGAAATCATTTCAACTAATACAATAAGACAATAGGTCAAACTGTTCGACAACTCCCGAAACTCGATCCTTGCAACTGCTAACCATCAAGATTTGAGGTCAAGTAATCTGCTGTGACTTAACAATCCAGCTTACCTTCCATAGGCTGCGGACCATCAGGGAAGTCAGAATGCGGGACCAACATTTCCTCGTCCTCCTGCTGCTGCTATACAACCAAATCAAAGTCCCCAGATCAAACAAATAAAATTGAAAACCACACAAGCTAATCTACTTGGACCAACTCAAAACATCCAAATCCACGACACAAATGCTCAAAAACCACACCATAAGCATAAAACACGCAAAAAAAACCCCTGAGAAGATCATCAAATTCAATCAAAATCCACAACCCAACCTACTCGGACAAACCAAAACGATCCAAATCCACAACCTAAACCTTGAGAAATTGCACGTTTATACTACGACACAACAAGAACCGACCAAAAATCCGAAGAGGATCAACCAAATCCAACCCAACCTCCAACTCCAATCTACTAGGACCAAATCAACCGACACAAATCCACCTCAAAAACAGCTTAAAAATCGCACCTTTCGAGCAAAACCCAACCAGAAACTACTCAACCCTAGCGAGATCGACCAAATCCAATCCAAAACCCTACGACCCAATCCCCAATTCGCCACCAAAAATCCTAAACATCGCACCTTTCGAGCAAAACCCAAGCCCCTACGACCCAATCCCCAATTCTCCACCAAAAATCCTAAAAATCGCACCTTTCGAGCAAACCCCAAGCCCCTACGACCCAACCCTAGCGAGATCAACCGAATCTAATCCAAAACCCTACGACCCAACTCGCCGGACCAACCCCAACCCCCTCAAATCCGCATACAAACCCCTCGAAACCCCACCTTCACACCTCCGAACCCTAATTCACGAAACGGGCACCAAAACAGGCCTCGAGAACGGCGCGGGAAAGGGGAGATCGGGAATTGGGAAAGGGGAACTTACGTCGGGGGGAGGAGTGGTCATTATGGTCATGGGACGCGGCGGAGGACGGCGATCTGTGGCGGAGAGGGGCGGCGAATTGGAGGAAGATAATAGACGGGAAGAGAAGGGAAGTGGTTTTGTCGAGAACGAGACGAGAAAAGGGGACAGACCGAAACGGGTATTTTCGGAATTCGGAAAAGTCGGGCCTGAGGGAATTTGGTTTGGGCCGGATGGGCCTTGGGCTTCAACGGGAGATGGGTCGGGTTGGGTTGGGTTCGGATTTGAGTTGTAGGATGGGTTAGTGTAGACGTCAATTATTATGCGTGTATGTATAACTTTCGTCTATTATATTTACCGTAATTTAATTTTTTTTGATTGGTAACTAACTTTAAATTGTAAATCTAACTACATTTATTATTACACTGCCTATATTTTTATATATAAACACTCTAGTACTACATCTTCTCTCTCTAACGACGTACTCTTCCACGAGTGGAACCCCTTGCGACTGCTTCTGGGGAGCCCTTCCCCCGACGATACTCTTCTTCCGGTTTGTCTTCTCTTTCTCCATCTCTCTCCCTCTCTCTTTTTTCTTCTTGTTTTCTTGGCCATTGTGGTGGAAATTTTGGTGCGAAGTTTCAAAACTTTACGTGTTTGTTGCATCATCATCTTCCCTAAATGTTTACTTATAAGAAATAATTTTCTGCCTTTACATGCGTCTATTCACTTCTTTACTACAACAATCTTTTTTTCTTCTTCTGAAGCCATATTATGGACATATGTTACATAACATAAAACAGTGGTTGAAATGTTCTTCGTGCTTAGAGCTGAAGTTTTAAAGGTTCTTTTTCCATTTTTATTGTTGCAAAATGTTTTTATAGCAAGCTTTTGATTGTGGGTACATTCTATTAGTATACACCAATGGACTACAACTCTACATAAAATATTCACCAATAGACTTGTGGGTACGTGCTTTTAGAATCTTTATGCATCTACCTTTTTTTTGTTCCGTTACTTTTTCAAAATTCAATGCTTATATTTGAGAAAGTCATTCAGCTCCTTCTGATTTCTATTTTATTTCAATTACTTATAAGATATAATCTTCACAATAGAATGCATTTTGTAACATCCGAAACAGCGGAAATTTAAAAATTTATATTCAAGACACAGGAACTCAATAATCAAAGACGGGACTGTTACTTGTCATAAAACAAATAGCGGTGCACCAAAATTACAACAGAGTTTGTCAAAATGATACATGATTACAACAAAACGACAACAGAAGATAAAACGTAATCATGTCGACCTCAGCGGTCCGAGAAGAGGATCCAACTCCAAAATGCGCGTGTCCGCCGATCACCACCCAACTGGACCTACTGCGGTCCTCAAAAAATATATAACAACGATGCCTGAGTTTCCATAAGGAAACCCCATATGCCAACTCACCTATATGCATGCATTACACAAATGAACCTATCATACTAGTAGCATGTCATGGCATCGACAGAAAGTAAAACAGTTCCCCCGAAGGGTAAAACGGGACATCAGTCCGACAGTCGACATCGGGTCTCCCGCGGAGACCTACTGCAGGCACATGCAGCCTTACAGCACGCGGCATCGCACCCTCACACGCAGCTACACTACTCAAGGGTTCGGCAGGGAGCCTCTGTCACGCCTGCGCGCCGATAGAATACAGATCTGCAAATCTCTGTGGTTGGAGCCACTGGGACCAACGGGGTCGTCGCCCGGAAGGTATAACTACAACATCTCGATAGGTGCCCAGTCGAGGAATCAACATAGCCGGAACAGCCTCGGCCCAACAATCATCATCGCCGGCACAACCTCGGCGGCATCACCGGCACAACATCGGTGGTCCATCACAACGTCCGGCACAGCATCGGACGGGTCCAGACCGAAGTCTGCCAGGTCATCAGGCTCCACGAGCCGCAAACACCAACCGCGTCGCTATAAAAGCAGGGCAGCGACCTCCGTATCCCGTAGGCCGGTAGTCACCTCACCCAACGCCAGTTGCGTGCCCGCACAAACATCAACATTGGGATCCACGATCCCTCAGGCCTGCTATACTACAATAAGTCAAATCCATCCAACACATTAGTCACGCTCCATACATGGAGCGTGACGCGTCCCGAACAACCACACTCTTCCCAACGACGGTCCCTGGGCAGGCACGCGGAACGCGCCTACCGTCACCTCCCGGCTCACGCACAAGGCGAGGACACGGGTTTCCGTGGACAAAGTTGGCATTCAAAAAGGGAACCAGGAATTCTGTCCTGGGCCCAAACGGTCGACCGGAAAAGGTGATTCGGTCGACCGGTTCCAGAAAGGAATCGATCGACCGTACGCCTAACACGGTCTACCGCTGCGCTCAAAACACAATCCCCAACAGTCTACCGAAGGTCTAAAACTGGTCGACCGAACGAGGTCAAAATCCGGAGTCTGGTCAACATTAAATTCAAATCTATCGGTCGACCGACTCAGGTCTCGGTCGACCGAAAACTAACAGTACATCTTTTACATTAATTAAATCCATCGGTCGACCGACTCAGGGGTCCCGGTCGACCGAAAACTAACATGGCATTTCTACATCAATTTAAAATATCGGTTGACCGACTCAGGGTCTCGGTCGACCGATAACAGTTAGGGTCAACCTATTATTCTACGTCATATAACGGTCGACCGAACGAAAACCAACGTCCGAACATCATGCATAATAAACCAATAAACTTAAGTTCCGGTCGACCGAAGCACAACAGACAGACAAAATACATGCATTCGGTCGACCGCCCGAAGGGTCTGGTCGACCGTTGGTCGTCTTCCACCTCGCGCCAGCCAAGGTTTCTTCACCAAAACTCAACGTCGGAGAGGTCTCCGACCTCCTCCGACCGACCAACACAACCGTCTCATGAGGGTTAACGATAAAACCACACTAGAGAGCGACATACCTCACGCAAAGACGACGAACCGTCGGAGCTCGCTCACGCACGTCGCCTCCGGTAGACCTCGAGCACGCGCCTCTCCTTCTCCGGACGTCTGACCTCCTCCCGCACGACGTCCTCGCCTCCTCCGATCGACTCCACTGCAGGATGAAGGAGAAGAAGAATGAAATGGAGAGAAATGAGAGAGAGAGAGAAACACGTTTAAAACCCAACACCCCTCCTCGCTACAGTGCCCTACACGAGAGCCCACACCTCCCCCTCACGTCTACAGTGTGCGCCCCTCTTCTCTTCCCCATGCACTCCCCATCTCCCTATGCAAACCCCCTTCTAATCCTCCATTAACCCTAAAACCGGGTTAGGGTTCTAACACATTTTCTGTCTTTACATGAGTCTATTCACTTCTTTACTTTACTTTTCTTCTTGTTTTCTTTTTCTAAAGCCATGTCATGGAGTGAGGTTACAAAACATAAACGGTGGTTGAAATGTTCTTCATCCTTATGGCTTGAGTTTTAAAGATTCTTTTCCAGTTTCATTGTTACGAAATGATGTTTCTAGTAAAAAAAATATTGTTGTTTTGTCTCTGATGTATAGGAAAGTAACGAACGGGTTACCTGCTATATACTTGTGGGTACATGCTCTTGGGAAGTTTTATGCATCTACGTATGTATTTTAGTTTTGTTACTTTTTCAAATTCCAATGCTTATATTTGAAAAGGGAAATGTTTGTTGAACGCTTCGCGTTACGGACGCTGCAAACCCAGTCAGCA
This sequence comes from Triglochin maritima, assembly GCA_963682175.1. Lineage (NCBI taxonomy): Eukaryota > Viridiplantae > Streptophyta > Magnoliopsida > Alismatales > Juncaginaceae > Triglochin > Triglochin maritima. The sequence goes on from OY821786.1 coordinate 34,826,709, forward strand.
GAATGGCTGATGTGGGCAACCCAGTCAGCAGACGCGGCTGAGTTCGCTCTCTCCCCAGAAACAATTTCTTTGTTTAGTTTATTTTTCGTTCGCTCTCTCCCCAGAAACAATTTCTTTGTTTAGTTTATTTTTCGTTTCGTACAAATTTCGCCATCCCTCGCCATCCCTCATTAATGCGTCTCAAATCACTCCATTCTTTCGTCCTATTTCTTCCCTTCTCTTTATTAAATTCATTTTTTTCCGGACACACACATCATTCATTTTCTTTAGTTACTATTTATTCCGGATAGTTGGAATACTTATTCCGGACAGACGGAACACTTATTCCGGACAGACGAACTACTTATTCCGGACAGACGGAACACTTATTCCGGACAGACGAACTACTTATTCCGGACAGACGGAACACTTATTCCGGACAGACGAACTACTTACTCCTGATTTTTTGTTGATGTTGTTTTATTTTCCCGATGCGTCCACCATCGCATTTAATGCTTTTCAAATCAGCACGTCCTCCGTCTTCTTTCTTATTGTTTGGCGCGTCACGGAGATACAAATATGAGTGTCTAGGTTATTCCGATCCTACGAACCATTCCTTCTTCTCTCCTTCCTCCATTTTTGTTGTACTGTAATGGCACTCGTAAATGTGTCCTCACAGCCGGCTCCTGCCTCCAACGTCCCTCAAGTGATGATGAATTTTCCTTCCTTCGAAGAAGCCAAAGCATTTTACGTTTCATACGCCGATTCCTGTGGTTTTGGTGTGAAGATAAGGCAATCTCATTACGATCGTGGTGTTGTTATACGGGCCACTCTTACTTGCTCAAAGGAAGGTAATGCTCCCGGAAACCAAGGTGAAGGTAGACCGAAACATAGGTTATCCGGTAGGGTCGAATGCACTTCGCGGATTAGGGTCTCCGGTAATCCATCCAGAGGCTACGTAATTAACTACGTAGATCTCGAACATAATCACGCCATGCTGTCGGAAGACCAGATGCGCTTCCTCCGTCAAAAACGATCCGTCCCGGAGTCCGCCAGAGCACGCATTTCGTGCAATGATGCTGCCGGTATATCTGCCGCCAAGACCATGCAATCTTTTGTGGTCGAAGCTGGAGGTCACGATAAATTGTCTTTCAACGAGCGGGACCTAAGGTTATTTATTCTCCACTTAACCTGGTTGAAGTTACGCATTTAGCTTTGTCATAAAAATTATGTTTCGCAGGAATGTTGTGAACGAGGTTAGAAACCTCAAAATGGGACCAGGAGATGCGCAAGCTATCCAAGATTATTTCATCAGGATGCAGAAGAATGATTCCCGCTTCTTTTACGTAATGGATATGGACGACGAAGGCAGACTACGAAATGTGTTCTGGGCCGACAGTCGGTCTCGAGCTGCTTACTCTTACTTTGGAGATGCAATATGTTTCGACACAACATACATAACAAACAAGTATGACATGCCTTTTGCCCCATTTGTGGGGGTAAATCACCACTACCAGTCCGTCCTACTCGGTTGCGCACTCCTCTCTTCCGAGACGACACAAAATTACATTTGGTTGTTCCAAACATGGTTGACGTGCATGAACGGTACGTGTTTTATTTTGTCCGGCTTTGTCCATTTTACGTTGTGTGCCTGTCCGGTTACTCCCTTACGTCTGTCCGTTTTACGTATTTTGCTCGTCCGGTTTATCCCTTACGTCTGTCCTGTTTACGTCTTTTGCTCGTCCTGTTTACCCCTTACGTCTGTCCGGTTTACGTATTTTGCTCGTCCGTTTTATCCCTTACGTCTGTCCGGTTTACGTATTTTGCTCGTCCGGTTTATCCCTTACGTAAGTCCGGTTTACGTTTTTTGCGCGTCCGGTTTATCCCTTACGTCTGTCCGGTTTACCCTTGACGCCTGTCCGGTTTACGTCTTTTGCTCGTCCGGTTTATCCCTTACGTCTGTCCGGTTTACGTCTTTTGCTCGTCCGGTTTACCCTTGACGTCTGTCCGGTTTACGTTATTTCTGTCCGGATTAACATATGTTTTTATCTTGATCGCTTTGTGTGCAGATACAAGCCCCCCGGCGATCATAACAGACCAATGTGGCGCCATAGCTTCGGTTGTGAGGATTGTGTTCCCTGAAGCGCGGCACAGATTTTGTATATGGCACATAATGAATAAGGCCCCTGTGAAGCTGCCCAAGAAGTACCGGGAGCATACGTTGTTTGACCTCAACAACTGTGTATTCGATTCCAAGACTCCGGCAGAATTCGAGCGGAATTGGCAGGGATTTCTAGATGATTTCGAGTTGCACGACAATAATTGGCTCCGATCCATTTATGCAATTCGAGAGCACTGGGTACCTGCATTTTCGCGGGATTGTTTTTCCGCCGGAATGGCATCAACCCAGAGAAGTGAGGGTATGAACGCCTTCTTCGATAAGTACCTCACATCAAGGACGACACTTAAGCAGTTCGTTCAACAATACGAACTCGCACTACGCCACAAGTATGAGAAGGAAGCTCAGTCTGATTTCGATTGTCAGCATAAGGCTCCGCAATTGATTTCGAAATATCCATTCGAGAGGCAATTGAGCGAGTTGTATACGGTGGGTGTCTTCAAGAAGGTGCAGTTAGAAATTGGGAAGATGATGTACTGCGACATCAAGGATGAGTTCAACGAGGACGACACATTGCACTTCAACGTGACCGAACATGTATTGACACATATCCTCCCATTGTCGAAACGGTTCACAGTGCAAATTAGAGATGAGAAGTGGGTATGCGATTGCAGAATGTTTGATCACGTCGGTATCCTATGTTGTCACGTTTATGTTGTTATTGCCCGAATACGTCCAAACGCGTTGCTCCCCGAGTTTTACATCGTCCACCGATGGAGGAAGGATATCCGAAGGAGCTATGGAGTCAAGTTTCCTCTTCAAAGCGGCATAACGGGGAACGATGCGCTTCGTCGCCACGACGACATAATGGGTCGTGCGCTTTGGATCGCCGAGGCCGCTTTCGACTCAAACGACAGATATCTTCAGGCGGTAGAGGCACTTGAGTTGCTTAAGGAACGTATGCAACGACCTGATCCTGTGTTCGCTGGTACATCCGTTCTCAATCCGGATAAGACAATACGGAAAGGCAGACCGCCGAGCAAACGACGGATTTCTTTGTCTGAGAAAATAATTAAAAGTAACGTTAAGAAAATCAACAGGAAGAAGGCTCTACCCCCGTTACACCCTGCAGCACCCAAACCGGGGGATCACGATTTCGATGACTGGGACATGAATTTGCATTACGAGGGAGTTCCTCCTTGATTATTGTATTTGTCCTTGGTTGGAATTATTCCTATGTAATTTTGTTGAAAGTCATTGTAATTTTGTTGAAAGTCATTGTATGTAATTTTGTTGAAAGTCATTGTATGTAATTTTGTTGAAAGTCATTGTATGTAATTTTGTTGAAAGTCATTGTATTATTGCATAAGATTCAACCCTTTCTTTGCTTGATCGTTTGTGAATTAATTTCTCATGGCGACAAATATATTAAGTAATTTTGTACCGTTGTATGTCTGTCCGGATTAAGTTAACAGTATGTCCGGATTACGTAACATCAAAGTCCGGATTAAGTGACCAGTATGTCCGGAATACGTAATTAGGCAGTCCGGATTACATTGTTTGTCTGTCCGGATTACGTTAATTTCTGTCCGGAATAAGTTACCAGTATGTCCGGATTACGTTACCAGTATGTCCGGATTACGTTACATCAATGTCCGGATTACGTTTTATTTATGTCCTGATTAAGTGACCAGTATGTCCGGAATACGTAATTTGTTTGTCTGTCCGGATTACATTGTTTGTCTGTCCGGATTACGTTGTTTGTCTGTCCGGATTACGTTATATGTCCGTCCGGATTACGTATCATGTTTGTCCGGTTTAAGAATAAAGTGTGTCCCGAAACGGAACAAAAAGTTTGTCCGGAATAAGTGTATTTGTTGTCCGGAATAAGTGTATTTGTTGTCTGGTTTAAGACAAAAGTGTGTCCCGAAACGGAACAAAAAGTTTGTCCGGAATAAGTGTATTTGCTGTCCGGAATAAGTGTATTTGTTGTCCGGAATAAGCGTATTTGTTGTCCGGAATAAATGTATTTGTTGTCCGGTTTAAGAATAAAGTGTGTCTGGAATAAGTGTTTTTGCTGTCCGGAATAAGTGTATTTGCTGTCCGGAATAAGAATAAAGTATGTCCCGAAACGGAACAAAAAGTTTGTCCGGAATAAGTGTATTTGCTGTCCGGAATAAGTGTATTTGTTGTCCGGAATAAGCGTATTTGTTGTCCGGAATAAATGTATTTGTTGTCCGGTTTAAGAATAAAGTGTGTCCGGAATAAGTGTATTTGCTGTCCGGAATAAGTGTACTTGCTGTCCGGAATAAGTGTATTTGCTGTCCGGAATAAGAATAAAGTGTGTCCCGAAACGGAACAAAAAGTTTGTCAGGAATAAGTGTATTTGCTGTCCAGAATAAGTGTATTTGTTGTCCGGAATAAGTGTATTTGTTGTCCGGAATATGTGTATTTGTTGTCCGGAATAAGTGTATTTGTTGTCCGGAATATGTGTATTTGTTGTCCGGAATATGTGTATTTGTTGTTCGGAATAAGTGTATTTGCTGTCCGGAATAAGTGTATTTGTTGTTCGGAGTAAGTGTATTTGTTGTCCGGTTTAAGAATAAATTTTGTCCAGAAACGGAACATTAAGTTTTTCCGGAATAAGTGTATTTGCTGTCCGGAATAAGTGTATTTGTTGTCCGGAATTAGTGTATTTGCTGTCCGGAATAGGTGTATTTGTTGTCCGGTTTAAGAGTATTGATAATTTATACATGTCCTTGTATTGATAATTTAACCCAACACCAAATGTCATTGTATTGATAAATCATTCAAATAGTCTATGTAATTTTAACATGTATACATGTATAACTTTGTAAAAAAATTTAAAACATCCAGAGTCGTTTATTGTTGATCGCACATCCCAGAGTCTTCGAGTAAGAAATTGGCCAAATCGCCTCTAAAACGGTGAATAACCTTGCTTTGCTTCGGCTGAGTCGGATCAGCATTCTCCATCAAACGCTTGATCCAGTACAAAACGTATGGCCCGCAGTCGTTACTCCCCGCTAGCTGTCGTTGGCTACCCTTCCTGTCAACTCTCAGTGGCCATTCGACCGCCAAAAACCCTCGCCAGAATCCCGCTATCTTAGACGCGGTGCATTCATGAGTTCCGACTAAAAGGTTAGGATTTTCACCTCTTTTAAGCGTGCGGGAGATGCTGTTGTACTGAATGAACTCCGATCGAGGTCCGTGGGCAACGAACAGAGTCCAGTGGCCGGACAAACAGCATGGCTGTGCGATGACGACTTCCTCCACATTAAGTCCTTCCATTTTTGGGAGTAAATAATCTCTCTTTATATCTTCTCCCTGTCCCTCCACAATCATTTCCGATTCGAAGGATGATAAGCAGACCACCTTTTGTTGCCCTCCTCTTCTGACGAGTACCTCAATTAGGCCGTCAAGCGTTTCGTTGGTGATTTCTGTGCCTCGCGAAATTATTTCCTTGAGATCACCCCTGCTGATAATGCTGAGAACCCCCCTCCAGATAATATCTTTTGCTTCTCGCTCGGGGGCCGTTGCATTCAATAAACGATGTACCTCATCATTGGTCAGCGTTCTCAAGGCGGTATCATCCACATCTGGCCTCGTGGACGAAACAAGGGCGGCCAGTTCATCTTTCGCTTTTTCTTCACTGGCTTCTTCGGGCCCTTTTGTTTTTGTGGTGGCTTCTTCGGCCTCCTTTATTTGTTCTTGTTTTTCTGCGGCAATCTTCTGTGCCTCATCTTGGCCAGATTTGCTTTGCGCTTCGTGTATGTGTTCTGTGCGCAAGCGTGGTTTAAAGGTCCGCATTTTTTTGGGGTGCAAAAGCGGAAGCGCAACCCCAGCCTTCCTCTTTCTTTCCTCCTGTCTCCTCATAACTTCCTCCTTTTCTTCCTCCTCCTCCCTCTTATTTCTCTCTTCCTCCTCCCTCTTTTCCCTCTCTTCCCTCTCCTCCTCCTCCCTCTTATTTCTCTCTTCCTCCTCCCTCTTTTCCCTCTCTTCCCTCTCCTCCTCCTCCCTCTTATTTCTCTCTTCCTCCTCCCTCTTTTCCCTCTCTTCCCTCTCCTCCGCCTCCCTCTTATTTCTCTCTTCCTCCTCCCTCTTTTCCCTCTCTTCCCTCTCCTCCGCCTCCCTCTTATTTCTCTCTTCCTCCTCCCTCTTTTCCCTCTCTTCCCTCTCCTCCGCCTCCCTCTTATTTCTCTCTTCCTCCTCCCTCTTTTCCCTCTCTTCCTCCTCCCCACGGACTCTCAGCTCACGACACTCTTCTTGAGAGATCCGCAGTTCTTCCTCCAGGTTGTTAATTTTAACGGTCGCCTCCCTAAGTGCTGCTTCGGCTCGCAGCCATTTCGTCTTCACCTCACTAAGTTCCAACTCTTGTAGCAGTGGGTCACATGGAATGCTGCATTCACTGAGTTGTATCCTTGGTAGAGTGGATGTTGAAGGTGTTTCCTTCGAGGCGACCGTTGCTTCTGCAGGAGTTGAAGGTGTTTCCTTCGCTGCGGGAGTTGCTGCTGCAGGAGGAAATTGATCCTCTGACAACAGTGAATGCTCCCGTGCACTGAGTTTTGGGGTGCCCTTCAACTCAAATTGGCCCGAGTATATCCGGGACAAGTTGATGCCTCGATCTTCCCATTTTCTAAGGATTTGGCGTCTGCTAAACATTTCGGTCCAACACTTGAACCGTGGAAATGCTGACCGGGGATCCCTCAATTTGAACTTCTCGCAAAGCCACACCTGAAAACAGGAATAAGTTAAAAAACAGAAACATAACATCCCCAGGACAGTCTCATAACGTTAATCAGAAAGACCAAACACTAATTCCGGACAGACACAACTCTTATTCCGGACAGACACAACTCTTATTCCGGACAGACACAACTCTTATTCCGGACAGACAAAGACCTATTCCGGACATACAAATTACTTATTCCGGACAGACACAAGACGTATTCCGGACACATACAGGACTATTCCGGACTGGCAACACACTTATTCCGGACAGGCAACACACTTATTCCGGACAGAGACAACACTATTGAGGACAGACACAAAACTTATCCCGGACAGACACAAGACTTATTCCGGACACTTTTTCCGGACAGAGACAACACTATTCAGGACAGACAGAAGACGTATTCCGGACAGACACAAGACGTATTCCGGACAAGCAAGACAGTCATTTCGGACACATACAGGACTATTCCGGACAGGCAACACACTTATTCCGGACATAAACCGACACTATTCCGGACTGACACAACACTCATTCCGGACCAAGATGCTTACTTGTAATACGGCAACGCAACCAGACACGTAGCCCTGCTTCATAGAGAAGTTCGCTGACGATCTCCTCCTCGAGAGGTCCCGTTGGGCTTCCTCCAGGCCTTCAACCAAGAAAGTGTGAACCGCATTTGCCCACGCATATCTCTTGAGGCGCTTGAGGTTCTTAAGGTGTTTCGTGTACCACGCTTTAGTTCGCAGTGATCCATCGAAGAACAAAAAATGATTGAAAATCATAGAAATAAGGAGTCGGACGTGCTCCTCCTCCTCGCCCATCTTGCTCGTGGCGGTAAGATGACCCAGTAGCTGGGTGTTGTCGAGGTTAACCCCGTCACGATTCGCTACGTACATGGCATCCATATCCACTCTCTGCCCATGTACTCTTAGTCCAAGTAGAAGGGCGACGTCTTCTACCGTAAATGGGACCACCCCAGTGGCTATTCTCAGACCGACTTCATTGGCGTCGAAGTGTTCGACGAACCAACCCAGTATCTCGTTGTCAGTTGTGACGTGAGGAAAGCTGAGGAAGTGACCGAAAGGCGTCCGTTGGAAGACATTTTTCTCCTCCTCCTTCATCCGGTCGAACTGCTTGTGAAGGGCCGCGAAACCGCACTTGGTTTCGCGGAAGTAGTACGTGCTTCCCTTAAACCACACAAAAAAATTGTTAGAGGCCAATAATGAACCTTAAAATGAACCAGAAAGAACATGGTTGACAAAACACCTGCGCGGCTACAATTTCAGGAGCAATGGAGGTTTCAGGTAGAGAAGGATCCATTTTCGCCTTGTCTTGGTTTTCGTTACTGGAATGGAAAGGTTTTGGAGCAATGAAGGTTTTGGATGAGCGTATGGAAAGGAACTCCGGGTGAAATGGGGAAAGTTACTCGAATGCTGTACCGCCGCTACTGATGTACGTGAAGTCGAACCGTCTAATCGTGATTTAGGGAAATGAACCGTCGCACGGAAATGAACCGTCGCACCCAACAAATCGTGATTTAGGGAAATGAACCGTCGCACCCAACAATTCGTATACATTTCCCCGCGCAGAGGTTTTGGTTGACTGGACGCACACCTGGCAGCTGACGTGTTATTCCACGTAGGACGCGTCACGGACGCTCGCGTCCGTATATAACTACTCATTTGAAAAGGTCATTCAACTCCTCTCATTTATATTTTTATTTTCATTGTAGTTTAATTCTTAAGCTAATTAATGTAAAATTGTATTTTGGATTCTAAAAGTAGTTCAGATGATCGTTTTACTATAGGGTTTTTCGAACATTTTTGTGTGATGAAGTTATGATGATTCTCCTGCTTTTATAAGAGAACCATCTTCAATCCTTGGTAGCATGAGGTAGCAATGCATTATTGTCATCTGCAAAATGATGTGTTTTCCGACAACTCATGTGGATGATGTAACATCCTTAAATAACGGAAAAATCAAAACTTTCCAAAAGAAATCAACTCAAGAGGATATTAAATGATGTGTTTCAAAAGTGTGATTACATCAAAATGTTATAAAATAAATGTACAAGTAACCACTACAACCTCCACAAACGAGGACTAGCAGGATCAGATCTCTGGTATGCTCATCTGTCGTCATCACCCACTAATGACGCTCACAACCTAAAAAACAAACATGCAACATACGAATCTTTGGACAACGCAACACCGACGGCTCAATGCCTATTATGTCGGGAGGTAATGAGGTTCTTTTGTTTACTCAACTTTTGTCCATGAAATATAAAAGTTCACGTAATTATTGATCTCAAACAGATCTTTGACCACCCTAGTTGAAATGTTCTTCATACTTAGAGCTAAAGTTAAAAAAAAACAATTTTATTGTTGCAAAAAGCTTTTTCTAGCAAGTTTGTTATTGTTGTTTTGTTTGTGATGTACGGGAATGTATAGAATGGGTTACGTGATATGCATTGTAATTTAGTTATCAAGCTAATCAACGTAAAACTACAATTTAGATTCTAAAAGTAGTCCATACTATCATTTTGTACTGTTACGGTAGTCCAATAATGTTATGTTTCGATGCGTAAGAGTTGTTATTATTATTATTTGTTTGAAAAATGATCCTTTAATCTGCGTTTAAATGCATGCTTTATTGAGCAAACTGCGTCTACTATTTGTAGACAATTTCGCCTAGTAATCTATCAATTTTATTATTTTTCCCTACGATTATGGCATAGTCTTCTAGTTTTTAGTTGCTTTAGGGATGGACCGACCGTGATTTTTTTTTATGATTGATCGACCTTACTTCAGTTGACCGAAAGGAGAAAGATGCATTAAGATCTCAAACGTACATATGGTAAAATTATTTATCCATTCATTATATTTCATGCTCAACATCTACTTTTTGGAACCTAACTTCCAGTATTATTCTTAAGTTCACATTCTTACACTTTATTCTTCAACTTACCGCTTGTGTTCTTATCTTCATATTCTTCTCAAGTCCTTAAGTATTAAAGTGTTGTAATTCTACACTCCAACTCAATAATTTTTGTATTTAAATAGTAGTGCAGATAGTGTTTTATGTATCTTTCATTAGTTGATATTCTAACCTTAATTATTTTTTCTTCTACATCCATGCATCAATTAATCACCTCTTTGGCTGCTCGGTATTCACTTAAGTGCGTTTAGATGCGGTACTTGTAAGTTTTGTTGAATTTTCAATCGATAGTATTTACAAATGTAGATTTTATACATGACGTGATTTGAATTTACCATGTCAAGATAAATATGTTACTTTAATCAAATTTATAAATGATATCCAATTGGTTCCCAAATTTAAAGTGATTCCAAACCATAAAGTGCACATTGGGCATAAGGGATCATAATTTGAAACATAACATTATTTCATATTAATTTGAACGACCAAAATTCACATGATTATGTGGGATTTCGAAATTCCACATTTAAGCATGAAATGTAATTTTGACAAATTTTATATGTAGAATTGCTGGTGTTCATACTCAATTTCTAATTCCTGGACACGACGCTTATGTAGAATTGTAGACACATCAATTCTACAGTCATTTCCATTTCTTCTTGGAGAAGGACATTAAGGCCACGTTTGAATTGGTAAAAATACTGTAGTTTTTGGTAAAAATGGGGATTTTTAAACATGTTTAGGGAAACCATGTGTTTCTAGTAGTTTAATTGTAAAGATACTCTATTTTCTAAAGTTCTTTTTAATCGGAATGATCTTTGTTGAGCAGGGTTGGAATCGTGATTGTTGGCTTAAGGTTTGGTTTCCACTATATTTTCATTTGGATAAGAAGAGAATTTTATCTTATCTTATCTTCCTTGTTTAGTGGTTGTTGGGTTCTCATGTCTTCAGTTTACAATAATGTTTGACTTCATGCATAGATTTTGAATTTTCATTTGAGTTTGTTATGTTTAAGGTAGGGGTGAGCATTCTGTCTGGACCGAAGACCGGACCGGACCGGTCCGGTAAAAAACCGATTTTTTTAAATAAAAAACAAAAAAAGACCGGTCCGAACCCGAAATTTTAAAATCTTCCGGACCGAAACCTGGACCGGACCGGACCAAATCAAAACTTCCCGGACCGAACCAAATCAAAACTTCCCGGACCGAACATTGACTGACCGGTCCGATCAAAAAACCCGGTCCGGTCCGAGTTTTGATCTGCCCTTGTTTAAGGTATCTACGAAGTTAATTACTCCCTCGAGATGATTATTTTTGGGTTGTCGGATGAGACATGAGAGGTGTTCAATGAAACGTCAAAGTAAGTTGTAATGTTGTCAAACTTTGTGAGGTCCGAAAGGTGTTCCATAAAATGTCAGAGGGAAATGTAGTGTTTGATGAAATGTCAAAGTAAGTTGTAATGTCATCAAGCTTTGTGAGGCTCGAAAGGTGTTACGTAAAACGTTAGAGAGAAATGTAGTTTTTGATGAAACATCAGAGTGAAATGTAATTGAGCATAATTTATTTGACGATTTTTTTTAAATTATCCAAACACATCTTTTAATTGAAATTTGTTTTTCTAACATGATGTTATTTGGAAAACATAGAAATGAAAAATGTAGATTTCTAATTGAGTTTTAACACCCCCAAAAAACAGAAAATACTCTCATTAGGTCCAAGTATTCAAAATCACAGGCAAATCTAATCCGAATATCCATTTCTGTTAATAATGTTGATAACAATAAATCAACCTACAAATTTTAAAGTTTCTTGTATTAAAACACATCGATTAATTAACGGTTATTCTCCCATACGAGAATTGAATTGAAATCGGTCGTATAAAAAAAACAAAAAAAAACGCGACAGAAAATTTTAAAACTATATATATATATTATAATTAAACAAAACGAAACAAAAAGTGAACTTTTATGCCTTTCCAACTCACACCTCACATGCCACTCAGAGAAATCCAGATTCCACTCACCTCCCACCACCAGAGGTAACGATAGCTGACCTCTCACCTCCACCTATCCCTCACCCATATAAATACCTCTCGTACCCTCAACTCCCCAAATCCCCAAAACCCTAACGAATTCCAAACCCTAGAATCCATCCCTCCATCCATGGCGAGCACCGATCCGGACCGGCGCGACGCCGACGACGCCCCGCACGCCGACGACGAGGACACCGGCGCTCACGTCGCTCCCATCGTCCGCCTCGAGGAGGTCGCCGTCACCACCGGTGAGGAGAACGAGGACGCCCTCTTAGATCTGTAAGATTCGCTTCTTTTCTAGGCTTCTTTTGGGGTTTTGGGGGTGGATCTGATCCGAGTTTGGGGTTGGAGGTCAGAAAGGCGAAGCTTTATAGGTTCGACAAGGAGGGGAACCAGTGGAAGGAGAGGGGCGCCGGGACGGTGAAGCTTCTGAAGCATAAGGAAACGAAGAAGGTCAGGTTGGTGATGAGGCAGTCGAAGACGCTCAAGATCTGCGCCAATCACCTCGGTTTGTTCGACTCTTTATTGGTTTATCTCATTTCTTTCTTAATGTTTGGTAATGCGTTCATCTGAAAATTGCTTTTTTGTTGGTTTATTGCTTCATTCGATTCGATCTTTGTGGTTTATTCTCTAAAAGTTTGGTTCTTTAGTGGTTTATACCGAAGTTAAGGTGTTTATTTGATTTTTTTCTATGAAGTTAGGTTACTAAAGTTTTGTTGCTTATTTGATGCTTCCTTTTAAGTTGGGTTAGGTTTCTTGATGTTTGGTATTGTGTCGGTTTGTTAATGTTTGGTAGTCCGTTCATCTGAAAGTTGCCTTTTATTGGTTCATTTTATCAATCTCAGTTGTTCTTGAAAAGTTTGGTTCTTTAGTGGTTTCTATCAAAATTAGGGTGTTTATTGCCCCGTGGTGGGCTGTTTGGACCTCGAGGAATCGGCTTGTGTTCCAGTCCAAACTTGCATCACAGTCATCTATTTGTTCGACGGTTTTACAGTGGCTGATCGGGTGGTTGTAGAATGTAGCTGGGAAGGATGCTCCTAAAATCCCCCGATTGAGATAACAAAAGAGTAATTTTGGAGCGTAAAAAAGTACTCACAAACCTCTTTGCTAATTTGGAGAAAAAATTGAGGTTCCATTTTTCTTTGAAGAGTTTCTCTCGATTTATTTCCCTTCCTCTTTTTAATTTTTTTATCCAAACAAGAGGACCTTGCCTTTTCTCCATTTCTTTCTTTTCTCTTAATTTTCTCGCCCATTTTGAAGACAGCTGAGGTTCCATTTTGTATAGGAGAGTTTCTCTCCCTTTCTCTCCTTAGGAATTCTATTCTCTCCTTAAAAATTCTATAGTTCTCTCCGTTTCCTTTTTCCCATACCGTTTCTCTCCATCCAAAAAAGGAAAAGTAAAGTATGAGTGAAATTTACCTAAATTTTTTGTGATTCATTTCTTATTAGTTTTGTTCTTTTGTTGATTTGCCAAAGGTTTGTGTTGTACTTGCTTTCTCCTATGTTTTTGCTTTAGCATTTGATTTTTACTTATGTTTTCCGCACTAAAGGTTAGTACACACAATGGATTAGACCAAGTTGTAAGCTAGTTAGGTTTATTTCCTCTGAGATTAGACTTCAAAATGCAGAATAGTTATAAAATTCTCCCAAAACCGACATTGGATCTTTCTAAGTTGATTGTTTTTTAATTCCATATTGCTGGTGTTCATGCAAGTAGTTTAGGTTTCTTTTGTGATTCTGGTTTTGATTGGTACTTTCTTGGCAGTTGTCCCTTCCATTAAGATCCAGGAGCATGTTGGGAATGACAAGTCATGTGTGTGGCATGCAAATGATTTCTCAGATGGGGAACTGAAGGAGGAGATGTTCTGCATCCGTTTTCAGTCTGTTGAAAGTGAGTATTTCAGTTATTTTACCTCATGGTTGATAGCTTACTTTCCTGTTGTTTTTGTTCGCTTGCTTAAAACATGTCATCTTCAGCGAATTTCTTTGCAGGTTTGATAATTCCTTGATGCGGTACTTTGTACAATAATCATTATGTTAGTATCCAACTTTGAAGATAGTTATCCTATTTAATGTGGTTAGTTTCTATTCAATGGCGTTGGTTCCTTTGGTGTATAGTGTTTAGGATTGTCGTATTACTTTCTGTAAACTTTTATGGTTTGAGGGTGCGAATCGGTCACCATTCACATGTAAGTTCACTCAATGTCTGAATGATCATTATGAAATGAGTGTAAGTAATCCATTACAATTTCCCTTCCAACAATATTGCACCCAGAGTTTCCTTCTGTGTTGAAGTCATTACTTTTCATTCGACCTACAACACATTTGCAGGATTTAGATCATAACAAAATTATTAGTAATATTGAATTTTGGAGCCTAAGGTACAACTGTCATTTTTGGAGCACATCATATTAGATCTTGACTTTTAGTGATGTCATTCACATAAGGTTGACAATTTTAATGGATAATTTTCTAATGATATCAAGCTAATGATGTGAAGCTTGTAGCTTTTGGTGAGCATAAGCTAACAAGGGTTTTTTGCATTTTTTTGGGTTGGTTGTCAATATATCCAGGTTTCCGAAACCAAGAGGTAGGAGTTGATGTTTCTTGAAACGCGACATTGTTAGCTTGGTACAGAATTTTAATAATATACAAGAATCCTGAAATATTAGGAAAAACATTATTTATTGAGAAACACCATCATTGAAGTCATCCTCCACGCGTTGGGTGCTATAACCCAGTTTTAGGATGAAGTTCTATAAATTTAATTGTTATATTCCTCTTAGTTGCAAAATGAACCGCGACCCGGTTCTGTGGTTGAACCGGACTGCTGGCTGGTTCACGGTTAGACCGGTCGGTCCTGTCCGGTTTTCAAAACAATGGGTCTATCCTCTTAAGTCTGGTGAAGTATTTCTAAAAATGTAAGGCATTAAGGTTTATTCTCTTAAGTGGATACACTATCATCTTTCATGGTAATATGTGAAATGATATGTTGCTGTGAGCCGTTCATCCGTCATGTTCATTGAACTCTTCTTTTCATATAAGAGGCAACTCTCTTGTGTTTTTACTTTGATAATCAGTCATGTTCATTTAACTCTTCTTTTCATATAAGAGATTTCTTTTGTGTTTTAAATTTGATAATCAGTTGCCTCCTTTGTCAATTAAATGATTTTAGCCCTCCTTCAATATGGGTGTTAATTTTTTTATGATAGCAACGTTTTATATCAGATTATTAGTGTTGAAGCAATTTAGTGATACATGCTACTTATTGGTCTTTGAATTTCATTTCAGACTGTAAGTTGTTCAAGGAGACTGTCGAAGAGGTTGCTGAATCTCAAGGAAAGCAAGAGGAGGCCAAGGGCGAAGAAGGCTCTGCTGCTGCTGAACTAGTAGAGAAGCTGAGCGTGAGCGAGGAGAAAAAGACAGAAGAGTCACCTGCTGCTGTTGATGCCTCGAAGGTGAAGGAGGAAAAGCCAGAGGAAGAACAAAAGAAGGAACCCTCCTCTGCTGCTTAATAAAATAAAATTCTTTGCTTCAAGTTCTGGTTGTTGAAAGCTATCATTTGAAATGGGTTGCTTCTTTGACGGTTTTTATTTAGACTGTGAGTCTGAAGGTCTGAGTTGGTTGTTTGGTCGATTGAATTTTGCTTCTCGTGGTCATCATCCTTGAAAAAATAGACAATGCAATACTGCATCCATCAGATTTTATGTAGATGGTGTGATAAACGGTCAGCCTTTTTGTAATGATTTGTTGATTATGGATTGTTGTGCACATGTGGTAGTGGAAAAAATCACTGATTTCTACGCTGTTCGTACATGGAGTGCGATTTATTTCCTCTGGTGTTCATGTTTGATTCGTAGCTATGGTTGTGGTACAAGAAAATGCCGGTTTGAATCCCGAAAGGATCGGTGAAGACCTAGATACCAATTTTAACTTTGTTTGAGAAAAGCATTAAGTAGAATACCACCCATCTCCCACGGTGTTCATGCATTTTCAATGTCATTTCAACCCGAAATTGAAGATTTCAAAATGAATTCCATCGGTATTTTAAAATGAAGTACATGACCCCGTAAAAATTGGAATGGATGCCCAGGTTACTATGGTCTGTTGGTGCGTTTGGTGGGTGATTCTAGCTTCTCCGTGCTCAAGGAGCCACTGTAGTAACGGGAGGTATGTATATACTTTTGGGTAGTTGGAATCTAAGCTTTTGGTGCGTATCCCAATGATCATTTTTGTATCGAGGGAGCAGTTCAGTTGGGGAGTTTTTCTTGGTCACTGTTAAATTTAAGAAGTTACGTTAGGTTTTGTTATTCATTATTCACAAGTTTGTTGTCGTCAATTATTTATTAAAAATCTGTACTTGATTTTGTTAATATTTTATTATTATTTATTATTATTATTTATTGTGTACTTCAATTCTTTTATTACTAATATTATTATTATTTATTGTGTAAAAGATCCTTAGACAAAATAGTTGAACAATATTCACAAACTATTTAATGGATTAATCTTAAAAAATGAAATTTGATATATGATAATACAAATTTAAGTAAGATATTTTATTTTTATTGGAATATACTTTAGAGATTTAGTTGTACAAGACGACCAGAGATCCTGAGAGCTTCTTGGTATCCAACCAATTCCAATTTTTGACTAGAAAGAAGTAACTTCTAGATCCAAAATTTCAAGAACTAATTTCGCACTAGAATATAGGGCTGAGCATTGGTCCGAACCCGGACCGGTCAGATTCGGTCTGTACCGAACTCGTACCGATCTGTCTGGTCTAGTCCAAAAACCCGGACTGGACCGATTTTTGTGGGGAATTTTTGATTTTGGACCAAGTTCTGACCGAACCGAACCAGACCGAAACCCGAACCCGTCACAAGGTTCGGACCGAACCTGGACCGATTGGATTCGATCCGGACCGAACTTGGACCGAAAAATGCTCTCCCCCGCTAGAATTTCACATGTGAGAGATCCATCCAAACTTAACGTGAGTAGTTAAGGGGCAAATACTTTTTTTGTTGATTTTGAATTTTTTTTACATATATAATAAAATTAAAAGCACAAAATATCATATTGGATTTAAAACTAACACCAAAAACACACACACAGAGTATCTGAGGTGGCTGGCAAATGGCCCATTCACCTTCATCATCTTCACACCCACTCCTCATCTCCAAACCCAAACCTCTCCTTTTCTCCTCCAAACCCCACCGAACCTCTCTCCATTCCAAACCCACCAGCGCCTTCTCGACGGCGGCGTCGGTCGACACCCAGACAGTCATCGTCGCCACCAGCGTCGTCGCGGCGGTGTCTCTCTCGCTCTATCTCGGGCTCAAGGTGGTGGTTTGTGGGTTCTTTTTTGTGGGTTTTTTGGTTTCTGGGTTTTTGAGGGTTTGGGTTTGTGCAGGGGGAGCCGATTCCGTGCCCGAGGTGCGCCGGGAATGGTAAGGGTTGTGAAGAAGTTGTGGGGATTTTGGTTTTGGGTGGAATTGGTTGTAGTTTGAATGGGAGGTAGTTTTTTGGTGGAAAATTTGGATTTTTGGAAATGGGTATTTGATGGAAGCAGTTTTTTGGGTGTTACAGTTTAATTTTTTGATGAGAAGTAGTTTTTCGGTGTGAGGTTTGGAATTTGGACAGGTCTTTTGATGGGAATTAATTTTTTGGTGTAAAGTTTGGATTTTGGAGTTGGGTTTTTGATAAGAATTAGTTTTTTGGTGGAAAATTTGGATTTTTGGAAATGGGTATTTGATGGAAGCAGTTTTTTTGGTGTAAAGTTTAAATTTTTGATGAGAAGTAGTTTTTTGGTGTAAAGTTTGGAATTTGAAGATGGGTTTTTAATGGATAGAAGTTGTTTGGTGTGAAAATTGGAGTTGAAGATTGTGGCCTTTGCTCATTTGGTATTGTAGGATGGAGACGTTGGGATTGAAATTTGGATGTTGTCTTTATGGGTTATTAATAAGTTGAATGTTTTGATTTTGGAGATGAGTTTTTGATGAGAAGCAACCTTAACTTTTAAAGTAGGATTGGCGAAAGCAGAATGATGGTGCAGTGCAATGAGATGCATTTTGCTTTAGATAAGTACACAGTTAATTTGTTTCTTGTGATGCTTTAGGTGGCACAAAATGCGTCTTTTGCAGCGATGGTAAGATGAAGCAAGAAACTGGCACGGTTGATTGCCGAGTTTGTAAAGGAGCAGGTAATATTTTAGAGTATACACCTAGCTAATCTTGTTCTTGGTTATCTATTTATCTTTTTATTTCCAATATAATTGATTTTCCCCCCTTACACAACCATTTGACACATCAAATGATTGTTATGTTTCGTATTGAATTTTCGCTAAACGCCATTCGATTTGTTATTTTATGACCATATTTTGTTAACCGAGCGAGTTGACATTGTTCTTAGACTTCTTTTGCTACACATCTTTAAATAGAAACCCCTTTAAGGAAGGAAAACACGGTTACTACAAACTCTTTAATCCTTTGTTGACGAGTTAGGTGTCACTCTACTCCGCTTGCGTTCAAGTTCATCACCCGGTGTTCTAACTTAATCCGTCCACTTACCAATTAAGTACCATTTCAATTTGGGCTAATCTAGTTTATAGATCCTTCTTGTACTTGGAATAACCGAGATCATGATGGAGTTCAGGATCTGAAGTAATTTAGACTGTCACATGAGGACTTTCAAACAAAACAATAGCATTCCAGAATGTAAGAATTGAATCTTGACCTTTTCACTAAGACACTAGAAAGTAGTTGAAGAGTGATGTTTTTTCATTATACTCTTCCATAAGTTGTTAACATTGTTCGAGATCATAATTACATGTTCATTCAAATTTAGAAATCTAAGACACAATAATAAACCACCTTCCCGAACTCCAAATGTCTTGATTTGATGTTGCTAATGCCTACCATATTGGTTCTTTTCCTACAGGTTTGATACTTTGTAAAAAGTGTGGAGGCTCGGGATATTTGAGACGTTTATGATACATCGATGCATTGTATTCAGTCGAAACTACGATATAAACAATGCGACAATGGCAATTACCTGTACTTGCATAAATTTTTGTATATTTCAATAACGTAGTTATGGAAGTTCTTAATCCAACGCATTTTTTTGTATGCGTATTTGGTTAAATTCCTAATTAGTTTTATCTTCTGTTTTCTATAAAAAAGCTCAGAAATAATTCATGTTTTTCTATATCTGACATCTACGATCTAGAATCTTTAAATCAGGTTTTATAGGGGTCCGATCCTACAAAAATTCATTCAAGTTGAGTATGATGACGAGATAGAAAGATGGTAAGAAACACCAAAAGAAATTGAAAACAAAACATGAACCCCAAAGAAAAAATCGGTTTAAAAATTATATTGGAAAACAGTGCGAGGCCACATATACCTTAAATTGAGATCAGAAAAGGACTTCTTCGAGTTACTAAACGGAACCACTGAATTTTGCTCTTTCCTTCTTTTCGTCCACTATATGATCCTTGAACAACATACAAATTTGTGTGGTATTCCCTACCTTCAATTTCAAGTTTTTTGATCTTTGGATCTCTAAATCAGTAAATTCTGCACTAACAGATAATGTTAAAGGGTATTTGCGGGTCAAATGTGATGACATCGGTAGCACTTAAGGTTCGATAAAATTTAAACCTGATGTAAATGACATCGGTACGTTAAGTGCATAAAAATCACTACAATCTTTTAGCAAAAGATATTCATGTCAAAGGTCTAAAATCACATGAACATGAAACGACGAAAGCTAACTTTATTTAATTACTAATCAATAGTTAACATGGCAAGCAACTGCGCAAGTAAGACAAAAGTTAAACTACACCCACATTCATTAATTTGTCATCAGATTTGCAAGCCTGACAACGAAGATTAAAATAATGAGGACCAGGTATGATAAGTCCACTTAACCAGGCATTGTTGTTACATCTTTTTCAGGACCGCAGTAGGTCCAGTTGGGTGGTGATCAGCGGGAGCGCGCATCTTGGGATCAGATTCTCTCTTTCGGACCACTGAGGTCGACATGATTATTTTTATCTCCCTTTGTTGTTCTGTTGTAATCATGTATCGTTTTGACAAACTCTGATGTAATATAGTGCACGACTTATATATTTGATGAGAAGTAACAGTCCCGTCTTTGATTATTGGTATCTGTTATATTGATGTTTTTTTTAAATTTCCGCTGTTTCGGGATGTTACAGACAATCCTGTCAATTGGGTTGTGTTCGTGTATTATTGTGTCTGAAAGTTTTGCATTTGTGTCAAGATTTCGTGATATCATGTATAGTATAAATTGAAAAGTTTCCATCATGTTTAGATTGAAAATAGTTAAGTGACATGTTATATTGGTTTTTTGTCATTCTAAATAACATCTTGATTGACTATTATCAAGTAAAAACAATTAATTATCTAACAAAAGATGCAGTTCGTGTCAGTTTTGTGTATAAAAACAAGTTATCGTGTTATTGTGTCGTGTTCACGTCAAATCGTGTACCAATTATTTTATATTTGTATGTTCACAAAACATCAAAATAAATCATTTCAATCATACAATTTTTTTTTGTCTAAATCGTGTCTCCTTATCATGTCGTGTCTGTGTCGTGTTATCATGTCATGTCCAGAATTGACAGGTTTGAGCCACGCTACTTCACCTGACAGTCCAAACACATTCGTCATTCGTGACAAAACATTCAAACTTAAAAAATCACCTTATGTCTTCAAGATGTCATTCATATGCTATGAAGACTAAATTTCAAATGAAGTCCTATACTGTCAAGTAAGACCTGGACCAAAGAATGCACGTCATTGGAAAAACTCGAGTGATACATGTTAGAGCATAAATAACCATGCGTCATGTTTTCTCTCTCTGTTATGTCAGCTCACCCTACTAATCCAAAAAAAATTCTTAACCATGCCCATAAACACCCAAAATACCATACATTCTCTCCTCTCAACGTCATTTGATGATCAATCTGGGTAAAATAAAAATAAAATCACAAAAAAAAATCACAAAATCAAAACAAAAAAAAATCAGAAGATTTTTTTTTATGATTTTAATTTTTTTTTAACATTTTTGAGAATTTAAAAAATATATTAACGAATAGGTGGGGACACATACCCCCAAGCCAATCCATACCCAACACTCGCCAGGTGTAACGGTAAACATTACATTTATGGTAAACATCACGTTCGCAAACAATAATGGTAAACATCACATCTATGGTATTTTATTTTTTTATGATTTTAAAATAATTTTTAAACATTTTTGAGAAAATAAAAATATATTAACGAATGAGTGGTGACACATACCCCCATCCAACCCATACAAATGGTGTGGATCACCTCGAGGTTTGTAGCCGGGTTGACGTACATAAAATACAAATTCATCAGGCCATTTTTACAATTTAACAAGGGAACACGTAGAATCATATGACCATGAAAAATAATTCCAAAAAACACAAACACGTTAGCATATAATAAGAAAAGTTCACAATCACCAGCAAATACAAAAATTGTTATCAAGAAGGAAATCACACTCATATGTTCTACCATATGTTCACCCAAATTGATCGAACAAATTGTTAGTGAAGGCACACGATCAGTTCTACCATATACACACCCAACATATACTCAAGGCCAGGGCCGTCTTGGAGAATTTTGAGGCCCTGTGCGAAAATCAACAACGAAGCTCCTAAATTTGAAAAAAATTTGTCCTCCTAGTTTAAATAATAAAAATTTCACTAACTTAATGTAATATTAATAGAATTTTTTTGTCCTCTTAGCAATATTTGAGACAAATTTATCAATGTTTATGTGTTATTTATGTGTTAACACTAATTTTATTTGCAACCCAATAAGCATATGTACATTTTTTTTGAGGTCCCTTTAAAATGAAGCCCAGAGCAGGAACTCACCCTGCTCCTGCTATTGGGCCGGGTCTGCTCAAGGCACACGATCAGTTATGTTGCATGCTTGCAGCAATAACCAAAAGAAGTTTCACATACTAAGAGAGCAAGAAATCCACAAAGAAAACACAATGTAACAACTCATAAATCAACAAGACAATAGGAAACATAAACAAAGAGCCACCACTTCGTACATATAAAGGAAATAATTCAAAACACAGACATACAAGAAAACACCCAATCAACTTCAACATTAAAACATCTGACCCAAAACAGAAATAAATGGTCATCAATCCAAACATACATCAAGAAAAATGATAGAGGACATTGACAATGCAAATAAGAAATGAACGCTTATCTACCCAGATGCATATCAAGAAAAAATGGTCACGTTCACTCTGAAATATAAAGAAAGAAAAAAATATCATGTTTCTAAAGAAATATACAACCAGAACATGATAGAACAGGTATTAAGAACAACAACACATAAGCCTACAAACAAGACAATACGAGAATTGATCAACTCAAACTTTCAACCAGATAGTGCAAAAATGCATAAAAAGAACAAATTGATACTGTCAAAGTAACAGTATTCTTGCGCAGATCAACTCTAAACCAAACAAACTGATAAGAATTCAGAGAAAATACACATACATAGGCACGCACTAAGACTGTGATGACCCTAACCTTGATTAGGGTTTAATGGGTGTTTAGATGGAGTGATGATGGTGGTTGCATGGGAATGGAGGAAAGAAGAGGAGAC
The DNA here is from genome assembly GCA_963682175.1 of Triglochin maritima. NCBI lineage: Eukaryota > Viridiplantae > Streptophyta > Magnoliopsida > Alismatales > Juncaginaceae > Triglochin > Triglochin maritima. Next base: position 34,849,216 of record OY821786.1, read on the forward strand.
GTGATGGGGAGGTATGGGTGAACAGTGGGCTGGAGTGTAGGGTGCGACTGAGGTGATTGGATGGGTAGCTTGGTTGGTTTAAGAGGAAACCAACTCTTCTTCTTCTTCTTCAAACCTTTCTCCTCTCCACCCATCTTTTCCTCTCCTTCAAGATCCTTGAGCTCCGGTGGTAAGGGTTGCAGAGCAAGGTGCGTGAGACAATGACGTGGTGGGAAGAAGGCGCGAGGAGGAGGTGCATGTTGTGCAGACCGGAGTTGGTCGTTAGAGCTCCGGTGTTCTCCGGTGAAGTTGTCGTTCTTCGCGAATAAGGTATGCTAAATTCTTGCATTAGAGACTTTCACTACTGCAAAATAGGCTTTACTCGTCGCCAAATAGACGTCGACCTTTATGACCACCGACATCTAGTGGGGAGGGGACAACATAGACGTCGGCCTTTAGGGTGACCGACGTCTATATTGTACTATAGACGTCGGGTGTGATAGTACCTTATGTATCCGACGTCTTTTAGTAGAGCTAAACGACAAACATGAGGTATAGTTTAACTTTGAAAGACTTTAAACTTCAAATTTGTTAACAATTGTATTTCAACGGTTGTATATATATCTGTAAGGTGTCAAGCCTCCGGAGCAAATGGTCAAACAACCAATCTCCGATAAACATTAATTCGCTTCCAAGTAGGTGCAAAATGTTGTATCAATGTATGGTAAGTAGGGAAGCACAATCCCTAAGTACCTGGGACTTGGAGGGGGATAAAGGGTTGCCTCCCGCTTTGTACGTCACCAAAGAGGATATCATGCAGTTCATGGCGATGGATTCGTTGTGTATCATGATTATCGACGTGCAAGTGAAGTAAGTGTTTTTTGTATACAATGAAAAGTATTGAATAATTTTATCAAAACTGTAATAAATTATAATTTTTATACTTGTAGACATCTTTACGACGCCAGAAGGTCAATATTTCCCGAGGATCAAGTATTTGGATTTATCAGTCCATCTACATATATATACGGGAATGATGATAAATCGGGTCAACTTGGGACATTCTTTAAAGAAGAAGACAAAAGATATTATCTGCTCCCTTATCATGAGAGGTAAACTTTGTAATTCAAAGTGAAATTTTATTTTGTAATAAGGTTTTAATTATATATATAACAGGGCTCATTGGATGCTTGTCGTTGTATGTCCCACGACTAATTCGGCATATTGGTTTGATCCGTTGGGGTCGAATAAACCAAGGGACTCAAAAAAGAAACTTCTAAATATGTAAGTTCGTTTAGTCGTGAAAAAATATTTCTTCGATTTTTATTAGTAATATTGAATGATATTTTAACTTGTGCTACTCAGGGCAATTAAGTTTTACAGAGCTTTAGGTGGTAGTAGAACAACCACAAAAGCAGGAATAACATGACATGGAATGAGAGTACGTTCTATCCCATTGTTGTTAATTAAGTTAGGAACAAATATTTAGCGAATTTCTATGTTTGTAGTACCGGAAGCAGGTTGGAAATACGGAATGCGGTTACTACGTGATGAGATACATGGAGGAAATCCTCAATGTGGTAACTCAAGACGTATGTCTAACCGAGGTAATGTAGATTGTTATTCAATTGTATATTCAATTGTAGTTTCAATATTTAGTTATTAATATTCAACACACTTGTATTTTTTGATAGGTTTTCCCAAAAAGTAGTGATCCTTCTCGCAACAGGAGCTCGATGAAACTCGCGATTGATGGACTCGCTATTTCATCAGAAACATGCTGACGAACTAAGAGGTTCTCCTGCCAATTGTATTTTTTGTAATTTAGTTAACAAGTGCACTTGTATTACAAACCTACACTTTATGCCTTAATATAATCGTCTTAATTTAGAATGAATTAATTGCAAGTGTGTTGAATGTCAATTGTGTATGCTTTGTATGTTTGTGCATGTATGATATGTTTGTGTTTGCGCATGTATGTTTGTGCTCGTATGTATATGTGGATGAAATTTTGAGTATTTGTGAACAAATTTATAGGTGAACGAATTTGGTGCAGTTGTATGTACACGAATACGACGAATAAAAACAATTTCGTCGGATGCTATTTTTGTGTGTCCAGGTTTAGGAATACACGACGGCTGTTTATATTACCCGACGTGTATTCCTGTAAAGAAAGGGATAGACGTCGGCGGTATGTTGAATCCAACGTATATACTTTAAGGATAGACGTCGTATGTTATTCCACCGACGTCTATACCTAAAGAATAGACGTCGTATGTTATTCCACCGACGTCTATCCCTAAAGCATAGACGTCAGGTGGTGTAGAGGCCGACGTCTATACGTTAACGAATATACGTCGGCTTTGTTGGCTTTTTGGCCTTAATCTTATGTTTTGATGATTTAATCAACCGAATCTTAATTAGAGTAGCACACACTATGCATTGCATATATATTGTATTGTGCTAACCTCTACAGGTGATCAAGACTCAAGAAAGATGGAAATGAAGTCAAGATATGTAATTAAAGCTATATCGAAGACATGTAATCTTGATTTCTTTTGAGTCTTAGGAACAAAGTGTAATTGAGCATACTTGAGCTAAAATCAACTTAATCACACTCTAGGTTCCCTATAGAAGTCACACACGAATTTTCACATTATTTGGACTTCAATAGATCAACCAAACTTAGACCGGAAAAACACAAAACCTGAACCCTAACTGTCTGCCCACATTCGGTCGACCGCAACATGCCGTTCGGTCGACCGGATGATCAAGTAATCCAATCTGTGTTTTCCTGCCTAGTTTCGGTCGACCGCACCATATCTTTCGGTCGACCGTTTGAACTTACTGTTCCGACCGTTATTCTTGTCGTATATGCCCAACGGTCGTATTCGTATTAAAACTATATACACCTCCATATACTTAACCAAACGGTCGAACCATGTGCCAAGTTCGGTCGACCGTTTAACCTTGTCAAAAATTCCCTGCTATCGGTCGATACGATTTCGTTCGACCGATCCAATTTTCCCTCTACTGAAACGCTTATTCGGTCGACCGGTAACCCTGTTCGGTCGACCGTTTTCTTAATAGACTTAAGTGTTCGGTCGATCTATTCATATTTCAGTCGACCGTATTCTTATCGAACCCAAGCGTTCGGTCGACCGTTCCACGTTTCGGTCGACCGGTTCTGGACAGATTTGCAGCCCGATTTTCTGCTTTGTGTATCTTGCACAAAACCCAATCAAATCTATCCCCAACGGCTAGAATACCTTAGGAGCTTATAAATAGAGGATCAAGACTTGTTGTTAACACAACTCTCCAACTCCAATTGTCCCAATACATTAGAGAGAAACCTCAATCCTCAAAGCTCCCAATTCTACACTCCATAAGCCTAAACTTCACACATTTGATCATATACTCATCCTACTCAAAGTGTGCTCAATTAGAGAGTGAATCCCACTCAGTTACAAGTGTTGTCAAAAGAAGCAAGGACTTCGGTGAAAACCCGAAGTGTCTCTCTCGGATTGTGAGAGGAAGAATTCAAGCAAGCGAGGGTTGTTCGCGTTGCTTGTGGTGTAAAGGCGTTCTCTCCCGGCCCGGAACGGGGAGTGGATAGTGAAGACGTAGGCGGAGCTCGCGGAGTCGAGCGGAGCTTACAAGAGAGGACTAGGACCCGGGTGGGGTGCCGAACCTCTATAAAAACGCCGAGTCGATTTGTGGTTTGCATTTTCCTACACTTGCTTGTTTTGTTTTTAATTTCCGCTGCGCATATCGATTGCTTAAACAAGTAGGTGATTAGATTAATAGTGATTAGTGGACCCATAACCCACATGATCCTACAGGCTTCTCAGTCCAGCCGACGTCTATTCTTTAGGTATAGACGTCGGCTATACCATAGCCGACGTCTATGTATAGACGACGCACACATAGACGTCGGATTGGCGAGTGCTTATATCCGACGTATATAGCCCCGTACATCCGACGTATATTCCATTTTCTGTAGTAGTGTTTATTGCTCACCCAAGTTGGGGTGGAGTTGTGGTCGGTCGCGGGAGGTCGGAGACCTCGCCGGCGACGAAGAAACGACGTAAAATTCTTGGATGGCGCAAGGTTGCTGTCGACCAACAGTCGACCGGATTCCTTCGGGCGATCGATCGGTTTAGTGTTTTGCCCGACTTTAACCAACACCGGTTGAACGATGCCTTATGTGGCGGTCGACCGGTCGTGCGTGTGCTGGTGAGTCGAGGGTTGTCTGGATGTTTTCGGTCGAACGGGATCCTTGGATCGTTCAACCGTTGCTTCGTGTTTCGCGTGGACCGGACGTTGACCATCCAAACTGTCGACCGTCGTAGACCTTTTGTCCGACCGGAACTTAAGTGAACTTAAGTATATAGTATGTTGTTCGACCAATAGTTGTGTCTTGTTCGACCGGTAGATGACCTAGAATGCTAGGATGCCCCTGGTAGATTTCGGTCGACCGGGACCCCTGAGTCGGTCGACCGAATAGACTTGTTTGATTTTGACCAGACTCCGGATTTTGACCACGTTCGGTCGACCGGTTTTAGATTGATGTTCGACCGTTGGGGATTGAGTTTTGAGCACAGAGTTCGACCGTTGTAGGCGTTCGGTTTACCGATTCCTTTGCGGAAGCGGTCGACTGGTATACCTTTTCCGGTCGACCGTTTGAGCCTAGAACTGAATCCTGGTCCTAATGAAGTGTCAACTCTGTCCATGGAAACCCGTGTCCTCTCTTGGAGCGTGAGCCGGGAGGTGACGGTGGGTACGTTGCGCGTGCCTGCCCAATGACCGTCGTGTGGAAGAGTGTGGACACTTGGGACGTGTCGCCTCTGCATTATAGAGGGTGACGTAGTTTGTATATTGTTCTCTCCTTAGAGTAGCAGCCTGAGGGATTGCGGATCTCATTGCTTCAGCGGCACGCAACTGTCGTTGGGTGAAGTGACTACCGACCTTGAGGCTACGGAGGCCGCTGCCCTGCTTTTATAGCGACGAAGTTGGTGTCTGCACGTGGAGCAAGATGACCCCGCGGACTTCGGTTCGGATTTTTCGATTGTTTGGCCTTTGTGTGCAAGATATGTTCGACTGGCCTTGATAGGCAGTGATTGCACGTGCCCGTGCGACCTGTGTGGCAGCAGGGAGGATCGCGCGTGGCCTGTGTGGTAGCGGCGATGGACTGCCGATGATGATTTCCGGCAGGTAGCTCGATTGGACACCTATCGAGTGAGATACCGTGCGGTCTGTGTGGCGCCGGTGATGGACCGACCTGAGCGACGACTCCGTTGGTGTGGTGGTGAACCACGTTGTTTTCAGATCTGATTCTACCTGCGCGGAAGTGCGAACGCCTCCTCACTGATCCCTTGGCTTGTGTAGTCGCGTATGAGGATGTGTTGCGTACTGTCCGCTAGACCGTATGTGCCTACGGTAGGTCTCTACGGAGACCCTATGTTCGGCCCGTGTGGCGGCGATGATGTGGTGGACCGAGCGGCCTGTGTAGCGGCGACGTTGTTGTGGACCGTGCGACCTGTGTGGCGACGGCGATTTTGCGGACCGTTGGGCCTGTGTGGCAGCGGTGACGATTGTAGACCGTGGGGCCTGTGTGGTAGCGGGAACGATTGCAGGTCGGATGTCTGGTTTGCCCTTGTGGGAATGTTGTTACTGCTTTGTATTCATGCCATGCTATACTAGTATGATAGGGCATATATGTGAGCTTGTCATACGGGGTTTTCTTATGGAAGCTCAGACATTGTTATTATGTTTATTTTCAGGACCATGTTAGGATTCGACGGGTGGTGACCGAGAGAGATTGCACTTTGGGACTGGATCATGTTGTCTTCCTATTTTAGGTTGTCGTGGTTATATGTATTATGTATTTCGTATTCTGATGTAATCACTCTTTTGACAAACTCTTATGTAATATGGTGAACAGATATATTTGAGTATTTTTCGAGTAATGTCCACACTCTTGATTGTTTTATCCTTGTGTTTCCTTTGATTTTAAAAGTTTAAATTTTTCACTGTTCGGAGATGTTACAAAAACTGAACCAGTATGACACATACATACTTAGGCATCCACACAAAATTCAAGAAGAAAAAATATTGCATGTACCACATAGGTACTACAACCTAGATAGCATAGCTTATCATCAACACCTAGATATCGAGACTAAAAATTTCGCATTGAGAATACAAAAGAAAACAAGGAAATTAGAATTTAGATAAACATTCCATACCAAACTGTCGAAACTCAATATGCATGTAAATATAGCAAGGTGATAAACATTGAAATCCACAAACAACAAAACTAAGCAACAATGAAGTCCAGAATTTCAACTAGACAATACAAAATAAACACATGCAATAATTAATCCAATTATGTATCAAGGAAAAATGATTTTGTCCACATACCATGAACAATAGATCAACTCACATACAAGACAATACTAAAAATGATCCACTCAATTTCCAGCCAAGCAATACAAAGCAAGAGAAACCTTAACGTATTTAAAGGAAGATATGATACACGAATCAACTCCAAGATTTCAACAAATTTAAAGGAAAAGATGATACACGTATCGACTCCAAGATTTCAACAAAGTAGTACAAGACAGAATCAAGTCAATCCAAACATATTTTAAGGAAAAGTTCACAATGAACATTACTTAATCACTTTAAAGGTTTCAACAAATCAAAACAAGGAAATTAGAATAAAGATAAACAATTTCATACCAAATCGCCATATCCTTTTAAACATAGCAATATAATGTGATACATGACATTGAAATCCACAAACAACAAAACTAAGCAACAATTGAGTCCAAAATTTCAACTAGACGATACAAAGTAGAAATACACAATAATCAATCCAAACACATATCAAGGAGAAATGATTGTGTCCACTCTAAATGCGCAAACGAAACAACAAAGAGCTCATATCATGAACATATCAACCCACATACAAGACAACACTAAAAATGATTCACTCAAATTTCTCAGCCAAACAATACAAGACAAAAGCAATCAAACATATTTGAAGGAAAAGATCATACACGAACTAACTTCAAGATTTTAACAAAGCAATACAAGTCAGAAAAACGCCAATCCAAACATATTTTAAGAAAAGATCACAACAAGCATTACTTAATCAATTTCAAGGATTCAACAAAGCAATAGACAGAAACAAAAGTTGTCGATCCAAGTGCATAAAGAAAGTGACGAACATAGAACACGTGCCTTATCAAGAATAATACATCAATCCAGAACATGATAGAACAAGTATTAAGAACAACAACACATAAGCCTCCAAACAAGACTGTAATAACCTTAATCTAAACATCTTAATTAACCTAAACTAAACCTAATTAACCCTTAATTAAGCCGTGAACAGTAAAGAGTGAGGTGGAAGTTTGGATAAGAATTAGATTTTTAGGTTTTGACTATAAATAGGAGGGTAAGGTTTATCTAAAACGTTTTCTTCATCCTTGAGTGATCAGAGAGTGAGAGAGGCGATTTTGGAGGAGAAGAAGAAAAAGAGAAGGAGAAGAAGTGAATGAGAAGAAGTTGGGTTGAGTTTACCAAAGCTTGGGAGACTTTCACGAACGTCAAAAAGGTATGCCAAGTCTTCATTATAACTCACATAAGCTTTGTGGGTGTTGGGGATCGACGTTGGTGTCGAATTCCCCGTCGGATTGCAACCTATTCAGAGGTTGAAGACGACGATCGATCAACCGGTGCCTGTGGGCAGTCGACCGATTCTATTATTATATTGATTTGCACCCGCAAACGGTCGAACGATGTCTGCGGACGGTCGACCGTTATGCCAGATTTGTGCGGGAAAAAGGGTTTAATGCTGTTATCGGTCGAACGGATCCACTTCACCGGTCGACCGAAACAATGAGAATAGGTCGGTTGGGGATTTTGACTTATTAAACGGTCGAACATCCTTAACCTGGTTCGACCGATCTATTCGATGCTAAGTCGGTTGAGAGCTTTGACCATCAAAACGGTCGACCACTCTTTAACTTTCGGTCGACCGACTCAGCATTTTAATTAAGCAGTAGAGTGTCTGTGATGTTTCGGTCGAACTGTATCTCAGTTCCGGTCGACCGAATATTACTTAGGCAAAATGCTGAAATCCCTGTTATCGGTTGAACGGACCCTTGGTTCGACCGGTCGGATATATAAATATTATAAATATTGTATAGCGTAGACCATCCAAACGGTCGACCGCTAGATGACTTTTGTTCGACCGATTGGTAGGTAATTCGGTTGGCGTGGTTCGACAGATACACTTGTTTGTACAGTACAGAGTACTGTGCGGAAGACTGGTCGACCGGTGTGCTTGTAGCGGTCGACCGATCTGCCGCAGGTTGGTGGATTTATCCACACGCGAGCCGTCGAGTATAGGTCGACTACCGGCTCTGAGGCGACGGTCGATTACCGGCCTTGAGAGCGAGGGATTTCACCTTCGACGAGGGCGTGAGAGATGATTGTCGTAAACCTTGGGCTGTTTGCTGGGGTTTGTCGGTAGGCCGGGGATGTTCCGGCAGGGTGCGCGTCTGGCGGCTCTTGGGGGAGCAGCGGCTGTCGTCTGACCCGAGTTGTGCATTCGGCGGGCTGACTCGCTCCTAGGGTGGCGACGTAGCGCCAAGGTTCCTTTCTGCGGCTCTTGGGGAGCAGTGGTGCCGACTGAACCTTGTGAGGCAGTGGTGGACTGACTTGACCCTCGTGGTGGCAGGAGTGGTTCAGTACCGCGGAGGCGGAGAGTGATATTATTGTGGACCCGAGGCGGATGATCATGTGCATTGCATTGCATTGTCTTTAATTCCATTTTGTATTTTAGGAGGTTTGGTATACGGGGTTCCTGCAGGGAACTCAGGCATGTTTCAATTGTTTGCATTTCAGGTAGCGAGCAACATTAGAGTCGAGGTGGTGAACGAGGAGGGTGTCCCCGGGATCTGATCCTGTAGTCGTCAGTCTCTTCTTTTTGAGGTGATTACATATTGTATAGCTTTTGTCGTAATCACAGTCAGTTTGTATATTTGACTTCCACGTGGATCATATTTATATTATATATGTTGGTCTGTTTCCCGTGACGTGCCCTTGTTGACCGTTGACGGTCTTTTTATATTGTTTAGATTTTCCGCTGTTTTCAGGGACGTTACAATTTGGTATCAGAGCGTTGATTCCGGCGTACTTGTCCAAAGAAACCACCTTTGAGTTAGGAATTAGGTCTTAGAGGATCATGCATGCATATTTTATATTGATGATTGTCTTGTTTCCTTTGGCAGATGCCTCCTAAACAGGGGAAGGCTGTCGCTCATACTCGCGGTGAGAGTGAGACTGCGAGGGATGAGGCTTGGGAGGAGGAGCGTCGGACGTTGTTCGATACGGTCAGACGTCTGACTGAGATGCTACAGCAGCAGACAACACAGACTGGGCAGACGGGGACTGGCGCTATGCATGACCGGTTTATGTGCCAGCATCCGCCTACCTTTCTGGGGCAGTACGATGCAGAGGCTGTGGAGGAGTGGATCTTCACGATGCAGATGATTTTTAGTGCGATTGGTTGTCCTCCAGAGGCGAGAGTGGGTCTGGCCACTTATGTGTTGGGCGGTGCTGCGTCCAACTGGTGGAGGTCCACATCGGCAGTGGTATTTGCAGATAGAGAGGATATAGCCTGGGAGGAGTTCGTTGGCGAGTTCAACGAGCAGTATTTTCCGCAGCATGTGCAGGATACGAAGATGGAGGAGTTTCTGAGTCTTCAGCATGGAGACATGACCTTGGGAGGTTACATCGGGAAGTTCAACGCCCTTGAGCGTTACTGTCCCGAGATGTATATCACGCAGGAGCTGAGGGCTGGGAAGTTCGTCCGGGGACTCCGGAAACAGTTGAGGACGAAGGTGTTGACACATATGCCGAGCACGTTAGCCGATGCAGTGAAGAGTGCTACTGTTCTTGATCGTGACTACAGAGAGAACTACCAGGATGAGAGGAAGCCATCGGGTAGGTTCTCTGGGAGGCCGGGAGGTCAGACTGGGGGGAATCCGGGCAAGAGACCCCGGTTTGAGGGAGCAGGAGGTGCAACACCGCGACCTGAGCCTTGTGGTAGTTGTGGCAGGTTTCACTCTGGGCAGTGTTTCACTACTGGAGCTTGTCATGGTTGTGGCCAGCTGGGCCACTTTATTAGGAGCTGTCCGAGCCGAGGAGCTGGGCCGAGCAGACCACCGGGATTACTAGCGCCAGGCAGAGGTGGAGGCGGAGGTAGACCACCTTTTAGACCACAGCAGGGGTAGCGCACTGGCAGGGTTTTCACCATCCAGGCAGAGGAGGCTAGGGATGGAGGTGCTGTTGTGGAAGGTACACTTCTTGTCGCTGGTTCAGTAGCTAGAGTGCTCTTTGATTGTGGCGCGACACACTCGTTCATCTCAGAGCGATTTGCGGTAGTGTTGGGTTGTACCCTTGCGATGTTGACTGCCACTTTGGAGGTCAGCAAACCCCTGGGTCTGGTGGGCACTGTGGGGAGATTTGTCCCCGCCGCCACGGTTGTTTCGGGAGATCAGGAGTTTCCGGCAGACCTGGTCTTGCTACCGATGGAGGACTTTGATGTCATACTTGGGATGGATTGGCTGTCCCAATATGATGTTCGAGTCTTGTGCCGTGAGAAGAAGATTTTGATCTCGAGGAAGGGTTTGCCTGATATTCTGATCAGAGGGGTCAGAAACAGAGGAGGTCGCGTTATTGTATCTGCTGTGAGGGCTCAGAGGCTGTTACAGCAGAGTTGTGCAGCATTTTTAGCGACGCTTGTGGTTGCGGAGACAGAGTCTCAGAGATTGGAGGGCATTGAGGTGGTGTAGGAGTTTGCGGATGTTTTTCCAGCGGAGATTCCAGGTTTACCACCGCACCGAGAGTTGGAGTTCGGCATCGAGTTGACAGCTGACACTACACCGCAGTTGAAGGCTCCATACCGGATGACACCTGCTGAGTTGACAGAGTTGAAGAAGCAGTTGCAGGAGTTGATGGACTCTAGATTTATCAGACCGAGTGTCTCGCCTTGGGGTGCACCGGTTTTGTTTGTGAAGAAGAAGGACGAATCTTTGAGGATGTGCATAGACTACAGGATGCTGAACCAGGTGACAGTGAAGAATAGATATCCTTTACCTAGGATCGATGACCTTTTCGACCAGCTGCAGTCAGCGAAGGTTTTCTCGAAGATTGACCTGCGTTCAGGATATCACCAGTTGAGGATCCGAGATGAGGACATCCAGAAGACAACTTTCAGGACGAGATATGGACACTACGAGTTCTTGGTGATGTCATTTGGATTGACGAATGCTCCAGCAGCGTTCATGGATTTGATGCACCGGACATTCAGGCAGTATATTGACAGATTTGTGATTGTCTTTGTGGATGACATTTTGATCTATTCACCAGATGTGAAGCAGCATAGAGAGCATCTGAGGATTGTACTCAGCATCTTGAGAGCTCAGCAGTTATATGCTAAGTTCTCAAAGTGCGAGTTTTAGTTGGACAGAGTGGCGTTCCTCGGACACATTGTATCGGCAGAGGGGATATCAGTGGATCCGGCGAAGGTAGAGGCAGTGACACAGTGGAGGACCCCTACGAGCGTGACGGAGATTAGGAGCTTTATTGGACTGGCGGGTTATTACCGTCGCTTCATCAAAGACTTCTCGAGATTGACAGCACCACTGACTTCTCGAGATTGTATGGTCACTTTTGTATGGTCATATTCACATTTTATTACCGTCGCTTCATAAAATGAAAGTTATATGCATATTCATATTTTCGTAACATTTTAACACCATGCATTCCCGTATTCATGTGTTCGTTGTGGTCTTCTAGTCTACATACTCCCAACGTAGGGTGTAAAAAAGTAGGATGTTGTAAACCAGTATGATGTACCTAGCTATCTTCTTGACCGCTAACAAGTACAATGATATCTAGTTTACCATGCGTTCTTCCCTTTCTTGCCCAATTAACCAGTATGAGGCGAATCTCGGGGGTATGGTGTTGGAATTGTCTCCCATTCCAACAAAATTTGGAGGCTAAAACAAAAAGGTAAGAGTCATGTTAGATGTAAGGTTGCGTCGAGGAAGCAATTGCAAAGTCAATGACAAAAACAGATAGAGAATTGAGTGAGAATCGAGTCCAAAAAGTGTTGTTGTCCAGAGATAGTCCATTTATGGTCTACCAGAAACTGTCAACCGTTTTGGAATTCCGTCTAATAGTTTTGGTGCAGTTCTGAACTTAGAGTTTGTCATGCATTTTTCGGTCAATTATTTTGGAAGTTCTTTTGACCATTTTGGTACGGTTTGGATTCAATTTTTTGACAGATTCGTTTGACCATTCAGAGTGAACATTGATTTTTGGGCGGGTATGTTGGCTAATTTGGACAATTTTATCCTTATTTTGAGGGTTGTATAAAAAGGAAGCTATAACCCTTATGTTCTTAGTCCAAAAAAGAGGGACCCTAAGCTTGGAGGCAAGCTTGGAGAAGAGGAACCCATCTAGAGTTTGGCCTCTTGGTTCAATATCTTCCTCCTTGATAAACAAATAATTCCACTAATAATTATCAAATGGATTGGAATTTTCTCAACTTAATGTTATTATGTATCAGCACATCGAACATATTTTTCTAAAAATTGGAACCCAAAAGATTGTCTCAAAGGACAAGTGGTCTAGCTTGCCGCATCTTATTTTTGGACATTTTCCCAAATTACAAATCCCATTTGATAAGTTGTGTTTGGCCTGTAATCGTCTGTTAAGGTTGAGATTAGAAGGATGTGTTAATTCTTGAAATCTCTGCCATCAAAGTAACTGGATTAACTACCTCCCTCCAATTTGGCAAGGGTTCACGTTCCATAAAAAATATAAATAACACTTGCATAAGCATCCTAAAGTTTTGACAAATACGATTATCGTATTATTCTTGAGCTGAGTGGCAAGAGCAAAAAACGTAAACGAATGCATTTTTATGTTGTTGCATTAATTTTTGGACAATTGTTGGCATCAAAAGTGACACCTAAAACATTTCTAGTGCAAAATAATGAGACCTCTAAGACTCTTATACAACCTCTAAGACCTCATTTGTAACCTTTAAGGCATTATTTGCTGAGAACATAATCATTGTAATACCATAACCTTCTTAAACATTAGCGAATTAATAACAATACATAAACAAGTAGAGAGAAAGTTGATTAGCTTGCCTTAACCTCTTCCTTTGGAAGAGAGAAGACAAGTGCGCAAACCAATTAGATTAAGCATCCATTTGCTATAAGAACGGAAACTATATTAAAACCCTGAAGAGAACAACTAACTAATTAGCTAACTAACCAAATAACAAGGTTATGACAAATTGATTAGCTCGGCTAACCATCCAACAATTGCCAACCAATAGCATCGAATTCCAGCAATAATTTTCTAGCTTCGGCCTTCGGGGCTCATGTATGTTTACGTTCACTTTGTTAATATGATGTTATTGCTTAAAAAAAAAGATTATGGAATTGAAATTAGCATGACAATCTTTCAGTAATATTTTCAAAATATGAAAGGATGATTTGTTTACATGTCACTAATAACTTACAAAATTGGAGATATGACATCTGAAAGAAATTATTTTTTCTAATGTAAAAAAAAAACATTTGCTACCATATCATTACTTTTTTTGTCACATGTCATTACTAATATTTTATGAAAATTTTGCAAAATCATCTTTAAATAAACTCAAAATTCATAAATTTTATTTTTTTGTTATAAATTTTACAAAAAATCACTTGGATAATTTGTTAAATATTTTTCATTTATCTACTCTCTCTCTCATTTATCTCTATCATATATGTTTTTAAGGTAAAATTAATATAACTAACGTAAGTTAATGGAGAAGTTTACAGAATGACATGACCAAAAAAAGTAATGACATTGTTTTTCTTTAGCATTATATCAAATAATTTCTTTCAGATAATACATTTTCAATTTTGTAAGCTGTTAGTGGCATACAAGTAAATGACCCAATAAGAAATGAAAAACTCCTTCCTTTCGGGAGAGAGAAAATTAAAAAAAAAAGGCATAAACAAAAGAAAATCCAACATCCTTGGGCCGTTTGAAACCTCCGAATGCTTCCTCTTCCCTCCTCCACTCCATTTCTGCGAAATCTCCGAATCCCACATTCCCGCAGAGGTTGAGGTTGAGGTGGTGAACTCCTCCATCTCATCTCCAAACCCAACATTCGAAAATCGAAAAAAAAACCTTTCTTTTCCTCCCCAAATCCGACCCACATCGGATTCCGGCCTCAAAATCAAACTTTGATCCCTGAAATCGCTTAAAGATCTGATCTTGGAAGGACCCATTAGCTGGATTCGTCGAATTCTCCGGTTCAGGTGATGGGTTCGGATTCCGACCCGTCTTTCCCATCTTTCCAATGGCGGAGATCAGTTAAGAGGAAGATCGATGAGGCGGATAGAGACTTCGTCGGAGAATCCCTTAATTTCGCCGGAGGTCCGGCAATTGGGGTTCCGGCGAAAGTCGAGTTCGAGAACGAGTGCTTTCTCCTAAGAGAAGCTCTTTCGAAGCAACAGAAGACAATAAAAGAGCTTTACACCGAGCTCGAGGAGGAACGAAACGCCTCCTCAAGCGCGGCCAATGAGGCAATGTCTATGATGCTTAGGATTCAGAGAGAGAAGGCAGAGATCCAAATGGAGTTTCGGCAATTCAAGCGGTTCGCGGAGGAGAAGATGGCGCACGACCAACAACAGATACTCAACCTCGAGGAAGCCTTCTTCAAGCGGGACCAAACCGTCCAAGCGCTCTCTTGTGAGGTACAATCTTACAAGCACCGTGTTTTAAGTTTCGGTATCGACCCCGACGAGAGAGGGGAGGTGCCAAATGAATTTGATTCGAATGAGATTGATCAAGACGATAGTGATAATGAGACTGGTGTGCCGGTTTTCGACAACCCCTTTTATGATTACCCATCTTTGAGATGCAACATTGTGGATGTTGATATGGATGAGGAAATGATTGATCTTGATAAGTACACTAGCACACCGAGGACCCCGATTAGGAACGTTACCCGCGAGCATTTGCACCATATCGAGCAACGGATATGCCGGATGGAGAGGAATTCGAGTAGTGGGCATCTTAATGTGTTGGAGAAGGGGGTTTTGGTTGGTAATTCACCGCTCCGGCCGAAATATTTGCGTATGCTTTCTACCGATAGTATGGGGTCGTTTAATGGGCACGACTACTCAAGCTGTGATGAGATTCCATCAATGGTGGATCGGAATTCGGATGTTGGGGACGATGCAACCGACAGGGTCTACACGGTTGATACCATCCATGGTGTGTATAAACCAATGGCTCCTATTGGGGGTTACGATGATTGTGTGAGCACACCGCGAGATTTGGGGATTCGAGGGAATATGAAATTGAACGAGCCTGATATACAGAAGCTTTACATGAGATTGCAAGCGCTCGAGGCAGATAGGGAGTCACTGAAGCACGAAATTATGTCAATGAGGACCGACAAGGCACAACTTGTGTTGCTTAGGGAGATAGCCCAGAATTTGTGCAGGGATGCAGCAAATTTAGGACCCGTGCCGGAGAGGAGGATTGTGAAGAGTCAAGCTCTGTTTAGGGGACTCTCTATCATATCTGTTTTTAAGGTAAAAAATCCCCCCATAATCTCAAATCTCGACAATGCATTTAATTTATTGTGCTTTTATTTACATATTTTTATGACTTGTAATTCAGAAATAGGAAGATTTTAGCTCTTTCAAGATTCAGAGCAGCACAGTTAGGTACATGACATGTTCAGCAATCACCGTACCATTGTCTGAATCAGATTTGCTACCACTATGTTGGATTGAGTAAATCGTTATAACAAATGGCAGTGAAACTTTGTACTAAACATGTTCTACATTAGTTACATGTTAAGATTCTTCAGGTGTCTTGGATACAACATTAATATATTATTGAATCATAACGGACGGGACATATATTATTACTTATTTAGCCATTACATTATTCTTGTTATTTGAGTCTTAGATCCAAGCATATGCTAATCTACATATACTAATATATACTGAATAAGTTGATTGATTTGGTTACATCAGCTATGTAATTGTTTTATTGATTTTATGCTTCGCATTCCGTTAGCCTGCGAGTTTATTTCTCTTTCTTGTGTTTCAGTGGATTGCATCGTTTGTTTTCTGGAGAAGAGAAGCAGGTCGCAGCAAGTAAGTGCTTCTAGTACGACGATGGATTTGTTTCACTTCTTAACTGTTGTTGGTGTCTAACACCAACCAAACATCTCAGGTATACGTTCGGCTTATCGCACAACAATGCCGGTTTATTGATTGTTCTAGACAAGTATCCGTCCATGCGCCAGTGGAGATGTCTCACTAAACCGCACCCTAGACTCGAATCAACCGTTCCCTTTCGTCTTACCCTGTAAAATACTAGAAATTCAGTTGTCCCACCTGCAATTCTATGTTGTTTTTAGAACCCCATTCATTTGAAACATGAAAGAAACATTGAACATTATTTTTATTAATTCAGATAAGAAGTGTTTCTGCTCGGTACATCGAATCAGAAAATGTAAGGTACAAGTGCTTTGACTCCTTTGGGGAAGTTCTCGAATTTTGAAACGTACCATTTTCTTGTTACAATGCTTCTTCCAGAGAGGTATGCAAAGGTGCCCAAAGTGAAGGCTAATGTGTAGAATGTTTGTGACATGCAAGTAAGACCAACAAAGCCAATGATCTCGAAAAGGTAATGTGGGCAAATCACAAGCCCGAAAAGGCCTCCTCTCGGAATTTTGTACGCCTTATCGTCTTTGTTTTTCCGTAGGTTGGCTAGAAGATAGTGATGATATAAGTTGCCTGAAAGTCCGACCACAAAGAGTAGGAAACCTATGTATTTCAGGTCAATGACAGGGTCTGCCATGCCAGCCGCGAGATGCTGAGAGTAGATCATGCAGATACTGCTAACTAAATAGCTCGTGCTGACCGGAATGATTGTTTCGACACTCATGTCTCCTCCAAATTTGTGCAAAAACAAGACCTTTAAGATTTAACATTTTGAAAAACATTAGTAGTTTGTTGCTAAGATGAGTTGATGGATCATTAAACAAACACGGCCAAAGCCATTGGCAGCATTTTTATTTTTGTTCTCCAATTTAAAGACAATGTTTTGTTCTTTCAATATACAATGTCATGTTGGTTTATCTTCCAAAAAAAAACAATGTCATGTTGGTTAATTGAGACTATTGATGAGAAATGAGCAACATATTTTAGAAGTGATAGAGTTAATTTTAATTATTAAGGCAATTCTGGAATTGCATCCTATCAATTACGAGCATTTAGTACTTGGATCGGTTAAGATACACGTTAGGTATGAAAGGAGTAGTAGTTTTGTTTTTACCTCTAGATCTCTTTTAAGGAAGTGGATAATGACCGCCCATTGAACCATAATTTGTCTTAATGACCCATCGAAGAAGCCAAAGTAGGCGGAGGCAGCGATGGCGGCGGCGAGCGCAGGTGTGTAGAAAATCAACATCCCATTGCGTCCCGACATACGTTTGGAGGTCACTTGGAGGGCGGCCGAGTCACGAAATTTCGAGTACTTCATGTGTATTCCCTTGACCTCCTTAACGCCCGCTTGGGCCAAAGCCACGAAGCCCATAACCGACGTGACCGTCAGAAATATCGACGACGGCGGCGGGAAGAGGAACACACCGGAGCCCAACATGTTTTTTAGGCAACAAAGTTGAGTTGTGGTGTGGTTTGGATGTGAGTTTTTGGTGTTGTTGGCTTGGAATGAATAATTAACGATGGCAACCATAAGAGTTTGTTGGATGCATTTATCCCACGTAGTCTGGAATCTGCATGTGGTTCCTGTGAGAACCCAACTTTAATAATTACTTAATCTTAGATGGAGGGGTGACATCTTGATTGGAAGATTAGGCGGTGAAGTGATGACCAGGGGTGACTTCTCTCTCTCATTTGTTGTCTTAAATCCTGGACAACGAAAAATTTAAACTTTTAAAATCAAAGGAAACACAAAGATAAAACCATTAAAAGTGGAGACATTACTCGACAAATGCCCAAATATATCTTGTGCACCATATTACATAAGAGTTTGTCAAAAGAGTCATTACATCAGAATACGAAATACATAATACATGTAACCACGACAACCTAAAATAGACAGACAACATAATACAGTCCCAAAGTGCAATCTCTCTCGGTCACCACCCACCAGAACCTAAAGCGTTCATGAAAATAAACATAACAACAATGTCTGAGTTTCCATAAGGAAATCCCGTATGACAAGCTCACATATATGCCCTAACATACTAGTATTGCATGACATGAATACAAGCAATAAAACAACATTCCCACTAAGGGAAAAACCGGACATCTGTCCCATGATCGTTCCCGCTGCCACACAGGCCGCGCGGTCTACAATCGCCACCGCTGCCACACAGGCCGCACGGTCCACAACCACCGGTACCACACAGGCCACACGGTCCACAACATCGTCGCCGCCATACAGGCCTCACACGATCCTCCCTGCCGCCACACAGGCCGCACGAGCCGAACATCGGGTCTCCGTGGAGACCTACCGTAGGCACATACGGTCTAGTGTACAGTACGCAACACATCCCCACACGCGACTACACAAGCCAAGGGATCGGTGAGGAGGCATTCGCACTTCAGCGCAAGTAGAATCAGATCTGAAAATATCGTGGTCCACCACCACACCAACAGAGTCGTTGCTCAGGTCGGTCAATCACCGGCGCCACACAGACAGCACGATATCTTACTCGATAGGTGCCCAATCGAGCTACCTGCCGGAAATCATCATCGACAGTCCATCGCCGTAACCACACATGCCATGCGCGATCCTCCCTGCCGCCACACAGGGCGCACAAGGGCCCTCCCTTTGCCACACAGGCCGCACGGGCTCGTGCAATCACTGTTTATCAAGGCCAGTCGAACATATCCGCCACACAAAGGGCCAGACAATCGACAGATCTGAACCGAAGTCCGCGGGGTCATCGAGCTCCACGTGCAGACACCAACTCCGCTGCTATAAAAGCAGGGCAGCGGCCTCCGTAGCCATCCAGGCCGGTAGTCACTTCACCCAACGACAGTTGCGTGCCCGCTGAAGCAATGAGATCCGCAATCCCTCAGGCTGCTACTCTAACACGAGTCAAATCAGAAACTACGTCACCCTCTATAATGTAGAGGAGACACGTCCCAAGTATCCACACTCTTCCACACGGCGGTCCCTGGGCATGCACGAGCAACGTACCCGCCGTCACCTCCCAGCTCACGCTCCAAGCGAGGACACGAGTTTCCGTGGACAGAGTTGACACTCCACTAGGACCAGGATTCAATTTTGGGCTCAAACGGTCGACCGAAAGAGGTATACCGGTCGACCGCTTCCGTAGAGTAATCGGTCGACCGAACGCCTACAACGGTCGAACTCTGTTCTCAAAACTAAATCCCCAACGGTCGAACAAAGGTCTAAAACCGGTCGACCAAACGTGGTCAAAATCCGGAGTCTGGTCAAAATCACATAAGTCTATTCGGTCAACCGACTCAGGGGTCCCGGTCGACCGAAAACTACCAGGGTCATCCTAGCATTCTAGGTCATCTACCGGTGGAACAAGACACAACAAACGGTCGAACAACATACTATAAACTTAAGCTCACTTAAGTTCCGGTCGGACAAAAGGTTTAGGACAGTCGACCGTTTGGATGGTCAACGTCCGGTCCACGCGAAACACGAAGCAACGGTCGAACGATCCAAGGATCCCGTTCGACCGAAAACATCCAGACAAACCTCGACTCACCAGCACACGCACGACCGATCGACCGCCACATAAGGTATCGTTCGACCGGTGTTGGTTAAATTCGGGCAAAACACTAAACCGATCGACCGCCCGAAGGAAACTGGTCGACCGTTGGTTGACATCAACCTTGCACCAGCCAAGGATTTTACGCCATTTCTTCGTCGCCGGCGAGGTCTCCGACCTCCCGCGACAGACCACAACTCCACCCCAACTTGGGTGAGCAAAAAGGCCTCTAATGCAAGAACTTGATATACCTTCTTTGCGAAGAACGACGACTTCACCGGAGAACACCGGAGTTCCGCAACCAACTCCGGTCCGCACCACTCGCACCTCTTCCTTCTAGCTTGCACGCCCGCCTTGCTCAACAATCCTTACCACCGGAGCTCGAGGATCTTGAAGGAGAGGAAAAGAGTTGAAGAAGAAAGAAGCAAGAAGAAATAAAGAAGGAGAGGGAGGAGACGTGAGAGAGAGAAGAAGAAGAAAAAGGAGGGAGATGGGTTTTCTCCACCAACCAAGCCACCATCAACCCATGCCTCCCATCACCTCACCCTTCACTTCACCACTCTACACCATCACCCTACCAACCTACTTCCCATCACCACCATACCTCCACTATTCCCTCTTCAACTCCCCATGCAAGCTTCTCCAAATAGCACACCTAATCACCAAAGAACCTTAATTAAGTTAGGGTCATAACAAGTACCACTTTTTCAACCACCACTCCTTTCTTTCACTATTGTTGCAAGAATGTGGTACTTGTTTGATGTAACCTTACACCAATCCAGTAACAAAAAACTTGAATAATCATCTTCACAACCTTCATCCAAATACTTGTCTATTTCTGATTTTGCATTTTTGTCATCCTCTCTTAATTTTTTTTGGAAGTCATACCGGAAATGGTCATCATCAATGTCTTCATCAATACCAACAATTGTTTGTCCAACAATCTGCATGTCATTTGCATTCTCATTCTTACTACGTGAGGCAATTTCAGACACTTTATACTCCTAAAAAATAGTCTCCAATGTCTCCCACACTTTATCAGTTTCATCATCAATTTCCTTCTGAGTTTAGTACAATTTGCGTCCCGACACACGTTTGGAGATCACTTGGAGGGCGTCCGAGCCGCGAAATTTCGAGTACTTCATGTGTATTCCCTTGACCTCCTTAACGCCCGCTTGGGCCAAAGCCACAAAACCCATAACCAACATGACCGTCGGAAATATCGACGACGACAGAGGGAAGAGCGAAGGTGAGAGTTTTGTCGGTGGAGAAAAGAAGAGTTGAAGTAGAAGAAAAGAGTTTTGAGAGTAGAGATCTATAGGATTTCGTGTCATTATGTATGTGTATATTTTAATTTTTTTAATATAAACATACATGATCGATTTCATATTTTCATTTATTTTACGTACATGTATATGTTTATTCTAATACCATGCATTCCTACACATATTAAAATAAACAAAAGAGAAAGGATCATACCCAAAAATTCTCTAAAACATTTCAGAAGATCCAGTGTTCCGTTGTCCATCGAATCGTCCACTGATTCACATCCTAGTGTTCACAAAACTCTAAACAAGATTAGAAAGAAAAAACTTGCCAATAAATCTCTAATTAAGCTTAGAATGTAGCTAATAACCCCTCTAAAAGCTCCTAAGATTTTAATGTCCAAAAGTTAAACTATTAAGAGAATTTTCGTGGTAATTAAGGGAGAGAAAAATTTGCATTAATTCTTATGAAACAAGTAGGGTGAGAGGACATATTTATAGCCTCCCAAATCACCCACATCAAGAACTATTCTCTATCAATGATCTCTTGTTTTTTCTTTCCTACAATTAATCATAATTTGTCACATAATCATCATAAAAAACGTTTGATCAAATCTGGAATTAATCCAACCTACGATCTAATTATTCTCTTAATAATTCAGGCAAAAATTGTGTTGTTCGTTTAACCGAGATTTCCACTTGGTTGACCGAACCATTCAGTTTTACGCAAGTTCGGATGACAGTGAGCTAGACGGTTGACCAGATATTCATGAGAAAAATTCTCTGGAAAATTTCGGTCGATCCTCGTCTCGCTCCGGTCGACCGTTGACTCACCAAAATTTCTCCTGGTAAATCTCATCGGACAACCGTGTCACTTTCGGTCTACCGAAAATATCCGAAGACAGCTCCTGGATATTTCCCTTCGGTTGGCCGTTTACGCTCGGGGTTGACCGATCCCAATTATCCAGGCACTCCAGACAATTTCGGTGAACCAATTGTGTTATCCGTTTCCTGATCGGTTGACCGTTCCTAAGAAACTCGGTCGACCGAACCCAAAACGGTTTACCGTGTTGACCCTGGTTTTGCCTTTGTCAAATTGTGGATTTATATCCAACAAAATTTGATATTTAGGGGTTTTTAGCAAACTCATATATTATGTAATATATTATCCTATGTAATATTAAATTATTACACCCCATAATATATATACATCATATGAATTTATCCATGATTCTATTTATGTCAATTTTCGTGACATATTGATTCACCACATGTATCCCTTTTCACATGAAACCCGACACATCATATGAACTCACAAATCAAGCTTCTTGTGTTCCCAGTTTTGTGGTGTGACTTATATGAGGATCTAAGCCAAATTGGCAGCGATATTAAACACTTAATAACTCAAACTATAAGCGGTATCTAGCTAGATACACATTATAGTTACCCAATTAACATAGATGTCATGTTCCACTCGAACTAAACACGATCTATTTAGTGATGTAAGTGCACCACTTGTGTCCGTCTATTGCCTCATAATATTAAGAATATATACAAAGTAGAAATATGTCACCTTTGTATTATATTCATTTCTTGATCTTTTAAGCTAATTATAACTATGTAACTTAACTCAAGCTACATTGTGCACATTATAATTTTACTTTATCAAGGAGCCCACTAATATCATCACTCAATTAAGAGGGACAATGATAATCTTTTGATTAGTTATCTTTTCCAGCACAAGTCATGTTCAACAAACCATTGCCTTTATCACTATACTCATTAATAATTTTTTACAATAATCAAATCAAGCATTTTTTGAGTGAAAAAAATATAAGTCTTATATCTTAGGATCCAAGACATAGTAAAAAAAATCAATGACACGAAACACAATTCCATAATGTTTTACTTGTTAGGTATATTCAATATATAAAAGTAATATATACTCGTGTCGTCAATTATTTGTAGAGCTACAACAATCGATGACCAACACGACAATCTCATCTCTGTAATTAATGTTCTATGTTAATTACCATGATTGTGAATATCTTTTGATTTATATTAACCATTATCTTTTAGAGCTATACGGTTAAGGACCAAGCGTCTCTTCCTTAACACTTCCAAAAGATGAATACGATAATCAAGGAACAAAGTGTTTGCACATCCAAATCATAATAATTGACAAATAAAGTAAAACTTTTAGAACACATTCCTTTCAAGATCAAGTGAAGTGGGAAGAGTGAAGCTTTCAGTAAGAAGAAGAGAAAGTGAGGAAGGCGGAAGGAGATTCGGTTTTCGTCGGAGTCGAGATCGTCGTTTCGCCGGAGAAAGCTCGTTGACGTGGAATCAATCGTCGTTGTTCTTCTGAAGCTTTTTCAAGCTTCCAAGATATGTCAAGCCTTGCTTTTACGCCCACCTAAGCTTGTGTGAGTGTTTTAGTGTTCTACAGTAGGCCAAAAAGCTCGTCGGAGTTAGTGCAGCAGAGTTTCTGCTCTGTTTCGGTCGACCGGTGCTCGATTCGGTCGACGTGTCGTAGTGTAATTTTGGGCGTTATCTCTCGCACTGGTCGAACGATACCTTGGGTGGTCGACCGGTTATACATTTTGAGCGAGAAGATGAAGACACTGAGTATTTTCGATCGACCAGGACCCCTTTGCCGTTCGACCGAATGCACTGTTGTAGGTCGGTTGGGGGCGTTGACCATCCAAACGGTCGACCGCCCGTTGACCCGTTCGACCGATCGTACATGTTTTAAATCAGTTGGGGGTGTAGACTTCAAAACGGTCGACCGCCCTGAGATTTCATTCGACCGATGACTTAAGTAAGGTTTGATCGATTCATATTTCGGTCGACCAGTGATGACTTAGAGGAATGTTGAAGTCCCTATTGTTTTTCGGTCTACCAGAAGCCCATTGTCGTTTGACCGTTGGGGATATGATATTTAATATTATTTTGTGGTTCGAACCAATTACCGCTATTAATGACCAACCGTTCGACCGTATGACCTTCTTCGGTCGACCGTTGGAGAACTGAAATTGTATGTTTATTTTATGAACGCGTTAGTGCGTGGATTTCTTTTACGGATGATGCCCTCATGATATGACATGTGCATTGAGACCTAAGTAGTAGACTTATGAGACCATATTCCCCTTTGCATGAACTATATGATATGACTCTACGGAGCAAGATGAATGTTGGCCTGTGTGGGGGTGGCGACAGAGATGACCTTAGCCTTTGTGACAAAGGAGATGACCTTAGCCTGTGTGGTGACGGAGATGACTGTTAGCCCTTGTGCAACAGAGTTCTGTGCCTTAGCCTTTCTGGCGACGGAGATGACCGATCGATGTTGTTCCGGCGGATTGATCGTCCAGCTGTGGCACGGCTGGCGAGTATGATGTCTCAAAAGTGCGTGCGACCTTCACCGAACCCATATGACTACTGTAGCTGCGAGTGGGGGTGTGTCGCGTACTTTCCGTATGACCGCATGTGCCTGCAGTGAGTATCTACGGATGTCCAAAACAAGACTTATGACTAATGAACCCCGGTTAGGGAAATGATTGTTGTGATTTATGACCTGATGACCCGTTTGGGGAATGACCAATTATGTTTATGTTTTGCATGATACTAGTATGATAGATCATGTTTCACATTGCATGTAGGTCGACTTGGCATACTGGGTTTCCTTATGGAAACTCACGACATTGTTGTTATGTTTTTATTTCATGATCCCTTTGGAAGCTGGTAGGGTGGTGACAGAGGACGAATACATTTAAGAGTCGGGTCATCGTGTCTATTTTGAGGTTATTATGACTACTTGTATATCTGTATATTGTATTTTGATGTAGTCATACTTTTGACAACTCTTGTATACGGTGCACCTTATGTATATTGTATGTGTATTTCGAGTAACGTTTCTTGTGTTTGATGTTGATGTCATTTGATTATCTCTTTATTAAAAGTTTAAATTTTCTGTTATTTCGAGAACGTTAGGTTCCTGACTTGCTGGACTTCACATTGGGATTGAATTTTGTGAACTTGTGTTAGTATGTATTCTGGCATCATTTAAATCTTTGTGTTGTGATTTGAATACTCTAATATGAGCATGTGCATTTGATCATGCGATCGGGAAGTTTTTACCAAAATTCGTAAAAGTTCTACATACAAAATGTAAGTCGTAAAGATGTTCTACAATAATTTATGCACAAAGATCATATAGAATAACTAAATGAAATAATTACTTCTTATCATGTAACTTCTCCGTATGTCCAACAATCTTATGTGAATAGGTCTACAAGCTAAAAACATGCTCTGGTTGATAATATGGATTGAGTTATGGAGTTTGTCTTGTTCCTTTTAAGGGTTTTCAGACAACCACATACGGTGAGAATACCACATCATAATCTTAATTGTTACAGCAGCAGTTATGTTATATAAGTTGTACATACATAATGTTTTTCTTCAAGGGTTGGATCATTCAAAGTAGGAGTGTAATCGATCTCTAAACGAGCGATCCGAGCCTGCTCAAGATCGGCTCGTTAAGGGTTTCAAGCGGAAAATTCTGCTCGTGCTTGGTTCGGCTCGCGAGCGGCTCACGAGCGGCCCATTGAGCGAACACCGAGCGAGCGGAGTTTGCTCGTGCTCGAATCGTTACTAATCGATCCGAATAACTTCGAGCAAAATCGAGCGAACATCGAGCGATCTATCGATCCGAGCAGAACTTGACGGCCCTAATTCAAAGTAAGTTTTGCATCATTCAATATTAGACATTTATTTACCGTACTTACTAAATCTCTGAGCCTGTTCTTGTACATATATTAATAATTAAAATTAAACTTACAATTATACAAAAAATAATAAAACAATATTCTGGGAAAAGATAACTGGTTTAGTAAATAAAATAAGACTAATTTGTTATAATTAATATTGTTAAAAAAAGGGGTGGCGGTAGGAATAGGCGAACTTTCACAACACAATCACACAAAACTCCACTTCTTATCTAATCTACGCCGCCCTCTTTTCTGCTCACCGCCGGTGACCTTAGCTTCTGCTGCTTCCTCGAATCCGCTCACCGCCGGTGACCATAGCCCCCATTCTTCCCCCGGATCCGATCACCTCCGGTGAGATTACGCCCTTCGTGCTCACCCTTCCTCCTCCGCCCGAATTAGGGTTTTCCGCCCCCAAATCCTCCCGTTGACCCCGATTTCTACTCCGGTGAGTCGGATTGACGCCTCCTGGAGGTTTATATGGTCTTTTTGGGAGGTGTTTTGGTGTAAAAATTCGATCTTGGGAGATTTTCTCCTGGAGTTGTGGTGGATTTGGGGTTGTTGGGGTTTGGTGGTGGTTTCGGGTTAGGGGGTATGATCTGAAGATGTGATTTTTGTAGTTGGGTTGTTGTTACTTTGGGTTGTATGTGTTGATTGGTTTATGAATTTAGTTGCTGATCAGTGGATTTGCTGTAAAAAATGATTTTTAGAGTTGGCTTGTTGTTATTTTGGATTGTATGTGTTGATTGGTTTGTTGGATTTAGTTGCCGATCAGAGAATTTGCTTTAGAAATGTGATTTTTAGACTTAGGTTGTTGTTATTTAATTTTAATAAGTATTGATTGGTTCATGATTTTAGTTGTTGATCAGTAGATTACTATAAAAATGTGATTTTTAGAGTTGCGTTGTTGTTATTTTGGTCTGGTAAGTGTTGATCGGTTCATGATTTTAGTTAATGGTCAGTGAATTTACTTTAACAATGTGACTTTTAGTGTTGGGTTGCTGTTATTTATTCTGTCAAGTGTTGATTGGTTTGTAAATTTATTGCTGATCAGTGATTTTGCTTTAGAAATGTGTTTTTTAGATCTGGGTTGTTATTTTAGTTTGGTAAGTGTTGATTGGTTCATGATTTTAATTATTGTTAGTACTTTTTTTGTTTTGAAAATGTGAGTTCTAGACTTGGATTGTGATTAATTTAGTTTGACAAGTGTTGATTAGTTTGTGATTGCTGGGTAGTGGATTGCTCTAAAAATGTGACTTTCAAGCTCGTGTCAAGGTTAGATAAGTTTGATGAGTGTTGATTAGTTCGTGATTTTAGTTGTTAGTGGATTTGTTTGAAAAATATGATTTTTAGGCTTGGGTGGAGGTTGATTTAGGTGCATAAATGTGGTTCATTAATATTTTTACTACTTACTAGTCTGCGGGTTAGCTCCAAAATTGTGATTTTTTTAAACTTGGGTCGTAGTTATTTTAGTTTACTGATTCATGCTTTATAGTGCTTAGTTAAGTGACTCTCGGAATTTGATCTTGGGACTTAGGTTGTGCTTATTTTTTGTCACAATTTATCTTTACCGAAGTATGTTGATTTGCAAGTGAACTAATTTTAGTGCAAGCGGTTCTTTATGTCTGCAAATATTTCAATTTTGTCTGTGATTTTAGTTGATTAAAGTACTTGTTGTGATTTTGTGTTTCAGGCTAATTGAATGTATGCGAATTCTAGTTTTCTGAAACTAATGGAGAGTTCCAGAGGTGAAAGTGTTGATTTAATAGAAGACTATGTAGAATGCCTCATGTCGATGGACAACAATACACATACTCAGCATAGTGAGGATGGCTCTGCCCACATGGTTGAAGGAGATGCAAGGATGGCACCTCAAGTACCCTTAAGAATTCCTGCTGAGATGGTTATGCAGAATGTTGGCAAGGACATTGGTTTAGTAGGTTGTGGGGAGGTGAAGCTCGAACCAGTACTTGGAATGGAATTTGAGTCTGACGAGGCCGCAAAGAACTTCTACAATGAGTATGCTAGGCGACTGGGGTTTCCATTTCGTGTAGGGCGGTCACGGCGCTCAAAGGGTGTTCAAGAAGTTCTTATAATGAAGAGGTTTGTGTGTTCGAAAGAGGGTATATATCGGAAGAAGGTATCCGGAGAAGGTGTAAGAAAACGTGAAAGAATATCTATGAGAGAAGGCTGCAAAGCATTCATGGAAGTAATTCGAGATAAAGATCGTTGGGTGATATCAAAACTTGAGACTGCTCATACTCATGTTCTTGGGACTTGCAGCAGGGCCGGATACCTTCGCGCAAGAGGCTTTATTGATACCTCAGAGAAGGCAACAATTGTGGCATCTGATGCTACCACTCTGCTTCGTCAGAATGCTTTTGGTGAAGGGGGTGATGCCCAGGGTCTGTTAGATTATTTCAAGAAGATGCAGGCAGAGAATCCAGCATTTTTTTACGCCATACAAGTCGACAATAATAGTTGTGTGACAAATGCATTTTGGGCAGATGCTAAAGCCAGAGTTGGATACAATTACTTTGGAGAAGCCGTTACCTTTGATACAACGTATAAGAAGAATAAGTACATGATGCCATTTGTTACCTTCTCGGGAGTGAACCATCACCTTCAGCCTGTTATTTTCGGATGTGCATTGCTCATAGATGAAACCGAGTTTTCATTTGTGTGGTTGTTTGAAACATGGCTTGCGGCGATGGGAGGACGCCCGCCAGTCTCGTTGACAAGTGACCAGAATAGAGCCATGGCTGCTGCTATTGCAAAGGTATTTCCAACCACGCACCATCGTTTCTGCAAGTGGCTTATTTTAAGCAGAACTAAGCAGAAACTTGCCCATGCGTATGCAGCTCATCCAACTCTCAGAGAAGAGCTAGAAAAATGTGTGATTGAGTCTGAAACTGTCAGGTCATTTGAGACAACATGGGTTTCAATCGTAGATAAGTATGATTTGCGGAAAAATACATGGTTACAAGCATTGTTTAACATCCGCCAGAGATGGATTCCCTTGTATTTAAAGGATACATTTTTTGCAGAACTCTCCCCAACTCAAAAATTAGAAACCGTAAACGACCTTTACAAGAAATACTTCAACACAAAAACTTCTCTAAAGGTGTTCCTCACACAGTTTGAGCTAGCGATGGCTGGACGATATGAGAAAGAAGTGCAAGCTGACAACGAGACATGGTGCAGAAAACCAACTCTCAAAACTGCCTCTCCCATAGAAAGGCAAGCTGCTGATATTTATACAAGTGCAACGTTTGAGAAGTTTCAAGAAGAGTTTGTTGAATCTTTAGGTTACAATGCATATAAAATCAAAGATGGCACGATTTGCAAGTACAATGTTGTGAAGGATGAGGATACTCTTGATGCATATGTCGTCACTCTTAATGGATCTAAAAGGGCAGCTCACTGTAGCTGCGGCAAGTTTGAGTTTGCAGGCATTATTTGTAGACATGTTTTGGGAGTTTTTTTGATGGTCGATGTCCGTATACTTCCAGAAGAATACTTCTTACGGCGGTGGACAAGGAATGCCAAGAGTGGTATCTTACTAGACGAGCGAACTGTTGACATGCAGAATAGTTCCTTGGAATCAATCACCGCACGGTATAATGATCTTTGTCGAGATGCCATTAAGTTGTCTGACAAAAGTTCGTGCTCTCCTGATATTTACAAGATCGCGAAGGACGGTCTGCAGAAGATCTTTTCTGAAATTGTTGCGGCCGAAAAAAGTGCTGCGACATGTGTACAACATGATGCCATCAATATTAATGAGGAAGTGGTGGTCGACGATGCAACACGTGAGCACTCACTACACATGCCTCAAAGGAAGGTTCAGGTACTTAAATTGCTATTATTTTCCAGCTTCTTACTTCCAAGTACATTTGCACTTCTCATTGTTTGTCTTTTAAGTCACTCTATGATATCTTTTTTTTTTAAATTTTGGAAGTTCTTCGTCTTTTTAACGTCAAATGTTTTCAGTATACAATTTTCAGCATGAGCAACATTTCCTTATTACATCTAAATGGAAGCTGTTGTATAAAAATGTCTTGTCGGCTGAGTCGTTTACATGTATCTATGAAAAAGGAAAAAAGAAAAAAAGTTGATGTGGAAGCTAGCTTTAGTGATCTGGAGTTTCCTTTGGACCATTTAATTTATTTTCCCCCGCAAAAGTTGGGTTCTTTTCTTTATAATAAAGCCATGAGCCCATGAGCCTATCAATATCAAAATGTAGCTAAATGTCATATTGGCTATCATAAGTTGTTCACTTTCTTGACTTGGGACATTTTTGAATTCTTATCGTGACCTAATCTTTATCGAACAGTTGATTCATTATCTTTGATGGAGTAATATTGAAATGACCACAAGAAATGGTTGGAGAGTAGCCGACTATAGCATAAATGCACCAAGTTTTGAAAGTTGATATCATCATGAGAATTGCTTTTTCTCCCAAAATAGAGAGTCAAAAGCATTATTCCTAGAACTATTATTAATTGGTAGCCTCTTTAGGTTGGGAAGGATTAATATGTCCGTCGGCATGTGTCTATTTTTTTCTTCTTAATCAGCATTTTATTGCAAAACATCAAGGCTTTATTCTTATGACACTGATCTTCTTACATTCTTTAGATGTCATTTGAGCAAACTTTCACCAACGTACATATAATGAATTTAGTCAAAGTGACGTTTGTAGTAAATTAGACTTGCAGCCGCCAAAGATGGTGGTTGGTTTAAAAGTAAGTTTATAAAATAACTAAATTTCTCAGTTCTTCAGAGCGCTTAAATTCTTCGAAGGAACAATAAAAATCACATCTAAATCTTTGCCTTATTTGATTAAATGTGAACATATCTCAGTAAATGTCTTCAAATCTAATTTTCCTTTTGGTCGTCTACATTTCAGGTACCGAATCTGTTGGGTCAATTCCTCAGCTCAAATTGGCCACAAGTGTGAGGCAGCAAATGTTCCTAGATGGGTCGTACGTCTACCATTCTCTACCTTCTGTATGATAATAACGTTGTCGATTACTTAATTTAAATGTAAGTTGAGCACAGGGCGGCACAATTTGTAACTCCCCAAGGTTTCATTTCACAGAGCGATACTACTACTAGCTGCGATTATCGGTTGCGACTGATACTCATTTGGCTTAAAGTCGTGTGATATTTATTTGGTACAAACAATCACCACAGTTGTGCGTAGCATGTATTGGTTCATCCATAGTTGTAATGTGATTTATGTAGAATTTAGCATGTTAGCTTCTAGGACTTGCATAGTTGTACAGGTTTAGTTATCTTGTAAGAAGAAACATTTGTAGGAAAGTTTTTTTTCTTTCAATTGTTAGTTTATTCTCAACAATGCTTGTGATTTCTTTACTCGTTTTTGGTTGGCTAACATTAATGTTGTATTGTTTTTATATTTATTATGTTAATTTTGTTTTACCTTTTACATTTTCGTTAAAGGTTTTGTTTCGCTAACTAAAGGTTTCGAATCTTTGATTTCAAAATTACATTTTTCAACATGACATCCAATTGAAATAGTGTAGTTTGAAAATACATTATCATACGTATTAATGTATATTTGGTTGAAGTGTATTTTTCGTCAAATCAAGAAAGAGAAGAGAAAATATTTTAGGAGTATTTTTTTTCTCGAAAAACGTATTTTCAGAAGAAAAGAAGATTTATAATGCATTATTTACGGTGATCCAAACACTCACATAGGATTGAAAAAGCATGTTTTTCTGAATAATATAGTTTTCCTAAAAAAATCATGGTACTTTGAGCGATCCAAACATGCCCTAAATAATTTTTGTGGCTAAGAATATGTTTTGAAGGATGAATTAAGTGGGAACACTTTCTTTTGAATAATTTAGTAATTATGTTGATTAAGAATCTGACCTTGTTTTTGTTTTATCACCATTATAGGTTGAAAGATTTGATAAACTATTAAGGAAATTCTCTAGAAGATGATTCTTTTTATAGTATGTGTTGAAATATTTCTAATCGACTTTCGGTCCGTTGAAAGTTCAACTTGCACTTACAAATAATTCGTTCATTGTCAAGAGCGGAATGTTTCTAATCGACTTTCGACCCGTTGGAAGATTAGCTCGCATTTACACATAAGCCGTTCATTGTTAAGAATTTTAGCAATATTTTATTATTATTAAGAAGTATATATACATATATATGTACATATATACATATGAGTCTGAAATTCTTTAATAATTAGAGTGTGATTGATTTGTAAGAACTTTAGGAAGTGACTTGTAATATAACTTTTGGGACAGAAGTTGCAAAAAAACCTTAATAACTCAAGAACTAGAGTTTCATTTCCACTCCAATACTTAAGGAAGTTGAGTTCCACCTATTTTCTCTAAAAATGTTGTTTTTATTATGGCATGAAAAACTGATGATTTTCCTTAATTTCACCGTCAAATACATAATTACGTATCAATCATTAGAATCGGAGTTCTAAGAACTTAATTTCTAAGACTAGAATCCCGAATTTTTAGTTTTTCCTCTGTTTCCGCAAATCAATCACAACTATTGGTGGATTATATATCCATATTTCTCATTTCTTCATTGCATGTGTTTTTTACATTATTATTCTTATTTTTAGAAGAAGAAAAAAAATAGAGTTTGAAGTGGGTTTTTTCTCTCCTAGTCACGGCTTATTAATGGTCTCCATCATTGTCAAATTTGTTATGAAAATATTACTTAAAATATTTAAATAATAAAGACAAAGACTTCAAAGTTTAAGGACCATGACATGATATATTCCCAGACAGCCTTTACTTCAACTTTATGTTAGATTCAAGGAAAAGGGAATGAGAGGACAAATAAGCAAAACAACTTAATCGATCTTTTCAAGAGAAAAAGAACGTTAAAGACCTCACAATGAGTCATTAAAGACACCCAATATTTCAACTTTCTTGTTTCTTGATGGGCAAATGGAAAGATAAAGTTAAATGTCATTTTCTTTTCAATATGGCTGCACGTAGAAGAGTAATTATGTTCTTTCTTTTTTTGCATTATCATAGATGACTTTGAGCACATCAAAAAAAGGTATATATACCTAAGTACCTATAAAGAAAGAATATGTGGTGAACTTGCAAAAAGAAGTAATGCATATATACCCTTGTAAATATTATAAAAATGAATCCTTTATATAATCACAAAATTCTCTCATACCCTTGAGGTATTGTTTTTTGTTAGCTTGTCAATATGCCATCTAGTCCAAAACTCTCTACTGGTGCATTTTGTAGGCAGTCATGTGACATATTGTTACATGTAATTAGCATCTAAAACTTTCAAAATTCTTTAAAACTGTTCTGAATGTGCAAGGATAAAGTAGTGGTATAAATGTGTCAATTTTGATTAAATGTAAACCTTTTGGTATCTAGAAAGATACATATGAATGACTACCCCTATGTTTACAAAGACACATGCAACAAGATCAAAAGGTACCATTGCAACAAAGTGAAATTGTGAAAAGCAAATCACTATTTACAAAAGAAAAGAGCAAGAAGCAAATCATTATTTACAAAAGAAAGTAAAAAAGAAAACCACTTCAACCTTAACAGTTCTTCCATTTGCCACCTTGAAGAAGAAAACAAATCCCAAACATGTGTATAATGAAAAACATGTCCTCCACAACCATGGGTTCAAAAA
Source organism: Triglochin maritima (assembly GCA_963682175.1). Lineage (NCBI taxonomy): Eukaryota > Viridiplantae > Streptophyta > Magnoliopsida > Alismatales > Juncaginaceae > Triglochin > Triglochin maritima. The sequence continues at coordinate 34,882,794 of OY821786.1, forward strand.
AAGACTGAAAATAAAAGTATGAACTTATTATGTAAATAAATTCCCAAGGTAGGCCACATGACACCTCAGAAAATAAAAAAGGAATGGTTACACCCTCCTAAAGTTCATGTATTAGAGGATGTTATTCATGAAAATTGAGTTCTTTATAATGGAAGAGCACATCAGGATTTGAGTCAGAAGAGTAGTAGAAGTTTCACTTCATTCATGTACAGAACTTCTTCCTCAAACTCAATTCTTCTCTTGGGCTCTTAGAATTTGATATTTTCTTACTCTTTTATGTACATTTACATGTTATTTTCTTTGTTGTTATTTTGATACTATATTCTGTTCATAAGATGGCATAATTCTTAGCAAGGTGGTGTTAGTGTTAGTTGACATTGCCTAACTTATAACTAAACTTGTTTTTTTTTCCTTTTTATATGTTGGCAGGCCTAAGAATGTTCCAAGATTTAAACCAAGTGACGTAATCTATCTATTTTCATGCAGAATAGGCATAATTAGGCAAAGTAGTTTAGAAGTGGAAGTTAAATGTTTGTCAAAGTTTTATTCCTCTAACCATCTTTCTTAAAAAATCCAAAAGTGGAAATATCCCACAAGAATGAACACCTCAACGGCACTTCTGATATTGGAAACATTAATCTAATGATTGATTCCATCAAGAAAAGATTAAGAAAACAAAAGGGTCTCTGTTAAGAACAAAAAGAAAAACACATATACTTGATAGAGGATATGTTTTTTAAAATTGAACATATTCCTATTCCCTATAGATGGATACAAGAGCTCCTAACAAGGCTGAGATGGGGACCAAGTTGCTTAATGGAGCATCACAACCACCAAAGAACAATAAGTTGAGATTGTCAAGAAAGTTGAGTTTTGGAAAACAAGGAGCTTCCTCATCCACTGGACAGAAATGCCATCACTTTACAAGATCAAAAAGTGCACATATGAAGTTGGAAGTAGAGGATTTAAACACAGCAAGCCCTTGCAGAGCCTCAAGTTCAAGTTTGGGCTTCACATCCTTCACTGGTTTCATGGCAACACCTGAAAGGATTATTGATACTGATCAGAAAGAGTTTGGTGATAATGATACATGTAAGTATGCCACCAACTTTCTCTTGATTTTAAATTTTTTCCCCTCCTAGTCTATTGTCCACAAACAACAAACATAAAATGGCCTTAAACATGCAGCATGATGTCCATTGAAATTAACCAGGTATAGTGCATCCTAGACTTTCGTACTTAGTGTCACTAAATATACTTATTGGTGCCCTCAGCTATGTTTGATCTTATTATGGTACCGTGAACTTCGAGGCGAGTGCTAGTGAATTTGTCAACACTAACAAATTCCATCTTGTGTTGTATTTGAGGACAATGTAATAGTGGAATTTAGATGAAAATTGAAATTTCATGGTAGTGAGTATTTGAAGTCCTAATGCCCAACTTAAATTTTTTTAAGTCGTAACCGGAAGTACCAATAACAAATCCATGCAACATAGAATGCATAGTTTGGGTTTTAAACTCTAATCACCGACAATCGAGAATGTAATAATTGTAATTCATGAATCATGACAAATGGTAGTCAAAAAAATTGAATGCAAGATGACAAACCGGAAGCCATTAACTATGTTTATACATTTCAGTATTATTATATTTTTAGTAGTTAAATACCTTCCAATTATTGCAGTTTATTGATTTTGTTGGTTTAAGTTTTGCTTTAGCAGACATAGATGTTGAGGTCCCTGGACAGAAGAAGGTCATGGGGGAGCGAACACCGCCAATATATCTGAAGGTAAATCAATCACAAACATGACATTCTTTTTGGTGTTCTGAACTATAAAACTCATCACTAGCATCATATACTTCAAATGACAATAGAATATGAGAGTATTAACACAACACTTATAAAAGTTCTATAAATTGCATTGGAAGATTCTATGTTGACATAGATTGTTGTACAAAAACATGCAGTTTGCAGATGTTAAACTGAAAGTGGTCACTAAAAGCATAGGAAGCAACACTGAGAAGGAGATTGTTAACAAGATTAGTGGCTCTGCAAGTCCAGGGGAGTTTCTGGCTTTCATGGGGCCCTCTGGAAGCGGGAAGACCAGCATGCTGAATCTTCTTGGTGGAAGGATAACCAACAACAGCAACAACCACCTTGTTGATGGATATATCACATATAATGACAAACCATATTCCAAATCCTTGAAGCGCAGGTCGGAAGTATATTGCATTCTTAATTATGTTTTGGTTTCACTTACATGACTTCAACTATTATGAAAACTACAATGCATACTCTAAAATGCATTATTTCATCACACTTGGATTTTACATTGAAATCCGGATTATTGAAATGTAGGCTGCAAAATATTGTCCCCTAGACTCATCTAGAGTTTGATTCTAGTCCGTTCCATGTCGAACCCAATACTTAATTGTGGCAAATTGTAGTCGTATATTATAGGAGTTGTTGTGGATCAGTAGACTCGATAAAACTTAATTTTGATTTTAAAAGCTAAGGGTCTAAACTGAAACCCAGAGGACTAGAATACACAATAAAATTAGAATAGCAATCTAATCTCTAGCATGTAGAATGATTAAGCAACTTATAGCTCATCTAAATATGTATTTTGTGTATGTTTATGAACATCAAGTTTGTCCCATAATTGGTCAATTTCAATAAAACCGCTTATCTACACAATTCACAATGTCCTTAATTTTTTGACGTTAAGGTATAATTCGCATAAAAAATGTAATTGAACGGTTGAGTCTGTTATAAAATATTCGGATCATGAGAAACATGAAGACGCTAATTTTACTTATTTTTTTATGTTATGGTGAATGTTACAGTATAGGATTTGTGACTCAAGATGACATTCTATATGCCCACCTCACAGTCAAAGAAACATTGACATACACAGCTCTTCTTAGACTTCCAAAGACAATGTCAAGAAGACACAAGGAGGAAAGAGTTATGGATGTGATTTATGAACTTGGGCTAGAAAGGTAACATTTTTTTTTCATATTATGTATTGCACTTCAAGAAGTTGCATAAGTTGTCTGAAATTACAAATTGTTTTTTTCAGATGCCAAGACACAATGATTGGGGGGGCAGCAGTGAGAGGAGTCTCTGGTGGAGAGAGAAAAAGGGTGTGCATTGGCAATGAGATCATAATCAACCCTTCACTTCTATTTTTGGATGAGCCAACTTCTGGGTTGGATTCAACAACGGCCTTAAAAGTGGTTCAGATGTTGCACCAAATTGCTGAGGTTTGCTTAACCATAACCTTTTATAGTCCAAATTAGTAAGAGTATGTGGTGACACTAGTGAAAATAAAAATATAAGCACACGATCATAATCTTGTTTAGAATCGACTAAATAATGATTAAGCAAAAGTTGATACATGATATTTTGTACTCAGGAAACACAATAACAAAGTTAACTGAATCATAAGTTTGAATGAAAATTTCAAGATAATTATTTTTTTCACATTGCAGGGTGGGAAGACAGTGGTGAGTACAATCCACCAACCATCAAGCAGAATGTTCCATAAATTCGACAAATTGGTTGTTCTTGGGAAGGGGAGGCTGTTGTACTTTGGACAGGCTTCAGAGGTCACCACTTACTTCTCTTCACTTGGGTTTTCTCCACTCATTCCTATGAACCCTGCAGAGTTCTTGCTTGATCTTGCAAATGGAAACACTACTGATATATCAGTCCCACTGGAATTGGAAAACAAGGTCCAAGTGGAGAAGCTGACAAGTGAAGTGCAAAGTTGTTTTAATCCATCTCCTATACATGTCCATGAGGTAAGTAAGCATTAAATTTTTAGCTAGTAGTTTCATTTAAGTCTCATCAAATCTTATACATGGTTCTAAACTTCTAATCAAGCATATGAGTTCTTTTTCAGAAATTTCTTTGATATGTATGTAGAAGAAAAGGATTATTCCGAAACTTCAAATGAGTAGTTTAATTATGTTTATCTCTCATTGTCGACCTCGCTCGATGAATGTTTGAATGAAGCTTGGCTTAAAACTAAACGAGCCGACCCACTAGCCCAAAAGTTCAGTCTCTGTAAGATAGTCAAACTTCTTAGCTCCGTTCACCGACAACTAGATATTCAAGTTAGTATTGTCAGTTTAATCCATTCTTATTTAGACCGTTACAATCCAAAAATCAAAAAATATTAGATTCCTGACCCGATGAACATATACAACTTCAAATCAAATGAATTGAAAATTTTCTTACATCATAAGAAATACTCATAGTCATGATATGATATGAGAACATTTTTTATTGCAGTACCTAGTGGAGGCATATGAGACAGGAGTGGCACCCCAACTAAGGAAGCAACTTGTGATGCCAATTCCATTCCAACCTGACCTCAGGGGCCCAAGGAGAGAGTGGGAAGCAAGTTGGTGGCAACAGTTCAGTGTTTTGTTCATTAGAGGGCTGAAAGAAAGGAAACATGATTACTTGAGTTGGATGAGAATCTCACAAGTTCTTGCAACAGCAATTATCCTTGGATTGCTTTGGTGGCATTCAGATTCTACCACTCCAAAAGGCCTCCAAGATCAGGTATGACAATTACCATCCACACGAAAAACGCTAGTGGATGAATTTTAGCATAAATTTAAGGATAGTTTATGGTCTCCTCACTAAAGCCATCAAAAGATTTGCTATTACACTTTCATAGTTGAGGACTTGAGGGAGACAAATTGTAACTTCTACAATATTTCACGAAACACCGTAAACTTCAAAATGTCCCAACTATGCTTTCGAGTTAGCGAAAACTTTATTAACAAACTAACATTCTAACAATACCCTCTTCACCATTTGATAACATTTCCATAGATAACACCAAAATTGACCGACATTTGACGAATCAAAAGTAAAAGAGCAAACTGTCTAAGAAAGACGAAGTATATATCACCCTATGTGATGCAAAATGCTCTTAAATCATTGCAATCAATTTCCATGACATTATGTTTCATGTAATCATATTTCATACCCATGAATTGAATCCCTTGAAGTCTAACTACAACGTTTGATAATATTATGAAATTCACCACATCCACGTCAACATCAATATAACTAAAAAAAACTTCAGAAATTCAATATCTTTGGTAAATGTTTGATGAATAAGTTGCCAGAGTTCTGGCATGGTGAAGGTCATGTTTCAGCAATGACACAAGTCTGAATATATTACATTGTAAAGGAATTTAATTACGACCTCCAATGAGTTGCTCTAGTTAGTTGCCTTGAAAGGGTGTGCTTAGATTACATTGTTATTTTGATTACAGAGTGATAATAACCTTTAACTTTCTCAAAAGGATAATAAAGTGTAATCAAAATGTAATTAGATTACATAATGCTCTTGATTACATTAAATCAAACATGACAAGTAAGTGATATTTTTGCAATGCAGGTTGGATTGTTGTTCTTCATAGCCTTATTCTGGGGTTTCATTCCGGTTTCGACGGCGATATTCACATTTCCACAGGAAAGAGCTGTGATTAACAAAGAGAGAGCAGTTGACATGTACAGGCTTAGTGCATACTTCATGGCAAGAACAACAAGTGATCTTCCACTTGACCTACTCCTTCCACTTGTGTTTGTCACCATCTCATACTTCATGGCAGGGTTGAGACTTGGTGTTGCTCCTTTTTCTCTAACCATACTTACTGTTTTCCTCAACATCATCACTGCTCAGGTAAATAAAATATATACACCTTTGATTTCTTCTCATGAGAAAAGTTTCTATTCGAAGAAATTAAGGATTACTGCAATGTATAAAGGTGGCATTCTTAGATAAAATTCCAAGTTTATCGCATAAATGTCCTACACTTACATCATTTCTAATGTCATTCTAAAGAATCAACTCAAAAATATACTATTCTGAAATATTATCATCTCGATACGAATGCAATTTACACTGACAAAATATTATTTTCTCTGCAATAATAATGTAAGACAATGTAATTTCCCCCCAAAATTACAGATATTGTTTAATTAACAATAGCTATGTGATAATAGCAAAAACTGGGTGTGAAAGATGATATAATGTGTCTCAATGGCTCGTATGATTTAAAATGACATATATGATTACAAGGGCATATTTGCAACAACAAAAAATGATATATTGAAGTTTGAAGATTAAGAGGTGATTAAAGGAAAGATTGTGATAATAAAATTATAATGTTATTATGAAAACAAGGGGCTTGGATTGGCTATCGGAGCTGCTCTATCAGACATCAAGAAGGCCTCCACTTTGGCATCAGTCACAGTTATGACCTTCATGTTGGCTGGAGGATTCTTCTTGAAGGTAAAATATTATTTGAAGATGTACTTAAATTATGTCACGTTGTACTTAAATCGTATTAAAACATCATGTCAGAATTTGACAGACCTGTCGTAACTAACTACATTTTGCAGAACGTGCCTCCATTCTTATCGTGGGTTCGATACCTTTCATTCACCTACCATACCTATCGATTGCTTCTGAAATTGCAGTATGATCGCGTGCCAACTTACATAGACGGAAGCAACGTCGGAAATGGTATTAAGGAGGTGGTATTAATGATATCCATGATTTTTGCGTATCGTGTGCTCGCATACATCTTCTTAAGGATGAAGCTCCCCAACTTTTAATTGTGTGATTATATGTTACCGAAAGGCCAAATTCGCTTGTAACACATAATTAATTTGGAAAGCGAGATGTAATCTTGTTTTTACATTAAGTATTGCATTGAAGTAATTTTACTAGATGACACCACTTTATATATGAATGAAGCTAATCAAACCATATTAGATGATCAATTCCCAAATCGCTTTGTGGTATGATCTCGTTGTAGTTTGTTAGTGAAATCCAACAACCTTAACTAACCAACTACTTACCACAAACTAATCATCCATTTCCCAACCACTCCCAACAATTTCCAAACTATTGCCTTTTTTTTTTTTTGGTTTGAGGAGACACGTTTCAATTTATAGCTGTAGACACTAAGACTCGTCAATGTTGATCCAATATTCATAATAAATGCTTCAACAACTTGTAGATTTAGAATACTTGGCATGTCCACATCAGTATGAAAATACTAGTATGATATGAATTTCTAAACCTTACTCTTGACCAAGAATATTCATCTATTGGACTAGTGTTGATAGTTGTAAAGTCGTCTTAGATTTGAGGAAATTACTCACATACCAAACGATCCAAAAATACTAAACAATCGATTATCAAAACGAAAACATACCAAACAATCAACTTCACATCCCAAAGAGAACAACATAAGTCCAAGAAACAAGTCTAAATGTATGGGTCGATTTCGACATCTTCTGACATTAACATGTATTCATGCGACGACTACCACAATGTTTATATTCGAGGCAAAAAAACTCTATATTCAATGACAAATAAATATTTTTCTACTCAATAATACCTTATTTATCAAAACTTCTAACACAACGTGTAAGTTCAAAACAACAAACTCGAGTCGAACTCATTTAACTAGACAAACTTAAAATTGTGTTTAACTCGATTCATTTTCTAATCAAGTTGAACACAAATTGAACTGTGCTTCTTTTTTTAATTTTATCTATTCTACTCATCTAATTTTTATCAGGATTTTCAACTGAGCTAACTATAGTATGTTAGAATTGTACTTGATTTTGTCAACATCGACAGCACTATTAATATAAATAAACAAATGTATTAGCATATAACGTATTAGCAAATATAAACATTCACATTATATATTATTATTGAATATACACAGTTGCACGATAATTGACTTGTTTAATGGCCGAGTCGAACTTCAATTGAACTTTGTTGGATCAACATCGACGACACTAAATATAAATAAATAATAAATGAATTATCATAACATATATATCTAAAATTATTGACAGCATATACTAATAGGAAAAAATGTGGTTGCATGAATGATTATAGTCAACTTGTTTGTGTCACTTGAAATTAAGGTAATTTAAAGTTGATATTTTTAAATCAAATTGAATCACATATATCTTTATTTCTTAATTTATAACATGTTAAAATTTTATGTCAATCCAAGTTAATTTCACCGTTGATCTAAAATATTTGTATTTGAACAACTGAAATTTACTGAATTATAAAGTGTTTGGATCAAAATTTATAATGATCTATTTGACATGAAATTTTTATAACATGTTATTTATATAAGGTATATTTTACTTATAAATTTTCATAATAAAAAAAATCGAAAATAACCGAAAACGAGAGTTCTCACGGCTCATACTAATATTATTATGTTTACTTTGAAGCATCCACTTTCTGTTTACTCTTTTGCTCTCTTCGCCTCTCTCTCTCTCTCTCTCTCTGGAAATTTAGCATTTTTTTTGGGTTTTCGATGTGGAACGGGATGTCGATGGATCCGGAGCTGATGCGGATCGCGCAGGAGCAGATCGGAAGGATGTCACCTCAAGAGATGGCCTCTATCCAGCAACAGGTAGTTTAAATTTCCCATTTTTTCGTTTTTCCCCATTTTTTATGTGGTTTTCGGGTTCAATTTGGGGAACTCTTGTTAGTTTCGTGAAATTCCTTGGTGTTTCGTTAGGGTTTTAGGTTTTTGTGTGGAGATTTAGGGTTTTTCGCCTCCATTTAGAGTTTTGACCGTTACGGAGATTGGAAGTTGTGATTGTCTTTTGTGGAAAAAAGTTGGTGATTTGGTTTCGGATCGGTGATGGGTCGATGTGAAAATGTTCTTTTGGGTTAGAAATTTAGGTTTTAGGGGTAAAAGATGGTTATTTTAAGGTAATCCGTGTTTGGAGAAAGTCCATGGATGTGTCTCTGGGTATAGCAGTTGGAAAATGTAGAGGAATGCCTGCAATTCAGTTGCATGGATGTAGATTGTGTTGTTGGAGACTTGCAAAATGACACTTTTGGTTCAATGATATGGTTTTAGAATGGAAAAAAAGAGGTTTTATTGGGTTTTTTTAAGGTGTGATTGGTTTTCTTTAGAAAGTAACGAACTAGACTTCTGAAATGACTTTTGGTGATTGATTTTCAAGGAACCTTAAAATGTCACATGATTGGAGTTCTAAGTTCTCTCTATTGCCTTACGGGCACATTTGGTTTGTTGTAAGCAGGGGTGTACATTGAATAGTTTGTTTTAGGAAATTGAAGGTTATATTACAATGTAATTTATTACATTACAATGAAATCATCTTGTTTTAAATTTACAATTCTTTTTCAAATTGTTAAAATCCAACCTTGACCATGTCGGCTGTCTGCCGGAGCTCCAGCAATCTCACCGGGAATGTACCGGGGCGATTAAATTACTAAAATATTATTTTATTTGCATTGGATTCAAATCATGGGAATTTAACCTAATTACATGAGATCAGGTTTTGTGTGATCCAATCACAACAAACCAAACATGGCCTAGGTGAAGTCAACTTTTCCTTTCATTTTACTACAAAAAATGAATATTTTCTCCACTTCGTAGCTGTTATAGTCTCTAACAAGTGTGCTGGAGTGTTGGAAACTAAATGTCTCACTTGAACACCACCTTTTGCAAACTAGTTGCACTCCTAGTAGAAACTCAGAAAATGTTTTATCAATTGGAGAAAGTTAGTGGTGTCAAAACTTCAGTTGGCAGAAGGAAGAATGATGTCATTAGTAAAGATGGCCTTGAAGGGGAACACTATTCCCATTTGTTTTCTCTGATGTGTGTTGAATTTGCAGATGCTGTCCAACCCTGAACTTATGAAAATGGCATCAGAAAGTATGCAAAACCTGAGGCCTGAAGACATGAGGATGGCTGCAGAACAGATCAAGCACACTCGACCGGAGGACATGGCGGAGATCGGGGAGAGAATGGCCAAAGCCTCTCCTCATGAGTTGGCTGCAATGCGTGCTCAGGCTGAGGCTTACACATCATATGAGCTTAATGCAGCACAAATGTTGAAGCAGCAGGTTACTACTTAAGAGCCCAAGAGCATTAATTTTTAGTAAAAAGCTAGTTATATCAACTTTTGTTAGCAGTAAGGTTAATGCCCATCCACAGAAATATCATATGTTTTCACTTGCGATAGCATTCTCATGTTTGGTTTTTTTAATTTTCCATCAGGGAAATGAACTTCACTCCCGTGGAAAGTTTCACGAAGCTGCTCAGAAATACTTGCATGTACATATATCACATTTTCCTCTGTTTTCCTCTCATTTTCCTCTGGAATTTTGACTATATACCATGATTGGTTTTGCAGGCGAAAAATAATTTAAAGGGTATCCCTATCTCAAAATGCATAACTCTACAGTTGCAATGTTCTCTTAATTTAATGTCGTGCTACTTGAAAACCCAGCAGTTCAAGGAATGCATTATGGAAGGTTCTGAGGTACATTTTCCTGCTGCTCTCTTGTTGATTTTCATTCTCATAATCTCATTTATTAATACCTAGTGGTGCTAGAGATCTGTAATAACTCAAAAGGGATTTCTCTATCTACTAAAATTTCGTATGTATTAGCTAAACACACATTGTGGTTGTTTCGGAGGTAAAGGATATAGTAGGTGGGTGATGACTCCTTGGGCATAGCTTATTGACGAAAAATTGTTGTCAGGCGATTGGAGAACAGTCTAAAGTCTTTCGGCTGCTCCTTTGCTGCAACATTTTGGATTTTTACGTTGAAAGTAGTCTGACTTTCACAGTTCATGTTTGGTGCTGATTGTTAGCATCCTTGCAGTTATAAATGGATTTATCTGCGCCTTCATCTACTTACCTTTATGCATCAATGTACTTTTACATGTGGAGTCGCACAGGGATGAATCGGTTGTTTATTTGTAGCAAAAGTTATAAAAGATTATTATTTAAACCTTAGTTTTTATTTATTTCAGGCCTTAAAGATTGACTCCAAGAATGCCAAAGCTCTTTATCGTAGAGGTCAAGCATATAAAGAGATGGGAAACTTTCATGTGAGTTGTACCTTTAGTTGAGCTACTCACTGGTTATTGTTTTGACTGTTGCAAGAAACTATGCATCAGTTTCAGGAAAACATTTTTTTTTGCTTTTTTAAATTTGAATGTGTTGAAGCAAAACAACTGAATCTTTTTTTGTGTGTCATAGGCTGCCGTATCAGATCTCAAGGAAGCCCATGAAGCATCTCCTGAGGATGAAACAATAGCAGAGGTTCTACGGTATAGACATGTTTGATAGATCTATGAATTGGATCTAAAATCCTAAAACTTTGTGCCAAGTTTCTCACTTGCTCAAACTAAATTTGTATTCGTCACACTTGTGCAGAGATGCCAATGAAAGTCTAAGCAAACAAGGGCCACGTGACACATCAAGAGGTATGCTTTTTCTTGACTGCTACATTTTCACACGGTACATATTGAAAATCTCTTGCCAAATGAAGGAGTGATAATTGAAGAAATAGTGGAAGAGGACGAAGCACCCACAATGTCAGAGGGCAACAGAAATGTATCCTCAGAGCCACATACGTCACAACCAGTAAAAATTGGTCCGTCGTCTCGATCTGAAATCAGGTCTAGAACTGGAGGTATGGGCTCTGAGGCTGATCCCTTGCAAAACTTAAAAGATGATCCGGAAGCTATCAGGTGTGTTTGTGTTGCTTCAAGTAGATGCTATTTGCTTTTATCTGGAAGATGATTTTCTTTAAAAAAATTATCATCTGAAATTCTCAATTCTACTGGATAGTATTCTCACTTACTCACATATACTCACAGATCTTTCCAAAATTATATCTCTCGGGCTAATCCGGAGTCTATGGCCGCGATGGGAGCTGGTGGGGTGTCACCAGAAATGCTTCGAACAGCAACATACATGATTGGCAAGATGAAGCCAGATGAACTTCAGAAAATGCTTCAGCTTGCTTCTTCAATGAACATGAATAATCTAAATGCTCCAGGTGCATCAACAGAACCTGCAACTAATGGACCTAAATTTAGTTCATTTCCAGAAATGACACCTGAAATGGTCAGTATGGCATCTGAGAGGGTTAGCAAGATGTCCCCTGAAGAATTACAAAAGATGGTTGAAGCTGCATCTTCATTGAAGCAGAATAGTTCACCCTTCTCAACTATCCCTGAAACATCAGGAGCTTCAACCTCATCAACAAGATGCTTCACAGCAAGTCCATCTGCTGGAAAAAATATCGGTGATGTTCTCCCAAATTCAACAACCGGTGTATCTACATCGGGACGACCAAACTCAACAGCAGATCTGCAAGAGAGCATGAAAAACTCAATGAGAGATCCTGCAATGCATCAGGTTTGGTGTATAGAAGTCATATGTATCTCAGCTGGTCGTGCTTAGCAGTTTGAGTCTCATTTTTCTTTGGTGTGACCTTTACCATTTTTCATGCTCTCTGCATACATTTACAGATGTTTTCTTCTATGATGAAGAATATGAGCCCTGAAGTGATGTCAAATATGAGCGAGCAATTTGGAGTCAACCTCTCGAAAGAGGACGCAGCCAAAGCTCAGCAAGCAATGTCATCATTATCACCAGATGATTTGGAGAGAATGGTATGCTTCATACCTTCTTTTATTAATTTTTAATCGAAAGCTACTTATTGTGGTGTTACTGTTTTATTATGGGAGATTAGGTTCTGTTGGACTTTTATTCTTAGTATGTCCTCGGAAATATTCCTCTTATTCCGTATACCAACCCAAATACCTTTCAAAATATTATTGTAGTTTGTTACTAATAAGTTGTAACGGTGTTATATGTGGATTACAATTTGGAAAATTGCAAAACAATAAAACTGAAATTAGAACGAGGAAGGTTAAGAAACTAAGAATAATTTGAGGTGAATAGGTGATATTTCTTTAGTGACCACCTTCCACATATTTAAAAAACTTTTACTGATCTCTTTACATTTTTAATTTCCCCCCTACTCCACTCTAACTAGACCTTGGGACATTATCGACTTCACTGGATGTTCTTTGGTCTTGATTATTACAAAACTACGGATCAATCGAGGGGACTACTCCTAGTTGGGTGTTATCTCTCCATATGTTGGGTGATATTTTCCCTTATATATATCTGACGTTACAATTTATAATTTCTTTGTGGAGTTATATGTTTACAAGGTGTATCCATGTTTCAGATGCGTTGGGCGGAGAGAGTGCAGAAAGGAATCGAAACAGCAAAGAAGACCAAGAATTGGTTCCTAGGGAAACCTGGTATGATTCTTGCAATCTGCATTCTCATCCTTGCTTTCATTCTCCACAAGCTTGGCTTCATTGGTAGTTAATGTAAACTTGACTAGTAGTCTCTGGAAATCTCCCACTTCTTGTCTGCAAAACATTGGATGGGGAGGTCGATAAGCTCACTGACATTGAGGTTGTATTTTTTCTCATTAACATGTCAGTTAGACGCACATTTTTAGTTAGCGAGAGAATCTTATTGCTAGTAGATGTTCAAATTAATCATCTGGATCATTTGTGTGTTCATTTGAGACTAAGTGGTTCGTTAGAAATCAAACATCATATTACTGTCAAAAGCCAAAATGTGTTCATTAACAATTTTACATACAAAGCGAAAGACTCCTGTATCATTTTTACTGTTGTTATTACTATCCTTATGCAACTGAAATATCACATGGTTTGTACTTAGTAGTGTCATACGATCTATTTGCCTTCTTGTAGGACAACTTTTCTCATCACTTCCATTTATTAGATATATGTACATTGTAGTCTTATGCTAATTGCTTGTATGATTGCACTCTCCTCGGCTGTTACTACTTAAACCGAAATAGTTGAAACGAAAACACCACTTCCAAAAGGGGATGGTTTTTTGTTCAAACTAGAAGTCATCCAAAAAATGTCGAGGGTATGGTTTTTTGGTCAAATGACAATGGAGTGGCGTAGGGTTTTTTTGTGGTTTTTTTGTGGTTTTTTTCTTGCAGTGGGACCAAGTTTAAAAATAGGGATGTGGATTGGATGTGGCACTACGTCCATATGCGGGATGCGGATGCGGATGCATATACATATACGGTTTGAGATAATAATTAAATAATATCAGTAATATATATATATATATATATTAATTATAAATTTTATATATGTATGCATAAAAAAATTAGGTATTTTTTTAAATCATTCATAACATAAATATTAAACAAAAAAATACAATAGTACAATAATACAAGTAATAATATATTAATTTCCTTGAGAGAGAATTTTTGAAGAAAAAAAACAAGATTTAAAAAAATGAAATTGATTGTTTGAATTTAAATCCAAACTTGTATGTGAATCATGTGGTTACGTTAGTGGTGGTGGTATAAATAGACATAAACAACATATTGCTCATCCTGATGGTTCAAATGCTAAACCATGTGCATATGCATCTGCTATTTATCGTGAAGAAATTGAATTGAACTTAAGATCAAAATCTAGAGATATCACAATGAGACAAACAATTTTAGATGATTACATAGATTTAGATGATGTAGAGGGGTTCAGGGTCTGGTCCGGTTCCGGTCGAGGACGTGGTGATAGTAGCTCATCTTCCGCTCAACGTCCCATTCCTCAACCTCGAAAGAGGCAGAGGAACTGATTGAAATATGCACCAATGGATTGTTTTACCACCATTTGTCGTGGACGTCCCAACGACGTCGTGGACAGAAATGAAGGTCCCGTCCAAACCACAATACACAATCATTTTAAAAAAGAAGAAAGAAAAGAAGTAAACCAACGTTGGGCTAAATTTTCTATAGAAATTGTCTGTCTTTTAATGCATGCAAATCTAGAGAATTTAAAGATGCAATTGATAGAACTGCTAGATTTGGGCCAGGTTTGAAACCAGTTACTCCATACGAGATTGTCGAACCCTGTCTAAGATGGGAACTTGAATCAACCAAAACCTTATTAGATTCCTATAGGGAAGATTAGAAAATATATGGTTGTACAATAATGACTAATGGGTGGACTGATGGTTGTGGTTGTAGTATAATTAATTTTTTAGCTAACTGCTCCACCGACACCATGTTTTTGAAGTATATCGATGCCTCTGCCCACTCGCACACCTCAAACTACTTGTTTAAGTTGATCGATAAGGTGGTGAACGAAGTGGGAGAGAAATGTGTTATCCACGTGGTCACCGACAATGTCGTTCCCTATGTACCCGCTGGAAGGATGGTGATGTCAAAAAGAAGGTCGATATTCTGGACTCTGTGCGCAACTCACTGCATCAATATAATCTTGGAGGACATATGCAAGTTGTACATGAGGACTGTTACTACAGGTCGGAAGATTGTCACCTATTTCAAGGCGCACAATCAACTGAACAAGCAAATGACGCAAGTCATTCAAGGGAATCTAATTCGTCCAACCGTCACCCGTTTTGCAACTGCATTCCTTACACTCCAAAGGCTCTGGGTGAAGCGACAAGCTTTGAAGACATTCATCGTTTCAGAACAATTTGCAGATCCAAATACTTTTTGGCAAAAAAATGCCAAGGTGAAGATAGAGACCGATCAGGTTTACGGAGCCATCATATCGACCGTCTTCTGGAACAACGTCACCAATGCTTTGAAGCCAAGCCAACCGTTGGTGACTGTTCTTAGGTTGGTGGATGGCGACGAGAAACTCGCAATGGGTTACCTATACAATGCAATGGAGAAGGCGAAGGTGCAGATCAAGGACAACTACAACTTCAGATCGCAATTATACTAGCATGTTATTGAGGTCATTGATCGAAGATGGGGACACCAAATGTCAAGTCCTTTGTACTCTGCCGGCTTCCTCTTGAACCCGGCCACTTTCTTTGGTGCTGAAAACCGATCAGAAGCCATCAATACACACTTGACAGGCTGGTTGGATGTTCTGGAGAAGATGGTCCCGAACCTGGAAGAACAAGACCACATAACAAGGCAACTTGATCGTTACAAGAATAGCAAAAGATTGTTCGGTCGAGAAATTGTTAGGAGGCAAAGAAACACAAAGATCCCAACTGATTGGTGGTCTGATTACGGAAGTGAGGTTAGTAGCGGGAATTGATATTTGAAGGAGTTCACACTTAAAATTTTGGGACTCACTTGTTCAGCATCCGGATGTGAGAGAAATTAGAGTGTGTTTGAGCAAATACACACAAAAAAGAGGAATCGGTTAATGCCGTAGAAATTGAATGACCTGGTGTACATGAACTACAACTAGAGGTTGAGGCAACGATTCATAGAAAGGAGGGAAAACCAGGCTTTTACGACCCTATTAGCATAGATTATGACTTGATGGAAGATCATCCGTGATTGGTGGAAATAGAGGAGCACGTCTTTGTAGGAGATGATCTGACATGGGCGGATGTGGAGGAGGCTACCTTTGGTCCATCACGAGGACGACCACGTCGTGCCGCAACATCAACCTCCAGGATATTACAAACTGTTGTGTAGGAAGATTTCAACTTCAGACATCACCACGAAGCATCAACTTCATTGGCGGTGCCACAACAAGACATAGACGAGCAATTTGTTGGTACAGACGATGAGGTAACCGAGGAAGAAAAGACTTATCATGATGACCCAAGGACTCAGATGACTCGGACGACGTAGAGGAAGACATTCCTCGGTGAGTTCATGACCAAACATATCCGTTGTAGAATAGAAATGTAGACTATTAGATGAGATCTAAGTTTTATTATTTAGTTGTTTTATGATACTTGTACTTGTAATACCTAAGGTTAATTAATGAAAATAAACCAAGTAATTTGGTGGGTAGACATGGTTTCCAGTGAGACAATGTTGTCGATGAACTATTGTTTTGTCGAAGTCAAACCAATTAGGTTTTTATGGTACACATTGTTTTTATTTTACCTGATTTTTTTACAAATTTTCCTGATTTTTTACTACTTTTTGGAAAATATTAATTAAAAAAATTAATTTAACAATTGTGCAGTCGCTTATGCGACCGCACAACTGATTATGGTGGTCCAGCTGCATAGGATTGCATAATCAGTTTTAAAACATTGTTATCTTGTAAAATAAAAATTATTTAATTTAAAAATTATCTTTTCAAAATCTAACAAATACACTAATATTATTATATAAATTTGATAATTTCAAAATTCCAAATAACATGTAGTTAATTCAAATGGGACAACTAGCTCATTTCAAACGAATATATTCCTAACTTTCACTATTCTAACAGTTAAGTTAAATTCTCAGGATTAATTTTTTCAGAAATTTTATTCTCAAATCTGACACTACACTCGTCCGATAGGAGCAAGCTGTTGCTTGTTGCGCAACTTCGCTAACTCACTCCCAGAGGTCCCTTACTTGTTCACGGACGAGGACGAGAGAGTTGACCCAGATGCCAATATCCAGATGCTTCTCTTGTGGTTATGCCACTTCCGTGTTGGCATAACGGCCCTATTGTTCCGATGGAGAGAAGAACATATGATTAGCTTTTCGGGAAATTTCCAAACGAACAATTTCAATACGAGAGAGCTATTTCAAGTACCATCGATCCACAATTACTCCCGCTTAGCCCTATCCCATTCTAGGGGTATTTTAGTGATAGGTTATATAGGAACTGGACGATCGTATTTGGTCAAATACCTAGCGACAAACTTTCCAAAGATTTTTTTCTTAGCTTTAACTTTTTTATTATATTCTCAACTTTACTATTTAAATTTGTCTTTTTACACACGTTATGTTATAATCTCATGTGCATCTTCACAATCTCTTACCTCTATTAATTTTTCATCTTATTGTCTCAATTTTCCTTTGATTTACTTCAAATGTATCTTCTGATTTTTTGGCATAATCCACGTCATCCAACAAATACAAACTCACAACCAATTTTTTTACAAAACTGGCATGAAATGTCGACATGCTAAACAAAATTATGATGATTAACATCATAATGCACAATATGATAATAGTTGATGTACGTGAATCGTACGCTCACTGTGTTGATACACGTGAATTTGTTTAAGATCGACCTTAACATACAAGTAGCGAAAGAACAACATATGATGATTAGTCATTGGAAAATTCTTGTGATAGTATTGTTGACATTAATATTTACTCGAACAATAGAGATCAAATTGGTGATACGGAGATATATTTGGCTCTTAAAACGGATTTGAAAGAGAATATTTGGCAACGTCATGGGCAAATTGATAAATAAAAATGTCTTTATCAATTACTTCTTAGTTGTTGTATTGTTTAATTATATGTAATTGTTAATGTAATTTCGATGAGTTTGGTTTATTAAATTATTATTATCAACTTGCTGGTAATAAATTAATAATATGAACGTTTGTCCAACAATGATTTTGAATGGAAAAAAAGAAAGGAAAAATATTAATAGTCAAGTTTATTAATAATTAAAATTAATATATAAAAGTAAATAATAATATATTTTTATTTGTAAAGAGCGAAATGATTTGGAGGTAAGAAAAATTGATTTGACACTTAGAAATTTTTATTAAATGTTGTGAATGAGAAGAAGAGATATAATAAAATTTTAAACTTTATGAATTGGAACTAACCATATGAGATATAAAACTTTGATAATATATTGCACATGTTATCATGTTATTGCGGATGACCTGAGTTTTTTTCCTTTTTTTACTTCAATCTATTGCTTACACTTCAAGGTACTGTTTCTCTACTCGTTTGACGACTAACGTTGCAGTCATGTTGGATTAAAATTTTCCAAAGACAGGTTGTCCGAAATTACGTAAAAATACGCAACAAAGAAGGAAATCAAGTAAGTTTACTCAAGCTTGGTTTGCTTCGGACGCACGTCTACACGCCTTCATTGCCAATTGGGATACAATACCTTAGTTGGTTGATTAATAAGTACGCTTATCTCACGTTCACAAGGGATATACATGTTGCATTCCCTAATCTATGGATGTGTATCATGTATTCGTATTTGTTATGTTACTCATATCTTATTGGATAGATACAAAATACGAAAATCATTTTAAGTTTTTATGGCTACGAAATAAGGATGTGAAATATTGAATTTCAAATTTAAACCAAAATAAACTAAGTGCATAAAACATGCATGCCCTAACTAAAACACATCAAACCTCACATCACTTCTCAAATTCTCAACCCAAAACACAAGCATGTATAATTGAGAACAAAACAAAACATAACAAAACAAAAGAGCACACAAGACAACACATCATTCATGGTGCAATACCACTCTTTCATCTTTTCTTCTTTCATTCAACCACACACAAATCCACAACGAAACACTCCCAACTCCATAATTCGAAACACCAAACAACCAAAAAGGTTGGATGGTGATAGAAAACTAACTAGAAGAGTAGAGACAACACAGGATACATGATAATATGTATCATCTTGAAGCAAACAGCAGAGATTGAGATGAACATCACTCCGTACACCACCTGAACTGCCACCATCCCACTGCCCACATAACAACACATTTAGTATTAACCACACTAAATAACACCACAAAAATTTCAGAAAGATTGAAGAGAATATGTGGAGATCAGAGAATATTGATGGATATGAATTTATAGTGCCCTATAATGCACTGAGATAAGATTGGAGGAGACGTGGAGTTGTGGATAGCTATCATAATCATAACCATGTGTATCATATCATGATGGCGACATAAAATATGTTTTTTGCATGGCCGTGTCAGTATGAGGATTGACAGAGCAGATTACCATGAATTCGTTATAATTATTTGACCAAACACGATTGATCACGATTTTTTTTTGAAGCTCACGTGATTCTGATTAATGTACATTAACTGCATGTTTTTTTTTGCATGAGTATGCCTACCGGATGTCAATCCAAAATACGCCTGCATTTTCAATATTTACTTGGGTGCACATTGCACACACCACCTTGCCCATTAAGTAAGCAAACTGTAACCTCACGTAATCCGCCGTCATTATAGAATTAGGAGTTAAAAAAGACGAACCTGAGACTCATTTTACTCCAACTCTACACACATCTAATTTCCAAGCCTCAAATTCAAACTCAACCATCCCAAAGTAAAACACTAAATCCCCGAATCCCTATCCATAAATCCCTAAACCTCTAAAATTCATTTCCCCCATCCTACATCCCTAAATCCCCCCTCACTATCCCTAAATTTCCAAATCGAACCCTAAACCCAAATTTCTACCTTCCTCATGATCAATTGTTCATTCTCTGGGCCACCACTATGATTGACATCATTTCATACTTACATTTGTATCTTATATCCATTATATTTCACCAAAACAATGCTACGTGATGAATTTTATGTTTGAATTTCAGAAATAAATAGGTTTGAAGAGAAGAGGCATAAAAGGACCTAAAAGCATGAAAAATGACTGAGTTGAGAGACTCAAAGACTAAGATGCAAGATCGAATGACCTGAACGTAAGATCGAAGGACCAATGAGCAAATAAGAATACTTCACACCATCATGTGGAGTATTTTGACAATTCTATTCGGGCAGGAGCTCCAACAAGCAAAGTAGATGCATTAAAGACAAACAAAGCCTTCCAGAAAAGCCCACAAAAAAATCCAGAGCGATCTGAACACTGTAGACCGCCAAATGGCGGTCCAAGACCGCTAATTGGCGGTCACTTTTGGTCTGGATCCGCTAAGATTTAAGTGGAGCGTGTATTAATGTGTATTTAGTTTATTTCTGGTATTTGTTTAGTCTCATACCGAGGGATTGTCCCAGATTACATCTTTCTATGACTATAATAGAATTCTTCACCTTCTATTGTAATTACTCATTGCTTGGTGACATTCCCTCTACTTGGAGTAAGCCTTGGAGCAAAATCTCAATGTGGAGAAGAATGCTGCTAGTGATGTGAGTCATTTAATAAAATAATTTTTCCATTTGTTTTGTTCTTATGTGATTTCTTTATGCATGCTTAGCTTAGTTTTATTTCTTTGATTCTAGGCTAAAGTAGTTAGAATGTTTCTTTTCTTCTTTAGTTTAATTGTTAGAGTAATGTGTAGTGAGTAGATTCATCCCTCTTTGGGGGTGGAGATGATGTTCATACATGCATTAAAGAATGGATATGAATGCTTTATATTTTGACTGTGTTGATAAATGTGAATGTATGCTTGCTTGTTAGAGTAGAATACTACACTTGATGGGTTTTGCCACACATCTTAGACACCTCCCATGCTTGTTTAGGTTCTGAAATAACCAGCTTGTATATATGAATGTTAATCAACTAGGTTAGTGAATGGATTGATAGGTTTTACCATAACCTTTAGACACTTCCTATACATGAAAACACTACCTACATTTGTGCCTATAGAATGCATTCTTCACCATCTTTTTACATGTGTGCACACACTCCACCCTTTAGGGGTTTTCCAATTCTGATTTCCAGCTTTCAATTTCCCTCGCTTTCATTTTCCTTGTTTGATGCTTACTCGTTTAGTGTAGTTAGTCTAGTTTAGTGTAATCACAACTTCTTCCCCTCTTTTCCCACTTGCCTTCGAACAAACCAGAGTCTACACATCTCCTTGTGGATTGACCCGTATTTGTCACCGCTTCAACGCGGTCGTGCACTTGCGGTTAATTAAAATGATTACACACACTACTAGTCTTAATCACATTCACAGGAAAATCCCAATATAGAGCCTAGGAGACGGGAATTCTCACACAACGGTGCATACCAGAAGTGGATTGATTGGCAAACAATGATAGTAAGTTCCTTTTCTTGACTTGATTTGTTTTCTTAGGGATGATTACATCGATTTCTCTTTCTGCTAGTTTTTCTGGAATTCATTTTGATAACTTACATGTTTCTCTTCTGGGATTTTGTTGTTGTTGTAACACTAATTATTTTAGTGGTAGCCTTTAGTTGAAATTTCTTTGTAGGGGTTGGTGGGTTAAGAGAAAGGGTAAGGACATAATTGTTGGGTTTTCAAGAGGTGAACTCAATGGTAGTGGTTGAAGAGTTGAGTTTGGAGTTGCTTAAGTCCTGGGTTTTTGGTGCTACACATTGGAGTGAAATTGATTATGCCAAATTAAGATACATGATTCCTAGTAATGTGAGAAATTGTTATAGAGATCTAGACAATTCTACAGGCTTGAAGGAAGCACTTAGGTATATTAATACTAAATGGGAGTTGAATGTTTATGTCACTTTGGAGAAGAATCACAGTAGTTGTATTAACCCCTTTCCTACTTAAAATCCTCCCTCAACAGAAGAATCCCCCATAAGCAAAACTATAGATGAAGGCCCTGCTTCAGTTGCGGATGATAATGGCCCACAACCTACTAATGGTGGAAGTGTGGGTGTAAGTAATGAGTCCGTAGACATCCCCCCCCCCTTGTTCTAACCCAACGCAAACAAGAATTGAAGTTATGGAGGTGGAAGATGAGTCTGATGAAAGTGATCCAGATTTTTTATTCTCTAATTCAAAATTAGAAGAGTCTGAGGGTTGTGAAATGGGGGAATATGAGAATCTTAATCGTGAAATTGGGTATTTCATAAAATTTGATGATGGGTCTGTTGCACTTTAGGTTGACATGAAGAATCCTTATAAGTTAACTGTTAATAAGAAGTTCCCAAGTGTGCACACATTTAAAATGACAATTATCACTCACTGCATTCTAACAGAATTTGAAATAATATACTTGAAGAGTCAGCCAAACAAAGTGATTGGTAAGTGTAAGGACCATATATGTAGGTGAAGGATATATACTTCTAGATTGAATGACAGATCTATCTTTTAGGTAAAGACCCTTAGGCTTCCACATACCATTTCCTTTATGAATAATAGATGGTCTAAAATGATTACTAAACATTGGATTGCTTATTAATAATGCCTAGAATTCCTAGCACAAGATGACATATTGAATGTAAAGTATATAAGTGACCAATTATAAAGGACATTCAACCTTAAGGTGCCCTATATGAATGTGTGGAGGGGCAAAGAGCTGACCATGAAGAAGTTGTATGGATGTGAGGAGGAGCAATATGAGTTGGTGTCTTTCATAGTGGCAGAAATAGAAAGAACTAACCCTAGCAGTGTTATAATTATGAGATCAACCCTAAGGATGACATCTTTCTTAGGTTGTTTGTTTGCTTTAGGACTTGTAGTGAGAGATTTGTTAGAGGATGCAAGCTAGTGATTGACATAGATGGTTGTCACCTTAAGGGGGAATATAGAGGAACCATATTATCAATTTTTTTAGTGGATGAGAATCATAAGTTATTCTTACTTGCCTTAGCAATCATGGATATTTCATTGGGCCCCACATGGACTTGGTTTCTAAAGAATCTGAAAAATATTGTTGGACATAAACCTAGATTGTTGATAATAAGTGATAGGTGCAATGGTCTAGAGGAATGAGTGCTTCAAGTGTTTAGGGATTGTGAGCACAAGACTTGTGCAAAACATCTTTACTAGAAATTCCAAAAGAAGTACAAGAACACTATGCTACTAAATCTGATGTGGAATGTTGCTAGTACCTAGACGGTAACAGGAAGATGGAGTGTATTAAAAACCAAAATGTTGGAGCACATGATTGGTTAGTCATGGTGGAAGGTAGTGAGAAAGTGTAAAGTAGAAGTCAATTTACCTTGGAAGCCAAATCCGATTACATCACCAATAATTACAGTGAGAGTTTCAGCAACTTCATCAGAGAGACCAAACATATGCCTATTGTGACATTGGTGGACAACTTAAGGCAAAAACTTATGCACACAATGTATAAAAGGCAAGAACACACAGAGAAATTAGTCCCTAAAGCTAGTCAATGGATCTCAACAATATCTAGAAATCTAGGTTACTTGAGTGTGAGAAGATGTACTGATGGCAGGGCGAAGATTACAAAGAGAAGCATGAGATTTGTTGTTGACTTAAGTGAAAAATCATGCAGTTGCAGGGTTTAGCAGTTGTATGGTTTTCCTTGTCAACATGTAACTGCAATAAGTGAAACCATATGGGGGTCTGTGGGAGGACTATGTGGATGAATGGTACACCATCAAAGACAAACTTTTGACTGTATATGCCCAATGGATCAATCCAATGACAGATATGTCTGAGTGACCAAGAGTGTTAGGATTCCAAATGTTGCTACCTACTGTTAAGAGAGAATCTGACAGAACTAAGAAGTTGAGATACAAGTCCACCATAGATCAAGGCACTAGCAAAAGAAGAAATAAGTGTACAAGGTGTGGATTGCTGGGTTACCAAGCTAGAAGGTGCAAAGAGCCCATTGGAAGTCAGGAACAACAAGACCCTCAAAGGTAAACCATCTGAGTTTTTTTTGGTAATTATCAACTTACTTCCAACTATTTATGCATTAAATTGTATATTTTTCAATCTTAATATGTTGACATGCCAACCATAAGAAGGAACCCAATGCGTACAAGGGTTAAATCTGTTGCTGCTAGTGAAGAAGTTGTTGCTACTGAACCAAGTGTCAACCAGTCCACAAAATGTGTTGCTGCTGAACCAAGTAGCAACCAACTACCAATGCCACATTATCCAAAAACGAGCGGGATGGGTCAATGCTAAATCTTCTACACTCTGTTGGTGGTGGGCAACTTCCATTCAGATTTGTTTTACTAAAGGTGTTTGGTTGTGTTGTACCTCAGTTGGATGTATCATATGTCTTCTTATGTGTAATAGTATGTGTGGACATGTACTTCAGTTGGATGTATTTGATTTGTTTTGTTGTTTTATAATATGGGTAGAGAACTACTTTATTTGTTATATGAAGGCAAACTTTCTAACTTCATAGTTTCTTCTGCTTCATTAAAATTAATGAATGTAACTTCAGGTTATTTGAATGTCAATGTAACTTGGATTAATGAGATGTGTTTTGAATGTAAATATTTGAAACCCTTTCGAATCTTCAATTCATTTGTAAATCAGAGGCATAACATCCATAACATTCAACAATAACATCCATAACATTCCATTTTATTAACCAAAAAGTTCAACCATTATAACTTCCCTAAAAAAAACTACACCACCACTTCATTAAGACCCACACAAGATTAACACAAACAATAACCAAACAACAACACAACACCACGACAACAATTCAACAACAACACATCATGACTGAAACACAAAATACTCCATCTTTGCGCACACAAACCCGACAATGACAACTGGCACAACTTTTACAAGCTAATCAAACTTGGTAATGAAACCCTTGCATTGAACGACAAAGGGGTTAATGTTTCCAACAGACGCACGCACATCCAAAATTTCTTGGTTGAGGTTGTCGACCTTACTTTCAATCACCATTAACCTATCCATGACTGTCTCCCGGAGTTGCTGAGGCAAAGGGCGCCCATCACACGACGTCTCAAGAAAATCCAACCACCGGAAGAAGGGGCATTTCCTCTTGTATGCCTGCAATGTGAAACACACATTTCATCAATCACAAAGGTGTTGGCTTTTTGGACTTAATTTATGTTTTGATGATTTAATCAATCTAATCTTAATTGTGATCATGTATAGTAGCACACATGTTGCATTGCATATATATTGCTTTGTGCTAACATCTACAGGTGATCAAGACTCAAGGAAGGAATGAAATCAAGTCAAGACATGTAATCAAGTTCATTTGAAGACATGTAATTTGGATTTCTTTGAGTCTTAGGAACTTTGTGTAATTTAGCATACTTGAGCTAAAACTACTCAAACACACTAGTTTCCCTATAGAAGTCACACACACGAAATTTCACATGATTTAGACTTCAATAAGTCACCCAAACTTAGACCGGAAAACACTAGACCAAAACCTAAACAATCTGCCCACGTTCGGTCGACCGAGTGATCATATATCCTATTAGTGTTTTACTGCCCAAGTTCGGTCGACCGTCCAGACCTTTTCGGTCAACCGGGGATCAACATATTTTTAACCGTTTGTTTTGTCGTATTATACCCAACGGTCGTATTCGTATTATCTTCATATACCCCAAATACATTTTGTGTATCGGTCGACCGAGGACTTTGTTCGGTCGACCGAACCTAAGAAGACTTGACAAACCTGATCTGCTTGTTAGTTTTTGGTCGACCGAGGAACATGTTGTTGGCTTTTTGGCCGTAATCTATGTTTTGATGATTTAATCAACCTAATCTTAATTGTGATCATGTAGAGTAGCATACATGTTGCATTGCATATATATTGCTTTGTGCTAATATCTACAGGTGATCAACATTCAAGGAAGAAAGAAAATCAAGTCAAGACATGTAATCAAGCTCGTTTGAAGACATGTAATTTGTATTTCTTTGAGTCTTTAGGAACTTTGTGTAATTGAGCTTACTTGAGCTAAAAACTACTTAAACACACACTAGGTTCCTTATAGAAGCCACACACGAAATTTCACATAATTTGGACTTCAATAGATCACCCAAACTTAGACCGAAAAACACTAAACCTGAACCCAAACTGTCTGCCCACATTCGGTCGACCGAAACAAACCGTTCGGTCGACCGAGTGATCAATTATCTTGTTCGTGTTTCACTGCCCAAATTCGGTCGACCGCCAGACCTTTTTGGTCGACCGGATGTCAACTATTTTCCGACCGTTTTTTTGTCGTATATACCCAACGATCGTATTCGTATTAACCAAAAATACCTCAAATACATTTCATGTATCGATCGACGGAGGACCTTGTTCGGTCGACCGAATATCTGTCTCTTGACAAACCCGAATCTCCGGCTGGAATTCGGTCGACCGTTAGATCTCGGTTCGGTCTACCGAATAGAACTTTGTTTGTCAACCCCAAAGTGTCTGGTGTGATTCGGTCGACGGACACCTATTCGGAGTTCGACCGATCACTTAAGTGTACCTAAGTCTTAGCGTTGGGCGGTCGACCGTTCCTTAACCGGTCGACCGAACTAAGTTCAAAGCTGCCAAACGGTTGACCGAACTGTCCGATCCGGTCGACCGAATTCACTTAGAATTGGGTCCTGTGAGTTTCTATTTTGTGTATCTCACACCAACACTTACTCAATCAAACCCAACGGCTATATTCTCTCTAATATAACTCTCCTACTACTATTTGTCCCCACCATTAGAGAGAAGCTCCACACACACTTAAAAGCTTAAAACCTTTCACACTTAGTAATCAATTCCATATTCTACTCAAGTGTGCTCAAGTTTAGAGAGTGATTGTCTCACTCAAGTTTGTTGCTGTCAAAGTCAAGTAAAGGTTTCGGTGAAAGCCCGAAGCATTCCTCTCGGATTGTGAGAGGAGGAGTCAAGCTCGGCGAGGGTTGTTCGCGAGCTTGAAGATTGTAAATGCGTTCTCTTCCGGCCTGGAACGGGGAGTGGTTAGTGAAGTCGTGAGCGGAGCTTGCAAAAGAGGACTAGGACCCGGGTGGGGTGTCGAACCTCTATAAAAATCCCCCGACTCCTTGTGGTTTGAATTTTCTATTCCTTACTTGCTTGTTTAGTTTTAAATTCCGTTGCATATCTTTGATCGTTAAACAAATAGGTAATTAGGGTTAAAAGTGATTAGAATTAGAGACTCTCACGATCCAACACATGTTTCCGTCGACCGAATATGATTTTGTTTGTCAACCTCAAAGTGTCTGGTGTGAATCGGTCGACCGAACCTATCTCGGTGTTCTACCGATCACTTAAGTGTACATAGATTATAGTCTTTGGTGGTCGATCGTTTTTTTACCGGTTGACCAAACTGAGTTCAAAACTGTCAAATGGTCGACCGTTCAGCCCAATCCGGTCGACAGTTCAGCCCGATCCGGTCGATCGAACTTATCCAAAATTGGGTCCTGCTAGTTTTTATTTTGTGTATCTTACACCAACTCTTACACAATTAACCCCAACGGCTATATTCTCTCTAGTGCTTATAAATAGAGTTGTAAAACACATTTTAACACAACTCTCTCAAAATTCCGACCTTCTGACATTCATTTCTATCGTACCCCCACCAATAGGTTGATTTCCTTACTTCTCCTTCGAATCATAATCATTTCTCGTTTGTTTATTTAGTTTTCTAGATGAATTATATTCATCTTTTGGGGATTAGTTGTCATTTGGCGAGTTTGAGTTCTATATCACGATAAATCTCACGTAGTAGATTAAATAATTTCCACTCCAAATTTAAAGAAGTTCTCAATCGTTCTGGATGAATCTCATCTTGTCCAGCGATTGTAAGATGTCATTTGCAATAAAATATGCTTCTCGAAAGTGCTCAAATTTTGAACTTTTCCTTATTGTCTTAAATGCTGAATTACAAGACAAAGTACGTATATTAACTATTAAGTATGATGAAATTAAATATCATCTTATTAAGATTATTTCTCCCATGGATTCACTGTCATTATTTTTTTAATTAAGTTTTTTTAAATGAATTTTTATTTTAAAGTATTATGTTCGAACTCAAAATCCAGGCATGAAAACGTTGTAGATTTCCTGAGCATCGATCGAAGATGTCCCATCTAATACTGTAGGTAATTATAATTAAAAAAACATAATATCTATCACGTCAATCTCACACATGGATATATGATTGTCTCCGTAGTGTTTTCTTCTTTCTTTGGTATTCCTTCCGTTGTTTGAAAGACGATCTTTGTTGTCATTTAAAAGGTACTCATGGTCCGTAATTTTTTTAATTAATAATCTTTAATTAAAATTTCAAAAATTAAGAAAAAAAATAAATTCAAAAATAATCTGATCGCGGGTGCGAACCGCGATCCGTGGGCACGACCTCCTATAAATACACATCTGCTCTATTTTTTTCAATCCAATTATTTTTTCAATTCCTCACACATTTCCACTTCTACTCTCCACACAGTTTTGAAATTGTGCCCGGTAATATCAATTTTTCTGATCCGTATATCTTTCCTGGTGATATTTGAGTTAATTATTTTTTTCATTCTTATATTTATAGTTATTAATAATTGGTAATAATATCAAATCTTGAAATTCTACTCTCTTCACAGTCTTCAAATTGTGTGCCTGGTGATATCAATTTTTCTGATCCGTGTGTTTTTCCAGGTGAATTTTGAGGTAATTTTTTTTTTCATTCTTAATTTCTATTTATCTCACATTATTAATAATTGGTAATAAAACTGATTAAAGAATTTTACATTGTAGTTAACAAAATGATTGCGGTAAGTGTGCACTTTGGCGGTGAAATAATTCAAAATGCAAGTTATGGTGTAGAGTACACGATAGGTCCAAGACTTACACTTTCAGCGAGCGAAAATGTAACCTTAGAAGAACTTAAGAGTTGGATTTATCAAGGTTTGAATGTCGAAGAATCTCAGTACTCGATGAATATTCAATATCGTTGCAACATTGCACCAACCGGTTACTTTTTTTAATGTGATGTCTGTATATGATGAGAATTCCTGGAGAATAGCCTATGAAACAACTTATTCGAAAATGGGAATGATGGAGTTATATGTACAGTTGAATCCTGTGGGAATTGAGTGGATGGCTGAGATGTTTACAGGTAACCAACATAGTAGTAGTAGTGGTGCAAGTTTCATATCTCAACAATCATGTGATGCAAACACCATAGCAGAAATCAGTCGACCTGCGAATAGAACTTCTGATTTCGTGCATATACCAACAGATGATGAAGAAGAAAATGATGACGAAGATTACAATATAGATACAGAGAATGAATCATCAGGTGAGGATGATGATGATGCTGATGAGGTTGAGGAAGATGAAGATATTGGTCCGAACGTGAGTCAGTTAAGCCAATACAACCCATTTAGAGAGAGGGGTTGGGTTCACCCAGCTAAAAGCTTTCATGATTGTTCTAGTTGGGTTCCTGCAGATACATCATTTATAGAAAGTAGCGTAATAGTTGAAGGTCTGTTAGCTGAGAATCAAGCATTCTCATCAAAAGACGCTCTGAAGAACGCAATATCGAAATGACATATTGACAATAATCGGGAGATCAAAGTGCAAGACAGCAGCAAAACCAAATATAGGGTGAGATGTAAAGACGAAAATTGTAGTTGGATGTTGTACGCTGCACGGACCGGTTCGGGTGATGCATGGTCTATAAGAAAATGTTTGTATAAGCATATATGCAGGTCCATAGCTGCCCGATTTGATCATGCTCAGCTGACTGCAAAGATGATGGCTGATATCATCCGTGAAGATGTCGAAAATAATGTCTTGCTCCAGATTAAACAGGTGTTTGGTCTGGTAAAAAAAATATTTCCAGGTGTTAATCCAAAGTACAATAAATTATGGCGTGCCCGCGAGATTGTTGTTGCATACATGTTTGGAAGTTGGTCGGGTTCATATGCTTTGTTGCCTCAATTGTTAAATGCTATTAAACAATCAAATCCTGGAAGTAAAGTTGTAGTTCATTCTGACCCTTTACCATGCGCTGGTGTCTGTCAGTTTAAATGTGCAGCATGGGCTTTTGGTCCTTGTATTCAGGCATTCAAATATCTGCGTCTTGTTATCAGCATAGACGCCTCATTTCTTAAAGGTAGATACGAAGGAAGGTTACTTGTTGTTGTTGGGTACGACACTGAGAATCAACTACTGCCTCTTGCATTTGGGCTCGTTGAGAATGAAAATATATCCAATTGAGGATGGTTTATGAGATGGTTGCGACGAGATGTGATTGGAGATAGGAAGATATGTGTCATATCTGATCGACATGCTGCAATTAAACACATTTTTAGGAATCCCGGTTACGGTTGGCACGAGGAAGGAAATGAAGCAGTTCACCGTTTATGCGCACAACATCTTGCCGAAAATTTGCTAAAAATTGTAAGAATCAATATGCAGTTGACGCCTTCAAGGCAGCATGCAGACACAGTAATTTGTGGGATTTCAAAGCCAATTTGGAACAAGTTGAGTATTGGAGTAAAGATGCATTACAATACATAAAAGGGATTGGGGAAAAAGATGAAACAAATGAGAATGAACCGGAGGTTCCTAGTAAGTGGTCGTTGTGTCACGACGGAGGCTAAAGATGGGGAATAATGACAAGCAATGTTGCGGAGTGTCTGAACAATGTGTTCAAAGAAGCTCGTGGTTTACCCATTTGTGCAATTGTAGAGGCGACATACTATAAACTGTTGGAGTGGTTCAACAACAGAAGACATCATGCACGTGTGTTGGCACAAAAAGGACACATCTTTTCCGAAAGGGTTACACAAATATTGGAAAAATCTGCAGCAGTTGCATGTCAACATGAGGTGAAAATAACTGATTTCGATACAGGAGTATATGAGGTCATATCCAAACATGAAAGAGTGAGCAGAACTGGAGGTAGGATGGATCGTAGTTACAAGGTGATTCCACGTGACGGCACCAGACCAAAGTGTAAGTGTCGGGGACTACAAAATACAGGTATCACTTGCAGTCATGTTTTGGCAGTGTGTGCCGCACGTAACTACAATGACAATGAATATACACATTCGTACTACAATGTCAACTTTCTAGTGCACACATGGGAGGGTCACTTCGATGTGTACGGAAGGAAGAGGATTGACCTGAATATATGGGAGACAAAATAATACCTGATCGAACACTCGTCAAGAAAGGATGGAGAAGGTCAAAACGTTTACCGATGACGATGGATGTCATGGAAGGAAGGATAGGTCCGGGTCATTGTACAGGTTGTGGTTCGATTAATCACACAAGCGATCGTTGCAATGTAAGGGAAGGTTGAATGTATAGTAATGTTAAATATATTATAATGTTGAATGTATTATAACGTTTAATGTATTGTAATGTTGAATGTATTGTAATGTTGAATATGTTGTAATGTTTATAATGTTTATAATGTCTTATTTATAAGTCAAATCATATCAATTAAGATGACAAAACAAAATCATAAGATCTTAAAGTACAACCACGAGTATAACTGAATTACAATATGAACTACTACGTGGGAGTGAAAATGTTTGTCTTCATCTTGCGTCGGCACCCTCGACCGACTGGAGTCGCAACATGCACTGATTCTTCATCATCATCAGAGAAAACGTATGGAACTAACTCATAATGGGGTTGAGTCTCAACATGTGAATGAGACTCAACAGGTCGAAAATGTGACTGATTTTGAATAGGCAAATGAGGTGACTGAGTCTCGTAAACTATAGAAGGTACAAGATTTAATTCACAAGTGTACCCTTGGTCAGGTAATGGGCTGAATATACCATCGAACAAATTCCCGAAGTCTGTTTGCGGCAACTGAGGGGTATCATAATTAGTACCAGGTGTCTGATAAGTTAGATAATCTTCGGGAATCTGGGAAGGCCCCAACTGGGTTGGCTGCGATGGTCTTGCACCAATGTCACCATATGTTTGAGAATATCCAAATTGGGCTGGCTGCGATGGTCCTGCGCCAATGTCACCATATGTTTGAGAATATCCAAACTGGGTCGTGTGCGATGGTCCTGCGCCAATGTCATCGTATGTATATGAACCTCTAAACTGCGATGGATCTGGGACAAAATCATCGTATGATGCATTGGATAACCTAAAACTATATGTTGTTTGGTCTGCAACTCTAGGTACAGGACAGTCATCACGAATCTCATTATTACTATCATCATCTTCAGGAATCGAATCCACATCTGCAGGTAATCCAGCATCGCACGGTACTCTTTCAAATTCGTGCACCTGATCGCAATCGACAGCATCGAGTTGGTGACTCTTCAACAACATTTTACACAGTCCCTTAGTTCCACGTTTGTACAGCTGCTTGATAACAAATTTAGTCCGTTGAATACCACGTAAGCCCTGCAATTGTAGTTTGAAAATTAGATAGTAAAACACAACAAACAATAATTGTCAAAGTCGTTCAAAAAACATACCATACGTCGAATACGTGGTCCACCAGGAACGTAACCTAAGTCCTCGGTAGAATCACGTGGAGCTGGCAACGGCCTTTCCAAACCGAACTCTATTTGGCCTCGTATGTAGACTGTGTACATACCACTATGCTGAAACCACTGACGATACCATCGATTTTCTCTCGGATCATATGGTCGACCTTCCTGAATAATATGCGGTATGTCCCACATTCGTTTGTAAATTTCATGCTTCGCTGACTAATCATCTCTCTGTCGAGCCGCATGTACTATCTTATCAAGTCTTTTGAGTTCTGTCCACGGATGAGGTTCTGGCGGTGGCGTCGTCTGATAAAATCCAAATTGTCTCATAGTTCTTTCTGGATAATGCCATGAAATCATCCAGAAATGAATCAAAGGCACTCTCGCAAGCCAATATGCAGCATCAGTAGTAAATACCCGGCCAGGAAGCAACATCATATTTTCATAATACGGCTGCCAGTTTACATGCTCATCCAACATACATTCAAATTCATTTCTGTAATGTGTAAGACAATTATGTGCGGCACTAACCTCATAAGTCTGTGGGTATTGCCACTTAATAGCAAATGGAGGTCGCGATTCTAGGTCTTCTCCACCTAAACACTCAGCATGACCCACGTGTCTCGGCCGGGCTACGGGAAACCGAGTCCAAGACCAGTGTTGAAAAAGTAATAATGCACCACCAATGTTCTTCTTACCAATTTGACATGAAATAGACAAGTTGCGATATAAACATGAAAGCACGGCCGCACCCCAATTGTATACTATCGGCTTATCCAACACCTGCAAAAACCTCAAATACATAACTGGAACACCTGTCCCAGAGCTATCAGGGAAAACCATGGATCCAAACAAATCTAAAATGAAAGCCCGTGTATATTGTGCCACTTCTTCATCTGTGGTAAATCCGGCAAATTCCTGTAATTTACCCGCAACCATTGCAAACTGATGCTAAATCCGGACTTTTTGAAAATTTGTGGCTCATCTCCTCCTACCGTTCTTTTACCTTTTTTCATAATCTCGGCATTTATATAAATCCCAAAGGAATTTCTAATTAACTCACGACTGTCTCGATCACTGTGCCCGATTATTGGAATACCACTGATAGGTAGACCCCACAAACAGCTAACATCCTGCAATGTTAATCCAACCTCCCCAACCGGTAAATGGAAAGTGTGAGTCTCAGGACGCCAACGTTCTACAAGTTCAGTAATCAATATATTGTCTGTCCTTGTATGTTTTATTTGAGCAAGTTGATATAATCCCAAATTTTTGAGTGCTTGACTAAAACAATCGTGGAAAGGAATTACTGGACGATGTACACGACATTCCAAAACAGCTTCCGGCTATAATATATTCAAATATATTGTGAAAAATACATCAATTAAGAAAATGTAATTTAAATATTTAGAAAAATTAACACAATATATTATTTTTTGGTACTTACATTTGTGCAAATATCATTGACTCTGAACATGCAATTTGGTATTCCGAGAAGTGGGGAAATAGACTCTATCCACTGCATCATTATACTCACGTTCGTTTTGTACAAAACGACTTCTACTTAAATGACTCATTTTGACAAAACAATTGTTCATGAAAATAAAAACAGAATTAATTATAATAATTAAAAAACAATTTACTCGTACATTTCATGACAAATTGCATGTTATAGAAATAATGAAAGTTATAACAATTTAACACATAAATACAACTAATATTTAAATTTTAATTTAACAGAAAATAATAAATAACTATTCCAAATAGTTATATTATATAATAAATTTCATAAATGTACGTTATACAAATTTTAAATGTATATACATTTAAAATTTAATTATAAACAGATACATAAATACAACTAATATTTAAAATTAAATATAATAGAAAATAACAAAACAATTCCAAATAATTTTAATTTAACAAAGAAATTAAATCTTAATTTAAAATATTCTTAAGTAAAAAATTTGTGTAAAATTACCTGAGTCCAAGATAAGCTGATAAATAAGTGTTGTGCGAGCCCCGAATGGAAGAAAAACTAGAAGAGAAGTGTCGTGCGAACCCCGAGAAGATAATAAAAACTAGTTGAGATTTTTTTAAATTAAGATTTAATTTCACGGATCTGATTTTAACTAAAAAATTGATAAGATTAATAATAAAACAATTAAGATAATAAAAATGATTTAAGATTAAGAACACACTTAATCTGATTTTAACAAAAAAAAAATTAAAAACTAACTTCACGGATCACGGATCGTAGCCGTGATCCGTGGTCGCGCGGATCGCGGGTTCGACCCGCGATCAGACTATTTTTGATTTTTTTTATTAGTTTTCGAAATTTTAATTAAAAGATTATTAATTAAAAAAATTACGGCTCACGGTGAGGTGAGGTGAGGTGAGGATTGCTTTCTTTGAATTAAGTTTTAGGCTTGACTCTTATCAATGATTGAAAATTTAAATAGAGCAAAAAGATCGTATCATACAAACTCAACGCAAAGTGGAGTGATATATTCTCAATAATTTGTATTAATATAATAAATTGGTCTGGTTAAAATCAAACTTGATAATTTCCAACACGACGCGAAACATTATTGTTTGTCCATTCATCTCCATGTACAACCGGGCACGAACACAATGTTCATATAAAATATATTATTTATTTTATTATTATTGTTATGTACAACTAAAAAATAGCCAAGTACACCATAATGTAAGAAATTCATAAATATTATATATTATTCTACAAAAATGACATATATGCGCATGAAAATACACTCAATTACTTAGTGTAATTTTCGTGCACAAAATCACAAATAGACAAACATAATAAAAAAAGGAAAATGATTTATGAACGCAGCGCGTCACGGACGCGCTCTACGTGGACATCCATGTCAGCCCTTACGTGGCCAAGGCATGAATGTTTTTTTGTTTTTTCTTCCTGATGTCCACTCAAATCACATTAAATGTGTTTCAACTCAGCACGTTCTCTCTCTCCACCCAAATACAAATATGATGACACTCTTTCTTTCTTCTTCATTCTTTCTCTCCAGAATAAATCACCATTTCGAGCAAGATATTAGGTCGAAGAAGCGTCTGATGCCGACTCCCAGGATTCTTCACAGCGTAAGCAGCGTGAATGGGACGGTGCGAAGACTTCCCGATGTTCTTGTCAGCGTTAGCATCGTGAATGTGACGATCCGGTGGTGAAGACTTCGCACCACAACATCTTTGCTGCATTGTTGGGGTAAAATATACAGTGGGAGGTTTGTTGAGTTTGTGCGGGGGTGGCAGGGGGCGGCAGCCCCTGCGGGAGACGTGAGTTTTTTTTTTGACATCATATTATTGCATTCCATATATTGATTCGTTTATTCCGACAATAATGAAGTCATATATTATTCCAGACTGCAAATACACTTATTCCGATTCCGGACAGCAAATACACTTATTCCGGACAGCAAATCCACTTATTCCGGACAAACTTTATGTTCCGTTTCTGGACACACTTTATTCTTAAACCGGACAACAAATACACTTATTCCGGACAATAAATACACTTATTCCGGACAGCAAATACACTTATTCCGGACAAACTTTCTGTTCCGTTTATGGACACACTTTCTTATTATTCCGGACAAATCTGAGATGCTGTTTTTTTTCCTAAACATAATTCTTGTGGGGTAAAATATACAGTGGGAGGTTTGTTGAGTTTGTGCGGGGGTGGCAGGGGGCGGCAGCCCCTGCGGGGGACGTGAGTTTTTTGTTTTGACATCATATTATTGCATTCCATATATTGATTCGTTTATTCCGACAATAATGAAGCCATATATTATTCCGGACAACAAATCAACTTATTCCGGACAAACTTTATGTTCCGTTTCTGGACACACTTTATTCTTAAACCGGACAACAAATACACTTATTCCGGACAACAAATACACTTATTCCGGACAGCAAATACACTTATTCCGGACAAGCTTTCTGTTCCGTTTCTAGACACACTTTCTTCTTATTCTGGACAACTACACTTATTCCGGAATGCAAATACACTTATTCCGGACAGCAAATACACTTATTCCGGACAACAAATCAACTTATTCCGGACAAACTTTATGTTCCGTTTCTGGACACACTTTATTCTTAAACCGGACAACAAATACACTTAGTCCGGACAACAAATACACTTATTCCGGACAGCAAATACACTTATTCCGTACAAACTTTCTGTTCCGTTTCTGGACAAATAAATGCTTGCCATTTAAAGTAGTATGAGATACATGGTTTTTCAAATGCACATTGTATCCTAAACCATGTTTAGCTAATGATTGTCTTTGACTACTCAAAAGCATATCAAGCATTTTTGTCCCTTTAGTGAACATTTCAAGATCTTTTCTTAATTGCATATTTGAGGCTTTAAGATCTACATGTTCATCAATAATGGGTGTTTTACTTAGACTAGCAAGTGATGATTCATTTGATTCAAGTCTAGCAATCACCTCATTCTTTTCATTCATGATTAATTCAATTTGGCATTTGAGATCATTTATAGTTATTCTAGCATTTTTGTTCTTTTCACAAATGATCTCATATTGTTTAACTAACTCATGAAATGCTTTTTGAAGCTCATCTTTAGTAAATGTTTCATTAGATGCACTTGAGTTTGAGCTATCACTAAGATCTCTAGATGAGCAAGAATTAGAAATAGAAGAGTTAGAGGCTACCTCACTCAATTCATCTTCAATTGCCATGTGACATGAGTAAGCAAATTCTCCTCTACTATGCAAGGTGGAAGATGATGTTGATGGTGATGATGAGTCATCCCATGTAGCTTTGTGAGCTTCTTCTCTCCTTTCTCTTCTCTTGCTCCTTCCCTTCTCTTTTCTTTTCTCCCTCTTTTTCTCCCCTTCTTTTCTCTTCTCTCAATCCTAATACCCCTTCTTTCAATTTTGTCTTCTTTATTCTTGAGGTATTTGAAAAAATCTTGGGCAAGGACCACGATTTCTTCTTCTTCATCTTCTCTATTTTGCTCCTCAAAATCTGCATGTAAGGCCATAGTAGGAGTTTTCTTGGAAGCTTCTTTTTCTTTGCGATGACTCAATTGAAGCTCATAGGCCATGAGATTTCCAATGAGTTCCTCCATCTTCAATTTGGAAAGATCGTGCGATTCTTCAATTGCGACGACCTTGTCTTCCCAATCGTTGCTCAATGATCGGAGGAATTTCCGAGTCATCTCTCCTTCATTTATCCTTCTTCCAAGAATCAAAAGAGAGTTAGTAATATCGGTGAAGCGAGTGTTCATGTCGCTTATGTTCTCACCGATTTGCATAGAAAATATTTCATATTTATGCATGAGGAGACTTATCCTAGTTTCTTTGGTTTTGCTATCACCCTCATGATGCATTTGTAACCTATGCCATATTTCATTGGCACTTTCACATCCCCTAATTCTATTGTATTCTCCCTCATTAAGGCCACAATAAAGAATATTCATAATTTTTGAATTCATTTCAATTTCTTTCATTTGAGGCCTAGATAAAGAATCTAACTCATTTTCATTTGGGGGGATGTATGGAGTTTGAATAAACTTCCAATACTTAAGGTCATTTGATATTAAAAAGATTTTCATTCTATTTTTCCAATAATCATAATTTGACCCATTAAGCAAAGGAGGCCTTGTGGTGCATAAACCCTCTAAGTGATTAGATGTGCTAGCCATGCTAAAAATACGATTAAGTATAGAATTTAGCTAACAAGGCTCTGATACCAAATGTAGGATCGTGTGGGTTATGGGTCCACTAATCACTTTTTAAGCTAATCACCTACTTGTTTAAGCAATCGAGTAAATGCAGCGGAATTAAAACAAACAAGCAAGTGGAGAAAGACAATGCAAACCACACAAAGACGCGTCGGATTTACAGAGGTTCGGCCGCGCCTACGTCCTCTCTTGCAAGCCCCTCTCGAATCCCCGTTCGAGCTCCTCTTGCGTCTTCACTATGCCTCCCCGTTCCGGGCCGGGAGCAACGCCTTTTACAAGTCTTCAAGCTCGCGAACAACCCTCGCCGAGCTTGGCACCACCTCTCACAACCCGAGAGGATCACTTCGGGCTTTCACCGAAATCTCTACTTCTTTGTCTTGGGCTTTCACCAAGACCCTTGCTCACTTTGTCTTGGGCTTTCACCAAGACCCTTGCTCTCTTGATAACACAAGTAACCTTGAGTGGGATTCACTCTCTAATTGAGCACAACAATTGCTAGATTGATTGTATGATGAATGATGTGTAGATGTGAGGCTTAAGATCACTAATTGGGAGCTTTGAGGTTGTGGAAAATCTCACTATAAGTTTGACACTTTGGAGTTGTGAAATCTTTTTGGAAAACTAAGTGTGAACCTCTATTTATAAGCTCCTAAAGATTTCTAGCCGTTTGGACAAGATTTGATTGGGGTTTGTGCAAAGGACACAAAACAGAAAAATCGGATTCAGAAATCTGTCCAGAAACGGTCGACCGAAAGGTGTATCGGTCGACCGAACCCTTGAGTCTGTTGATGGATCGGTTGACCGAACACAGGTACTGGTCGACCGAATCACTTAAGTTCTATAGGTCAACGGTCGACCGAGCAGGTACCGGTCGACCGAACTACTGGGTTCGGTAGAGAGAAATCTTGATCGGTTGGACAAACTTGTGTCGACCGATAGCAGGGGGTTTTTCACGAATTGAACGGTCGACCGAAAATGGTATTTTGTTCGACCGGTTCAAAAGTATTTGGGGGTGTATATAAGAAAAATGTGTATACGA
The DNA here is from genome assembly GCA_963682175.1 of Triglochin maritima. NCBI lineage: Eukaryota > Viridiplantae > Streptophyta > Magnoliopsida > Alismatales > Juncaginaceae > Triglochin > Triglochin maritima. The sequence goes on from OY821786.1 coordinate 34,922,356, forward strand.
CCGTTGTATAATACGACAAATAAAACGGTCGTATTTTTACCAGAAATAGCAAACGAAACGGTCGACCGAAGGTCTACCGGTCGACCGAACAGGTCTGGGTAATCGGTTAATAGAAGGTGGAATCGGTCGAACGAATTGGTCTGGTATAACAAATATTGTGTATAACCGGTCGACCGAAAAGGTGAACGGTCGACCGAACTCAGGTAGACTGGCGACCAATGTTTTAGGTGTTTAGGTGATCTAATGGAGTCCAAATTATATGATATTTTGTGTGTGACTCCTAAAAGGAACCTAGTGTGTGAATGCATGCATATTAGCTTAAGTTATGCTCAATTTACATAAGTTCCTAATTCTCAAAGAAAGGTAAAATTACATGTCTTCAATCCTAGCTTGATTACATGTCTTGACTTGATTTTTCTTCTTTCTTGAGTCTTGATCACCTGTAGATGTTAGCACAATACAACATGTATACTATTATACTACATGTGCTAATCTACATGTCCTTATTAAGATTAAGTTTAATTACATCATCAAAATACGGATTAAGACCAAAAAGCCAACAATCTCCCCCTTTTTGATGATGGCAACCTATATCTTAAACCAACCTAATACTTGAAACATGTATAAGTTAACTATGCATATAAATGCTCCCCCTATGGATGTGCATAGTTTATCTTGACAAATTCATGTATATTTCAAGTATCCCTAATTTATTACTTCTCCCCCTTTGACATCTATCAAAAAATCAATAATCAATGTAATATATGAAATGACATTTCTCCCTCATTTACAATTATATATAATTATTTGAGTTCAATTTAGATGTCATTTGTAATGAAGATGCTCCCCCTAAATTTTGCACTTCATTACTCTAATAAAAGATATAACAAGTAAGCTCCCCCTATCAATAAGGCTAAGTGGAAACAATAAGTATGATTAAAGTTAAGTTCAATTAAGTTTCTATTTAAGCCTTATTCTAACATCCATTTAAAATTTGACATTTATAATCAATGGATGTGGTATATGATTTGCAAAGAATGGGGTAAATAATTTTCAATGAATTGAATTATATGATATGTCAATTAAGCATGTGAAGCTAGATTAGAGCTAATTTAACATGAATTGTATAGATAGGAATTTATACCAATGTTGAATTCGAATTTAGCTCCAATCTCATTAGGTGATGCAACCGGATTTGAATTTGACTCTTGAGCTCACCCGGTCACCACCAATCTCCTCCTCAAGCACCTACAAGTGTAGATTTAGGTACCCAAACAATTTTGGGTCCTTGAACATTAGCTTTTGGGATCCAAACCATTTTGGTTTTGGGTGCCCACACACTTGAGGAACTAGATTTAACAAATAAATGCTTGCCATTTAAAGTAGTATGAGATACATGGTTTTTCAAATGCACATTGTATCCTAAACCATGTTTAGCTAATGATTGTCTTTGACTACTCAAAAGCATATCAAGCATTTTTGTCCCTTTAGTGAACATTTCAAGATCTTTTCTTAATTGCATATTTGAGGCTTTAAGATCTACATGTTCATCAATAATGGGTGTTTTACTTAGACTAGCAAGTGATGATTCATTTGATTCAAGTCTAGCAATCACCTCATTCTTTTCATTCATGATTAATTCAATTTGGCATTTGAGATCATTTATAGTTATTCTAGCATTTTTGTTCTTTTCACAAATGATCTCATATTGTTTAACTAACTCATGAAATGCTTTTTGAAGCTCATCTTTAGTAAATGTTTCATTAGATGCACTTGAGTTTGAGCTATCACTAAGATCTCTAGATGAGCAAGAATTAGAAATAGAAGAGTTAGAGGCTACCTCACTCAATTCATCTTCAATTGCCATGTGACATGAGTAAGCAAATTCTCCTCTACTATGCAAGGTGGAAGATGATGTTGATGGTGATGATGAGTCATCCCATGTAGCTTTGTGAGCTTCTTCTCTCCTTTCTCTTCTCTTGCTCCTTCCCTTCTCTTTTCTTTTCTCCCTCTTTTTCTCCCCTTCTTTTCTCTTCTCTCAATCCTAATACCCCTTCTTTCAATTTTGTCTTCTTTATTCTTGAGGTATTTGAAAAAATCTTGGGCAAGGACCACGATTTCTTCTTCTTCATCTTCTCTATTTTGCTCCTCAAAATCTGCATGTAAGGCCATAGTAGGAGTTTTCTTGGAAGCTTCTTTTTCTTTGCGATGACTCAATTGAAGCTCATAGGCCATGAGATTTCCAATGAGTTCCTCCATCTTCAATTTGGAAAGATCGTGCGATTCTTCAATTGCGACGACCTTGTCTTCCCAATCGTTGCTCAATGATCGGAGGAATTTCCGAGTCATCTCTCCTTCATTTATCCTTCTTCCAAGAATCAAAAGAGAGTTAGTAATATCGGTGAAGCGAGTGTTCATGTCGCTTATGTTCTCACCGATTTGCATAGAAAATATTTCATATTTATGCATGAGGAGACTTATCCTAGTTTCTTTGGTTTTGCTATCACCCTCATGATGCATTTGTAACCTATGCCATATTTCATTGGCACTTTCACATCCCCTAATTCTATTGTATTCTCCCTCATTAAGGCCACAATAAAGAATATTCATAATTTTTGAATTCATTTCAATTTCTTTCATTTGAGGCCTAGATAAAGAATCTAACTCATTTTCATTTGGGGGGATGTATGGAGTTTGAATAAACTTCCAATACTTAAGGTCATTTGATATTAAAAAGATTTTCATTCTATTTTTCCAATAATCATAATTTGACCCATTAAGCAAAGGAGGCCTTGTGGTGCATAAACCCTCTAAGTGATTAGATGTGCTAGCCATGCTAAAAATACGATTAAGTATAGAATTTAGCTAACAAGGCTCTGATACCAAATGTAGGATCGTGTGGGTTATGGGTCCACTAATCACTTTTTAAGCTAATCACCTACTTGTTTAAGCAATCGAGTAAATGCAGCGGAATTAAAACAAACAAGCAAGTGGAGAAAGACAATGCAAACCACACAAAGACGCGTCGGATTTACAGAGGTTCGGCCGCGCCTACGTCCTCTCTTGCAAGCCCCTCTCGAATCCCCGTTCGAGCTCCTCTTGCGTCTTCACTATGCCTCCCCGTTCCGGGCCGGGAGCAACGCCTTTTACAAGTCTTCAAGCTCGCGAACAACCCTCGCCGAGCTTGGCACCACCTCTCACAACCCGAGAGGATCACTTCGGGCTTTCACCGAAATCTCTACTTCTTTGTCTTGGGCTTTCACCAAGACCCTTGCTCACTTTGTCTTGGGCTTTCACCAAGACCCTTGCTCTCTTGATAACACAAGTAACCTTGAGTGGGATTCACTCTCTAATTGAGCACAACAATTGCTAGATTGATTGTATGATGAATGATGTGTAGATGTGAGGCTTAAGATCACTAATTGGGAGCTTTGAGGTTGTGGAAAATCTCACTATAAGTTTGACACTTTGGAGTTGTGAAATCTTTTTGGAAAACTAAGTGTGAACCTCTATTTATAAGCTCCTAAAGATTTCTAGCCGTTTGGACAAGATTTGATTGGGGTTTGTGCAAAGGACACAAAACAGAAAAATCGGATTCAGAAATCTGTCCAGAAACGGTCGACCGAAAGGTGTATCGGTCGACCGAACCCTTGAGTCTGTTGATGGATCGGTTGACCGAACACAGGTACTGGTCGACCGAATCACTTAAGTTCTATAGGTCAACGGTCGACCGAGCAGGTACCGGTCGACCGAACTACTGGGTTCGGTAGAGAGAAATCTTGATCGGTTGGACAAACTTGTGTCGACCGATAGCAGGGGGTTTTTCACGAATTGAACGGTCGACCGAAAATGGTATTTTGTTCGACCGGTTCAAAAGTATTTGGGGGTGTATATAAGAAAAATGTGTATACGACCGTTGTATAATACGACAAATAAAACGGTCGTATTTTTACCAGAAATAGCAAACGAAACGGTCGACCGAAGGTCTACCGGTCGACCGAACAGGTCTGGGTAATCGGTTAATAGAAGGTGGAATCGGTCGAACGAATTGGTCTGGTATAACAAATATTGTGTATAACCGGTCGACCGAAAAGGTGAACGGTCGACCGAACTCAGGTAGACTGGCGACCAATGTTTTAGGTGTTTAGGTGATCTAATGGAGTCCAAATTATATGATATTTTGTGTGTGACTCCTAAAAGGAACCTAGTGTGTGAATGCATGCATATTAGCTTAAGTTATGCTCAATTTACATAAGTTCCTAATTCTCAAAGAAAGGTAAAATTACATGTCTTCAATCCTAGCTTGATTACATGTCTTGACTTGATTTTTCTTCTTTCTTGAGTCTTGATCACCTGTAGATGTTAGCACAATACAACATGTATACTATTATACTACATGTGCTAATCTACATGTCCTTATTAAGATTAAGTTTAATTACATCATCAAAATACGGATTAAGACCAAAAAGCCAACAATCTCCCCCTTTTTGATGATGGCAACCTATATCTTAAACCAACCTAATACTTGAAACATGTATAAGTTAACTATGCATATAAATGCTCCCCCTATGGATGTGCATAGTTTATCTTGACAAATTCATGTATATTTCAAGTATCCCTAATTTATTACTTCTCCCCCTTTGACATCTATCAAAAAATCAATAATCAATGTAATATATGAAATGACATTTCTCCCTCATTTACAATTATATATAATTATTTGAGTTCAATTTAGATGTCATTTGTAATGAAGATGCTCCCCCTAAATTTTGCACTTCATTACTCTAATAAAAGATATAACAAGTAAGCTCCCCCTATCAATAAGGCTAAGTGGAAACAATAAGTATGATTAAAGTTAAGTTCAATTAAGTTTCTATTTAAGCCTTATTCTAACATCCATTTAAAATTTGACATTTATAATCAATGGATGTGGTATATGATTTGCAAAGAATGGGGTAAATAATTTTCAATGAATTGAATTATATGATATGTCAATTAAGCATGTGAAGCTAGATTAGAGCTAATTTAACATGAATTGTATAGATAGGAATTTATACCAATGTTGAATTCGAATTTAGCTCCAATCTCATTAGGTGATGCAACCGGATTTGAATTTGACTCTTGAGCTCACCCGGTCACCACCAATCTCCTCCTCAAGCACCTACAAGTGTAGATTTAGGTACCCAAACAATTTTGGGTCCTTGAACATTAGCTTTTGGGATCCAAACCATTTTGGTTTTGGGTGCCCACACACTTGAGGAACTAGATTTAACAAATAAATGCTTGCCATTTAAAGTAGTATGAGATACATGGTTTTTCAAATGCACATTGTATCCTAAACCATGTTTAGCTAATGATTGTCTTTGACTACTCAAAAGCATATCAAGCATTTTTGTCCCTTTAGTGAACATTTCAAGATCTTTTCTTAATTGCATATTTGAGGCTTTAAGATCTACATGTTCATCAATAATGGGTGTTTTACTTAGACTAGCAAGTGATGATTCATTTGATTCAAGTCTAGCAATCACCTCATTCTTTTCATTCATGATTAATTCAATTTGGCATTTGAGATCATTTATAGTTATTCTAGCATTTTTGTTCTTTTCACAAATGATCTCATATTGTTTAACTAACTCATGAAATGCTTTTTGAAGCTCATCTTTAGTAAATGTTTCATTAGATGCACTTGAGTTTGAGCTATCACTAAGATCTCTAGATGAGCAAGAATTAGAAATAGAAGAGTTAGAGGCTACCTCACTCAATTCATCTTCAATTGCCATGTGACATGAGTAAGCAAATTCTCCTCTACTATGCAAGGTGGAAGATGATGTTGATGGTGATGATGAGTCATCCCATGTAGCTTTGTGAGCTTCTTCTCTCCTTTCTCTTCTCTTGCTCCTTCCCTTCTCTTTTCTTTTCTCCCTCTTTTTCTCCCCTTCTTTTCTCTTCTCTCAATCCTAATACCCCTTCTTTCAATTTTGTCTTCTTTATTCTTGAGGTATTTGAAAAAATCTTGGGCAAGGACCACGATTTCTTCTTCTTCATCTTCTCTATTTTGCTCCTCAAAATCTGCATGTAAGGCCATAGTAGGAGTTTTCTTGGAAGCTTCTTTTTCTTTGCGATGACTCAATTGAAGCTCATAGGCCATGAGATTTCCAATGAGTTCCTCCATCTTCAATTTGGAAAGATCGTGCGATTCTTCAATTACGACGACCTTGTCTTCCCAATCGTTGCTCAATGATCGGAGGAATTTCCGAGTCATCTCTCCTTCATTTATCCTTCTTCCAAGAATCAAAAGAGAGTTAGTAATATCGGTGAAGCGAGTGTTCATGTCGCTTATGTTCTCACCGATTTGCATAGAAAATATTTCATATTTATGCATGAGGAGACTTATCCTAGTTTCTTTGGTTTTGCTATCACCCTCATGATGCATTTGTAACCTATGCCATATTTCATTGGCACTTTCACATCCCCTAATTCTATTGTATTCTCCCTCATTAAGGCCACAATAAAGAATATTCATAATTTTTGAATTCATTTCAATTTCTTTCATTTGAGGCCTAGATAAAGAATCTAACTCATTTTCATTTGGGGGGATGTATGGAGTTTGAATAAACTTCCAATACTTAAGGTCATTTGATATTAAAAAGATTTTCATTCTATTTTTCCAATAATCATAATTTGACCCATTAAGCAAAGGAGGCCTTGTGGTGCATAAACCCTCTAAGTGATTAGATGTGCTAGCCATGCTAAAAATACGATTAAGTATAGAATTTAGCTAACAAGGCTCTGATACCAAATGTAGGATCGTGTGGGTTATGGGTCCACTAATCACTTTTTAAGCTAATCACCTACTTGTTTAAGCAATCGAGTAAATGCAGCGGAATTAAAACAAACAAGCAAGTGGAGAAAGACAATGCAAACCACACAAAGACGCGTCGGATTTACAGAGGTTCGGCCGCGCCTACGTCCTCTCTTGCAAGCCCCTCTCGAATCCCCGTTCGAGCTCCTCTTGCGTCTTCACTATGCCTCCCCGTTCCGGGCCGGGAGCAACGCCTTTTACAAGTCTTCAAGCTCGCGAACAACCCTCGCCGAGCTTGGCACCACCTCTCACAACCCGAGAGGATCACTTCGGGCTTTCACCGAAATCTCTACTTCTTTGTCTTGGGCTTTCACCAAGACCCTTGCTCACTTTGTCTTGGGCTTTCACCAAGACCCTTGCTCTCTTGATAACACAAGTAACCTTGAGTGGGATTCACTCTCTAATTGAGCACAACAATTGCTAGATTGATTGTATGATGAATGATGTGTAGATGTGAGGCTTAAGATCACTAATTGGGAGCTTTGAGGTTGTGGAAAATCTCACTATAAGTTTGACACTTTGGAGTTGTGAAATCTTTTTGGAAAACTAAGTGTGAACCTCTATTTATAAGCTCCTAAAGATTTCTAGCCGTTTGGACAAGATTTGATTGGGGTTTGTGCAAAGGACACAAAACAGAAAAATCGGATTCAGAAATCTGTCCAGAAACGGTCGACCGAAAGGTGTATCGGTCGACCGAACCCTTGAGTCTGTTGATGGATCGGTTGACCGAACACAGGTACTGGTCGACCGAATCACTTAAGTTCTATAGGTCAACGGTCGACCGAGCAGGTACCGGTCGACCGAACTACTGGGTTCGGTAGAGAGAAATCTTGATCGGTTGGACAAACTTGTGTCGACCGATAGCAGGGGGTTTTTCACGAATTGAACGGTCGACCGAAAATGGTATTTTGTTCGACCGGTTCAAAAGTATTTGGGGGTGTATATAAGAAAAATGTGTATACGACCGTTGTATAATACGACAAATAAAACGGTCGTATTTTTACCAGAAATAGCAAACGAAACGGTCGACCGAAGGTCTACCGGTCGACCGAACAGGTCTGGGTAATCGGTTAATAGAAGGTGGAATCGGTCGAACGAATTGGTCTGGTATAACAAATATTGTGTATAACCGGTCGACCGAAAAGGTGAACGGTCGACCGAACTCAGGTAGACTGGCGACCAATGTTTTAGGTGTTTAGGTGATCTAATGGAGTCCAAATTATATGATATTTTGTGTGTGACTCCTAAAAGGAACCTAGTGTGTGAATGCATGCATATTAGCTTAAGTTATGCTCAATTTACATAAGTTCCTAATTCTCAAAGAAAGGTAAAATTACATGTCTTCAATCCTAGCTTGATTACATGTCTTGACTTGATTTTTCTTCTTTCTTGAGTCTTGATCACCTGTAGATGTTAGCACAATACAACATGTATACTATTATACTACATGTGCTAATCTACATGTCCTTATTAAGATTAGGTTTAATTACATCATCAAAATACGGATTAAGACCAAAAAGCCAACACTAGGGTCTGCACACTGTCTTATCTGTGTATTGGGAAATGAATCGTTCAACTTAAAGAACCGGCGTTTTTTAAAAAGACCAAAACGCGCGAAGAGAAATTTCGCTGACTGGACGCTGACTCAAAGAAAAATATCTGAGCTGTACAGATCCACGTAAGACGCGTCCGTGACGCGCGCGTCCGTCTATCACGGTTCATAAAAAAATCCATTATATGTTCGTATTTAGTGAAGACGATTAATGTAGATGATGTACCACATGAGAACACAAGACTCGACTCGACAACTAATCCTAACAAACACGTAAACCCATGTTGTCGTTCTAGCTTCTCCATGTGTCACATCTTCATCCGCCGCTTGGAATTTCGATCTTCCTCCAAATTTGTTTGATATTGCTTCAATAAAAAAATGTTTGATATATTTCCCACATTAAAATTACGTGGCGAGATACTAGTGGACGTGAAGACCAACGTCATACTATATTAAGTGCTTCCAAGATAACCCAATAGTTGTTAGACACGTACTTTTGCATTGTAGTTTGAGTTGTTGGGTTAGATGGCTTTGGATAATGAGTACTGTAATTAACCAATTTTTATGACTTTTCTTTGGACCAAAATATCCTTCAATTCTTAACCTTTCATTCTGTCCTTCTAGGCTCACAATCTTAACCAGACGCCTCTTCTATGGGTGGGACGGTTCCGACGGACGCCTATTATTTTTATTTTATTTTATTTTTTATTAAAAAGGTGTTAGATATTTTACCAGATTCGAGTACACCGGGGCGTTTTTTGGCTCATTATTGACCTTCAAAATATTATTTTTTATGATTATGAGAAGAAGATGAAGATAGATGTGTGATAAGAGGGTGAAATGTCGCGTTATAGGTGTAGAAATGAGAGAATGGCAAAATGGTAATCTGTACGGACGATTTAAGTAGTTTTCCGACGATAAATAGCAGTTCAGAACAATAAAAATAAACTTTAGATCTATAGTAAGTAAGTCTCAATCAACTATGTGCTACAATGATAACTTATAAAAAACTGAGCTGGCAAATGATGGCCTCTCAAATAGTCATTGTTCTAATTTTAGACATAAAACCTTGAAAATCTATTTTTTGTAATTTTGTTCCTCATTCCCTGAATCCAAAACATGTTGGCCATGCATTACAGATTTTTCATTCAACTTCTAGAAACAGAGGGCCAACCAAGGGTAAAATGACCATTCAACCAACTTTATACGTAAGCTTCCAGGTAATTAAGCACGGATTCGTTGGGTCAAACGACTTTCATTTGTGCTTTTTCTAAATTTGTAAAGTAAATCACAAGTAGGGAGGGAGGGAGGGAGGGAGGGAGTCATATATATTTATGAAGACTTTTCATGACCTTAACTTTATGTTTCTCTTCACGTCACTCCACAATACAAATTAATTTCTCCATTCATCTCTATTTCTTCTCTCCTCTCTGGTCCAAAGAAGAGGAGAGGGGAGGAGAGGAGAGGAATGGAGTGCTACAATTACATGGGATTTATGGCCGTCGTGGCAGCGTCAGGAAGCGTAGTTCTGGTGGCCTTGCAAGCCCATAGACGTCTCGCCTCTGACTTTCAGAAGAAGTTCGAGGTGGAGATACGTCGTAAGTTGTACATTAGTTGTTATAAATACAAAAAATTTAATTTTTTGTACTGGAATTGCCAATCTAAAAAACCAATTGGGATTCCAGAAGGCGGAGGTTGGCGGAAGAAGAAGGTGAGGTTTGCTGACGATGTGGTGGAGCCATCATCAAACAACGTTGAATACCGGAGAAGGAGATCGATGATGATGAAAGCCAACTGCAATAGGGCCATACATATGCATGGTGTTGTCAATTAATGATGAAGTCCTTCTATATTATTTGTATATAAAAACTAATTTGAATGGGGAAAAAGTTCTTGATTTCATCTTGCATGTTTTCTTCTTCTTCTTCACTTTGGGTTGTTTACGTTTGAATTGTAGTCCAGCTTTTATGTGTTTTCGTTTTGTTGTTGGTTTGCCATGATCTTCTTGTTCCAATCCTCCACACTTGTGTTTTAGTGATAGATAACTAAAAGATACTTAATTAGTATTGGTTAGTCTAAAATTAGGGGATTAGGATTAGAGAAAAGTAATGGGTCAACACTAATTTAGGGATTTGAATGACATCATTGTTCTGAACAAAATCATCTCAGAAAATTGTTGTTGGTTTGGATTTTGTTGTTTCTAAAACAAATGAAACACTTTTGTGTGGTTGTGGTGGTGGTGAGCCACCAATAATGGAGGAGGTCATAAATCACACCTAAAGATATGTTGCTTTTGTTAGAAAGTAGAAAGATGATGAGTTGTTTGGTTTGTGTTGTTTCTCTTTCAGAATGAATCATGGGATGGAGGTGAGTGTGAATAGGATTTGTTTGGTTGATTGAACGGAAGATTTATTTGTCAATATTGAATGTGAAATAGGTGTAGATGTTGCAAGTAAATTGAAATGTGCACATCTTTCCCATTTATTTTGATTTCAAATGACAAGTGGTAGGTAGACCATCAAGGGTTGGTTTGCTTGGCGTGGTTGATTTGGACATATCAAACGACTCTCTGTTTTCAAGTTAAAAGTGGACATGGTGATGGTGAGTTTTAAACAATTATAGACGTAATTAATTATTTTAGAATGGCTTTAATCAATTGAAAATACCACTAATCATGTCTACAAATAAGGGATTGTTGATGATCCGTATGCCAGAAAATCATTTGAATCTGAATACATAAGTTTGATATGCAAGAATTAAGAATTGTTCTTGTCAATTAATGTGGATTCATCAGTCCTCCAAATTTGAATACTTAGGTAGAATTTGGGACGAATTAGTTTTGTTAGCTAGCAATCAATGATTCGCTTGCATATCATGATCATGAAACATCTGGGAAATTAGGTTTTATAGTTGAGGTTAATGTCCAATATATATTATATTATCATGCATGATTAGGGAAACAGTACTAGCTAGATAAGTATGTTGGTGGTGCTATAGTAGTTGGTTTTGATTCATGTGATGATGGGTCCTTTGCACCTAAAGTTTGTCATGTGATGTATTATATCATGTTCTAACTAGCTACTACCTCACATGGCCCAATCTCGTTCTAATGTTTGTAACAAATCTTCTCTCTTTCAAATTTCTGGGCATTTCTTTCAAAAACTTCCTGAATTTTCAACAAGTTGTACCTTGATGGAGAAGCTAGCCTCACAGGTAATTCAAAAAAATTCAAATTTTATGAAATGCATATCACTGTACAGATTAGCAAGCGGGGTCACCCCTCACAATGCAAAAACATCACAAATCATAAACTACTGTTAAATAAAAGACAAAAAAAACTCTAAATCAAGCACAATAATTAAGTAAAATGCACATATTTATTAATGGAATGATGAAATAATAAAGAATGTTCCTTCGTGAAACATTTTTGTTATTTAATTTTTTGAGAATTTTGCAAATTGAAGACAATACTTTGTATGCTTTACATTAGATTCAATTGTTTGTCACGTTAAATCATTTCTAAATTAGATCATTGATATATATATATATATATACGTGTATATATATACGTGTGTATATATATATATAAGTATATATATATATAAGTATATATGTATATACGTATATATGTGTGTGTGTATATATGTCAATGAGGCTGTAAGAGTTCTTATAGTCAATTTGATTGTGACACTCAAATTTAATACATTTTAAAGTTAATTTTTTTAAATCAAACTTAATCACATGTATTGTTATCTTTTAAACTATAACATATTATTTAGGTCAATCAAAGTTAATTTCACCGTTAATCTAAAAAGTTCATATTTGAACGACTGAAATTTATTGAATTTCAAAGTATTTAAATCAAGGTCTACGATGATTCATTTGTTTTGAAAATTTTACCACATATTCATTATATATGGTATATCTTGCTCATAAATTTTCATAAGAAACCCAACCAGAAGTGGTTGAAAGTACGATAACACAACCAAAATGGTTGTAGGTCTCCTACAATTCTATTTTTTCCCATATATATATATATATATATATATATATATATATATATATATATATATATAGTTAATTTGTCGCTCCAAGAGACGAATAGCAGTGAATGCAAATAGCAAAATGAGTTGTAGCGAGTCGTATAGTAGTGAACGACGGAAGCTTGACTGGCTCTTATGCCTGAAGCAGGGCTTGGGACTGAGCTTTGACAATTCGAGTGATTCAATCTTTAAGAGATCCATTGGAGTCGAGGTCAACTAAGGTAGGACAAGTCATGTCAGTCCATCCATACTAAAAGTGTATGCAATCCATACAAAGATTATTGTTTTGGAAAATGAAAAACTTACTTGAAAGGAGGATTTGTTTTTGACTAGTAGATTGTCATTTACCGTAGATTTCTTTAGCACGAAGTTTAGGGAGTCCAATTTTGTTTGTGCTGATTAGGGGTGCACATGGGTCGGGTTGGGTCGGGTTTGGGCCTCAACCCGACCCAACCCGAATCCGAACCCGAACCGGTTTAGGTTCAACCCAATCCGACCCGAAATTTTCGGGTTGGATCGGGTTGAACCCGAATTCGGAAATTTTCTCCCAAACTTGGTCGGGTTCGGTCGACCGGTGCTTAAACGGTCGACCGGTGGCTTGAACACCTGAAATTTTCTGGTTGGAAACGGTCGACCGAGTGATGTTCGGTCGACCGGTTTATTTGGGAAAAAATAAAAATAAAAATAAAAATCGGGTTCAGATTGGGTTGGATCAACCCGACCCCCTCAACCCGAACCCGACCCGAAAATTCGGCTTTTTGATTTTCCCAACCCGACCCGACCCGAACCCCTCCCCAACCCGACCCGACCAGTTGGGTTCGGGTTGGGTCTCGGGTTGAACCCAACCCATGTGCACCCAATGCTGATGAAATCTGAGGTCCCCTGGAGAACCTACCAGTCAACCAGCAAATCGCTTACAGAGGAGTACATGTGGCCCCTCACAATGCAAAAAAGAAAAAAAAAATCGTCAACAAATATTTGAAATGTATAAATTCTAATTGAGCTCAATAATTGTAGTTCACCACTTATAATTAATTTAAATCATTCAGAGGATTGCTTTGGTCATTATGTTGTCCAAGTTGTTGACTAATGCTTTGAACCTTGGATTATTATGTAGCCTCGTTATGCCATTTCTAGTGTCCCATGATATTGATTTTGCATTTTCATGATCATTTATTAGTGACATCATGAATGTTGTTGGACATATTGTATGTAAGAAAATTGTCGACTAGACGATGATGGTGAAAGATCTTCCTACGTCATGTCTTTGCTTGCTTATGTGTCTTGGAGAGTGAAATAATGAATGCTTAGCTGTCCAAAGCAAAGCAAGAATTTGAAGTTTTTTTCTTAATTATATCGAAGTGTAAAAGCTTTGGACGTGCTTTTGTTGAGTGCCCAAATCGAAAAGCATTTGCTCAATCAATTGAATGAAGAAGAATTATTATTTTAACATTTAAAGTCGTGCTTATGGATCGAGTTTTATAAGCAACACTATCAAATTTTGATTTCTCTCATCCATTTTAAGAAAATATTTCAGTACCATTTCCCGGCCATCGATTTATAAGCTTTTCTTATACAACTCTTGGTCAATGTAATCTTGAAAACGTACCCCGAAGATTGAATGTAAATATATTAAACCGAAGACTTTATTATTCAAGTCTTTAGCAGCTTTAGCTAGATACATAATACACATGCCTAGTTATTTTTGGTACCTAGTTATAAAGAATTTATCATTTTATATTATCTATTATTTGCATATGTTCTAACTATAAACAAGCATGAATTCTAGAATCTTCACTTTGCTTTTTACATAAAGCAAATAAATTTTCATATATAAATAAGCTCAAAGCAGCATAAATTAAGTATGTTTATTAATTACTTTGTTTAGTTGATTAATTGATAATATTTAACTTTTTCTGCAAAGTTGGCTACATCTAGAATTTTCTTCTTTTCTTTTCTTTATCTTCAGCAAACAAACATTAGAGGATTTTCTCTCTTTTTTAAGTTTATTTTTCTTGAACTCGTTGTATTTTGTTGACCTTTCAGATAAAATTCCGAACGGATGACTGATTTTTTAGTCATAATGAATATGCTAAACCACCAACCTTCTTTAAAAGTAAGAGCAATTAAAATGAAATAATAAGGCTCTACAGGATGGTGATATGATATGTCCCATTTGATAATTAATATCCAATGCATTATTGGATATGTCTTCTACAATTTTTCTTGTCAGAGTGGATATGCCAAGATGAACAACTTCAAATTTAATCTTGCAAACTTCTTATCCTACAAATAAAATAAACAAAATTAAATAAAAAACAAGCTATTTCCATAAGACTCCTTAGCATACACGATACTGAAAAGTACACCAATGATTCTAAACTATGTCAAGATCATCCTCAAAAATTTACAAACTTCTCCCTCGTCGATTATGGGCTTTGCCTAAACTATTAATCTTTTGGGAAATGATGGCTTCGTAAAAAAATGTTGGTTGTAAATCCTTTTGTATGCAATGCGACATTTACATGTTACATGTTACATGTATAGTTCCGATAAATGAACATTTTTGTTGCAATCAATCTTGAATTCCAAATAATCTGAGCTCGAAAAGCTTAAGTTGTTATAAGTATTCGATAATGTCAACTTTTGCAATCATTCTTGATTAATAAACACATCATTGAAGAGTCAATAGTCTGGACATTCAGGACTTATAGACTAATAACAAGAAAAACAAATAGTTTGTATGTTTATTTTTACTAGCTGATCGTTCCACTTATTTAAGACCAAAACCAACGGACTTATCCATAATAACAAACTTCCCCGGCAAATCATACAAAAGCATCCATTTAAATCAAAACCAAGAACTCTTACTTAATCTCCAACAAACCCAAGAACTTATTTGCAAATAACCCACCTAAATCCAAGAACTGAATGAAGTACGATCCCACGCGGCAAACCCGCAAACACTTTCAAGTTCCAAACTAAACTCTGACATCAATCTCTCTCTCTCTCTCTCTCTCTCTCTCTCTCTAACATTAATCTCTCTCTCTCTCTATTTAGAGCACATAATCCCAAATCACAAACAGAATCATCGTGAATTAACGTCCACCATCCAAATCACCAACGGTTAATTACTAGAAGCCTCTCATTTCCCAACCTTTAACTCAACTTATTTTTCTTCTTTTCTTCTTCCACCTCCGATCCTTCCAGACTCCAAACCCTAAAATGGGTCGGACCTCGTCTGAGCTCCGACCCATCACAACCCTCCAAACCCCTTCCCCTCTCCTCCGCCACCAATCCTCCGAGAAGCCCCCCGGCTGCTCCGAAGTGGCCGGAGGCCTTGCGGCCGGTTGCGCCGCCGTATGTTGTTGTTGCCCATGCGGAATTTTAAGTTTTCTCGTCCTAGCAATGGTCAAATTGCCTGCCGGGCTTTGCCGGAAGGCATTAAGAAGGAGAAGGATGAGGAAGAAGAAGAAGAAGAAAGGAGAAGCGTCGGTGGCAAAGAGCGAGGAGATTGAGGAATGGATGATGGTTTGGCCCGATAAGACGTCTCCGTCCGAGGAGGTGTTAATTATGGAGAAGGAGATGTGGGAGGTCTTCCATAGCACCGGGTTCTGGCGGAGTCCATCCGTCAGAGATCTCTAAGAAAATGATGTCTAATCACTAATGCATTGAGTTCTAACGGAGTCCGTTTGCCGGAGATCTCTAAGAAAATGATGTTTAATCACAAACACATGTGCATGCGAGCAATAACGACGGTTACATCACGACGACTTTTCGCAATTCTTGATCTTATTAATGTTGGTTGGATATATGGAAGTGGTTGTTGGTTCCTAGGGTTTGGTTGCTTTCGGAGGAATATAATTAACAAAGTTTTTTCATTAATTTTTCATTAAGATCTTCTAATTGTTTTGCTTTGCTTTGTTTTCCTTTGCTTATATGTGTATTACGATCTCAATTAATTGATCATCAAGTGTAAATAAAAGAAGTAATGGTTTGGGTTTGATGGCGTGGGCTTATATTTGTTAATGTTTGCACCAAAGTTTGACGCTTTCCTTTGGAGCGTGTATTTGGACATTAAGATGATGACAGTGATATAGTAAAATAATAATAGTGTGAACATATATACAAAAGAAGGTGAAGTGTGTTGGTTGATTTCGTTTTTATACGATCACTACAAACAAAAAGATGGTCATCTTAAATTCCTCTTTTTTGGTGGTATATATATACTATCTTGTTCAACGCATGTGTTTGTGAATTTGATTCTTACATCATTAGAAATTAGAAGTCTTGGATACGAGTCATTATTTGCCTTCTTTATTCTTTTAGGTAAGTCTTAGAATTTTTATTCTCAGATGCTTTGTATAAGTGGTATATACTGTTATTGCATGATATCCAAACATTACTGGTTTGGTTAATCTTGTTTGTTGTTGTTAGAGATTATGCGCGTAGGTGGATATATTAATCGTATTATGTATGTATTAATTGTGTATTAGTTATTCTAATCAAGTATGCAACTAATGTGGTTGGAAGTTGGAACATGAAATAGTGGTGAAGCCCAACCGTTTTCATACTGTTGAAACTTGAAAGTCATTATGGAAACGTTGATATTAAGATATCCTAATCTGATGCACAAGAAAAATTTATTAACGAGGAATTATGAATTGTAAATAGTTCAATTTTGAAAAAACGTCTAAAGTTTATCTTTTACGTTGGAATAATTAAGACAACGGATAACACAAATTACCACTGGAAGTTAAATAAAAATAAATAGTATGGAAGTTTTGTAAGAGAAAGGACTTAGAAATATATATAGCTTGGGGTGACATATACAAATTTATACTCAAGATTATTAAGGATTTCCAAAGTACGACCAGGATCACAATCAGTGGAAATAGGTGACTTTGTTGGATTTAATTATCAAGACAGATAAATTTAAACCGCAACATGTTTTTTTCAAAAAACTAATTAAAAATAAATATCTCTTTCGCACCTACTTCCATTTATTGTAAACGTTGAAACTTGAAAGGACACCATAACTTGGAGGCCCAAATTACAAGGAATCAAGCAAACCAATAAATTGAAAATTCAAATTAGAAGGTTGAGCTGTAATTAAATACTATATCTACTTTTCTTCTCCACTGAAATCTGGATCCCAACTGCATGGAAAGGAACTTGGAAGGGAGGGAAGTGTAGGACTTCATAGTGATTTCCATTCATTTAAAAGTCGAAAATTTATTCCACAAACAAACATTTAAGTGGTCAAAGAATTGGTACTGCAACTCAAGTGCTATTTTTTAGGGAACTACTATTCGTCGCCGGAAAACTACTTAAATCGTCCCAAAAATTACATTTTTGCCCTTAACAAATCAATTAATACTCATTTCGTCCCGTGTCTTTAAACAAGGTATTTGACTCAGTTTTACTCACATTCGTAGTACCAACACCACGAAAATGTCTGGCGAAACACCTGGATCCGGCTAGGAAACGGAGGCGGATTTTTTTTCCGACTCGGGCGTCTGGCTAAGACGCCTCCACCTAGGTGGAGGCGTCTGGATACGACGCCTACACCATGGTGGAGGCATCTGGCTAAGACGTTCGTGGAGGCGCCTCTCTAAGACGCCCGTGGAGGCGTCGTGGAGGCGCCTCTCTAAGACTTACAAATACCACGTTCGTGGAGGCGTCGTGGAGGCGCCTCTCTAAGACTTACAAATACCACGTTCGTGGAGGCGCCTCTCTAAGATGTCTCCACATAGGTCGAGGCGTGTTAGTCAGACGCCCGTATTTTTTTCATAATAAAAAATTAAAATTAAAATATAAATAAATTCTTAAAATTATACAGTGTGTTATCTCAAATTATTTGAGGTTCTGTTGCAAGATTTTCGGTGGTAACGGGGTCAAATTACAATGAGTTTTTTTTGTAAGTGATTAATATTCAAAAAATTTAAGATCCAAAATCCCCGGTGGTAAAACGTCCCGACTTACAACTACCACATCGACAGGTCGTTCGGGGGTTTGGATTTTGAAATTGTTGGATCTGATTTTTTTTTAATTTTCATCAATTGCAAAAACTCGTCGTAAGGTGTTGTCGGACGGTCGACCGTTTGCTTCTCGGTCTACCGAACATGTTCCATGCGGATGACCGAGTTTTCATCGTTCCACCGTGATCGTAAATACAGTAAGTTTTTGATCTTCCTAGAATCATTGGGTCGGTTTACCGATCTCTACCCGGTTATCCGAATATTTATTCTCAGTAGCTTCGACATTTCTCTGGAAATCTCTATTCGGTGTACCGAAGGGGTATCGGTCATCCGAATATAGTAATTATTAACTTATTAATTAATTACTTTAGCAATTATCTAAATTTATAATCAATTATCTTTTTAATAAAAAATTGCGGGCGTCTGACGGAGCCGCCAGCATAGGAGAGGGGCGTCTGGCTAAGACGCCTCTCCCATGGGGGAGGCGTCTTAGCCAGACGCCCGTCCCATGGGCGGGGCGTCTTAGCCAGACGCCCGTCCCATGGGCGGGGCGTCTGGGTACAACGCCCCCCCCCCCCCCTAGGGGGAGGCGTCTTATCCAGACACCCCTATACTACGCTGGGCGGCTCCGTCAGACGCCCGCAATTTTTGTATTATTTTTTATTGTTTTTTTATTATTTTTATTGTTTTTTATTAAAATGTTGTTGGATATTTTACTAGATTCGGGCTACCGGGGCGTCTTGCTCTCTGTCTGTCACGCCAGCTTCTCTCTCTGCCACGTCAGCTCACTCCAACCACCCAAAAAACCTTTAATCATTCCCGGACTACCCACACTCACCCTACACTCTCTTTCCTCCACATCATTTATTGATTAAACAATTTAATTCTTACCCCATATTTTAACAAATTACATTTTTATTAATTGAAATTACTACATTATCAATTAATACCTAATACATTATCAATTGATCCTAACCATGTGTTTAGACCATGAGTTAATCATCTTAGATCATACTATTAAATCATCTTTGAATCTTCATCACTTGCAGAAAAACTCATTGTAATCCAATCCGTTACAACAATAATAAAAATTTATCATCCCACATTACTAAAAAATACCTAATACATTATCAACTAACTCTAATAACAAAACCTATACTAAAATATATAAAAAAACAAAAAAAAATTGAGGGGGGGGGGGGGGGGGGACACGTGCCCCCCGCCCGATGGGCGCCCACCCGGCAGGCGCCCGACGTGCCCGACCCGTTAACAATGCCCTTAAAATCATACTTACCGCCCACTACTTGCATATCCTTAGTATGATTTGTAGCAATGGTGGGTAAGAAAATTTTAAGAAAGAAGAAATTTGATTTCTAAAATGATAATTAAGTAATTGTTAAATAAGATACTTCGACAGTTATTTTAAACTCCAGCTCCAATAGATCATGACTTAAGAATTCATAGTTAAAGTTCCCAATTTCCATTTTAAAACAAAAGAATATTATGGAAGCACAGTTCTGTATTTTTCTCCATTCGGCCCTATCAATCACATCCCACACTAAAACTGGAAGCTAATAACTAAACTTTTCTGTGAATTTTTTTTGCAAGTAACTTATCTGTGATTTGGATCACCAATGGTTAAGTTTTCACAAACTTTGTTTTTCATCACTCAAATGTTGATCTAACTAATACTTGTAATCTTTTTGATTTGTTCCTAAGTGTTTGAACATTAATGTCAAAGATACGAGATGAACAGTAATCCGATTTGATCCGATCCAATTTAACCTAACCTAGTATAGTTAGCCGACTCTTATTGTGGGTAATTAATTCGATTGAACCAAATTAGAGTTGACTTGTCAAACATTATTATTTCAATTGTCTAAAGTTACTGTTAGGAGTTAAAACCAATCCCAAATACGCAGCGGAACAGAAAATGACAAATTCAATTGGCTAATCTTGAGAACAAAACGCAAATCCAAAATCCAAACCACACAAACACGCAAGATTTAACGTGGAAACCCAATGCGGGAAAAACCACGGACGACACAACTCAAATCCACTATAGAGAAACGTATTACAAGAGATGCTTACAAGGAGACGCGAACGAACCGACGAGATACCCGGCTCAAATCTCTCCCACCGAATCACAAAGATGCTCTCTCTCTTTTCTCTCTAGAATGCAAAAGTGGACAATAGAAATTAACCCTTAAACAAAAGGGACGAAATTGTCTTTATATAGTTGCCCTAAACAAGTATTAATTGCACCAAAATCGCGTGGAGAAATATGCAAAACGTGGGCAGAACTGGTTCCAAACGGTCGACCGATCCAATAACCGTATCCAAACGGTCGACCGAAATTGAAGTACCGGTCGACCGAAAAGCGACAATAGCTTTTCTGGCTTGCGCGAGTGCATACACGGTCGATCGTACACTTAAGTTCCGGTCGACCGAAAATCAGCATGCACTTTTCTCCCAGCTCCTCGAATGTTTCCGGTCGACCGAATCCAAGGTTCCGGTCGACCGAAAACCGACAGTAACTTTTTGCCCAGCTCCAATTGTGTGCCCGGTCGACCGAATCCTAGATTCTGGTCGACTGAAAAACGACAGACACTTTGTTGGACAAACCAACACACATTCGGTCGACCGATCGCCTGTTTTTCTGCACTAATACTTTAAACACATATTCAAGGTAAACAACAATTACTAAACGTGTCCTAAATGTATAAAAAACAATATTATTTTTTATCTTATGTTCTTCCTTAAGACTTTAATAGTGTTCTATTACTTTATATTCCATATAGCAAACATTAACGACTAATTCAAGTGATCCCAATTTCTAGTGCTATTGGATCAAGTCTTGTCTTAATTAACGTGTGTTGACAATCTTAATCGTACGTGTAGTGTCATAATCGCCAGCTAACTCTAAGATGGAGTCATGTTACACTCTTAAACCATTTCAGTGCAAAACAATCAAGGATAACATGAGTTTTCTGAATTCAAAACTAATATTTTAACAGGAAAATAGAAAATTGATTATGAACCACAACTTTTGTTTAGCAATTAGCATGGAAATGTAAAAGAAGACAAAAAAAAAGGGAACTACTAAACGTCGCCCCAAAACTACTTAAATCGCCCCTTGAAATTACCAAATTGCCCTTAACAATATATTTAATACCCATATCGTCCCGTGTCTATAAATAAGGCATATGGTCTTGTATATTCATAATTTATCAGTAAAAACACCACGAAAATGTCTGGCGAGGGTGATGCATCGGGTGAGGTAAGCCTTGCGCGGGGCAAATTTTGGGCCGAGCGTCTGCATTAGACGCCTCCCCCATGGTGAGGGCGTCTGCGTAGGACGCCCTCCCCATGGCCTAGGCGTCTAACGCAGACGCCTACGCAATGGGAGCGGCGTCTTATGTAGACGTCCTCCCCATGGGTAAGGCGTCTGTAGTAGACGCCCTTCCCTTCGGTCAGGCGTCCTACGCAGACGCCTTACCGTTGGGGAAGGCGTTTAACACAGACGCCCCATCCTTGGGGCAGGCGTCTAACACAGACGCCTTTTTTTTTATTTTGATTTTGTTTTTTTAATTTCGAGTTTATTTTTTAAATTTTTTAATTTCGAATTTATTTTTTTATTTTTTTAATTTTGATTTTATTTTTGTAGGTTCCAGATTTCGGTGGTGATGGAGTGGATTACAGTGAGTTATTTCAAACTACACAAATCTTTGCAACAATCGATGAAGCATGTAAATGGGCCAAACAAGTAGCTATCGGAGCTGGGTTTTTTTTGGTCGTGTCGTCGTACAAAACAAGATCAGATAGTCGGATGGATTGTTATTTGAGATGCGACCGGCGAAATCAAATGGAGTCTCGGGATATGGATACTGCACTTCGAAGAAACACCAAAAGAAAGGGTTGCGGTTGCCGTTTCTTAATAAAAGTGGTGGAGCGACGGGATCGTGATGGATGGGTTGTGGTTTTTAATAGTGGTCACGGACATCACAACCACAGACTGACAGTTTATCCAGAGGGTCATCGTCAAATTAGTGGTCTAAGTTCTGGGGCGAAGAAGATTGTTCGTGATATGACAGAGGCGCAAGCAAAACCACGGAACATCTTGAAGGCAGTAAAAGAAAAATTCCCGGAGGACAATCCAAATCAAAGGCATATTTATAATTTCAGAGATTACATGAGGAGGACAAAATCTGAAGATCGGAATCCCGTCCAGCAGTTTCTCTACCAAGCAGTGCAGTGTGAGTACTTACATTGGATTATGGCGGATCCAGAAACTGATGTCGTCACTCACGCTTTTTTGGCACATCCGACGTCAGTCCAGTTGTTGCGGACATATCCTTTCGTTATCTGCATGCCACGACTGTATGATCTCATCCAAATCTCCGCATGCAGCTCTGGCATCGTCTGGCAGCTCATCCCTCATCTGCAAGATTGGGTCTACAGCCCGTATCATCTTACCCATCCACTGCACATAACAATAACATTAGCGTACATTAACAAATTATACGGTACAAATAAATTTAGATAAAATGAAAAAATTACTAGATCGCCACACGTCCTATCTGGTGGTCGATCTGCTCTCCGGGAGGCACCACGGACGATGATAGGATGTGAGTAACTACCGAACCAATCAAGATAACGTGCATCACACTCGGAGGGGTCGCGACTACGTCTGAAGTCGCCAAGGAACAATCGGCATGATCTCGGAAATGTCCGCCAAGTCGATTCCGCTGTAGAAGCGGGGAACCTGACGTCGTACGTCGCTGCTGTCGCAGACCGCACCGCATGCTCTGGTGTCGGAATGTCAACCGGGATCACCTGAACATATCCTAACTGACGCAAGACCCGATCGGGCATATAAGGCTCTATGATATCCCGATAACGAATAAGACCCATCAATAAAGTCCTCGGGACATCCGCTGCTGGGTCAGGACCATAGGGTAACCATTCCACCTAAAGTTTAACACATTAATAATAATACATCTTAAAATTAAATAAATGGTGTAAAGTTTGATACCTCTGATGCAGTCATCTGATGAAGCCGTGCGCGGATGGAACGCAATCGTCCATCGCTCTTGTCCTCGCTCCGGACAGCCCACATACCCGAACGTGGATGACCCTCGTCGATAATCTTCCGCTCACGATGCGGGCGGAATGCAGGAAAGTACTCGTATATCCACGCCTGCAGCAGCGTAAGACAACCTGCAATCCCAGAACAATCCGCACGGCTAGCTATCCCAAGCTGCCGGTACAGGTATGCCAACGTCGCTGACCCCCACGAGTACTCACGAACGGTCTCCGGGTCCCTAGCCTCCAGTAGATCGCGTGGTCTGATCCGACAACCACTCTTGTCGACAAACAAGACGGCTCCGAGCATCAAGAATAGGTACGCCGTCAACTGTGTATCATCGGCCCGCGGAGGTCGTGCCCGTCTGCATAGGTCCTCAAGGGAGTCGATGCCGACACCACCACCACTCCATAAAGCTGTATCTCTGGCCAGACCATCAGGTGTGACACCAAGCAACTCTGCCACATAACACCTCAGCTCAGACGTCGACCCCTGAGCACTAACAAGACGACCATCCACAGGAATGCGCAGGATCTGGAAAACATCGTGAAGCATGATCGTCATCTCTCCGAAAGGCATGTGGAAAGTGTTGGTGTCAGGCTGCCACCGCTCCACAAACGCCGAAATCAAAGGCATGTCGAGATAAGGGAACATGTTGTACGGTAAGTGCCCCAAATGCGTGGCACTAATCTCATCTCTGATATCAGCACTCAGTGTAGACCGCCAACCCTGTAGTGCTGTACAGGCTCTGTGCCGATTCTGGCACTTCAGAACCTTCCGATCCTCTCCGTCCCAGATCCGTCTAGCAATGTGACCCCAGAAACTAGGAATGACGCTCCCATCTAAAGGACCACCAGGCGTCATACTGCTCACGATCCAAGAATCGTCCTGCACCCTCTTCTTCTTCTGAGCGCGGGGATCAACAGTGCACGAGCTCGAATCCCCGGTCGTAAACCTCCCACCCCTACCCTTCCGCACCATCCATCCGGCGGAAGTAGAAGTACCCGCTCGACCACGTCCTCCGCTATAATCCCCCTGCCTCTCCACCTCCGGCCGCACATCATACGGGCCATCATCGTCGCTCTCGTCGTCAAAACTATCCACATGCTCATCATCGAAGGAATCATCCTCCTCCTCACGACGACGTAATGCCTCCCTCTCCCTCCTGACCGAAGCAGATATCCCCCGTCTACGTGGATGACGCGGTGCTGAATCATCCTCTAAAGAACGGAAGGCGTGTAATGGTATCGACTTGCCTCTCCCTCCACTGTGACCCGATGACTATTTATTGAAATTTTAAATACAAATTTGTTAAATTTGTTAAACTAAATTATCATATTTATCAAAATTGTTAAACTAAATCAAAATTTGTTAAACTTAATTATCAAAATTGTTAAACTAAATCAAAATTTGTTAAACTAAATTAAAATTTGTTAAACTAAATTAAAACAATTGTTAAACTAAATCAAAATTTGTTAAAACTAAATATCACAAATGTTAAACTTAATAAGAATTTGTTAAATTAATTTTTTTGATTTATCACTATTTATTAAAGTAATTATGATATTTATTAATTAAAAAAACAAAAAAGGAGGAGGCGTCTGCGAGAGACGCCTCCCGCAAGGTGGAGGCGTCTGTCGGAGACGCCTCCTCCTACGGGGAGACGTCTTCGGAAGACGTCTCCCGCTACGGGTCGGCGTCCGAGGGAGACGCCCCCCGCATGGGTCGGGCGTCCTCGGAAGCCGCTCCCCCCATAGGGGGAGCGGCTTCCGAGGACGCCCGACCCATGCGGGGGGCGTCTCCCTCGGACGCCGACAACTTTTTTTTTTTTTTTTTTTAAAAAACAAATAAATAACGTAATGTTACCTCATACGGGTACACCGGGGGAACTGCTGGCTGCTTCCCTGGCCTCCGAGACATTCGTAATCTTGTGTAGTAGGTATAGGAAGAGAAAGTTTTGAAAAAAGAGTGAAATTGTGAGATATATAAGCAAAAATAGGAGGAAGGGTAATTTGGTAATTTCAAGGGGCGATTTAAGTAATTTTGGGACGATGTTTAGCCGTTCAGTAAAAAAACGGAAGGAATCCAAATTATCCAATAATGGAAAAAGCCCTACGAGGGAGACGACTATTGGGCCTTTTAAACAATAATAGCCCGTCAAAATGGGGAATCACTTTCTCTTTTCACCCTTTTCTTTATTGCATCCATAACCTTCAATTTATTTGTATAGTTAACAAACTCTACCTTTTGTATCTTTCAATTATTTTCTCTTTCTACGAAGAGATCATTTCGTTTTAACAAGAATATCTTTTTTAATAATGTAATTAAAGTTATTTCAGAGTGTGTAACATCATATTTCTCTATTGTCAACTCACTTTCTTCTTTTTCCAACATTATTTACATCATAAACACAACTCATCACAACTTATTTCTCTCATCCACATCATTGTTCATCTTGGATTTTTTTTAAAAAAATACTAAAAATCAAAATAATGATAAAATGTATTTTCAAAAAAAAATCAAACAAAAATTAAAAAAAATCAAAACAAAAAAACAAAAAAAGTACTTGGACTGACCAAACTTGATCCTACACAACAAATTCTCAAAAAACAACAGACAAGCAAGCAGATCACGTATACGTTCCAAACAGGGAAGTCAATCCATTCCCAAATGGATTTACCATAAATACCCAAAAAGTGAAGGGTGTCCACGAAGAAACCCCACAAAACAATAAATCCAAATCCCAAATCCCAAAACAGAGAGAGAAGAAGAAAAAGAAGCAAAAAACGCGCTTTTCCTCCTCTCTTCTCCACCCCAACCTAGGGTTTCCTCCTCTCATTCCCTCCTCCTCCCGTCTCCGATCGCGCTCGGGATCTCTGCCGTCGTTCGTGGCTCCGAATTCGACGTCGGTACGTGTTTTTGGGGCCTTTTTTGGGCTTTTTTTGGGAATGGATTGGTTTGGTGGTGGAATCGGGTGGATCGGTCGATTGGGGGCGATTTGGGTCGGGTTTTCGTTGAAAGGTGGGATCTTTCTGAGTTTGGCGTTGTGGGTTGTGGAGGGTTTGGTGGGATTTGGTCGAAAGGTGTCGCCTTTGTTTGGTTTTTGGTTGGGTTTGGTCGAAAGGTGTAGTTTTGATTGGGTTTCTTATGGTTTTTGGTTGGAACGTTGTTTTTATCGTGTCTTGTTGTGTGTGTTTTGATTTTTTTATTGTGATTTTGAGGTTTATTGGGAAGTTTTCAGCTTGGATTGTTGTCGTTTTTGTTGGCTATTTGCTATGTATGTAGAAATAGGTGTTGGTTGGAGTTTTTGAGTTGAGGTCTATCTGGAAAACCTGAGTTTTTTTTTTTGGATTTTCATAGATAAGGTTGTGGTTGGCGTTTGATTTGTTTTTTGTGGTTGTGAAATTTAATGGAAGCCTAAGATTTTGATTTGTTTGTTGTGTTTAGTAGAATTTACTTTTGAAGACTGACTTCATATTAGACTTTTGAAGACTGACTTCAGATTTGAATCTTATTTGTTGTTTCCCTTCAGGATCATGAATTATGCATCAGTTTCTGGTATTTTGGTTTGGATTTCTAAATCTGATTTATATGTGTTTTTATTGATAAGATTTGAAAAATGGCGGAGAACGTTAAGACGGAGGTGCGCCTCTCATCAGCAGCTGCATTTGTGGAAGGAGGGATACAAGATGCTTGCGATGACTCGTGCAGCATCTGCCTTGAAAATTTTAGCTCCAGCGATCCTTCTACCGTAAGCGTTGTGCTGTTTTTTTCCTTTTTCCGTTTGTTTTTTAATTTATTTAGGCATTGGATTTGGGAGAATGGTTAGTGGTTCTAAAAATTGTTTCTTGTTTGCAGTTGACGGTCTGTAAGCATGAGTTTCATCTTCAGTGTATCCTTGAATGGTACGCCACTACATCTTGGTCATTTGTAACGCGTGTGCACCTTTCCTTTTTGATGTTCTTATTCTTAGGTTTTCACAATAAGTGACGTAATCACCCTAGGGGAGAGCATTAAACATCTCGTTTACATGAGTATTGGTGGTAAGTGATTCGATATATATTAAAATATAGGGAATGGATCATTAAGATAACTTGGCCAAGTCAATTTACACTATACTAAACAAGGATCATTAAATAGCACAACAAAGTAGGTATATATCGTATGGAACCCTATTGTATAATATGTAAGTATAATTCAAGATGATAGAGGATATTAATGCAGAATTAGATGGTCTGAAGTAATACATTTATTAGCCAGTAAAATGTCAGAAACATAGGCAACAACTGTAAGTCCGTAACAATGAAATAACATGTTTTGTTGAACATATCACAAGCTTAGATTCCACCTTCAGGACTATTGGTGGAAATATATCATCTAACAGAGTTCTGTGCTACTTTGGTCAATCCTAAATCGAGTCTTCCCATTATTTGATTAATGTATCTGGTTCCCAAAGTTGGTGATTAATTTTATGTTATGTCTGTTGTCTTTGAAGCTGTTTGAAGTGAGCAAAACAAAAAAAAAACTGACTATATTATCCGTTTACGCTAATTTGCATATTTCACTCCAAGCACATTGGGATGGAACTTGGAAGAATACATAGGAATCTATTTGGTTTTAACGTTTTTATTTTCTTTCTGTAAGTTTATCTGTTAAGTTCAGAAACTGTTATCTTTTAAGACTTTCTCAAGCTTTATGTGCCAAAGACTTTCTCAAGCAGTTAACTTTTTTTTTTTTGAATTGGCCTTTAGGTGCCAAAGAAGTTCCCAGTGCCCCATGTGTTGGCAGGCAATTAGCTTGAAGGATCCTATCAGGTTTGTTGAGCTTTCCCAAATCTGCTAACATATATATCTGATACTGTGTGATTGTACATGAATATTTGAAGTGCACCTCCTTTTGCAGCCAAGAACTACTTGAAGCCGTTGAGAAGGAGAGAACTATAAGGCTTCGTCCAGCACGAAACACTGCCATATTTCATCATCCGACTCTTGGAGATTTCGAACTACAACATGTAAGCATTTTTTAATGGTTGTCACATAGGAAACAAAATAGATAACATTCTTATTTAGAAAAGAAATTAATGCATTGCATTTTTGCAGTTGCCTGTTGATGCAAGTGAGACTGAGCTGGAAGAGAGAATTCTCCAGCATTTGGCGGCTGCTGCCGCCATGGGAAGAGCACATGTGGCTAGACGAGATGGCCACCACAGGAGGTCAAGAGGCCATGGTCGTCCACAATACGTGTTGTTTCCAGCAAACACCCCACATGTTGGTTCCGTTCCCACTTCTTCTGTTCAGACAGGAGGAGATACCGATCCGGACCCTGCTATAATCGCAGCTAATCCTTCCAGTCTCCTCACTTCTGCACAAGAGACCCAAAGCCTGTACACAACCTCTCGTGTTCTTAATTTGCCAACTGAAGCCAATAGTTCAACAGATAGAAACGGGCTCTTGGATAATGGGTACGCATGTGAAGTTTATGCTTATTGTTGTGTATCTTTCTCTTGTTTGAAGTCATTACCTGGTGTATTTGACGTTTACTGTCTGTTCCCCCAATGTTTTGTTCGTTGTAGGTATCCTTCTGGTCAATCGAGTCCAGTTTGTCCAGACAAAGCCGGGCCGTCGGATCTCCAGTCATTATCGGACTCCCTCAAAACTCGTTTTAATTCCGTTTCAATGAGGTCTACTATTTGTATACCTCTGTTATTTATCTCTTTTTGTACTAAACAAATGCATTACTAGATAATTTTGGCATGTTATTACTAATTATCAGATACAAGGAGTCTATTGCTAAGAGTACTAGAGGGTGGAGGGAAAGGCTGTTTTCGCGTAATCAGTCTGTGGCTGATATCGGTTCAGAGGTTAGGAGAGAGGTGAATGCTGGAATTGCAACTGTTTCACGCATAATGGAACGCCTTGACACAAGAGAAAGCTACAGTGGTGCTTCGGCCTCTGGTTCACATGGTCCTGTTCATCCGGTTACAATTCCAAGAGCTGAAGAAACTTCAAATGCTTGTCAAGGTGCGTCAGCATCAAATGCTGCAGCATCAGGATCAAACTGAAAGAGAGCTCTACCTGAGCCTGAATGTTGCAGGACATCCTTAAAGGTATTCTATGGTTCTGTTCCTAACTGGCTGCATGTTTTTTTATTGTGAAATTGTAAACTTCAATTTTCAAATTAAGGGTAAACCAGAGACAGCCTCCCTGTCATCGTACTGTTAAGGCTGTGTGCATTGGACCCTCTTTCCCTGCCTACTGCGTGAGCCCATTTTAGAGTAACACTTGCATTAATGTATTAGTATTTAGTTTCTGTTGACTTTATCCACTATGAATACTTTCTCCTTTAGATGTTCCGAAATTTCATATGTTGTTCTATGGTTGGTTAATCCATCAAGGTGTCCTAAATTTATGAAACATCATAGGGGTTTTTTTGTTTTTTCTATTTTGAAGTTGTTTGTTCTAATTTTGTTAGCGTGATGTATTCCTGATTTTGAATTCTGTAAAGAACTTTTCCAATTGTTGAAGAAATATTTGCTGTTAAAGGTCTTCACTCACCATGAACATGTTTGGTATCTGCTGTTTACAACATGGTATATTTATCACAAAGTGAGTCACCATTGCATTATGAGGTCCATTAATGTCCTAAGGATTTATTAATTGATGGTTTGGAGCTATTTTTTACATAAGTCATGGAAGCACAGGGTGATCAATTCTTGGGTTTTTGCAGACATTTGTACTTTTTCTCATTTGCATTCCTTTTTTTAGCATGAACAGCTCATGTGAGAACTTATGATTGAGCCTCAAGGCATTCTTTGCTTCTCTTCTTGAGGCATGGGATTCTTTGTCATCACTACAAGTCTTTGCTTTTTCCTTTTATCTATTGCATGCGAGCGAGAAATTTGGCCCATGCTAAAACTGTTGGGACATCTTACTTTCTTAAAGACAAGTTTCAATCATTTTCTCGCAATTGCTTTGCAATTACAACTTGTCAAACTTTTCACTTTTGACTTAAACCATCCATAGTGTCGGAAGCATTTATGTTTGTCTTTGTTAGTGTTCAATTCGATGGTCACTAGGTTCAATTTTTTTAACTTGAGTCATTGCAAATGCAAGTTGATTGTTGCGTAGATCTTTTTCTATCGTGTGTTTATCACGTTGGTTTGCTACTTCACTAATTGACATTCAAATGTGTAGGTTCGCAATGTTGATGGAGAAGTGAAGGCCCGACAATGATTTTCTTCCGCACCCGGCTACGGACTTTTACTTACTATTAGACAAACAGCTCACTGGAGAAAAGAGAAAACAAAAAAGTGAGGAAAAAGAAGAGTTAAAAACTTTAGCAAACCTGGAATCTCTCATTCCATTATGAGAAACCTTATGATATACGATTTGTAAATTTGTCGATAAATTTCAATCTACATTGAATAATTCTTACATATGATTTTTGTGTTCTTGAATACCAGATTTTTTTGGCTTCAAAGTGTTTGCAGGGAGTGGACCATATCTCTGCAGATCTGGTTGTGTAATCTTTCACACAAAGTCCGCAGATCTGATTGGACACCGACACCATTAATCTCTAATGTTTATGACTATTTATGCATATTTGATGCTATGAGTCATGAGTGGATTTAGAAAAGTTGGCTGTAGTTTCTATTTTCGGAGCTTTTTTTTGTAACTAAATCTCAATGTGCAATCTAAGATTTTTCTTGTTTGTATAGGTTTTTTAGGGAGAGAAATCCTCTTGTACAAATTGTAGCGTCATGGAGAGTTAATTTCTCTCGTGATTTATCATTTCTTCTAAAATTATCTTAAAATGAAATGAAGAGGTTTACATGATTTTATTTTGTCTTATTATATCTGAGAGGGAAGAGAGAATTTTTATTTTTATTTTTTGCAAGTAGAGAAACAATTCTCTCTCCTCTTCGTCCCAAATTTTTTTCGTCCCAATATTTTTGGTTACTGGTTAGATTTACCAACTGAGTTAGTTCTACTCAGTGAAATAATGTTTTTGAAATTTTGTAGGTAGAATGGAACTTTATTTTGTCTTATACACTACAAAAACATTTGGCCTACAGTAAGCTTGAATATGGTTGTTTCTGTGAGATTTAATGCAAAGAGTTGGAAAGTAAATGGGGATTGTGTTGCTTTCGGATGGGATTCATAACCAAACTTCTTGGAAAGGGCATGTATTGGTTGAATATTCTATGAAATAGTTATTTCAGGTAACTTTGTCTTTCTTTTGATTGGTATAATGCATTGCAATTAAACATGGAAAATGATTTATGAACGATGTGTGTCACGGACGTGCTATACGTGGACATCCATATCAACCTTTACGTTGAGATTAAACATACATTGAGATTCATGCAATATCACTTGGACATCCATGCAATTAAACATACATTGAGATTCGAACCGATAAGATTAGTATATATTTCACTTGGAGACTACCAATATCTGAGCTACACTACTTGTGCATTGTAGGTAGGTTTGTTAATACAACAATACATATTTGTGCATTAATGGTGAGGTTATTACTTGTTTCATGTGTTTTCTTTTTGTCAAAATAGTTGTATTCGGTTGTGGTAAGGTTATCTATGTTTTACAGTGTGAAAGTTATATATATTTGTTGCGGTGTTTAAGTGCATAAAAACACTCATTAGAGTAACATCTAATTTGTTGTATGAGTACCCCAAAAAAATACACAGTTTATAAGTGTTTTTGCGTATAATCACGTTGTAGTTCTCGTGTAAGATTTTAGTGTATTTGTGTAAATCTTGAGCAATACGACCCGAGTATATTTTCATATCATTGTTGTATTATAGGCCTGATAATTTCTGACACGACACGAACATGACATGATATGGTGACACGATTTTTACACGACATGACACGAATTTTTTTTTGTGATTGAAATGTTTTATTATGATGATTTATGAAGATATAAACATAAAATAATTAGTACACGATTTGACACGAACACGACACGATTACACGGCATTTTAGTTTTTTACACGAAACCAACACGAATAACATATCTTTGTTAGGTAATCAATTATTTTTTACCTGATAATGACTAATTAATATGTTGATTATATAGAAAAAATATTAAAATAACATGTTACTTAACTATTTTCAACCTAAACATGATGAAATTTTTTCAAATTGTGATTAACACGATAACACGAAATCCTGACACGATTACGAAACTATGTGACACGAAAGTTCACGAACACGACATGATTATGAAACTGTGTGACACGAAACAAATAACTTTTGCTTTATGGTTCTGATAACTTATTTAGACACGAAATTTCTTTTAGTCGTGTTCATATTTGTTGTACTATTTACAAGTATTCACATACTCATTGTATAACATAGTTAATGTACACAATGCGACACGATTGACTCCTCTAATGTATATAATTGCAAAGTTTTAATTACTTTGTCTCGAAATAGATGATGGAGGTTTAAATGATAAAATTTCAAATTTAAAATCACGATTCTTTTGTCTTTCTTGGCATAAACTCCCAGATAATGCAACTGTGTAAGCATATTAAGATGTAACCCACCAACCGAAACGAGAGGAGAAAGCATTTTCAAAGATATTGGATGAGATTGTTTTTGGGTGTTTTGCTTCAAAGTAAAGTGGTGTGGTAAGTACAAAAGGGAATCTGGCGTGAAGTCAACTTTTCCACCTTCAACTAATAGCACTACTTCACCTATAAAAACAGATTAGTAATTAACAACGGTTTTGAAATAGTTAAATAACTTTGAAAGTCGTAATTAAACATACTTAATGTCGTTGTATGTGCTGCTTCCTTAAGAAAATCTCGATAAATACTAATAGTGTAATACAATTTATAACATTCGAATAGGTAGGTATTTGGGTTTTACAAAGCTAGTAGACCACTTAAACTTTGCTTGATTTTGAGATGGATTGGTCGACCTAAGGTCACTAATCTACATCATACAAACATCCAAGCAAAAATAAAGGTTGATTATACATTAAATTTAATGTTTTGTTTGAATAATAACTTACGGAGAAAAAAAGATTTTTTTTTTGATTTTTTTCCTTTTTTGAAAACTTGAAAACATCAAAGTTAACCGATTCCAATGTGCCACTAAAAATCATAGTATTGTAAAACATCACTTTCTCACTGAACCAAGAAGGAACCTAAACATCAATGTGCAATCAAATTAAGTAATGTTTGCTGGAATGTAGCTGTCAAATATACACGTATAAATTAAAATATTCATCTCAATGACACCATCACAACACCAACCCTAAAATCATAACACCATCATTCACTACTCAATCCTTCCACACCAAGAATATATAAACATAATATTATTCTACTCTTTGACAAACCATGAATATGGAAAATAAGAAAAATAATTAAAACACTGCACCGACACTAATAAACAATAGAAGGAAGCAAAGGAGATGTCAGCTTACACTACCAAGTACCAACCAAATATTTTCTTTATTATTTTTTGCTTCTTAATGATATATAATAAACATTAATATGCCACATTTATTTGCTTCCACCACACTGGTGTGGTTTTCAATCCATGGATGTTAACAAACTAACCATTGCATATATTTCCAAGGTTGGAGATACGATTGCATATATTTCCAAGGTTGAAGATACGTCATCTTCTTGAAACAATCCAACAAATCTCATCAGCATTATTGTTCATGTGTGAATTTGGCATAATATGTTAAATTTTTTGGTTGATCAACTTCTTCAACAAAACTTAATCACTTAGGTGAAACGTAGTGGATCCAACTTTATTATAGAGTGTTGTACACTTTTTGTATTTAGCAATGTTGGACTATTTTCTAACACTCCACCGCACGCGTAACCGGGATAATTTTTTTTTCGTGTCTACGCGTGAACAATATAGGTTGGAGTGACTCACACAGGTCAATCGACCTGCTCTAATACCATGTTAATTTTTTTGGTTGGTCCACCACCTCAACGAAACTTAAGCACTTAGGTGAAGGATAATGGATTCAACTTTATTATAGAGTGTTGTACACAATTTGTGTTTAACAACGTGAGACTATTTTCTCAACGTAATACAACATGTTTTTCTTGAAGTATTATACTATAGCATCAATATTTTTTGGTGGGAAATAAATTAATTTAGTCAACAATGGGTGGGAGAATACGTAGATGAACATGTTCCGAAATGATTTGTAGCAGTAGATGATGGTTTTATTTATTATTAAAGCACATGTATTTATGGGGGGTTTTGGTAGATTTTTGTGATTTGAAGCAAGTAATTAGTCGTCGGTGGAGAATCTGGACCACCTCTATATTATTTGTGTTTAATTGCAACTATATATATATATATGTATGTATAGAGAATGACATACTTGACTCTCAACTATTATTGTTAAATTCTCTCAGATATTGAAATATCTGTATATATAGTTTTCTTTTCATGGCTGTTGGCACTCAGTTACAAATGCTCTGGTGCGAAAATAACATTTTATCTCTTGTTTATATATATTTTTGATATATAGACGGCTACCACTTTAAACTTTTAACAAGAATTCATGACACTCTAATTGACTCTTCTCATTTTCAGATAATACATTTTTAAATGAAATTGCTAAACAATCTTTTTCACCCTTGGTTTTATATTATATTTTGAATTTTCCCCTAAAGGACAGTAGTTGGTAAGAGAAACAAGTAAAATGAGATTTTGTGACTACACTTACACTGGGATTAAACTTAAATGCACCTTACTTTAATTAATTAATAATATAATAAATAAAGTAAAGTAAAACAAAAGAAAAGAAAAGAAAAAAATGTCAAGGATCCAACGCATGCATGTATACTGCTACATTGGCAGGACTGGACAGGAGATGACTATTTCACCCCTCGTCACATCCACTGCCATCCAGCTCATTCCAGGGTCAATTTCGTCATTATATGTAAGTATGTAACCCCAAAGATAATCAGCTGTTAGAAAAATAGCACACTTTTTTAAATATGTCCTTGATTATGATATATATATATATATATAGTTATGAAATTGTTAATTGTTTCATATATACCTTCCCAATCTACTCTCTCTTTAAATTACAAGCTTTTAATTTGATCAACAAGTATTTTACCTTTTTCATATTCAAATATATTAATCCTAGTTTCGTTACAAAGTTGAATGATCATGTGTTATATAAAAACGATCTTAGAAACTTCTATTCATTATCGCATGGCTGTGAAACTTCAAAACCTATTTGATAGAGCATAACGTAAAGTACATCAAGATGCACCAAAACATTTTAATAGTTATTACAAATTAAACCAATCATATTGTTATAATAATAACGAATTGTATCCCTAGTAAGTCATAACTCATAATAGCATCTTTAAATGTGCCCAAAATTTGTCACGCGGCCAATTTTCTCTCCTCTTCACGTTATTTGGGGATCAATTCAGGATAAAAAAATAAAAAATAATTTTTTTTAAATATAAACAAATAAAAAACATATTTTCAGAAAAAAAAACAAATTGAAAAATATAAGTTAAAATAGTTTATAAAATATTTTATAACATTTTTTAGTTATTAGAAGAAAAAAAATACCAATGAGGATGGGCCACGTGCCCCCCATCCTCGCCCCATGCCGTCATCGGAAAAATGGACACCCAGGTAGTGGATGTGGCATTTTTTACCGCTGACGTGTCGAGCGGTTGGATGGTC
Organism: Triglochin maritima; assembly: GCA_963682175.1. Lineage (NCBI taxonomy): Eukaryota > Viridiplantae > Streptophyta > Magnoliopsida > Alismatales > Juncaginaceae > Triglochin > Triglochin maritima. The sequence goes on from OY821786.1 coordinate 34,958,599, forward strand.
CGCCTGACATTTAAAGATGGCCTAAGAACCCCGAAGGGTGTGTTTGTAATTGTTTTATCAGACAAGGTACCAAATGCAATTTTCAAAAGGTACGACCTGTGAACAATCCCAAGCCAATCAATCATGTACTTTTCCACCTCCCCAGTAAAACAATAAAAAAGAATATATAAAAAAGCTTCAAAAGCAAAACACTTAAACACAACTGCCCACTAGATTATAGATAGATTCTCCTAAACAGCACTCTCTCGTACTTTTCTTGTTTGCTGTTATTTGACTACTAGTTTACTCTCCTAATAGTATAATCTTATGTCGTTTTTTTATGAAAAAGGAATAGTATATAATCTCATTTTTCACCACCCTGTGTAATTAATTCATATAGTTAGTCGTGGAGTTTATTATACCATAATATTAACCTGGTAAATTCTCATGATTATGCTGGAATTGCTATAATGGTAGAAACAATTTTTTCGTAACACACTCTTTTTTTCCTTGTTAGATAACGTTATGTGTAGTTATAGGAAATTTGATTAGGGAGTCAAGATTTGTACCATTAACACACTTTAAATAAGAAGTCCCTAAAGAGTTTACTTTTGACGGTAGAGTGTTCTAAAAAACCAAGAAGTCAAAATTTCAAGTTGTTAACAATGAATATGGTTAAAAAATCCAAAATGCAGAGCCAAAATTTCAAGCCGTTAAGACTACATACCGGCCCGAACTCATATGGCCAAATTTCTAGGAGTTAAAACTTAAAACACTCAAGATATTAAACTAGCTAAAATTCTAAAAAACCAGAGGAATCAATTGACCCCCTCAAAAGTATGCTCCCAAACTCATTTAGTGAGCTACGATCTAAGTCAACAACCATTTCTTCTAAACTTTCCTTAAGTCCTAACTTGTCTCTAAATGCACCTCAACCCACCCTAAACCAGCCTTCCTAACCAACTTCGAGTATTTTTTTAAGACCTGAAATTTTCCAGCATTGGCTCACAACTTGGGACAAATTGGGTTGTGAATCTATGAGGCACATTTCCACTTAAGATTGATTGTAACTCTAACCGATCCAAGTATTGATACAACACTAAGAGTATCACTAATCATGACTTGGATGACCTAGGTCATCAACTTTCTAACTCTTCTCTCTCTCATCCAAATGACATGTTACGTCATCATGTCCGTCAGGTCATCATGACGCAACCTCATCATTCTCCTTCAATATTCACTCATTAACCATGACCTAGGTCATCCCACATACCAAATATAAACCCTTAATTATTAAAATAAATAACAAACCAAAATAAAAAAGAATAAAAACCGGACCAACCGAGTTGTTCCAAGTCTGGTCGACGACCGGGTCACCCAGCGAATCGGACGACCCGGTAAGGATGCTCTAATGTGCATCACAGCTGGTCCAATTAATAACGAGCAGTCGTCACCTGGTCCAAACTTGGTACTCAAAAGTGGGGTTGAAAAAAATACGGGGGTTGAAAATGGTAAAATCCCACACCTTCCCTCCTCCTCCTCCTTCTCTCTCCTCTTCTCTCTCTCCTCTCAATAATAATAATAATAATAATTATTATTATTATTATTATTATTATTATTATAAATAAGCCTCAGGTCATCTCACCACCACCTTCCTTCACCTTTTGTGTCGGCAGTCGTCACCACCTCAAAACCCAACCCAAACACAACCCAACCCAACCCAACAATCTACCACCACAGAAGCATCACAGAATCAAGAAGAGCATCACCAACCCAAAACCCAACTCGCCGCCGATGGCTGAACATCGGCTTCCTCTCCTCATTCTCATTCTCTCTCTCCTCATTCTCTCGTCCACCTCGGCGTCGGACTCCTCCTCTCCGGGCATGATTATAAACTCAAACTCCGTCTTAGTAGGCCTCCTGGAGTCCCCCTACACCTCCTTCTCCGAACTCCTCGAAAAAGCTCTCCTCCTTCCAAAGCTCGAGACCATCCTCTCCACCCACCACAACGTCACTATCCTCGCCCCGACCAACGCTGCCCTCGAAATGGACCCCACCTTCAAATCCTTCCTCCTCCTCCCTTCCCACCTCTCCTCCCTCCAGTCCCTCCTCCTCCACCACGTCCTCCCTTCCCTCCTCCTCCACTCCGGCGACGTCCGACGGTTCAGAGACGTGGACGTGGTCGAGGAGAGGGCGATCGTGAGGGTGGACGGGGTCGTGCATGGGATAGGGAAGGTTGTGGTCCCCAGGGAGGTGGAGGTGGAGTTTAATAGGAGGGGGAGGAGTTTGACGGAGATTCAGGCGGTGTTGCCGGTGGGAGCGCCGGAGGTCGATCCGAGGACGCACCGGTTGAGAAAACCGGTCGCGGATGGACCGGCCGGGAGTGAACCGGTTTTGCCTATTTATCAGGCTATGGCTCCTGGACCGGATATTGCTCCGGCGCCTGCCCCTGGACCCGATGGGCCCCACGGCCATTTCGATGGGATCTCGCAGGTAATGATGATGGGGATATGGGATTGGATCGGTTGGAATGTGGATTGTTTGTTTCATTGGTGTTTTTTGTTTTTGTTCTTTTGGATGTTTAAATGAGATGAATTTGTTATGATTATGTGGTTGGTTTTGTTTGTGTTTTTTGATTTTGATTTTATGTTTGATTAAAATTAGGTGATATGATGAATGTGGTTGATTTGTTGGGTTTCTGACACGACTCCGTAACACGATTGGGTTGTCGGTGGAAATGAGATGGTTTGGATGGGTGAGGTTGATTTTTGTTGGTGATTTGTGATGGAATGGTGTTTGTTTAGGTGTTCTTAAATTGTTCCCGTTCCTTTGTAATACCATATTTGTGGGTTTGTTAGGGTATCGTGGATTGATTTGGTTGTGTTTCGATGCAAGATGATAACGCGATTTTCAGGGTTTTTGTGATTTTTTGTTTGATGATACTTGAAATCAGATGCTGGGATGAACTTGGGGTGGATAGTTTGGGATGAATTGGTGTCAATTAGGTGCCAAATTTGATTTCAATGTGGTTGAGAATGTTTCAGTTTATGGAATTTTGATGGAAAATGTTGATCTTGTCAGAGATTTGTGAACAATTTGGTTTGATCAGGTGAAAGATTTCATCCACACATTGCTGCATTACGGTGGGTACAATGAATTCTCCGATATTCTCGTCAATCTGACATCTCTGGCGACTGAAATGGGCCGATTGGTGTCGGCCGGTTACGTCCTCACAGTCCTTGCTCCCAATGACGAGGCAATGGCCAAACTAACCACTGATCGGCTCAGCGAGCCGGGGGCACCGGAGCAGATAATCTACTACCATCTGATACCGGAGTACCAAACAGAAGAAAGCATGTACAATGCTGTCCGTCGGTTCGGCAAAGTGCGGTACGACACGCTCCGTTTGCCCCACAAGGTCGTCGCCAGAGAGGCCGATGGGTCGGTGAAATTCGGTCAGGGAGAGGGCTCTGCATATCTATTCGATCCTGATATCTACACTGACGGTAGGATCTCGGTTCAGGGTATCGATGCCGTTCTATTCCCTCCCGAAGAAATTCCGTCCACCGCTGTGAAAACGACGGCCTCGACCGCTGCTGCCTCCACAACCATGACTTCAACAACCAGAAGAGGTCAGTTAATCTTGACTTGAGTTGCTTTTGATATCTTAATTGCATTTTACTAGTCTTTCTAATTGGCATGTCTTGATAACAATCGGTTGTGATGTCTTAATTGCATTTTACTCATCTTTCTAATTGGCACGTCTTAGTCAAAATTCCTATGTTTATTAGTTAATTTATCACACCTCTAATATAGTAGTCCGAAATTTAACTGTAAGAACACTAGTCTACAGTCATAGTAACTTCCTATTTGTACTTCGGTGGTCTATTTTTAGTGTGTCAAATCCAGACTGTAATTGGGCATAGAGTCGGATTAGTAAGTAATCACTATGCCTAAACTCTTTTTTATTTTATTACTCAAACCTCCCAAATATTAAAATAGGACCGTTGGGATTCGATCTTGGTATGCTTAAGTTAACTATGTATGGTGTCGGTGGTGTGTTTAGGTAACTGGTGAAGTGTCATAATCACTTGTTTGCTTTATGCTTAACTCTAAGCATTGTTGTTAAGTGAAGAAAAGAAAGAAAACGCGTGGTTGTGAAAAAGATCGGATGTGATGGTCATAATATTCGTTTGTTGCTTAACAGATGGGCGGTGGTAGTAGCAGTAGCAGTTGGCATCCATTAAAGAAAAAATAATAATAGTTAGAACTTTGGCATTCATCATTCTTAGCTCATATTTTCCAATTTATTATTTGTTTCAACTGCCTACTTGCTGGAGGTTGTTGGGTATTTTAATTAACAATTATAATTCTAAAGAATATTGATTGGTATTTATTTTGTTTGGTATGTTTTTGAGCAGGGAAATTGATGGAAGTTGCATGTGGTATGATGGGAGCATTTGGTCAGAGGTCAAGATTCCTCTCTTGCAACTGAATAAAACAGTTTCTACTCATGGCTAAAGGTGTGTAATTTTCTTCTTCCTAAAAATAGAAACGGATTTTACTATTTTCATTCATCTGTAATGTGTGTATATATATATATGTTTTAATTTGGTTTTTATGGTAATTTTCTCATGCTCAATAAAATAGTTTTTGTCTTTTGATTTGTCTAGCATGTAGGTTTCATAGAACAGTGTCTGAAAAAAATTAAGTTTATTTTTGTGGGTTTTTAATTGTATAAATGTTTGCTGGAAATGCAGGTAGTGGGGTATATGATGTTGAAGAATTTGGTTTGGTGGGGCAAAAAGAGAGCCATGCATGTGTGTAAAAAAGGGAAATAGTTGGATTGGAAGGGAGAAAGAAGTGTTCTTTCTTCCTTCCCCCCTCTTCTTTGTGTATTCCTGTTTTGTGAGAATATTTCTTCATTTTTTGTGTTTTTGTTCCTTCAGATTCAGACACCAGCTTAAGGATAAATATTTAGAGAAGTAAAGTTGGGGGAAGGGATGGATTTGTTGTTGATGTGAAGAGTCTACCTGATTATGTGTTTTGGCCTCCCTTTTCCCCCTTGTAGTGTTGGAAAAAAGAGAGGAAAGAAACCCGTGAAAAATTCAATGTGGATTACTATTATTATTATTATACAGTAATAATGAATAAGAACAAGAATAAGAATCACATGCAATGTGTCGTCGTGCTTAGCTGTGTCCTGTCTGGTGTTTGGTTGTGTTTTCGTGGGGTAGTGGACATGTGGATGTGTGTTAATCTGAGGTCAGAGATGAACACCCACATGAAAGCCCACAGTTCCCAAAATCTATATAATAAATAAAGATTTGACCTCTTTTTTATTGTTTGTGAATTATGATGATATAAATAAATTGATAGAGTTGTGGTGGTGGTGGTGTTTCTTGTGTCATTGTGAGTGCAGTTGAAGGATCTTTCTGGTTTGTTCTTTTAGTTACTTGAAATCCTTGTTTTGCTGTTTTATATAATAATAATACAGAAATTATACAGTGAGCTTGAGGTTTAATTTTCTATTTTAAGTTTCCATCATATCCAGGTAGATGAAATAATAAAAAGTGGAATTAACTGTAAATAAGATTAAGAAATTTAAACTAAATAAAATGAGTCTTTGGCTTACTAAAGTTTGACATAATAATAATAATAATAAATAGTATGGTTAAAAACTTAAAATTATTAAAGTGGTTTTGGGTGGATGACCCAAATTTACCTCGCATTTTAACTCAACCAGTCCTTAATTTGATCAGTTGGGATACTATTATTCTCTTGTAATCGGGTCATGAGACAAGTGGTCGACTGGTCGAGGTTATGATGTCCCTTCTGGACATAAGTTTAAACTTTAAAATGACGGTGAATTTGGTCGGCGGTGGATTACCTTCAGTTTAAACTTTAAAATAACCACTTGTGTTAATGTGTCCTAATGGTGGTGTTTACCAGAAGAACATTAAGCAAAAAAAAGAGGTGATTATGAAGCAAGTGGGTTTGGTTTGGTGTATGCCAAAATGTGAGGCTGTTTTAAGTGAGATAGTTGAGATGGAAAGGTGGACGATTGAAGGTCCCTTTCTCGCAGCTGATGTCATGACAGCACAGCTACAACTGGAGAAAAAGATATATTTTGTTGTCTTTTGCTCACACATTAGATGGTGATATCAGGACTTGTGATTCAGGAAAGACAAGAAGACTTTATGGTGTCCAATTGTTTGTTTCCTTTTCCTGTTCATAAAGAGTTAAGAAACCTGATTAGTTTTATAACCGGGTTGAACCATAACACAAGTTCATAGAAATATCCATTGTGGTCTGCTTGGATTTGAAAATCTAATCTTAACAAGGACTGGGATTAAAGTCTTCAAAATTACCAATTGAAGTCAATTCATTCAGGAGATTTCTTGTCTTAAGATAGTTGGGATAATGGATCGAATTCTAACAATCTTATTTGTATGTTTTAAATGTTTGGGATTTACAATGAGGTGGGTAGTTGAGTAGATAAAATATTAAAAAAAATTCTTCAAAATTGGATTTTTAGTGAATTTAAATCCTGACAATTCTTAGAGTACATAAATTTCACTAACTTGCTTGGATGCTTATATATTTGTGTTTTGCTTGAAAGATAATTTTGTCTTTAGCCCAATTTATTAAGAGTCCATCAAAAACTTCTTAAGAGTATGTCCATAAAATTATAAAAAAATAAATTAAACACCCTAACTTTTATGCTTTACCAACCAATTTAGATAATTAGAACATAATCATTTTTGAAGAAGCAAAATGAATATCAAAAAGAGAAAAAAAAAATCAAAACTCATTAACCTATATTCTTGTGTCAAACAAAATATATATGAAAACACGATAATTCGTATGTTTTTATCTACCAAATATTAAAAAAAATCTTGAATTTGTGTTCCCAATCTTTTGTTTTTGAGTAATTTAATCGAATTTGGATTTTTGGTTAAGGAAGTGGTAAGTCTTAAATATGTTGTAGGTAGAATATTTAATCACCACAAACCTAGACGAGCTAAAGAAAAATGACACACTGGTTTATACAAAGGGTTATTTGCCTGAGTGCTACCAAGAAACAACTAAATTGGCTTTATGTCATCTCGTTTTGACTTAATGCCATAGAAAAGTCAAACTATTTATCTTAACGTCATACGAAAATAAAATATTTACTTTTATGTCATGCTGTCAGTAAACCGCTAACGTCGGTTAAATATATTAATATTTAATGAAAATTTTGCAGAATCCCCCAGAATAAACCAAAAATTCATAAAATTCATTATGTGTTGTAAAATTTACAAAAAGTTATTAAAATAATTTATCCATACTCTCTCATCTCTTCTACTTTCATTTCTTCTGTCTCTCACTAAACTTAATGACTCGATTACTAAACTAATGAAATTCGATAATTTATTAATTTTAAAATACAAAATAATTAATTGTTTTTATTAAAAAAATCATTTTTTCTAATAAAATTCATTTTTAATATAAAATGTGTTTTTCCAAAAATATTTATTTTTTTGTATAAAAATTCTTTTATCAATTATCAGATTCTTGTACTAAAATATTAAAAATCATGAATCAGAAATAAGATAAATAAAAATAAATATTTTTTAGAAAAAACAATTATCGAATTTCATTAGTTTAGTAATCGAGTCATTAAGTTTAGCGAGAGAAAAGTAGAATGAAAGTTGAAAGATAGAGATAAGAGAGTGTGTAGATAAAAAAATAGAATAATTTTTTGTAATTTTTACATCACATATAATGAATTTTATGAATTTTTGGTTTTTTTCCGAGTGGTTCTGCAAAATTTCCATTAAATATTAATATACTTAACAGACATTAACATAAAAATTAAGCGACAGAATGACATAAAAGTAAATATTTTGTTTTCATATGACATTAAGATAAATAGTTTGATTTTTCTATAGCATTAGGCTAAATAGTCAAAACCAGGTAACATAAAGACAATTTAGTTGTTTCTTGGTGGCACACAAGCAAATAACCCTTATACAAATGGTCAAGACGGTGCCACGAACTGAAGTCAGAGGGTTGAAATTTGTAAAGACAGACAATTTTTTTTTGAGAATTCACTAATTTAGTTTGAACGAAAATATAATTATTTTACCGATAAGTGGGTAAATAGATACTTCTACGTGAGATTAATTGTACAAATTTTCATTAAAGTATCACTAAGATGAATTGGTTTACATTATGCAAAAGGTTTTAAATATTTTCAGAGAAATAAAATTTGGAATTCTTTCTACTTCTAAATTCTTATACGAGCATGGCTGATGGCCATTTGCCTAAAAGAAAATGTAATAATTAATAGTCTTCAACTAACTCTTATTTATTGTAACCGAAAGCTAAACATCAATGTGGAATTATTCATCAACATTTCAAAAGCAATTAACTGATTCCAGTCTTTTCTTTATTATGCCAATTCCGAGGTCATAAATTATAATGGATATAGGTTAGATTAAAATATATATTTTTGTTTGTCGATTAGAAATTAGAGATATTTTATGTTTTTGAAATGTTATTTTTGCTTAGGATTATAATTATATGCTCAGAGGCTAGATCAAGCTTCTTTGCAATTCCAGATTATTATTGTTATGACCCTAAACCCTGTTAGGGTGATTAGTGGTTAAGTGGAGAGAAGGAGGTATGGTGGGGCTTGACTTTGTGGAGAGAGAGAGAGAGTGAGAAGTGATGGCTTAGGGTGTGGGCTGGGGGTGTAGGAGTGTGGTGAGGGTGTTGCTTGGGGCTTGGTGTGGGTTTAAAAACCCAACCCACCTCCTTCATCTTCTTTTCTTCTCCTCCTTCCTCACGTTCACTCTCTCACTCTCTTCCTTTTCTTGATCCGACGAGCAGCGGCGGAGGAGACGTCTCAGGTGGTGTGGGCGTGCAATTCAGGCGTGAGAGGTGCGGAGTTTAGCGCGCGAGGAGATCTCCAGAGACGACGTGTGCGAGCGAGGCTCCGACGAGTTTCGTCGTTCTTTTGAGTTATGCTGGTTCTTAGTGTGTTTTGTTGTTGCTCACCCTCGTGGAAGGGTTTTGTTGGTCGGTCGGGGGAGGTCGGAGTCCTCTCCGGCGACGTGGTTGCGTAAATCCTCAGCTGGCGCAAGGTTGAAGACAACCAACAGTCGACCGGGTCCCTTCGGGCGGTCGACCGATGTAGTGTTTTTACCCGACTTTAACCTTCACCGGTCGAACGATGCCTTGTGGCGGTCGATCGGTAGTGCATTTTGCTGGTGAGTTGGGATTGCCTGTTGTGTTTCGGTCGACCGGGTCCTTGGGTCCGTTCGACCGGAACTTAAGTGTACTGGATTATTACGCATGATTGTTCGATCGTTGTTATGATTGTGTTCGACCGTTGTGTGACTTAGAACTGCTAGGATGCCCTGGTAGTTTTCGGTCGACTGAGACCCCTGAGTCGGTCAACCGATAGTTTGAATTGATGTTGACCAGACTCCGGATGTTGACCTCATATCGGTCGACTGGTTTTAGATCTCTGTTAGACCATTGAGACTTAAGTTTTGCGCAAAGAGTTCGACCGTTGCTGACTTTCAGTCGATCGATTTCCTTAAGGAAGCAGTCGACCGGGTTGTCTCTTTTGGTCGATCGTTTTTGCACAGGACTGGACTCTTGGTCCCGTTTAGGATGCCAAATCTGTCCACGGAAACCCGTGTCCTCTCCATGTGCATGAGCCGGGAGGTGACCGTGGGCGCGTTCTGCGTGCCTGCCTAGGGACCGCCGTGTGGAAGAGTGTGGGTGTTCGGGACGCGTCACCTCCGTGTATGGATGGTGACTTGATGTGATGGATTGATGGACTCATTGTAGAGTAGCAGGCCTGAGGGATCGCGGATCCCAATGTATGATGATTGTGCGGACACGCAACTGTCGATGGGTGAGGTGACTACCGACCTATATGGATACGGAGGTCGCTGCCCTGCTTTTATAGCGGCGCGATTGGTGTTTGCGGCTCGTGGAGCCTGATGACCTGACAGACTTCGGTCTGGACCCGTCTGATGTTATGCCGGACGTATTGATGGACCATTGATGTTGTTCCGGTGATGATGATTGATGGGTCGATGTTGTTCCGGCTATGTTCCTCAGATAGGCATCTACTGAGATGATGATTAATGGACTGACCGAGCGACGGCTCCGTTGGTGTGGTTTCGACCACGAATTTACAGATCTGTTTCTTATGGCGCAGACTTGGCGGATGGTCCTTGTCGAACCCCATGATTAGTGTAGCCGCGTGTGGGGAGTGTCACGTCATGATCCGTTAGACTGTATGTGCCTACGGTAGGTTTCCTTGGGAGACCCGATGATGATTGTCGGACTGATGTCCTGTGTTCCCCTTCGGGGGAACTGTTTTCCTTACTGTTGATGACATGACATGCTACTAGTATGATAAGTTCAATTGTACTACTGCATGCATATAGATGAGCTTGGCATACGGGGTTTCCTTATGGAAACTCAGGCATTGTTGTTATATCTTTTTCAGGACCGCAGTAGGTCCAGTTGGGTGGTGATCAGCGGGCACGCGCATCTTAGGATCAGATCCTTTTTTTCGGACCACTGAGGTCGACATGATTACTTTTATCTCCCTTTGTTGTCTATTGTAATCATGTATCGTTTTGACAAACTCTGATGTAATATGGTGCACCGCTTATATATTTGATGAGAAGTAACAGTCCCGTCTTTGATTTTGGTCTCTGATGTCTTAATAATGATTTTAAATTTCTGCTGTTTCGGGATGTTACAGTTATACTACATTGAGAGTCGGCAAGTTGGCATTGGCTTTTTATGCGTTCAAATGGTCATATTTTAAAAAAATAAAAATTACAACCGTAAAGCGTAGAATGATGGATAAATCCGTTCCATTTATACCCTACTTATTGCTTGAAATTTAGATGAGCACAAGAATAAGCATAGCACCTCAACTCAAAATTATCTTTATTTACCAAACAATATATTATGTTTGTATTACTTTTCATTGTGCCATAATCTTTTAAGAAGCATGTAAATTTCCAATATCATATTGGAAATTTAGGCAAATGATAAAGAGTTCAACCACCTTTTTTTGTTCTCCAACCTTTCCAAAACAACCTAACAATCAATGGAAAGCTAAACACCAATATATATATAGGATATTCTTCGACAACAATTTCAAAAGTAAGGTTATTAAATTTTGACACTGTGTGTCTAAAAATAGTAAAAGATATTAAGACATACCTTTACAAATATAACATTGCACATACTAGTATGTAATGTGAAATTAAATTTACATCCTCAAGTAGTTTCATCTGTTGCATGCAACAAAAGTAATGTTTTTTATTATAAAAAGCTTCTCAACTGCCTCTATTTTTTTCATAGACACCCATCTATTTCACTTTTTGTTGAAATCATGTCTGAAATACAATACCAACAGGGTTCCACCATTCATTATCATTATCCTTATTATTATTACTTTTTTTTTAGAAATTTGTTTTGAGAGCTTTTCCCAAAAAGAATTTTGAAAGTGTATATAAACAACACTAGTGCCCCAAACATGATGCCATTTCAAACTACCAAACATGATGGATAGAATTAAAGTAGGATTAGTTGTTTGCATTCTTCAAACATTGGTTTGCAAAGTGAGCACAACATCAACAACCCCAGCAATGTTTGTGTTTGGTGATTCCACAGTTGATGTTGGTAACAACAACTACTACTTGGAATCAAAATCTTTTATGGCTAATTTTTCTCCAAATGGTGTTGACTTCCCAAATCATGTTCCCACTGGAAGGTTTTTGCAATGGATATGTTCTTGCGGACTTCTTAGGTACCTAATTATTTTCTTTATCTGGTTTCAAGTCATAAATTTAACTTAACTTACATTCTAGTAGTAAGTAAGTGCAAATATTAAAAGACACTTAGTTTATAGTACGTATATATGTCACTGTTAGGGTATCATAATGCAACTCAATTTCTCAAAGGTGTCAACTTTTTTTCTCGTCGTGCGAAAATTATTGGATATTCTAAGGTCAAATCAAATTAATTAATGTTTTTATCTTCGTATTTTAATCCATATCTTCCTTCCCGTGCGTGTAATTTTATTTTATTTTCTGTTTTGAAAAAAGACATATCGATGCAATTCAAGATGGCAATGATGACACTTGAGAAATCTATGGGATCACAGTCTTTTAGAGACTTCATCTCGACATCTCTCTTTGTTCTCAGCATTGGAAACAATGACTTGCATCAATGGTTTTTCGATGCGGGTCGACGATCAAAAGAGACACAAAATGTCGCATTTACCTCACGTCTTGTTCGCGAATTTCATAGTCAATTGAAGGTATTCAAACGCCTATCACTTCTTCCCATGTTTAAGTTAAGTTAGTTTTGACAAATCGGTGTCACAGAATACTTATGACATTTGAAGGCTTTATACGATATCGGAGTTAGGAAGTTTGCGATCATGGGCGTCGGTAACATCGGATGTGTGCCGTTGGCAAGAGCTAATAGTAGCTCCGGTGGGTGCAATAAAGATTTTAATGGCTTGGCTGAAGTATACAATGGACGTACAGAGGAAATGGTTGAAGGGTGTCATCTATTGTGGAAAGGGTTGAAATACACTTTTGTTCGTTCATATGTAATTGGAGTTGTGTATGTATTAATGTTGTAGGTTTTGTTGAGACCAAAAGTGGTTGTTGTGGAGGTGGAAAGTACAAAGGAGACCAAGGCTGCAAACCAAATACAAGCATATGTTCCGACAGAGAACACTACATCTACTGGGATGACCACACAACACAAGCTTTCAATAAGATACTGACAAACTATGTGTGGGATGGACCCAATTCCATCACCACACCTGTGAATCTCAAACAGCTTCTTCATCAACCAATTTGATTGCACAATTAACTTGTTAAAAGCTCAGCTAGTGGATCCTCATCATGTGGTTTATATTATAACGACTGCACTACTTTAGACCAAATAATATTGTAAGTTACAACCATCAGAGATTCGGTGTTGTATGTCTGATGGTTTTTAAGCCCAAGTCACACAAAAGAATATATCAGCATATCAATTATAAAGTGGTTATTGCTGCATTTGCAAGGCATGTTACAAAATTTCTATAGCAACTTCATTATGAAGGGAAATGTGGTAGTTAATATGTTACGTACACATGAATATAAAGCCATGAAATGCATGTTAATCAAATGGGGTGCTAAGTCAGCTAAGAGGAATATAATATAACTGTAAGGAGAAATATTCCAATCAAGTGACAGCACTATTTGTGTAGTTCAGCATCACAGGAATGATTCCAGCATTGAAGGAAGATGACATCTGAACAACTAGATGTGTCTTAAAAAGAATCCTATGGTATTATGGTCATCCAACAAGGAAATTTTAACTTGTTTTTGGGACTCCCGGAAAAGAACAAATTTGTTTAATCATGCAACAAAGGAGAATATCTCACATACAACATTGACAAACTTATAGATGAACTACTCTTCCTATTCACAATTCTGCACAAAAATACTAATATACAAGAAAAACACTCACCAGTTTTAACCTCTAGCAGAAACTACTTCTGGGGGGATCTCAGCAGGGTTGGGCACCTCAACAGCTGTTTGAACGTTGTTGTCAATGGCGTTAGTCGCAGAAGTATAATCCGTTTCGGGCTCATTTTTAGCAGAAAGCTCCTCCGTGTGTTTATGATCAGCTTCTTTCAATTCCACTTTAGCTGTCACGTCTTTCTCGTCCGAATCAGTAACTTTTGCCTTCGGTGCTGGAGGACCAGGTTCTACCTTTGAGGTGGTTGATTTTTGTGAAGGCAGCTTTGAGAGCGATTTTCTGGCCGGTTTCTTGAGATCCACGGAGATCTTCATGTTTGCCACACCTCCACTCAATATACTTGGATCAAGGCTTGCACGGGAGCTTTTGTCTTCTGTTGCAGAGGCTATAGGCTTCCGACGTCCAAGTTTCGGAGAGACAGGGCGAGTTGTAGGTATCTTCTGAACCAAAGTAGATTGGTCGTAGATGAGAAGTGGGAAACTATTAGGGAGTAATGAAATGTGAATATTTCAAAAGAAAGGGTAACCTTAATTCCCTTTTAATCATCCTTCAAGATTATGTATCAGTTAGGAACATATGCACAAAGAATTTACTGTTGAAACATTAGGAGGATAAATTTCCCAGGTAAGTATTATACAATATTGCCAAAGTAATAGACAACACCAATAAATCAACTGTAGAGTCATTAACATCAAAGGTGAACCAGAAGGCACTCAACTGTAACATCACCATGGCACTATATGAAGTGTATGGAAAAAGATATGGTGCTAGTTTACTTAAGAGGGTAATAACAGAAGCCTCTAATTCAACATAAAAAATATATGCAGCCAAGTTCATACTGTATCTATCTCCTGCACTGTTGCACAGAATATGAATCATTGACGAACTTATCAAGCTTAAAATTATGTACTTATTTTATGGATGAGCACGTATAGTTGAGCTGATGGCATACGATAGCATTGATATACAGGATCCATTTATACTAGTGAAACATTGAAAACTGAAAACTCCATTAACAGGCTGAAATTATAGCTCTAGCTCAACTTCCTAGGGTTGTAAGCCAAAGAGGATGGAACACATTGGGCTGTACAACTGGATTCATTTTTCTTCCCATTTTTTCTACCATAGTTTCTTTTTATCCATGTGCTACTGTTTTCAAGCCCACACAGCTTACAGGCTTGGATGCCTAATTCACTAATTTGAAACTGGCAAATGTCGCAATATCCACTTGCATTCAAATTATTTCCTAAAAAAATCTAAATGATGGGAATGACAAACTAACCCTCCAGGCCTCCACAGAAGATCAGGCCTAGTGAGGCCAATGATACCCTACCTATATTCCCACAGTAGAAGAGAAGTTAATGACACCCTACTTACATCCCCAATTTTTGTAAAAGAGTGGGACGGTATCAGGCAGCAGTATCTTGCACAACATAGAATGTTGGAAACATAAATGTTTGTCAGAAAGGTGAACATACGAATGTCTCTTCCAGTGCAGTAATAGCTGTAGATAAGGGAGAACAAGTTACCTTCTTTATTTCTGTTTTTTGTGGCCCAGGCTCTTTGTAAAAGCTAGGCATGGGTGTCGCTTTGAATGTAAGACTTTGCCTTAATTTCCTGATCTCAGCTGCTTGGTTTTCCTATTTAGACATAAACCAGTGAAGAGCCACTAACAGTTTAAAAAATCTGAAATACTTGAAAATTGTAACAAGATGTAACTACCTTGGATTTTGCTTGAAGATCAGTTTTCTCCATTTCTTGTGCTTGAATTTTCTCTTCAAGCTTCATGAAGAACTAGCACAGAACAAACAAACCACGTGGGTGACGATTCTATGCATGAGGGTAAAGAAAAACTGTAAAGCCTAAAACATTCAGAGACTGAACTACCTCCTTTCTTTTCTCTGCACGTTCATCAAGTCTTGAGGCAAAAACAGGTGCACTGTTCTTTTCTTGGATCACAACCTGAGGAGTTGTGCTTCTGAAGATAACAAACAATCAAAATTCTTGTTTGAAAAAAAAAGCAAGAACCAACAAGCTGACGTCTTGAAAAGAAGCAAAGGCGAAAGAAAAGAGATATTACGAAGTAGTAGACTGAGCGTCCTCATCACCCTTTGTTGGGCTAGAAAGTTGTTTGTTTTCCCTGTAACGGTGTGGCAATAGTTGCACAAATTAGTTAATATATCAAGTTCCACGTGGACCGTACAAGTAGGTTATCCAGCTTTCCTTTTCACCCTTTTATTTTTATATATATTTTATCCCAGCCATCCGCATGTAAACAAATAAAATCATGATAACATGCTCCCTAATAAGTTGTAACTACTTTTAATTGTTCAGCTGTAGAGATAAGGAACTACATTATGAATGAGAAAAGGTGGATCGAGTATCTGCTGGTTGACTATACCGCACATCCAGGACTAATGCAGCTTATATTATAAACATAGATGAAGTTCAGAGACATCATCTTTCTTTCGAAACTTATAAAACAAAGTACAAAACACAGTTAATATAGCTACCTTGAATCTAAAGATGAATGTCCATTATCATCCGCATCTGATGGACTGGATTTCACCACCTAAGTGCATTATACACACATCAAGTCAAGACAATGTTTACTTGGTGGCGTGAATTTGTTGGCCATTTCCATGAAAATGCAGGTAGTGGAGGACAATAAACTTACAGGTGGTTGACGAATTTTTGATCCAGCTGCCAACTTAGTTTGTTTTGCAGGAACTGCTGCTGCACAGACACTCACACAATTAGCATCCATGAGGTTTCCCTTTTACAAAAACAGCAAGGGATAATGAGCAAACCATCTGGAACTGAAGGTTTGACAGTAGAGCCACCATTTGGGCGTGAAAGTTTAGCAGCAACCTTTGCATTCTTAACATCACCAGCAATCTTTGCATTCTTAACATCACCAGCACTCTTCTTCAAACCAGCAGTCGTATTTCCCTTATCTGATGCAACATGACTGGGAGGTACCCGAGGATTCTGGTTCTGAGGAGCCCCACCCAATCCGTTCCGTCGTACATCACCTTTCTGCACCTTATTCTTCTTAGGGACAGTACCAGCAACTTCCACGGGTTTCTGGAAAAAAGGAAATTCATTTTTTAACGAATCACAAACACACATTCACACAAATCACCAGCTCCACTTTCATGTTACCTTCTCACCCCCCGCAACAGAAACTACACACATTGCATTCTCCAATTCAGATGAAACCAGTCCTCCAGCTGCTTCCAGATGTTTTTCTTCGGTCACACCATTTTCTTGAGAAGCAGTAACGGTGGCAATTTTATCAAACTCCTCATTCACCAATTCAAGAGCTTTCGGTGCTTCAACCGCACCACTACCATTTTGCTCAACCTCAACTCCGTTTCCACTCTCCATTGCAATCGTCAATTCTCTATTTACAGAAACAACTCTGCGCTAACAAAAGCAAAAAAAAGAATATCTTTGACATATCACTTCCAAAAAAAATAACAAAGATGTCACAAATTCCACAGAGAAACATTATCCTAACAAAAAACAAATTTAGAAAAGAAAAAAAGCTTTTTCCACATTGCAGTGATCCAAATTAAAAAATCGAAGTTCTCTCTCGCTACCACAATCTCACTTACAGCTTTCTCCATACAATAGCATCCAACAAGTTGAATCAAATTACATATCTAACAACCAAAAAACAAACAACTAAAACCCACCAATCCAGAATAAGCCGAACTCTAAATAGAATAAACAGTTACAAAAATTAAGTTCACACTCTCCATCACAAACAGAAGCTAAAATTCACAAAGAGACAAACTTTATCCTCACAAATTCCAAACCAAAAATAAAACTTTCCCCTCACATTCCAGAGATCTAACCAAACTTAAAATTCCAAAAAAAATCCCTCTCAGCTAAATCTCATTTATCCTTTTCCCACACATTATCATCCAAAACCTCGAATCAAGATCCCCATCTAATAGCCGAGAAGACCACAAATCCAGAAGGAAAAAAACGAAATCTAAATCAAACAAACTTCTCTTCGCATCCAAATCACCATTAAAACACCCAAAAAATCCAGAAAAAGTTCCCAAAAGCCTGCAAACCCCCGAGATCTGCACCGAACCGGCCCAAAAACCACCAAAAAATCGAAAATCACGGTTCCGAATCTCGAGATCTGAAGGAACCAGATCGAAACGCGCCGAAACACAAACCCTAGAGAAAACCCCCAAATTCCAACGAAATTTAAAAAAAACAAAAAAACACCACCACCAGCACGACGAGGACTGGAATGGGAAGTGGACGAGAGGTTAAGATCGGACAATCACCTTCTCCGATCGGAGGTGTGGGAGTGGAGTGGTGGAGTGGTGTGTTCATGTCTCCATCTTCCAGAGAAGGGAAGAGGGAAGGCGGAGGTGGAATGACGGGTGTAGCCCTGGATATGAGGGGTATTTACGTGGATGGATAGGGTGGGGAAGGTGGGAGGTGGGGGTAGTTTGGTCCTTTCGGTGGTTGGGGTTTGGATTGGTTTTTGGGAATAATTAATTAATTGGAAGGAGCTGGGATGGGGTCTCTGAGTCTGCTCACCGGACGGTAACTTCACCGTCTTCGTTTCGTTTAGTTTAGTTTTGTTTTCTAACCAAAAAATTAGTTCGACTAAACTCGATCCGTACTTGTTTAAAAGAACTTCTGAAACTAAAGAGACGCATAAAAGTTTATCGAATTGAAAATTGTTTCTGAAATTAAAGTTCGTTCTAACTTCGAAAGATGTTCGTGAACTTTTAAATATCGGAAAGAGTGGGATGTAGTGTTTAGAGCCAGGGGTGAGTAAAATTGGGTTCGGTCCGGGTGTCCGGACCGAACCGAATTTTTCGGTCCGGACTGAATCGGACCGAACTTTTTCGGTCCGGGAGAGCACGGGAATTCGGTCTTCGGTCCGGTCAAAGACGGAAACTTTAAGGGTTAAATTCTGATTTTGGACCGAACCGGACCGAATTTATTCGGTCCGGTCTTCCGAAAAGTTCGGTCTTCGGTCCGGTTCGGTCTGGTCCCGGAGCTAACCCCTATTTAGAGCATCCTTGACGGATGTTTTTTTAGGGTGCCCAAAATTTTGGCCCCACCCGGGAGGGAAAATGGACGTATTTTTTGTGTGTTTTATCCAAAATTGATTCCCAAATAATGTGGATGGGAGATAATGTAAGGTGTATGGATTGTTTCTAGGTGTTATTAAGGAAAATTTGGGGGTTGGTTTGTACTGACGTGACGGAAAGAGAAGATGACGTGGTTGAAAAAGAAAATAGGGCGTCCGGTAAATAACCATCTTGTTGTTGATAAACATCTTGTTGTTGGTCATATGTCGGATGGTGACATATGACCTCTTCCAACCAATCTCTGGGTTCATGCTTATGTGGGCTAATTATTATTTTTTGGAAAAAAACGGTTAGCATATTAGATAAAGTGGGTTAGTTAGTTACTTACTTCTTTAAAAGGTGTCGACGAAAGAACATAACTCAACAATAGAGTTTGGCTTGGTAAATTTAACAAACTTACAACTAGCTTTCAACAAGCTAAATGTTCACTCCGAAAAAAATCATTGGTTGTAACTCAGCTCAAATCATATAAAACGACGTACCTAAAGGTAAGCGTTCTATGATGGACAAGTTCAATTTTCAATTTGGAACTACAATCCATATGTCCAAAGAAGGATGGATGTCGGGAAAATCTGAAGAGTCCTTATACACGGACGCGGGCGTCACGGACGCGCCTTACGTGGACGTGTTGAGTCAGCGTCCAGTCAGCAAAATTTCTCTTCACGTGCTTTGGTCTTCTTAAAAACGCTGGTTCTTTAGGTTGAACGATTCTTTTCCCAATACACAGATAGTGCAGACCCTAGGACAGCGTGCAGACCCTTTATTCGTGCAGAGTCCAGACTTATCATAATAAAATATTGTTTTTAACTTTTAGGTTGGATCAACTTAATCCAAACAGACACACAACATATTTCGAACAGACAGTCTTCTTATTACAAACAGACGCGCAACTTAATCCGAACAGACAGACTTCTTATTCCGAACAGACACACAACTTAATCCGAACAGACACACAACATATTCCAAACAGACACACAACATATTTCGAACAGACACACAACTTAATCCGAACAGACACATAACTTAATCCGAACAGACACACAACATATTCCGAACAGACAGACTACTTATTCCGAACAGACATACTTCTTATTCCGAACAGAAAGACTTCTTATTCCGAACAGACAGACTTCTTATTCCGAACAGACACACAACATATTCCGAACAGACAAACAACATATTCCGAACAGACAGACTTCTTATTCCGAACAGACGCACAACTTAATCCGAACAGACACACAACATATTCCGAACAGACAGACTTCTTATTCCGAACAGACAGTCTTCTTATTCCGAACAGACAGACTTCTTATTCCGAACAGACACACAACATATTCCGAACAGACAGACTTCTTATTCCGAACAGACGCACAACTTAATCCGAACAGACACACAACATATTCCGAACAGATAGACTTCTTATTCCGAACTGACATACAACTGTTATACATGAAGAAAATGAAGAAGAATGTGATCATTCCTACATTTTTAAGGATGACTTTGGTCTTGTTTGTATATGTGGAATTACACGCAAAAGCATAGAAAGTGTGTCCAGAAACAGAACAGAAAGTTTGTATTATTTATGTAGAAAGATTGTCTTGTTTATGTAGAAAACTTGTCTTGTTTATGTAAAAAGTTTGTCCAGTTTATGTAAAATGTTTGTCCAGATTATGTTGAAAATTTGTGCAGAAATGGAACAGAAAATATTCCGAACATACACACCACTTAATCCGAACAGACAGACTTCTTATTCCGAACAGACACACAACATATTCCGAACAGACTGACTTCTTATTCCGAACAGACATACAACTGCTGTACATGAAGAAAATGAAGAAGAATGTGATCATTCCTACATTCTTAAGGATGACTTTGGTCTTGTTTGTTGTATATGTGGAATTATACGCAAAAGCATAGAACTTTCTGATTGAACTTTTAACAGTAGAACATCACGCCAAAATCCTCGGAAGCTTTGACACCATTGCATCTCGTTCCAGCACATTAACACCTGACCCAGAGGTAGCAAACAAACGGGTGTGATGCCTTTTCTTAACACAAAAACCACAAGAATCGGCATAAGCAACGTAAAATGTTTGGGCTTCTTCGAAAGAGGGGAAAAACATCCCCTCCTTAGGAACGTTTGTCGGCTGCTCCACTTGGAAAGACACATGAACGATTTCCATCAAAGCACAGAGGTAGGACCACAGAAGAGAAGGGAAGAAAAAGGAAGACGCATGTTGAGATTTATAACAAGTCTCCTGTGCTGTGTAGGAGAGCCAAAATGTTCATGGAAAATGAGTGATTTGAGACGCATTAATGAGGGATGGAGGGATGTAGACATTTGTACGAAACGAGGAATAAAATAAAAAATAAACTTTTTCTGTGGAGACTGCCAACTCAAACGCGTCAGCTGACTGGGCTGACCACATAAGCGCGCGTCCCGAACGCTAGCGTCCGCTAATCGTTTTCCAAATCTGAAACCTAAAAAAAAGGTTCACTATTAATACTGAAATTATGTAGGAAGTTAGGGTGGTGTGTGAAGAAAAGTCATATATTTTATGTCCCTTCATGAGTTGTTGTTTGGTGGGGGAAAAGAAAGAGCAGAACATCACATGGGACAGATGATATTGTCGAGGCATTGACAGCTATCATTCACATTCAGACAGATAGATAATAAGATCAAGATTATGCCATTTCTTGATTTCCTTCCCATGCATGCATGTTTTGTCTACAAATTACAAATATTAACAACTCACCATAACAACATCTAACACTCCAGTATTATATAGGACCGAGAAGTTGTGATTCAACCAACTTCTGAGTTTCCACAATAAAAACTCGAACCAAAAGTAAGTATGATTTATCACATCCCTTCGGAAAAGAGTAAGATATCACATGTATGAATGGAGGTGGTCTTTTAAGTAATCATAATAACCACAACCATGCCTTTATGTGATTGTCACATCCAAGATTCAAACCTTGATCTTTAATGAACATGTGACATTTCGTGATTCATCTGCCTACCAATTGTGCTACAACAAAGAGGAAGAAAATAGTGAGACATAATGTTTAAGTGGTAATTTGAGGATGAATAAAAATCAATATTTCTCTCTACTTAGTACAATTGAAACCCGCAATTGAATAGGAGATTTTCTCTTCATCTCAGTCTTATTCTCTCGAGTTTATATTCATGAGATATATTATTTCTCTTTTCTCTTGTTAATTGCCACCCCAAAAGTATCAAACGCATGCAGGATTTACCAATGGTGTGCCAACAAAGAATCAATCCTGCAAAGAAACAAACACATGCAGGATTTAGAAATGGTGTGCAAACAAAGAATCAAACCCGCAGAGAAACAAACACATTGAACCAAACTCGATAGAGCAAAAGACAAATAACCATCACCCTTGGCAGCCTAGACAATCTTTGATATAAGCGTGTGTTTCACATATCATTCGAACTCCTCAAGACCTCTAGTTCTTTCAATGAAGGAACTCTAACCACCCTCGCAAGTCACACACCACATTCCCAATGCAAACTTCAATGTCATCATACAACCCAATCGACACACTTATAGGTTATGCGTCGCCCTTGGAATTTGCATTGGAAAAAATGGCATTGATGGGGACTTTAGAAGAAAGCAAGGTTGTATTTAACCAGAGGAACGAAGACCTCAAATGACATGCATAGCACTCTTACGTCAAAAAATGTTTAGCCTCGCGCAAACGGTATTCGACGATGTTGTAGTCTGAATTGCATCTCTTTCTCTCTCTCTCCTAGTTTGATTTGGCATCTCTTCTGCATGAACTGTGAGTGGTTGGTGCAACAGAATTTCTCATTAACACAAATAAGAATTTATTACAAGATAAATTAAGTCACTAATGAAGCCTGAGTGCATCTCTAAAACCAAGGCTGAAATTGTTTTGCAATTCCTTCTTGCCCATCACTACATTTCCCTTTTGCATCATGGCTACAAATTCATTGTAGTCGATGCGTCCATCCTGATGAATGTACATAGAACAAAAAATTACGATGAAATATAAATTTTGTGATGTAGTTAGGAAGATTTGAGAGTATAATAAGGGAGTTTGGCACCCTACTTACGTTATCTTGGTCAGCTTCTTGGATCATCTCTTCTAGCTGAGTAGCTTCCATACCAAGCTCTTGGCACGCTTGTTGCAGCTCATCCTGAGTTATGTAACCACTCCCATCTTTGTCGAAGTACGAGAAGGCCGCGAACAAATGGTCCTGCCTTTCGACTTTATTTAAATGCAAAGTTGCTGCTATGAACTCTGGATAATCTATTGTGCCGCTGTTGTCGACATCAGCCTGCAAAATTTAATTTCAGTAAACAAATATAAAAGTGAATAGGGCATTTCAGAAGGAGCTTAGGAAGTATGAGTCCAATTGCAGATACAAAATACAACTGAGGTCCCATTTGGGTAACTAAAGGTTTCAAATCTTAAATTTCAAAAATACATTTTCCAAGTTGACATCCAATTCAAATAATGTGTTTGGCTAAAAAAACGTATTTGTCGCAATATCAAAAGTTTCATGAGAAACAATGAAGAAAGAAGAGACACAACATATTCGAAAAACACGTTTTCAGCAAAAACGTAGATTTATAATGTATTATTCAGTGTTATCCAAACATCCTCATAGGATTGAAAACTATATTTTTCTGAATAATACAGTTTTCCTCGAAAATCATGATATTTTGGGCTATCCATACAAGCCCTGAACAGTTACTGACAAATTTCAGAATGTAGAAACAAGAATGGGCTTATATTTTTAATTTTTCTTGAACTGTGAATAATTTAATATATGATCTAATAAAAAACGAACAAGCAACAGGTAGATTCTAAGTACTAAGTGAATAACTGAACAATTTTTTTAGGAGTGAGAAGTTGATATTCATATGTACGGTATACCCATAATCATATTTTCAAGTTTAAATGGCAACAATCATTCGGAAAGCTGCAGAGGTTTTCCTAACAAGGTCAGGCATTACATATTTGATATTTCCCACATTTTCTTACAAAAGAGGGTTACAGTCTAGTAGTGTTTCTAACGATATATTTGTCATCATACAAGTAGTCAAATTAAATTAAAACCAAGACAATGTAGTAAGGGTGTCTTCTAGTAAAGTAATTCGAAAAGGCAACAAGTAAAATGAGCCGAAACTCACCGCCTGCATAAGTGCATATACTTCGGATTCCTTGAGTTTAGCACCCACTTTTTCCAATCCAACTTTGAGCTCTTCATATGTAATCTGACCACTGTTGTCGGTATCTATCATCTGGAACATCTCTTTTAAGCCCGCAATTTCTTCTTCAGAGAGACTTTCAGCTATAACCTGACAACAACAAAACCCATGTTACTATACAGACCATTGCACTATGTTTCGGCAAGTTCCGGTCCTTACTACTGAAATTAAAGGTGATATGTCATTTCCTAAAACAGGACTCACTTTATAAGTTAAATGCTCAATTTAAAGATGAGAGATATGGAAAAACTAAAATCCTTCAATGACTTCCCAAAGATCATATATCCTAATTTCTCTTCCAAATGTTTTTTTACCTTTTTCATAGTTTTGCACCTGCATAAACACTTCAATAGTGTTATATTTCAAATTACCGCATAGTATAGTAGTGAGAAATTCTTTTCCATGCAAGGCTATTTATTCAGGAATGAAGCAAACTGGGAACATTTATGAATCAAGTAGTGCATATAGTCAAACAATATCATATTTTCTTGTGAAAAAACTTGTTCTTGGTTTTGAAGCTGAATTTAACCTCTCGTTCAGAATGGAAACAGAAATTGAGAGTTTACTCTTAGAGCCATTTTCTTGAGCTTGTTCATGGCAGAGAAATGTTTCATTCGAGTGAGAACTGCAGAGTCAAGGGGCTTATCAGGAGCAGCACCATCATCACGAACCCACGGGTGACCTTTTGGAAAAACATTGAAAACTAATCAGACATCATTTACATCTAAAACTGCACGTGAAATTGATTCAGATATTCTAGTTAATGCAAAACTTGAAAGTTGAGAAAATAAAGCAAACTGATATGGCACAACTTAAACATTTAATCCTAATCAACCCACGATCTTTTAGTGGAACTAAAAAACTCACATAGAACTTCATGAGCAGTGATGCGCTTTCTAGGATCTCTTACAAGCATCCTCTTCACTACATCTTTTGCATTCTCGGAGATACTAGGCCACGGATCAGATTGGAAATCTAAAGAACCATGTAAGACTTGTTGAAATATTCCCTCCTCCGTTTCTGGAACACCAATACCATATAAAAAGTTGTGAATGTGGTAAAGAAGTCCAGAAAACAACTTTTTAAGACAATGGAAAAGGTAAAGTCTGAAAAATGAAGAGATTCACCTGCCCAAAATGGAGGAACGCCAGATAACAGAATGTAGATTATGACTCCAGCACTCCAAACATCAGCTTCTCGACCATAGCACTTGTTGAGGACTTCGGGGGCCACGTAATACGGACTTCCAACCACATCTTCAAATATTTCACCTGATAGATAGAATTCCAAAACATAGATCTTGTATATTGATGGTCGAATTCTCACAAATAAATGATGATGATAATAAGATATGAAGACGAAACAGGAATGCAGCCCTTTCTTGCATCAGCTAGCATTTAGAAAAATGAATACTTTAAAACCTCAGAATTGAACCTGTGAAACCTTATTTCATTCTTTTATAATGAGGGTCACTCTGCTGAGTTAAGGGTAAGAAGACCTAACATTGCTAATCAAGGGGTGCTTTGAGACTTTGAGTGGTTTGACTTGACACTGCTAATAAAGGAGTGATCCTAATTTTAGCAATTTGAAGGGATGAATGTTTTTCCTTCAAAATTTATTTTCTGGAAAAAAAACTGCTTTAAGATTTAAAAGTTATGTTTGTATTTTGTAATTAATAATAATAATAAATAAACCAGGTCAATTGTAAAAGCTGATTTGTCATGCATACCATATGCCTATATAAATCAAATAAGGTGAACCCCCTTGAAGAAGATTTTAATAGAAGAATGTCAGATATACCTGGCTGGAAGAACATTGACAAGCCAAAGTCTATCATTTTGAGTGGAGCCGACTCCTGCTGGTTGAAAAAAAGAAAATTCTCTGGTTTGAGGTCACGATGCATGACACTCATCGAATGACAAGCTTCAACCATGCCAACAATCACCCTTGAAAGCTCTGCTGCCTTTCTCTCGGTGTAGTGCCCTCTCTGCACAATTCTATCAAAAAGTTCACCTCCGGCGCACAATTCCATGACGACGTGAACAGCCACCGCATCTTCGTAAGCTCCAATGATCGAAATGATGTTAGGATGTCCCGACAAGTGATGCATTATCTGAATTTCCCTCCTCACGTCCTCTACATCTTCATCGGTAGTCAGCTTCCGTTTGGCAATGGACTTGCAAGCGAGTTCCTTTCCAGTAGCCTTCTCAATGCATAGGTAAGTGGTTCCAAATTGACCCTGTCCAAGCTTCCTTCCTATACTGTAAATATCCTTTAGATGCTCCGTCTTACGCTTTAGGACAGAGTCCGTTAGGAGACCAGCAGTAGACATCTTCTTGGCATGGTGGGGCTTATCTGGAGGCTTCGAAGGAGCCTCTTCTGCCTTCTGTGGTACTGGATCCGGCTTAGCCGTTTGTGGTGGAGTTCCATTTTCCGATGACGAAATCTTAATCGTTTCCGGAGCAACAGTCACGGGAGCCGACTCTTGCGCCTTAGAATCCGCATCCCTACTCGTGCTGGCCAGGCCCACATCGGATTCTGGAGATCGGGAGCCCCAAATACTCGCGGAAACCGAATCCAAAAATCCGTTCCTCGAGATGCTCGGACCAACACAAGTGTTCCCCATCCAAAAACTCCCACTTCGACTCTTCCAACTAAATCCTCAGATCTGAAAACCTAAAAATTCTGTTTTGACCACTCCAGAAACAGCCCATTTCATTCGACCCACAAAACGACGAAGCTGAAATTCCAAAAGATCGCAACTTTATGGTCAAAAGGGGCAAAACAAACTTACCCAAAACGAGTTTCATTTAAATCGAACCTAAAGTTGGGAGCTTTAACGATTTTAACCCAAAAAATGGAGAAAAAAGTCACCTTTGGGGCTGAAACTTCGGAAGAAAGCAAATTTCGAGCACCCCAGTCGGAGGAGGGTTGGATTTGGAGAAATCGGGTCGGAATCCGCGAATTTGGATGTTTAGGGTTTGAAGGGGGGATTTGGTGGTAGTGGCGGGAGAGAATAGGTGGAGAGAATTGGAGTTTTGACGATTGGAAGGGGAGAAGGGTAGTTTGGTCATTTGGGAGTGGAGTGTAGGCCCTAGTCAAACCAAACGATGCGTTGGATTTTTGGGTGTTTGGATTTTGTCCCTTTGGATTTTGGAGGTTATTTGTGTGGATACCCTTGGAGAATGGAGATACTGGATTGTTTTTATGATATTCTGGGAAATGATTTTTCATGTGGACTCATGTATTTTCCCTTTTCGCTATCGATAAGATCTCCGATAGCATTAATTGAAAAAATATTATGTACTACAGAAAAGACTCAAAAAAATACTACTCGGCCAAGTGTTACCCTAGTATAGATTTGAATACATCAATATATAAAAAAAGTAGTCTCGAATCATGATTAATATTCCTAAAACATACAAGATACAACCCAAAGAAAATGTCGTATAAGTCAAGCGATAATTTTCTTGCAAGAGGAGAGTCCTCTTATATTAGTACAATAGGGTTTGTTTATCATAGTCTGATGGTAGAGTAATTTGCTTCTCTTATTCAACTCTTTTAAATAAAACGGGTATTTTTTGATGTTTTACCAACTTAAAGAGTTAAGTATGTCGAATGTGATAAATGTTAGGAAATAAAATATAGTTTTGCTCGTAGAGGAAGTTGAGTGATAGTGTGATACAATGTTTTTCCATTGTCAAATTAACGTATTTGGAACAAACTAGGAAGTACAAAGTTTCATGGATGTACATTTGTAATAACTTAAATAAATTTTACAAGTGCTTAGGAAACACAATTTTCCCCGAAGTCTATCTCCTTAGGTCTCAAATTCAAGCGTTTAACTTTCTGAGCTAAATAACAATGACTAATATGACCATGAAAGCAAGTGAATGGAAAGAAAAGAATTGTGAAGATGAAGGATGGACGGGTTGTGATGGTGGAAAATCATCGTGGGTGATTGGCTAATGTGTTAATAAAAAGTTTCACGGATATGGAACTGCAATTAAGATAAGTTTTGGACATTTGGCACAAAAGGTCATTGGAGTTGAGCTGCAATTAAGATAAGTTTTGTGGAAAATAATAAAATATTATATCCCTTCAAAAAATATTAGAACAGAAAGAAATAATAGTGGAACAATCAAGCACCCGCAATTATCGCCGATCTTTATGTTTCTTCTGATTACGTTTACAAAAATAAATTAAAAATCATTCATACACATGGATTATAACACTTACAGAGGTGGCAGCAAAAACTGGTCGACGACAACAACAAAAAAAAGCAATTGAAAATTACCTTTTTTGTCAAAATAAAATATTATTTTGTATTCCACTTTTGCCTTCGTGTTCTTATGGCTGCTGCTATTTTCCTACCTGTCTGTCTTGTTCTAAATCAAAATTTGAGTTTGGTGATGGCAGCAAGAAATGGTCTCAAGACTTGGTCAAGTTTGGTATACACTTTTGCTACCGAAGGAACAAGTGGGTCTTAAATGTGGTGGCTGCTGACTTCATTTAGACTTCTTCGATTCTTATTTCTGGAGGAGACTTACAACTAGGGTGGTAATCAGGGTGGAGAGGGTAATTTTTTAACTTTTTTGATTATTCCTAAGAAAATTAATGAATATCAAAACTTGACAAATATTAATAACTCGTTACATTTTTTTTCCCAATAACATTCATTATAACAATAACAAACTTCGACATGAAATATTAAAAACACAAACTAAATAATAATAATAAATTCTAACATCAAACATTCATTACAAGTTTATAACAATAACACAATATAATATAACAAACTCCAACATATAACAATAACACTCGTTATAACATAATAAATTCAACATCAAACAACAAAAACATTGAAAACATTTAAGTTGTCGGGACTTATCCCAACTCATCATCACCCTTAATGTCCTTGACCTCGTTGTCCTCTTCTTCCACGTAGT